>CM066998.1:49343344-50677273 GCA_033977485.1 Hydrangea macrophylla | reverse complement strand
CATTAATTACATTCAACCAAACCTAATACTGTCTCTTCATCAAAGAAGCCTAACTTTTGTCACTCCTCTTTAGTCTTCCTCTCTCTCTCTCTCTCTCTCTCTCAATTAATCTCCCCCAATTCCAATTCAGATCGTAGGCTGTTACCATGGACGCATCACCATCATAGCCTCCAGCCAACATCGTCTCCGGTCGCCTATAAGGTAATTCCCTCATCTCTCTCTCTCTCTCTCTCTCTCTCTCTCTCTCTCTCTCTCTCTCTCAGTGTGTGTGTGTGTGTGTGTGTAATCTCTTGCTTTTTTTGTTGTTTATACTTAATTGTGGAATACACACAAAAAATGAAAAGAAATTTGCGTGACGATTAGTGATTTCATACGTGAGGCATGTGTCTACATTTGTGTATACACACACACACATACACACACACATAAAAATGCATGTATAAGGAATCTGTTGTTGCTCATTTGTTAGCCAATTGGTCTATTAGATGTCAATTTTCTGGCTCTCTTTTTCCTCCTCATCTCCTTCAATTTATTTTGGAATCTGTTTCTCATGACTTTGTAGCTACCAATTTTGTTGTTAATGAAATTTGATCTTTTTGCCCGGGAAAAAAAACATGTATAAGGAAATAATTGGAAGTGAATGACTTGGATTGCAATAATTGATCAATTGAACATCAGTAATGAGATGTATCAGGCTACAAGGTATTGAAGATCTTTGAAATTATTTTTTAAACTTTTTATTTAATGTTTTGTATTGAATAATAAGTCATAGGATTCGTTAAATATGTTGCTATTATAAAATGCAGAAGAAGAAAATTTTGAAATTGAAGCTCCTAAGAACTCACTCATGAAGGTGTTAAAAAAAATGAGAAAGCATATACTTTCGCCAGCTGAAAGTAAAGATTTACCTAAAAAAGTTGTTGGGTGATGTAATCCTAAAGTGGAAAAAGACCATTCTCATAGTGGTGATGAAGTGATCCTAGAATGGAAAAGAAACTTTTAAATGGAAGAGGCTAGTAAGTTTTGGATTTCAAAATTAGTTTATTTCATATCCAAATTTCAATTCTAACATTACACCACGCAATTGAGTATTTTTTTTCCCCTTCTCTCTTTCTATCTTACCAGGTTTGCACATAATTCGTCTACTTACATGTGTATCTGTATTTGGTTATCTATCTGTTTTGAGATCTGTCTGAAATAAGATTTAACTTATTTATATTGGATTGTTGGATATATTATTTTTTGTTAGTTGATTTGACATTGACTACAGGAAACTCTTTAGTTTTTTTCCCTGAATTTTTTGTCATGGTTTCAAATTATTTGCCTTTGCTCTTTCTGTTGGCTATGGATAGAAAAATTAGCGTAATAATAAATATGGTTGCAAATTAGAAATTTAAAACAAGTGATTTGGCCTTCTGATTATGCTTAGAGCTTTTGATCAATTGTTGCAAGAATGCATCAAATTTTTTGGGGAGTGGTTCCCCTTGGTGCTCATGAAAAAGTTTTGGTAATAGCAAGCAGGTGGATATTGGTATTAGGCTATTGTAGATTCTGGTATTTTCTCTTGTGACGCCCCGCAAAAATAAGCGTATTTCCATTGAAAAATTAAATAAATCACACTTGATTCTTTAAAATACAAATACAAAATTTCTTTAAAACTCCCAGCAGGTCCATATTCTCCACGGATCTCCTATATCATCCTTAACCTTATCTCCCTTCTAGGCTTCGGTTACCGGCACTGCCTGCATCTAAAAACCATACCGAGAAGTATACAATATGACATGAATAATAAAGGCTCAAAAGGATAATGACAATCAAATACATAGAATGACATCAAATCAATTGACCAGTCTCACAACCCAACTGCTCACACTACCCAAACGCTCATACCAATAGCATCATACCAGGTTCCTCTTGATCACATAGCAAGAGACACCTCACCTCACCTCACCCGTCTCCAGTACGTCGGTCCCTGAGGCCTGTTGGACTGTTGGTAGGTGCTCCTTGCTCATGACCCTTTAGTCCCATAGCACTTAGCAATAAACACATACTCATTGATTCCAAATGAAAACACAACATAACTGCAAAAAGAGTACAAGTAGAGATAACAAAGAAATACTCCGGAGAATTTAGAAAGCATATTGTACACAACCCGGTACCTATAAATGATGTTGAGCAACTCCCAAACACTTCTCTTCTTCTTCTTCTTCTTCTTCTAACTCGAGGTGTATGTATATCTATAATTGTGTATATATATATATATAAAACTCTCTATGTGTGACTCTTTCAAGCTCTCTATGCTAGAAGTGTAGAATGTGTGTGTTTGAGAGAGTATGTGAGTGTATAAATAGCCAAGCTTCCACTTGGAGACAATGGCCTAACAATCCACTTATTAACCACTAACTTCTAATTAATGGGTAGTTTATAAGGAATATGCAAGATGATGTAAACATACACTAATGCACATATAACTCCACTAATATTAGTGTATAAATAACCAAACATAATGGCCTAACAATCCACTAACTTCTAATTAATTGGTAGTTTATAAGGAATATGCAAGATGATGTAAACATACACTAATGCACCTATAACTCCACTTAGAGACATTGGCCTAACAATCCACTAACTTCTAATTAATTGGTAGTTTATAAGGAATATGCAAGATGATGTAAACATACACTAATGCACATATAACTCCACTAATATTAGTGTATAAATAACCAAACATAATGGCCTAACAATCCACTAACTTCTAATTAATTGGTAGTTTATAAGGAATATGCAAGATGATGTAAACATACACTAATGCACCTATAACTCCACTTAGAGACATTGGCCTAACAATCCACTAACTTCTAATTAATTGGTAGTTTATAAGGAATATGCAAGATGATGTAAACATACACTAATGCACATATAACTCCACTAATATTAGTGTATAAATAACCAAACATAATGACCTAACAATCTAATTATTAAAAGAGAAAATATTATATTTAATTTCTAATATACTTTTTCTGCTACTGTAATCCTCGTTTTCTGCCCAAACGGTGCAGAATCTGAGAAAATTGCATTAGACGAAAAGTGTGCAGAATCCAGTTTTGCTTGGGACAACGCGGACAGAATCTTAAATTTCCTTCGTTTTCCTAACAAAAATCTGAAAACAAAATTCTGCTACTGTTAAAATTAAAAGAGAAAATATTAGATTGAATTTTAAATATACTCGAAAAATCTTAACTTCCAACACGAATACCAAATCATTTAATCTCACGCAACTTTTTCCAAAAATATATTTTTAGTTCATGACTTATAAAATTGAAAAAATGACCAAAATACCCCTGTGACCAATTTTCGCTAAAATCGCACACGAAGTCTAAATCGTCAATTTAAACATGAAAATACGGGTTACTACAATCTACCCTCCTTAATAGAGATTTCGTCCCGAAATCTAGAGATAAAAGCATTTGGTAAATAACTTCATAAATTTCTTAAAATAATGTTTAAAACAAATATAGCATATTTTGTTTTATAAAATAACAAATTTTTTTTTTTTTTTCAACCTTCTCTGACTCCTCCCAGGCGATGTAGACTATCTAACCTTGACTTAGTCCTACATTTCCGGCTGGGGACATGCTCTGATACCATTTGTGACGCCCCGCAAAAATAAGCGTATTTCCATTGAAAAATTAAATAAATCACACTTGATTCTTTAAAATACAAATACAAAATTTTTTTAAAACTCCCAGCAGGTCCATATTCTCCACGGATCTCCTATATCATCCTTAACCTTATCTCCCTTCTAGGCTTCGGTTACCGGCACTGCCTGCATCTAAAAACCATACCGGGAAGTATACAATATGACATGAATAATAAAGGCTCAAAAGGATAATGACAATCAAATACATAGAATGACATCAAATCAATTGACCAGTCTCACAACCCAACTGCTCACACTACCCAAACGCTCATACCAATAGCATCATACCAGGTTCCTCTTGATCACATAGCAAGAGACACCTCACCTCACCTCACCCGTCTCCAGTACGTCGGTCCCTGAGGCCTGTTGGACTGTTGGTAGGTGCTCCTTGCTCATGACCCTTTAGTCCCATAGCACTTAGCAATAAACACATACTCATTGATTCCAAATGAAAACACAACATAACTACAAAAAGAGTACAAGTAGAGATAACAAAGAAATACTCCGGAGAATTTAGAAAGCATATTGTACACAACCCGGTACCTATAAATGATGTTGAGCAACTCCCAAACACTTCTCTTCTTCTTCTTCTTCTTCTTCTAACTCGAGGTGTATGTATATCTATAATTGTATATATATATATATATAAATCTCTCTATGTGTGACTCTTTCAAGCTCTCTATGCTAGAAGTGTAGAATGTGTGTGTTTGAGAGAGTATGTGAGTGTATAAATAGCCAAGCTTCCACTTGGAGACAATGGCCTAACAATCCACTTATTAACCACTAACTTCTAATTAATGGGTAGTTTATAAGGAATATGCAAGATGATGTAAACATACACTAATGCACATATAACTCCACTAATATTAGTGTATAAATAACCAAACATAATGGCCTAACAATCCACTAACTTCTAATTAATTGGTAGTTTATAAGGAATATGCAAGATGATGTAAACATACACTAATGCACCTATAACTCCACTTAGAGACATTGGCCTAACAATCCACTAACTTCTAATTAATTGGTAGTTTATAAGGAATATGCAAGATGATGTAAACATACACTAATGCACATATAACTCCACTAATATTAGTGTATAAATAACCAAACATAATGGCCTAACAATCCACTAACTTCTAATTAATTGGTAGTTTATAAGGAATATGCAAGATGATGTAAACATACACTAATGCACCTATAACTCCACTTAGAGACATTGGCCTAACAATCCACTAACTTCTAATTAATTGGTAGTTTATAAGGAATATGCAAGATGATGTAAACATACACTAATGCACATATAACTCCACTAATATTAGTGTATAAATAACCAAACATAATGACCTAACAATCTAATTATTAAAAGAGAAAATATTATATTTAATTTCTAATATACTTTTTCTGCTACTGTAATCCTCGTTTTCTGCCCAAACGGTGCAGAATCTGAGAAAATTGCATTAGACGAAAAGTGTGCAGAATCCAGTTTTGCTTGGGACAACGCGGACAGAATCTTAAATTTCCTTCGTTTTCCTAACAAAAATCTGAAAACAAAATTCTGCTACTGTTAAAATTAAAAGAGAAAATATTAGATTGAATTTTAAATATACTCGAAAAATCTTAACTTCCAACACGAATACCAAATCATTTAATCTCACGCAACTTTTTCCAAAAATATATTTTTAGTTCATGACTTATAAAATTGAAAAAATGACCAAAATACCCCTGTGACCAATTTTCGCTAAAATCGCACACGAAGTCTAAATCGTCAATTTAAACATGAAAATACGGGTTACTACAATCTACCCTCCTTAATAGAGATTTCGTCCCGAAATCTAGAGATAAAAGCATTTGGTAAATAACTTCATAAATTTCTTAAAATAATGTTTAAAACAAATATAGCATATTTTGTTTTATAAAATAACAAATTTTTTTTTTTTTTTTTCAACCTTCTCTGACTCCTCCCAGGCGATGTAGACTATCTAACCTTGACTTAGTCCTACATTTCCGGCTGGGGACATGCTCTGATACCATTTGTGACGCCCCGCAAAAATAAGCGTATTTCCATTGAAAAATTAAATAAATCACACTTGATTCTTTAAAATACAAATACAAAATTTCTTTAAAACTCCCAGCAGGTCCATATTCTCCACGGATCTCCTATATCATCCTTAACCTTATCTCCCTTCTAGGCTTCGGTTACCGGCACTGCCTGCATCTAAAAACCATACCGGGAAGTATACAATATGACATGAATAATAAAGGCTCAAAAGGATAATGACAATCAAATACATAGAATGACATCAAATCAATTGACCAGTCTCACAACCCAACTGCTCACACTACCCAAACGCTCATACCAATAGCATCATACCAGGTTCCTCTTGATCACATAGCAAGAGACACCTCACCTCACCTCACCCGTCTCCAGTACGTCGGTCCCTGAGGCCTGTTGGACTGTTGGTAGGTGCTCCTTGCTCATGACCCTTTAGTCCCATAGCACTTAGCAATAAACACATACTCATTGATTCCAAATGAAAACACAACATAACTGCAAAAAGAGTACAAGTAGAGATAACAAAGAAATACTCCGGAGAATTTAGAAAGCATATTGTACACAACCCGGTACCTATAAATGATGTTGAGCAACTCCCAAACACTTCTCTTCTTCTTCTTCTTCTTCTTCTAACTCGAGGTGTATGTATATCTATAATTGTGTATATATATATATATAAAACTCTCTATGTGTGACTCTTTCAAGCTCTCTATGCTAGAAGTGTAGAATGTGTGTGTTTGAGAGAGTATGTGAGTGTATAAATAGCCAAGCTTCCACTTGGAGACAATGGCCTAACAATCCACTTATTAACCACTAACTTCTAATTAATGGGTAGTTTATAAGGAATATGCAAGATGATGTAAACATACACTAATGCACATATAACTCCACTAATATTAGTGTATAAATAACCAAACATAATGGCCTAACAATCCACTAACTTCTAATTAATTGGTAGTTTATAAGGAATATGCAAGATGATGTAAACATACACTAATGCACCTATAACTCCACTTAGAGACATTGGCCTAACAATCCACTAACTTCTAATTAATTGGTAGTTTATAAGGAATATGCAAGATGATGTAAACATACACTAATGCACATATAACTCCACTAATATTAGTGTATAAATAACCAAACATAATGGCCTAACAATCCACTAACTTCTAATTAATTGGTAGTTTATAAGGAATATGCAAGATGATGTAAACATACACTAATGCACCTATAACTCCACTTAGAGACATTGGCCTAACAATCCACTAACTTCTAATTAATTGGTAGTTTATAAGGAATATGCAAGATGATGTAAACATACACTAATGCACATATAACTCCACTAATATTAGTGTATAAATAACCAAACATAATGACCTAACAATCTAATTATTAAAAGAGAAAATATTATATTTAATTTCTAATATACTTTTTCTGCTACTGTAATCCTCGTTTTCTGCCCAAACGGTGCAGAATCTGAGAAAATTGCATTAGACGAAAAGTGTGCAGAATCCAGTTTTGCTTGGGACAACGCGGACAGAATCTTAAATTTCCTTCGTTTTCCTAACAAAAATCTGAAAACAAAATTCTGCTACTGTTAAAATTAAAAGAGAAAATATTAGATTGAATTTTAAATATACTCGAAAAATCTTAACTTCCAACACGAATACCAAATCATTTAATCTCACGCAACTTTTTCCAAAAATATATTTTTAGTTTATGACTTATAAAATTGAAAAAATGACCAAAATACCCCTGTGACCAATTTTCGCTAAAATCGCACACGAAGTCTAAATCGTCAATTTAAACATGAAAATACGGGTTACTACATCTCTAATGTCTACAGAAAGTAAATGAATATACACATTCTATTGTAGTATCTATTGTGTCACGCTGTATTTTTTTTCCCTTTTATTTTGCATTATAATACTTATAATATCTATAAAATGGTTCAATTGTAAGTTTGTAAAATTAGATTAATATTCATAAATCCTTTTGACTCGGATGGATATATAATTTATTGCACTCATTTTTGGTTTATACCTCAAATTGTAAAATGGTTCTTCTGACTCTTCATAATTTGTCACGTAATTCTTCTATTAAAAAAATAATAATAATAATACAATATGTCACATAATTCATTGGACATCCATGTTTCCCATGCACTTACATGTTTTTATAGGGATCAAGTAATGAGTATTGCCAATTCATGTGGACTCTTACCACGACTTGAGGTTTATGAATTAAATTTTGTTCAATTGTTAAATTTCATTACAAGAAGATTAAATTGCATGTGTTTTTCCAATGTATATCAAAATTTTAGCGCAGAGATAGTGCAATGGTGGAATTTGGAGTCTTGGACTTAGTTTTTTTTATCTTTTGTTCTTTGCGCACAAGTTGTGATTACTGTTGGGATTATACCCTCAAACTAGTTATTAATAGTAATTAGACATCTTTGATTGATATATTTATGAGCATCTTTTATAACACCCGTATTCGTGTTATTGCATTTGCATTTCATTGTCATGCATGATAATGTGATGTGACGTGTCCTATGACACTTGGTTGAGTGAGTTTTTACTCACGAGTTGATTTGGGTGTCTGTGTTAGAGAACCCTTTGAAACTATTGTGATTAAGGATTTATTGTTGTGACGTCTCTCCGAGTATGAGACGGTCACTGTGGAACACTTTAAATGTTTATCTGAAAATAAATGTTTACCTGTGTATTTCAATATCTGTATTATTTTCTGGCTTAGAATTTATTTCTGATGTTAGATTTAGTATCCTGGTGAGAACGAATGAACACGCTATTAATTTGGTAGGCTAATTAGCAACTTCGGAAACGTCATGTAGAAATTCGTGTTTTAGCGACCAAACGAAACTTAGTCGAAAACTTTTATAATTTTGAAGTTTTACTCGTAAAGCTATGAATAAGCTGTATAGAAAGTTTCAGAGACTGATTAGGAGTTTGGAAAACTTGTGGGGAGGTAAACGTAATTCCCCGAGAATGTTGCCTATATATAGATAGAGATGAACTTAGATTTTTCTCATAAGTTAACCTAAAGTTCAAGAGGAGGCCAAAAAGGGGGCTAGAGGGAGATTTGATTGCTTAGAGCTTTGCGACGCCAAACGACGACCTTCCGTCAGTCTGGTTTCTCCCAGATTTCATATTCGAGCTCCTCGAGGTAAGAGCTTCGTTTTGATATATGTTAGGGCCTGTTTGGCTAAGTTTTCCGAAAAGTTATTTTCTAGAATTTTTCATAAAAGTTGATAAATGGAATTCTGATCCATAGGAATTGTACTAGACGAACTTCTGCACGTTCTTTGTGCACGGGTTTTCTTTGGATCGTATTATAAGCGCGTAAATCGGAGGTGAGTGATTCAACTATGTTTTTGGAATGATTTCTTGACATGTATTCATGTTTTGTATGAATAGCATGTATTAATTCTTAGAGATATATTGTGTAGTTCATATTGGGCATTTATATTGATAAGTAAGCTCAATAGCACGGTGATATGTTTTGATTACCGCGAGCATGGTGATATGTATTTGAGCATGTTAAGTTGCTTATGTGGGTCAGAAGGAGCACGTGGTCACCGTGCCATTTTGTGGAGCCGATATAGGCATTAAGGTCGCACGATTGAAGAAAAGAATCGTGGGTCTTACCCTTTCGCGTGGACTTATTGGCGAGGAGTCGCGGATTGGGAATATGGACGGGCACGTGAGTCTCCGGCGACTAGTATGAAATGTAGAGATGTGAATGCGGACATGTTTTGTCACGCCCCGACGTAGCATAAATAAGGAAAGCGTTTAATTTCCTTTATGGACCCGTAGGTCGCGACAGTTTGAAGGATCGATTCCGTCCCAAACGTCAAACAAGGAAACATAAAAATCAGAGTAAAGCAATCAAGGCTTACAAAAATTTCTATCTTATTACATCTTATAAACCGGGGTCAACTAAGGCACAGACCGCCTTGAAAATAAAATAATAACTTAGAGTCTGTTACAGTCATCCTTAAAACAAAATAGTTCATAACTCAAAACAGATAAACTTAAAAACATATGATAAATAGTTTCTCGTCCCAACAGCAGCCATTCTTAATTAGCATAATCGTATGATTCCTCCTGATTGTAACCTGAAAAGCCTGAACACGAATGTCCAGGACGCATCAACGTCGTCAGCTTCAAGAAGCTGGTGAGTATTAAAAACATAACTTTGAATGTAAAACATACCAACTTACCTTTTCCCAATTCCCATTTAAATCCACAAGTTTATTATTGAAGTAAGGAGCTCATTTAGAAAAACATTCACAACATTATTAAAAGAGGGTAATTTAAACAGATGGGACCGTGTATGAGAACAATGCACCACACTCATCTTGCCGACGCTTTTCTCTCGACAGCCACAACAACCCACTATCCTACTCCTGGTCTCTTTGAAATACTACGATAGCCACACTTTAGCAACGGGGCGCCAGGGAGTGTCCAGTTTGCCTCACACTTTGGTCCGGGGTACCAGGGAGTGTCCAATGCCTCACACTTTGAATACCCTAACCGCCATGCAAATACCGGGGCAACCCCTCACACAGTATCCAGACTTGAGTTATCAGGGAGTGTCCGTAGGCCACACTTTAGCACTACCATGGGTGCCAGGGAATGTCCGAGTTCGGCTTCACACACTTTAACGCTTCCATGGGCGTCAGGGAGTGTCCTTATTTGCCACCGTCGCATTTCAAAGATACCCTCCTCCACAATCACAACCACAACCACAACCACAATCACAACCACGACCACAACCACAAACTCATACTCAACCATAACCACGACCACAAACACAAACTCATACTCTTTCCACACTACCATTTCCCTTTTCCACACAGACTGACACCCATATGCATGTACCACTGACCCACATGAATGGTATGCACTTAAATGAAAACAAAAATGCTGAATTAAAGGAACAACACGCGTACGGGGATCAATGAGTCATACTACAATGTTTTAATCATTCAAACATAACTAAAAAGAGTTCTGATTAACTAAATATCCCAAACAGAACCTCAACAGTATATAAATTTCATCCAAACAGTCCCTTAACAGAAAACAGACAAAAACAGAAACTGCAATACCTCGCGCGCGCGGGCCGCTCGCGCGAAGGGTCGCTCGTGCGGGCCGCTCGCGCGATAAGCCCATTTTTCTTTTATTAATAAACTTTTCTGTCTGCCTGAGGAAGTCAAGGTCGCGCGCGCGGATCGCTCGCGCGAAGTGATTCTCGCGCAACCCTCGCTCGCGCGACCAGCCTAATTTTCCTTATATATATAAACTTTCCTTTCTACCTGGGGAGGCATACCTCGCGCGCGCGGATCGCTCGCGCGAGGGGTCGCTCGCGCGGGCCGCTCGCGCGATTTCTCGCGCGCGCGATCGCGGCGCGAGATGAAGCAGAGGCTTCATCTTCTCCGCAGGAACTGCTCTGGTTCGGTGAAACAGGGGTCTTTTTGACCCATTTCAATTTTGTAAGTATATGTGTCATGTTATATATGGATCTCTTCCTTTTTCAACAAGGATTAAGAATCTATGATTAGTTTAACATGAATCAATCTATAACTTTCCAATTTTATGAAAAACTAAAACATGTCAAAACTTAGTTTCTTATATACTTTCTTATATGAACAAATTAGACTTTAAAACTTCAAATATGGCATGTAGGATGTATAATCTACCATATTCATCTCCTAAAACGAATTTAGATTAAGGTTTGAAAATCTTGATTTCAAGCTATGAATTTCCATACGTAAATCAACCATGGTGTTTTTACAAAATTAAACAAACACACAGTAAATAGACATGTAATTACATTCTTAGTGAGTTAGTAATACTCACTGAGATTAGAGATGGAAGTAATTGTTGAGAAAGAATCCAAATAAGAAATTCCAAATACAAACTTGAAGTTATGGTGATGTGCTATCTCTCTCTATAAAACTCTGTGTATCTCTTCTCAAATCTCTCTGTGTTTATATCAAAGTGCAGATAGAGAATGTGTGTGAGTAGTGTATATATAGAGAAACCAAGGGAAGAGCTTGGGCTCCAAGTCTCTTGAGGTTAACTCAACAAAATGAATTTCCTTTCTTAATTTCTAAAGAACCACCAATTCACAGTTGTGTATGTGTGTGGGTTGATATACTTACGTATACACAATCTCTACAGATTGTGAAGAGGCAACACTAGACTAGTAGGGGGCAATTTGTGTGTGTTTGGGAATAACAACTTGTGGCCTTAAGGATACATACACACACAAAGCATTCCCAAACAAGGTACTTCCAATGATTACTTGCCATGAATGGCAATAAAGCAAATGTCCAAATCAGTCACTTCCAAAATCTGTGGAAGCTTAGCATGGCGCGGACAGTTTTGGACATAAACTGGTATTTTCGGGGCGCGGTGGTCACCACAAAAATACAGGAATTTCATTTTAACGTAAGAATTGATTTTCTGGTTTTATAAAAATACTGATTGAGTCGATAGAAGTTACTTTCACCGTTTTGTAATACAGATTTGAAATCTAACACAGGTGTTGTTCAATTTTATAAAATTACAGTTTGACCCCAAAAGAATTCATAGCTCACAATAAATCAAGGAATAAAATTTAGAACATGGGAAATGAAATTAAATGAAGCAGTCAATACCAAATGAAATTAAATATGACAATGCAATTACAAATTAAATATGAAAATGTATTTTAAAATTAAATGGAAATGCAGGTTATTATACCCTTCCTCCCTTAAACAGGATTTCGTCCCCGAAATCAAGACTGACTAGTCCTGAAATAACTCCGGGTACTTCTTCCTCATATCAGCTTCAACTTCCCACGAGGCTTCGTTCTCGTCATGGTGATTCCACTGAACTTTCACCAACGGAATGTCTTTATTCCTCAACTTCTTGATACTCTGATCCAAAATCTTCACAGGTCTCTCCTTGTAAGAAACGTTATGACTCGTCTCAATATCGTCATAACTAACCACATGTGAGGGGTCTCGTATATACTTCCTTAACATACTTACGTGAAACACGTTGTGAACCCCAGACATCTTCGGTGGTAGCGCCAGTCGATAAGCTACTTTCCCGACACGTTCCAAAATCTCAAACGGTCCGATGAAACGCGGAGCTAACTTTCCTCTCTTGAGACCAAAACGTACCACTCCTCGGGTTGGTGAAACCTTAAGGAGTACGTGATCTCCAACACTAAACTCCAAATCCTTCCGGCGTCGATCAGCATAACTCTTATACCGGCTCTGGGCGGTTCTCATCCTCTCCTTGACCAAAGTAATCTTTTCGTTGGTTTCTCTAACCAGGTCTGGTCCCAGCAATTCTGAGTCCCCAACCTCTGCCCAACATAATGGGGAACGACATGGTCGTCCGTACAATGCTTCGAACGGAGCCATACCGATACTCGCGTGATAACTGTTATTATAGGCAAATTCAACCAACGGCAAGTGTGTCTCCCAAGATTCTTCAAAATCGATCACACAAGCCCTGAGCATATCTTCCATTATCTGATTAACACGCTCAGTCTGACCATCTGTCTGAGGGTGAAAAGCAGTGCTCATCTTGAGCGAAGTTCCCATAGCTTCTTGCAGACTTTCCCAAAATCCAGAGGTAAAACGCGCGTCACGGTCTGACACAATCGACACAGGTGCACCGTGAAGTCGTACGACTTGTTGTATGTACATCCGGCTCATCTTCTCTACCGGGTATGTCATACTATAAGCAATGAAATGAGCTGACTTCGTCAATCGATCCACGATTACCCAAATAGCGTCATGATTCTGCTGCGATCGAGGTAATCCTACTACAAAATCCATTGTAATGTGCTCCCACTTCCAACCAGGAATAGGTAGCGGTTGCAACAATCCTGACGGTCTCTGGTGTTCGGCCTTGACTTGCTGACATGTCAAACACTTGGATACAAATTCGGCCACGTCTTTCTTCATACCTTCCCACCAGAAATTTCTCTTCAGATCTTTGTACATCTTCGTTCCTCCCGGGTGAACTGTATATCTCGACTTATGTGCTTCTTCCAGGATATCCTTCCTTAACTCTTCATTACCTGGCACACATAATCTATTCCTGCACCGATATCCTCCATCGACTCCCACTTTCCATTCTGTCGGGTCTTTTTCTGACATCTTCACGAACCATGCCTGAAACTTCTCATCTTCTTTCTGAGCTCCAATGATGCGGTCGATAAGAACAGGCTGCAGGGTAAGACATCCGAACAATTGTCCTTCTCCTTCTTCAGCACTCTGTACATCGAATTCTGCCAACGTCTCCAAAGCTCGCCACTCTCTAACCATTAAGGAGGCGATCGTCTCACGAGTCTGTCGACTCAGGGCATTAGCAACCACATTAGCTTTACCCGGGTGGTATTCTAACGTGAAGTCATAATCTTTAATCAGCTCCATCCATCTGCGCTGCCTCATGTTCAACTCTTTCTGTGTGAACAAGTACTTTAGGCTCTTGTGATCAGAGAACAAATCAAACTTCTCACCGTAGAGATAGTGTCTCCAAATCTTGAGTGCAAATACTACTGCCGCCAATTCCAAATCATGAATGGGATAGTTCAATTCATTCGGCTTCAGCTGTCTAGATCCATAGGCTATAACTCTGCCATCTTGCATAAGTACACACCCCAGTCCTTGATATGATGCGTCACTAAAGATAGTGAACTTCTCATCAGGCTTGGGTATTGCTAGTACTGGCGCGGTTGTGAGTCTCTCTTTCAACTCCAGAAAGGCGCGCTCGTGCTTCTCTGTCCACTCGAACTTCAAATTCTTCTTCGTCAACCCTGTTAAAGGTGCTGCTATCTTTGAGAATCCCTCAACGAATCTCCTGTAATAGCCTGCGAGTCCTAGAAAGCTCCGAACTTCCGTAGGGTTGCTCGGTCTAACCCAATTTGATACAGCATCGGTCTTGGATGAATCCACAGCAATTCCTTGAGATGACACCTTGTGTCCCAAAAATTTCACTTCCTGCAACCAGAACTCACACTTACTGAACTTGGCATACAACTGATGGTCCTTGAGCATCTGCATCGCAATCCGTAGATGTTGCTCGTGTTCTTCTCCTGACTTAGAATAGATCAAAATATCATCAATAAAGACGATGACAAACTGATCTAAATAAGGCTTGAACACTCTGTTCATCAAATCCATGAATACTGCCGGGGCATTCGTCATTCCAAACGGCATCACCAGAAATTCGTAATGACCATATCGGGTTCTGAAAGCAGTCTTAGGTATGTCTTCTTTTCGTACCCTCAACTGATGATATCCCGACCTAAGGTCTATCTTGGAAAATGTCGTAGCTCCTTGTAGTTGATCAAACAAATCGTCGATCCGAGGCAAGGGATACTTGTTCTTGATAGTCACTCGGTTCAATTCTCTGTAGTCGATACACAGTCTAAGTGTCCCGTCCTTCTTCTTCACGAATAACACTGGTGCTCCCCAAGGCGATGTACTTGGACGTACAAAACCTAGGTTCTCGAGCTCTTGAACTTGTTCCTTCAATTCCAACAGTTCTGTGGGGGCCATTCTGTAGGGAACCTTGGTGATCGGTACGGTACCCGGTATAAGTTCAATGCAGAACTCTATACTTCTCTCGGGCGGCAAACCAGAAATGTCTTGAAATACTCCTTCGAAGTCCTTGACTACAGGTATAGATGACGCTATCACCTCTGTACTGACGACTTCGATGTTGGCTAAACATCTCGTGAGGAACATATCTCCCGTAGGGTTACATTGAAAATCAAAGGGTTGATTCTCATTGTCGGGGAATGTAATTCTCTTCCTCGCACAATCCAACTTCACTTGATTCTGAGAGAGCCAATCCATTCCTAGGATTATGTCAAACTCCTTCATTGATAGGACAATCAACCTAGCAGGGATTTCAAGGTCTCCTAACCGTAAGGGGCAATCCTTGCACACGTGTCCTAATCTGACTGCAGCTCCTAGTGGCGAAGTAGCCTTCAAAGCTTTCTCTAAGCGATGAGGTAAAATACCCAATCTTCGAATTGTATTAACAGATATGAACGAAAGAGCAGCACCCGTATCAAATAACACTTTAACATGGGAGTTAAACAGAGTTAATGTACCTTCTACTACTTGCTGATCAGGTTGGGCTTCTCCATAATTTCCTTCTTCATACGCAGTTCCATCATATCCAGCGGCATCAGGGATAACAGCATTCAAGTGAGTCTGTCCCTGTTGACCATAAGTCATCTGCTTAGGAGCAGTACAGAACCTGCTGATGTGACCTGGTTCACCACAGTTGAAGCAGACTATCCCTTGCTGAGTAGCACGCCTTGGTGCCTTGCAATCACGAGCCACATGTCCAGGGTTGCCACAGTTGAAGCACTTTCCACTACTACTTCCTTCTCCTATTCGGGGTTGAGTCGGATAGGAAATAGCATGGGCCTTCTTGCTTCCGTCGAAATTCCTCTTTTGCCCTTGGGTTCGGTTCATTGGTGGTCTATTCCCAAAGTTACCCCTGTGAGGCGGTCGGAATTCAAATTGTTTTCGGCTCACTCGAGCATCCTCTTCCAGATCAGTAGCCAAACCAACAAGTCCTTCAAACGATTTATCCAAGTGGCCGAGAGTCAAGCGGCGGATCTACGGTGTCAGCCCTTGGTTATACTTGCGGATCTTCTTCTCCTCGGTATCGACCAGGTGTGGAGCAAATCTAGACAGCCTTTCAAACTGTGTGGTGTACTCCTGCACCGACTTGGTTCCTTGCGTCAGGTCCATGAATTCCTTCTCTCTCCTATGCCTCTCTGTGGCCGGGAAATATTTCTCCAAAAATCTCCCCTTAAACGCAGTCCACGTCATCCCCATCGCAGCCCCATTCCCGATAGTAGCTATAACCGAATCCCACCAATCTGCGGCAGCATCGGTCAGCTGAAATGTAGCCAACCTCCTTTTGTCCATTTCGTTGCATTGGACAGCCTCGAACATTCGGTCCATCTGTCTTAACCATTGTTCGGCCTTCCAGGGTTCCGCGGTACCCGCAAACTGTTCGGGCCTTAGAGCACGGAATCTTTCTAGCAACTTGTCTCCCGTTTGACGGTCTCTTCGATTGTCGTTCGTATTACCGATCCTTTCTAACCGTCTGATAAACGCTTCAAACATCCCTGTAGGATCAGCAGCCTCGGGCGCTCCCTCGATCAGGTTCCTGTTCCTCCTGACTCCTCCAGCCATTCTATGCATGGTAGTGGTAGTAGAATGAGAAACATGCATGCAACAGTGCTATGAAGTAATTTAAATGACAACAGCATTCAAAAGAGTATATTTTATATATATAACTTCTGTCAAGTAGATACAAAAAGTACGTATGGTCAGATCAATGCCTACCCTATCTATATGGGTTAGGACGCATGCAAGAGTTAATGTTACAAAAATGGGGTCATTGCCCTACACTCTAATGCATGTAATTACAGTTGCAAAAAGAGATAGAGCTAATAATTAAAAGCAGTAAATATGTACAAGTCATAACTAGAACGTCAATCGTCTCCATAAGCAGCTATCAGGAGATCTAGCGAATCGACAGGGCGAAATCGCTGAACAACGAACGGTCCAACCCCGTCATAACTGTGAGAGGTGGACGATGAAGCAGGTACAGGAGCATCTGCCTCATCTACCATCTCCTCAGGTAGGGCTAGCTCCAGTGCTAGCTCAGCCTCGAGCTCAGCGGCAAGATCGTCCAGACCTATGCCGTCCTCTAAGATCTCCCCACCTACTGGGACCACGTGGACAACCTCTGCATCGTCCTCAGCAATGGGTACCACCGGCGGAGGCATCTCCAACTGAGCCAGGTGGGCATGCACGATCTGGATCTCGAGGGGAAGGTAGAAAGCATCGCTATCGACCAACCGCAGAATCTCGACCAAAACTAGACGCTGAGCCTCTGCGAAATATCGAAGCTCAAAACGAATACGGGTCAGGTCAACTATGCCTATCACGTGGACCTGGTGCCAAACCTCAGATACTACCGTCGCCACGGCTAACTGCTCTACGGCCGCCTGATATAGGTCAAGGAAAGCTGGGATCACTGCCCCAGGTAACACGAAGTGTCCTCCGAACCTGTCTGGTACATAAAGTGGGGGAGCTGGATCCATACCTGAAAAGTTACTACTTAAAGTCAGAACAGAATAATCTTAGGCGTTTGGGTTCTGAGTCTATCCTCCCTGTCGTATCATCGGGTGTGTAACACTTAATGGAATGTGGAATCGGGTCTATACTGGTAAACCCTAACCTGGCTAAACTATCTTGTGATAAATAATAACCTGGCTCTGATACCACTAAATCCTGTCACGCCCCGACGTAGCATAAATAAGGAAAGCGTTTAATTTCCTTTATGGACCCGTAGGTCGCGACAGTTTGAAAGATCGATTCCGTCCCAAACGTCAAACAAGGAAACATAAAAATCAGAGTAAAGCAATCAAGGCTTACAAAAATTTCTATCTTATTACATCTTATAAACCGGGGTCAACTAAGGCACAGACCGCCTTGAAAATAAAATAATAACTTAGAGTCTGTTACAGTCATCCTTAAAACAAAATAGTTCATAACTCAAAACAGATAAACTTAAAAACATATGATAAATAGTTTCTCGTCCCAACAGCAGCCATTCTTAATTAGCATAATCGTATGATTCCTCCTGATTGTAACCTGAAAAGCCTGAACACGAATGTCCAGGACGCATCAACGTCGTCAGCTTCAAGAAGCTGGTGAGTATTAAAAACATAACTTTGAATGTAAAACATACCAACTTACCTTTTCCCAATTCCCATTTAAATCCACAAGTTTATTATTGAAGTAAGGAGCTCATTTAGAAAAACATTCACAACATTATTAAAAGAGGGTAATTTAAACAGATGGGACCGTGTATGAGAACAATGCACCACACTCATCTTGCCGACGCTTTTCTCTCGACAGCCACAACAACCCACTATCCTACTCCTGGTCTCTTTGAAATACTACGATAGCCACACTTTAGCAACGGGGCGCCAGGGAGTGTCCAGTTTGCCTCACACTTTGGTCCGGGGTACCAGGGAGTGTCCAATGCCTCACACTTTGAATACCCTAACCGCCATGCAAATACCGGGGCAACCCCTCACACAGTATCCAGACTTGAGTTATCAGGGAGTGTCCGTAGGCCACACTTTAGCACTACCATGGGTGCCAGGGAATGTCCGAGTTCGGCTTCACACACTTTAACGCTTCCATGGGCGTCAGGGAGTGTCCTTATTTGCCACCGTCGCATTTCAAAGATACCCTCCTCCACAATCACAACCACAACCACAACCACAATCACAACCACGACCACAACCACAAACTCATACTCAACCATAACCACGACCACAAACACAAACTCATACTCTTTCCACACTACCATTTCCCTTTTCCACACAGACTGACACCCATATGCATGTACCACTGACCCACATGAATGGTATGCACTTAAATGAAAACAAAAATGCTGAATTAAAGGAACAACACGCGTACGGGGATCAATGAGTCATACTACAATGTTTTAATCATTCAAACATAACTAAAAAGAGTTCTGATTAACTAAATATCCCAAACAGAACCTCAACAGTATATAAATTTCATCCAAACAGTCCCTTAACAGAAAACAGACAAAAACAGAAACTGCAATACCTCGCGCGCGCGGGCCGCTCGCGCGAAGGGTCGCTCGCGCGGGCCGCTCGCGCGATAAGCCCATTTTTCTTTTATTAATAAACTTTTCTGTCTGCCTGAGGAAGTCAAGGTCGCGCGCGCGGATCGCTCGCGCGAAGTGATTCTCGCGCAACCCTCGCTCGCGCGACCAGCCTAATTTTCCTTATATATATAAACTTTCCTTTCTACCTGGGGAGGCATACCTCGCGCGCGCGGATCGCTCGCGCGAGGGGTCGCTCGCGCGGGCCGCTCGCGCGATTTCTCGCGCGCGCGATCGCGGCGCGAGATGAAGCAGAGGCTTCATCTTCTCCGCAGGAACTGCTCTGGTTCGGTGAAACAGGGGTCTTTTTGACCCATTTCAATTTTGTAAGTATATGTGTCATGTTATATATGGATCTCTTCCTTTTTCAACAAGGATTAAGAATCTATGATTAGTTTAACATGAATCAATCTATAACTTTCCAATTTTATGAAAAACTAAAACATGTCAAAACTTAGTTTCTTATATACTTTCTTATATGAACAAATTAGACTTTAAAACTTCAAATATGGCATGTAGGATGTATAATCTACCATATTCATCTCCTAAAACGAATTTAGATTAAGGTTTGAAAATCTTGATTTCAAGCTATGAATTTCCATACGTAAATCAACCATGGTGTTTTTACAAAATTAAACAAACACACAGTAAATAGACATGTAATTACATTCTTAGTGAGTTAGTAATACTCACTGAGATTAGAGATGGAAGTAATTGTTGAGAAAGAATCCAAATAAGAAATTCCAAATACAAACTTGAAGTTATGGTGATGTGCTATCTCTCTCTATAAAACTCTGTGTATCTCTTCTCAAATCTCTCTGTGTTTATATCAAAGTGCAGATAGAGAATGTGTGTGAGTAGTGTATATATAGAGAAACCAAGGGAAGAGCTTGGGCTCCAAGTCTCTTGAGGTTAACTCAACAAAATGAATTTCCTTTCTTAATTTCTAAAGAACCACCAATTCACAGTTGTGTATGTGTGTGGGTTGATATACTTACGTATACACAATCTCTACAGATTGTGAAGAGGCAACACTAGACTAGTAGGGGGCAATTTGTGTGTGTTTGGGAATAACAACTTGTGGCCTTAAGGATACATACACACACAAAGCATTCCCAAACAAGGTACTTCCAATGATTACTTGCCATGAATGGCAATAAAGCAAATGTCCAAATCAGTCACTTCCAAAATCTGTGGAAGCTTAGCATGGCGCGGACAGTTTTGGACATAAACTGGTATTTTCGGGGCGCGGTGGTCACCACAAAAATACAGGAATTTCATTTTAACGTAAGAATTGATTTTCTGGTTTTATAAAAATACTGATTGAGTCGATAGAAGTTACTTTCACCGTTTTGTAATACAGATTTGAAATCTAACACAGGTGTTGTTCAATTTTATAAAATTACAGTTTGACCCCAAAAGAATTCATAGCTCACAATAAATCAAGGAATAAAATTTAGAACATGGGAAATGAAATTAAATGAAGCAGTCAATACCAAATGAAATTAAATATGACAATGCAATTACAAATTAAATATGAAAATGTATTTTAAAATTAAATGGAAATGCAGGTTATTACATGTTTATCATTCATGTGCATATGTTGTTTTATTCACTAAGCTTTAGCTTAAACAAATCGAAACATGTGTGGTTATTCAAATAGCCATTGCAGGTATAAATGCTGGCGAGGAATTGCAGAAGTGAGTACGTGGGTTGGGAGTTTGCTTGTGAGGCAACTTAAAAGTTAATCTTGTAGTTTTTGGGAAAATAGAAATGTTGTAATAAGAATTGGGTTGTTTTAAACCATGTTTAATTTGGTATGTTGGAATGGATTTTAAACCGTTGTAATAGTTAGTGATATGTTGTAATTATGGTTGGTAATGTTTTAATACAGCTAGAATTACTTTGGACTGAGTTTGGATTGAATGGTTGATCCTTGGTTGAAGTTAGAAAGCTTTTAAACTTGAAATTCTGCAGATTGGGCTGCTGCCAGGGGAGCAGTCGACTGAGCAGTCGACTGAACCCCTGTGTCTGTTAGCTACTGCTTCTAATATAGCAAAAGCAGTCGACTGGACCCCCTCCAGCAGTCGACTGGACCCCGCCCTCAGTCGACTGGACCCCCAGTCTCAGTCGACTGGAATTGATATTAAATCCCTGCCCACTTCCGTCGACTGAGCAGTCGACTGAACCTTTGGTTTTGAAAATGTGTTTTGTTTTCCGCTGCGTGTGTTCTTCAAACCAAATTTTGGGAACGTTAATGAATTGGTTTAGCCTCGGTGGCGTGCCACGGACTTCGGTTCCGCTATTGTGGGATCGGGCTGTGACATTTAGTGGTATCAGAGCATAAGTTTAGAGCCTTGGGAACGAGTGACGTTATATATGCTGAGTGACGTCGAGTGGAGTGTGAAATTGTGAAGATAATTGTTATCATTGTAGAAATGCTTCATGTGTTAGCATTTGTTGATTGTGATGAACTGTGCACATATATCTATATTGTGGCATAAAATGCATGGTCATTATGCATTGAACTCAACAGGGGAATATTTGAAGCGTTATGGCTGATCCACCAAGAGAATTGTCACCGCATTCGCGGATGGACCAAATAGTGAATATGGTGGGAAATTTCATACAAGCGGTAAGTGAAAGAGAATAGATGAACGTTCAGCCTCCACAGGTGGAAATTCGTTATATCAATGCACCACCGGCACCGCGACCTCAACACACAATCATGGAACAGTTTCATAAGCGAAAACTGACGTTGTATCATGGACAAGTTGACATAGACTTGGCCGATCATTGGATGATGGACATGGAAAGACATTTCCGTCAGGTAATATGTACCGATGAGGAGAAAATTTTATGCGCATCCGATACGTTGATGGGCGAAGCATTGGATTGGTGGAATAACGTGCTTGAACAAGGGAAGCCGACCACGTGGGAAGCTTTTAAAGAAGAATTCAACAAACGATTCTTTCCGCAATCTGCTTATACTCAGAAACGTCAAGAGTTTGCGAGTTTGGTTCAAGGAGATATGACCGTGGGTGAGTATGTTTCTCGTTTCAATGCCTTGTTACGATTTGGGAAAACTACCGTTCCGACTGATAGGGATAAAGCTCGTAAGTTTGAGGAAGGGCTTAGAGAGAATATCCGTGGCCGTGTGGACATGTTGCAACACCCGACCATTTCTCTAGTCGAGGAAGCCGCCCGTATAGCTGAGAAAAGTGTCGACCGATATCGACAAGGGCAACAAGGAAAGAGACCCAATGACAATAGGGGCAAGAGCCAAGGGAATGCGAAGAAACCGTTCACGCAATGTTCAGGATCGAATATGGGTAGTCAAGGAGGAAGTGTATTTGTTGGAGATTCAAGACCGTTGTGCCTGACATGTAACCTGCGACACAGAGGAACCTGCCATCAATTGATCACTTGCTATATTTGTAAACAATTGGGGCATGTGTCTAGAAATTGTCCTTTGAACGCAAATTCAACTACACCAAACACAACCTCGAACACAAGGAGTTACAACCCAGAGATGAGGGGAAAATGTTTTGACTGTGGACAACTGGGACACATAGCGAAGAATTGCCCAAGTAAGAGACAACCGGGAATGAGTACCGGTGCATCGAGTGTGCCAAGCGGGTCGAGGGTAGAACCTCGAGTAGATAAAGGGAAAGGAGTCGCACAACAACAAGGGCGATATTTCCAGCTCAGGCCGGGGAATACGGATGATACCGTCGTATCAGGTATTCTTCCTATTTGTTCGTATCATGCACGTATACTTATGGATTCTGGTTCAACGCATTCATTCGTATCACGTGATTTTGTTAAGCATTTAACTGTTAAGTCAGAACCGCTAGGATATGACTTGTGTGTATCATTGCCTAATAGTGAACCGCTAGTTACTTCTTCGATATTCAAGTCATGTGAAATCAAGATAGGTGATAAAGTCTTGAGCGTTGATTTGATTCCATTGACGGTGAATTACTTTGATGTTATCTTGGGAATGGATTGGTTGTCGGCTAATCAAGCCAAAATCGATTGTGAACAGAAACGGGTTAGTTTCTATCCGTCAGGGCGAGAAGAGTTTACTTTTCAGGGTAAGGGAGTGATCGTACCGCCGTACTTGATATCGGCGATTCAAGCAAGTAAGATGTTGAAGAAGGGTTGTTCGGGTTTCTTATGTTCAATTGTCGACACGCGAGTTCTTGGACCACTAATAGAAGACATTTCAGTAGTTCGAGAATTTCCAGATGTTTTTCCCAATGAGTTACCCGACGTATTGATTGAAAGAGAGCTTGAGTTCACAATAGAAGTAGTACCAGGGTCACAACCGATATCCAAAGCACCGTACCGAATGGCACCGATAGAGTTGAAAGAATTGAAAGTTCAGTTAGAAGAACTGTTGGAGAAGGGTTTTATCCGACCTAGTGTTTCACCATGGGGAGCTCCAGTCTTGTTTGTGAAGAAGAAAGATGGAACAATGCGTATGTGCATCGACTACCGGGAATTAAACAAGTTGACCGTCAAGAACAAATATCCGTTGCCACGAATAGATGACTTGTTTGACCAGTTACAAGGGGCTCAGGTATTTTCGAAGATCGACTTGAGATCCGGTTACCACCAGTTGAAAGTCAATGAGGAAGATGTTGAAAAGACAGCTTTCAGGACTCGATATGGTCACTTTGAATTTTTGGTTATGCCATTTGGAGTGACTAATGCACCAGCTGCTTTCATGGACTTGATGAACCGTGTCTTCAAGGATTATTTAGATGAGTTCGTTATCGTGTTCATAGATGACATCCTAATCTACTCCAAAAGCGTAGAAGATCACGAGTATCATTTACGATTAGCTTTACAACGATTACGTGAGAAGAGATTGTCTGGGAAATTGAAGAAGTGTGAGTTTTGGTTGACCGAGATAGCTTTCCTTGGACATATAGTGTCGGCAAAGGGAATTTCTGTAGACCCTCAGAAGATAGAAGCCGTTACCAACTGGGTGAGACCAATGAATGTGACAGACATCAGAAGTTTCCTAGGATTAGCTGGGTATTATCGGAGATTTGTAAAAGACTTTTCGCGTATAGCAATGCCGATGACACAGTTAATGAGGAAAGATATTGTTTTTGTTTGGAGTCCAGAATGTGAAGAAAGTTTTCAAGAGTTGAAAGGTCGACTAGTGAAAGCACCCATTTTAGCCGTTCCATCAGGGACTGAAGGATTTATCATTTACAGTGATGCTTCATATAGAGGTTTAGGTTGCGTTCTTATGCAAGGTGATAAAGTTATTGCATATGCGTCAAGACAACTTAGACCTCACGAGAAGAATTATCCAACTCATGATCTAGAATTGGCCGCCGTGATTTTTGCATTGAAGATTTGGCGTCATTATCTATACGGAGAGAAATGTGAGATCTATACGGATCACAAGAGTTTGAAGTACTTGTTTACACAACGAGATTTGAACATGAGGCAAAGGAGATGGTTAGAGTTGATGAAGGATTATGACTTGTCAATTCAATATCATCCGGGCAAGGCGAATGTAGTCGCCGATGCTCTTAGTCGCAAAGTACCAACCAACACCGCATCAGATTTGACTTCTCAGAATGAACTAATACGAGATATGGAAAATTTGGAGCTTGAAGTGATACCAAGAATTGAAGATGGATTGATGTCGACGATTGTGGCACAACCACTCTTGATTCACGAGATCGCAGAGAAACAACTTCAAGATGTAGCTTTAAAGAAGATTTGTGATGAGATTCCAATGGGCAAACAACCGGGATTCACGTTTGAGAACAATGTGTTGAGATTGAGGGGTAGAATTTGTGTACCTAGTGAGAAAGAGTTGAAGCGAAACATCCTAGAGGAAGCACACAACACAAAGTATACCGTTCACCCGGGAAGCACCAAGATGTATAGAGACTTGAGACATGTTTATTGGTGGCCGGGAATGAAGAGAGAAATAGCACGATATGTTTCGTGTTGTACTAGTTGTCAACAAGTAAAGGCCGAACGCCAAGTACCCTCGGGATTATTACAACCGTTACCGATAGCCGAGTGGAAATGGGAGCACATAACAATGGATTTTGTTAGTGGATTTCCAAGGTCGAAGAGATCGAACACTATTATTTGGGTGATCGTTGATCGTTTGACGAAGTCGTCGCACTTCCTACCACTTCGAACAACTAAGCCAATGACGTTAGCTAAGTTGTATATTCGCGAAGTTGTGAGACTACATGGTATCCCAGTTTCTATCGTTTCGGATAGGGATAGTAGTTTTACATCGAAGTTTTGGAGAGCCTTGCAAGAAGCAATGGGTACCAAATTGCACTTTAGTACAGCTTTTCATCCTCAGACCGATGGTCAATCAGAAAGAGTAATCCAGATTTTGGAAGACATGCTTCGTTTATGTGTACTTGATTTTCAAGGTGATTGGGAAGACCACCTACCGTTGATTGAGTTTGCATATAACAACAGTTTTCAGTCGAGTATTGGGATGGCTCCTTATGAAGCTTTATATGGTCGTGTATGTCGTTCACCAATTAGTTGGACAGAGGTGGGAGAAAGAAAGATAGAAGGGCCGAAAATTGTACAAGAGACGACGGATAAGATAAAGGTAATTCGACAACGGTTACTGACAGCTCAGAGTAGGTATAAGAGTTATGCCGATAAGCGTAGACGACCGTTGAAATTTGACGTGGGAGACTTAGTGTATTTGAAGGTGTCACCTTCAAAGGGAATAACCAGATTTGGTAGATATGGGAAACTCAATCCGAGATATGTGGGACCTTTTGAAATCATTGGAAAGGTTGGACCCGTAGCTTATCGTTTGAACTTGCCGAGCGAGTATGCTCAAGTTCATAACGTGTTTCATGTATCGTTGTTACGCGAACAATTAGTGGAAGATAGAGATCAAGTGATGACTCCGATATCGGATGAGATTCAGAGTGATTTGACTTATGTTGCGTATCCGGTAGAAATCTTAGACCGGAAGGATCAAGTCTTACGAAATAAAGTAATATCGAAAGTGAAAGTGTTATGGCGTAGCCAAACTACGGAAGAGATGACGTGGGAGATAGAAGATGAGATGCGTACTCAGTATCCGCACCTTTTCGAGACTTGAGGTATAAGTTTGGGGACAAACTTCTTTTAAGGGGGAGAGTATTATAACACCCGTATTCGTGTTATTGCATTTGCATTTCATTGTTATGCATGATAATGTGATGTGACGTGTCCTATGACACTTGGTTGAGTGAGTTTTTACTCACGAGTTGATTTGGGTGTCTGTGTTAGAGAACCCTTTGAAACTATTGTGATTAAGGATTTATTGTTGTGACGTCTCTCCGAGTATGAGACGGTCACTGTGGAACACTTTAAATGTTTATCTGAAAATAAATGTTTACCTGTGTATTTCAATATCTGTATTATTTTCTGGCTTAGAATTTATTTCTGATGTTAGATTTAGTATCCTGGTGAGAACGAATGAACACGCTATTAATTTGGTAGGCTAATTAGCAACTTCGGAAACGTCATGTAGAAATTCGTGTTTTAGCGACCAAACGAAACTTAGTCGAAAACTTTTATAATTTTGAAGTTTTACTCGTAAAGCTATGAATAAGCTGTATAGAAAGTTTCAGAGACTGATTAGGAGTTTGGAAAACTTGTGGGGAGGTAAACGTAATTCCCCGAGAATGTTGCCTATATATAGATAGAGATGAACTTAGATTTTTCTCATAAGTTAACCTAAAGTTCAAGAGGAGGCCAAAAAGGGGGCTAGAGGGAGATTTGATTGCTTAGAGCTTTGCGACGCCAAACGACGACCTTCCGTCAGTCTGGTTTCTCCCAGATTTCATATTCGAGCTCCTCGAGGTAAGAGCTTCGTTTTGATATATGTTAGGGCCTGTTTGGCTAAGTTTTCCGAAAAGTTATTTTCTAGAATTTTTCATAAAAGTTGATAAATGGAATTCTGATCCATAGGAATTGTACTAGACGAACTTCTGCACGTTCTTTGTGCACGGGTTTTCTTTGGATCGTATTATAAGCGCGTAAATCGGAGGTGAGTGATTCAACTATGTTTTTGGAATGATTTCTTGACATGTATTCATGTTTTGTATGAATAGCATGTATTAATTCTTAGAGATATATTGTGTAGTTCATATTGGGCATTTATATTGATAAGTAGGCTCAATAGCACGGTGATATGTTTTGATTACCGCGAGCATGGTGATATGTATTTGAGCATGTTAAGTTGCTTATGTGGGTCAGAAGGAGCACGTGGTCACCGTGCCATTTTGTGGAGCCGATATAGGCATTAAGGTCGCACGATTGAAGAAAAGAATCGTGGGTCTTACCCTTTCGCGTGGACTTATTGGCGAGGAGTCGCGGATTGGGAATATGGACGGGCACGTGAGTCTCCGGCGACTAGTATGAAATGTAGAGATGTGAATGCGGACATGTTTATCATTCATGTGCATATGTTGTTTTATTCACTAAGCTTTAGCTTAAACAAATCGAAACATGTGTGGTTATTCAAATAGCCATTGCAGGTATAAATGCTGGCGAGGAATTGCAGAAGTGAGTACGTGGGTTGGGAGTTTGCTTGTGAGGCAACTTAAAAGTTAATCTTGTAGTTTTTGGGAAAATAGAAATGTTGTAATAAGAATTGGGTTGTTTTAAACCATGTTTAATTTGGTATGTTGGAATGGATTTTAAACCGTTGTAATAGTTAGTGATATGTTGTAATTATGGTTGGTAATGTTTTAATACAGCTAGAATTACTTTGGACTGAGTTTGGATTGAATGGTTGATCCTTGGTTGAAGTTAGAAAGCTTTTAAACTTGAAATTCTGCAGATTGGGCTGCTGCCAGGGGAGCAGTCGACTGAGCAGTCGACTGAACCCCTGTGTCTGTTAGCTACTGCTTCTAATATAGCAAAAGCAGTCGACTGGACCCCCTCCAGCAGTCGACTGGACCCCGCCCTCAGTCGACTGGACCCCCAGTCTCAGTCGACTGGAATTGATATTAAATCCCTGCCCACTTCCGTCGACTGAGCAGTCGACTGAACCTTTGGTTTTGAAAATGTGTTTTGTTTTCCGCTGCGTGTGTTCTTCAAACCAAATTTTGGGAAAGTTAATGAATTGGTTTAGCCTCGGTGGCGTGCCACGGACTTCGGTTCCGCTATTGTGGGATCGGGCTTAGACATCTTTACATATTTAGATATGTGTTATTCATGAGTTGAATGTTTTGGTATGTATATCCATAAGCAACATTGTCTTTGTGTTAATGAGATTGACACATGGGAGATATAAATTAACTTCGACAGATGTTTTTAAATTGTCACAGTCAATGATAAGAATAGGTTTCTGATCAGGTCTAGACTATAACACATTAACTTCTATGTGATAGAATGATGAATCTCAGTCACTAGAGTAGTGACTCTAAGTTAATGTGTTAGTGCATTAAATGCATTGACGGACATTGAGTTAAACGTACTAACAATTAGCTGTCATGAGTTAATAGGTACTCAAACTTGTATATGGCATATGCTCTCAATCCTGAGATGACTGTGAACACAAGCTATTGACTTGATTACTTTGACTTATCAATCAGTGAGGTCTTCATAGATCAACACCTGAATATCTTGGGTAGTTAAGTGAACAATATTGTGAACACTTAATGTCAAGAAGGAATCTACAATCTCCTAAAAAGTAAGTATTCCTTTGAGAATATCACTGGGTTAATTACTGAGAACTGTAGTCTGGTCAGCAAGTCGTTGTTGACATGTTCAGTAATTTATGAGAAGTGACTGGGGCTCAAGGAAAATAAGAAGTAATTAACTTTGGGTTGATAGTATAGTTGATACCCTAATCCCAGCGACAATTACGAATACATTTGGTAGATGAGCATCACTATATTTTATTATACATGTCTAGGTTTTATCTTCGGGTAATTATGTCTATTAAATATGGAATCCAATTATTATCATATAGTGGAATGGATAATAATTAATTAAAATTAATTCCTTAGCTTAAGAGTTAAGTTAGATGGAAATTAGTTTTAATTTATCTAGGTTAGTAGACCCTAGAAGTCCCATCTCTAGCTTAACGGGTGTTTGGATGTGGGGATAAGATTATTAGGGTAGAGATAGAGATATAACAATCTCTATATATATGAGGGCATGAGAGGGGCCGGCAACTGGTTGGCCTTGTGAGCCCTAGTCGAATATCTCTCTCTCTCTCTCTCATCTCTATAGTCTCTTACCCTATTAGGGTTGGCCACACAAACCCTAGCCTCCCTGCATTCACCTAGAAGCCATAGAGGTGAAAACTGTTAGGAGTGAAGGACACGAAGAGTTCTCGTTTTAAGATTAAGATAATCTTCAATTGGTATCAGAGCCTTGCTTATTCCTTACGTATGATCAATATATAGATTTCCAGGTATGATTTATCAACATGATTGTGGAAGTAAGAGGTTCGGCCACATGAGGTTTTAGAACCCTAATTGTTTCGACCTTCATCATCCTTGTCACATGTATGTTTTGATACATGATGATTACAAGCATGGTGTTTTAATCCCAATACTTTTTCCTTTCCAATAATAAATTTAGATCTCAAAATATTTTTTTTAACTCATTGTTTATGTTTCTAATCTTCAAAGTCTAAGCCCATTAGGATTTCGACTATGGTGCTTTTTAGCTTGCAAAAGTTGCAAGCATGGGGACAAAATCTATTAGGTTTATAATCTCTAGGAGAAACCACCCCAGGGACTGTGCAAAGGTTATGCAGTGGTGATCCTTAGACTGCTGTCTGCGCATAGGCTGTGCATAGACTGCGTAGAGGCTGTGTGGGTAGTATTCTGTCAAATATGACCATGACCAGCCACGAAACACAAGCAGGACATCACGACCATGACCGGTCACGAAACACAAGCAGGACATCACGACCATGACCAGTCTCGAAACATGGGTATGACTAGTCGCGGTCATGACCGGTCCCATAAAACCAGCATGACCGGTCATTCTCTGCAGGTTTTAAATTTATGAGATCATTTGTTATTTTTTTTAACTTGTATATATGCTTGTACGAAAATTCTCTAAAGAGGGCGCCCTCTCTTTATTAAAGAGAGGGCCTCTGTTTTGACCGTCAGATCGTGTTTTCATTGAGGGTAGTGTTGTCATTTCACAGTTTTTAAATACGATCCAACGGCCAAAACAGAAGCCCTCTCTTCAATAAAGAGATCGAGAGGACGCCCTCCTTAGAGCCTGACTGTATACTTGTATGTATATATATATATGTATGTATTTTTTTTTATCTAGGGTTATTTTAACTTAGACCCTAAATAAAATTATATGTACAAAAATATTCTTTAAATATTTAAAAGGATTTTTTTTTTAAAAGGAAAGTTTGTTTTGAACTCTTGCCTTATTTATTTTAAGGAAGGTTTTATCTTATTTCTAAATGGAAGGAAAAGGGATTATTTTTTGTTTCATTGCTTTAGAACCAAGTACATTATCATGTTGACCTAATCATGTTTATTAGTCCAAATTAGATTTGGAATATTTTGGAAATCCATAAATTAGTGTATTAATCTTTTATTATGAATTAGATTAATACACTAATTTATGGCAATTGAGATTAATACACTAATCATATTATGGCAATTGTAAAGGGCGTTGCAGCTCCATTCTTGTGCATAGGAGAGTTGTAATGGTTTTCCTGTACACCTCGTAAGATGTATAGGAATGAATGTAAATTAGCGTAGGGACTACTTTACAATCAAGAAAAATGGAGCCAGTCATGAGAGAGAAGGGCCATTTAATTGCATTTATTTTTTGTTTAGGCATGCTCTTCATTTAATGTTCATAATTTGTATAGTTGATATAAATATGTTGAACATCTTTATGGACCCATACTTCACTTAAAACTTTCTTTAAATAAATTGTTTATTTTAAAAGGCATTTAAAGTTGAACCTTTTATTAAATATGAGATATTTAAAATTTAAATGTGTAAGCATGGATCGCATAAAAATCCTCTATTATAACCTATCTAGTGGGAGAGAGGATTACAATTCATGTAACCTCACAGTCTTCCATCAATAGTTCATTGTAAAATGAATAGCATACCGCGAGTCACAGATTCATCTGTGATCATTCCCTTCAGACGGTGTTCTGGTTACTAGATGTGAACTTCCTAGAGGATGGAATCAATGAGACGTATTAGAGAGTGACTTCCCCTCGGAAGCACTACTTGAAACGGATATCGTTGATTCTAATTGATGGTAAAACACTAGACTAATGTTTCATTAAGAGACTCCCCTCGGAGTTTTAATGAAGTCATTGGAGACTGAAGTGTCAGAAGTCATAAATCAATTTGTAAGAGTTACATAGCGGTTGATTATGATGAGCTTCCCAATCAATTTATACGTGTTTGTTATTTAATTTCAGTTATCACAATGTCTGGATTCAACCCACTTGCCACTATTCTCAACCAAAACAAGTTAACTGGACCCAATTATATGAATTGGAAAAGGAACTTAGACATAGTTTTGACTACTGAGGGGTACAAATATGTTCTCACCATACCTTGCCCTGCCCCTCTACCTCTCAATGCTCCTACTGGGACTGATGACACTTACGCTCATTGGAAAAAGGCTAATGAGATGGTCTGCTGCTACATTTTGGCATTTATATCAAATATGTTACAGCACCAACATCAGTCGGTTGCCTCAGCTAAAGATATATATGATCTTCAACCTTAATGAGATGTTTGACTCCCAAGGTCGCACAGCAAGGCAAAGTACCATGCAGACAATCTTAAACACTAAGATGTCGGAAGGAACACCAGTATGAGAACACATGGTAAAAATGATTGCCTATTTTAATGTACTGGAAGTTTTGGGTGCTGAAATTGACCTTGAAACTCAGGTTGACATTGTCTTGAATTCGTTGCCATCATCTTTTACTCAGTTCAAATTAAACTATCATTTGAACAAGGTGGATTATTCATTGAGTGAATTGATGACTCTTTGACAGCAATAGAGAGATTGTCAAGAAGAGTCTTCAGTTCTCAATGTTGAAAAGGCTGCTACTTCTAAGCCTAAGCCTAAGGGCAAAAGCTAGAAGAAGAATAAGCAAGGGAACAAAGCTCATAAAGGTACACCTGGTCCCATTGGCAGGGTCAAGAAAGGAAATGGAAAAGGAAAAGGGAAAGTAGGTACCAAGCAACCCAAAGGAAAATGTTTCAATTGTGGGGAAGCAGGGCACTGGAAGAGAAATTGTCCTGAATACTTGGCTACAAAGAAGGCCCAAGGTGTGATCGAATCACCTGTAATTGAAGTATGTTTTTTAACGGATACTTCAACTACTTGGTGTATTGATTCGGGAAACACTAATCACGTCTGTAATTTGTTACAGGGGTTCAGGCAGACCAGCAAGTGCAGTGATGGGCAAATCAACAGTTTCAGCTGTTACAGTTGGAGTCGTAGTTTTAGTGTTTCCTAATAATAAAACTTTGGTATTATCAGACGTTTTATATGTGCCTACTATAATGCGAAATCTTATTTCAGTTTCATTACTTGCAAATAAAGGTTATTCAGTTAGTTTTGGTTCTAGAGTTGTGGTTAAAAAGAATAGTTCTCTTATATGCTCTGGTAAGTTATCAAATGGTTTATTTTTAGTGACGTCTGTATCTTATTAAGTATCTAATATGGAATTAAATAACTTAGTGATAAACATACCTACTAAAAGAAAAGAACCTTCATATAATCCAATAAGACTTTAGCACACGAGGCTAGGTTATATTAATCTGAACAGGATTGACAGGTTGGTGAAGGAAGATATTTTAGCTTCCTCGGTTGTAGAACCTATACCTATCTATGAATCTTGTTTAGAGGGTAAAATGACAAAGAGACCCTTTTCTTCAAAAGGCAATCGGGCCAAAGACTTATTGGATTTAATACATACAAATGTATGTGGTCCAATAAACATTAGAGCTAGAGGTGGATATGAATACTTTACAACAATCACCAATGACTTCTCTATATATGGATATATTTACCTACTTCACAAGAAGTTCGATTCTTTTGAAAAGTTCAAAGAATTTAGGGCTAAGGTGGAGAAGCAATTAGGGAAAAGTATCAAAGCCATTCGATCAGATCGAGGTGGTGAATATCTATCTAATGAATTTATTCACCATCTAACACAGAATTGGATTCTGTCTTAGTTGACTACACCGGGCATGCCTCAACAGAATGGTGTAGCAGAACGAAGGAACCATACACTTTTAGACATGACTAGGTCTATGTTGAGTTATTCTAAATTGCCATTGATTCTTTGGGTTTTTGCTTTAGATATGGCAAAATACATACTAAATCATGTTCCAACTAAGTCTGTTCCCAAGACACCTCGAGAGTTGTGGAGTGGGCAAAAGCCCTCTTTGCAATACTTTCGAATTTGGGGTTGTCCAACACATGTGCTGAAAGGGAATAGTGGGAAGTTGGAATAAAAATCAGAAGTATGTAATCTTATGGGATATCCAAAGGGTACAAAAGGGTGGTACTTTAATAATCCTAGGGACCATAAAGTTTTTGTTAGCACAAATGCTGTTAATTTTCTTAGAAGAGGATTATATTATGAACCACAAACCTAAAGGAAGGATAGTTCTAGAAGAAGTTTAGAAAAAGCCCTCAGAAAAGAAACTAAAACTACCACATCCTCACAGATTCCTGCAAAAGAGCCTCGTCGTAGTGGGAGGACTATTAGGGCACCTGAAAGATTCATGTTTTTGGGAGAAGCTTATGAAGTAGTTCTCGAATAGCGTGATTCTAATCCTACCACTTATGAGGAGGCAGTTACTGACCAGGATTTAGAATCTTGGAGACTAGCTATGAAAGCTGAGATGGAGTCCATGTACTCCAATCAAGTTTGGGAACTTGTGGACGCACCTGCCAATATTAAACACATTGGTTGTAAGTGGGTTTACAAGAGGAAGAGAGGACCAGATGGGAAGGTAGAGACCTTCAAAACTAGGCTTGTAGCGAAAGGGTTTACTCAAAGAGAGGGCATTGACTATGAGAAAACCTTCTCACCAGTACTATGCTTAAGTCCATCTGAATTCTCTTATCCATTGTAGCGTGTCTCAATTACGAGATATGGCAGATGGATGTCAAGATGGCATTCTTGAATGGCCATCTAGACAAGGACATCTATATGCTACAGCCCACAGGGTTCATAGCTGATAGTCAGGAAGGCATGATATATAAGCTGCATAAGTCCATATATGGACTTAAGCAAGCATCCAGGACTTGGAACATTCATTTTGACTAGGCTGTCAAATCATTTGGATTTGAACTGAATATGGATGAGCCTTGTGTGTACAATAAAAGTGAAGGAAGTGTGGTGGTGTTTCTAGTTCTATATGTTGATGATATCCTACTCATTGAGAATGATATAGGAGTATTATCAACAATGAAAGTGTGGCTAGCTAGTAATTTTGACATGAAAGATCTTGGTGAGACAACCTATAACTTAGGGATTAAGCTTATTCGGGATCGGAAGAATAAGATAATGGGATTATCTCAAGCTTCCTACATTGACAAAATACTGACTAGGTTTGCCATGGATAAATCCAAGAAGGGTTTTCTACCTTTTAGGCATGGACTTTCACAGTCAGTGTCCCAAGACTCAGGAGGACAAAGACCGTGTAACAACCTTTTTTTTTTTTTTCCTAAAAAGACATTGTTATTTATACACTTTTTATTTATTTTATTGTTTAATATTTAATGTGTGTAGTGTGTGGGCCAAGGGTGTATGCTGTGTGGGCTGTGTGCGTGTGTTTGTAGAGGTGTGTCGTGGGTGTGTGTGTGTAAGTAGTGTGTGGGTATGTTAATAATCATATGTTGTATGTGTGTCTGTGTGTGTGTATCATACATATAAATATAATAAAATATTATGGTTAGTTGGTATTACACAAAGAACCCCCTTTGTCACAGTCGCAAGAGAGAGAGAGAGAGAGAGAGAGAGAGAGAGAGAGAAGAAGAAGAAGAAGAAGAAGAAGAAGAAGAAGAAGAAGAAGAAGAAGACGAAGTAGAAGGATGAGGAGGAAGAAGGAGAAGTGACTTGGGTTCGGGGGCACGTGTGGAATCGCGGAGTGTTCGGTATTGTCGATTTTTTATCCAAACTAGGTGAGTTAAATATGTGTATTCCGGTATATATATATATACACGTATGTATATATGTATACGCGAGTAAATCAAACTCTTACATATTTAATTTAATTGTTGGGGTTAAATTTTTGCATTGGATGCACAATGTTGTTTTTGCATTAATATATATTTTTTTGTGTGACTTTGTGATCACGACATTAGTATATTCGTAAACATTATACAGATAGTAATTTGATGAACACATATGTGGGATACTCTTGATAAATACCGAAATTTATGTGATAATCGTTTTTATTTTATTTTATTATTATTCTAACAGTTGCTGAAACTTCAGAAAAATATTGTAAAATCGTGGCTTAGAATTTTAACATTCTGTCCGCATGACCTGTGTAAAAAGTGATTCTGCACACTTTTGTGTTTTGATTTTTCTTTGATTCTGTACCGTTTGGGCTGTAAATTTAAATTACAGTAGCAGTTTTTATAAGATTAAAACATGTTGATTGTCTAAGTTGATTTATGTGTCATGATGAACTCGTATTCGTTATTATGGTATGACGTGAAATTATGTTGAGATGTAAGCATTCTCATCTAATGTTGAGTTTCATGAATTTGTGAATGTGAGACCATCTGTGTGAAGTCTTTCAAATAGAAGTTAATATTAAGAAATCTCTTTAGTGTTCACCATTGCTCCTTATGATTTTAGGCAGCAACTTCGTGGATGACCCGTCCTTGTGTGATTAGATGGTGACTACGTGGATGACCCATCTCTTCATTTTTAATTCTTATGTCCGGCTTGTTGGTCTATTTCATGTATATTTAGACATTATTTATTGACGCAAAAAATGTAAGGACTAGCCTTTTGGTGTATACTCAAATCCTAGTGATACCCCATGGGAGTTGGGACTGGAGTGGGAGTTAGTATTACGTTAGGAGACATATGGGATATATGTGTAGGCTGAACCATGGATGGTAGGCTAAACCATGGATGGGTGGCCGAAGTGGTGAACATAAGGTGTAATTAACCAAAACACTTTGTGGTGCTTAAATTGCGCCTATACGTTGTATTTTAGTTCTTTATATCTTGTCGTAGTCGAATCCTAAAAATTAGTAATTGTAATATCAAACAACTTTTGTGGGTATCCGTTAGGTTAACATATCGTCTTGTATGTGTACCGTAACATCTTCGATTTAATAATAAACAGGATCAAGTTAGTAAATTATATAATTTGGTCACTTTACTTAACAATTGAAGGCCGTTTTGCGTAATCTGAAGAAAAAAAAAAAAAAAAAACCGACAATCCGAGCAACTTTATTGTTTTACACTTTTCCTAAAAATGTCGTCTTGACACCATTTTAATCTATTTTCAGAATTTGCTGAACATCACATGTTTAAGAGCTGACGTTTAATAATTGATTTCTGACTCATGTGTTTAGAACTAATGAACGGGGTCACGTGACTTCCCTTGGAAAGTTAATTCTGAATATCTTTCGTGTTTTAAATTTTGTCTAATTCCAACTCCTTCTTGGAGATAAATTCGTTTCTTTAAATAGCATTCAATTGTGATTTTTGATTATTGTACTAACTTCTATTTTTGCAGAATGGTAGGCCCACTAATGTGTTTGCAGGTATTGGCCTACCATAGCTAAGAAGGGTAAGTATCTATTCAGTTTAGTTCGGGTAGGAACTATATGGCCGCCACATAAAAGGAAAACTACCCCTTGTTCCGTTATGTGAGCGGAACTACTTTTCTGCCCGATCTTTCACATATTGTTGTGTTGGTTTAAGGGATCGTGAGCGATCCCTAAGACTATGTGTGACTAGTGTTATTTAACTCATACCAGTCATGTGACTGACCCATTGAGTTTTTCTCGCGGGTGCATTCTTTTTGGAGTGTAGCCGATCGAAATTTGCAGGGATAGTAGGAAGTTCGTGGCATCTGGTAGCAGGAGGAATGTGGAGTTCATAATAGCTACTATTTTTTTTTATAGAGTTTTAGCATTTTAGATTTTGGCATTGTGGTCCATTTGACAAATTTTCAGATATTGTTTGAGTGATGTTTTGGAGAGATATTAATTATGGTTTGGAGTCGCATTTTTAAACCTTGGGTTTTCATCCTTATTGGTTGGAATTTTTATCGTTAATATTGCGCTTGTGAGTAGTGATTTATCCTGTACAGACTATGTGATGTTTTACATTACGATCACCTCTAATGATTGGACAACTGGATATTGGTTTACGGTTCTCCCTTGATTAATAATTGGATGTCTGAAAGTTGGGGCATGACAGTTTGGTATCAGAGCTAGGTTACCCTAGACTAGAGAGTGTCTAGGTGATCTTCGGAATGCGGTGAATGGGTTGTTAATTACAGTGAATGATTTTGTGTCAGTTATTTATGTCTGTGTGGTTATCTTATGAAGGATATGGCTGGAGGCTACAATCATGGAGCTCAGGCTGGAGATGGTGAGAGTTCTGGAGGAGTTAGGGAAGGAAATCCCAACTTAGTGCATGATGAACCAGATTTTCTAACTTATGCAGAACAATTAGCAGGAAAGCCAGGGTAACCCGTTCGCTAAAAGGAACAAGGATTTTGTTTCTATTGGTGGGCAAACATTTGATGGGGAGAAGGGTCCTTTGGCAGCACATGCCTTTGTTCACAAGTGTGAATTTGTATTTGAGCGGATGCAACTGAAAGAGGTACAGAAGACGTAAGAGTTAGCATCTTAGCAGTTGAATGGTGCAACCTTGTCATGGTGGGAGTTTGTGCGGGCTCAGTATGATGTGGAAGAAATGACATGGGAAGTGTTAAAGGCTAAATTTGAAGAGAGCTTTGTTCCTAGAGTAGTGCAGTAACAGTTGGCTAGAGAGTTTCAAGATCTTACTCAAGGTACCATGTCAGTGATGGAGTAAGTGAGAAAATTTAATGAACTTTCTTACTATGCTCTATATCTTATTGATACCGAGGAGAAGAAGAATGAGAAATTTATTGATGGATTAGGACACTACCTCTCCAAGTCAGTGTTAGTGGCAGAGGGTGAGCCATTCAGTAAAATAGTGGATTTGGCCCTGAAATTTGAAAAGAAAGAGCAGAAGTTCCAGGTAGAGAAATCTGCAAGAGCTAAGGCAGCAGAGTCATCAAGAGATAACCGTTCCCAGTCTCAGCAGAAGGATGGGGGAAGAGTGGGAATCGAGACAAGCCTTATGACCAAGGGAAGAAGAGCCAATAGAACCAGAGGCATGGTAATAGAGGTCAGTACTTCCCGCATAACCGAGGAAATTTTAGGAATCAGAACCGTCAGTGGAATGGGCAGGGAGGTCAAAATAATCAGGGCTTCCAGGGCTATCGTCAATAGGCCCTGCAGCCGCAATATTGGTTTCCGCCCACCAGTGCCTCAGAATGGATCACCACTAGTGGGAAAGGAGATGGCTATAGCTTCTAAACTGTGTTACAATTGTGGGTTACTAGAGCATATTGCTAAGAATTGTCCCACTAAGCCCCAGAACAATCAGGCAGCTCCCACTAGAGCATTTGTAGTGATGCCAGGCAATGAGAGTGTGCAAAGTAGTCTCAAACTTTTTCATTCCAATGTTCATGTTTTGTTTGATACTGGTACATCTCATTCTTTTATTTCTCGTCAGTTTGATTTGAGAGAGGGTATTCCTGTTCCCCCTTTACTTGTGCCTGTATGCGTAGAAACACCTCTAGGAGGGTCTGTTACCTTATATGAACAGTGCAAAGACTTTGTGGATAGGACATTTCTTGTTGACTTGAATGTGTTGGGTTTCGAGGGGTTCTCCATTATTTTGGGTATGGATTGGCTTAGGAAGAATCATGTCACTTTGTTTTTTAACATCTGTGCATATATATCTTTTACTGGCCATGGAGACTGAATTATGCATTAAATTATCATAAAATATAGAAATTCAATGCAAGGATACAATAATATGTATGAAATATGATTTTTCTGGGTACTCTATCTAATAAGAAAAAAAAATGATAAATTGATAAAAATATTAACAAAAAAAATTTCTCACTTCTGACTGAAAAAATTGAAACATTAACTCACCAACTATCAATACTTCTAAACACATATTTCAATACACAAAAATTCCAATAACCAAAAATAAATCCACAAAGAACAAAAATTAAATAACTATCTATAATAAGTGATCAGCTGCATAGAACTGAAGCACAAAAGTATAATTAAATTGCCTTTGGAGTTAGGCTAAAAATTACAAAGTTAATCCATACAGTGATCAGAGGGCTATAACATAATTAAAAAAAAATTAAAACAAAAACACAATACAGAGGGAAATGAAACTCCAATCATTCAGGAAGGAATTGGGGAAATTGGAGAATCACACACCAGTCGACAGTCCCAGGTCAGCAAATCGGATTTCGGATCCCCACAACTCAACACACACACACACACACACACACACACACACACACACACTCTCTCTCTCTCTCTCTCTCTCTCTCTCTCTCTCTATCTCTCACTACAACTGTAAAGTCGCCACTTTGGTCTTTATATGAAAAGCCTAATAAGTCCCACAAATTCCAATTGAAATAGATCCTAATACACACAAGATCATGAAAGACACAAAACACCAGTAAGAAGCAAAAAGTAAAACAAAAGTAAAAATAAAAAATCATGATTTATATTGAAAATAACTCTTACCCAGATCATCCTTAGTGCATCATCATTTGTATGTTGTTAATTGCAGAAAATAAGAATCTATCTCAATTTGAATTAATCCTTCCAGGAATTTCAAATGTACAAACCATAAAAATCTCTTCAAACCTGTATTGTTTGTTTGTGTGTGTGTGTGTGCGTGTGTGTGTGTGTATGAGAGAGAGAGAGAGATAGAGAGAGAGAGATAGTGCGAGGGGGGGATGGAGGTTAGAGATGAGACATCGGGAACACTGAAGAGGTGCAGAGTTGGAAGAGGAGGGGTCTCAACTTTCTTGGAAGGGGGAGGGACTATTGGGCAATTAAAAAAACTATTAAAGCTTGGAAAAAGGGAAAAAAAAGAAAAAAAATAAAGGAAATAAGAGGGTGTGTCGTGGCTTAATGTGGGAAGGTTTTTTTGCTTCCTCTTTTATATTTATCTAATAGATAGATGTGAAACTAGAATTTGAAACTTAAAGGAAAAAAATATAGAAAATTAGTTAAAAATCCCTCAAATTGGATTTTATTAGTTTAAAGGTAAATTCTTTTTAATTTTAGTTAAAAATCCATAATTAGTGGAAAATAACCTAATCAAATCCGTTGACCATCTTAGATGAAAAAAGAGAGAAACCAATATGCCCCTGGTATATAGCACAACCTATGTACGTACATACACATAGGTTCAGAGAGAGAGAAAGGACCACTGCATCACACCTCCAAACACCACCATCGCACATCTGATCACCGTCGATGGCCGCCATTGTCCAACATCCACTGCCACTGTACCTCAGACTTCTACTTTTGCATCTCCAGTGGAGACCATCGTCTAACCTCAACCACCAATGCACCTCCAGCCACCACCACTGACCACTGCCTCACCTCCGATCTGTGTGCGTCTCGTTCGAATGCCTGTGATTTGAAAAAAATTGATTCTATCTTGGTGTCCGATCTGCTTGGAAGTTCCACACCTATTTGGTTTTGGTGGCCCACACTTGCTGTACATATGATATGCATTGAATCAAATACGATGTGGTCAACAGGATGGTCATGATGTGGAGAAGTTTTTGTGTACCTTGAAGGTAGTCCCTATGTGGTGCCCCACACCTAATGAGATAGTGCCACACAGGATTGTTGGGCCATTTAAATTTTTTGTGGTAGATTTTATTGTTTGTGTGGCATTCATCTATTGGGTACGAGTACCAAGTGGCAAGCCACGTGGTACTTTAGAGGTACTCAAAAATTTCTCCATGATGAGTGGTTCCATTTTTTTTTTTTTTTTTTTACTTTTTTGTTTTAGGTATGAACCTTCTGTTGGGGGAAAGTATCCCATGAGCCCGTCACATGTGTGACGGATTCATGGGAACCGTTAGATCATGGTAGGGCCCATATGGGACCCACACATCCAACGGTTCCTATTAATCCGTCACACGTGTGACGGGCTCATGGGATAGTTTCTCTTCTGTTGGCTATGTTAAATTCAATTACGTGGTGGAGTGGCCCTACACCACCTCTCACTATCTATATCTCTTTGTTATCAATCTGTTACAAACCAAGATTATCTCTATCAATTTGTTTCTTAACCATCCTTCTATTTCTCTACCACTAACGTGTATATATATACTAGCGTTGACCCGTACTATGCACAGGTATTAAATAAAATGGTTAACATGTAATCAATGAGGAAGAAATTTAGAAAATCAATAGCAAGAACTCAATTCATTTAAAACAATTTAAAATGTACTTAAAAGGTAAACAAACCATCATCGGCTTTTCTATGAAGATCTTAAATCCAGCTGTCATGCCCCGACGTAGCATAAATAAGGAAAGCGTTTAATTTCCTTTATGGACCCGTAGGTCGTGACAGTTTAAAGGATCAATTCCGTCCCAAACGTCAACAACAAAAACATAATAATCAAAGCAGAGCAATCAAGGCTTACAATGTTTTTCTAACTTAATAGTTATTATAGCACGGGGTCTCTAAAGGCACAAACCGCCTTAAACCAAAACAATATCTATCGTCTATTACAGACATCCTTATTACACAACAGTTCATAATTTAAAGCATGGAATATTGATAATAGTTTTGTCTTCCAAAAGCAGCCGTTCTCAGTTAGCGTAGTCATAATGTTCAGCTTGATCAAAACCTGAAAAGCCTAGACACAAATGTCCAGGACTCATCAACATCGTCAGCTTCAAGATGCTGGTGAGTATTAAAAACATAACTTTGAATGTAAAACATACTCATTTACCATTTTCCAATTCCCATTTAATTCAACAAGTTTACATTAAAGTAAAGAGTTCATTTTAGAAGACAACCATAATATCACTTGAAAGCTATAATTCACATATATGTGACTGTGTATGAAAACAATGTACCATCTCATCTTACCTACTCTTTTCTCTCGACAAACACAACAACCCACCATCTCACACCAGTATCTTTGAAACGCTAAGATAGCCACACTTTAGTACAGGGGTACCAGGGAATGTCAAGTTTGCCTCACACTTTAGCACGGGGTGCCAGGGAATGTCCAATGCCTCACACTTTAGTACCTAAACCGCCTCGCAAATACATCACACAGTATCCAGACTCGGGTACCAGGGAATGTCCGTAGGCCACACTTTAGCACTACCATGGGTGCCAGGGAATGTCCAAGTTCGGCGTCACACACTTTAACGCTACCATGCGCGTCAGGGAGTGTCCAGTTTTGCCACCGTCGCATTTCAAAGATACTCTCACCGCAATCTCAGCACGTCACACTTTGGTACACAATTACCAGGGAGTGTCCACAACACAATCTCAACCACACACTCTTTTCCACATTGACTACAACACACCATGCATGTACAACTGACTCCACATGTATGTCATGAAACCTTAAACATAAAGTAAAATGCTGAATTATAGGAACAACGTACGTGCGGGGATTATGAAGTCGTAATACATCATTTCAATCGTCCAAACATAACCAAATAGGTTTCTGTTTTAGTAAATTTCCCAAATAGAGATTAAAAAGTCCATGAAACATCACCCAAATAGTTCCTTAACATAAAACAAGCAAAAACCAAAAACTGTCCAAAGTCACGCGCGCGGGCCACTCGCGCGAAGGGCCGCTCGCGCGGGCCACTCACGCGATATCCTCCTTTTTTCATTTTTCTTTTTAAAACCTTTTCTGTCTGCCTGAAAACAGTTACCTCGCGCGCGCGAGCCGCTCGCGGGATATGCTTGTTTTTTTCATTTTATTATAAAAACTTTTCTTTCTGTCGGAAAACACACAGCTCGCGCGTGCAGGCCGCTCGCGCGACCCTCGCTCGCGCGCGCGAGTTCATGCAGTGTCTTCGTCTTCTTCGTCAGAAATCCCCTGTTTTCAGTTTTGAACCCAAATCTTGACCCATTTTGAAATTTGACAATAACCAAGCCTTATTATATATGGATTTCTCTGGTTTTTCGCAAGGATTATGAATACGGAATCAATTCGACACGAATCGAAACGTAGCTCTCAGATTTTACGAAAATCCGAGAGACGACGAAAATTTTGTTTTAATCATATGTCGTGATACGAACAAATTAAGCTCTAATTTTACAACCGTATGCTCTACATACTATAATCTTTCATATTTCATTCTAAAAACGAATTTTAATTAAGGTTGGATAATCCATGTTCTTGAGCTATGGAGTTTCTTGAAGAAATTAACCATGGTGGTCTCACAATTACAAGTATATACATAGAAATCAAGCATGAATTTCATTCATAGTGAGTTCTAGATACTCACTTTGATTGAAGATTAACTGATTGTTGAGAAGGGATCCAATTTAGAAACTCTAAATGCAAGCTTGGCTATGGTGGAGTTTTCTTCTCTCTCTAGAATAATTCAGTAATTAAACTCTCAAGCTCTCTCTTTTCTCTCTGAGATATGTGTGTGCAGAATGTGTAGTGTGTAGGTGCATATATAGAAGCTGAATAGGGGTGAACTTGGGCTCCAAGTGCCTTAATTTCTATACACTACAAGAGTTACACATCATGTATAAGCTGTTACCCTCAAATACAAACGTATATACACTGATGTATAACTCTATAGATTAACCAAGGGTCAAGTTAGAGTAGTAGGGGTCAAAGTGGGGGTGTTTGGCAATTAAGCTCATGGACACAATAATAAAACACACAAGATAGATAAATCCAAACAAGGCACAAGCCAATGATCACTTTCCATAAATGGAAAGTAAAGCAAGTGTCAAATCTTGCTTTACATCACTTCCAAAATCTGTGAAAGTTTAACATGGCGCGGACAGTTTTGAACACAAACTGGTATTTTCGTGGCACGGTGACCACCACAAAAATACAGAAAATTCATTTTAACGTAGGAAATGATTTTCTGATTTTATAAAAATACACTTTGAGTCAAAAGCAAATGTTTCCACCGTTTTGAAATCAAACACAGGCTTTACTAACTTTACAAAAATTACGATTTGATCCCAACAAGATTTTAAGACATGAAACAAAATTAATAATTAGCATTAACATGTGAGGATTGAAATTAAAATAGAAGCAGACAATACCAATAGAATTTAAATATGACAAATGCAATTACAATTTATGTGAAAATGCAGGTTGTTACACCCTTCCTCCCTTAAATAGGATTTCGTCCCCGAAATCAAGACTAACTAGTCCTGAAATAACTCCGGGTACTTCTTCCTCATATCGGCTTCCACTTCCCATGAGGCTTCATTCTCGTCATGGTGATTCCACTGAACCTTCACCAAAGGAATATCCTTATTCCTCAGCTTCTTGATACTCTGATCTAGAATTTTTCACTGGTCTCTCCTTGTAAGAAACGTTATGACTCGTCTCAATATCGTCATAACTAACCACATGCGAGGGTCTCATATGTACTTTCTCAGCATGCTCACATGAAATACATTGTGAACCCCAGACATCTTCGGTGGTAGCGAAAGTCGATAAGCCACTTTCCCAACACGATCCAAAATCTCGAACGGTCCGACGAAACGCGGAGCTAACTTCCCTCTCTTGAGACCAAAATGTACTACTCCTCGGGTCGGTGAAACCTTAAGAAGTACATGATCTCCGACGCAAAACTCCAAATCTTTTCAGCGTCGATCGGCATAACTCTTGGACCTGCTCTGTGCAGTTCTCATTCTTTTCTTGACCAAAGAAATCTTTTCGTTGGTTTCTCTAACCAAATCTGGTCCCAACAACTCTGCATCTCCGACTTCTGCCCAACACAATGGAGAACGACATGGTCGTCCGTACAATGCTTCAAACGGAGACATCCCGATACTCGTGTGATAACTATTGTTATAGGCAAATTCAACTAAACGCCCAAGATTCTTCAAAATCGATGACACAAGCCCTAAGCATATCCTCCATGATCTGATTGACACGCTCAGTCTACCCATCTGTCTGAGGGTGAAAAGCAGTACTCATCTTGAGCGAGGTTCCCATAGCTTCTTGCAGACTTTTCAAAAATCCAGAAGTAAAACGTGCGTCACGGTCTGACACAATCGACACAGGTGCACCGTGAAGTCGTACAACTTGTTGTATGCACATCCGGCTCATCTTTCCTACCGGGTATGTCATATTGTAAGCGATGAAATGTGCCAACTTAGTCAGTCGATCAACGATTACCCAAATGATGTCATGATTCTGTTACGATCGAGGTAATCCCACTACAAAATCCATCGTGATGTGCTCCCACTTCCAACTAGGAATAGGTAGTGATTGCAACAATCCCGAGGGTCTCTGATGTTCAGCCTTGACTTGTTGACATGTCAAACACTTGGATACAAATTCGGCCACATCCTTCTTCATACCTTCCCACCAGAAATTTCTTTTCAAATCCTTGTACATTTTCGTTCCTCCTGGGTGAACTGTATATTTTGACTTATGTGCTTCTTCCAGGATATCCTTCCTTAGCTCTCCATCACCTGCCACACATAATCTATTCTTGCACCGATATCCTCCATCGATTCCCACCTTCCATTCTGTCGGATCTTTCTTTGACATCTTCGCAAACCATGTTTGAAACTTCTCATCTTCTTTCTGTGCTCCAATAATGAGGTCGATGAGGACAGACCGTAGGATAAGACATCCGAAAAGTTATCCTTCTCCTTCCTTAGCACTCTGTATGTCTCATTCTGCCAATGTCTCTAATGCTCACCATTCTCTAACCATTAAGGAGGCGATCGTCTCACGAGTCTGCCGACTCAAAGCATCAGCGACCACATTAGCTTTACCAGGGTGGTACTCTAACGTGAAGTCATAATCTTTGATCAGCTCCATCCATCTGCATTATCTCATGTTCAACTCTTTCTGTGTGAACAAATATTTCAGACTCTTGTGATCGAAGAACAAATCAAACTTCTCGCCATAGAGATAATGTCTCCAAATCATGAGTGCAAATACCACTACAGCCAATTCCAAATCATGAATGGGATAGTTCAACTCATTCGGCTTCAACTGTCGGGAACCCATAAGCGATAACTCTGCCATCTTGCATAAGTACACACCCTAGTCCTTGATATGACGCGTCACTAAAGATAGTGAACTTCTCATCAGGCTTGGGTATAACTAGCACCAGTGCGGTAGTGAGTCTCTCTTTCAACTCTAGAAAGGTGCGCTCATGCTTCTCTGTCCAGTCAAACTTCAAATTCTTCTTTGTCAACTCAGTTAATGGTGCAGCTATTTTAGAGAACCCCTCAACAAATCTTTTGTAATAGCCTGCGAGTCCAAGAAAACTCTGAACTTTCGTAGGGTTGCTCGGTCTGGTCCAGTTTGACACAGTATCGGTCTTGGACGAATCCACAAAAATTCCTTGAGACGATACCTTGTGTTCCAAAAATTTCACTTCTTGCAACCAGAACTCACATTTACTGAATTTAGCATACAGCTGGTGATCCTTGAGTATCTGCATTGCTATCCGTAGATGTTCATCGTGTTCTTCTTCTGATTTAGAATAGATCAAGATATCATCAATGAAGACGATGATAAACTGATCTAAATAAGGCTTGAACACTCTGTTCATCAGATCCATAAACACTGCCGGGGCATTCGTCATTCCAAACAGCATTACCAAAAACTCATAGTGACCATATCGGGTTCTGAATGCAGTCTTAGGTATATCTTTCTTTCGTACCCTCAACTGATGATATCCTGACCTTAGGTCTATCTTGGAAAATGTCATAGCTCCTAGTAGTTGATCAAACAAGCCGTCGATCCGAGGTAAGGGATACTTGTTCTTGATAGTCACTCGGTTCAATTCTCTATAATTGATACATAGCGTGAGCGTCCCGTCCTTCTTCTTCACAAATAATATTGGCGCTCCCCAAGGCGATGTACTTGGACGTACAAAACCTAGGTTCTTGAGCTCTTGAACTTGTTCCTTCAACTCTAATAGTTCGGTAGGGGCCATTCTGTAAGGGACCTTGGTGATCGGTAGGGTACCCGGTATAAGCTCAATATAGAACTCTATACATTTCTGTGTATAAACCAGAAATGTCTTGAAATACTTCTTCAAAGTCCTGGACTACAGGTATAAATGACGCTGTCATCTCTGCATTGACGACTTCGATGTTTGCTAAGCATCTTGTGAGGAACATATCTCCCAAAAGGTTATATTGAAAATCAAAGGGTTGATTCTCATTATCGGGGAATGTAATTCTCTTCCTTGCACAATCCAACTTCGCTTGATTCTGAGAGAGCCAATCCATTCCTAGGATTATGTCAAACTCCTTCATCGATAAGACAATCAGCCTTGCAGGGATTTCACGGTTTCCTAGCCGTAAGGGACAATCCTTGCACACGTGTCCTAATCTGACTGTGGCTCCTAATGGTGAGGTAGCTCTCAAAGCTTTCTCTAAGCGATGAGGTAAGATGCCCAGTCTCCGAATAGTATTAACAATATGAATGGAAGAGCAGCACCCGTATCAAATAATACTTTAACATGGGAGTTAAACAGAGTTAATGTACCTTCTGTTAGTAGTATGCCCTAAAAGCCAATTAGATTGGAGTAGTGTTTTAGGAATATTACCTTGTAATAACAGTTTCATATTAATAAAGGGTAAGATTATTATTTATCATTATTGTTGTTTAACATTTATATGATATGTCCATAGAATTAAAGTTGAGAAGGTATGTACTTAAAGAGTTAAGGAACAAGACCATATACTTCTCAGTTGCTTTATTCTAAAATTGTTCTTAGTCGTAGGATTATTAAATTGGGCATTTGATAATCCGGTTAGACTAACATGTGCCATGTTTATTTTATATGATAAAATATGACTAGTCTTAAGTCATAAGTGTGGGGACACTAGAGCAGACATATGGCTGCTTGTTATAGAACAAGTTCACTGAACGTGATCAATTATTAAGAAAATCCAAATGGAGTTTTATTTATCTATCAATGGATTGTTCTTAGTTACAGTGGTACAAGTAATCCTTAGACCTGAGACATTACTGTTGTCTTGTGTATAAGTTATTATATTTTAACGTGCACGGTGTTTATGTTTTAATCAAAGGCATATTCATGTATTGTTGGGTATAATAAGTCATACATGGAGACATGTGAATGTACAACAAGGAATCTATCACTATCAAGTGAGGGAGTGAATGTCCTATGTGATCTTCTATGATATATCTCAAGTAAAGCTCCCTGGCCAGGGCAGGATGAGAATTAGAAAGAGTTTTCTAATTTCACCAAATAGAGAAATATAAATTAGTTCGAGAACATATAATTAAATCTGGGTTTGATAATATGTCCATTACCCAAGAGATTTAATTGGGACATTGTTTGATAGAAGGATTGAATTGTATGGTAACGGTTAACGGAAAGGTTCACTATTTTTCAGACAGTCTGGGGTGTGTCATGATATACTGCTAGGTGTCACTCATGACTAGTGGAAGCTCAGAAATAATAAATATTAATATTAATTATTTCTACAAGGGAGAATTAGAAGATGTTCTAATTTAAATTAATTAGAAAGGGTTCTAATTGTAATACTTTAAAGTATTAGTACCTATTACCAGATTAGTATGAACCTAAAGGGTCACACACAAAAGGGCAATGTGTAATTGGAAGAAGTTGTGAGGGTCTACTTGATATTAAGTTGTTAATAGAAAAGTAGTATAATAATACTATTAGTTTATATTTGATTTAAGAAAGTCTTCCAATCAAATATAATTTCCTAATTAGATTAGGAAAGGGGCTTATAGCATTATTATATATATTAGATATGGAAAGTAAACATGATGCTAGCACACCTAATACTTTTCAAAAGGTCACATTCTCCTGCACAAAATTCGTACGGCCACTTTTGGCTTTAACGATTTTTATATTTTCTTCAATTAATTATTTGAAGAAATTGGACGTTCTTCCAATTCGTGATTTGCTCGTGTGGATACTTTTAGAGATCGGACACTTGGATGATTTGGTGAACTGTTCGTGGGACGAACTAGATTCAATATTTTCTAAAGCACGCTTCAAGGGTAACTATTCGATTAACCCCCTATGGATGTTGTATGTATTTTGTATATATCATAGACTTGATCATGGGTTTAAGGAAACCATTAAAATTTTTGTTTTCCGCTGCGCGAACCTTCAAGGGTTCCACTTGGTTTTCTTTCAGTGGTATCAGAGCCTTCGTCTATGATTAATACAAAATATCTAATTATTTTTATGGTATTGATTTATTATGAATAAATCTGAAATTTTGGGAGACTAGATTTGTTTAAGATACAAAAGATAATTTTAAATCTTAAAATAATTTTCTTGATTAACACATATAAATATACGATATGTACATGTATGTGTGCTAGTCAAGTTGCAATGGAGTGCTGTGCATCAGTTGTGATAGCATATGTACCTCACGATTTTCGAAAAGCTATCAAAAAGGATATGATTGCTTGGTCGGCGGTCAACTGTTGATGAAGACTGAGTATGGATTGATTATTATTATTTTTGTTTATTTTAATGAAACTTAAATTCTAATGAGATTAGGATTACTCCCAATATTATGTACTATATTAATAACTTATTATTATTTCTTTAATTTGCATGAGATGTGAATGGTTAATATAAAGGATGATTATGGACTAGACCAAAAATAATTGAGCTATGTGTTTGGTTTATTTATTCAATGTGATTGAATGGTTTATTATTTTTAAGTTTGGGTTTGTAATTTTTTAAATGGGGCTTGCATGCCTTCCTCCCTCCTTCTCGATGTAATTTCTATCTCCCTCCTATGTACCTCCCCCTTGATTATGGATCAAGGGTTTTCTTATTAAAGCCATGTAAAATTAGGTTTAGAGACGAAGATTAGAAAATTACAAGGAATACAAGGTGGAGCCTACTTGGAGTAGACAAGGTGTCCAAGAAAAGAATGAAGATTGTTTATTATTATTGTTTCAAGCTTAGAGCTTGGAAGCATATGTTGTTTAATAATGAATACAACCCCATAGACCTAGATTCAACTTAAAGGCTCAAGTTGAATCACCTTAAAAGTCCAATAATCATCCATGACCCCTTTTTATGTGATAATTGTTGGGGCTGTTTCACCATATATTTTATATGTCCATATTTTATAATTGTTTTAAAATTTAATATAATTATTGTGTCATGAGAATACTCCTTTAAAATTAAAATTTTAAAATTGTTTTCTAAATTTAATTAGTGGGAGCATCATATGGACATATTAAAATATAAATGATGAAATATTTATTTTATGTATTTGATGCATGTATAATTGATGAGACCATAAAATTCCCTTCATGTTACGATATTAAGTTGTAAGCGAAGAGACATTATGAATGTCTTATCGTAGCCTTCCACCATTATAGGTGACTGTATTTTCTTATTTGGGTTTGTCGGCTACAGATATGTGGGGACTGCTCATTCTAAGAAAAGCCACTCATACTATTTAAATATATGATATTATGAGGTGAGGGGTTAGTGGGATCCAAGAAACTATTATGTGAGGGTCTCATTAGTGACTCATACTTGTATGAATGGTGGGTCTAACTTAACTAAAATATATGAATCAAGAAACTATTATGTGAGGTTCATAATTTTAGAGGCTAAATGATGATTGGAACTTGCTTAAGAAGCAATAGGTAAGAAGTTACCTTCTTATCAAAGTTAGTACAACCAAGAAACTATTATGTGAGGTTGTACTAGTTTTGGTGGGACCCCAATCCCCACTAGGAATTTTTATAAATAAAGATTCCCAAATTTCTTTAAAGGGATGAGGAATTTGAAAAGAATAGTGGGAGGTACCATTATGATTTAAAGACCCAAAATCTAATGGATAATAAAATTGAATTTTATTTTTTGCTCATAAATTGCTATTTATCTTCTGTAGATCACCGCTAAAAATGTCAAACTTCAACCCCCTTGCTAAAATTCTGGATACCAACCGTTTGACTGGACCAAACTTTGATGCTTGGTTTAGGAACTTAAAAATCATTCTTACTTCTGATAAAATTGCCTATGTCTTGGATGGGCCAATGCCGGAATCTCTTCCGGAAGGATCCACTGAGGAAGAGCATGACACTTTGAGAAAGTGGCAGGAAGATGAAATAAAGGTGAGATGCTACATGTTAGCATCCATGAGCAATGAGCTTCAGAAGCAACATGATTCATATAAAAGCTCAACCTCTATTCTTCTTCACCTATAAGAGTTGTATGGGGGACAAAGCAGAACCGCAAGGTTCAATGTTTCAAAAGAACTCTTCCAGGCCAAAATGGCAGAGGGGTCATCTGTAAATGAGCATGTGCTTAAGATGATCGGTTACATTGAGCAACTCGAAAAGCTTGATGTAGGCATGGATGCAAATTTGCAAATAGATTTGATCTTACAATCCTTGCCAGATTCATTTTCGCAGTTCGTTATGAACTTCAACATGAGCAGGATGACAGTTCCACTGCATGAGTTGCTAAATATGTTGAATACTGCGGAAGGCTCTATCAAAAAGACAAAGGGATCTGCTCTTATCATTCATGAGGCTTCTACTTCCAAGTCCAAGCCCAAGGGTAAAGGAAAATGGAAGGGGCAGAAGTCCAAGGTGAAGGCAAAGAGCGGGATCAAGAAAGGCAAGCCCGCAAATGATAAGGGTAAAGGAAAGTGTTTCTTCTGTGGCAAAGAAGGACATTGGAAGAGGAACTGCAGAGAGTACCTTGCTTCCATAAAAGACAAACCTTCTGAAGGTATGTCTAAATTGCTTTTTATAGAAACTAACCTTTCGGTTAATTCTGTTTCTTCTTGGGTATTAGATACCGGAGCTAGTTCTCATATTTGCAATTCGTTGCAGGGATTAAGGGGAAGCAGAAGGCTGAGTAGAGGACAAGCTGCTCTTCGAGTGGGAAATGGAGCAAGTGTTGCTGCATTAGCTGTAGGGAGCTACTATTTAGCATTACCATCTAGCGTAGTTTTAGAATTAAAAGATTGTTTATTTATGCCAGATATTATTAGGAATATTATTTCTATTTCTGCTTTATCTAGAGATGGTTATAAATTTGTTTTTGAGAAAAATAAATGCACATTTTATTTAAATGATGATTTAGTTGGTTCTGGCATATATTTGAATGGTCTTTATTTCTTAAACTTAGATAATGGTATTAACTATATTGAGCAAGCAAAAGATAAAACACCAAAAAGACCTAGAGATGAAGTTAATCCTACTTATATGTGGCATCTTAGATTAGGTCATATTAGTGATGATAGGATCAATAAGTTGGTTAAGGATGGACACTTTGGCTCATTAGCTTATGAAGCTTATCCAACTTGTGAATCTTGTCTCATGGGCAAAATGACCAAATCACCCTTTGTGGGACATGGGGAAAGAGCTGCCGACATACTTGGGTTAATTCACACTGATGTGTGTGGTCCTATGAATTCAATTGCAAGAGGAGGTTTTTCATACTTCATAACCTTCACCGATGATCACTCACGGTTAGGGTATGTGTATTTAATGAAATACAAATCTGAATCTTTTGAAAAGTTCAAGGAATTCAGAAATGAAGTAGAAAAACAAACTGGGAAAAATATTAAAGTTCTTCGATCAGATCGTGGAGGTGAATACTTAAGCAATGAATTCTTGAACCATCTCAAGGAAAATGGTATTTTATCACAATGGACTCCACCTGGAACACCACAATTAAATGGTGTGTCCGAAAGGAGAAATCGTACCTTATTGGATATGGTACGATCCATGATGAGCTACACAGATTTACCTATATCATTTTGGGGATATGCGCTTCAAACAGCAGCACATATACTGAATAAGGTGCCAACCAAATCTGTTCCTAAGACACCGCATGAGATGTGGCATGGGAAGAGGCCTAGTCTTAATTATATTAAGATATGGGGTTGTCCAGCCTATGTCAAGAAACTAGAAGTGGACAAATTGGAATCTAGGTCAGTAAAATGTAGATTTGGGTTATCCAAAAGAGTCTTTGGGATACTATTTCTATCACCCAGGCGAACAAAAGGTGTTTGTTAGCAAGTTTGCCGTATTTCTTGAAAAAGAGTTTATTCAAGATGGAGGCAATGGGAAAGTGATAGAATTAGAGAAAATGTCCTCTGAGCCACAAACCAACATTGACCAACATGAGGAAGAGTCCTCAAACCCTATTACAGTAGCACCTTCTATCACACAACCTCCACATAAGACTAGTAGGACTCCCATACCTAATAAGAGATACTTGGATCTCCATCAAGGTGATGAGGAACTCTTTCATTGTGGAGACAATGGCGACAAGAGTGATCCTATTAATTACAAAGAGGCGATGTCAGACATCGATTCGAGTAAATGGCAAGTTGCCATGAAATCAGAAATGGATTCTATGTACTCCAACCAAGTCTGGACTTTGGTAGACCCGCCTCAAGGTATTGTACCTATTGGCTGCAAATGGGTTTACAAAAGGAAGATAGGCTCGGACGGAAAGGTAGAGACCTACAAAGCTAGGCTAGTGGCAAAAGGTTACAAACAAAGACAAGGAGTTGACTATGAGGAAACCTTCTCGCCAGTAGCTATGCTAAAATCCATCAGGATTATACTTGCTATAGCTGCACACTATAACTATGAGATATGGCAGATGGATGTAAAGACCGCTTTTCTCAATGGTCAGATTGAGGAAAAGATTTACATGGAGCAGCCGGAAGGCTTTATATCCTGTGGTGAAAACCACAAAGTGTGTAAGCTGCAGAGATCCATTTATGGACTCAAGCAAGCATCTCGAAGTTGGAACATCCGTTTTGATGAAGCGATTAAAGCATTTGACTTTCATCAAAATATGGATGAACCATGTGTATAAGAAGCTCAGTGGGAGAGCGATTACGTTCCTAATTTTGTACGTTGATGACATCCTCCTCATTGGGAATGATGTAGGAATGTTATCATCAGTCAAACTATGGCTTTCACAAAACTTCTCCATGAAGGATTTGGGAGAAGCATCTTATATACTGGGTATAAAGGTCTATAGAGATAGATCTAAAAGATTGCTTGGTTTATCCCAGTCCTTATACATAGATAAAGTGTTGAATAGATTCAACATGGCAGATTCCAAGAGAGGGATGCTGCCCTTCAGACATGGAATTCATCTCTCGAAGGACATGAGTCCTAAGACACCAGAGGAAAGAGAGAGCATGAGCAAAGTACCATATGCTTCAGCAGTGGGAAGTCTCATGTATGCTATGCTATGTACTAGACCTGATATCAGTCATGTTGTAAGTGTTACAAGTAGATATCAGTCTAATCCAGGTATGGACCACTGGATTACAGTGAAGAACATCCTTAAGTACTTGAGAAGAACTAAGGATATGTTCCTTATTTATGGAGGAGGAGAATTGAGAGTTGATGGTTACACGGATTCGGACTTCCAGTCTGATGTGGATGATAGAAAATCCACATCTGGGTATGTGTTTACCCTTAATGGGGGTGCTGTTAGCTGGAAGAGTTGTAAGCAAGATACAACGGCAGATTCCACGACCGAAGCAGAATACATTGCTGCTTCAGAAGCAGCAAAGGAGAGTGTGTGGATAAGAAAGTTCATCAATGAACTAGGTGTAGTTCCAACCATTGAATCACCTGTGCCTTTGTACTGTGATAACAATGGGGCGATAGCTCAAGCCAAGGAACCAAGGTCTCATCAGAAATCCAAACACATTCAGCGTCGATTCCATATGATTAGAGAAATCATTGGTAGAGGTGATGTGGAGATACAGAAGATAGCATCAGCAGATAATGTAGCAGATCCATTCACTAAGGCCTTAACCCAGCAGCAATTGGATCGCCATCTTGAGAAGATGGGTATGAGATACATGGTTGATTGGCTTTAGTGCAAGTGGGAGATTGTTAGTAGTATGCCCTAAAAGCCAATTAGATTGGAGTAGTGTTTTAGGAATATTACCTTGTAATAACAATTTCATATTAATAAAGGGTAAGATTATTATTTATCATTATTGTTGTTTAACATTTATATGATATGTCCATAGAATTAAAGTTGAGAAGGTATGTACTTAAAGAGTTAAGGAACAAGACCATATACTTCTCAGTTGCCTTATTCTAAAATTGTTCTTAGTCGTAGGATTATTAAATTGGGCATTTGATAATCCGGTTAGACTAACATGTGCCATGTTTATTTTATATGATAAAATATGACTAGTCTTAAGTCATCAGTGTGGGGACACTAGAGCAGACATATGGCTGCTTGTTATAGAACAAGTTCACTGAACGTGATCAACTATTAAGAAAATCCAAATGGAGTTTTATTTATCTATCAATGGATTGTTCTTAGTTACAGTGGTACAAGTAATCCTTAGACCTGAGACATTACTGTTGTCTTGTGTATAAGTTATTATATTTTAACGTGCACGGTGTTTATGTTTTAATCAAAGGCATATTCATGTATTGTTGGGTATAATAAGTCATACATGGAGACATGTGAATGTACAACAAGGAATCTATCACTCTCAAGTGAGGGAGTGAATGTCCTATGTGATCTTCTATGATATATCTCAAGTAAAGCTCCCTGGCCAGGGCAGGATGAGAATTAGAAAGAGTTTTCTAATTTCACCAAATAGAGAAATATAAATTAGTTCGAGAACATATAATTAAATCTGGGTTTGATAATATGTCCATTACCCAAGAGATTTAATTGGGACATTGTTTGATAGAAGGATTGAATTGTATGGTAACGGTTAACGGAAAGGTTCACTATTTTTCAGACAGTCTGGGGTGTGTCATGATATACTGCTAGGTGTCACTCATGACTAGTGGAAGCTCAGAAATAATAAATATTAATAATATTAATTATTTCTACAAGGGAGAATTAGAAGATGTTCTAATTTAAATTAATTAGAAAGGGTTCTAATTGTAATACTTTAAAGTATTAGTACCTATTACCAGATTAGTATGAACCTAAAGGGTCACACACAAAAGGGCAATGTGTAATTGGAAGAAGTTGTGAGGGTCTACTTGATATTAAGTTGTTAATAGAAAAGTAGTATAATAATACTATTAGTTTATATTTGATTTAAGAAAGTCTTCCAATCAAATATAATTTCCTAATTAGATTAGGAAAGGGGCTTATAGCATTATTATATATATTAGATATGGAAAGTAAACATGATGCTAGCACACCTAATACTTTTCAAAAGGTCACATTCTCCTGCACAAAATTCGTACGGCCACTTTTGGCTTTAACGATTTTTATATTTTCTTCAATTAATTATTTGAAGAAATTGGACGTTCTTCCAATTCGTGATTTGCTCGTGTGGATACTTTTAGAGATCGGACACTTGGATGATTTGGTGAACTGTTCGTGGGACGAACTAGATTCAATATTTTCTAAAGCACGCTTCAAGGGTAACTATTCGATTAACCCCCTATGGATGTTGTATGTATTTTGAATATATCATAGACTTGATCATGGGTTTAAGGAAACCATTAAAATTTTTGTTTTCCGCTGCGCGAACCTTCAAGGGTTCCACTTGGTTTTCTTTCACCTTCCACTGCTTGCCAATCAGGTTGAGCTTCTTCATAATTCCCTTCTTCATATCTAGTCTCGTCATAACCAGTAGCATCAGGAATAATAGCACTCAAGTGAGTCTGACCCTGTTGACCATAAGTCATCTGCTTAGGAGCAGTGCAGAACCTGCTGATGTGACCTGGTCCACCATAGTTATAATAGACTATGCCTTGTTGAGCAGCACACCTTGGTGCCTTGCAATCTCGAGCTAGATGTCCAGGGTTGCCACAGTTGAAATATTTCCCAGCATTACTTCCTTCTCCTACTCGAGGTTGAGTCAGATAGGTGACAGCTTGGGTCCTCTTGCTTCCATCAAAATTCTTCTTCTGCCCTTGGGTACGATTCATTGGTGGTCTATTTCCAAAATTACCCCTTTGAGGCGGCCGGAATTTGAATTGCAAGTTCACCCGAGCGTCCTCTTCTAGATCGGTAGCCAAGCCAACCAATCCCTCAAAAGACTTATCTAAGTGACCGAGAATCAGGCGGCGAATTTGTGGTGTCAACCCTTGGTTGTACTTCTGTATCTTCTTATCTTTAGTATCCACCAGGTGTGGAGCGAACCGAGACAATCTCTCGAATTGTGTGGTGTATTCTTGCACCAACTTGGTTTCTTGAGTCAGGTCCATAAACTCCTTGTCCCTCCTGTGCCTCTCCATAGCCGGGAAATACTTCTCCAGAATTCTCCCCTTGAACGTCGTCCAAGTCATTCCCATTGCAGCTCCATTCCCGATAGTAGCTATGACAGAGTCCCACCAATCTGCGGTGGCATCAGTCAATTGGAAAGTAGCTAACCTTCTCTTGTCTATCTCGTTGCATTGCACAGCTTTGAACATACGGTCCATCTATCTTAACCACTGCTCTGCTTTCCAGGGCTCTGCAGTACCCGTAAACTGCTCGGGCCTGAGCGCACGGAATCTCTCTAGCAGCTTATCCCCAGTTTGACGGTTTCGTCGGTTTTCATTCTGATTACTAACGCTTTCGAGATGTCTGACGAAAGCTTAAAACATTCCTGTGGGATCGGCAGCCTCAGGTGCTCCCTCAATCAAATTCCTGTTCCTCCTTAGTCTCCCGGCCATTCTATGCATGATAATCATAAAGCATAAATATAAAGCAATTTAAGCAACTATAACATCAAAAGAGTATTTCTATATATAATTCTTGTCAGGTTGATACAAAAGCATGTATGATCAGATCAATGCCTACCCTATCTGAACGGGTTTAGGACGTACATCGTCCATGCAAGAGTTAAAAGTTACCAAAAATGGGGTCATTGCCCTATACTAGAATGCATGTAAATGCAGTTTGCAAAAAGAGAATAGAGCTACTAGTCAAAAATAGTTAATATATACAAGGCGACATCTAAATGATCAGTCTTCGCCGTAGGTAGCCATCAAAAGGTCAAGCGAGTCGGCCTGATGAAGTCGTTGAACATGAGAGGGGCCCGTCCCAAAATTACAGCTATGCGAGGTCAACAACGAAGCAGGTCCAGGGGCATCTGCCTCTGGCAAGGCTAGCTTAAGTGCCAGTGCCTCCTCAAGGTCGACTGCGAAGTCGTCCCAACCCATGCCATCCTCCTCAGCGTCCTCAACAATAGGAGCAAGTATAACGTCACTGTCACCATCATCCTCAACAGCGGGGATGACTGGTGGAGGCATCTCTAGCTGTGTAAGGTGAGCCTGCACAACCTGAACCTCAAGAGGTAAATAGAAGGCATCGCTGTTAACCAAGCGAACCATCTCCATAAGCACTAAGCATTGGATCTCTATAAAGTAAAGAATCTCGAGGCGAGCACGAGACAAGTCGACCAGTCCTAACACGTGAATCTGGTGCCAGAGATCTAACTCGATGGTCGCAGCTAGCCCAACAGCGGTGAAATAAAGCATCGCTGAAACCGGTACTATCGCTCCCAAGGTAACCCAATGCCCTCCAAAAGCATCGGGTACAAAAAGGGGCTGAGCTGGATCCATACCTGAAAAAGGTACTAACTTAAATCAGGATAGAGATAATCTTAGGCGTTTGGGTTCTGAGTCTATCCTCCCTGTCGTATCATCGGGTGTACAAAGCTTAAGCTAGCAGAACTGTGGAATCGGATCTATATTGGTAAACCCTAACCTGGCTAAACTGTCTCGAGATAACCTGGCTCTGATACCACTAAATCCTATCACGCCCCAACGTAGCATAAATAAGGAAAGCGTTTGATTTCCTTTATGGACCCGTAGGTCGTGACAATTTGAAGGATCGATTCCGTCCCAAACGTCAACAACAAAAACATAATAATCAGAGCAGAGCAATCAAGGCTTACAATGTTTTTCTAACTTAATAGTTATTACAGCATGGGGTCTCTAAAGGCACAAACCGCCTTAAACCAAAACAATATCTATCGTCTACTACAGTCATCCTTATTACACAGCAGTTTATAATTTAAAGCATGGAATATTGATAATAGTTTTGTCTTCCAAAAGCAGCCGTTCTCAGTTAGCGTAGTCATAATGTTCAGCTTGATCAAAACCTGAAAAGCCTAGACACGAATGTCTAGGACGCATCAACGTCGTCAGTATCAAGAAGCTGATGAGTATTAAAAACATAACTTTGAATGTAGAACATACTTATTTACCATTTTCCAATTCCCATTTAATTCAACAAGTTTACATTAAAGTAAAGAATTCATTTTAGAACACAACCATAATATCACTTGAAAGCTATAATTCACATATATGTAACCGTGTATAAAAATAATGCACCATCTCATCTTACCGACTCTTTTCTCTCGACAAACACAACAACCCACCATCTCACACCAGTATCTTTGAAACGCTAAGATAGCCACACTTTAGTACAGGGGTACTAGGGAATGTCTAGTTTGCCTCACACTTTAGCACGGGGTGCCAGGGAATGTCCAATGCCTCACACTTTAGTACCTAAACCGCCTCGCAAATACATCACACAGTATCTAGATTCGGGTACCAGAGAGTGTCCGTAGGCCACACTTTAGCACTACCATGGGTGCCAGGGAATGTCCAAGTTCGGTGTCACACACTTTAACGCTACCATGGGCGTCAGGGAGTGTCCAGTTTTGCCACCGTCGCATTCAAAGATAATCTCACCGCAATCTCAACACGTCACACTTTGGTACACAATTACCAGGGAGTGTCCATAACACAATCTCAACCACACACTCTTTTTCACACTGACTACCACACACCATCTATGTACAATTGACTCCACATGTATGTCATGAAACCTTAAAATAAAGTAAAATGCTGAATTATAGGAACAACGTACGTGCGGGGATTGTTAAGTCGTAATACATCATTTCAATCGTCCAAACATAACCAAATAGGTTTCTGTTTTAGTTAATTTTCCAAACAGAGCTTAAAAAGTCCATGAAATATCACCTAAACAGTTCCTTAACATAAATCAAGCAAAAACCAGAAACTGTCCAAAGTCGCGCGCGCGGGCCGCTCGCGCGATATGCCCCTTTTTCATTTTTCTTTTTAACACCTTTTCTGTCTGCCTGAAACTAGTCACCTCGCGCACGTGATATGCTTGTTTTTTCATTTTATTATAAAAACTTTTCTTTCTGCCAGAAAACACATAGCTCGTGCTCGCGAGCCGCTCGCGCGAGGGGTCGCTCGCGCGGGCTGCTCGCGCGACCCTCACTCGCGCGGTCGCGCACGCGAGTTCATGCAGTGTCTTCGTCTTCTTCGTCAGAAATCCCCTGTTTTCAGTTTTGAACCCAAATCTTGACCCATTTTGAAAATTGACAATAACCAAGCCTTATTATATATGGATTTCTCCGGTTTTTCGCAAGGATTATGAATACGGAATCAATTTGACACAAATCGAAATGTAGCTCTCAGATTTTACGAAAATCCGAGAGACGACGGAGATTTTGTTTTAATCATACGTCGTGATACGAACAAATTAAGCTCTAATTTTACAACCGTATACTCTACATACTATAATCTTTCATATTTCATTCTAAAAATGAATTTTAATTAAGGTTGGAAAATCCATGTTCTTGAGCTATGGAGTTTCTTGAAGAAATTGACCATGGTGGTCTCACAATTATAAGTATATACACAGAAATCAAGCATGAATTTCATTCATAGTGAGTTCTAGATACTCACTTTGATTGAAGATTAACTAATTGTTGAGAAAGAATCCAATTTAGAAATTCCAAATGCAAGCTTGGTTATGGTGGAATTTTCTTCTCTCTCTAGAATAATTCAGCAATTAAACTCTCAAGCTCTCTCTTTTCTCTCTGAGATATGTGTGTGCAGAATGTGTAGTGTGTAGGTGCATATATAGAAGCTGAATCGGGGTGAACTTGGGCTCCAAGTTCCTTAATTTCTATACACTACAAGAGTTACACAGCATATATAAGCTGTTACCCTAAAATACAAACGTATATACACTGATGTATAACTCTATAGATTAACCAAGGGTCAAGTTATAGTAGTAGGGGTCAAAGTGGGGGTGTTTGGCAATTAAGCTCATGGACACAACAATAACACACACAAGATAGATAAATCCAAACAAGGCACAAGCCAATGATCACTTGCCATAAATGGAAAGTAAAGCAAGTGTCAAATCTTGCTTTACATCACTTCCAAAATCTGTGGAAGTTTAACATGGCGCAGACAGTTTTGAACACAAACTAGTATTTTCATGGCACGGTGACCACCCCAAAAATACAGAAAATTCATTTTAACGTAGGAAATGATTTTCTGGTTTTATAAAAATACACTCTGAGTCAAAAGCAAATGTTTCCACCGTTTTGAAATACAGTTTTGAAATCAAACACAGGCTTTACTAACTTTACAAAAATTACGATTTGATCCCAACAAGAATTTAAGACATGAAACAAAATTAATGATTAGCATTAACACGTGAGGATTGAAATTAAAATAGAAGCAGACAATACCAATAGAATTTAAATATGACAAATGCAATTACAATTTATGTGAAAATGCAGGTTGTTACACTAGCATTCAAATTGTCAGTCACCCGTAAATATTCATATGCATTCCTAAATGAACAGTTCGATAACAGAGATGAAGGTGACAAAAGTTTAGCATTTTTTTCTCAATTATTTTCCTTCTTTGGTTACATCTCCATCTGTCACTGCACACATGTGTTCTCCTAGTCTCTAAACACGAATTTTTTAAACCTCCGCAATCTTAAATTCTAGAAATAAATCAAATAATCAATCATTTTTCTTCTTTGTTTATGTCACTATTATTTCTCACTTCATAATTAGAATATACTCAAACTTAATCCTATTGCATCCATACTGTTTCAGAAAGAAACTATATATATGGAGAATTGGAACTTATTTCAGAAAGAGAATATGCCCTAAAAATAACTTTTGTCTTGTAAAAATTGGAACAATGAAAGAAAAGCCATTAGCAACCGGGAAACCAAAGAGAGCCTGAGTAATTCAAGTACATGGGTTACTATTTGTTAACGTACTGCAAGACTAAGAGCAAGAAACAAACTAAATCTAAAATCATGGGTCAGAAATAAATAAAACCAATTTCCAAAAGATACAATAAAAACACATGCTTTAGTCCCAATGAAGTGAATGAACGTGACCATGAGGAAAAAGCTTGAACAAAATCATTCTCAGCAGGAATGGCACTGCTTGGAATCGCGTACCTATGTAAACCAAAAATCATTTGCAAAAAAGACAAGACAATTATGGAAACTGAAAGTAGGAACAATTTTTTATTTTTATATTTTTTTTGTTACCGAAAATTTCATTCATTGAGCAATTTAAATACAAAAGATATCCAACCAACACAATGGGAAACCTGAATGAATCAAAGAATAAGATAGCATATAATTTTGTAAGAGAGACTTCAGAGGGCCGGCCATGGAATGCTGTGAGAGAGATGAGAGGCTTTCTTCATGATGCTTTTGTAGCGCATGGAAGAGAGAGTACTGATCGTGGCTTTCAAAGGTAAAATCCAAATTTTAGTCGGGAAGAGAGAGGGCACTATGCTTATTTTTAGGGAAGATGAGAAGATCGTGCAGTGATAGCTAGGGGAGTTGGTTAATAGATTAGTTATTGTTTTTTCTATTTAACAATGTATGAGAGAGGAGAGATACGTGGGCCATTTTGCTTTTTCTTTTCTTCAATTTTGTGATATTTGTGATATATTTATACATGTAACTATGTATAGATGCACTGTTGAACTATTGTGACGCCATGTGGCATCTCTATCACAATACTAATGCCACGTGGAGTAAGAGGTACATTCGTATCTATATATGTATAGACATATATATATATATAGAGAACACTTCTAGTAAGGATGTCCTTGCTTTATTAAGTTGAGGACTTCTGTCCTTGCCGTTAGATCGAGTTTTCATTAAGGGTACTATTGTCATTTCATTTATTAAAGTGATGGTCTAATAGCTGAAACAGAAGCAGGACGCCCTTACTAGAAGTGTTCTATATATATATATATGGTTTAGATAGATTTCAATGTATATATATACCCACTTTGAGAGATATCTGGTTGATAACGTTACTTTGGAAACGTGGTAGTAACTAACCCATTCATAACTGCAGAGACCTCCTTTGATGGTTTAGAAGCCCTCTATAAATTAAGAGGTTGGTTCCTAACTTTACTACAAGTATATTCATATCTTGAGGCTTGTGGGTGCCCATCTACTTAGGAAAACACACACTGTAGTAGAAGGAGGAAGACCACCTTCACATCACTTTCTATCTACGTTTATTTTCCGCTGCGTTTGATCGAGAGAGTTGTTCGCGTTGGTTGGAAGCTGAAGTTATTTTTTGAACCTGCCTTTTGGAACAATCAATTATCATGGCAGGAGCTAGGTATGTTTATTTTGATTTCTAAAATAGTAGTATCACATTATAAGGATCTAACAGTTGGTATCCGAGCTCATGGTTTTGTTATAGAATATAGATCCTTTATTTGTTTGATATAAAATACCTTTGCTATGATGTAATTACAATTTGGTTTTTAAAGCAAATTATTTATTGAGACCCAGTAACCTTGATGCCATTATTTAGAAGTTTGCTATGAAAATATGAGTACCTAGAGAATAGCCACAACATCTTAGGTATGAAACATTTGCATAGAATTGTGATCAATGTTAATTTTTTTTAAGTATATCTAAGGAGTAGCCACAGCATCCTAGATTTCATATGGCATTATCATTGTCACAGAAAGGTTACTTTTATTAATATTGAATGGCATCAACACTTGAATGAAGATCCTGGAATGTGAGAAAAATATGTAAATTGTAATCTAAATGGTTCCCATACCCACAGGTTAGAACCTCTTAGATTATTATTATTAATTTTTTTTTGGGAGCCCATCATTCTCACTATAAAGAATACTAAGTAAACATTAGCATGTTGTGATCCTATAGCCACAGCAAGAATTAATCATGATGATGCAACAGTTTACTTCCTTTGAGAAATTGTTAATCTCTTGTTTACTTTAACAATTTATTTGTATAGAATTGATGTATGGTTCATGACAACTTTAGTATTGTGCATACATTTGAGCACATTATCGATCATTTGTTTGTCTAAATTTGCAGCTATTACTTCAGTTATGCCAACTCAATTTGTGAATGCCCCAAGGCTAAGTAGTAGCAACTTCATTGAGTGGAAAGAAAGGACCTATTTTGCATTGGGGTGGATGGATTTAGATCTTGCATTTCGAGAGGCTGAACCACCCAGCCCTACGGAAGAAAGTACGCAAGCACAGAGGGACTTGTATGAGAGGTGGGAGCAGTCTAACCATCTCAGTTTGATGCTCATAAAATCCCATATTGCGAAAAACATTCGGGTTTCCATCCCAGAATGTAAGACTGCTCAGGAGTTTATCCTGGCTGTTGGAAAGCAATTTGAGGTTCTGACAAGTCTTTGGCTAGCACCTTAATGTCAAATTTGGGCTCCATGAAATTTAACGTCTCTAGGGGCCTACGTGAGCACATAATGATAATGAGCAACATTGCGGCCCATTTGAAGTCACTTAAAATAGAGATGTCTGAATCATTCTTTGTCCATTTTATTTTGAACTCACTGGCTTCTCAATATGGGCCATTTAAGATATCCTACACCACACAACAAGCTAAGTGGTCCGTGAATGAATTACTTGCAATGTATGTTCAGGAGGAAGGTAGCCTTAAGCACGAGAAACTAGAAAGTGCCCATCTAGTCACTCTGTCATAAGGATAATGGACCTTCAGGAAAGGGGGAAAATGTCCTTAATGGCAACAAGAAGCATTTTAAGAAGCTAAAACATGATAATGGCAAATTGAAGTGCTACTTTTGCAAGGAACATGACATATAAAGAAAGAGTGCCTCAAATTTAATTAAGGAATGGCTCAAAAAGAAAGGTGATCTTTATTCTTTTGTGTGTTATGAATCCAATTTAATTGATGTACCTCATAACACGTGGTGGATTGATTATAGTACTAAAATCCATGTTGCCAACTCTATGCAGGGTTTTTTGACCAAAAGAAGTCCGACGGAAAGTGAACGGAGCAATTGCATGGGAAATGGAATGCGTTCGGGTGTGGAAGCTGTTGGAGCTTTTAGGCTTATTTTGCAATCTGGTTTTATTTTAGATTTAGAGAACACTTTCTATGTTCCTTTATATTCTAGGAATTTGGTTTCAATTTCCATACTTGATGCAAGTGGTTATGTTTTTTAATTTGGATCATCTTTCTTTCATATTTGCAATAAATCCTAACTTATTGGTTATGGAATTTTAGTGATGGATTATATAAATTGCTTCTTGATTCTCAATATGAACAAAATCTTTTAACCTTACATGTGAATATTGTTGGCACAAAATCTTTTAACCTTTCAAAGGATGATATGGGATCATGAATATCAACCTATGCACGTATATTGCATGTTTCATGTCTATTCGTTTTTGTTTGCATACTAATTCCCAAATTTGAATCTCAAATTTGGTTCTCAAATATTTTACTAATTATATGTGATACAACTAACCGCTACCATAACTTGTGCGTTTAGCAACCAAATTTGGGATCCAAAGCATTACTACTAAAAAGATCAATATTATTTAACTATAATTGTATTCATGAGATGTTTTAGAAAGGGCAAGGCTGTTATGAGCTTGTTAGCCTTGTTTACATATTTATGAGATGTTATAGAAAAGGCAAAGTTGTTATGAGCTCGTTTGCATATACAAACAAGCTCCATAGTCGTTGGATGAAGAGCTGGTCTCAAGATTGTAAGTAAAAATATTAATAAATACGTATTTATTCACAACTCGATTTGATTTGGACAATCAAAAGACTATGGCATGTGGGTTCATTTGCACATACAAACAAGCTTATAGCAGCCTTGCCCTCTTATAAAGTTATAAATAGTAGACTTAAGATGAATCAAACCATACATTTTTTCTTCATAAAACAGTTACTATCATACTCAAACCTACAAAATTTCCACTTGTCAACTTAAAGCGTTACATTGCACTAAATCATAGTCACAATACTTCGCTCATCCAATTAATTAGGCCGCAACTTGGGCACGTTAACCTGAGCCAACCCGAATTTAGAGTTGGGGTTTGGGAGAAATCTATAGACCTCGTGATGGGGTCTGACTAGAAATCATAAGTTCTCGTGATTTCTTGGATAGAGATGCGAAGCGACAAGTTGACGATCACATAATCTATATATGTATATCTATAGCTCGATCTGAATTTGGGCTAGGTTGTTCGAACTAGCTATAAGTCAAGTTTGGGATAATTTAGACAAACTGATCTGTTAAATTTTTGGCAAAATCTGGAAAGACTTAAAGCCAAGCAAATGAAGATCTAAATTGCAAATAAACTTTGTAAACTATATGTGGTTTCTAGTGAGAACCTCTAATAGATTGGAAGTAAGCTGAAAGTGAAAGGGCATGAAAGGCCACATGGCCGACCTGCAATTGGAAAAAAAAAAAAACACATTATAAAGACAGAGACGTCTCATAAAGTTTTTTACTAACTAGACCATTAATACCCGGTGGTGGTGTTTTTTTTTTGTATTATTGTAACTTGGAAGTTGACATCAAACTTTGACTTTTAAACAACTCACCAAAACGTTTATACAGTTATCAAACTCGTGCCGGTTGATTTGTGAACCAATAGGTCATTCGATTTGGTTTTGTAATTGAACCGCTAAACGATTTGGTTCTGTAATTGAATTGCTCGAGCAATTGATAGGTAAACTGAGCGAGTCAATTAAACCAGACAAATTCCTAACTTGAATTGTCTAGTATCTATCTATTGAACCAATTAACATATATTATTGTCTAAAATTATGTGCAAAATATTTGTGTGAAAATAACTATGAAAATTGTCAATTATTGCTATACAAGTTATTACTATCACTAAATCACCATAATTTTATGCATTTTGTAAATGCGACATCTTTTCATGTATAAAAATGTCATATATTCATCATTCTAAAGAAGAAAAAAAAAATCATAAATAGGGTACGAAAATTATTAACCGATTCAACCAATTCGCTCAATGGTTAAATTGTTGAACCTTAAACCAGTCGCATTGCCACTTTAATGTCTGGTCCGGTTCTATGATTAGAATGAAAAAAAAAAAATTAAAAAATAAATAAAAAATAAAAAAATTGTGAATCACCAAGAAGATGACAAAGCACCATCTTTAAATTAACTGTACGTAAATGTGTCTGGTCCGGTTCTATATGATTACAAAAAGAATGTGAATCACAAAGAAGATAACAAAGCACCATCTTTAAGTATATGAATATATGTGCGAGTATATATATGTATACACACACTAAATGACATGACAGCACAAAAACAGGTAGGCCTTAGCATGGACCATATGCACTACATGCGAAGAATATGGCCATGTGCAAACAATAAAAATACTTCACACCAACCAAGTCCGAATGGGAGTTGGATGAATCTATGAGTAATACTATGCTTATTAAATATATATTTTAAAAGTGTTTCTTAAATGATGTGGCAGTGGACAGGTAAATTACTTCTAATCAAAATTCAACTGATCACATTGTATTAGACATAGCCTCACTGTCACATCATTTGGGAAGTATTTTTAGGATAAAAATTTACTCTGAATCTATTGCTCTCTATTTCAAATCATACAAACTTGAAAGTGCAAATTGCATCAGTTTAAGATAGAACTCAAAATACCAGAAAATATGCATATTTAGGGTAGTTTTCCAACTGTTGCAACTCGGGCTCCTAAGTAGAACTTGAGCAGGCATTTGGCTATCTTTTTATTTTTGACCTATTTCACGGCTGGGCGGATTTGAACTGAGTCACCCACCTAATATCCAAGTTACGGTATGTATATGCATGGCATAGTTAGAATTTTTTTTTTTTGGTTTTTTTTTTCAGTGGTGTCAATCTAAAATTTTAAATTTCCATAAAAAAACTATGGGTCTATTAGGGTGCAATTTGACGAGTTCAAACATTAGCAATACATGATTTTAGTTATAGAATGACACCACAAAACATGAGTAGACTATTTATCTCCATTTGGATGAACGCACAAACCAAATGTGAAATAGAACGGTTCTGTTTATACATCATCAAATTACAAATTTAACACCCTATTTCTTATTTTTCTTGTATTTTAGTGGAGTCAACTAAGGACACAATAATTTTTATAGTATCAAACAATGTAAATGTGTTCTTCTCAAATTCTAGTGCGTTCATCCGAACTCATTAACCATACTGCCCCTGTATATATGTGTAGTTCAAATATGCTCGGGCTTGGGTTGAATTAGTCAATCTAGAGGTTTGGCTCAACAGATTGCTAAAACTCGAGCCTTGCCTGGATTGATCTAAAGTTAAGCCGAGTCAACTCGAGTGAGCGGCCTATTTGCACATTATAAGTGAGTTGGTTTTAAGTTTTTGACTACCCTCTTTAAAGTACTTATTAAGCTTTTAACTACCCTCTTTGAACCAGTACTGATTACTAAGAATTATATCCAAATTATGAATTGGGAAATTTTTTTTTTTTTTTGAAGGAAACATGAAGAAGTCATTGACTAAGTAGGAAGTCCCTATCCTTGGTAATGATTTCAGATACAAGAAATTAGCCAACTAAATTATATCTATTCATGACAAAGTTGATAATTGGCATAAACATACTGTTTCAACTAATGCACATGTAAATGGAGGTAGTTGCATCACACAATTTACCATTACATTCAACCGAAATCTGATCACATACAATTGCAAAAAAAAAAAAAAAACTCTAAAACAAATTGCTTAAGGATTGTGCTTTCTTGTAAGATTCCCTCAACTTGATATAAAATTATGTTTAAGAACAGACTCTTACGGTCATTTGTCGAGGTTAAACATGTAAGGTTTGCTGGCCGGTTGCACGTATATGTTCTATACCTGACAACCTTGTACACACTTGATCAGGATTGGATGGTGGGTTACTCGTTAAAACCTCAACACTTAAAATAGTCCAATTCACAAACGCAATATTATGTCAAAAAATAGAAGCATTATTTTTTTTTGGGTCACGCAAACTACCAATTTATGGGACAAGTGATCAGCACAATTCTTCTCACAGGAGGAACTGTTGGAAAAATATGAATGAGAAATTGATTTTTTAATTGAATGGATTTTTGGTCATGCCAAACAGATCCTTAGCCGAATGGATATGACTGTTGACGAACAGTTTCCTTTCGAAAGGTTGTGACTGTTGACGAACAGTTTCCTACAACCTATATATATGGGTCTTGTTCATTCATTTAAAAAATGGGAAAAATACGAAATTATTTTCTCTCTCCCTTTGCATATTAGAATTAAGTTTGTTCGAGTATTATACATATATGTGCGTTCGTTGGATTCTGCATATTGGAGTGCAACTTATACAGAATTGAAAAATCCGTTCTATCTTGGGAGACGATTGTTCATCAACCTTGTGCACCGAGAGGGAGCAAATTCGTCTTAAGAAAACAGTTCACTGGGCTCGGATTCTTTCTCAAATTTATTATGTATTTATTTTGGATCTCCAATTAGTAAGTATTTCAGATTTCAGATTTATACATCCCAATATATTTTGGATAACAGGAACAGTGAAAATATATTTTTGCCCTTAATTTCACTGTACCTCCTGTGAGAGAAACAAGACGTACAATTCCTAAGGAACTGTGCTGAAATATTTTTCCCAATTTATGACACCCAAAATAGTCTCACTTCTGAAAGGCACCACGAGAGTATCATGGGTTCTTGGAGCGATATAATATCTGAAACACAAGTATCTGTTTGCACAAACTCATAGGTCTGGATATTGCACACAAGTCACAAGGACAAAACAAAAAAATAATGAGTAATACTTGGGGCACAACTAAAGTCACAACCTCTTGCTCACAACCTCCATTTTGTGTCTATCTCTCTCCTAGTTGTGACTTTGATTGTGCCCAAGTATTACTCAAAAATAATACTTGTATTCCGAACATGAAATAGATTATAATGTTCTATCAACCTATCAAATTATGGAAACTTTTTTTGAAGAAGAAAAAGAAATATTTACAACTCTACTCAAGCTTATATAATCAGCAAAAGTTGAAATCTGCAATATGTAGATTTACCAAGAGAACGTAGTCTGCATCAAAAAGAATCTGATAAATCATCCACAAAACTTGTATTCCAATTTGACCTTTGATAAACCCATCTTATTCTATGAAGCAATCAAATTCAAAACTTGAACCAAAAGTTCGAGTTGTAATTTAATTAGAGGATGATAATCATTCTTCTCTTCAAAAAATATACAAGCTAAACAACTCAAAAAAAAAAAAAAAAGATGATGAAATTAAATTGGTGGAATGAACTGAGTTGGTCCATAACCACATACAAAAAAAGAAAGAAAAGAAATTCAGAAAAAAGATAAGTAATGGGTTTGGCTGATGATAGTCCACAACAATTACATACCATCCTTATTCTATACTTACAGAAAGAGATTCATAACGAAGAAGAATTGCAGAAAACACAACAATCCCACATTATATGACCCATAATACTTCCTTGTTCAACCTTAACCTTCTTGCTCTGTCTATTCCAAAGATGAACAGCAAAGCTTTGACTCCTTATTTGCTTAAGTTTCGAACGTAACCATTTCGAATGACTCTCATTCGAAGGACCTCGAAACAGACTTTGAATTCTCATCCAATCAACTGGGTAAAAAGCCATTGGTGGTAAAACAGTGAATTCAAGCTCCTCTCTTTCTCTTATTACCCTTGAAACCACCCTTGAAACCAAGTAAGGACCATTGTGTCCCCACTTGTTTCCATTGAATGTGAGTGAAAATTCCTCAATGAACTTGTATAATAGTGGATGACCCTTGTCAAAGATCATCACAGCATTGTTCAATCTGCTCCAATTCTTGGTTTCAAGATCAATGGTTTGAGCCCCAATTGAATTTCTCAAATTTGCAAAGCTCTTCAAGATTATTATATCAGTGTCTACATATACACCTCCAAATTTGTATAATAGAGCAAGTCTGAGCAAATTTGAGAGGTTTTGGCCTAATGAGACCTCACCCGGATCGATATTTCCTTTTCTTAATCGATTGAACCAAGTTTCAGCACTGGTGTTCTTGAATAAATAATCGAAATCTGGTGAAATTGCTTTTACCCGAAAACCCTTTTGTTGAAGTGGACTTAGAATTTTAATTCCTGTTCTTGAGTCCATTGAATTTGATATTATGATTAAACACCCATTTGGGTGTGATCTGAACAAGCTTTGTACTGCAAACAGTTCTCGATCACCAAAAGAATCTACTGATGAAATCCAAGTCATGAAAAAACGAACCTCACATGAAGAACTCGAGCTGAAAAATTGCTTCACTCTGGTCGAAAACTGCTCTGTATGAGCTCTGGAGAGAAGAACTTTGGAAATGGGTTTGCTTTTTCGTCTTCGTTTATGAGTATGAATCGAAGAATCGGCCATCGAAAGTAGTAATTTCTGAGATTTCTGCAAAAGGGGCAAATGGGTTTTTGGAATCGAAGTTGGGTTTTCTTCTTTGACTGCTAACATTACAGTTTTGACAGAGGAAGAGAGCTTCGTCGGAGAAGAAGACCATTTTATCGGCTCACCGGCGATCTTTTCCGGCGAAAAAATGGTGCGTTCCGGAGTGGTAATGGCGGAAAAGGGGACATCTATACAGAATATAGATACAACATTGTATGCCAAGAGAAGGAGAAAGAGTAGAGAGAGAAGAGCAAAGAAGGATTTTCCGCTCTTATTCAAGTGGTGAAGAGAGAGAAAGTGATGAAGCAGAGATGGGTTGTTGGCGGTGGTGTCCATGGGTGCTTATGGCATTAACTTTGATTTGGGGTAGTTTCATTGTTGGGGGGGCTGCTGCTGTTGTTGTCGTTGTTACTCTCTTTAGGAAGAGAGTGGAGGAGTAGCAGACAAAGGTTGAAGGAGCATTTTAATGGCGGGGGCGGCAAACAAAATTTAGAAAAGTGTTTTTTTTGCGGGGGGGGGGGTTGTGTGTTTGGAACTTTTTGGCACCAAAAATATGAGTAGGAAAGTGAAAGTAAATTATGTGCCTGGAGTGATCCAGTAGCCGGGAAGGGGCCTCTTTTTTCTGTAATGCTACACTGAATTTGATATCTTATGTTTTGAATATATGTACTTTGTGTTATGTGAATTTTTTTACATTTTTTTGTCCACCACATATACAACACATAGTATATGCATTTAAAGTTGAATGTCAAATTCAGTGTGAATTTCAAAGTATGTCTAACATTACTCTTTCTAGAGAGAGAAATCATGTTAGAGAGAAATAAGACTAGTAAAACTGCAGCTTGGCTTCCAGGCTTGGCTCCTATTCGGCTTGTGACTGGTCTTCTAGGAGTGATGCTATGATTCTCCAATGGCAGTGGGCCCTTTGAAATTTGATCGAATGTTAATAATAATGATGAGACTATTTCTTCAACATTATTTAATGAGAAGTTATTAAGTAAGAGTAGTGCTGTGCTTTTTAAGTTTCTATCTTAAAAGTGCTTCTCAAATGATATGCAGTAGACCCAAGTCTAATACTGTGAGACCACTTGAATTTTGATTGGAAATTGTTTACCTGATCCACTGCCACATTATTTGAGATTTGGGAAAGAAATTTAGAAAGCATAGCATTACTCATAAAGTAAAGCCATGTTTCCTAAATCCTAATCTCAAATTCACATCCCAAATGATGTGGTAGTGGATGGGCCTGTCTACTGTATTTTGATTGGATGATTTTGAAGTGGTCTCATTATTATTGAAGGTGGTCCCACTGCCACATTATTTGAGTATAAATTTGCAATAATGATAGGTGCACAACGAAATGCACAACGAATTGCACAAACGTGCAGTACAGGGTTGGACCTTGTGCTGAAAAGCATGTACATACAAAAAGGTGTGTGCAGGCTTTTCAGCACAAGGTCCAACCCTGTACTGCACGTTTGTGCAATTCTTTATGTATTTCGTTGTGCACTTATCAGTACTCGTAAATTTGAGATTAAGATTTAAGAAGCATAATATTACTCGAAGTTGTTTAGTGAGATCACCAGACCACATTCTCAGGATGATATTGTGTAACAACTCAATTACGTAGGACTACATATTCTCCAAATTGGGAAGCGGGTGACAAACAGGGAGATGACTTAACATGTTGCTTATGGTCATTAATTATTTGTCATTTTCCCCTACAAATAGGGGCTACATAGAATTATGGTATTTAGGGTGTCACACCACATTAACGTGGTGTGACAGTCTCACTAAATAATTTACCTAAAAATTATGGTGTGATTCACAAATTTTATTCATAAATTCTGTTTAGTGAGGTGCAGTTATATATGATATCATTAATTTGGGAATCATAGTATTTTACTCATTTGGCGAGAAATTATTCAAAGTGACCCCACACCGTAAGAGAAAAATTGTCGATCGTTATTAATGTTTGAAAAAATTAGCAAAAATGAATACCTAGTCAATACATTATACTTTATACATAAATAGAGATGATTGAAGAACATCACATACATGACATTAATAATATGATGATTGGTGTGACAATTGAACTGAATGATTTGTCGTATTCTATTGCCCAAGTTACATCACATTATATATAGAACTATATATGGAAACATGATTAAGTGATCAATTAATTTAGATACTTCTTGATTAGGACCCCCACTTAGTAAGACGAGTTGCATCCAGTTGGAGACAGGCAAGGCTATGAATTTTTTTTGGAATATTTCAAACCAGTAGTGAACACTTTAGGGCTTTACAAGATAACATCCACCAAATTTCTTTCAATGGAAATAGACTTAAATTTATTTACATTTGTATCTTCATTCATATTCTCTTGTGGAAGAGAAATAATTCTTTTACATTTTATGTTGAAGTGTATAATTTTTACCAATTTTTACCATCTACAAACCAATGAAGAATGAGTCAAGAAGGTAAAAGGATAACAGGTGTGTTCCCTTAAGTCAATTGAGTTATAATTTTATCTAACTCCAAGTGTTATGATTGTTATAAGTCCTGTGGTCAAATCCTAAAATGGGCCGTGAATTGTCAAACACTCCGATTTTTGGAAAGTTAAAAAATCAGTCTAAAATTAAATTTAGATTACTATTCGATTATCCAACTATCGGAGTGAATACTACGAAATCCATCACATTAAAACTTTTTAATGAAAATAAATCCGTTCTTAAAAATTTGATTAAAACATTTGTAATAAATTTTCATTTCTTTTTAAAACAAAATCACCACATCTCCATTTCAAAAAAACAACTTACGTTGTTCCGAAAATTCTCAAATTCATTTTATTAAAGCTAAATCAACTAAATCACTTAAATTGAAAAATGAAAGCTGAATAAACATTTCTAAATTCTCATTAATAATAAAAATCTTTTCATTTACAATTAAAGCTTTGAAAGAATAACCTCCATTATAATCTCTGGTCAGAGCTACTAAACGTCCCAATACTAACTACAATAATAAAACCAAACTACACCTAATATATGTTCTCAACGTTGGCTCACAATGCCAACTAAATAAAAGAGTATCATATAATACATAAATAATAAAAAGTAGATATCTTCAACTTTACAAACAAATCGGCTGCTCCACAACGTTTCAAATAGAAATGTACCCGAATGCATAACACACTCGGGTAAGTCACATGACTGGTATGAGTTAAACAAAACAGCAAGTCACACACGAACTTAGGGTTCGCTCACAACCCCTAAAACCATCACAACAATGACAACATACGAGAGATCGGGCAGGAAAGTAGTTCCACTCACATAATGGGATAAGGGATAGTTTCCTTTTTATGTGGTAGCCATATGGTTTCTACCCACATTAAAACAACTAAATACTTACCTTTCTTAACTATGGTAGGTCAATACCTGCAAAACATTAGTTGGTCTACCATCCTGTACAAATAAAAATTAGGGACGCTTGGTCTTAGGTCCCTAAGGTTGGTCCTTGTTGATTTAATAGACAGCCCATTAACAATAAACCACAAGGACAAAAGCTCAAGCCCATTTTTTCACTTCAGTCCACACCACTAACAATTCACTCCTCAAATCCATTTCAAAATTTTCAACTGACTAAACTACCCCTCGCTCAAGTCCACGTATACCACTGATTGGTTCTTCTTGACCAACATTTTCCAGGAAAAAAAAAACAGAGACTCTCTCTCTCTCTCTCTATCTATCTATCTCTCTCTCTCCTCCTATGGCCACCATAACTTTCTCTCTCCTCATTTTTACCATAGCCACTACCATCTCTCTTCTCTCTCTCTCTCTCTCTAACTCCCTCCCCCTCTCTCCATAGCCACCACCACTACCACCTCTCTTATCTCTCTCTATAATTTTCTCTCTCCTCTTCCCTCCATAGCTACCACCACCAGACCGTCACCGTTACTACCACCAGAACCGTCGCCCCCACCACCATCTCTCTTCTCTCTCTAACTTTCTGTCACGTCCCGGAGCAGCAAAAATAGAGAAAAATAAATTTCCCTTTTGGGTCCATAGGGAATGACTGGTGAATGTCACTAATGCTCCATACCACACAGTACTAGTCTACAACAAGAATAGTAATAAAAATAAACTGGATATAAATAGCCGTTGCTTCTATTACAAAATTCAGAGTTATTACAACAGTAAAGCTACAGCGGAAGTATATAAAGCTTGGAAGCAACATATGCTCAAGTACCAAATATAACAAAATAGTCTAAACAGAAATAATAATCTAATAACTATCTCCAGATCTTCAACTGGCGTAAATATCAGCGTAGTAGTTCTCCCCGGTATAAACATCATCAGTGGGGCCAGCCTCGGTGTATTTTCCTCCCAGTTAGTAACCATCGTTGTAGGCTCCGTCACCTGCAGAATAAGGTACAGGATAGTCTGGACGGGGAAAATCCAGGCAATAAAAGGCCGTCAGCTTACTGAGAGCTAAGTGAATATAAACTAACAAGGTACCAGTTATTTGAAGTAAATAACAAGTCTATGAAGACGTGAGTTAACATCCTACTATTATCTTGCTCCTTTACTCAACGTCATTAACTAACCCTTGTCGTCTTGTTATCCGTAGACTGAAATTCAATATACTCTGACTGAATGAAATAGACTCAATCGTTTAACTCTAGGGATACACGCTCATTCCGTCCATCGCTTTTAAGAGCAATATAACCTGCTCACTATATGTCATGGACTCCACGTCGGTCCGTCCCCAGCTTTTAAGAACAATATCCTGCTCACCGCATTTCAGGGACATAACGTTTCGAATAAGGCATATCATCTATTGCCATGGCTCAGCATCATCTACCATACTTTCTAGCTCACCGCCTTTTAAGAACATTTAACAGTTCGCCGGCTTTTAAGAGCATATCATGAATCCTCTGATTTATCCTAGGACTACTTGGTCCAGTTCACCGCCTTTTAAGAACATTTAATAGTTCACCGGCTTTTAAGAACATATCATGACCAAACGTCCGACCACATATCATTCCAAGAACTTATCAAACCTACCTAAGTTACGTTCTACTATCAACACATGACAATTCCCAATGTGGCCTGACTACTTTGATTAAAAGAAACGGATATCAAACTCATACACGAATTAACATGTTGCCCACGTAGTCATATTCTTTCGTTTATTAAACTATCCTTTGTTCTTTGGTGTTACATTATCCCTGTTTAACCCAAAATCACATAACAGAAGTCCGAATAGAAAATCAAATATTCGAACCCTTAATATAATAAATAGGCAAAGGAATCCATGTTCTGCCAATACCAATCGATTGAGATAAGGTCCAATCGATTGGAACAAAAATCATAACAATCGATTGAGGAACTGGCAATAGATTGGGTCTAAAATAAGGTCAATCGATTGCTAACATTGGAAATCGATTGGGATGCCAATCGATTGGGTCCAGACTGATGGCAATCGATTGGGAATTATACCAATCGATTGGCACTTCATCTTCACCAGCAGATTAATAAAACAACATATATAAATGTAGAAATCATGCATATTATATATCTAATCTTCACCACAACTTGTATAAACATCAAATAAATGGACCAAGTGAGTTGTAACTCACCAAGGGTGTGTTTGGGAGTGTGTATGAGCTTGAAAACCTCAAATTCTCTCTCTCCTCCTCATCTCTATCCAACTCTCGCCTCTCTGTTTCTTCTCCTTTCTTCTTTCTTCTTCTTCTTCTTCTTCTTCTTCTTCTGCTTTCCTTCTTCTTTTCTTCTTCTCCCAGCTGCCAAGGCAGTGTGTGTGTGGATGTGAGTGTATAGATATAGATATATATATATATATCTCATAAGATGTGTGTGTGTATGTCTCTCTCTTTCTCTCTCTCTCAAGGCTGTGAAAACTGACCCAAGGCCATAAATACTCTCATATATATAGAGATTGAGAGTGCCACACGTCCAAAGCTTAAGCAAAGAAGAAAACGTATCTCAGCTTATGTCAATCGATTGGTAAAGATAGTAATCGATAGGTAATAGATATTTGAAGGCAATCGATTGGAAATAATGGCAATCGATTGGTATGTTGCCACGTAATGAATTCAGATCGGTAGGATGGCAATCGATTGTAAACATGTCAATCGATTGGAAAACAAGGCAATCGATTGGTAACCAAATTTTACCAAATGGGAAAGAAAGGTTAAACAAGTATAGAAATGAATACTGGGTCTTATTAATTTATCAAAAATACAGGGTATTACATCATCCACCACTTATTAAGGATTTCGTCCTCGAAATCGAAAACAAACAAGGTCTAAAACAAAAATAGAAACTTCTCTCGCATCTCTGACTCTAGCTCCCATGAAGCTTCTCATTCATCATGATGCTTCCACTGAACCTTCACCAACGGAATCTTCTTGTTCCTGAACTTCTTGATCCCTCGATCCAAAACGCAAATCGGTCCTTCGTTGAATGTAACATTGTCGTTGACTTCAATATCTTCGAAGTTGATCTCGTGCGTTGGGTTGTGGGCATACTTCCTCAGCATACTGACGTGGAAAATGTTGTGCACTCCTGACATCTTCGGCGGCAACGCAAGGCGATAAGCAACCTTCCTAACATGCTCTAAGATCTTGAATGGTCCGATGAAACGTGGCGATAACTTGCCTATCTTCTGACCAAATCTGACGATGCCTCGAACAGGTGAAGCCTTAAGTAGCACGTGATCTCCAACGGCGAACTCTAAGTCTTTGTGTTGCTTGTCAGCATAACTCTCGTGTCTGGTCTAAGCTATCTTCATCTTCTCACGTATAATCTGAATCCTCTCGCTAGTCTCTCGTACCATCTCTGGCCCAAGAAGTTGAGTATCTCTGACTTTGGTCCAACACAGCGGTGATCGGTAAGCTCTTCTGTATAAAGCTTCGAACGACGCTATTCATATGCTCGAATGATAACTGTTGTTGTAGGCGAACTCAATCAAAGATAAGTGCGTCTCCCAAGAACTCTCAAAATCAATGACACAAGCACGTACCATGTCCTCCATTACTTCATTAACTTGTTCAGTCTGCCCATCGATCTGCAGATGAAAGGTTGAACTCAAATTTAATGTCATTCCCATCGTTGTTTGGCAAAATTCTGCAATAAAATGCGAATCTCGATCTGACACGATAGAAACACGTACTCTGTGTAACTATACTACCTGCTGTAGATACATCCGGCTTAAATGTTCTACTGGATATGTCATACTGTAGGCGATAAAGTGTACCGTCTTTGTAAGTCGATCCACAATTACCCAAATAGCACATGGTTCTGCTGTGACTTCGGCAATCCTACCACGAAATCCATAGTGATGTGTTCCCATTTCCATTGGGGAATCGGTAACGGTTGTAGTAACCCAGGTCGCTTCTGATGTTCTGCCTTTACCTGTTTACAAGTAATTGAGATACATACTCTGCTATTTCTCTCTTCATTCCTTTCCACCAGAAATTTCTCTTCAGATCCTTGTACATTTTCGTACCTCCCGGATGAATAGTCATTCGTGACTTATGTGCTTCATCCAATATTTCTTTTTGGAGATTTTCTTCGTCAGGTACACAGAGTCTACCTTTATATCGTAAGGCTCCGTCTGTACTAATACTCCAGACTTCTGGTTCCTTGGCTGACATCTTGGCAAATCATAACTTTAAATCTTCTGCTGTCTGCTGAGCTTCTATGATGCGGATGATCAGAATTAGTTGTACCATCAGGCATCCAAAATGTTGTCTTTCCATTGGTTCCACTGGATGAAGATCGAATTCAGCTAACACCACTAATGCTTGCCATTCTCGAATTTGAAATGCCGCGATCACTAGTAGGTTTATGACTCAAGGCATCTGCTACAACGTTTGCTTTACCTGGATGGTATTGTAATAAAAAGTTGTAATCCTTGAGTAACTCCATCCATCTTCGTTGTCTCATGTTCAACTCCTTCTGAGAGAACGAATACTTCAAGCTCTTATGATCGAAAAACAGAACAAACTTCTCTCCATAGAGATAGTATTGCCAGATCTTCAATGCAAATAGTATTGGTGCCAATTCCAGGTCATATGTAGGATAGTTCTTCTCATGTAACTTCAATTATCTGGATCCATATGCAATGACATTCCCATCCTGCATAAGCACACAACCAAGTCCTTGGTGCGATGCATCACTATAGATCACATACCTTTCTCCATTTCTAGGTATTGCGAGTACTGGTGCTGAAGTCAATCTTTTCTTTAACTCCTGGAATGCACTCTCATGCTTGTCTATCCACTTCATCTCCTTCCTCGTCTAATTCGTCAAAGGTCCTGCTATCTTGGTGAATCCTTCTACAAATCTTCTATAATATCCTGCTAAGCCGAGGAAACTTCTGACTTCTGTCGCATTAGTCGGTCTATTCCAGCTTAAGACTACATCGATCTTAGATAAGTCCACATAGATACCGTCTTGAGATATAACATGTCCCAAGAATTTGACCTCTTGTAGCCAAAATTCACAATTATTGAACTTCGGATACAACCTATTATCTCGAAGTATCTATAAGCAATCTGTAAGTGTTCCTTGTGATCCTCCTCTGTCTTTGAGTAGATCAATATGTCATCGATGAACAGTATAATGAATTTATCTAGATATGATTTGAATACTGTATTCATTAAGTCCATGAATACTGTTGGTGCATTTGTCAATCCAAAAGGCATAACTAAGAACTCATAATGCACGTATCTTGTCCTGAATGCAGTCTTCGACACATCCTCCGGTCGACTAACAACTGGTGATATCCCGAACGTAAATCAATCTTTGAAAAGATTCTCGATCCTTGTAACTTGTCAAATAGATCGTCTATCCGAGGTAGTGGATATCTATTCTTGATCGTAACCTTGTTTAACTCCCTGTAGTCCAAACAGAGTCGAAGTGTCCCTTCCTTTTTCTTCACGAATAGAACTGGTGCTCCCCAAGGTGACGTACTCGGGTGAACAAATCCTAAATCTTCAAGTTCCTAAACTTGCTTCTTTAGTTCCAGCATCTCAGTTGGCGCCATCCGATACGGAGTCTTGGAAATAGGCAATGTTCCAGGTACTAGTTCCACACAAAAGTCTATTTCCCTTTTTGATGGAATTCCCTTAATATCCTGGAATACGTCCTGAAAATCTTGTACAATAGGAATCTGATCCATCTTGAGTTCCGTACTCGCACTCCTGATTGTAGATAAATCACTCGTAAGAAACATGCCGCTCGCTGACTGACACTGGAATCTAATCGTCTGACATCCTAGTATTGGAAATACAATCGCCCTACTAGGGCAGTCCAAATTGGCACTATACTTTGTCAACCAATCCATCCCTAGAATAATGTCAAACTCTAACATAGATAGAACTACCAAGTCTGCTGGAAGACTCCAGTCTTTACATACTTTATCCAATTTAATGGTAACTCCCAATAGCAACACAGCATTAAGTGTCGGCCCAAGTGTCTGGGGTTCTAAACCCAACAAACATACAATCTTAACAACAATAAAAGAACGTGTAGCTCCAGTATTAAATAAAACTTTAAATGGACTATGGAAGAGTACAAGCGTACCTTCCAAATGCTGTTGTTCATCGGCATTAAAACCTGCTTCCCCTGGGATTATAGCATTTACTCGAGTATGATCTGGGGGTCCTTTTATTCCTTGAACTAGTGCCCCATAGTATCCTCCTCGTGGTGCATGGCAATCCCTGCTCAAATGCCCTGGCTTATTACAGTTGCGACAAACAATATATGGCCTGCGATTAGGTCTGTGGGCAGTGCAGTTCCTTGCAATATGTCCTGGCTTCCCATAGTTAAAACAACCTCCGTCATTTGATGGCGGAGCTGTAAGCAGTGCCTAAGGTTGCGGCCCTTGCTATTGATATAATTAGGGTCGAAAGTAACTCTACTAGGGCTTCCTGGTTCCTTCCCAGGTTCTCTTGTTGCCTTAAAAATTTCCCTGAGGTCTCCACTCTTGGGTATTCCTCGATGGCTGTGTTTGGAAATTCCTCTGTTGGAAGTTCCTTGATGGCTGTGGTCAATTCGTCTGTGGTCGCTGTACTGGATATGCGTCCTTCTCTAGACTTACAGTAAGTTTGACCAGTCCTTCAAAACTCTGGTTCAGGTAACCAATCATCATATGGCGAAGATGGGGATTCAGTCCCTGGTGAAATCTTTTCACCTTCTTCTGTAGTGTATCAATCATAGGCTGGGCGAATTGAGATAGTCGTTCAAACTATGTAGTATATTCTTTTACCGTCCAATCTCTTTGAACTAAGCTCATGAAATTTTTCTCATGTTAATCCTTTTCGTCTTCTGGAAAGTACTTCTCCATAAATATTCCTTTAAATGTTTCCCAAGGCATTGCTCTCGCAGCGTTCATCTCTATAGTGGCTCGCTCAGTCGCCCACCAATCTGCGGCGGCATAGGTGAGCTGGAACGTAGCAAGACGACGCTTCTCTTGCTCGCTGCATTCCAATGCTTCAAAGATCAAATCCATTTCTCTTATCCATTTCCGGCTTTCTATGGTTGTGTTAGTCCATCGAACTTCTCGGGACGTAACCCACGGAAATTTGCCAGTAACTTGTCCCCTGTGTGCCTCTGCTGGAATGGTACAATTGGGGGTTGGATAGGTCGTTGATTAGTAGCATGGTTGTAGGTATCGCCTACATGTTCCATCCACTGCATGAATGCTTCAAAAACTCCAGATGGGTCCATTCCTTTCGGAATAGGTGCTCCAATTCGTGCTTGGTGTTTCTTAAGGGTTCTACCATAATAATAACGAGTGTTGCCTATAAGAGACACATCGATTAGCTAAAAGTCTTCTTGCAGAAACAAAAACAAGATAGGGCGAGAAACAACAAGAACTAAAGTTCTACTAAACAACACATCAAAGCAACCAAACAATCAATATCAAAAGTACTGCCCGTATATATATATATATATATATATCAAAAGATGTACCGCATAGTACACACTGGTCAAACTGTGTACCACGTGGGACAAGCTAAAACAGTACCAAGGTCAGCTATTTACAATGCTACGACTACTACTACTAATACTTATACAAAGCTATGGTCAAATAGCTATCTCTCAAGCTCCCAAAAATCATATAGACCACATGTCCTTATAAAACTACCAAAAACTAAATCATGCAGGTCCTGATTTAAAAATCGTCAGCGTTTGATCCTACTGCTGGTGCATCATCCTCAGGTGCAACGTCCATCTCTACCGGTGGATCATCCTCGGCTGGTGCTGCTGCTCCTACTACCACCCCAATATCCCAGTCTTCGATAATCATGTCATCAACCTCCATCTTCTCAACATCAAATGCTGGCTCGGCAACATCGGCGATCAACTCAGCAAAATCCCCAACAATAGCCATAGCATCTGCTAACGCAACCTGTCCTATCAGAAGTCCGACTGGCTGTGCAACCATCGCTGCTACCCACTCAGCTGCCATATTGGCAATAGCTGCCATATGAAGCATAGGTCCTGCTGGTAAATCAAACACCACGGATATCTCTGGTATGACTACCTCCTCTACCTCAGGCTCAACTGCAATATCCTCCAAAATCTCATCGCCCACTACTCCTATGTCCTCATCAACCACAACCTCTGGGTCCTCCTCTGGCTCTTCATCATCCTCAACTGGCTCGATATCCTCTATGGGATCCTCCTCTACCATCGGCTAGGACTTTGGTGACTTTGGCTCCTCAGGCTGCTCCTGTGGCTCTGGAATAGGTACATCGAGTACTGGGGATGGTGGCACTACTGCAGGTGCTGCCTCAATAGGTCCTCCAAGAATAGCTTGTAACTCGATAGCATCCATCTCTAGCTTACTCTGGATCAAACATAAAATCTCCTAATATATATCTCTACCAATCATCGCTGAATGGTAAGCATCCATACGCATCTGGATCGGGTGAGTTCATCCATCAACATAGATGGCCTTCCACATATCCTCCTCCAAATAACGATTGGCTATATGATGTATACAATCCTGGTAATGCTCAGGGTCAGCTGGCTCTACAATATCCCCATGGATCACGTATCCTCCATAAGAGTCATCCATCCACAAATCTATGAAACTCTGGATCTATGCTAACCTGCAAGGAAAACTATCTATTGTCAGAAGGACGAACTTATCTCGAACTCATATCTTATCACAAGGAAAAATCTAAAATACTAGGACCAAATGGTGTGGGATCGTTAGTAAACTGAAGTATTGCAACCTAGAGCTCTGATACCAAAAATCATGTCACGCCCCGGAGCAGCAAAAGTAGAGAAAAATAAATTTCCTTTTTGGCTCCATAGTGAATGACTGGTGAATGTCACTAATGATCCACACCACACAGTACTAATCTACAACAAGAATAGTAATAAAAACAAACTAGATATAAATAGCCGTTGCTTCTATTACAAATATCAGAGTTATTATAATAATAAAGCTACAGCGGAAGTATATAAGGTTTGGAAGCAACATGCCCAAGTACCAAATATAACAAAACTGTCTAAATAGAAATAATAAGCTAATAACTATCTCTAGATCTTCAGCTGGCGTAAACATCAGCGTAGTAGTCTTCCCCAGTACAGACATCATCAGTAGGGCCAACCTTGATGTATTTTCCTCCCGGATAGTAACCATCATTGTAGGCTCCATCACCTGCAGAATAAGGCACAAGATAGTCTGAACGGGAAAAATCCAAGCAATAAAAGGTCGTCAGCTTACTGAGAGCTGAGTGAATATAAACTAACAAGATACCAGTTATCTGAAGTAAATAACAAGTCTATGAAGACATGAGTTAACATCCTACTATTATCTTGCTCCTTTACTCAACGTCGTTAACCAACCCTTGTCGTCTTGTTATCCGAAGACCGAAATTCAACATACTCTGACTGAATGAAACAGACTCAATCGTTTAACTCTAGGGATACACCCTTATTCCGTCCATCGCTTTTAAGAGTAATTAATCCTGCTCACCGCATGTCATGAACTCCACGTCAGTCCGTCCCCATCTTTTAAGAACAATATCCTGCTCACCGCATTTCAGGGACATAACGTTTCGAACAAGGCATGTCATCTATTGCCACCACTCAGCGTCATCTACCATACTTTCCAGCTCACTACCTTTTAAGAACATTTAACAGTTCACCGGCTTTTAAGAGCATATCATGAATCCTTTGATTTATCCTAGGACTACTTGGTCCAGCTCACTGCCTTTTAAGAACATTTAACGGTTCACCGGCTTTTAAGAACATATTATGACTAAACGTCCGTCCACGTACCATTCCTAGAACTTATCAAACCTACCTAAGTTACGTTCTACTATCGACATATGACAATTCCCAATTTGGCCTGACTACTCTGATTAAAAGAAACAGATATCAAACTCATACACGAATTAACATGTTACCCACGTAGTCATATTCTTTCGTTTATCAAAATATCCTTTGTTCTTTGGTGTTACATTACCCTTGTCTAACCCAAAATTGCACAACGGAAGTCTAAATAGAAAATCGAATATTCGAACCCCTAATATAATAAATAAGCAAAGGAATCCATGTTCTGCCAATACCAATCGATTGGGATAAGGTCCAATCGATTGGATCAAAAATCATAACCATCGATTGAGGAAACTGGCAATCGATTAGGTCTAAAATAATGTCAATCGATTGCTAACATTGGCAATCGATTGGGATGCCAATCGATTGGGTCCAGACTGATGGCAATCGATTGGGATTATACCAATCGATTGGCACTTCGGCTTCACCAGCAGGTTAATAAAACAACATATATAAACGTAGAAATCATGCATATTGTACATCTAATCTTCACAACAACTTGTATAAACATCAAATAGAGGGACCAAGTGAGTTGTAACTCACCAAGGGTGTGTTTGGGATTGTGTATGAGCTTGAAAATCTCAAGTTCTCTCTCCCCTCCTCTTCTCTGTCCAGCTCTCTCCTCTTTGTCTCTTCTCCTTTCTTCTCTCTTCTTCTTCAGCTTTCCTTCTTCTCTCTTCTTCTTCTCCTAGCTGCCAAGGCAGTGTGTGTGTGTGTGTGTATGTGTGTGTGTGTGTGTATGTGTGTGTGTGTGTGTGAGTGAGTGAAGAGATATAGATATATGCATATGTCTCACAAGATGTGTGTCTCTCTCTCAAGGCTGTGAAAACTGACCCAAGGCCATAAATAATCTCATATATATATAAAGTTGAGAGTGCCACACGTCCAAAGATTAAGCAAAGAAAAAAACTTGTCTCAGGTAATGCCAATCGATTGGTAACATATATTTGAAGGCAATCGATTGGAAATAATGGCAATCGATTGGTATGTTGCCGCGTAATGAATTCAGGTTGGTAGGATGGCAACCGAATCAGAAGAGGAGTGGACACCACAATTTGAAATGAACTGACTATTTTTGACAGTAGAAAAAACAAGCATATTGCGTCGAGTAACAATTGGTGAAATTGAAAGCATAGTCTTGTTGTGTTGCTTTGAAAAGACAATTTGTATGAATATATAATATATCGATATGTGCTATGAATATATATATATATATGTATATTTATATACTTATATATATAGAGAGAGAGAGACTCAAGCATTGTGGTGGTCAAGAGGTGACGAGGTGGTGATCACCGGAGATGGCGAGGGTAGTGGCCGGAGGTGGCAGGGGTGGTTTCATCGGAGATGGCAAGGATGGTGGTCAGAGGTGGCAGGGGTGGTGGTCGGAGGTGGTGTGGAGTAGTGGTAATGGTGGCTAGGGTTTGATTAGGGTTAGAGGTTGAAGATGATGATATTTTGGTCTATGGATATTGGGAGGACTTATCCCCAATGTGTATTTTAAGTTGTCCTTAATCCCAATAAAACTCCTCTTAATGAGCTTTTAACTAATTTTCCCTAGAAATTAACACAATAATAAAAAAAACCAAAAAATATGGTGCTATTAATTAAAATTAGAGTAATATTTGGGGCACAACTAAAGCCACAACTTTTTTTGCACAACCTTCATTTTGTGTCTATCTCTCTCTTGATGGGTCCCACAGTGCCAGTGACCCCACAGTGCCCACTAGGAGAGAGATAGACACAAAATAGAGGTTGTGCAAAAAAGGTTGTGACTTTGGTTGTGCCCCAAGTATTACCCTTAAAATTAAATCATCTTCAAGAAAGAGCTAGAATTAGACAAAACTTAAAACACGAAAAACGTCTTAAATAGACAATGTTCAACATATTCTGAAAATTGATGAAAATAGTGACAAGATGACGTTTTTAGGAAAAGTGTAAAACATGAAAGTTGTTCGGATCGTCGTTATACTTCAGTTTACGCGAAACGGACATAAACAATGAATTTAAGTATCCAAAATATTCAATGTACTAATCTAGTCTAGTTTATTATCAAATTACTATGTTCTCAAAAACGATACGTTACACATAATAGACTACCATTTCAGTTAACGGGCACAACATCGAAATTATTTAAAATTAGGAAAACTACACGTCTACTAATTCCTAGAATTTCGTATAACTGGAAATAATAAAACACATTACAACCATAAAGCCGCAAAAAAAAAAAAAAAAAAAAAACACACACACACACACACACACATGATATTCGATCCAATTACATCTTATGCTCACCACCTCGGCCACCCATCTATGGCTCAGCCTACATATGTATCCCATATGTCTCCTGACGTAATACTAACTCCCACTCCGGTCTCAACTCCCTTGGTTATCAATGGGATTTGAGTATACACCAAAAGGATAGTCCTTACGTTCTTGACATCAATAAAATAATGTCTAGATACACATGAATTAGACTAATGAGCAGGGCATAAGGCTTAAATAATGAAGAGACGGGTCATTCACGTAGCCGCTGACTAATCATATAAGGACGGGTCATCCACGAAGTGGCCACCTAAAATCATGAGTAGTGGTGAACACTAAGGATTTTTTTTAATATTTATACATCCACGTTTTTCACAAAACTCAACTGTATAAGAGATTCATATATCTCAAATCAAATTTTCGTTAAAATCATATTAATAGCTACATGTTCACACAGATTCATAACCTACAAAAAATCACACAGTCACGATTTCACAAAGCTCAACTGTACATGAGAACTCATATACTTCTAAGTACAAACAAATTAATTCATATTAACGAGCAGGAAATCACATAAAAATGTGATATAGTAAATACGCTTATTTTAACCTTCATAAAACTATTACTGTAATATTAATTTTTTGCCTAAACGGTGCAGAATCGGAAAAAATATAATTAGACGAAACACGTGCAGAATCGTGTTTTACATCAACCTTTCGCAGATGATTTTACCAAAAATAAAATGTATGAATTAATAAGAATTATTTTCACTTTCAGCCATTGTAAATTTAGATTAATCAAAATAGTCACATGCTCTTAACCACAACAACAAGATCATAAAGATCAATATTAATTGTAAACCTTAGTTTACACAAGGATTCAAATATATATATATATATATATATTCAAAACAAAAGTTTAACTCACCTCTTAGATCTTCAGTTAGATAATTGGTGATGAAGAGTGGAATCCTAGAATCTTTTATTTTCTTTTCCTTCTTTCTCCTCCTTACTCTTTCTCTCTTTCTCCCTCGGCAGCTTTCTCTGTATCGTATATTTCTTGTTTTTTTTTTTTTTAAATCCTAGCCTCAACAAACATAATATGTATCTATCTAAATATATTCACACTATTAATATCTACAAACACCCCAACATCTATAAATTCCGTTTTTTTTTGTATTTGGGCCTCACAAAAAGATATCATATGAGCTCAAAATGCAGTACAAAGTACTAAAATGAGTAGTCCAACGGATACCCATGACCCTGGGTACTTAATCTCATGTTAAATACACTGTGTAACATATTAACGACCCCTAAATGCTACTTGAGAATTTAATACAAGTTCACTGAGATTCATAAACGCAATTAATAACCAATACTTGCAAATAATAAATTTAACTACTAACAACGTTTCGAAAATTAAAATTGTTACATGAATGCATGTTACATGAATGCAAATATGGTCTTTAATTGACTTCTTGTACACTAATATTAAGTAAATCAAAGTGCTACATGACCATCACACCTGTTAAACAATACTGTTACCAAAACAGTATCTTTTTTTTTATTTTCCCTTAATTATTTAATTTATTACAAATGGGAAAACCTACAAATTGAACATTTTTTAGTTTTCAAGGCACTAGTTTGGCCTTCAATAAAGACAGAGACAGGTCAACCTTCTAACATTGTGAGTCTGTGACTTTGTGAGTCACCTACAAACCCTTGACAAAATGCTTATTCAAATGTGTTAGACCATCTCACCATTAATTACTTATTGCTTTGTTGATATCAAATTAACATTAGTACACTGAATTTGAGTTGGCAAGTATAGACTTACAGAGCCTGACCTCACTCCAACTATTTTTTTTTGTTTGGTTACGAAATCCAACTAATTGATAATCCAATTGCAAACTCACCCATTAACTAGACTCAGTCTACCTCAAGTCTCATGTTAAAGTTCATCACCATCATCTGATCATCCAAGTAAATATACTACTAACAATATGAGGCTAGTAAATTTAAAATATATTTAAAAAAAAAAGAAACATAAACTAAAAGATTTTCTTATCATCTCGTATGTTTTCGTCTCCAAATCTACCTATTGCAGCTTCTTGTCCAATTTTTAGTTAACATCTCATTCACATAAATTCTAAATTTTAAATCTATTAGTATGTTTATTGACGTAGAATTCCCGTTGTATTTATACGGTGGTACCAACTAGTTATATATATATATTTTGCTGAATGTATATATCTATATATATTTACATGTGATGAGACTTGACCATTTAAATACTAGTATTTGAAAAGACTTGATTTTTTACTGAACCTATATCATTGATTTTGTTATTTTTTATCTCTTTTTTGGGGTTTTAACCTAAAGCATTGATTGAGTATGCATATTTTAGTGTAATGACATGTGATAAACACTTGTTTAGCGGAAAAATGTCATCGGTATTTGCATCAAATCAAATTAAAAAGGAAGAAGAAGTAGAAGAAATTATCCGCACCGTATTCTATTGTTTATTTTATTTTTAATTTTATTTTTTTGCATTGCAGCTCATCAATCCACGCCGAGAGAGAGTGGAATCCAGCCGTCCAGCCGAGCCGACAAAAGCTAGTAATCATTGTGGGTCCCATTATAATATTCGTCCAGAGCCCCATTGGCCATTAGATCTTATTGGAATATGAATATCTGGACCCTGTTGCCAATACAATAATACTTTTTACAAAAAAAAAAACGTACAACTATGACATAAATTAGTACAAGTGGTTGAAGCAATACTAGTTTTGGCACATACGAATGCTTCTATGGCAATAGTGATAAGAAGCCTTCTAAACTAAAATTGAGAATATGTCAGATATTGGGACGTAGTGGTGGTATTTACAGTATTTCCTATTCTTTAGGGCCAAATAACACCCCCACGATTTCCTTATAGTGATCTTTGACATAAAGGTGGCATAACTATGTGACCTTTAATGGGGCAAATTATTCCACTGTCACACTTTTTTTTTTAAAGCAATATTCCACTATCACAGTTGTTTCTATAGTAGTGTGAGCTCATTTGGTAACCACTTAATTTTTATTTTTTTTGCTCAAAAACTAAAATATCATTAATGAAACTTAAACCTTACAAAGAAAACAAAACAAACACGATAAAGAAAAAACACAAGCAAAGACAAAACAACCAAGAGAACAATAGATAAGGAAGCATAAGCGACTACAGAAAACCCTATGTCAGCTGCAAAAGGAATCCACCACTGCGCCACAAGGACCGCCGAGTAGAGAGATCCGGAACCCAGGACACCTTCAGACTTGTAGATGATCGAGACCACCAAAGGAAAGAAGACGGCACAAAGCCAAGTCCAAACAGGTGAAGAAGCATCACCAAAGGGGGCAGCCGAAGTTGCTTGAAAAGCGTCCATGATAGCAAAAGTTGCACCATGGAAAGCAGCACAGCTGAAGACGAAGGCTCCAAAGCCACCAATCATAACCCAATGTAGACCAAAAAGCCAATCTACTGTTTCAAGACTGGTCTGGGCAACATCCACCATCTTGAACCCAAGGAGAAGCCCTGCAAGATAAGGAAAATAACCCTCACAAAGGAAGGGGAAAAGCTTCACAGAGGAAGCGGATGAGCCAAACAGGCCCTTATTGGAACTAGGACAAAACATGGCAAAGGGAGAAAGAGAGAGAGAGAGAGAGAGAGAGAGAGAGACAGACAGAGAGAGAGAGAGAGAGGAGAAGGAGGAGGCTGAAGAGGAAAGGGGGGGGAGGGGGGGGGGGGGGGGGGGGCTTTGTGCGGCTGCCGGAAATCATTCTTACTCTCTCTCTAGAAAACTCTAGAGAGAGAAGCTCCTAGGGCTGCCGACGCACTCCGAGATACATGAATGGTGTGTTAATTAGTTGTTTGAGCTCATGACTGGTTGGTAACCACTTAATACTCAAATCATAGGTGGTCTCTTTCAGATGTGATAGTCAAACGAGATACCAAGATCTGTTATTTTTAGGGTTGCAAATAATCATTTGTGTAGAACCAATCGACTGAATTGCACTAGTTATAAGTGTTATGGTTGCTAGATTGATGATTTTTCGTCTGAGAAAAACCGATTCGATGATTCGGTGCCGATTTTATAAGATTTCTTTATTGATTCGGCTGAAACCGACGGACTTGTTTATTATGTATACATATATTACATAACTAGCCTCATAAACATTCACATTCTCTCTCTCTCTCTCTCTCTCTCTCTCTCTCTCTCTCTCTCTCTCGCCCTCTCTCTCAAAAACATAGGAAGCCCTAACCCTAGTTGCCCCCGCCTCCTTCTCCTCTTACACCATCCTCTTCCCTCGCTTAGTACCACTATGACTCACCATTATCGTCGTCGCAGCTGCCTCCTCCTCCTGCTCCTTTCACGGTGAACCTCTTGAGCAAGTCCACTCACAGCTCACCATCATCGCCGCCTTATTCAAGGAAAGCGTTGACTCTTTCTCGCTTTTCTTTCTTTCTCGAATCACTTCTCCATTCTCTCAGAACTGTAAATATGTTGATCTTCTATGAGTTTTGATTGGGAATAAGTTATGATCTTGGTATCAGTCGTGATTCTTGAATTAGTTTGAATCTCTGTAAGATCGAAAATCAACCGAAAAATGAATCATTACTTTATGGTCTATTTGGTTCAGTCGATTTTTTTTATATACCCTAAAAAAGAAGGTTATATTTAAGTTAAGCCCTGCTAAAAATTTAATTAAGCCCTCTATTTTATTAGGCCTTGTTTGGCAGGCTAGCTAAAACTGGCAGATAGGACAGGATAAGACATGATCAGATAAGATAGTAATCATGTCTGATAAGTTGTTATGTTGTCATGTGTTTGGAACGTACCCGGATATAAGTTTCGAATAATAACTACTCCAAATTATTGCTTTTTAGCCCCCCCCCCCCCCCCCCAACAAAAAAAAAAAGGAAGAGAGAGAGAGATATTTTAAAGAAAAAAAAAAAAAAAAAACTGATCTGAGAATAAAAAAGAAAAAAAATAGGATATGAAAAAAGAGAAGAAAAAAAGAGATCTAAAAGAATAAAAATAAAAATATATAAAAATAAAAATTTGTCCCAAGAAATTATCTCAAACTTTTAATTCCACCTAACATTTGCAATGACAACAATGCTATGTGCACCAAAATTGCACATAAAATGTGTACCGAAATGATCAAGGCTATTGATTTCGACGGGCCCCATGCGCGCAGCCGTGGAGCCCGTCGAAATCAATGGCATTAATCATTTCAATGCATATTTTCTGTATAATTTTCGGTGCACATAACATTACTGTTTGCAACGGGAACTCAGAGTACCACAATTCTGCTCGTCAAATTTATCTTGAAAGAATGAATACAGTGAACTAGAATAAATTATACTCAAGGCACTACCATAACTAGGATGCTGGAAAGTAGCCAGAGGGAAAGAAAGCAAAAGAAATAAGCCTAAAAATAGGAAATTTTCTTCTGATCAAAATTTACTTAGGTGGAAAGGAAAAGGCTGCTATCAACCCCTAGTCAAATAAATTTGAATTGCACAAAAAGTTAATGCCAAGGTGTAAAAAAATGTAAAATGTAAGTAATTTCATGGTGCGTCCAAATACACAAAGGCACTTTAAGTGCAAAAAAAAAAAAATACACAAAGGCACGCGCGACCACACAAACACACACAGGATTTTTCATTCTGGATGAATCCAAACGGTTTTTTGGAAGAAATAAGTTCAGTTAGACTGACTAGGGGGGAGAATGGCCACCCCTAGATTTTTTAAAATTACACTTTTATACAAATAACTTATGAAAATTCCCAATTTGATTAAGATTGGCCCCCAAAAATAAGTATACTTATTATATAGACTATAGTCCCCAAAAAAAATATTGATTAGGCTAAAAAAAATGATTTTATGTGTAATATGTTGGCCCAATTATAATCCATTCTCTCCCCCCTCCCCCACAAAAAAAAAAAAACATATTATATGTGTTATACTGGCCTAATGGTAAGTTATAAATTCTAAATATTTAGATCAATCATCTTTCGTTTCACTTATCATTTAAATTTAACTGAAATGCACCATCTATACAAACATCATACACCATACATTACATCTGCTCACCATGTTGACCAAAACGTTTAATATCTCATACATGATAGATCCCTTCATGGTTTCATACATTAAACCATACTATACAATATACATCCATACGCATACTTTAAATCAAGTAGTATATGAATATTTTAGTACAATGTTGTGCTTCATAAATTTTTATCCAAAATGTGGTTCTTAACACATGTGACTATGGGTTGATTTTTCATTGGAGGATGTTGAAGTAGTACCACTGTTGGGAACAAATTAGGACACAAATTTGAAAATTTGAGAAACATAATTACACTTTGATTAACTATAATATTTTGGACCACTGATTGTGTCATTATCGATGGGTTAAAAATTGTTCCCGCTTTTTACCACTTTCTTATATCTAAGTTTTAAAAGCAGGAAACTTCGCAATCCCCCCTCTCTCCATATACATTTCACCTCTCAATACTCTCTCTCTGTAAAAGTAGAGAGTGTGATTTGCAATTTATATATTCAACATACAAACTCACTATTAAATTATGATGCATAATGTGAATGGCCAAATAAACAATTTTTGTTTCGTTTATTTCTAAGGTACACAAACTCCATAACAAGCGTTAAAGCTCTTCCATACAAATTTGAATGTATATAATGGCATTCTATCTTTATTTTTCATTACTTATATCATATTATATTTATTTTTAAAGGAAAGTTTAGTTTGCACAACAATTAATTTAGTCTAAGAAAAGTGGATAAGGAGTTCAAAATAGAAGGCTTAACCGATCCAACTGCAAATAAGTAACCAAATTTCACTTGGAGTTGTCATCATCATGGCATAATTCCTAACGAGTAATGCTAGGCTTTCCAAATTTTTGTCCTAAAAGGTATTCCTAAATGACAACGGAATCCGATTTCTCTCTCCATACATCATCTCTCTCTATCCATATATCATTTCACCTCTCTCAACACTCTCTCTCTATAAAAGTAGACTGTGATTTGCAATTTATATATTCAACATACAAACTCACTATTAAATTAAGATGCACAAGTGTTAAAGTTCTTCCATAAAAATTTGAATGTATATAATGGTATGCTATCTTTATTTTTCATTACTTATGTCATATTATATTTATTTTTAATGGAACAACAATTAATTTCTACACTCCTACACTACATCCATTCATACATCATCACCACACCCCCATAGATCATGTGCGGAAATCAAGATATAAGGGAGAGAGTCTGAGAGAGTACCTAAATGTGAGTAGGCAACTTCTACATCGGCAATTGTACCATAGTAGTTGGTAACACCACATAGTATTACATGTGGTACAATTATTAAATCATTTAGAAACCAAACTTATTTACACATTCAGCAACAAAAAAATTGTTACTACATAAAAGGCAATAAAAATCTAAAATTATGAAAAATGAATTCTTTTTATAAGTAAATTAATGAAAAATTTATCTTCCCACTGTGTTATCTTTGTTGACTTTTATAGTTGGACTACTTTCATATTTTTGTAATTTTATTTTTTTCCCCCTTTAGTTGTGCATTATTGTCATCGGAATCAAGGGTGGATGTAAAATTATGTGAATTTAGATGTGGGTGTAGCATTTTTGTTCCATTCTAGATGAAGCAATGTCATGCATTCAAAATTTTGTATCTCAAATACGTGATAAATTACTAAAGTAATGTCACATTAATTTATTAATGTTTAATTAATAAATTAATTTATTAAATTAGTAAATTAACTGATAAAATTACATATTTAGCATTCGAATGATAATTAATTATGGAGAACAATTTTGCTCACCCAAGCACCTAAATTGGTTGAACAAGTAGAACCCACCACTCTCCTTCATTAACTCATCCCATGTCACCAATATATATACACATGGTCACTAACTAAGAGGCTGTTTGAGAAAACTAGCGTTTTTATAATTGCAATAGCTTTTATCATTATACATATTAAGGCCAAAATTAACTGTGATAGTTGTAGTATTTGATTAATGTATATGCAAAAGTGTTTATGGTGGCATAATTAATTATATAAATATTTATTAAATTTTTAAATATTTTAATAGTTGTACCATATTTAATTATAATGGGAACCACTTAATTTTCAATGAAAATTACTTTTGATGGTACAACTACCAAAACATTTGAGAACCAAATTTAGGATTTTCAAATTTAGAATTCAGAAGTGAAAATCCTAAATTTAAGAATTATAGCATCAATTTAACTCCAACTGACAATGCCAGATACCACCTAGTATTATTATACAAGAGTTGCAAGACAATATGATTAATTAAAGAGTTAAATGAATAAACGGCTACAAGTTCCCAACAAGAAAAAATCTACTTACAGACCAGCACTGTCCATTCAATTTATGGCTAAACCGTAACTTTACCTGAGAATCGCTGCAAAATGTAGCATCCCACTTCAAAGAAGCCCTCTTCGTCTCTTGTAGTCGCTAACTGTCAGAGTCAGCGCATGTCTACTCCCGTCACTCTCCGGGACCTGGCATCCGATCGTGGCTTCTATCCTCTGTTTCCTTGCCATGAATCCCGCTTGGGCCCCATGGGGCCCGCCAAACTTCTGAAGCACGGCCAACGAGATTGGCAGATCAAAATTATGCAGCAAATTCGACTCCGTTCCTTGATCCACCGGAGCACTCGTATCCACCAACTTCCCCGCGTCAGCGGCGGCTTCCAATGCTGCAGCCGTAGCTTCCTCCCCACCACCGGCTCCATTACCGACATCATCATCTGCCGCAGCAGTAGTATCACCATTTTCTACAGCTGCCACCTCATCAACACCTCCACGAGAGTTCGAAACGTAGTAATTCCTTGACCTAGTCCATCTCCTGGAAAACGGGTCATACCCAGCCTCACCAGCTTTCAAACCCGTATTCACCGGTTTAAGCTCCGATGCGTTTTTGAAATTCTCGACTCTGTTCCTTCTATTCATCTCAGCCAGTCTAATAGCCTTTGAATCTTTCCCCTGGACCTGCCGGGATGCTTCCAGTTCCTGAAGTCTTGCCTTGATCCTCTCCACTTCAGCCTCATCGTGCTTACCACGGGCCACCTCCATATCCCTCCTTAACCGATCCTTCTCTGCAGCAACATTCAACGGTCTCCATGTAGCAGATTTTTTCTCTTGCAACATCTGTTTCACAGTGGCGGCTGAGTAGACAAACGTGTTTGTTTTTTGTATGGCTTCCTTCTTTTCCAGTACATCGTGTTTGCTCAGCATCCGGCCACCAGTACGCTCCACCTCCCTTACCCATTGGTCAAACTCCTCCTTGATTGGACCCGAGTCTGAAACCATAGCCATCTGCCACCTGGCAGAGGAGTTTTCGTTTCCCCAAACGCAATTCAGATACTTATATGTGGTTTTATTATCCAGCTTGTACTGCCGATCAGGGTCTGTGGCATCGACATTACGGACCATGCAGAGTCTGTAAATGGGCCCAGATTTTGATTTCCCAATTCCAACCCTCACAAAGCAGCCAACAATCAACTCGTCAAAGAAGGGCTCCATAAACCATTTTGCCAGTTTTGACCTCCGAATAGTGATCTCCTTAATATCTTCAAATGTCGGAACAGTCGACTCGGGGGAGGTCTTGTCTTCATCGCTGTCAGCCATTCCACCGTCCCCTGTTGACTCTTCATCTTCACTGCCGGACCCACTTTCACTCCGACTCGAGCTACTTATGCTAGCCGCAGTGAAGGCTTTCCGCTTGATGGGAGAAAATCCCCGGCTTCCAGAAGCTCCCCTCCCTGTATCCCTAAGCTTCCTGTGAGCTTCCTGATCCTGCTGCTTCAACCGTTTAGCTCGCAACTCATTCAAGGCATCATCTTTGGCTGCTGCCCTGTCAGTAAATCTGGTTGATGATCGCATACCACGTGAAAACTTATGAGGAGGGCTTTCTTTCCTAGGTTGGGTCGATTTTTCGTTCCGCTTTCTCATAGTTTCCTGCAAGTGTTTGTCGGTTTTCTTTGCCGCACGGTTTGCGAGTATCATCTCTCTTTGAAGTTCTGTCATCTGTGCAAGCTTTTGCCGGTCATCGTCTCCCTTGTAAAGATCGCTCCCTACAGAGTCGTCATCACTATCACCCTCATGATCATAACCATCACCGTCATCATCACCTTCCTGGCTGCTCCGATCATCGTCCCTCTCTGCGGACTCCAACCTCTTCTTCAATGGAACCTGAGATCCAGAGGGCTTCCGGCAAGCATAACCACGATCATCGTCTGAGTCTTCATCCTTAGAGTCACTTCCTTCATCAGAATATGAACCCTCACGTCTCCTTCTAGATGGGGGAGGTGAGTGACGATTCCTCCCGGCTGCACTGGTTCTGCCCGCTGCCTCAAGAAGCAGCTTTTCTAAATCCGCCATGATCTGCCGCGCAGATAAAACGTTTTACTACAGGTCGCTCTTCTGAATCTGCAGCACATTAATAAACCAGTTCCACAATCACATCCAGAAAAGGAAGGGAAAAAACATCGATGAATAATTTGCAACTATTCCCTCAATAAGAAACAATCCCCCAGTGTGAGGACTCTTTTGGCTCCACCCATATTCAAATGTCTTTCTGAAGTGCAGAATTCAATATTGTGGCCACAGATGCACCAGTTCGAATTACAGATCACATTTCAATAACAGTTCCAAGCATACCAGCAGGAGATAAATATTTGTGTGGGGCTTGCTTGTGTTTCATATATAACTTTAAGTCAGTGTGATACACAACTAAAAGCTCTTGGCTAAGCTCCGTTCAACACTATTTTGCAAGGTCATTAATCCGGTAGTCCCCATTCTATTTGTAGTCATATGTAGTAATACTGCACTAATTTCTATGTACCTCCAAGTAACCATAGCGGGAATGTCAAGCACTGTATCTTGATTCTATGTTACATGAACTCTTTTATTGCTCCCAAAGTACCTGTGCCGACATGACAGGACAGGACATGACATGACATGGGTACAAGATATGTGCCCGAAACCGGCTACGCGGATCCTCCACATATTAGGTAGATAAAGCAAGGAGGAGCTCAAAATTGACGGTGAAGAATGTTTCAGCTGGGTTTCCAGCTTTTCATAGAGAGAGAGAGAGAATTCCCTTAATCAAATTCTAATCAAGAATGTCATTAAACAAGACAACATAACTATTTTATATGAATTATAATATCTTTTAATATGTTTGGGACGTGTCTATGCACCCTTATCCAACTTCTGGACACAGTTTAAGCCTACACCTTGTATTCTAAAATTTTGCGTCTAGAGAAAAGTAGACGACTGAAACCTAAATACAACCTTGCACCCAGTGACCGTCCTAAGCCCATACAACATACCCTTGAATATATTAGAATGCAGTTTGTTATTTGTCCATAGTGTCCCTAACTTGAGCTCTAAAAAAAAGTTCGAGGTTCATGAAAATGAAGCACAGAATCGCCTTGATATCTTCACATGACAATTTCCTACATAGTAGCACTAACCAAAATTTCCACACTACAAGATGCATTGAATGCTTCGATTTATTTTGAATAATTGAATGCATAGCACAGGTTAATGCTAGTTTTATTCATCTAACGAGATGTGTATTACACTATCACCCACTTGAGATCAAGCTTTTAGAACCCTGGGCATTGCTAAATCGATCAACATTATTCCCTGCATGAACTTGTTAAAAGCTACCCGCTGGACCGCTGGTGTTCCCCATTAAGAAATTAGCACTGAAACTTGTTTATCACAAATTCACAACCTATTTCACCTGATAATCACTTGAACCTATATTTAAACTAAGATAATCTGCAATGTTAAAACAAAAAACTAAAAGAGAAGGAACTGGAAATTGGTGGTGTCATTACAAATTCCTTTTGAATAGAATTGGAACTTTTTTGTCGCCTGAACATAATAGTTGAAACAAACTCTTCAGTAATTTCTAATTTCCCCCAACCAGCCTATAATTGAAACAAACTCTTCAATAATTTCCAATTTCCCCCCAACCAGGAAACCTTAGTAGCCTCAATTTTCCGATGAAGCACGGACATGGGCACACCGACACAGATACGACATGACAAGCGGACACGGCAAATCCTAAAAAACTGCACGCGACACTGCATGAAAAGTGACCACAAAGTGTCGGACACAATGTTACCTGGAACGTGGTCCACACAGGTACGTGGTACGGATTCGGGTGCGTGGTACGACACGTAGCTCGGTTCGCGATACAGGAGGTAGTCTTTGTTGGTTCACTTTTTTGGTTCATGGTTCGCCTGTGTTCAGACTTTTGGTTTGACTAGCACTTATGTAAATAATTATCCATAGATATAAAGGACTAAATCTTTCCACGGCTTCATAAAATGAAATTTTGAAAACAAAAAATATAGGAAAATAAGGTCAAATTAAGTCTCAAATGCAAATATCATAGAAGCTCTCAAATGAAAATAATTGTTTATAAATTACTTCAATGAAAATTAAGCCTCAAATGAAAAAAATTAATTATCTTCTTTTTCTCGTTTGATTCGTGAAATTGAGGATCCGGATCGCAAGATCTGGATCGTAGTTCCATGGGGTGTACCACGATTCCAATAACCATGGTCGGACACGATACGACACGCGACACTTTACCTTCTTAGATGTATGCTTCTTAGCAAATTTCAATCACTAAGAAGACACTATTTGGTGAAGAAGTGGGGATAAGAATTAAAAAACATGAAGAGAAAAAAGGTTACAAAATTATGAGGGAAATGGAACAAAAAATAAAAAAATGTGTTACTAATAAAAATGGTGAGGAAATAGTGTTAAAAAGAAAATAACGCGGAATTTTTTTTTTTAGTATAACGTGTTAATTCACTTCTTCTTTTCTTGAATTCAAAAAAAATTAAAAAAAAACATTCTCCTTTTTATATTGATTAGCCGTTACCATAAAAAAGGAAACATTAAGAAACCTAATTTTTCTTCTCATTTCTCCTTTCCTTTCTTTTGCTTCTCTAAACCCGCAAACCAAGCAGAGCCATAATAAATTTTTTGACGTCGTACCTTTTTCTTGGTTTCCAAGTTCAAACGGAGTCTTAAGGAGATTGGTGGGCTAATACATGTAGCCCAACTTCTTTTCAAATGAGATTGCTAGGTTTGGGCTAGACGAACCCATTCTTAACCCAACTCATTACCCCCGAGATATCGGCACGCCTAGCTCCTTTGAGGGCAACAAATCAACATAGCTGCTAGAGAATAAATACATCTCTCTCTCTCTCTCTCTCTCTCTCTCTCTCTCTCTCTCTCTCTCTCTCTCTCTCTCTCTCTCTCTCTCTCTCTCCGTTTCTGTTGTGGGCGAAGGAACACAAATCCACAATATATACTCACATATACGATAGCATAAATAAACTCAAGTCTTCTCTTGTTCGTTTTCCATAAAAAGCTACTAGATTTTAGGGGATTGGAATTTGAACTTGATCGCTCTTTTCTTATTCTAGATAGATTCTTGCATAGATACGCATACAAACACATTTTGTGATGATGTGATCTACCGAAATTGATAAGCATGCTACATGAAGTTTTCCCCAAGATTACCCGGATCACAGATCGATTTAGTACGAGAAAGGGGAGCATGAATCGTCCTTGGCTATGGAATGTGATATGGTGGGAGTACACTTCTCCGGATCGCTAAGACGACCAAGAGTACAGTAGATTGAAACGTGAAACAAATTTTTAGATCATTTTCATATATATATTCATATATATATATATACACATATAAATACACACATGTATACACATTAAGAGTCAAAGCTTATATGGACAGGTGGTATCGTTACAATATCACAAGGATTTGGTGGTGTTATTACAATATCACCTGATTTAAAACTGGCACGCAAAAAGAGGCATTGTAGTTCGCTAGAGTACCAAGATCTGGAATGATCGATCCAAAACTTGGATCGCAAACTTTTCCCTATTCTGTAATTAGTTCAAAAATCATGCTATATATGTTATGTATTGAATAGGGTATAAAATAGGACAGCTGTTTATTTCTTAAAATAATTTGCTTGATTTGAATCTGATCGTGTTTTATACAATCTGCAGCTTAATTTTGTTGTAAAATTCATGTTATGCGTTGAACTTGTCATCCAATTGCTTTCAATAACAATAATAAGTTCATACCAAATGCTATGTAACTAAAGTGAATCCACCTTCAAATTGTGGGCAAAACAAACTGAACCACTTCTTCAACTGTTTCTGCATGTTATGTTTATATCTCAAATCACCTCAAGTTCATAATCTGTATTCCTTCTGTCTAAAAGATGATGATACATTCTCCCCAACATAAATCACCATAAAAATGCAAATATATATATATATACAGTGGAATATATATATATATACACAGTGGAATAAATTACAATATATATGTATATATATTTATACAATCATTACCTGAGAGGAAGCTAGAAGGCTCAAAGCAACAGTAACAGTCTGGGTCCTCTGGGACTACAAATCTCAAACCCTACAAAACAAAAAATGTGAAGAAATTTAGATTAGGGCTAAAAGGAGGAGTGAGAGAAGAAGATGAGAAGGTGAGCTACAAACCTCAAATGTGAGAGAGTGAATCCGAAAAGTCCACCGTCGAGGCGTCGATCGCCGGTGTTCCTGGTACACCGTCGACCACCGGAGAGAGAGAGAGAGAGAGAGAGAGAGAGAGAGAGACAGAGAGAGAGCTCACTTCTTCAATTGATTGAGCGATTAGGGCTTCAAATTGTGTTGAGTTGTAAAAACTTTGGATTTTGTAATTCGTTGTCAAGAGGCCGAGCCGGGTCGGGTCCATGGGTTAACCATATTGAATGGAAAAGGTCGGACCGACCAAACACTAATTAGTCGGTTCTTTAAAGAAGGGTGGGGTTAAAGGCTCATTCACTTTTTAATTATGGCAATTAGTTTTATGTAAAAAAAATTAGTTTTTATCTTTTTACTTTAATTAGTAAAGACACCTCACTTATTTTACTAAGTATTATAAGTTTAATTATATTTTATACCCTTTTTGTTTGCCCTTTATGTCAATTTGGTCCCTGTAGTTAAGAAAGTATCATTTTAGTCCTTTTAGTTTCATAAGTGTGTCATTTTAGTCCCTCAAACACTTTTTGTGACATTTTTTTGGATTAATTACAGAAACACCCCTTGTGGTTAGGACTTTATCAAATACCCCTTGTACTTTAAATTTTATCACTAATACCCTCTGTGGTTTGGACTAAAGTGAAACAGTCACTTTTTCTGTTAAAGTTAACGGAAAGTGATAAAAGTACAAAATTACCCCTATTACATGCTAATAATAACACCCTTATATAGTTATATGCTTAAATGTCTATTTAGGCATAAGTGGTACATTATTATATTATTTTGATATTACATTTGTTGTTAAAGACCATTATGTGGTCACTTAGTGGTACCTTTGTGAGAGCGAATTTGACACACACACAAAAAAAATTTTGGGGATAATTTTTTTTTTTTTAGATTTTAGTACACCACTACACTGGATTTCATTGTGTGTGTGTGGTCAAAAGTAGATTAAAAAAAAAAACTAACATATCACCAAGATTGTGTGTCTAAGAGTAGATAAAAATTTCCTAAAAAAAAAAGAGTAGATAAAAATAATAATAATAATAACAATAATAATAATATATCGCCAAGACTCTCTGTGTGTGTGTGTGTCCAAGGGTAGATCAAAAATAAAATAAAAAATTAAATAAATTTGCTCTCATGAATGTACCTCAAAGTGACTACAGAAATGGTCTCTAATAACAAATATAATATCAAAATAATATAATAGTATACCACATATGCTTAAATAAAAATTTAAGCATATAAGGGTGTTCTTATTAGCATGTAATAGGGGTAATTTCGTTTTTTTACCCATTTTCCGTTAACTTTAATGGAAAAAAATGACTATTTCACTTTAGTCCAGACCACAGGGGGTAATAGTGATAAAATTGGAAGTATAAGAGGGTAACTGATAAAAGGCCTAACTACATGGAGTGTTTCTGTAATTAATCCTTGATTTTTTTTTTACTTTTAGTGACAAAATTATTTTTCACTAAAGAACTTGAACAATAGTATGATATTCAAAAATACACCACCAGCTCTTGGAACCAGCACGAAGACTGAATATTATTGTATTCTAATAACTTGAATAAACCTAAAAGTCAGAACTGAATAGATGTAGCGCCCCGCCCCGCCACGACACGACACGGGTCCCGCAGGCGAGGGGGTGCTAATATTATAAAATAATAATATAATAACCAAGAGCGGAAGGACTAAACGTACTTATAATACTTCGAGTCCTAGACCCGAAACTTATCTGAAAAACTTTCTCTTTAGAAAAACAAACGTTTAAACTTTAAAATCATTTAAAGTCCAAAGTTCTGAAATATTTAAACTTTGAAACCTCAAAACTTTGATACCATTTTACAACGCCTCGAGTCCTAGACTCCGAGAGTTACTGCAGAAGCATAGAATAGCCTTTCAAATCTTTGATGGGAAAACAAAATCTTTAAAGACTCACGGATCTGAGTAAAAACTATAGGGGAAGCATCCAACTAATATTTTGAAAAGCTTTGCTTGTCAATTTAAAAGACACTAACAAAAAATCTTTATCGGTTCATTAAATGAACAACAGTGCAGCGGAAAATATATAGATTTGATAAACATTTATCAATCTCCTTCTCAAACTTCAGAAACTCTTATAATAAAACCCAAGGTTTATACTAATGTTCTGAAATCAATACAAAGAATCATGATCTCACAATTTCTTCCCTAAACGGGATCATTACGAGTAAACTCTACTCTGGGCTTGAAAATTATGTTCATCTCTTGGAAAACATTAATAAAACAGAAATCGGTTTTTCATTTGAAAACTATCCTTTCTTGAAACAAATCGTTTTCAAGATAAACAACAAAAAAAAAAAATCAGAGTTAAGCTATCATGCTATTTAAAAGCGGGTGGACTAACACTTGTCCAATTAAATCATAACATGCTCTTTGAACCATAATTTGAATTAAATTCTCATAAACTTAACCTTCAAACAAAGCGAAGTTCATCAAATCTCGGGAGCCTTACCTTTATCTATATCACCTGAAAAGGAAAGGTTTGATAGTCCATAAGCCAAAAGGCTCGTATAGTCATATAACCGCACAATAACATCTGTTATATAACATGCGTGAGTGCAATGAATGCCAATGTCATGTATGAAAACCACTTTTCGTGCATTTTCAAACACTCACCCTCAATCGTCAATATCATTACCCGGACCATGGGCTTCCCGTCCACGTAGGCCTAGCCTCATACGTGCGGGACTTTGGGCCTTACGAATTACACGGAGGCCTAGCCTTTACCGTTACGGGGGTTTCTTGCAGCACATCCCGCAATTCGAGTTCCTAGTGGTACCCATCTCACACGCCTACCCACAAATCCGGGATTTCTATCTTTCAAAGCAAAATCCCTCCTAGAGGGTTTTATGCACGGAAGCCTCTAAGGTCTTCCCTTTTTCAAAACCTGGAAGTCTCTAAGATCTTCCTTTTTCAAAATCGAAAGCCTTTAAGGTCTTTCATCCCAAAATCATTTTCGTGATTTTTGTGATCATGCTCATGCTTATGAAATGTTATGACATATGCGAGCTCTAAGCATCCAGACATATTCAATATCTCATAAGACAGGTTATCAACGTATGTGATCAATTTCAAACAACACAATAGACATGCTGAATCATCCAAGTAGACACATAAGATACAGCAATTCAAGTAAACACTTAAAACATCACAGCTTAAGTAAACACTCAAAGCATCACAGCTAATCAATTCATGTAACATGTAAGTACACTGTTAACATGTTATACAACTTTATTGAGGGTTATACGGAACCACCGTTCACCGAGGATAGACTGAATAATTAATCAGAATAGAAACCGGAACTGCTCAATCTGTTACAAATCTCAATAGACAATAATGCGTGTATATCAGTGAGGTACAACACCTTTAAGCACAAGTACAACTACTATTATAGTAAAGTACAACTCTTAAAGCATAGGGTACAAGGCCCCTTAGCTCCTAATTCAAGTACAACAAAACAGAAGTTTTCAACAAACTGCCTCAGGCCGCTCGCGCGGGACCTCGCTCGCGCGATATCTCGCTCGCGCGACCCCTCGCTCGCGCGGGTCGCGCGCGCGAGATGTCACAGAGTCATCTTCTTCCATATTTTTCCCCTGTTTTGAAATCAAAGGTTGGTTTTTACCCATTTTGAAAACTTAATCCAAACATGACTTCCAATATATGAATCTCTCCCTTTTTCCGCGTAGATTTCAAATATGAAATCAAATTTTATTGAAATCAAACGCAGCTCTTGATTTTATCAAAAAATCGAAAAGCGACAAAACTTTAATTCGACTGTTTGTCGCAACCTTTATGAATTAGCCTTTGAAATTTAAAACACAGCCTCGTGGGATCGAGACCTTTCATTTGATATAAATAAATCAAGTTTCTGTCATAGTTTTTCTGCCCGCTAATTTCGGACCCTTAAGATATATATATATATATATCTATATGCGTATATCTATATCACAATTTATGTAAACTTAAATCATCAAAGAATTTACCAAAGAAAGCTTACCCAATTGAATTTCTGAAAGATACAATTAGAAAACCAATTATCCAAAGCTATACTTCCAAATTTCTTGAATGTAAACATATGTATGTTTGAGTCTATATGTAACTATATATATATATATATATATTCTGCACACACACACACACACACACACACACATATATATGTATCCATACTAACAGTTTAAAAATAAACTGAAATTAAAATGAAAAGCATTGATTAAAAGCTTACCCAAGTGAATTATCCAAAGCTTTGAATCCAAAGTTTGATTTCAAACTCCCTGAAATAAGTATCTATCTATATACCTATGTATGTAGTAATATGGGGGCGTGTGTATGTCAATACATGTGTGTGTGTGTGTGTGTTATGTTGCCGAAAGAGAGAGGGAGCTGTTGAGAGGCAAAGTGTTGTGAGAGATTGAGAGTGGTTGGGGAGGACTACTATATATAACATTTAAAAATCTTGGTCCCCAAGTTTAGTGAAGCATAAGCTTCCAATTTCACAAACGTACACACAAATACATGCACACACTGTGCACCAATTTTGATTTGGGCTCCAAGTTTAACAAGGAAGATTATCATGTGTGTTGAGCTCACGCCTCCTCTCACACATACAGGTAAATATTATACTGTAAAATTTTTGAAACTGGTATTTTTTTCCTCTGCCGAAAATGAAATTAAAATTTTAATATTGTTCCTAATTTTCTGGTTTATTACAATAGAACATAGAATAAAAATAAATATAAAATCAAAATCAAAAAATTATTAAGGAATTAAAACAAATAATTTTGAGGCGATCACTTCATGCTTGCAAAGATCAAGATCCTTCTCATCACTATTTACTTTTCTCCACATTTCTCTTAACTATGTTGTCACACCCCAACCCGCCCCAGCGGATTAGGACACGTGTAACAAGGCAATAAACACCCAAAATTCACTAATTAGGAATAAAAAATATGAATTAAACCACCTTTAAGAGCTTTGTTGTGACAAAAACTAACCCAAGGGCAAAATAGTCATTATTAAGTATATCAAAATTTTATACCAAAAGATAGGTCTTTGAGTCCCGGTTCCAACAAAAAATAAACGGTGCACGAATCTGAGTTTTCTAGAGAGAGATATGCACGTTTCCATAAAAGTGGACAGCTGTTGGAAACAGGGGCGGATCGATACGCCCACAAAATCCGGATCGATTTGAATTGGTATTTTTCTAGCAGAATGCCCCTCCAGAACCCCGGATCGATCCACTCTTTGTACCCGAATCGATCCGGGTTCCTGCAGAATAGTTCCTGCTGCTAAATTCTGCTGCAAGAAGTTTTAAAACATGCCAAAACATAACCAATACTCATCCAAACCACATGAAACTTGCAAGAAACTTCCCAAACACATTTCTAAATACATTTTAGCACTAACCAAGTATGTGGAACACATTCACACTCATGATTGAATCAAACAACCTATGAATTCATCTCAATTTGAATCAAAAATAAGTTTGGAAGGTTTAAACTCAATTCTCATCCAAAGTTAATAAAACTTACTAGACTTGAACCCAAGATTATAACCAACATTACACATACAAATTTAACTTGTCAATAACACTTGCGACTCATCCGGACTTGCCAAAAGATGGTCATAATTACCAACTTATACCACTTGAGCAAAACAAGAGAGATTTACTCTCCAAAATACAACTTTAGGATCCAAATTCCTTTACTACAATCCAAGTATTAACATTAACATAAAAGAAACTACAATTCACATCTTTTTATAAGTTCCAAAGGATGCTCATCTACTCAATATCCAAATCTCTCCCATCTCTCTTATCGCACTTCATTTCCTCTCCAGATACAGCTCCGAACCTGCGGTGGTTGTTATGTACCACAACAGAAATAAGAAAACGGTTTTCTTAAGCATTACGCTTAGTGAGCATTCTAAATATGATTGTATGGTTAACATGTGCAATACTATAATTAACACATAAAACACAACCGTAGTCGCCGAGTCACCGGCTATATGGTTCATTCAGACCCGAAGACCCCCCTTGGTCTCGTGGCCACTTTCTATTCCTTGGACTTCCGTATTTATCGGATTCTTCCTCTACACCACCCTTATTACTCCCAACAATGACCATTTTCCTGGTGCTCATTGACTACCATATAGACATATAAGCACATAAACATATATTCATGTATCAACATATAATTTTCATAGAATTGACATGGAATTCACATGATTAACATCTTTATTATTCCTAATCAAGAATTATCATCTCTAACATCACATATAGCTTTGAACCCATTAAACACAATCATTTGGTTTGTATAGAAAACTCACATTATACACATAATTTTACTCAATTTACACCTAGAAGATTATGAATTTCACTAATTTAAGCTCAATTTCCTCATTAAGTAAATCCTACAAGAATTTCGGTAGACGGTGTCTCACCGTTTAATACGAGATACCAAAACCCAACAATTTAAACATAAATTAAGGGTATAGAAACGTTCGTCTCACCTCCACGAGTCCGAAAATGGCTTCGATTCATGAATCCGACGAACAGCGGCGATGGAACGGTGAGATTACGACGTCGGTGTCTCGAGCTCGTCTTTCTCTCCCGGGCTCTCTTTGTTTTCTTTTGATTTTCTTCTGAAAATGAGAGACTCTCTCATCCCTTGACACAAATGCTTTGCATGTTGAGGTGTCAATCCTACATATTTTGCAACTTTTCATTTACATCCCCAATTTTCCTAAGTTTCTATTATGAGCTCCCCCAAACATTCCATTAACTATACAATTATTTAATGAGTGTTTGTCTAAGTTCTGTATGGGTCCCAATGTGGGTCCCACATATTTTGTGAAATTGCTATCGCACCTACAAATTTTAAATCTGTTTCATTTATACCCTCATAACACCAAATGCTACATATATGTCAACATGTAATATGAAAGCATGTAAGCAAATATTCATGTATTCACATAAAATGGATTTAATCATTTAAAATGTAAATTATCAATTTACCCTTCATTGGGTTCCATTTCAATACCCGTCCCACCTCATTGGGGACTTTTCCAACTAGTGTCCTTCTCTGAACACCTTTCACATGGGCGAGTCCAAGCCTCCCCTGAATCCGTTTTATATACACCAATTACATTAATTAATGCATATTAACACAGATAATTAACCCGTTCCCCGGGTACGGGTGTCACATTTCTCCCTCCGTAAAAGGGAGTTTGGTCCCCCAAACTTACTCTTACCTCAGGATTCGAAGAGATGCAGGTGCTTATAATCTCGAATCTCATCCTCTCGTTCCCAAGTTGCTTCCTCGACTGAGTGGCTTCGCCATTGAATCGTTACTAAGGGAATCACCTTGGTTCTCAATACTTGATCTTTTCTATCAAGAATTTGCACTGGATGCTCCACATAAGTCATATCCTCTCGAATCTCTAACTGCTCTGAAATAATGACATGTCTCGGATCCGATACATAACGTCGAAGCATCCATACGTGGAACACATTGTGAACATTAGATAACCCTTAAGGCAATTCCAATCAATAAGCTAATGGTCCAACTCGGTTAAGAATCAAATAAGGTCCAACATACCTCGGACTGAGCTTACCTCGCTTACCAAAACGTGCTATGCCTTTCGAAGGGGTGTAGACACCCCAATTTTGACCTAACGTCGAATTTAGGAGAGTGTCACCTCCACGTCCAATGATGATAAGGACCGAAAGATTCGAAGTATTCCAAGCTCTTCAGAAAGTTTTCCAAAACGCGATAAAATTTCACAGAAAGGAGAAAATACCAGGTATTTAGGAGAATTCAGGTATAAGACACCATTTTTGGAAAAGATCTTCGAAAATAAAGTTTCTTTAAGAAAAAGAGAAGAAAGAAGAGACCTAAAAAGAGAAGCTCAACAAAAAACGGCATACGGCAGAACTCCGCGGCACTCAGTGAATGCCGAACGGCATTCGGTGAGTGCCGAACGGCATTCATAGAGTGCCGCCGATATTTTCTGACTGCCGTTCGCTTTTAAAGTCTGTATTTTGTGGTACAATACGTATATATAGGCGGATAAAAATAAAAAATTGATAAAGTAAGGCTGACTAAAACGCAGCAGTTAATCATTTTCTGCGGCTCTCAGCGAATGCCGCACGGCAGTCATGGAGTGCCGCCGCGGCATTCACGGAGTGCCGCGTCGGCTTCCACGGACTGCCGCAGATGATTTTTGACTACCGCCCTGGGCAGCAGTCTATCTAATTTCAGGAAGTACATATTGTACCACCAAATGAGACATTGACACCTGGTTTTTACTCCAAATTCACTGAAAATACTTGGTAATTTTGCCTATAAAAGAGAGAGGATCTTCCTTGGGAGAAGGGGAGGACAAGAGGAGGTGAAAATACAAGAACACACAAGAGATACAAGAGAGGAAATTACTACCATTATGCTAACATATTTTGAGAGAAAAGAGTGAGTTTAGAGAACTAGGAAGAAGAGCTTGGAAGATCTTCAAAGAAGAGAAACTTTAAGGATAGTTGGAGGTGATCCTCTAACCATAAGTTGTTTATTTGTTTTCTTTCTTTTGAATCCTCAAACTATTTTGCTTTCTTTGCTTCATTTCTTTTATTGTTCATACTTCCTTCTTGAGATTCTTATAGATCCTCAATATCTCTCTTGAAATCTCTTGAATATGATCTTTTGAACCCCATGCAAGCTTATGCTTCACATGGAAGGCAAAGTTTGATCATCACTTTGTTTTATAAGCAAATAAGTGGATCTAAGTCCATACTCATGACTTGGGTCCCCTAAACTTGATGTTTCATGGAATCCTTTTTATATTCCTTTGAGACTCTTGAGTGTTAGTCGTGTCTTCATCTCCAATGACCATCAAATGGTAGGAGAAAGTGGTTTTGAATTTAAGCCCATCTCCATGGTTTAGATTCTTTATCTTGAGATTTCATGAAGTCTATTCATACTTCATTTGAAATCTACAAATATGAAGGTCTTTAGCCTCCAATGACCGCCAAATGATAGGAGAAAATTGTTAGTTTAAGTTCAACTTCATGGTTTAATAGTTGGGGTTAACAAATAAAAATGAGCTTGACAAATGAAAACAGTGAGTTCACAAACCGTTTTTGATCAAAGATTTTTAGTTCAAAATCTAACCGTTGAAATCAAGTGAAACCAACGAGAAAATGTCAATAACTCAAGGTTATACCACTGTAATTTTTGTTTTAAGGAGATCTCATGTATAAAGTGGTTTGGGTATGGGTTTTGTAAAGTAACAATAATCTGTCCAGAATTTCAGAACAGTGACCTTCTTTTGAAATAAGTAAATCAGAGCTTTAATAAAGTGTTTGTGACCCAAAATAATTTTTTCTAAGTATATTAATGTGTTAGGAAGTCACCCTAAAAAGAACAAAGCATTTATGATCTTTTTGCTATTTTTAGAAAATCGTGCAAAAATTCTGGACAGAGAATTGTAAATGCTGAGTGATGTCTGGTTTTTTCCTAATTCCCGGAGATCCAACCGTTGGAACTTCGATTTCGTTTTTGGGTTAGAAACTAGACACACAGAGGCATCTTGTGCCCAAAATTCATCAAGATCAAACCACAGGAACCATATTTTTTTATTCTTTAAAGTTATGATCTGCTCTCTGCAATTTCCAGAATTCTGCATTAGTCTTCATCAATCTTACGAATAATGACTTAGATGATATTTTCATGGTTCAATGTCCAAACCGTGCTTCAATAATGAATAGTTAAGCTTGGATTCAAAGTCTAAGTAATTCAAATCACCAATGCACTTCATAGTTTATTCTTATCCATGTATATATATTCATCCATATGATTTGACACTTGTAATTAGAATTTAGCTGCTTTAGATTTGGTTACATATGATAGATTTAAGCTAGAAATTTAGGATTGTATATCATGTGGACTAACATTTTATTTTGTAGCGCTATCAAGGTATGATTTCTCAACCCAACTCTAGTTTAATTATTTTCTTGATTTTATTGATTTTTCCACCTCATGCGCGACACATTAGAATTAGAATCTCGCCTTATGTGTATATATGTGATTAGAGACCTTTTTAGTAGGATTTCTTTACTTCGTATGCATTGCACGTTTAATATTCGCGGATGGATCCCGAGTAAGTTCCCTTGTTCTCTATCTTGCATATCATGTCGTTTGCTAATTGAATTACTTGATTTTGAATGATATTTTCCCCTTAGCAATCTTACACTATTTGGACATGCTTTTGTAATGTATATTTACATATGTTTTAATTGAGAGCATACTTAGATTAATAATTGGATTAAAAGGATGTTAAGTAGAGGCCTATCGCGAGATAGGATGAAAAGGGGTGTTTTAGTCCATTGGGCTCCTTCCCTTTTTATTCCATAATCCCCGGACCTAGTCAAATCTTTGGTTTTGCAAAAGATCAGTTTCTTTTTTGAGATGGTTTCTTAATTTTCCTTTTAAAAATTAAGTGATGACTCGTTTTGTTTTTGAAATTGGAAAAGAAGTCTTAAAAGAAAAGCTGTGGGTAAAAAGAAAACCTGCGATATCCACAATCTGGCGACTCTGCTGGGGATCGAACCCAGAATCTCTGGTTTCGTAGACCAGAATTCTTATTTTGGGTTCACTCGAGGATTAGACTTGAAAAATATCCTTTTAATCGAATTAATTAATTTTCGTGTGCCTGTTGCATTTCACTTGCATGTCCAGCCAGTCGATTGCACGGAACTATGACCTTGGAGGCTCGGGGCAACCCGGTCGGTCAAGTCATCATGGGACTGTGTGATCACCCTTGATCTCGTACCATGATTTGGTGTATGAAGCGTCCTATCGGATGTGTGTCAAGGGTCCCTTATTTGACCAAAACCCAGCTTTTGCATAGCAGTTTCCATAGAACCTTTCAATCTTAGGGAATCAACTCTTGGTTAGGATTATGTGCTAGGGAGTTTTGTCTGTCCAAAAGGGATTATTTGAGATGATGACGATGCTCACTTAATACGGGTCATGTAAACTCTTAATCGCTCTCAAACAATTCCTCTTCATGTCCCATGACATTTGGGAATATGTTAGATTTTGATTATAAGATTACATCTCCTATATCATGTTTAAGCTAAGCATCATTGACCTTGTAAGTATCCAAATTCGTGAAAAGTACGGTGATAATCCGATCATGCGATCCTTCTACCCAAAGAATTTTAAATCCACCCTTAAAAGCAAAACAGATTTTTGCCATTTTTTTACTCCAAAGTTTTCAAAAAAAAAATCTTCGAGATTCACTTCTTATTTTTTTCACATGATCATTTTTCTAAATCCAAAATCTTGGGAATTGTTTTTGAAAAAGAAATGTCTTTCAAAACAAATTTTTGAATTTTTTTTTTCCAAAGGTGGTAAGGATCACAATGAGAGGAGAAATCATCGCACTAGACATAGGTAAGGAGTTTATGTGCTTATGTGCCTTATGTGTTAGGATTAGGATTTTCTCTTTTTTTTGGGCATATAGCGTAGGCACACACGCACACATGCATCGCATCCGCACGACATATGAGAAGAAAGTTTTTTAAAAAAAAATATCTTTTGTATGGTAAAATAAAAATAAAAAATTTTAAAAGAGAAAATTTTGAAATTTATTGTAGGAGCGAAAATAGCAAACCAAGGGTGGTTTAGAGATCCCACAGCGAGGCTAGTAAGGAGAGGATACACTGACATGGCCGAAGAGAGAAACAACGAAGAGATGGCCGGGTTAAGGGTACTGGTAGAACAACAAGCGGAGCAGATGAGGCGACAGGCCGAAAACATGAACAGCATGATGGGGATGATAGAAGAACTAAACCGTCGACCACCACCACATGTAATTCCACCTATTATAGACCCACCTTTGGGAGGAGGAGAAGGAGATTGGTTCGATGATCAGGAGGCGCAATGGACCGATGCACTGCGGGCCAACAGAGATAGAGAGAAAGCTGATAAGGAGAAGCTACTGACCGAGAAAATAGAGAAGTTGGAAAGGGTAATGCGCAAGGCTCAGGGAGTTGATACCTATCTGATGGAGTTAGAAGGCCTATATGATGGGGTCCACGAGACGTTGCCTACCGAGTTCAAAATGCCAGTTTTTGATAAGTTTGATGGCACCGAGAATCCTCGCAGTCATATCCGAATGTGCATAGGGGCTTTTCAGCCTAGCGGCCTAAGCACTACTATGATGGCTGTTCTATTTCAACAGACCCTGACCGGAGCTGCTCTATCGTGGTACCTTACGCTTGAGCCAGGCAAAACCAGAATTTGGGAGGAAATCATAAAGTCATTTGTGGCCCAGTATGAGTATAATCAGGACCTAGATGTCACTGTCCGAGATCTAGAAACAACCAGACAGGGAAGCAAAGAGTCATTCGCTGAGTATCTGAGCCGATGGAGAGGAAAAGCCGCCAAGATGGTACAGAGGCCGTCTGAGAAAGAACAGATCCAGATGTTGATGAAGAACCTACAGCCGGTCTATCAAGAGAAAATGAGGTTTCAGTCCATCAACACTTTTGCTGAGGTGTTTGATGTAGGGACAAGGATTGAAGACGCAATTCAAGAGGGGACCATCAAGAAGGAAGAACAACCAAATCAATACAGGAGGCCGAACTATGGATCAGGCGGAGGACATTCAGGGGGTCACTCCGGCCCTACTGATGTCAATGCACTTAGCGAGCCTGAGAGAAAATTTGATATCACGGGAAGCTACCCTAAGGGAGGAGGAGATAAGCCACCAAGAAAGTTCTCGGATTTGGGAGTATCACTGTCGACCGCCCTTGATAGACTGTTAGCAAAGGGGCACCTCCGTCAATTAGAACCTCATCCGCTACCAAGACCACTGCCGCCAAATTTCAAAGGAGACCTCTTCTGCAAATTTCATCAGCAGAAAGGTCACTCGACGGATCGGTGTATGAGATTGAGGCACGAAATCCAGAACCTCATTGATAACAAAGTAATTTCGGAACCACCTGTCAAAGCTCCAAATGTTACTAGAAACCCGCTTCCGAATCATCAAGCTGTGCCACCACCACGGGGCCTTTATCTCTTGGGGATAGAAGAAACAACCTTCGATCCGTCTAGGCTAATCACTAAGGCCGGGACGCCAAAAAAGCCATACCAGCTGCCCGAGGGTTCAATAATCTGTGCTTTGGAGAATCAGCCGATGAAGAATGAAGTAGGGCAGTCAGACTGGTGGACCCAAGGGAGCGATAATCAAGATGTGAGCCAAGTAGAAGATGATCTCTGGTACGAGAGCGACAAAGAAACAGAGATAGTGGAGGATACCCTGAAAGTTGGTCAAGAAGTTGACAATCTGTGGGCAAGGGAAGAGGTCAGTCATTTAACTCGTTCGGGAAGACACTTTAAACCACATGAGCTAGAGGAGGATCACCCGGGGAGAGATCTGGACATAGGAAAAGGGAAGCTGAATGAAGAAGAGGGAGAAGACAGGGTTCTAAGGCAAATGAAGAAGACCCAGGCTAACATCACCATTTGGGGGTTGTTGATTGCCTCCAAACGCCATAGACAGGCAGTCTTAGACGCTCTGAACCAATCTGACGTGTCTATCGACACCACCCTGGAAGACCTCATCGGGCTGATCGGCAAAATCCCGGCTTCGGCTATTACCTTCTCGTCAAATGACATGCCCCCCGGAGGACCCATGCTCAACAAACCATTGTACATCACTATCGAATGTTTGGGGAACACCGTGCCCGCTTATCTCGTTGACAACGGGTCTGCTCTAAATGTATATCCCTTCCGAACAGCCAAGCGAATGGGTTTAGATGAATCGTCCTTCGTGCCGTCCCAACAAAAGGTCAGGGCATATGACAACACCCAGAGAGCCGTCATGGCCATTATCTTTCTTAATCTTGCCATTGGACCAGTAGACAAAGAAGCAAAATTCCAGATTATCGACATCCCTGCTTCCTTCAATCTACTACTAGGGAGACCTTGGTTGGATAGCTTAGGTGCCATACCGTCCACCATTCATCAAAAGGTCAAATGCGTTTGGGAAGGCCAGGTCTGCGACATTCTCGGGGATAGCTGGGTTCGTTTGTCCGAAGCATCATCAAGCACACCGGTGCTAGAATTACAATTGCAAGAAGAAGGAGCAAAGATGGGAGGATTTGAGTTCATCAGCATGCTGGAGGAAGGAAAGCCAAGAGAGTTCCTACCACTCCATTTTGATCAGTATGCCAGCCCAGTGGTCGCAGGGATCATGAAGAAAATGGGTTTCTTTCCAGGATTAGGCTTGGGGAAGAACCTTCAGGGCATGCCAGAGTCTCCAAGAATCCCTACTCAGACTCACACTCACGGTCTGGGATACCAACCAACGAGGAAGGAACTGAGGACGAAGAAGAAGGCTGTTAATGCACCATTAGACCCTTATCTAAAGACGCTCAATGGATATTTTGTGAAGGAAGGAGAAGATTTCCCCTTCTGTGGTTTTCCAGAACCATGGATGGACCAGAAGGACAAATGCCTGAAAAGCCTGTTGCTGCCAAGGACTGGATTAGTGCGCTAGACGGCTCCTCCATGAAAAATTTGTTAGGCGAAGGGAACATGGAGGTTATGAAAGAGGATCCTGGGAAAGCCAAGGGTGAATACGTCGAAGGTCTGGTAGAGGAAGCGGCCAAGAGTGGGGAAGATGAGGAAGATCAAAAGGTAGCCAACAAAGGAGAGGCCGAAAAGGAAGAGATGGAAGAGATTACCAAGGTAAGAGAATTGGAAGAATGCTTCATCACCGATCCAGGGGGAGAGAACAAGAGGGATTGGGTTTTTGAGTCTAGTGATAAGTTTCCCCCTTACCCAGAGTCTGTAATGGCCCAAATGAGGCGTCTTTCAATTTCTATGTCTGTTGTAATCACTCCAAAGAAGATCAATGAAAACATGACTGATTCCGCCTACTCGAACACGCTTAGTGAATGTGATGAATATGATGATCATGAAACACCCATTGAATTGCAAAAGTTAATCGAAAAAGAAAAAGAATCTGTCTGTAAAATCATTGAGGATACTTTAACAATTAATATAGGAAATGAAGACAACCCTCAAAATGTTTTTATTGGCTCAACACTTAGCAGTAAAGAAAGCAAAGAACTAATCAATCTATTAAATGAATTCAAAGATGTTTTTGCATGGTCCTATAATGATATGCCAGGTATCGATCCAAAAATAGTCTAACACCACATCCCTCTCTTTCCCAATTCAAAACCCATAAAACAAAAATTGAGGCGAATGAGGCCAGAATGGGCACTTAAAGTAAAAGAGGAGGTTGAAAAGCAGTTAAAGGCGGGATTCTTGATGGTCACCAAGTATCCTGAGTGAATTGCCAACATTGTGCCTATCTCGAAGAAGGATGGTTGTGTTAGGGTTTGCGTTGATTTTCGAGATTTAAACAGGGCAAGCCCTAAAGACGATTTCCCGTTACCCCACATCGACATGTTGGTTGATAACACCGCGGGGCACGAGCTTCTATCGTTCATGGATGGATTCTCTGGGTATAATCAAATCCTCATGGCACCCAAAGATAGGGAGAAAACCACATTCATCACTCCATGGGGGACGTATTGCTATAGGGTCATGCCGTTCGGACTCAAGAATACGGGTGCAACCTATCAAAAGGCTGCCACCACCTTACTACACGACATGATCCACAAAGAGGTAGAGGTGTATGTGGATGATATGATTGTAAAATCCAAGGAGAGTGGAGGACACCTGGAGGCTTTGAGGAAGTTCTTTGAGAGATTGAGGGAGTTCCAAATGAGGTTAAACCCGCAGAAATGCACGTTCGGAGTCACCACTGGGAAATTATTGGGGTTTCTCATTACCCAGAGGGGAATAGAGGTAGACCCAACCAAAATAAAAGCCAAAACCGAAATGAACCCACCGAAAAATGAGAAAGAACTTAGAGGGTTCCTGGGTAGAATACAATTCATAAGTCGTTTTATCTCAAAACTCACCATGACCTGCGACCCGCTGTTCAAGTTACTCAGAAAAGGAGAGAGATTCGAGTGGGATACCTTATGTCAGCAAGCCTTCGACAAAATCAAAACCTACCTCCAGAAACCACCTGTCCTGTCACCGCCTTCACCTGGGAGACCCTTGTTGCTTTATCTCTCCGTATCCGAAGATTCAATGGGGTGTATGTTGGCCCAAGAAGGAGAAGAAGGGCACGTAGAGAAGGCCGTTTACTACTTGAGCAAAAGGATGACTGGATACGAGTTGAAGTATTCGCCGTTAGAAAAAGCATGTTGGGCCTTAGTCTGGTGCACCCGTCGCCTTAGGCATTATATGTTAGCCTTCCCCGTGATCTTAATCTCCCGAATGGATCCGCTCAAATACCTGTTTGAGAAACCCGCCTTGACCAGTAGGATTTCCCGATGGACCATGATGCTAGCCGAGTTTGATATCAGATATGTCACCTCCAAATCTGTCAAGGGGAGAGCCATCGCCGAGTACCTAGCTGACTTCGCCGTGGAAACTGAGGAGAAAGGAGAATTCAAGTTCCCTGACGAAGAAGTGATGGAGGTAAGAGAAGATCTGTGGAAGATGTATTTCGATGGAGCAGCCAATCAATTAGGATACGGAGTCGGGGTAATCCTCATAGCACCCGATGGGTCCCCTACCCCACTACCCGTCAAAATCAAGTATAACTCAACCAACAACACTGCAGAGTACGAAGCATGCATAATTGGGATAGAAGCAGCCTTGGCTTTGAAAGTCAGAAAGATTGATGTCTTCGGAGATTCTAACTTGATCATATCCCAAGTCCGAGGAGATTGGAGGGTAAAGCATGAGAAATTGAGACCTTATCATGATTATCTGGAAAGTCTGAAAGCACAAATCCAAAAGATTTCTTTTTACTACCTCCCTCGTGAAGAAAATCAACTAGCCGACTCTTTGGCTACCTTAGCCTCAATGATCCAAATCCCTTCCAGAACTGCCATGATCCCGCTATCCATAGAAGTAAGGAGTCAACTGTCGTTTGAAATGATCGCGGCCATTGAAAGAGAAGATGAAGCGCCTTGGTATGAAGATGTGTGGAAGTTCATTAAAGAATGGGAGTACCCCGAAGGAGCCTCAGAAAAGGATAGAAAGGCGATTCGACGATTTGCTGCTCAATTTGTGATTTATGTAGATAAGCTATGGAAGAAATCCTACACTGGATATAATCTGGAGTGCCTATATGGAAAAGAAGCCAAGAGAATGATGGAGGAAATACATGAGGGAGTGTGTGGACCCCATATGAATGGGCACATGCTGGCGAAGAAGATCATCCGACAGGGGTACTACTGGACGACCTTGGACAAGGACTGTTGCGAGTATGTTAGAAGATGCCACAAGTGTCAGATTCATGCAAATCTGATGCATACCTCACCATCACAGCTCTATAGCATGACCACCCCTTGGCCATTTTCCGTGTGGGGAATCGATATCATTGGTGAGATAGTTCCGAAGGCTTCCAATGGGCACCGGTACATAATGTGGCAATCAATTATTTCACAAAGTGGGTAGAGGCGGCCTCGTATGCAACTTTGAAAGCCAAGGACGTAGTGAGTTTCATCGAGAAAAACATAATCTGCCGGTATGGGATCCCGAGTGAGTTTATCTCCAATCATGGCAGTCATTTTCAGGGGGAAGTTATCCCACTCCTGGAAAAGTATAAGATCACTCGCCATCAATCGTCCCCGTATAGGCCGAAATTGCATTTTTTTGAAACTTTTCCGAAATTTGTGTTCATCCCACATCGAAAAAACACAAAAAAATGAGATGTGATGTGCTTCTATAAAAGGCCTACAATTCTCAAGTGAAATCCCATTAAACTTGAATTCTGAATATTCCAAAAAATTCCAAAAATATTCTGAATATTCCGAAAAATTTCGAATCTGATGAAATTCTGAAATTTCCAAAATTTCCAAAATTTCGGAATCGAAAATAATTTTGGAATTTCCGAAATTTCGGAACAGAATTCGGAATGCATTTTTGGCTTCCGAAAATTTCAGAATTTTTTCTGAAAGGGGTGTTTCTGATCTGTTCCAGCCGAAACACACACCTAAGATAAATCATAGTCTAGAAATTCTAATGGTTTATCTAGTTGCTTAGCAAAGTGATGTGATACAAACGAGTGTGTGGATCCCGAATCTACAAGTACATTTGCTAGGTGTGAGCAAATGGGAACCATACCTGAAACAACAGTGTCAGCTGAAGTGGTCTCTCCCGGCCTGAGTTGATACGACCTTGCCTCCCACTTCTCTCTCCTCGGCGGTTGTTGAGTTGGTCTTGGTGTAATAGCACTTGCCGCATACGAACCAGAACATGAAGCTCCTTGATGCTTGGTAGGACAATCCTTAGCTTGATGCCCCAACTCCTTGCAAGTAAAACATCGGCCCCTCATATCTAAATTCTGATTTGGACAATTACTAGCGATGTGTCCCGATTGTCGGCAAACATTGCAAATAAGTGGGTTTGGAAGTTGATTGCATCTGTAATAACCTGCATTTTCATTTGATCTGTATTTGCATTGTTATATTTAAAATCAAATTTCATTGTCTGCTTTTATTTTAATTACAATTCTTATGTGTAGAATTTATTACTTGCTTGATTTCGTATTTGAAATTCATGTTGGGGTTAAAACTGCAGTTTTATAAAATTTAGCAATACCTGTGTTGGATTTTAAAAAAAAAACTGTATTTTAAAACGGTGGAAATATTTCCTTTTGACTCAAACAGTACTTTTATAAAACCAGGGAATCAATTCTTACGTTAAAACGAAATTTCTGTATTTCTGTGGTGACCACCGCGCCCCGAAAATACCAGTTTATACTCAAAACTGTCCACGCTGTGTTGAACTTCCACAGATTTTGGAGGTGAATGATTGGACAATTGCTTTATATCTATTTAATGTTGCTAATGATTGTATAGGCCTTGCTTGGTTGATACAATTGTGAGTGTACATTGCTAGTGCCATAAGCTTAAACTCCCAAACACTCCAATTTGCCCCCTACTAGTCTACTTGACTCTTGGAGGATCTGTGAAGTTAATTGTAATGTATCTGTGTATATATGTTGATTAGGTGCTGAGTATTGGTTTGATTCTAACCAAACTAATATTGTAGAGTGATGAAGGCTTTGCTTGGCCTCCAAGCTCATCAAATTTTGGTTTCTTTATAAACATTAGCCAACATTCATTCTGCTCATTACAATCAGAAATTCAGAGAAAAAAGAGAGAGAGCTTGAGGGTTCTTTGTCATTGAAAAATTCCTTAGAGAGAAAACTCTTGGACTCCATAGCCAAAGCTTGGAGTATTTCTTATTGTGCTAATCTTTCTCAACTAAATCTCTAACTTCAATCTCAGTGAGTATTCTAAACTCACTTGGAATGTAATTCACCCTTCAATTACTGTTTTGAGTAGTTAATTTGTGATAACTATTTTTGAACTTTTGTTTGAAGTTTCATAGCTTGAAAATCAAAATTTTTCAAAGTTAACCAAAATCCGTTTTTAGAATGAAATATGATAAATTGCATATCATATATGCCATATTTGAAATATTAGAACCCAAATTGTTCATATGAGTAAGTATGTAGGAAATTAAGTTTTGTCCTCTTTTATTCTTTCATAAAATTCAAGAGTTATAGATTGATTCATATAAAATTAATTTTAGATTCTTAATCCTTGTTGAAAAACAAAGACATCCATATATTACATGCCCTAATTGCTTCCAGAACTGAAAATGGGTCAAAATGGACCCTTAAAACTGAAACAGGGGAATTCTGGGGAAGAAGACGAACCCTCTGCTTCATCTTGCGCACGCAATCGCGCGAGCGAGGGTCGCGTGAGTGGACCGCGCGAGCGACCCCTCGCGCGAGCGACCCGCACGCGCGAGCCACGTGGATTCAGGCAGATAGAAAAGTTTTTTTATAAAGAAAATGAAAATTAGGCAGATCGCGCGAGCGATCCGTGCGCGCGATCCTTGAGCCCCCAGGCAGACAGAAGAATTTATATAAGAAAAAGGAAAAATGGGCAGGTCGCGCGAGCGGCCAGCGCGAGCGACTCTTCGCGCGAGCGGCCCGCCCGCGCGACTTCTGGCAGTTTCTAGTTGTTGTTTGTTTTCTATTAAAGGACTGTTTGGTTCAACTTTTAAGGACTGTTAAGGCCCTATTTGGAAAAATTATTAAAACAGAATCTTAATTGGTTGTGTTTGAACGAGTAGAACGTTGTATTAAGACGTATCAATCCCCATACGTACGTTGTGCCTTTAATTCAGCGAATTCCTTTATGTTTAAAGTTCATGCCATTTATGTGGGGTTAGTGGTACATGCATTTGGGTATCAGTCAGTGTGGAAAAGAGTAATGGTAAGTGTGGAAAAGAGTATGATATTGAGATTGTGTTGTGGACACTCCCTGGTTATTGTGTACCAAAGTGTAACGTGTTGAGATTGCAGTGAGAGTATCTTTGTAATGCGACGGTGGCAAAATTGGACACTCCCTGACACCCATAGTAGCGTTAAAGTGTGTGACGCCGAACTTGGACATTCCCTGGCACCCATGGTGGTGCTAAAGTGTGGCCTACGGACACTCCCTGATACCCGAGTCTGGATACTGCGTGAGGTTTCTCCGGTATTTGCATGGCGATTTAGGTATTCAAAGTGTGAGGCATTGGACACTCCCTGGTACCCCGGACCAAAGTGTGAGGCAAACTGGACATTCCCTGGCACCCCGTTGCTAAAGTGTGGCTACCTTAGTGTTTCAAAGATACTAGAGTGAGATAGTGGGTTGTTGTGTTTGTCGAGAGAAAAGAGTCGGTAAGATGAGTGTGGTGCATTGTCTCATACACGATCATATGTTTTTATGAATGAATGACTTTTAATACTTTCCCCGTTGTTTTATAATTGAATTCTTTCTATGGTAAAACCGTTGATTTTACAAAACTTAAAAAGAGAAAATTTGTAAATGGGTATTTTTACATTCAAGTTATGTTTTTAATACTCACCAGCTTCTCGAAGCTGACGACGTTGATGCGTCCTGGACATTCGTGTTCAGGCTCTTCAGGTTACGACTATGCTGAGCCTTATGACTATGCTAATTGAGAACGGCTGGTTCTGGAAGAGAAACTGTTATTGTCATTGCATATTTTAAGTTATATGTTTTAAGTTATGAACTGGTTCGTAATAAGGATGACTGTAATTGACATTGAGTTATTGCTTTGTTTCAAGGCGGTCTGTGCCTTTAGATGACCCGTGCTGTAATATTTATTAAGTTAGAAAAATTTTATAAGCCTTGATTGCTCTGCTCTGATTATTATGTTTTTGTTGTTGACGTTTGGGACGGAATCGATCCTTCAAACTGTCGCGACCTACGGGTCCATAAAGGAAATTAAACGCTTTCCTTATTTATGCTACGTTGGGGCGTGACAGGATTTAGTGGTATCAGAGCCAGGTTATCTCAGAATAAGTTTAGCCAGGTTAGGGTTTACCAGTATAGACCCGATTCCACATTCCATTAAGTATTACACACCCGATGATACGACATGGAGGATAGACTCAGTTACCCAAACGCCTAAGATTATCTTTGTCCTGACTTAAGTAGTACCTTCTTATCAGGTATGGACCCAGCTCATCCACTATATGTACCAGACGGATTTGGGGGACACTTTGTGACACCTGGGACAGTGGTCCCGGCCTTCCTTGATTTGTATCATGCGGTCGTTGAGCAGTTGGCCACAGCAACTGTAGTATCTGATTTATGGCACCAGGTTCACGTGGTAGGCTTAGTTAAGGCTGAAATCGGTTCGGTTCGGTCGGTTTTGGGAGTGATTTTCCACCGACCGATCGGTTCGGTTTCGGTCAGTTTTTTCGGTTTTAGGCTAATTTTTCGGTTCGGTTTTCGGTTTTACACTGCACCAATCTTATGATAACCGACCGAACCGATCGGTTCGGTTCGGTGATTCGGTTTTTTCGGTTTTTGTTTCACCCCTAGGCTTAGTTGACTTGACTTGTATCCGCCTAGAGCTTCGTTACTTTGCAGAGGCTCAGCGCTTGGTTTTGGTTGAGGTTTTGAGGTTGGTCGATAGCGATGCTTTCTACCTCCCCCTCGAGATCCAGATTGTGCATGGCCATCTGGCTCAGCTAGAGATGCCTCCGCTAGTGGTTCCCATTGCCGAGGACGATGCTGAGGTTGTTCATTTGGTCCTAGTAGGTGGGGAGGTTGTAGAAGATGGCATAGGTCTAGGCGACTTAGTCGCTGACCTAGAGGCTGAGCTAGCACTCGAGCTAGCCTTAACTGAGGAGATGGTAGTTGAGGCAGATGCCCCTGTGCCTGCTTCATCGTCGACCTCTCACGGCTATGACGGGGTTGGTCCGTTCTTTGTGCAGCGATTTTGCCCCGTCGATTCGCTAGATCTCCTGATAGCTGCTTATGGAGACGATTGACGTTCTAGATATGACCTTGTACATATTAACTACTTTTGACTATTAGCTCTATCTCTTTTTGCAAACTGTAATTACATGCATTAGAGTGTAGGGCAATGACCCCATTTTTGTAACATTAACTCTTGCATGCGTCCTAACCCACATAGATAGGGTAAGCATTGATCTGATCATACACGCTTTTTGTATCAACTTGACAAGATTATATATATGAAATATACTCTTTTTAATGTTGTCGTCATTTGAATTGCTTCATAGTACTGTTGCATGCATGTTTCTCATTCTACTATCACTATCATGCATAGAATGGCTGGAGGACTAAGGAGGAACATGAATTTGATTAAGGGAGCACCCGAGACTGCCGATCCTACGGGGATGTTCGAAGCTTTTGTCAGACGTTTGGAATGAATCAGCAATACGAATGACAACCGACGAGACCGTCAAACTGGAGATAAACTGTTAGAGAGATTCCGTGCGCTAAGGCCCGAGCAGTTTGCGGGTACAGCAGAACCATGGAAAGCCGAACAATGGTTAAGGCAAATGGACCGTATGTTCGAGGCTGTCCAGTGCAACGAGATGGATAAGAGGAGATTGGCTACATTTTAATTGACCGACGCCGCCGCAGATTGGTGGGACTCGGTGATAGCCACTATTGGGAACACAGCTGCTACGGGAATGACTTGGACTGCATTCAAAGGAAGATTCCTAGAAAAGTATTTCCCAGCTACAGAAAGGCACAGAAGAGAGAAAGAATTCATGGACCTGACGGAAGGAACCAAGTCGGTGCAAGAGTACACCACACAGTTCGAAAGACTGTCTCGGTTTGCTCCGCACCTGGTTGATACTGAGGAGAAGAAGATACAGAAATATAACCAAGGGCTGACACCGCAGATTCGTCGCCTGGCTCTCGATCACCTAGATAAGTTATTTGAGGGATTGGTTGACTTGGCCACTGATCTAGAAGAAGACGCTCGAGTGAACCAAACGCAATTTAAATTCCGACCGCCTCAAAGGGATAATTTTGGGAATAGACCACCAATGAACCATACCCAAGGGCAGAAGAGGAATTTTGACGGAAGCAAGAGGACCCAAGCTGTTACCTATCTGACTCAACCCCGAGTAGGAGAAGGAAGCAGTGGTGGAAAATGCTTCAACTGTGGCAAACCCTGGTCATCTGGCTCGAGATTGCAAGGCACCAAGGCGTGATGCTCAGCAAGGAATAGTCTGCTTCAACTGTGGTGAACCAGGTCACATCAGCAAGTTCTGTATTGCCCTAAGCAGGTGACTTATGGTCAACAAGGTCAGACTCGCTTGAATGCTGTTATCCCTGATGCCGCTAGATATGATGGAACTATGTACGAAGAAGGAGGTTATGAAGAAGCTCAACCTGATCAACAAGCAGTGGAAGGTACATTAACTCTGTTTAACTCCCATGTTAAAGTGTTATTTGATACGGGTGCTGCTCTTTCGTTCATATCTGTTAACACAATTCGGAGATTGGGTATCTTACCTTATCGCTTAGAGAAAGCTTTGAAGGCTACTTCACCTTTAGGAGCCGCAGTCAGATTAGGGCACGTGTGCAAGGATTGTCCTGTACGGCTAGGAGACCATGAAATCCCTGCAAGGTTGATTGTCCTATCGATGAAGGAGTTTGACATAATCGTAGGAATGGATTGGCTCTCTCAGAATCAAGTGAAGTTGGATTATGCGAGGAAGAGAATTACATTCCCCGATAATGAGAATCAGCCCTTTGATTTTCAATGTAACCCTTCGGGAGATATGTTCCTCACGAGATGTTTAGCCAATATCGAAGTCGTCAGTACAGAAGCGACAGTGTTGTCTATACTTGTAATCAAGGACTTCGAAGAAGTATTTCAAGACATTTCTGGTTTGCCGCCCGAGAGAAGTATAGAGTTCTGTATTGAACTTATATCGGGTACCGTACCGATCACCAAGGTCCCCTACAAAATGACCCCTACCGAACTATCGAAATTGAAGGAACAAGTTCAGGAGCTCGAGAACCTAGGTTTTGTACGTCCTAGTACATTGCCTTGGGGAGCACCGATGTTATTTGTGAAGAATAAGGATGGGACACTTCGGCTGTGTATCGACTACAGAGAATTGAACCGTGTGACTATCAAGAACAAGTATCCCTTGCCTCGGATTGACGATTTGTTTGATCAACTACAAGGAGCTACGACATTTTTCCAAAATAGACCTATGGTCGGGATATCACCAGTTGAGGGTACGGAAGGAAGATATACCTAAGACTGCATTCAGAACCCAATATGGTCATTATGAATTTCTGGTGATGCCGTTTGGAATGACGAATGCCCCGGCAGTGTTTATGGATCTGATGAACAGAGTGTTCAAGCCTTATTTAGATCAGTTTGTCATCGTCTTCATTGATGATATTTTGATCTATTCTAAATCAGGAGAAGAGCATGAACAACATCTACGGATTGCGATGCAGACGCTTAAAGACCACCCTTTGTATGCCAAGTTCAGTAAATGTGAGTTCTGGTTGCAGGAAGTGAAGTTTTTGGGACACAAGGTGTCATCTCAAGGGATTTCTGTGGATTCATCCAAGACCGATGCTGTATCGAATTGGGTTAGGCCGAGCAACCCTACAGAAGTTCGGAGTTTTCTTGGACTCGCCGGCTATTACCGGAGATTTGTTGAGGGATTCTCAAAGATAGCAGCACCTTTAACTGGGTTGAAGAAGAAGAATTTGAAGTTCGAGTGGACAGAGAAGCATGAGCGCGCCTTTCTAGAGTTGAAAGAGAGACTCACTACCGCACCGGTACTAGCTATACCCAAGCCTGATGATAAGTTCACTATCTTTAGTGACGCGTCATATCAAGGACTAGGATGTGTACTTATGCAAGAGGGCAGAGTTATCGCCTCTGGATCCAGACAGCTGAAGCCGAATGAGTTGAACTATCCCATTCATGATTTGGAGTTGGCAGCAGTAGTATTTGCACTCAAGATTTGGAGACACTATCTCTACGGTGAGAAGTTTGATTTATTCTCCGATCACAAGAGTCTGAAATATTTATTCACACAGAAAGAGTTGAACATAAGGCAACACAGATGGATGGAGCTGATCAAAGATTACGACTTCACGTTAGAATACCACCCTGGTAAGGCTAATGTGGTCACTGATGCCTTGAGTCGACAGACTCGGGAAATGATCGCCTCCTTAATGGTTCTAGAGTGGCGAGCATTAGAGACGTTGGCGGAATTTGATGTACAGAGTGCTGAAGAAGGAGAAGGACAACTTTTCGGATATCTTATCCTACAGCCTGTTCTTTTCGACCACATTATTGGAACTCAGAAAGAAGATGAGAAGTTTCGGACGTGGTTCGTGAAGATGTCAGAGAAAGATCCAATAGAATGGAAGGTAGGAATTGACAGAGGATATCGATGTAGAGATCGATTATGTGTACCAGGTGATGAAGGGATAAGAAAGGATATTCTGGAAGAAGCACATAAGTCAAGATATACAGTTCACCTGGGAGGGACGAAGATGTACAAAGATTTGAAGAGAAATTTCTGGTGGGAAGGTATGAAGAAAGATGTGGCCGAATTTGTATCCAAGTGTTTGACATGTCAGCAAGTCAAAGCCGAACATCAGAGACCGTCAGGACTGTTGCAACCACTGCCTATTCCTTGTTGGAAGTGAGAGCACATCACCATAGATTTTGTAGTGGGATTGCCTCGATCTTAGCAGAATCATGACGCTATTTGGGTAATCGTGGATCGATTGACAAAGTCTGCCCATTTCATTGCTTATAATATGACTTACCCGGTAGAGAAGATGAGCCGAATGTACATACAACAAGTTGTGCGATTCCACGGTGCACCTGTGTCAATAGTGTCAGACCGTGACGCGCGTTTTACTTCTGGATTTTGGGAGAGTCTGCAAGAAGCCATGGGAACCTCGCTCAAGATGAGCACTGCTTTTCACCCTCAGACAGATGGGCAAACTGAGCGTGTCAATCAAATCATGGAGGATATGCTTAGGGCTTGTGTTATCGGTTTTGAAGAATCTTGGGAGACACACTTGTCGTTGGTTGAATTTGCCTATAACAATAGTTATCACACGAGTATCGGGATGGCTCCGTTCGAAGCATTGTACGGACGACCATGTCGTTCTCCGTTGTGTTGGGCAGAAGTTGGAGATACAGAATTGTTGGGACCAAATTTGGTTAGAGAAACCAACGAGAAGATTTCCTTGGTCAAGGAAAGGATGAGAACCGCTCAGAGCCGGTATAAGAGTAATGCTGATTGACGCCGGAAAGATTTGGAATTTAGTGTTGGAGATCACGTACTCCTTAAGGTTTCACCGATCCGAGGAGTAGTACGCTTCGATCTCAAGAGAGGGAAGTTAGCCCCGCGTTTCATCGGACCGTTCGAGATTTTGGAACGTGTCGGGAAAGTGGCTTATCGACTGGCGCTACCACCGAAGATGTCTGGGGTTCACAATGTATTCCATGTGAGTATGCTGAGAAAGTACATACGAGATCCCTCGCACGTGGTTAGTTATGACGATATTGAGACGAGTCATAACATTTCTTACAAGGAGCGGCCCGTAAAGGTTCTAGATCAGAGTATCAAGAAGCTGAGGAATAAGGATATTCCGTTGGTGAAGGTTCAGTGGAATCATCATGACGAGAATGAAGCCTCGTGGGAAGTCGAAGCTGATATGAGAAAGAAGTACCCGGAGTTGTTTCAGGATTAGTTAGTCTTGATTTCGGGGACGAAATCCTGTTTAAGGGAGGAAGGATGTAATAACCTGCATTTTCATTTGATCTGTATTTGCATTGTTATATTTAAAATCAAATTTCATTGTCTGCTTTTATTTTAATTACAATTCTTATGTGTAGAATTTATTACTTGCTTGATTTCGTATTTGAAATTCATGTTGGGGTTAAAACTGCAGTTTTATAAAATTTAGCAATACCTGTGTTGGATTTTAAAAAAAAAACTGTATTTCAAAACGGTGGAAATATTTCCTTTTGACACAAACAGTACTTTTATAAAACCAGGGAATCAATTCTTACGTTAAAACGAAATTTCTGTATTTCTGTGGTGACCACCGCGCCCCGAAAATACCAGTTTATACTCAAAACTGTCCACGCTGTGTTGAACTTCCACAGATTTTGGAGGTGAATGATTGGACAATTGCTTTATATCTATTTAATGTTGCCAATGATTGTATAGGCCTTGCTTGGTTGATACAATTGTGAGTGTACATTGCTAGTGCCATAAGCTTAAACTCCCAAACACTCCAATTTGCCCCCTACTAGTCTACTTGACTCTTGGAGGATCTGTGAAGTTAATTGTAATGTATCTGTGTATATACGTTGATTAGGTGCTGAGTATTGGTTTGATTCTAACCAAACTAATATTGTAGAGTGATGAAGGCTTTGCTTGGCCTCCAAGCTCATCAAATTTTGGTTTCTTTATAAACATTAGCCAACATTCATTCTGCTCATTACAATCAGAAATTCAGAGAGAAAAGAGAGAGAGCTTGAGGGTTCTTTGTCACTGAAAAATTCCTTAGAGAGAAAACTCTTGGACTCCATAGCCAAAGCTTGGAGTATTTCTTATTGTGCTTATCTTTCTCAACTAAATCTCTAACTTCAATCTCAGTGAGTATTCTAAACTCACTTGGAATGTAATTCACCCTTCAATTACTGTTTTGAGTAGTTAATTTGTGATACCTATTTTTGAATTTTCGTTTGAAGTTTCATAGCTTGAAAATCAAAATTTTTCAAAGTTAACCAAAATCCGTTTTTAGAATGAAATATGATAAATTGCATATCATATATGCCATGTTTGAAATATTAGAACCCAAATTGTTCATATGAGTAAGTATGTAGGAAATTAAGTTTTGTCATCTTTTAATCTTTCATGAAATTCAAGAGTTATAGATTGATTCATATAAAATTGATTGTAGATTCTTAATCCTTGTTGAAAAACAAAGACATCCATATATTACATGCCCTAATTGCTTCCAGAACCGAAAATGGGTCAAAATGGACCCTTAAAACTGAAACAGGGGAATTCTGGGGAAGAAGACGAACCCTCTGCTTCATCTTGGGCGCGTGATCGCGCGAGCGAGGGTTGCGCGAGCGCGAGCGGACCGCGCGAGTGACTCCTCTCGCGAGCGATCCGCGCGCGCGATCCTTGCGTCCCAAGGCAGACAGAAGAATTTATATAAGAAAAAGGAAAAAATGGGCAGGTCGCGCGAGCAGCCCGCGCAAGCAACTCTTCGCGCGAGCGGCCCGCGCGCGCGACTTCTGGCAGTTTCTGATTTTTGTTTGTTTCCTGTTAAGGGACTGTTTGGTTCAACTTTTAAGGACTGTTAAGGCCCTGTGTGGGAAAATTATTAAAATAGAATCTTAATTGGTTGTGTTTGAACGAGTAGAACGTTGTATTAAGACGTATCAATCCCCGTACGTACGTTGTGCCTTTAATTCAGTGAATTCCTTTATGTTTAAAGTTCATGCCATTCATGTGGGGTCAGTGGTACATGCATTTGGGTGTCAGTCAGTGTGGAAAAGAGTTATGGTTAGTGTGGAAAAGAGTAATGGTTAGTGTGGAAAAGAGTATGAGATTGAGATTGTGTTGTGGACACTCCCTGGTTATTGTGTACCAAAGTGTGACGTGTTGAGATTGCGGTGAGAGTATCTTTGTAATGCGACGGTGGCAAAATTGGACACTCCCTGACACCCATGGTAGCGTTAAAGTGTGTGACGCCGAACTTGGACATTCCTTGGCACCCATGGTAGTGCTAAAGTGTGGCCTACGGACACTCCCTGATACCCGAGTCTGGATATTGCGTGAGGGTTCCTCCGGTATTTGCATGGCGATTTAGGTATTCAAAGTGTGAGGCATTGGACACTCCCTGGTATCCCGGACCAAAGTGTGAGGCAAACTAGACATTCCCTGGCACCCCGTTGCTAAAGTGTGGCTACCTTAGTGTTTCAAAGATACTAGAGTGAGATAGTGGGTTGTTGTGTTTGTCGAGAGAAAAGAGTCGGTAAGATGAGTGTGGTGCATTGTCTCATACACGATCATATGTTTTTATGAATGAATGACTTTTAATACTTTCCCCGTTGTTTTATAATTGAATTCTTTCTATGGTGAAACCGTTGATTTTACAAAACTTAAAAAGAGAAAATTGTAAATGGGTATGTTTTACATTCAAAGTTATGTTTTTAATACTCACCAGCTTCTCGAAGTTGACGACGTTGATGCGTCCTGGACATTCGTGTTCAGGCTTTTCAGGTTACGACTATGCTGAGCCTTATGACTATGCTAATTGAGAACGGCTGCTTTTGGAAGAGAAACTGTTATTGTCATTGCATATTTTAAGTTATATGTTTTAAGTTATGAACTGGTTCGTAATAAGGATGACTGTAATTGACATTGAGTTATTATTTTGTTTCAAGGCGGTCTGTGCCTTTAGATGACCCGTGCTGTAATATTTATTAAGATAGAAAAATTTTATAAGCCTTGATTGCTCTGCTCTGATTATTATGTTTTTGTTGTTGACGTTTGGGACGGAATCGATCCTTCAAACTGTCGCGACCTACGGGTCCATAAAGGAAATTAAACGCTTTCCTTATTTATGCTACGTCGGGGCGTGACAACATCGGTCCCAATGAAATTTCTGACAAGTCTGACACCTCGGTTTATTTCCACTAGAACCACTGCCAAAACTAGCCGATGAACCTCCCGGACTCTGCCTCTTCGTACTACTTTGACCACTATACTGACTTGATCCCGATCGTTTACTTTGTTGACTTGGGGGTGGTGGCATGTTTGAAGTATACCCAAGGTCTCTCAGCAATAGAAGCAATGTCCGATGCCTTAGCATAGGTCTTTGGACAGAATACGGTCACTCGTCCTCAGAAGTCGTTTCAAAGCCCTGCCACAAATTTCCTTGCTTTCACTTTTTTAGTTCTTATCACATCCCCCGCAAACCTTCCCAAACTAGTAAATTGTGTCGAGTACTCTCGGACTGACTTTCCCTCTTGCACCAACTCCATAAACTCCTGAGCTTTTTGATCCCCATACGATTCTAGAAAGTATTGTTCATTGAAAATCTCAAGAAATTGATCCCACGTTGTTGGTTGACCCGGGCCCAGCTTGTTACGCCACCAATATTGTGCTTCATCCTTTAAAGTATCGGCGGAAAATACAACTTTCTGTTCCTCTGTGCGTGGTAATACCCTGAAAATCTTCTCCATATCTGAAACCCAAAAGTTTGCTTTCATCGGGTCAGTCTCCCCACGGAATGTGGTCGATTTTTGCTTATGGAATTTTGAGATTGTAACAACTTCCTCCCTCAGATTTGGGTTCAGTTGTACTGGCCTTTCTTCAACCACATGAGTTTCAGCGACTCGAACCAATCCTTCTATTGCCCTTTCAACTCGTTCCATCCGGTTTAAGGTGTCACTTCCACACATAATGCCTTACACCCACATTATAATACACACACACACACACGTTACTTTAATTATACACATGGCATGCTAAACAACAATAAAAACATGCTAAGTAAACGTGTATGCATGTTCAAGTAGCTACGTATCATTGTGTGCACACTACGCGTCGTACATCTCTTGTCCCCAAAGGCTCTAACCTATAGCTCTGATACCAAAAATTTTCACACCCCAACCCGCCCCAGCGGATTAGGACACGTGTAACAAGGCGATACACACCCAAAATTCACTAATTAGGAATAAAAAAATATGAATTAAACCACCTTTAAGAGCTTTATTATGACAAATACTAACCCAAGGGCAAAATAGTCATTAATAAGTATATCAAAATTTTATACCAAAAGATAGGTCTTTGAGTCCCAGTTCCAACAAAAAAAATGGTGCACGAATCCGAGTTTTCTATAGAGAGATATGCACGTTTCCGTAAAAGTGGACGGTTGCTGGAAACAGGATCCGCCCACAAAATCCGGATCGATTTGAATTGGTTTTTTTTAGCAGAATGCCCCTCCAGAACCCCAGATCGATCCACCCTTTATACCTGGATCGATCCGGGTTCCTGTAGAATAGTTTCTACTGCTAAATTCTGCTGCAGCAAGTTTTAAAACATGCCAAAACATAACCAACACTCATCCAAACCATAGGAAACTTGCAAGAAACTTCCCAAACACATTTCTAAATACATTTTAGCACTAACCAAGTATGTGGAACACATTCACACTCATGATTGAATCAACCCAACTATGAATTCATCTCAATTTGAATCAAAAACAAGTTTGGAAGGTTTAAACTCAATTCTCATCCAAAGTTTATAAAACTTACTAGACTTGAACCCAAGATTATAACCAACATTACACATACAAATTTAACTTGTCAACAACACTTACGACTCATCCGGACTTGCCAAGATGATCCTAATTACCAGCTTACACCACTTGAGCAAAACAAGAGAGATTACACATAAGTTCTCAAACTCACTTCCAACTCTCCAAAATACAACTTTAGGATCCAAATTCCTTTTCTACAACTCAAGTATTAACATTAACATAAAAGAAACTATAATTCACATCTTTTTACAAGTTCCAAAGGATGCTCATCTACTCAATATCCAAATCTCTCCCATCTCTCCCATCGCACGTCATTTCCTCTCCGGATATAGCTTCGAACCTGCGGTGGTAGTTATGTACCACAACAGAAATAGGAAAACGGTTTTCTTAAGTATTACGCTTAGTGAGCATTCTAAACATGATTGTATGTTTAACATGTGCAATGCTATAATTAACACATAAAACACAACCGTAGTCGCCGAGTCACCGGTTATATGGTTCATTCAGACCCGAAGACCTCCCTTGGTCCCGTGGCTACTTCTATTCCTTAGACTTCCGTATTTATTGGATTCTTCCTCTACACCACCCTTATTACTCCCAACAATGAACCATTTTCCCAGTGCTCATTGACTACAACATAGACATATAAGCACATAAACACATATTTATGTAACAACATATAATTTTCATAGAATTCACATGCAATTCACATGATTTACATCTTTATAATTCCTAATCATTATCATCTCTAACATCACATTTATCTTTGAACCCATTAAACACAATCATTTGGTTTGTATAAAAAACTCACCTTATACACAGATTTTACTCAATTTACACCTAGAAGATGCTGAATTTCACCAATTTAAGCTCAATTTCCTCACTAAGTAAATCCTACAAGAATTTTAGTAGACGGTGTCTCACCGTTTAATACGAGATACCAAAATCCAACAATTTAAACGTAAATTAAGGGTATAGAAACCTTCATCTCACCTCCACGAGTCCGAAAATGGCTTCGATTCGTGAATCCGACGAACGGAGGCGACGGAACGGCGAGATTACGACGTCGGCGTCTTGAGCTCGTCTTTCTCTCCCGGGCTCTCTTTGTTTTCTTTTGATTTTCTGCTGAAAATGAGAGACTCTCTCGTCCCTTGACACACATGCTTTGCATGTTGAGGTGTCAATCCCACATATTTTACAACTTTTCATTTGCATCCCCAATTTTCCTAAGTTTCTATTATGAGCTCCCCCCAACATTCCATTAACTATACAATTATTTAATGAGTATTTGTCTAAGTTCCGTATGGGTCCCAACGTGGGTCCCACATATTTTGTGAAATTGTTATCGCACCTACAAATTTTAAATCCGTTTCATTTATACCCTTATAACACCAAATGCTACACATATATCAATATGTAATATGAAAGCATGTAAGCAAATATTCATGTAGTCACATAAAATGCATTTAATCATTTAAAATATAAATTACCAATTTACCCTTCGTTGGTTTCCATTTCAACACCCGTCCCACCTCACTGGGGACTTTTCCAACTAGTGTCCTTCTCTGAACACCTTGCACACGGGCGAGTCCAAGCCTCTCCTTAATCCATTTTATATACACCAATTACATTAATTAATGCATATTAACACAAATAATTAACCCGTTCCTCGAGTACGGGTGTTACATATGTAGAGTATAAGATAGAACTGACACATGGTACTGGAAAACAAAACAATAAGAGTAAGTTAATATTAAAATTTACAAGGGAAGACAAATGACATCATATGCATTCTATGAGAGGACAAAAAAATGTACCTTATGGACAACCAATACGAGTTTTCCAGTCTTCAATCTTGGGTTTTACCAACTGTTCCCATCTTGTTGCATCTCCACATCGAATTTTGTCCCACCCTGGCACAACATTTGGAATCGGCGCATCTTGTTTTAGGAAGACCTTCATGAAGTGGACCTCATCAAACAAAACAATAGGGACAATTTGAAAGTCACTTATTGGTCCATTCCTTAAAGGTAAATATGTGCATGACTGTAAGGGTAAAAGAACACAAAACACACAATTGAAGGTGGTGGCATAATGGTCTCATATCCGGCAGGTGCATCCAATACTTTGTTTTACACCCATAGTTCTTAAAAAAAATTAGCCTTTTCTCTAATTCTTTGTAATTTTTTTCACCACCCAATTGATATGTGTATAGTTCAATGTGCTCCCTCAATTCTTGCAACATAGCATTCCTAATGTCCTTCCATCCATCCTCTTTACTCATACCCAACAGTTCGTTGCAAGCTCTAGAATCACAATGACCATCCGGCGCAACATTTTCTAATGCATCGACAACATAATCCTTAATTTTTGGATTGAAGAGAGCTAAAACTTGTTCAATCAAGTCCTCATTAGTTAAATCTATCAACGATAGCTTCTTTCACTTAGGTTGTTTCTTGGGCAATGATAACTTCTTTTGCTTACTAACCGATTTTAGGTCTTCGATGGTCATGCTGTACTCAAACCATGAAGGGTCTCTTTTAGTGCGACGAGCTGCTATTGTTTGTTTCTTTGTCAATTTTGGAGGTCACCCCTTTGAAATATTTGAAGCAAATGGTTCATTCAACCATGTCGTCTCTGGGTTTGCAAGCTCCCTTATTTTCTTTAATAAAACTTTGCGCTGATCGTAGTTACATTCTTGGACTCGTTTCTTTAACCTTTCATCTCCAAGTCGTAATCTAAATCATCATAATTTTTGAACTTTGGCACAATATAGAGTTTTGCCCAATGAGGATCGCATGCCAATAAAGGGATAGTCTCACCCAAACTACAAAAATCCACAATATCATGTGCACATGGGAGACCATGAGTCATACGAAGAATGCACCCACAAGTTATCTTACTAATGCCAATGTTTTTGCTCCTCTTAATTCCTTCCAAAATCAAGCCCAACGCATGATGAGAGATGTATCCTCTTAAGTCCCTTAGAGCAAGCAAATGGTGAGAGCGCATAACATGAATCAAACTATGTTCAAGTGACTCCACTACTTTTGTAATCTTTCCGACAATCATACAATGTAGTGCATGCCATAAAGATGTGAAGTTCCCTTGAGAGGAACTTATGTACTTCTTAAGTCTTGAATGTGCACTCTCTACTCGAGATGTTGTTGTGTTTCCAAAGTGCTTTACTTTATTGGTCCAAGCACAAACAAATTGTTCCTTCCATGGCAACCATGTGTCTCGAATGTATTGGAGGCAATGTGGTACATGTGTCATCCATTTCTTTTCAAATGCAATCCATTGGTCAACATACTCTTTCTCGGTAGTTGAATAAACTATTCCTGTCCACTCACGCTCAAATATAATCCAGTCCGCATTAGTTTCAAATGACTTTTTGCAATGTGTCGTAACATTCTTTGTTATGTGCCAAGTACATAATAGATGAACTGCACCTGGGAAGACTACATGAATAGACCCTATTAATGCGAGCTCCCTATCTGTAACAAAGACGGATGGTAGTCGAGACGAATCAAACACATCCTTTAACTTGTAAAGGGCCCAAATATAGTTCTCTTCTTTCTCAGCCGTCAAAAATGCAAACCCAATGCAAAATGTTCTAGCTGTGGAGGTAGCTTCGATAATCTCAAGTAGTGGGCGCTTGAACCGATTAGTTTTGTATGTACAATCCAACATCATGACAAAACGAAAACATTTTGCAATCTTTATTGACTCTGGATTTGCCCAAAATGAATCTAATACCTCCTCAGTCTTGCTATCCCTATTATGCCATTCGAGATAATTATTTTCAAATAATTATTTTCAAATAATAATTTCATCACTTGTTGCATTGCAGATCTTCTTTCTGTTTCATCACTTCTACATTTCCTCTGTGCATTGTAAATGGTAGAAATAGTGGACTTGTTCTCTCTATTTCGTTGTTTTAGTGTTGTAAGAACTTCTTTCGATTTTACTCCGCTCTTTGTCAAGTGTTCAACAATTTTTTGCTCATCATCTTTCAACCTGCCAGCATAAGAATGACCAATCGTTGTATCCCCTTGTGCAAACCACATATCACCTCAACCTTCCATTTATCATGTGCATATGGAATTCCACTCAACTTAAAAGGGCAATTGCACTTTTTTGTCCCCGATGAACTTTTACATCTACTTTTATCCTTATTGACATCGCTTTTTCCTTGTAATATTTTTTTTTCTTCTGGTGACTGCGGAAGACACCACCCTTTCGCAACCCAAGATTAACTTTGGCTTCTTTAACACAAGCCCTACATCAGAGTTTGTAATTACGACAACCATATTCAATATAATACCAACATCTTGAGCCCAATGGATAAGCTGTGATCGTGAGTCAAAGACCTACATATATATATATATATATATTTATATATACATAAAAGACAATGTAAGAATAATTTAAATTTAATTATTATATTAATGTATTAAAAATGGTAAAATATTCACTGTATCAATGGAAAAATATGGTGTTACATTGACATCTGCACGTTGGTCTTCCATTATATTTGGTAAAGGTACCAAATAATTGTCAACATCTTCTATTCGAGAGTTTTGTAGCGGCATGTCCTGAAAAAAATAACAAGCACAACACACATAATTATGTATTATATATTTGCATAAATATTATAAAATTAAAAGATACTCAAAGAATAAGAATAATAAATTCTTATTTTTTTTTTCAACTATTAAATATAATAGTTAGAACCATGGTAACAATTCAACAATTTGCTATCAAACACATAAAGGGAGGTGGTGGTGGGTGATTAGGAAAACTCATGGTGATCTCTGAGTGTTTGAATCGAATCTACTATTTTTTCTGGTAAAAAGATGATCAAGATTGAATTTTTGCCAAACTGAGTCAAATCTCTCCATAGTCCTTTTCTTTTCATTACAAATCTCTCCATATTCCTAAATAAATTATTGTTGGTCACAATTAAGCTAATCGATTCAGGCTCTAAGTGTAAAAGAAAGACTCAAGCAAAAAACATAAAAAGCTTGAAGGAAAGACAATATATTAGAAAAGGCAATAGAGGAACCACACACAATTTAATTTTGGTCTGTAACATTTAGAGCATCTGTAATGATGCTATTTGGAGTCCACATTAGTGTCACCATTAGGTAATTGTACAAAAAAACACCCACAATGGGCTAGCCAAACAGTTCACTAACTATGTCAGTGGCTAAAATCCTTGCTAACTGTAGTCAAGATTCCATCGAGTAGAATAGCAATTAAAAATTGATAAAGCTGTTTTGATTAGAGTCGAAGTCCATGATGACATGATTATTAATCAAAATGATGTATTTATTATCCTTCAATCACAATCAAGTAATCCCACTATCTATTTGTGAACTATTTAGGACACACAATTTGGTAAAAACATAACATTACTCACAATGCATTTCCAATAGAGTAATACTTGGGGCACAACCAAAGCCACAACCTTTTTTGCACAACCTCCATTTTGTGTCTATCTCTCTCCTAGTGGGCACTGTGGGGTCACTGACACTGTGGGACCCATCAAGAGAGAGATAGACACAAAATGAAGGTTGTGCAAAAAAAGCTGTGACTTTGATTGTGCCCCAAATATTACTCTTTCCAATAAAATGGAAAAATTAAACAGGTCTCTCTAATATATATATTTAAGAAACATAACATTTAATGAATATATCTACTTTAACAAAAATAAATAAATAAATAAATAAATACACCAACATCTACATCTACAGTACATGAGTCAACAAAATTTTGTTTACTTTTTATATGTACCGCCTCAGCAACTAGAAATAGCTGGATTGCACACACAACTCCACATTATAGATCGTACATGCCCCTAGATTCTTACATGTCACATCACACACACAGCCCTGAATGAATTATTTACAAATAAGACCCTGAAGTATTTTGCGTCATTTTTTAAAAAATCTTGACATTCGCACGTATCACAAGATTCTTCACCTTTAAGCCCTTTTGTCACACACGTGTTACGATACTATGAATCAGTAACGCATTCACAAATATATATATATATTTTTTAAATTTTCTAATAAGGGTAATTTAAAAAATTTACTCATATTTATATAAATATAAATCTGTATATTATGCATAGAAATGCGTGTGGGAGGAGGGAAAGAAATAGAGAGAGCACTGTTTTTGACCTTTCACTTTCTGGATCTAGGGTTTCTTTTTCTTGGCAATCGAGTTCGTTCTCAAATCTGCAAACCCTAGCTAGAAAGTTCCGGACCTCAATCGATCATCAGATTCAACTCGATCACCAATTTCATCGTCGAAGCAGATCTAAAATTCTCAAAAACAGCCACCAGAAAACCCTAATTATTTTTTTTTTTTTTTATTCTCTCTCTCTCGATAACTGATCATCAGTACTAGATTACTATAAATTTGCAAAAACCGGACGATGAATTCAACAGAAATGTAAATGAATTCAATAGATCTATGTATATGTTGATTCCGAGAACTCCATAACAATCGATTTGATTTGAAGCGAACCTTGAAATCTGTGAAAAAAAAATATGTATAAATCGGTTGTATATGAGGGGGATAAACTTCTCGGAGAAGTAGAGGTTTATCCTCAGAATCAGAATCAGAACCAGAACGAGAACGGTGGTGGTGTTTTTGAGATGAAGATGAGAGAGAGAGAAATTCGGATCTCTCACTACTCGCAACCGAGTGAGAGGTGTTCACCACTCGCTGTGCTTTTCACTATCACCTCCTCATCTTCTGGTGTTTGCTTCAAAATGGAGTCCAAGTCACAGCCTCCGGACTCGCCGCTCTATGTTTTACACTCGTCCTGTCTCAGAGAGAACAAGGTATTGCCCCCAACAACAACAACAACAAAAAAAAAACCCCAAAACTTGAACTCCTACTCAAATTCAACTCTTGAAGAACAACAAAAACCCTAATTCAAAGGTATCCTGATTTGAAAAGAAAGGACTTTGGGACAAAAATGAGCAAGGACCCTTAAAAGTTTGAACTGACTTTGAACAATTTTGGTGAACCCAGTTCTTATCTGGGTAATGATTAGTAGCTTTGCCTCAATTTGGATGGAATTTAAACACCCAATTTATGATTCTACAAATTAGCTGATTTTAAGCTTAATTCCTATTCATGCCCCTAATGGACATATATATATATATATATATATATATATTTCTGGAACAACTTTGATACAGAGAATATCGCAGATGATGTTGACAACTGGAGATGATTGAAGGACAATTCTTATTCTTGTGTGGGTTAACTGGTTTTCTTCTTCTGTTTTTTTCCCCCCCTCTTCAGCTGTGAAAATTTGCTCTGCATGATTTATTTGGGGTACATACCAACACTTAATGGAGCATAAAACCTAAGCCTTAATTTTGCTACCTTGATTTTATTTTTATTATACGCTTCTAACTTCACAGGGAATGAGTTCTGGGACATGTTTTTAGCCCAGAAGAGTTCCTGTTGCAAGAATACATGCTATTGGACATAAAACGGGCACTGAGCAACCTTATCCTTGGAATTTCATTTTAATAATTCTTGGGTTTGATTGAGAAGTACCTTCTTCCTCTAATATGGTCGGGCAATTCAGTTCAAAATTTTCTCCTGCAAACATGCTTATTGCCTAGAGATTGAACATAAATTTAATTAAATTGTTCTTGATTATTGGTGGTGTTTGCACATATTTTGTTGGCAAATCTTGCTGATTCTTGCAACCCATTTAAGTCATTTAGATTTCAGTTCCAATTACCATATTCTGTTTTTTGTAGCATGCACAAATACTTGTATATACTTCTGCGCATCGATTCTCTTGCCAACATTCAGCACTTACACAGTATCTTTGTGCACAGACTGCTGTAATTTCACGAGGTGGGGAAGAGCTTCATTTAGTTGCCATGTCTTCTAGGAAGAATGATGGATTGTCCCCAAGTTTCTGGGGTTTCAATGTTTCCCCTGGGCTTTACAATTCATGCCTGGTTATGCTGAACCTTAGATGTCTTGGAATTGTATTTGACCTTGATGAAACACTCATAGTTGCCAACACAATGCGCTCATTTGAGGATAGAATTGAGGCCCTTCAGCGGAAAATAAGCACCGAACCGGACCCACAGCGTATTTCTGGTATGATGGCAGAGGTCAAGCGTTATCAGGATGACAAGATTATATTGAAGCAATATGCAGAAAATGATCAGGTGGCTGAAAATGGGAAGGTGATCAAGTCTCAGCCTGAGGTTTTTCCAGCTTTATCTGACAACCATCAACCTATCATTCGCCCGCTTATACGGTTACAGGACAAAAACATTATCTTGACTCGCATTAATCCACTGGTATGCATTTATCAACCCTGATTTACAAGATTCTTGTCTTCGTGGTTTATCCTGTTACCTTTCTGGGACTATGCAGCGTTTGGAACGAATACATTTATCAATATTGATGTGCTATAGGTATAGTCAGAGAAAACAAACTAAAGAGGGGTAGAGATGGAGATAGAAACATGGACTAACATTTATTTGGTATGAGTTAAGAAATAAAGAGATTTATTCAGTATAGAAGTTGAGGATTGTTGGGTTCTGTCTGCTCCCAACTCATGTCCCCAACTGCAAAACACCATCTCCAACTTAAAAGCGGAAGTCAATAAGACTTACTTTTTTTCCTTATAATAAGTTTAAAATGTGTTAGAATGCGCCTATAAAATAAATTGAAAGTGGAGAGGATATTGTATTTTCAATTAGTGAGAATGCTTTCGGACATTGTCATTCCAAACACACCCTACCTAGGAATACCACTGTGAACCCCCCTCCCCACAGTTTTGGGACATTCAGTAATGGGAGAAGGGGAGGGAGATGATAATACGTAGTACATAGTGGTACAGGATGTTATATTGCATTGTATACCACATTTTATGAGTACATATGGGTGTTCACTAAATTATGTGATTATAGGCTATGAAGCACCGACACGGACATGTGATACGGATACGACATGACTCGAATACGTCGATACGACATTTCTCAAAAAAGCATGATACGTTACGTCGGGGTCACGATTTCTCTAAAATATTTTTAAAAAATATATTTATTTACCATGTCTAATCAAAATTGGCATAAAATCACATAAATCACAACAATATTATGACATTATCAATAACAAGGCCAATGACATGTACCACATAATGGACAACAATATAAAACACGTACATCACATATCCAACCATAGTTTGAAGTTAAAAATTTAAAACCCTAAACTGAAGCATATGCAAAAGCCCTAGATTGAAAAATCCTAATTTAAAAACCCCTAATTTCTTATTATGGCTGAATTCCACAAAAATGTAAGACTCTCTCTCTCTCTCTCTCTCTCTCTCTCTCTCGTAACGAGAAAGATTAAAAAAAAAAAGATCTGTTTTTGTTTTGTTTTTTTTTTTTTTTTTTTTATAAATCTTTTAAAGAGTGTGAAGTTCTTTTTTTTGTTTACAACCCATATTTTATTTATAAAAAACTTTCATATACATCCAAAATTTATAAAAACTTTAGAAAAATTAGAGTTTTACCCCCAATATTTCAAAGTAAGTGTATAAAATACCCATTTCGTGTCCCGCACGTGTCGCGATCGTGTCAGGAGCGTGTCGATAACGAGTCGGGCCAAGAAAATGGAATAAAATAATAGGACTCGTGTCGGGAGCATGTCGTGTCGTGTCAGTGTCAGATTCGATGTCGACACTGATACGAGAGCCAAAATAAAGCGTCGGTGCTTCATAGATTATAGGTTTTGGGAGTTCTCTAACATAGACTAAACATTTGTCTTCATAGATTCGTGATACAAGTGTTTTAGTGAGATTGAGACCTGCATGGGAGGACCTCCGGAGCTACTTGACTGCAAGAGGTCGAAAACGCTTTGAGGTTTATGTTTGCACAATGGCCGAAAGAGATTATGCTTTAGAAATGTGGAGGCTTCTTGATCCTGGCGCAAACTTGATAAGCTCAAAAGAGCTGTTCGATCGTATCGTGTGCGTCAAGTCTGGTAAGTTTTGAAGAGACAAGTTTGGCTATACTGTCCCTTGCCCATCCAACAGCTATCTTTCACTTCTTAGGAGTAGATTACTGGGAAAAACTGACATAAGATATAGTATGTTTGCTTCTTGTGAATTTTTACTAGGATTGTGTATTTGGGACTAATAATCACTTTATATGCATTATTGAGAGATTTCAGTCCGTTCGGCAAAATTTTTTTCCCCCACAGTTTTTAAAATCCGAATCCACTTTAAAGCTGACAAAACTGCTTAAATAAGAAGCAACAATTTGATTCTTTTCTTTTTCGGTAATCTAAGAAGAAATCTCTTATTCCCACACCACCATCAAACTAGCTCTATAAGTGATTATCACACTGACTCCCTCTCTTTTTGCAATTAGGCTCAAGGAAATCGTTGTTCAACGTTTTTCAAGGTGGAGACTGCCATCCTAAGATGGCATTGGTTATTGATGACCGATTGAAAGTTTGGGATGAGAAAGATCAACCTCGGGTGCATGTTGTTCCTGCATTTGCCCCTTATTATGCTCCTCAAGCTGAAGTATGTACTATGTGCACTTGGTTATCTTTTTGAACCGCAGTAATTTTCTTTGCAGACGATAAATGTCTGGTTTTTAAAGGTCAAATTATTTGTTTGGTGAGATTCTACTGACTAATACTTTATTGTAGGCAAATAATGCTGTCCCTGTCCTGTGTGTAGCAAGAAATGTTGCCTGTAATGTTAGAGGCGGGTTTTTCAAGTAAGTATTCAGTAAACCGTGAATGTTAGTACCTGCCCACACTGGAACATGTGTGATCACTATTGGAGTTGATCTTGAATGATCACATGTCAAAATGTCCTTTTCAATTTGCGTATCTGTTGGCAAGTTAATATCTCAACTTGATGCAGAGATTTTGATGAGGGCCTCTTACAACGAATTCCTGAAGTTTTGTACGAGGATGATATCAATATTATTCCTTCTCCTCCAGATGTGAGCCACTATTTGATTTCAGAGGTTAGCAATTGACATATATTCTCCCTTTTGGAACTGGGTTATTGTATTTATGATTATGCAATTGATTGAATAAGAAAATCTTTGTCAGAATTTGACTGACTTTTTAACTTATTTGCTGCTCAGGATGATGCTTCAACTTTGACTGGAAACAAAGAGCCGCTTTCTTTTGATGGCATGGCAGATGTTGAGGTCGAAAGAAGATTGAAGGTAATTTATGTAACCGTGAATATTCGCTTGGTCACTTTCTATGCTTGTGGCAGTTATGCAAATTCGTTTGTTTTAATGCTTTGTTTTCAAATATTTCATGCTTACTCTTTGGTACTTTTTGCACTTATTTATGTGGAATATTCTTTTGTGTATTGAGTAATGCTATGGCTCCCAACTTTGTAGTCCAAATTTGGTTTTCCAAATACGTGGAAGTAGGACTATATTCATTTATAGTGGCACCACCAAGATTCTCATGGGATGTTATATGTGGTTCCACTGCCACGTGTTTGGAACCAAATTTGGGAACCGTAGTATTGTTCCATATGTAATTGTGAATATTCTCTCGGTCACTTTCTATTGCTTACGGAACTTATGTATATGCATACGTTTAACTATTGTGTTTTCAAATATTTCGTGCTCAACCTTTGGTACTTAATCCATTTGTGTGGAAGGTTCTATTATTTTACATGTATAGAAGGTGATATCAGTTTCTTTTTTCCTCAACCTGGTCATTCAGGAGGCAATTTCAGCTTCAACTGTCCCTTTGACTGTCAGTAATATAGATCCAAGACTCGCCCCCCCTCTCCCGTACACAGTGGCGGCTTCTTCCATTTCAATTCAACAACAAAGTCTGCAAGGGTCTATTTTTCCATTTTCCAATAAGCAGTTACCTCAGGCGACTTCAGTTGTCAAACCGGTGACTCAAGCAGGCCCTCCAGAACCAAGCTTGCAAAAAAGCTCTCCTGCTAGGGAAGAGGGTGAAGTACCTGAATCAGAATTAGATCCTGATACTCGGAGGAGGCTTCTTATTTTGCAACACGGGCAAGATACTAGAGATCACACATCGACTGAATCCCAATTTCCAATAAGACCCCCAATACAAGTTTCTGCTCCACCGCCACAGGCACGTGGAAGCTGGTTTCCAGTGGAAGAAGAGATGAGCATGAGACAACTGAACCCCTTGGTGACACCCAAGGAATTTCCTATAAATTCAGAGGCCATGCATGTTGAGAAGCACCGGCCTCCGCATCATCCACCGTTTAATAAGGTGGAGAATGCAATTCCATCAGATAGAGTTGTTCTTCAAAGTCAGAGATTGCCAAAGGAGGTAATTGGTATTTTGTGTTGGTCAACTTGTAGGCAGCAGTATTTAATCTGAAAGTTGAAAAAAAAAATCTATGTAGCACGTACGGATACGGGACACGGATATGGCACGATTATGTACACGGAGAATCGTAAAAATGTAGGGCACGACACGGCTTGGACTGGCAAATAAAAAAATATGTTCTTTTAATTGGTTATACAATATATCGTGTCGTGTCCCCTCTTGTCTGGTTATATTGGCCTTTTGTACGACATGTGTTCAACGTGGGAAAAGAATTTATTGAAGACATTTTTGCGCGAGTCTGGCACGTACTTTCGCGTGTATGACACATTGACACGGTACCTAATTGAAGTGTCTGTACTACATAACACATAACATTGGCTTACAAATGTGCTAATATTACTGGAATTTATTTGCAGGTTTTTCCAAGAGATGATAGATTGAGATTAAATCATGCACTGCCTAGCTATCATTCATTCTCAGGTAAACTATGAACTTTGTTTAATTGAACGTTAAGTTGACGTGTAATTTGACAATTCCACGGGAAAGTTAGAGTATTGTGCTTGTTTTTCCTCTTAACTTGGTAGTTGTTTTTGCTATGTGTTGTTGGTAAGTTTCATAAGTGACATGTGGTGTGACACTTTAGCATCAGGAAACTGTTTTGGTCAAGTTTTTATAGTGGAGCCAGTTGTATTTTGCTGGTAGGGTATAGAAGCAGTTGTAATTTATAGGTTGAGAGTTTTGTTATCTGAACGTGTGCCTTGTCTGTGCACCGTGGCTCCATGTTGGATGATCAGGTTCTTTTGGCCTTTTTATGTCGAGAGTTGTAAATTTAGGTTATTAGTGTCTGCATGGATCAGGAGTCTGAGAAGTGGATTGGCCAAATTTCAGCTGTATAATTAATGAAGTGATACAGTATCAGTGTGATGTGTAATGGTATAATTTCAATGTTGCATAACGGAAACAACACAAATGAAGAGCCAACCTTTCTTATATATTTCCTGTACTTCCAGAAAGGGAAAAACATGACAGTGACATCAGAATTAGGGAAATAAAATCAAAATCAACTCTACTTAATGTGTTAAAATGTACCTAATCATCCATAATAGAATCAATAGATAGTCCAATGAAGAGCTGTTACTGTCTTTGGAAAAGAAAATTTAGTCTTTTCATTTTAGCTTGCAATTTGACCCATTTTCTCTCTCAATATCACACACAAGCACACTCTCGCTCATGCATTCAACTTTCTTCCCAATTTTCATACCTCAACCTTTTGCTTTCAACGTGGGCTACAAATACAATATGTTCTTTATATGTTATAATATTCCTAGTACAAGGGAAACTTCAACATACAACATCTGGCTAATTTTTCCTCTAGTAAATAAGCAATAGGTCTTTTAAGTTTTAACGTAGAACCCTTTTTTCCCTTGATAGAAGATTTCATTTTCAACGATATAAGAGATTTTGGTGCAATATGTTGGTTTTGGTTTAGATTTTGGTGCAATATCTGGAAACAACCTAAGGCTGCGTACATCTCACCCTCCCCAGACCCCGCAATGGCGGGAGCCTCGTGCACTAGGCTGCCCTGTTGGTTTTGGTTTAGTCTGTCTTACTTGCACTACTTTGATGCCCTCCAAATGATCATTTTTGCTCCCTTTCAAACACGTGGAGACATGAAAAGATCTCACTGTTTTTTTCACCAGTGGTCGCCAATTAAAGAATTCGGTGCATGGCATTACATCATCACTTGCATCCTTTCTTTTTCAATCCTCTTTTCCAGAATTAAGCATATGTAACTATGTATGTAAGTATGTAACAAATTTAAGAGAAGGAAATAAGCCAGCAGAACTTTGGGAAAATTTTAGGAATTCAATTAAAAGATCCTTTAAACAGGAGGTTTGGTTAAAATCATATCGTACAGGACCTCAGGAAGGGTTTGTTAAGGATTACAACAATTAACCATAGATCTACATAATTGAAGAAACAAAATACTCTTTACCTGATTTGGTCTTGGTCTATTTTAAGGAAGAAGACATCATTCATATTTTATATATGTATATATTCAATGTTGTCAAATCGTGAATCGATTTGCAAAAATTATGAATCGTGAATCGAATCGTGAATCGTAAGATTCACTTTTTTAGAAAGAAATAATAACACATTTGTGTGTACATATAATAATGTGTGCTTTTTTTTAGGATGTGAAGCCCAACACGTCACATACATGCATGAATGTGAATAGGAAAAAAGAACAAACATAAGGACAATGCATTAATGGCATCACTGCTGAGTTTCCTGATAAAAAGCTTGGCATTATTTACTAGTCACATATTTATTTACTAACAAGCATAAGCTTTATATGTAGAAGTTGTATCACAACTTAACAATCAGTAAACTAATACAAATGAAGAATAGAAGGGCATGTAACATGGAAAAAAATAAAAATAATAATAAAACCAATCCCTTCTTCTTCTTCTTTTTTTTTTCTTTTTTTTTTTTTTTATAAAAAATAAAATAAAATAATATAAAAAACTCAAAATGTTTATGAGTCATAAGAATTGTCCCGAATCGAATCGTGAATCACCGATTCAATGCGATTTCCAATTCATAGGCATGATTCGGATCGTTCGTATGAGAATCGAATCGAATCGTATGCATTGATTCATGAATCATACAATTTTAACAACCATGTGTTTGTATATATACTTGTTTTTTAATTATGTGGGACCAAAGAGCGGTTTGTTAGGCATAAAAATAATGGACAAAACTCTCTTTATATTTTTTCGTAAGAGAAAAATTCAACTTTCCAAATTTGGTCCTGCTCTATACTGGGAAAGGAAATGTCATTCAGATCCATATCGTACTTTATTTCTTCGATAAGGTAAAAGATTGTTATACAATGCACATATTTAACCTTATATTTAATGGATGACTTAGAGTTAGAGGTTGTAACAGGAACACACTCGTCTTGATTTGATACATCCACTCATCTTGTTTCAAGGTCCGTATCATATTATTCCAAAAATACGATGACCTTTACTTTTTGAAGGACAAGGCATTAGATAATAAGTACTGAATGCAAAAAGAGATATACGTAACTGACTCAACCTAGTGCATTTGGCTTGTTTAGTATAGAATTCTGTTTTGTTGGAACCCAAGTGTTCTTCATCGCCTATAGTTTAGTTCGTTTCTTTACTTAAGTGCTCGAAAAGTATCTAGTGGAATGTTCTAAGTGTGCCCGGTACCCCTAATAGTTGGTTCAAAGCGTTTGACTCTAGACTCCTATCACCCTATGCAATCCAATTTTAAATTGTATGACTTTTAAGTTCTTAAACCATTTTTTAAAAAGTATCTTAAATAGTGTTTGAGTTGAGAATTTTGTCGTACATGAGTTTTGGTTAATTGAATTTGTAAAATATCTAGTTTCTATGTCGTGTGAGCATCTTAAACAACTTGTTTTGCTAACTCTTTTAGGATATTGACAATTAACATATCCTAGCTTGACTTATGCCTAGGCTACAAGTTCTAGTTTTGATGTCATTTTCTAAAGCATTCAGTTTTTTTTTTTTCCTTTCCTATTTTTCAGTTTGATGAAATATGCAAAATAAGGTGATATTTGGTCAATGGTAAAGGTTTTGGTCCTCAAGCATGAGAACGTGGGTTCTGAGAGTACGCACTGTGTGAAAAACTAATGCCAAACGTTAGATGTATTTCCAATTCAATCTTCTCAACATCCTGCGAAGATGGGGCCACCACTAGTGATGGTTCTATTTTGTTTTTGGTACATTATACATGTAACTTAATGTTTGGTGATGGGCTACTATTTTTTTTTTTATGAAATGGGGAAAGTGGCCAAAGCTCGAGCTATCAAGGCTAAAATACGTGTTCAAGTTTATGGACATTTAGTTTGTGCAAATCATGCCAAAGATTTAGCATGTATCCTTATGAAGAACAAGCACTCTATTTTGGCGGACTTATTAGTCTTGGACACGTCTGGGATACGGACATGCTCGGGCACGTTTCCGACACGTTAAAAAAGAGGGTCCGTTATTAGTATTTTTTTACTTCTGGGGACATGTACACATTTGGGTGACAAATTAAAATGAGGGTCCATTATTATTATTATTATTATGTTCTTCTGTACATGAGACGCGTCCCAAACATGTTCAGAGTTTTTTCAAATTTGGGGCTTTTCCAAATTATATCCCAATTTAGAAGCTTTTCCTCTTATAGTCAATTCCGTTTATGGTGTTGCGTATCTGTTCTTAGTTACTAGATACATGTATGCATAAAATTCAGTTCTTGATGTACAATAGGCTTTTCAATTGAAATTTTTTGTTGAATTACGCTGCTTCTAACACGGAACCACACACACCCCACCCCCCCAACCCTTCTATTTATACGTACTGTGATGTTTATGTTATTGGATTTAAATTCTATCTATGTATGCATATATTTTCAATCTCTCTCTCTCTCTCTCTCTCTCTGGAAATTTTCACAAGGTTTTCCCTTTATATCCAGCAACTGAGGCTCGTAGGATTAGCCAATCAGGAACATGTTTTTCTCCTCTGTGTTATGTTAATGTCTTATTAACATTGTTGTGATTTGTGGACTATTATGCCAATTTGATTTAAAATATGTTGCCTTTTTTAACGTATTCGTATAAAAAGTACTACAAGATAATCATTCAATGTGTCCCTGACATACGCTTGTCCTACTTTTTTGAGGAATTTCATGTCTACATGTCCACGTCGTGTCGTATCCGTGACCGTGCTTCTTAAATCTGACCCCTCCTCCCTTACTTTATTGGAACTATCATTGGCAACGAGTCTTTTTTGCCGTATTCTCCAGATTCCATGTATTTGACTGTGATTATAATCCAATCTCTAGTGGTGGTGAAGCCAACCAAGACATATGTTGGGAACTAGCCCTTTTTGCCGTCTATCAACCCACTGGTCATTTTGTTATGCTGAATGGAACGAGATTGGGCTACTACTCGTAGTCTAAATGTTTTATGATAGGCTTTGACTTTTATTGCTGACATAGATGAATGGACTATGCAGTATGCACTTCTGAACACATTATTGTTTTTCCTTTTTTGGTAAACAAGTAGAGGCCCGTATCATGTAATACCAGTCAAAATAACAACTTGTCTTATGTTGGAAGTACCTCAAAAGATCAAGTTGTCTAGTATTGAAAGGAATCATATATACATATTACACATATATATATATATATATGTGTGTGTGTGTATAAATTCTAGTTTGAGTTGAGCTAATGAAGTGCCAATATGACATATCAGTTTTGGTAATCTTCCCTAGAATATGAAAACTAAGGGGAAAACTGAACAAGGGGGGAAAAGTTAAACTACAAATATTTGGTTCTTGACTGGTCAGTCTACTTTGATTGGAAAATGTGTCCCATTCGTGTAACGAATTGTTTTCTTACGAGTGTATGAGTAGAAGTAGATTCTAAGATTTTGTTGTCCATGTTGGTGATCCATGTCTGGTTGAGGTGTTTTTTTTTTGATTGCATGTTGTAATATTTCAAGGCTAGTGCTTTACCATTAGAATCCGTTTTTGAAGGTGAGGAAGTTCCCTTAGGTCAATCATCCTCCAGCAACAGGGATCTGGACGTTGAACCTGGACGAGTCGACCCATTTGCTGATTCTCCTGCTGGAACTTTACAGGACATTGCGATTAAATGTCGAACCAAGGTATTACCTACAAGAAGTTTTCATAATTCTTTCGTTTATCTTGTATTATTTTTGCTATTGTTTTTCTTTTCTGTTTTTTTTGGTGGGGTGTTGGAGTGGAAGTCATGGTGGTTGGAATCCGTGGATTCAAGTTTGAACTTTGAAGTTTTATTTAAGTTTTAAGAGCATCCACAGTGCTGTGGTTTGCTGTAAGTGAAAAACATTCAACATTTTGAGCCTTGGTATTGCATGAAACCTTTGTTGAATTGTTAATTTTTTTTTTTTCGTGTAACGTACATGTGTGTACACGCATAATTGTGTATTATCTGGAAGAGTGAATCTACGATTCGTGAGTCAATACGATTGACGATTCATAATTTTAGCAAACCGATTTACGATTCAATCCATGTTTTGACAACAATGGTTGAAATAATATCCTTTATAACTTAAACTTAATTTAGCAGTTTGCATGTCACTTTGATATTTTTAATCTTTATGTTCATATCACATGTATTGTATGCCTGAATTCAATGCTCGTAGGTGGAATTCAGGTCAGCTATGCTTTCAAGCACGGAACTGCAGTTTTCAGTTGAGGTTTGTTTAAATGAACTCTTTGCTCACAGATCTGTTACCTCTATGCCAGTATCGTTGATGTGAAATTTTGTTGTCTATTGAGAGTAAAGTTGATTTCACCCTATTGCAAACCCTACTGTATGCGTTTATGTTCCTGCACCCATTTGCTATATAGCACAAACACTAAGGTTTGGGTGCTGGGTACATGTCGGATATGTGTTGGACAAACAAAAAAAAAGTTTGGGACACGCGGCCAACACGGCTGGACATGGGAGTAGACAGAGTATGGTGGCTCCTTTGAAACTTTTTTTAGAATTTTGACGTAAAAGTCTAACATAATAAAATGGGTGATTTTTTATTCGCTGTGCCCAATACTGCATTTCTAAGATTTGTTGTGTCCATATTGTGTCGTATTATCTTTGCTACATAGCCCATTTGTCCATTTGAGACACGTGAATTTGTTAGGACTTGTATTCACAGTCGTCTCTGCAATGTGATTTTGTTACCTATGTTTGTAGAGAACTACATGTTTCAACGAGGTCACATATATTGCTGTCTATTGTCTTTTATAGGTCTGGTTCGCAGGAGAGAAAGTTGGTGAAGGAAATGGTCGAACAAGAAGGGAAGCCCAACGTAATGCTGCCGAGGGATCCCTTATGAATTTAGCCGGTAAGATTCTCCATCAATAGATGTATGTACATGCGTATATACTTATAATTATTTTCCAAGTTATCAACTGCAATATTCATCTAATTGAATTAAGTATTGAGAAGATTGTGATTTTTGAAAAACTGGTTTTATTACATTCAAACCATGAAGATAGCTACTTGTAGAGGCACAGGTTATCTTCTGGCATCTCCTTCTGCTATCAGAATGACAAAAAGAAGCACTTATTGTGGAGGGCAAGAATGAGTGATATACTGGTAGATGATACAATTTAGGAGAATTGATTTACGTAAAGTGAAAATATGAGATGGAGAAGCCATCAAAACATGTGGGCAATGGTAAGATTTTTGTCCTTGTCCTTGTCAAGACAAAGTTGGCATCACGTTATACTGGTGATCCAGATTTTCTACAAATATTTTATTCCTTCGGGTGTGTTTAAGAAAGTTCAAAACAGGACAGGTGTAGGTCCAGTCTGATTATAAAACCAATATTCTGTTGGTCTGATAGAGAACGTTCTAGGGGTATTTAAAGTCAAGGACTTCTATGTTTCTGAAAAGCAGCTATGCAAACACTATACTATTTAGAGCCGGTTTTGATCTGACAAAAAAACAAGTTCTTGTATCACCCAAACAGCCTCATAGATTCTAAAACATCTCAAGTTCATGATCCACGCTTACGCTTCAATCAAGCTTCAGTTGAGCAGTTTTCAATATGCATTTTGTAATTATTCTTTGTACATTTTGGGCTTTTCTGATCATCGGGGGTTATCCTTTTGCAGATAAATATCTGTCACGTCTTAAGCCTGATTCCAGTTTTGTGCACGGAGATGGGAGTAGGTTTCCTAATGTAAATGACAACGGTTTTATTGGTGATGTTAATTCTTTTGGATATCATCAGCCTTTGCCCGAGGAGGAGTCTGTCTCATTTTCAACTGCACCAGAGCCACTACGGGTTTTGGACCCAAGGCTGGAGAGCTCGAAGAGATCAATGGGTTCAGTCTCCGCTCTCAAAGAATTAGTAAGATCACAACAACATGAATAATGTTTTTTTTTTGTTGCTCTTTTTGGTTCTTGGATTTAGTGAGGGGAAAAGAGAGGAAAACATTTTTCTTTGTTCGGTTAATAAGGAAAATGATGAGAAAAGCATGAAAGAAAAGAGAATTTAGTTACAAATAAATTAAAATGTTGAAATCATGGGAGTCACTTTCCTCTATTTCTTTACAATTATGTTTTGAAGTTTTTTATTCTTTAATATTGTTTGATCAAGGAGGAAAATATTCGGGACCTAGTTTTCCTTCTGGTTTTCCTTCCCTCTTTCTTTTTCTTCTATATATCAGCAAACAAACAGAGCCTTAAGTGTCTGTACGTTCTTGTGGTTGTAACTGTGAGGTTTCTGGTTGTTGACGTGATGAGGATTTGTGCTTTATGTCTCCAGTGCATGGTGGAGGGCCTTGGTGTAACCTTTCAAACTCAACCTTCACTTTCTGCTAATCAGAACCAGAAAAATGAAGTATATGCCCAGGTTAGCAACTTCTAGTATAATATTTGGAAGTAAAATTTGAGTATTCATGGAAAGAAAGAATTATTAGTATTGGAACTTATACATTGTAGAATCTTTTTGATTCTTTAGAATTTGTGCCTCATTTGTATTTTAAAGTGAGATGAGAACACCTTTCAATGTTTCTTTTCCCCTTCATTGTGATTGCTGGGAGAACTTAATTTACTAGCTTTAAAGATACGTTTCTATCGTCTTTTACTTTGTAATCCCGATGGATTGAAAAATCTTCTGCTAGATTTACTTCAATTGTGTGGTTATCTAGAGTTTAGGTCATTTAAGAGGTGAGACGTTTTAATCTGTAAAATAGTGGTTGAATTTATTCCAGCCGGGTTTCCGAGGGCGAAGACAGTGTAACAGGTTTGAAGAACATGATGTGTCTTCTCTGTGTCTAATATTTCATATCGTTGGGTTTTCGATGTTATGTTTCCTTAATTGAACCACATAGATGGTTTTGTGGTAGGGCCTTCTAGAGTATAAAATTTATGTGGCAGTTGTCATTTTTTTGACTATCTTCTCTTATTCTTCTGTTTCATCATTTTAGGTTGAAGTGGATGGACAGGTGTTGGGTAAGGGAATTGGATCAACCTGGGATGAGGCCAAGATGCAGGTTTTGTGTTTTCTCTCTCTCTCTCTCTCTCTCTCTCTCTCTCTCTCTCTCTCTCTCTCTCTCTCTATCTATCTCTCTCTCTCTCTCTCTCTCGCTAGTTCTGTATAATTTTCCTCTCACGAACACACCGAGTTCTGAGAACCTGAACATGCTTTTCCTTAGGCTGCTGAAAAGGCTCTTGGAAGTCTTAAGTCCATGCTTGGTCCATATTCTCAAAAGCGTCAGGGTTCTCCGAGGTTAGTGAATTTGTCTATTACTTTCCTACTTTCGTATGGATACTTCTATCTCCAATAGGATTCGGTTAGAACCTAGAGGAGAGGGTGCGAAGCAAGGACAATCCTAGAAGGGTTATGTGTTTGTCTGGCACATTGTCAGACACTACACATGTTGAACACACCAAAATCTGTGTCCTACTTTCTATTAACCCTTTGTTCAGTATGCGTAAGACAAATGACACACACACCTAGATACTTTTAAAACGAAGTGTGATATTGTTGAATGTTGAAAAAATGAAATAGAAGTGAATTGTTTAGGGTCTGGTAGTGATGAGGATAATTAGTGTTCTTTGAATTGTAATTAGCGCATTTGGGAAAAGGAATAAATGGGGTACGTGGAAGCATAATAGAGCCTATACTAATTGAGAATACTTGAAGTTATGAAATCAAAGTAGGGGTTTTGAAATTAAAAATAAGGGTTAATTACATTTTACCCCCTGTGGTTAGACTTATTTTCACTCTACCCCCTGTCGTTTTGGGCTAAAGTGAAACTATTAAGGTTTCTCTCACAATAGCCTCGTATAGGGATTAAGTGTTAAAATTAGCCCCATATAGGAGAGTTTTTAAAATGTCAAAAAGTAACTCCACATAGGCAGATAACCCCAAATTAGCTCCACAAGGGGTTAAGTGTTAAAAAATTAGCCCCATATAGGTGGGTTAAATGGCGGCATTATATCCACGTAGGGGGTTAACCCCAAAATTAAACTCACAAAGGGGGTTAAATGTTAATTATTTTAGTCAATTTAGAGTTTTCATCAGTTTGAGGGAAATTTTACCAGTTCACTTTACTCCGAAACCACAGGGGGTTAAGTGTTCACTTTTGAACCACATGGAGGTAAAGTGAAAATGGGCCTAACCACAGGGGGTAAAATGTAATTAACTAAAAATTTGATATTCAAGAGAATTGTGCATCTTAGTTTTACTATAGACTATGATTTTCTTATCACAAATGATCATAAATATTTAAATAAATGTCATCAGTTTGACGTGTCCTCGCCTTGTCCATGTCCTAATATTTGTTGTGTCGTCGCATTGAGCCATGCCCTTGTATGTCCTCGTGAAGTTCTCGTTTCTTTTCTTTGTTGGGCTTTTTTATTTTTATTTTTTGATTCTTAAGCAAAATAAACTTAGATGAGACTTGTTCAGTTCTATATTGTTTTCATCTGTATCTATAGACTTCCAATGCTCCCCAACTCCTCTTCCTTTCTCTTCCTCCCGTTTAATTATATATCTATATCATATAAGAAGAATGGTTTTGCTGACTAGACACTTTGGAACTTGATCTCTGTCATCATCTAAAGGTCCAAAATTGTTCACACTATTCACCACTTTCTTAAATTTAAATTTTGAAAAAAATTGGAACCCCCCGATTTTTTACACCTTTTGCATTTCCCTCCCCCTCTCTCTAAATTAAGTTTGTATCTAAATGCTACTAATATAATACATATTTTTATAATAAAAAAATGATAAATTTAGGTTCAAACAATTTTTTATTTTATTTTTATTTTTTTATTTTTTTCGGGGGGTCGGTATTGCCCATGGGCAGATGCAATTTGTAGTGCTCCTATATGATTTCCTGTTCTTTTGGTTCTATAAATGTGGATCAGGTTGTTGCAAGGGATGTCAAGTAAAAGACCAAGGCCAGAGTATCCTCCTCGTGTTCTGCAACGAATGCCCTCCTCCGGAAGATATCCATAAAATGCTTTCCCCCCGAAAAATGTGACTTACAGAGATCCCCATAGAAGCAACGGAGGCCTTCACAGCTCGGCTTTCCTCCCTGTTCCAAACAAAAATGTTACTCACTGGATCACCTTGCTGACACAATTCCAAATCCTTAAGAACCGAAAAAAGTGGCCCGACCAAGTTATCATTGTCTAAGATGTTCATGAGGCGGGGATTTTGTGTTGTCGGTTCCAAGATCTTTGGATAGCTAGCTTGGTTGTAAATTTTGAAGAGCTGAGAAGTGAGTGTTCGGCAAAAGGTATAGCTTCTCCGAGAATGATGTACTAACCACAAGAAGTTCAACAGCGGTTCGGTGAACTGAGATTTACTTTTCTGACCTCCTTGTTTAGTGGATGTCCCCAAGTCAGTAGATAGATTGTTAAAATTGTGGGAATCCTAAATGTTGATTCAGCTTTGTGGCAATATGTTGTTGTGGTGGGCTGATGAAAACAGTTTGTCATTTTGATACAAATCTGAATTCAAATTTGTAGTTTATATTGTGATTTATATTGGGTACATTTTGTTTGTGTTGCTTGACATTGTGATGCAGAATCAACAGAAGAGAGAATTACAAAGAGGGGAAAAGATAGTAAGAGAAGGAAGAAAGGGACCCAAGAGGAGGAAGGCTCACACACACACACACACACACACACAAATCACAATAGATAGACGAGAAGGAAAAAAAGGAATGAGGAAAGCGCACACACAATATGTATGTATACACACGCACACACTGAATTCATGATGCAGAACTAAAAAGAAGAGAGAATTACAGAGAGGGAAACCGACAGAAGAGATGGAAGAAAGGGGACTAATGAGGCAATCGCACACATTTTTATATTCAATTCATCTTCATTTCATTTCCTTTTTTTTCCCATAACACTAAGAAGGTAGCTGGTAAGGGCATGTGCATTTTTTAATTTGGGCACCTCTTTTTAAGTTAAAAAAATCAAATTTTAATATTTTACTGTAATTAGTAAGGGCACCTCACTTATTGTACTATATATATATATGGGTAAATTGCAAATTACACTCCAATAGTTTAAGGGTTGTGACAGTTTGGTCCCTATAGTTTCAATTTTGGCAATTTACTCCCTTTCCAGTCCTCAAATTGTGCAAAATCCACCCAATTACAAAATAAGCAAGGGTACAATGGGAATATCACATTATTTCTGGCCCAAAATGACCCCATAATCTATCCCATAATTTTTTCACGGAAGTTTTGTATTATAAGCTTAATTTTTTTATTTATTTTTATCAATTTCACTTTGATATTAGTGTACAATTGCGTGTCCAGCTTTAAATGTATTAGATTATTTAAAAGATTACAAGATATTATCATGTGGTTTAAAAGATTATAAGATATTATCAGATTATTATAAATTTTAAGTGTATCTGATTGTTTAAAAGATTATAAGTTATTTATGGGATAGTGATGGTAATAGTGATGGCGATCCACGGTTGTGGTGGAGACGCGATGGCAATAGTGGTGGTGGTGGTGGCAACGACGGCGATGGTGATGGTAATCGACGACGATGGTGGTGTTGGCCGGCGATCATCGCCGATGGTGATGGCGATGGCGATCTCTGTCTCTCTCTCTTTCTCTCTCTATACACGTGTTCCTTAAAAAAAAAAAAAAAAAAAAACCTAACTATATACGTGGCATGTGCATGTCCATATGCGTTCCTTTTGAATGCAGAATGTCGGATAGTGCATGTGCGCGTGCTAACAATACACAAAAGACTATTTTGGTCAACTAAATTTCATTGGGCATTTCATTAAACTAGTTCACGGGTTAGCCCAATCACGTAAAAAGTATCTAATGTGGCACCTAATCCTAATTAACCCAAAAAAAAAAAAAAGAGGAGGACTAAAACTTATATTAAGCTGAAGAAGGAAGAAATTAAGAAAGAAACAAAATATGAATAAATAAATAAATACAAAACTACACTGATTTACGAAACTAGTGGAGTGTAATTTGCAATTTACCCATATATATATATATATATATAGTATAATAAGTGAGGTGCCCTTACTAATTACAGTAAAAGATAAAAATTTAATTTTTCAACTTAAAAAGAGGTGCCCAAATTAAAAAATGCACATGCCCTTACCAGCTACCCACTAAGAAACTCTTTAAATAGTCAAATGTACATGGGTAAATTACATTCACCTCCCCTGAGGTAAGGTCAAAAAACAGAGACTTTTCTTGTGGTTTACATAAATACATGGAGTGGTACATTATTAAAATGCACTGAAATTCAATAAGAACTGAGAACTTTCATTTTCAGTACTTAATTGTGTTATCAAATACATTTTTAGACTAACAATAATTATTAAATCCGTATTGATCGGTCGATTTAACCAATTGAAATGTGGACCTGTATATAGTCCAGTTTGGTTCTTTAATTGGACCGTTTGTACAATTAAACCAGTAAAAACCAACTTGAGCGGGCTAAAGTAGCTATATATTGAATTTTTTTTTTTTTTTTGCTAATCAGCTATATATTGATTGAAAGTATAGAAAAACCAGTTCGTTGAACATGTAAATTAAATTTCTCACTGAGTAATGACTTAACCTAGTTGGTAAAAAAAAAAAACTATCTATACCTGGGCTCATACCAAGGTTCGAACTTTGCCCCCTCCCCTGGGTCCTGACACTTATGTCTTCGCACAAGATCACTATACCAATTAATAAAAAAAAAAAAATTTAATCTCAAGCCCAGCTCAGCTCAATGTGCTAGTGGGCTTTCGGCTAAGCTCAGGTTTGACCCGAATTAGAGCTTTGGTTTTTTGTGTTTTTTTTTTTAATATATGATTTCTTTAAGACAAAAATAACATGACTATGAATTGACAATAATAACCAATTTATTACTTTATGAACTTCAAGACAATATTGAACAAGTTCAACAATCAAATAACAATCTAACAAATTCAAGACAAGTTAAACTACAAATAATAAACACGTACACTGAGTAATACATGTCAGGCTATATAACGGATTGATCTTATATAAGCCCGAGTCCGGCCTGAAAATCAATTAGGGCTTGCAATTTTGTTCAAGCTTAGCTCGGCTCGATATAAAGCTCAACCCAAAATTTAACGGACCGAACAAGCAAATTTAGCGGACCGAACAAGCGGACTTCATGCTAATCCGGCCAATTGAGAATTCTAGTTATGTGACTCTTTAACATCTCATTTTTCAATCTTTGGAAACATCTCCATTTACAAAGAGTAAGGCCTCATTTGGCAACAACATTTTAAATTTCACAAGTGATTATGAAACTCAAGAAAATAAAATGTAACTGTTCAGAAAATCAGATTCTCAAATTCAATCACCAAAAAAAAAATGTTGAATCAGTTGACAAAATTTTCAAGTGGTCAAAAGCTTAGAGACAAAAAATAGTTTTTTTTTTTTTTGCAATTGAACTACAAAAGAAAAAGTTGTGCCAGACAGGCCATAACTATTTGAGTATTAATCCTTTCGGAAAATGCTAGATCCACACAGTGAATCACACACTTTTTTTACACAGCTTTAAATGCTTGTACATTGTGTTTGAATTTTTTTTTTTTGTGCCCCACTTATCCAGCACAGGGTACAAGCATTTAAAGCTATGTGTGGAAAAAGTGTATGGTTCACTATGTGGGTCTAGCATTTTCCTTTTCTTTTTCTTTTTCTTTTTCTTTTTCTTTTTGTGGGGAGGAAAAACAGGGATTTTATTATGCAAGATCTGCAAAAACTGAACTTTCAAAACAAGGAGTGGAGGACATAAGCCTATCCAAGACAGTATCCTCAATAGCTAAAGCTATAGTTAGCTAATTCATGTGCTGCTACATTGCACTTTCAATTAGTGTGATGCACTCTAGCTAACTCTTCAAATCAGCCCAGCACCTCTTTCACCTCCAGCACACCAAATTTCACATCCAACAATTCTGACCCTGAATTTCAATGGCCTTTATGTGAGTCCGACATGGGACTCACAAAAATCAAGAATTTGGTGCGAGTATAATATTTTTGCCTCCAGAATGATATCACCATATGACTTGGATATCAAGCTGCCACATCATTCACATCTTTGACAACAAACCATTTGCATCAAACTCAAAAACCACTCTTCTAAATCCTAGCTCAAGTGCAATTGCCTCGATTATGGTTGCCGATAGACATGGATTCTCCTTTCTTGCCAATGCGCCAATAACCTAGTACCGTTTCTAGCTAGCCACCACACCTATATCCGTGAGAGCTAACTGGTGGGCCAACCAGTCATAGACCCACAAAAAAAAAAAATGAGCTATGAGCCATCCAAATAAACCACAACGTGTAGAAAATTAACATCATCTTTCTTTTAGGGTTCTCTCTCATCATCATATGATTCATATCCCACCAAACATCGAAACTTGGATATGGATTCTTTAAGGAACAAACATCCTTAAGAATCCATTCCAAACTCTAGCCAGTTTGTTATGTATAGTTGTTTGTGTCTATTCCATACATCTAGGACACCCTGACATTCTGTAGGCCCTCCATAACAAGATGTCAAAACTTGGGGAAAGTGAGAGCAACCCATAGAGTTTTCCATGATACCAACATTGGCAAATTGGATGATGGAACCGCATGTGGGACAATCCTATTAATTTAGCTAGATTTTTATTGTGATTTGATTTCCTTTTATGATAGAGTTGTATTACCTGTCTAATAAGAAATGATTGTAAGCTCTATAAAAAGGGGATGTTGTATAGAAGTTTAAGAAACCCTTAGTGTGCCAAGTTGGGGGTCTCCCCTCGTGGGGGTGCATTGTCTAGAGTGTGAGAGAGATGTGGGTTCTTTGGGTATTGAGAGTGGGTGTATAAGGGGTTTGAAGGTCGGATAATGTGATTTAATTCAACGTATCTTGTACCGCATTTTACTCTCAATAGTGAAAGAACAGTTCTTTCGGGTGTGAACATAGACAATATTTGGTCGAACTATGTAGAAATCTGTGTTTTCTTTAGTGTGAATATTTATTATTGTTGGGGGGGGGGGGGGGGGGGGGGGTGTGGGTGTGTGTGTGTGTGTGTGTGTGTGTGTTTTGTGTGTTTATTGGAGAATTTGGTTCCGCGTTTAAATTCCCAACAACTTCTTCATTCCACAAAATGATCATATGAACGGCACTTTTGACTACGGGTATAAGAAAAAACCGACCGACCGACCAAACCGAGTGGTTCAATTGATTTTTAAAAATAACCACAAGCTTAAAATCGGACCGAGCCGAAAAAATCGATAAAAATCAACCGAACCAACCATATTTTGTCGGTTTTCAAATGTGCAAAAAAACCAACCGAATCGACCGAATATATGAGTTTAGATAAGCCTTGCCAAATTAGTACATCATCCCAGCTACAATTGACAGGAAGCTTTTAAAATTTGTTCAGCTTCTTGAGGAAGGCAAACCTATTTCACTATCCCTTCATTCCACTATTTTCAAATCTACATCAATCCAACAGCTACCTTCGCATCTTCTTGGAGTAATCGGAATAGTGAAACTACCCTATCCTTGAACCCATCTATTTTTTCCATATTCTAGCTAACTTTCTCCATTTCAAATTCGCCAAATAATTCCCTTTTTCAGCTCCTTCCCAACATTTATAATGCTTCGCCATGCGCAGGAACATGTGAAATTCACATGTCAGAAAGTATCTTGTCTTCTCTCCTGTGGGCGGCTCCTCCTCTTCTTCTTCTTCTTCTTCTTCGTCGCAGCCACACATAGATGCCAACAACACACTATCTCCGTAATCCTTCTCTCTAATCTAAAAGGTTTGACGATATTTTATTCTCAATCTCCCCAGTGGAGAAAGAGGGAGAGAGAGAGAGGTAGGGGTGCCATTTGGAATGAAAATTCTGATTCTGACCGATTTCGATCCGAAAAATTTTGATTTTGACATCAAAAATTGAATTTCGAATTCCAAAAATTCCAAAAAAATTTGGATCGGAATTGGAATTATTTTGAAAATTCTGAAATTCCGAAAATATGTTTTTCGAAAATATTTTTGAAAAAATCTGAAAATTTGGAAGAATGTGGACTTGTTTGTCACACATCGAATAAGAGAAATGATAGAGTAGGTGACTCTCTATAAAAGAGTGACTTAACATTTCAATAGTATTTGTAGTCCGAAAATTCCAAAAATTATGAAAAATTCCAATTCCAATTTTGAAAATTTTGAAAATTTCCGAAGAATTCCGATTCTGAAATTTATGAAAATTCCGAAATCAGAAAGTAAATTGAAATTCCAAAAAAAAATTGGAACAGAAATCGGAATACTTATTTAATTTCTGAAATTTTCAGAATTTTTTTTTAAAAAGGGTATTCTGATTCGTTCCGGCCGAAACACAGCCCTAGAGATAGGTCATACTAATTGGGCTAGCCCCTCTTGGTCTACGTGACTCTTTGTTTTACTTTATGGTCTTTTATTATATAACATATACACATATACACACTATATAGTACTATAAAATTAAGAGTGGAAAAAATTTGTTAATTAAAACTGTGTCAAAGTTCTTCAAAGTTCTAAAATTTACAAAAGAGAAATGTCAAGCTTCCCACATTTCTATTTCCAAAGTGCTTCCCAAATAACCTAGCAGTGGGGTGAGGTAAACAACTTCCAATCAAAATTCAATTGGTCTCACTGTATTTGACGTGACTCCACTGCAACATCATCTGAGAAACACCTTTAGGATAAAAATTTGGAAAGCATATCATTACTCTTTACAAAAAGCCTTCGAATTAGCATAAAATCTTAATAAAATCCACATTTTTTTAAGCTATCATATATAACCTATTTTTTTTTCCCAAAAGTTCAGTGGGGCGGCTGCCCCCGCTCACCCCCACTATGGGTCCGCCCCTAGGTAGACCACACAGTGTCACAGTACCATCCATGAATGATTATGAGTGGAGTAATATTTGAGACACAACTTTCATACAACTTTCATACAACCTCCCCAAAAGATGTGTCTATCTCTCTCCTGTGATATCACTGGAACCCACAGTGACACAGGAAAGAGATAGACACATCTTTTGGGAAGGTTGTATGAAAGTTGTATGAAGGTTGTGCCCCAAGTATTACCCGAGTGAGTGTTTGTGAGTTTTTGGATGTGAAGTGGGTGTGGGTGTAGCATTATATTATAAAGTGGATCAAACGCCTGTCACATGGTGGCTTTGTAATTTTTTTTTTTCACTTTTCTATATATTTCTTATTTTTCCCCCTATCTTTCCTATTTTTAGAATTAATGTAGATATAAATGTATAATCTCTCTCTCTTCTCTCTCTCTCTCTCTCTCTCTCTCTCTCTCTCTCTCTTTCTCTCTCTCTCTCTCTCTCTCACACACACACACACACATATATATATATATATATATAGCAGCTATAATATATTTATCCCAAAATTGTACCAAGATTAGCTATAATATACTTTTAAACTATATATAATATCATCAATATCTAATCTATCTAATCTGTTTTGATATATATGGTAGATAATATATCCCACATCGAATAAACATGGGATTGGCTATGACTAAATATACATGTTAAGGCCTCTCCACCTAATAGCTTATGCTTTTGGATTAGATCAAAAAATTCTTCATGGTATCAGAGTCAGGCATATTCCCAACCCCCACGATGACAGACCTAACAAAAGGCTACACGATAAAAAGACCCAAAGAGGCGCACGTGACAGACTCAAGAAGAGGCTGCACGTGAGGGGCATGCTAGATAATACGTCTCATATCGAATAAACATGAGATTGACTATGGCTAGATATACATGTTGGGTCTCTCCAAACTTTTGGATTGGATTCAAAATTCCATACATATATCTTCAAATATACAAACATATATGACAAACTAAATTTTTTAAATTAAAATAATATAACTTCATTATATATAAAATAAGAATACCACTAATAAATAATTTGCTTAGAAAAACAAAATACGTACCTAAAATTTAGAAATATTTTTCCGTGTATCTCACGGGTATTGATTCGAGTGATTGTAATTTTAGAACTATTAGTTTTCTATTAGTACACTTTTTTAGCACTAAATTACAAACATTTAACGCAAAATCTGTTGGCTTGTAAATTAAATACATCTTGAAGCACGATACCACAGAATTTTTCACATAATATACAGAGAAAAAGAAAGTCTATAGAGTAAGAAAGTGGAGAGGAGATGGTGGTTAAGGGAAGAGGTGGCCATCCACCTGTTGGCCACCCAGCCTCAAGGCCCGGGCCCTAGACATACAGGGCTTGGACTAAGATAGTGGCCCGTAGAGGCGGGCTTAGCTACTTCTTTGAAGCCCGTTCAATTTTTGGAACTGGCTCGGACAAGGTACAAGAGGCCCAAAGTGGCCCGGCCATGGGCGGAGGTAAGAGTAAGGCCGGGTTGCAGCCACCTCAAAATCTAAGAAATTTTTTTAATACATGTGATATTATAGTCCAATTATAGTTTCGTCCATCCAAATTTAAAAAAAAAAAAAAAAAAAAATTACATATGATAGTCTAGCTCAAATGTAGTCTAATCCACCCCAAAATTCAAGAATTTTTTTAGTAGATGCGATATTTTATCCCAAATGTACTCTAGCCCACCCCAATTAAGTGTTACAAACTCAATTGGACATACCTTGTTCATAAATAGACCCCAAAATGTATAAATATTACCCCAAAAGATAATATTGTTCTTAAATAGATCCAATTTAACACAACATCTCATTATCAAATATGTATAAATATATTCCAAATTTTTTTTTCTCGGACCAAACCCTCATATAGCTTCCTCAGCCCCAAAAAATTCTTGGCTGCGCCCCCTTGGCCCAACCCGGCCCTCATATTATGCAGCCACTGCTAAATATGTGTACATTGGTGGATTTCTTTCTCTTCTTTGGTGATTTTTTTCCTTCTTTTTTTCTTTCTTTTTTTTTTTTTTAAAGAATTTAAACATTTGTTTCTTCGCTACTGGTGTTCGATGCATTTATTCACTGTGTGTTTCAGTTGGAGAAGGGATAAAGTGTAGAGTTAAGTTTATGGGAAACTTCAAAGGGAAATAGTTCACAACTAGTTGGGAAAAATTTTGACACGGCCTGGGCTTGGGGATTGCAATTCTATAGGGTCGAGCTTGGGTTAAGGTATTCTTATTTAATTTCTAGTGCTAGCCTGGTCTGGGCTGGCCCTCGACTATCCCTAGGGGAGAAAATATTCATTACAATTGCTATTTTGCTGATATGGTATAACAATCAAATCTGAACCCTTTATTTATTCATCTACACTTCCTATTTTTAAGAAAAATTTAATGCACATAATCCCAAATCCCAAATCTGTAAATATGTTATTTTGCTGATGTGATATCCCCGTTGCATTAAATATTTACTCCTAGGTCGGAGGGATCTTTTGGACATTTTTGCAGGCTACAAAAAGGAGGAGAAAAAACTCTTCAATAATCCGTCTATTCAACACGGACCCTTCTCTCTGTAGTCATTTTCCAAATCATACACTAATTTTTTGCTTTGTTTTTTTTTTTTTTTTGGATTTCATTAGGCTTTTTACTACAATGAAATAAGTGTCCCTTTCTTTTGTATATTATTCTAGACAGTACATGAATATCACTTGGGTTTTTATAAATTTTATTTTATTTTGACAATATGTTTTTTTATAAGGAAACTTGACTTTTATGTTTGATTTCATATAAAGAAACATTAAAGGGACATTTCTTTTGTTTTAGAAAAAAAAAAAAACAATCTCTTTCTAAAGGGTTTTTTTTTTTTTTTTTTTTTCAGAGCTATATAAAATACAATTGATAAATATAAATATGTGCATTGTATATTTGTCTGTAATACACAAGTTAATGTATGGTGGTAGATCATGATTTTTGTATTAAGAATTAAAATTTTGTAAACTTTGTCAATGTATCAATTATCAATATATTTTATACTGATACAAGTAGTTGACTGTTTAAATAATTATTTTTTAAAATTATAGCTGGTCTGTTTAAACAATTTCACATGCATTGTATTTTTTGATAAATTTTCGTACATTTGCACGGGTTGTCTGACTAGTTTCACATAATTCATTAATTATTAAGCAGCATCTAAATTTTCAATGGAGAGCACCTCGATTTGGAAAGTCACAAAAGTATAGTGAAAAGTCATTATCTTCAGCCAACTAGGGTACATGCTTCCCAATATATATATATATATATATATATATATAATATATTTAAATTTATATGTTTATTTCTAGTTATTCAACCCCTAAAATAGAAATATATGATTTAGTCCCTAGAAATTCAAAGTAGTTGGAATTGACTCACCCCCAATTCGTGGAATAGAGAGTAGTCCCCAATTACATCTTGAATCTAGAAATTAGTCATTTTATCCAAATTTGTATAATTTTTGTAGACCAAATTACCCTTATGATCAAATATATATAATTATATATATATATACGTATGTATAGGCGTGTGGATTGTGGAGGCAGTTATGGTAATCGAAATTCGGAGAGATCATGGATAAGGATTGGATTTTGCCTAAATTTGATTTTGTGCATTTATGGCTGTTAAAGATAAGGAAATAATGAGAAATTTGTCACTCTTTGTTCTATGTGACTAAAAAATTACAAATTGAGAAATTTCTCACGTTTCTTGATTGAATGATGAATTTTCTCACTTTTGGTTATGATAATAGTATATTCAGTAATTGCTCATGTTGTTACCGACAGGAAGTAAAGTGAGAAATTACAAATTTATTTGCTGAGAGATTACAAATTGAAAAACTACTCTGTGAAAAAGTGAGAATTTCTTACATCTAGTAATGAAAATGTTACAACGAAATACAAAAGACATGTTATTGTTGATACCATATTCATATATAATGCAAGCTTACAAAATTTAAAATTGTCATGAATCACAGTACCAGATATCTCACCTTTTTTTATTATTTATTTTCAAAAAGAAATTTCTTACCTTTTTTTTTTTTTTTAATTTTATTGCTCATTTTCAAAAAGAAAAGTATGATAAAATGTGAGAATTGTTGAGAAATTCATGCTCACTTTGACAGATTTTAACAATCATCAAATCATTTGGATTTTTTACGTATCATATCGATTTGTTGAGTTCTTAATAAAGGAGTGAATTTATCATTTTTTTAATGTGAAAATTGTTAAGATAACGTGAGAAATTCTGACTTACAGAAAGTGAGAAATTAAGATAACAGAATGTGATCAATTTCTTATTTTTGTTCTGACAATTAGTTTATTCATGGAAGTTTTGGTGAGAATTTTCTCACCTTTTTTTTTGGTTCATTTTCAAAAAGAAATTTCTCACCTTTTTTTGTAAGAAGTTTTACAAATATAGATTTTTGAAATATCAATAAAAAAAAATTACAAATGATGGGAAGAAGGAAAAAAAGTGGAAAAAAGAAAAAGAAAAAAGGCAAGCACTTGTCTTCCATAAAACTTCTCCTTCTCCTCGGTTGCCCGAAAGCGACCATGGCCGAGCTTGGAAGATGTATCAATCAACTTGAGTTTAATCTCCTCCGCAGCAAGTCTAGATGTCTTTGTCATCAAAGATTGTCTTAAGGTGACAACACGCTTCTTTGGACCCACACAACATCCCTTTATCATCAGGTAATCATCTTTCACTACTCTATAATGGAGGAATCCACCCATTGGAGTAATATCTTTCACTACTCCATCCGATCGATCGATCAAGAGAGAGAGAGAGAGAGAGATTGAGAGAAATATAGAGAGATATTGAGATATACATATACACATATATGTTTAATCTGAGAAATTTTTGAAGTTTCAATTTCAAACCCCTAATTTCAATGTGATGGGAGAGATATATATTTGGATGACAGTTATCGCACGCACACACACACACACACACACACACACACACACACACACACACATATATATATATATATTATAATATGAGGGTATTTTTGTCCTCAAAATAGGTGAGAGACTAATTCTTAAGTTGTGTTATACTAGAGACCAATTTTTAGAAAGAGTGACTATAATGGACTATATATATTAAGTATCCCTCTATAAAATGCCATAAACTTCCAAACTATAAATCAGTTTTAGATGAAAAATATATATATATATATATCTGTGATCTACAAAACAAGATGCATATTGACTATTAAATTCTTCCAAAAAAAAAATTTCAAAATTTTGCATCTCAAAAACGAATATCGAAATCTTTTTGTAAAACCAATACTTTCATTGCGTAGAACTCAACAAATTGGTCCAAAGAAAGAGGACAATTAGTGTTAAATCATTGGTTCTGAACTTAAGAGTCTAAATGACCTTAAAATTTTGCAGTTTTATGAAAAGTCCCTTCTTACCTACACTTTTGTGAAATTGTGAAATTTCACAAAAGTAGTTTTATGAAATCTCACAAAAGTAGTGAATTGCACAAAACATTTTTTGTAAAATTCGTTGTTTTGTGAAATTTTAAAATATAAGTATAGTGTACATATATAAGTGCAAAGACTTTTCACTAACTGTAGGGACTTTTCACTCAAGTGGTTTTTTTGTTAGACCTTGCCTATACAAGAACCATAAAATATCTTTATCACTGACTAGCCCAAAAAAATCGTCCAAAATGGCTAAAGTATTGCAAAGTTTTTGTCATATCGCAGATGATACTGTCTTTATGATATTGCCCATATAAATACAGTTAAATGATATTGTCTTGCATGTTATTGTATATTGTCAAAGACAGTAACATAGTATTGCATAAAAGATAGTAACATCTAGTCAAAGACAGTAACATTTCTTTAAATCGACCGAAGAATTACAAAATTATTGTCATTTTGCATATGTTACTGCCTTTACGGTACTGCCTAGGTAAAACAGTAACTTATCATCAAAGATAGTAACATAGTTCTGCACAAAAAGCTAGTAACACGTCGCTAAAGACATTAACATTTCTTCAACTCGATAAAAAAATTGCAAAATTATGGTCATTTAGAAAATGTTAGTGTTAAAGTACTGTCCATATAAAAAGAAAGTAACATATCGTCAAAGATAGTAACATGATATTGTGCAAAGACATATTGTCAAAAACAGTAAGATTAAAGAATTGCAAAATTATGGAAATTCTATAAGATGTTATTGTGTTTATAATACTGCCCAGGTAAAACAGTGACATATCGTCAAAGACAATGACATTTCTTCAGAGATAGTAACATGATACTGTGCAAAAACAGTGACATGATAACGTCTTACGGTACAACACAAATGTTACTATATGAAATTTTTATTTTTGTTTTTCATAGTCCATTATAGATCTTGTTTGATAGATCGTTTCTTCTAAACTACTTTCAAAATGGAGTTGTGTTTGAAGCTAAAAGTTAAAAAACATTTAGTCGGGGTGAGCAAGTAATTGGTAGTTGAAGGTCGGTTGATCTTGTAGGGTTCTAGTACTAGTTTGTTCAAGTTTCTTGAAGCATTAATAATAATATGTTTGGGCATCAATCTAGCAATTTCCTTTATAGTTTGTTTGTGACTTTGATGAATTATTCTGTACATTGCATTTTCTTTAAGGCCTTGATTCTAATTTTGTCAGTTCAGATGATTTCTTGGGAGTCATTGCCTTGATGAGAGGCATCATATTTAGGCTCTGCTCCATCTGTGATTTGTATCCTTCATCACTTCCATGGGAACTCTCCAATTTTTCATCACCATTAATAATTTAATACTTCTAGAAATTGTAGTTGGGCTGCAATCATTTAGTTGGAATAATTCAATGTTGTAAAAGTAAATTGGGTTTCCTTTAAAATATGTGCACATCAAATTAGCTAACAACCAGAATGAAGAATTAACTCTCTCTCTCTCTCTCTCTCTCTCTCTCTCTCTCTCTCTGACATAAAAGCAACTTCTGATCTAATAATGAGCACAAGACAATTTCTGTAAGCTAATCCTCCACTTGCATGATGTAACGCTATCCACAACCTTTTTGGCAAACTTTTCCACAATCATACATCCTGACCCTTGATTTCAATAGACTCCATGAGAGTCCCAACACAGGACCCACTGAAATCAAGGACTTAAATGTGTTAATTGTGGAAAAGGTTATGAAAAAAATTATGAGTGTAGTATTTTTGTTCACCTAATGAGGTATCCTAACCTTTATGACTAGTGTGTTATTCACGGCAGAATTTTGCAAATGTGATAATAATAATAATAATAATAATAATTCAATTCTGATGAAAAATCAGCAAATCTATTCCCTTCTCTCAAAAAAGGTGTGGATCAGACTGCCCTCGCACCAAGTCAACAGGAATTTGCAATCTTCAATAATGGGCCCCAATGGGTGATTTGTTAGCTCATTTTTCAGATGGGAACACACTGTCTCTGAATCCGTTTCAACATCCAAGTCCCTTTTTCCACCACGATTGCATAGACAAAAACACCACCAAATACTCCGAAAAAAGAATTTCCATTAGCTAGTAGAGTAGAATAAAAACCCACTGTTTACATTACTCCTATCATTTTGAATTGCCCAATAAAAATTTCACAACCTTCATGTTTATGCTTTTTAGCGGCAGACCCTTAATGCTTACCTTCACCTCTCTTCCCCACTTTACCCCCAAACCCCATTGCAGAAATGGAGTAAGATAACGCACAAAAAAAAAAAAAAAAAAAAAATTTAAAAAAATATATATAGAAGAACAAATTATCGGAGAAAAATATATCAAAACAGTAACCAATGAGAAACTTGTGCTTGTGAAACAAGTTACGCCGCACGTGGCGTTAACTCTCTCTTTTTGTTGAATTTCCAACACCTAGAGGCACCGTAATGGGAATAGACTTTGATCTTCATCTAGGGGTCACTTGAGTGATAGTAATGGGGACAGAGCTCATTTGATAGGTACCAGAACTCTCCGATGACTTTTTACCTGAGAACGGGACTCCACTACTAGGTCCTTCAGAGTCTAGGAAGAAGCCCGGGGCTGTGAGAAGCTTCTCATTGAGCCGAATATTTTTCGATAGCATGTCAAGAACTTGGCTCATCATTGGCCTTCGACTTGCCGTGGATTGGGTGCAGAAAAAGGCTACTTTCATGTACCTAATGGCATCTGCTTCTGGGAATTCTCCTAATTCTGGATCCACTAGCTCTAGGAGTTTCCCTTCTTCGTAAAGCTGCCATGCCTGTCAATGCACAACTATATATCGTAAGGAAAATAATGGTTCAAAATCCACTAAAAGCAATATTTTAGACAAAATCTCACAAAATGAAAATATTGGTTTGTGGAGTTAGAGGAGGAGAAGAGAAGGGAAAGAAAACAAGAAGGAAACCTAGTTCCCTTGTGTTACTCTTTGTATTTTCCTCTATACTTGAGAAAAAAAATGGAGGGAAGTGACTCATAAATTTCAAAAAATTTATTTTATTCACACTATATCTTCTTTTCCTTCCGACTTTCCTCACCGTTTTCCTTACTAACCAAACATAGAGAAGTTTTTCTTTGGTGTTTTCCTTTCCTTTCCCTCACTAACTCGATGAATCAAAATAGAGCCGTAGCTTCATCAACTTTATTTGTAGAATTTCAGCCAATTTCCTTGCAGTTATAAATTACAACGCCTCAATGCCGGATCATTCGAGGACAAGTTAAATCGAACTATATCTTGCTTACAGGAGAGAGAGAGAGAGAGAGAGCGCATGCATATCTATAAGTGACTTTCTCAAATTTGAAAGGGAAAAACTGACACACCCATTCCAGGAGCAACTTCTGCATCCCTCCCCAGTTTGCCCTCACACTGCTTCTGCCACTGATTACTTCAAGAATAAGGACCCCAAAGCTATAAACATCTGCCTTCAATGTTAACTGACCACCCATTGCATATTCAGGCGCCAAATAACCACTGCATCAATTAATCAAAAGCTTCTGAGCTGGAAAGAATTATTTCACATCCATTAATGAGGATTATCCATGCAATTTGGAAGAATGTATAGATAGTTATCTTTACGTAAGCTGCCAGAAATTTCTCTCTTCTCAATTCTGACTTTTTTTTTTCCAAATGTTGAACTCTCTTCAATCATTGGTATATTTATTTTTTTTTTTAGAAGAAATCATTGGTATATTTATAACACTTACTTTTTCACACATACACCTTACTTCTTCGCTCAGGCACAGGCCTTATGACGCACCTTGCCATTGGGCTCTAGAAGACCTTGGCACCTTAATGAGCCTTGATCCTTTAACTATGGTGCTGGTGCACACATGTAATAGGTATGATTTTACATTTTGTCCTTCCATCTTTTGTTTTCCCTCTATATGTTAATTAAAGCTTTTGTTTATGATTTTCTACTTCTTCCATGAATGGTGAGGTAAAATTTTGGATGTAGTGACAAAGCATGTAAGAATCAGCATTGTACATCTTTTTATCTTTGTTGTATGGTTGTACCTGCTGGATTAACAACTGAATCTCTGAAACTGTGTCATCTTATTCTCCTGTTTGAAAAACTTTAGAATGCACACTGTTGCAACTATTGGCATTCTTATGAGTCCCATTTGCAACAATTTAGTATTAGTGCTCTTACCTCAATGTGACCATGTCCCTTATTATTTAATACACCTACAGTGTCGTGGTACAACCATTCATTATTGTTTGAGCTAGATTAAATCTTCCTCAAGGGAAACTTGAGGATATATCTCCCCCAGTTGAGCTCGGCTCACCTCCACTCTCTATTCTTATCTCACGGTCACCTCATTACTTCGTGATGAACCTGGGGGCTTGGGGGGCAGACTCGGAGAGCCAATTTGGCTCGGTGGTTAATTATAGTGTCGACTCTCATGCCATGCCATGAACCATCTATTGGGACTCTCAGGTTCATGCGACTCAATGGCTAAAGTTGAGTGTTCATTAAGGTTTGGCTTGCGCCTTTGCTGTAAAACACCAGGGTCTTTTCTAGTCTTTTTTGGAGAAGAGGGGTTCTTCTAGTGTCTTCTTAGGCCTTTCGCATTGGTTGTGGATTAGGCACGAGCAGAAGCCCTAATCACAAGGGCACAGGGAAAAATAAGAAAAATTCATTTAAATACCAATTTGCCTGCATCAGGTTTGGACTGAAGCACCTTTTTCAGCCAAAATGTGTTTTTAGAGCTCTGAAGTGCTCCCTAAAATTAGACCAAACAGGCTAATAAATGCTTTTTGGGTTCTAGAAGCATGTATGGCCCAAATGTGCATTTGGGAAGTGATTCCAAACAGGCTCGACGACACGCGGGTCACGCCATGATCATCGCTCTTCAAAGTGAGCTATGCCGAGTCAAATGTACCCCAACGCTGGTCACATACTCCCAACTCTTATAAAAAAGAATGATTTGTATCCCGTTGGCACTCTAGTTGGATTACTCTTACTCTTAATTTAGTTGATTGAGGTACATTTGAGCGGACTGAGGACATTTCAAGTTGCTCACATAATACAAATATCCACTTCTCTCTCATTCGCTAAACTGTCTCACTGTTCACATGAAACATCATCTCGACAACCTTAACCATCTAAAGTGAAACAACTCCATAAAGAACACCTTCTCATTATCATTTCCACACACACACACACACACCCCAGGGCAGTCTTTTACATGAATCCATACAGGATCTGCAGCATGTCAGTTTCAAAAGTGCTCTAAGATCCAGACAATGACTTTACCCAAGGTTGTGGTGCCAATTTATGGCAGAGTTTAAGTAATCAACATTTTGCAGACAAGAAGTGAACCGCAATCAATGTAACAAGAAAGAATCTTCTAATGTTGGCAAAAATAATGACGTAACGTTAAACAACTTAGAGCCCGTTTGGTATTGTTGCCTCTCGGGGGAGTAAGAGATTTTTTCCCTTTGATAAATTATTTCAGCAAAAAAAAAAAAAACCAGCGAATTACTGCTGCTGATTTAATCTCTTCTTTTTTTTCAGCTTTAAAGTGAATTCAATCTGTGAAAAAGCTGAGAAAAAGGTTTTGCAACATGGACTCAAATCTCTCAATAATCCCAAATAAGTGATTCTTGGACCCAAATAAGCTTTGATCCAAATGGGCTCTTAATAGCTAAGGGGAAAAAAAAAATTTCAAGTCAGAAACGGTAAGAAAAACATACGTTGTTCCAGCTATTTTTGTGCTAATGTGTGTGATGGTATCTGGAAAAAGTTTAGCCAACCCGAAGTCCCCAATTTTTGCTGTGAAGTCTTCGTCAAGAAGTATATTGCTAGCTTTGATGTCTCTGTGCACTATATGTGGCACAATTTCTTCATGAAGATATGCAAGAGCCCTAGCAATATCAATGCAAATCGCTGATCTTCTTCCCCAATCCAATCTTATAGTTCTTCTTGAACCTGTAAGTATAATCAAGTTATATAGTTGGTGTTCCTTCGTGTACAATATTATGGCCTGTTTGCGCGTCCCATGAATTTGAATAAGCTCAATCACAATTCGTAAAGCATTTCAATGGAAAAGTTCACCAGCTTAAATGAGGCCATTTGGAAACGTAGACATTTAAGAATTTATACTTAAAATTCTCAACTATATCATCTTTAAATAAATAAATCTAGGAATGACCACATAAAAAGAAACATGATGAAGTTTTCCTTTTTTGCCCCAATGAACTACCCCCAAGAAGAAGGATTTATATATTAAATGTTTTGCAAATTGTGAGGTAACGCCTGCTGGCCCAGTAACTTGAAGAAGAGCCTAACAACATGGCCCAAAATGCCTAAGTCCAAGTAACCAGTAGCAAGGCTTGAGGTGTTATATAAGCCAACCAACCTCTTTTTATCTTAATCATTGTGGGACATCACAATAACCAATCCAAATCATGGGATGCCCAAACAGGCTAATAGGGATTTGTTGACCTTCGACATTAGAATTACCTAATAACGCACGATCAAGGCTGTTATTTTCTAAATATTCATAGACCAAAATACGGTTAGTCCCTTGAACACAGCATCCGATTAATTCAACAAGGTTTGGATGCTTGACATTTGATATGGTATCAATCTCAGTCAAAAATTCACGCACCCCCTGCTTCGATTCAGCAGAAAGTGTCTTCACAGCAACTTCTATTCCATTTTTTAGGACTCCCTACAAAATTAAAATGGCATTGATCAATGTAAATGGGATGAACAGAGAAACAAATGCAATTCTCAAATATCGTAGTTTTAAAATATAAGTGAAGTCCAAGTAACATCAACATATAATTTGCACTTTAGTATAAACTTGGTCAAGCTCAAAAAATCACTAAAAACATTAACAAAACTTCTATCTAGAAAGATGACTGATCTCAAAGTCTCCTATAAGACGCTGGGATTATTGAGAAGTTCAGGTGAGAGTTTCGCTACTAGTACAGATATGTAAACTTCAATTACATTGTTCAAGAACAAGGATAGTTGAAGTTAAATGCTTACATATTATTCTAAAAATGGCGTAAAAACATTAATAAACATCCATAGAATACGTATCAGAGAAAGGAAAAAAAGAAAAAGAAAAAAGTCCACAACAATGTCATATCAAAGATATTAGTAAAATACACAAGCTACATGGTCATAAAATTGCCTTCAGCGACTGTTGAAGTAAATCCAACAATTCAAAAAAAAAAAAAAAAAAAGTCAAGCTCCTCTGGAGGCTAGACTTTTCACTCAGATGCCATGAAAACAACTACATAATCAGCCAAGTGAGAAAATTTTAGAGGAAAGAAACTTTTTGTAAGACTGACTACCTTGTAAACTGTACCAAAACCTCCACGCCCTATCTTATTGGATGGATGAAAATTTGATGTTGCTGTTGTTAATTCATTGAATGAGAAGCTTTTTACTTTCCGAAGCAAATTACCTGGGCAACAAGGAAACAATAGAAATCAAATAGATGGATATAGTCGATATTTAGCACTAAAAATAGAGAATACTCGTACATAGGAGAGCTAAGGTTCTGTACAATTTTATACCAATACTGGTAGAGTTCCCTTGGTTGTACAATTTCTCCTAAAGCTGACGTTGAGAGGCAACCATCTTCCTAGGAGAGTTAAGGCCACTTTCCTTGGACCGCAAGGAATAGGAAAATCTTTGAATGGGAAAACCTTTGAATGGGCTGATTTGTATAACTTTGTGTTAAAGAATGGTCTGTTGAGGTTATAACTTTTTGGTTGGAGCCTGATTTTGTATTGAACGCGAGCTTATACATTGCAACAACCAATGGTCTTTTAAGGCTCTGTTTGGTCCATGGATTTCGTGACGAAAAAGAAAAGGGAAGGAAAACAAGAAGGAAAGCCAATTCCCTCGTGTTTTCCCTTGTGTTTTCCTCCATGCTCAAATAACATTAAAAATTAAATATCTCTAAAATATAATTGTAATATACGAATAAAGGAAGGAAATGACTCACAACACTCAAAATGTTTAATTTATTCCTCGACTTATGCTCTTTTCTTTCCTTTTTTTCCTCATCGTTTTCCTTATTAACCATACAAAGGAAAAGGTTTTCCTCTATGTTTTCCTTTCTCTTCCCGCACTAAATCCAAGAACCAAACAACAAAGCCTAACGATAAAATTTGGGGCACAACTCTGTGGAAAGGAGTTGTGTTAAAGCTAATTGAAACCTTCAACAAACATGCGGCGACCTACTTACCTATCCCCCACAAATAATAGAGGAACAAATGAAAACCAGTTCTTTATCCAGGAAAAGAATAAAAAGAAAAGGACCATTTAGAACTATCCTAGTTAATTGGTGAAGGAGTATTATATCAATACCACTTATCCTACCCGTATGATTCTACAAATAATAAGCAATTGAAATTGTTCATGAATCCAAGAAAACAATCAGTCAAGAAATGTTCCAAAATTAATGTGCTGCTCACAAAAGTCTCATACAAAAAGAGAAATAAAAAGTCTATGTAGAAGTGCTCAATACAACTCATCCTTCATGTGTAGACAAAACATCCCAACGTATTTTCACAAAACTTCAACATGGAGAAATTTGATACCGCCTCATCAAAACCACCACCAAGAGAGTAAAATTGTATTTGCTTCAAATCCCATAGGAAAAACTAACAGGTTCAGTTAATTTCCTTGGGAGACAAAAACATTCCATGCACGCACTTGGAAATTTGTAATGACACACCATATTATCATGGCATTCAAAGATCTTTGGTCAACATGAACGGGAGTTGTCCGGATAAAATGGATTTGAAGATGCATTAGTATATACCATACTTCTTTTGATGAACTACTTACCTTCCAAGTCTTGATGAGCGTGAGCATCATCCCTTGTTTGGCGTAAAACTAAGGCACCAAAGCAGCTACAGCTCATGTCCGTTTTCGAAGTAAATGCCTTAAAAACATAAAACGCAACTCCATTAGAACATTTCCATTAAACATCAACATCCCCCTCTAAAAAAACTAACACTACAATGAGACTAAAAATTCTCTTACAATATGCTTGGTATGGAAGAGGCGATGGAAGAAGAGGGCATGAGGGAAGAGAGGAGAGAAGAGAGAAGAGGGTAAAATCACTTGTTGCAGAATGGAAGGGAGGAGAGAAGGAAGACGAGAAGGATGTCTCTTCTTCCGGGCCCCCAAATTTTAATCCATCCAAAAGTGGATGGATGAGGAAAGGAAAAAACTTCCCTCCTCTTATGAATATTTGATCCCTTAAAATTAAATGACACTTCTTTAATGTAAAGTACAACAGTAAGATAAACTATGTTCTCTTATTTCCTTCCCCACTTCCTTCTTATTTAACTAAACAAAAAGGGGGATATATCGTCATTCGCCCATCACTCCGCCCTTCCCTTCTTCCATTTTTCCACACCTTCTACCAAACACAACATTATTAAACAAATGTACAAAACCTATGTTCTATAGACTCTCCCGTTATCCTAAAGTACTTATGTCGACACGACATATTAATGGAGTACGAGTACAAGTGTACAACATGCATCCCACACACATTCTCAAATTGGATACGTGGGTCCTCCACATATGAAGTTGGAAAAAATATGAAAGTAGCATAAAAGGGTTTCTTGGGTATCTAACAATAATTTTAAAAGTTGTGCCACTCTTCAATTTTTTTCCCAACGAGCATAGTCGAACTCAAAACTAAAGAAAACACAAATCTTTTTGATATGTACATATGGTCTTAAATATATAATGTGTACATAACTACATATGTGTGTATATGTGTATATAATTATGTATGCGTATATATGTATATAATTATCTTTTTGATAGAAAGTTGAAAATTTTCACCACAATAAAATAAGCGTCCTTAAATAGTAGGAAATTCCAAAAGGGTCTCTTAATTTGGGATGGAAGGAGTATTAATTGAAAGGCACAGTGATTTTTTGGTTGATGATCCTATTGAAATTGCAAGAGGCTTCTCAGTTCTTCTCGAAATGAACCTACATGAGGTTTCAGCTACCTGAATAGCTCCTTCTTCCCCACTTAAAAACATATACTTTATTTTTCCTTTATTTTCTGCAAGAATTACCCATCATTTTCCATGTTAAGCTCAATTAGTTCAAAATCAAACTAGAATTTCAAATTCTAATCTCGAATTACAAAAACCAGCTAATCTACACCAACACCAACATGAAAATCAACTTATACTCGATCAAATTTATTTGCAGGTCCATAAACCACAATGACACAACGAAACTACATACATTAACGCACTATTTACATCAACTGAAACACGAATTTGGAACTAAAAAAACATTTAATTAGATACATTATTAAAATTAGAAATAATTACCTTTTACTTCAATTAATTCGATTGATGGTTTGAGAGGTATTTGACTTCGATCATCGATTAATCACCCGCCCAAAAAAAAAAAAAAAAACTGAACAAAATAAACACAAACACGAATTAATGGACCATTACATCAACTCAAAAACAAATTTGGGACAAAAAACATTGAATTGGAACACTAAAATTAGGAATAATTACCTTTATAATAATCAATTCGATTGGTGGTTAATCTGAGAAGTCTTCGACTTCGATCATCGATTAATTAAAAAAAAAAAAAACTGAACAATATATGGAATTAGTCGAGTCGTCTGAGAAAGGTTTTGGTGAATTTGAAGATCTGCCGTATTTTAGTGATTGTGTTGTGATGATTATTATTGTTTTTAGAGGTGGGTAGGGACTGACTAATAAACGGTCAGAAGTCGTAGCTCGCGCGATTACTTCCGCGTTCCCAAAATTATTATCAGACGAAGTTTTTAGAGAGAGAGAGAGAGAGAGAGAGAGAGAGAGAGAGAAATAAAGAAAGAAAGGAGGGGGCACTGTTTCACTGAGAGTGACCGTTCCTGCATTTTCAAGCTAAAAACATGTCATAAAATATTTGACAGGGTCCGTTTGTACTTTGTAGAGTGTGTGTATACAAAGGACAGCATTATTTTGCCGAAAAAATTCCAGTAAAATTAGTTTGGGTGTGGATGCTGTTGTTTCTCTCATTTATACAATATTTTTTGGGAATTATTATTTCCACTCCATCATTGAACTAATGTACTCTATAGTACCACTATTAAAGCATGTGGTACTATGTATGTAATGCATGATATGCATGTATCACATGTTTTAAGAATAGTATTATGGAGTGCCTTGGTTCAATGATAGAGTGACAATATCATCACCCTTTTTTTTTTTAACATAATTTAATAAATGTGTATATCTGTTGTGAGTTATTTTTGTGTCACTATGGGGTATAGTGATATCACAGGAGATAGATAGACACATTTAATGAGTTGTGTAGAAAAAGTTATGTGAATGGTTGTGTCTCAAGTATTACTCTAAAAATAGTTTGGATAAAATTGTAATTTTACATCGTTTTTATTATTCGTGTGAGGGGAACAACACCAACCACACTCAATGAATTGTAGTGAAGTTGTGTCCAATTTTTGCTCACTATTTTTTGGTTCACCGTTGCTGACTCAGTCAGGCCTTCATTGGATGAAATGTGTCCCATTTTATTCTTATTTTGCCCCTGTACTATCAACATAATTACTGGAATGAGACACATGTCACCCAGTGAAAGCATAAGTGAGAAATGGTAAACCAAAATTGGATGAGCAAAAATGCTCTCGTATACGAGCCGAGCTTTAAGGTATTGCGATTTTTTATGAGCTTTTCAAGGCATCGCGAGCTTTTTTACGAGTTTAATTTTAGTAATTGCAAGCTATTTCATGAGTCTTAATTTCAGTAATCGTGAACTTTTTCACGAGATTTTTTACGAGCTCTTTAAAACTATATAATTTAATAACAGATAAATGTATAGATGTCTGTATACAAGCCTATTAACGAGGTTTTTATTATCTCTCTAAAATTATATTGTTTTATAATAGACATATATATATATATATAAAGGTCGAGTCAGGCTTCAGTATGCACTGGGCTTTTAAGCCTGAAAAAACCGCAGGACGCCCCGCTGATCCGTGATTTTTTTAGGCTTAAAAGCCCAGTGCGTTCACTCAGTGCGCACTGAAGTCAGACTCTATAAAGGTCAGTATATAAACTCTTTATCGAGCCTATTAACAAGTTTTTTTCACGAACCTACAAACGACCCTTACTCAATCATGTTCATGACTCTGTCGGATGAGCCAAGCCTAGACTTTATTGAGCCGAATAGCAAGCCCTTGTTGAGCAACTCGGTTCGTTTACAATCCTACCTGTTTGGTAACAATTGCCAATAACTTTTGTGATTGACTCACGTTTTTCTACGATTGAGATGCAAAAGCTAATTTGCCAAACAATTTCGTTTTAACTTTTGAAGTTTCATATTTCACTTATAGAATTTAAAGTTTGTTCCAAACTGACACATTAAGACTACTATGGTGCACTTTGTCAATCAAAGAACTCTAAGGGGTAGAAAGTATACTGCACAAAAATTACCATTTAAAACTATCATTTAGTGCAAAAAAAGCATTTTTGCTCAACCTTGCTCGCTCATGCCTTCAGTGGGTGATATATGTCACATTTCAGTAATTATATTGATGATACAGGGGCAAAATGGAAATGAAATGGGACACATGTCACACAGTGAAAGCCTGAGTGAGCAAAAATGCATTTTTATTGCAAAAACATGGCAATCATTGGCATTGATTATCAATTAATTTGTTTTAACTTTAAGGCTGTTTGAGAAAGCAACCAGATTTGTGGACTACAACTTAATCAGTTGTACAAATTTAAATATTTGGTGAGTGTCAATTTATGATATAGAAGAACATACATAGACTAATAACTTTCTTTAAACTGATTCTTTGTCAAACTAAGACTACATTGATTCTCACAAGAATCAAATTTAAAAAAAAAAAAAAAAAGACTTAGGGTCCGTTTGATGAAACTGAAAATTAAGTACTGAAAATTTTAAGCGATTAAATTTTCAATACTGAAAACAGTGTTATAAGTACTGAAATAGACTACATTCAGTGATTATTTTTAATAGAATTTTTTCACTTAAAGTTTTCAGTAATTTTTTTGCTGCTTTTTTAATTAAGTGGCACATTACTAAACACACTAAAAATAAATAAATGCTAAAAGTTTTTATTTTTACCACTTAAGTGAGTTATCAAACACACCCATAGACTGAACCTAGTATGGTTTTAGAGTTTCCAAACAGATTTTGTGTTTCTTACAATTGACCTTGAACTCTGTTCCCACTTGCCTACTTTGAGTGTGAACTGTGAACGAAGTCCTGAAATGTGAATTGACTCCGTATGTCATAAATTGACATTGTTGAATCTCTAATTATCTGTTGCTCGGCTAACTCTGCCCACCACTTTTATTTGGTTAATAATTAAAAGGGTAAATTTCATTTTTTACCCTTGTAGTTTGAGAGTTGTAACATTTTAGTCCCTATATTTTTAATTTTGACATTTTACAGTTTACACCCTACAGTTTCATAAGTGTGGCAATCAAGTCTTTTATAATTAAAGTTAAAACCTAGCAGTTTAAAGATTCATACTAAACTCTCCAGAAGTTATCTTAAACTTAACATTTTCCTCTTTTCTTTGAATACCAAATTATTTTATCACCACTTTCCACCAATCTGGTATTAGAGTCTGGTTCCTCAACATGGTTACCTATTAAATTCATTGTATAATTATTAGATATACTGAAGCAGGGCCGGCCCTGGCAGCATGCAGCCAAGCAACTGCATTGGGCCCAACCTATTATTGTAGGCCTGTTTTTTTTTTCTTTTGTATTGGGCCAAAAGCCCATTTTGTAGGGCCTTTTTAAGTTTTTCTCTTCCTCTCTTTCTCCAGCCTCCAGGAAGTAAACGCAAGGCCTCTCTCTCTCTCTCTCTCTCTCTCTAGTCTCCAGACTCCAGCCAGTCTTCATCTCTCTCCCAGTCTCTCTCTTTTTCCAATCCAGGCAGGTATGAACCCTAGATTCTTTTTTTTTTTTTCGTATTCTCTCAATCTCTCCCTTTTTCTTGATCTGCTCTCTTTTTCTCGATTGAACCCTACCTTTTTTTTCCTTATATTTTCTTATAATCTTCTTCATGATTTCTTCAGATTTCTTATATTTTCTTCATAATCTTTTTTTTCCCCCTAGCTTTCTATTGATTGAAGCATCAGTCATTCATACTCTCATGGATTCATGGTAATTAAATTGGTAAGTATTGAATAATTGAAGTATTGAACCGTAGTGTTTTTTTTCCCCTTGTATTTTCTTCTAATCTTCTTCCTAATTTTTTCAGATTTCAATAGTATTGAATCTATTGATTGAAGCATCAACCGCCAATCACCATTCACTGAGCACGACAAGCAGGTATGAACTATGAAGCATTTGGAGACCCTTTTTTATTTTATTTTTATTTTTTTTTTATTTTTGCCTGTGAGCAATTTTAATTTCCTATGTTAGCATTTTTATTTCTTCTTTGCATTTGAGCAATTGTTGTGAGCATTTTTTTTTCCTTTGTTTATCTAGGTATGATAACATTGAAAAGACATGAATCCAGAAATGAAAGAAGGAAGAGAAAAAGGAGAGAACTTGAATTGATTGAATCTCAAAAAGGAGCTCTTCATAAGTTTTTAAAAACCAAAATAAATGAAAAACATCGGAACTTAATGAACATGAAGATGTGGCAAATGCAGAAATTGTAAATGAACATGAAGATGTGGTAAATGAAGAATTGTGAATGAATCTAAAGATGCGGTAAATGTAGAAAATGTGAATAAACTCGAAGATGTGGTAAATGAAGAAATTGTAAATGAACACGAAGATGTCATAAATGAAAAAATTGTGAATGAACCTAAAAATGCGATAAATGAAGAAAATGTGAATGAACTCGAAGATGTGGTAAATGAAGAAAATGTTGAAAACAGTCCGAACACAGATGACCTAGGAAATTGGAAAAAGATTGATCAAAGATTGAGAGATTTATTAGTTGAAAGAGGTCCTAAAAGAGATGATAGCCTTGATTTTCCAAAGGATTCAGAAAGTAGGCATTTCTCTTATGCATATTACATTCGTCAGTTATCAAATGGTGAAAAGCATTATAGGAAATGGCTATTCTATTCAAGTACTTTGGATAAGGTCTTTTGCTTTTGTTGTACGTTGTTCAAACATGATGGAAACAACACTAAATCGGGCCAGTTGGCAATTGAAGGAGCTTCGGACTGGAGAAATCATAGTAGCATGCTTAAAAGGCATGAAACTAGTAGAGAACACATTGCTCACATGACGAGTTGGATTGAATTGGAGACTAGATTTTGACAAAATGCAACAATTGATAAAAGTGTTGAAGAACAAATCAATAGAGAAAAGGAACATTAGAGGCAAGTATTAGTTAGAATAGTTGTGTTGCGAATATGACCTGTGTCACGCCCCGGAGTAGCCAAAAATAGGGAAAATTTAAAATTTCCTTTCTGGACACGTAAGGAATGACGAGTTACATAAAACTGACCTGTCCGTGCAACATACTAACAAAATATATATATATATATATCAGAGTAAGAAATTTGCAAAAGCATCTAATGGTATTCATGGGGGAACTTAGAGTGTTTTGCTACTTAGACTATTACAGAAGTTCCAAATGAAAATCACAAAAGATAAGTTTGGGCGATTTACGCCACTTAAATTATTACATCAACCAAAAGATAGTTAAAACATAAGAGAAATCTTAATGCAGAAGTAGGCCAGGGTCCTCCTTCTAACTGGCAAACCCGTAACCCTCGTTATCGAACTCTTCCTGATAGTCTACCTCAGGATCACCTTCTTGATAGTTACCATCCTGAGGATAGTGATATGCATCTTCATTGTTACCTTGATAGTTCTCCTCATTATAACCTAGACGTAAAATGTCCAGGGCAGGGAAGGAGCCGTTAGCTTTTGAAGCTAAGTGAAATCGTCTTAACCGATCACTCCTAATACATTTAAGGATATACAAGTATGACAATATCTTGAACCAACATTAAATAAGCATATGACAAGGTAGAATGATGACACGATGCATTATCGATATATTCGACTTTAACTCGACCATGAACACTACAACCGACTCATGTGACTTGTTACATTACCAGTGTAACGCCGTTAGCTCAGAGTAGAATGATTACGTTGCTATCGTCGCCTAGCAGGGCCCTATAGCAGTTTTGTTTTTAAAAAGAGTGTAATCATTGGACTCTTAGGTCCTCGTGACCTTGCCGGGAGAATAGAATAGTTACAGCGCTATCGTCGCCTAGCAGGGCCCTATAGCATTTGAAAGGTAACTATTGTATTCTGATGGATACATTGCTATCGTCGCCTAGCAGGGCCCTATAGCGTATCAACCATCAATTCATGCATAACTTCAATGATTTCAATGGAAACTCTGGCTATCGTCGCCTAGTAGGGCCCTATAGCAGTTTCATTGTTGTTCCCATTTACTTGACTGTACCACTCGGACCATTTGCGGTCCACTCAGTGTGTGTAATGATATGACTGGGTTAGTCCCCGCGACTAACCATGCATATGACTCGACTATGTTCATATGGATGTTCATGTGATTGTATAAACGTGAAAACAGGATAAGCAGGAATATTAATGCATATTAACTAAGCATGAAGTATAGTTAGCTAACATGCATTCATTATATAAGAATCAATATCACGTTCACATAACTAATACTTATCAGTATCGTCCACACAGGACGTACTGGGCATACGTATATGATCAAAGAATAATTCTATAATATACCAAGTGAGTTAGGACGACTCACCTCGATGCGTGTGCGTAACAGTGAGCGTAGCGGTTCTTACAAAGTATAAAATTGCATAGAACGTTGATTAATAAGCTTACTAAAATCAGGGGCATAATGGTAATTGTGCCGGGTGGGTTCCTAAACCTCAACATGATGATCTAGACATCATTCCGAGTCCAACACCATTGACTAGACTCAAATCGGAGTCTGTCGCATAAAAGGTTGGGTGTTCTATACCAGTTTGGGCCCTAAAGATACGCTGTATTTTTGACCGTGTCGAAAGGTCACCAAACTTTAAGGGAATATTCTAGACATTATTCTAAGACTCTAGGAACTGACCGCGTATTTTTCTGAGCTACGATTTATTTATTATGAATTTTCGAAGTTTAAATCGTCTAATAATAGACTGCAGGGTCCCATAATTATAGAATATGATTTAGGAAGATATTTGGCCCTTATAAATATTTTTGTTAAATACTAGACCTTAAATTAGGCTAGTAGCATTTTTCCCATAATTTTCGGGGTTCGTTTGGTATTTTAAATAATTAAAATACAACCAAATCGGGCTTTTAATAATAATTAATAATTATTAGAAATGCTAAAGCTTGGGTTTTATAAATAATAATTTATAAAATAAAAGTCTTAGGCCATAGGAAAATTTTTATAAAATTTTCCTATATTTAAAAGTGGTCATTAGGTATTTATTACCTAATTATTTTAATTTAAAACATTTACTCATTATTTATTTAAACCAATAAATAATAAGTATATCATATAATAATAATTTATAATTTCATAATATAAGAATATTATCAAAAATAATATTACAATTTATTAAAATATAATTTATAGTATTATTGAAACCATTTTAGATTTTTAAAATAATTTAAAATTATTTAAAATTATTTATATTTATTTATTAATACAAAATATATTATAAATAATATATTTATACACTAATCTTGGTTATTATATATTAATTATTACTAAAACAGTTTATTAAAATACTAATTAGGATTAATAGAATACTTAATAATATAAAACAGGTTAATACAACCTTAATTAGGATTAACAGAATAATTAGACATTAATAAATCTAAAACAAATCATAAATCTACTAATCTAGATTAACAAATAAATAAAATGTGAGTTATTGCTAATCCCGGATTATCATTGTGCTAAACCTGATTAACAGAATAATTAGAATATAAAATAAATTAATTAGTTATTAATCTAAACCCGCGGGTTAACCCTTATCTGGCCCGTGCCCACGGGTTACCCATTAACACACTAAGGTCGATCCAACTTAAAAGATCCGATCCGCTACCCGTTTCATTGTTATAACCCAAGCCCAATATCATTTACACACACGAACTGACCCATAACCGTACCCATAACCCTGCCCGAATTAACTGGAAACGGGTAAACGATATAACCCATTTCCTTTTCTTCTCCGGCGAGGCAAGTTGCCGTCGGCGAGCCCGTTTTTCGCCGAAAAACTTCTCCAGCTCATATCTCTCTCTCTACTCCATGAAAATCACCCTAATTAACGCCAACGGACCGGTTTGGGCTCCTCTATCACATAGTGTGAGCTTAGGATCGGGTTCATTCGTTTCGGTTTCCTACTAAGGCATTATTCTTTTTCGGTTATAAAAGAATAATGCCATGCATGATGGACCTAACGTGTACCATTTGAAAAACTATTCGAGGGGGGTCTTCCTGGGACCTATAGGGTCTGATTGGTATGGTTTTTAGGAACTATAGTTAAGTTTGGGAAATCGAGCTCCGATGAGGAGCTTTAATGGAGGTCTCGGGGTTGACAGAGAGCTTAGGCTCTGTTTGGCTCGTGTGTGAGGAGTCCAGGGAGGTGTGTGAGGTGTGTGGAAGGGTGTGAGTGTACTAGAGTAACCAGGGGTGGGGGGTTTACCTATGAGAGCCTCGGGTCTTCTCTCTTCTTCTCCGGCGAGTCCCTTTCTCTCTCTCTCTCTCTCTCTCTCTCTCTCTCTCTCTCTCTCTCTCCGGTGGGTTCTCTCTCTCTTTCTCTCTCTCTCTGCCTCTCAACTCTCATGCACACACACATAGATATATACACAGATTTGAAATCTGTTGATGGAGATGGAGGTGGACTTGATGATAGACTGATTAGAGAGGGAATCTTAGGGAAGTGGGAGGGAGGCCGGCGGTGGAGGTGTAGGTGTGGGTATCCGGCGGGTATGGGAGGGGGTTGTTTGGGTATGGCTTATGTCCAAAGGGTATAGGTAGGGATGGCAAGTACATTGCCATTTTAGGAAGGATTCCCATTTTCCATTTTTGTATGGTTTAGCCGTCGCTAGGATAAACGTGCAATACAGTCCAATTTTGATACAGATTTTACAGATTTACGTGCAAGTCAGTCCGGGTCTGTAACTTGCGTTCTAAGAAATAATAATTTAATATGCGTACGTATATGTATAACCAGTTTGGATACAGATTTTATGGATATACGGGCGTAGTCGGCCTGAGGTTGAAACTTACGGTCTAAGTAATTAGATGAATGAGTACGTATACGTATTTCGGGTTCCAGAATTAACGACTTAAATTGCTGGATTTCAATATGAGTAGAAAATGGAGATCCGTTTATTAATGCAGAAATTTTACGGGTATTACAACCTTTAACACCCGCAATGCAAACGCACACAGAAAATAAGAAATAGAAAACACCACGACACAAGATATACCCTATGGTTCGGCCAAATTGCCTACGTCCACAGCCTCTCACACCAGTTCATTATAATCAAGAAAAAAAGGGTTACAGAGTTTCTCTCAAAGAACGCAGCTCTCAACTCTCTGCGGCTGCATATAGAAGGGATAATATATCCCACTAGGGTTACACTGAAAATTACTAGGGATAATATGTCCAACTCGGGAGGCCCACCCCCCTAACCCCCGATATCAGAGTGGATCAAACTTCACAAACCCAACAAGTTGTTGTTGTGAAAACACTTGCTAAAAATAGTTTGGCCTTCCGTGGGGACAACGAGAAGCTTTATGAAGAAAATAATGGGAACTTTTTAAGTATAATTGAAATGATTGTCGAATTTGATCCAATAATGAAAGAGCATACTCATCGAATTGAAGAGAAAGAAACTCATTATCATTATCTTAGTCACAAAATTCAAAATGAATAATTCTTCGAATAACGGATGGGATCAAATGTGTAATCATTAAAAGGGTTAAAGAAACAAAGTACTTTTCAGTAATTCATGATTGTATACTGGATGCAAACCATGAATAGCAAATGTCCCTTATATTAAGATGTGTGAATGTTTCAACAACTCCAATAATTGTAGAGGAGTTCTTTTTAGGATTTTTAAAGGTGCATGACACGTCGGGGCAAGGACTTTTTGGTAAACTTGTCAATGTTTTGAAAGATCTTAAACTTGACATTGATGATGTAAGATGACAAGGGTATGATAATGGTTCTAATATGAAAGGGAAAAACAAAGGTGTGCAAAAAAGAATATTAGAGATAAATCCTAGAGCATTCTACACGCCCTGTGGTTGTCATTGTCTTAATCTTGCACTTTGTGATATGGCAAACTCTTGTTCTAAAGCTTCATCTTTTTTTGGAGTGGTGGAACGTATGTATTCGTTGTTTTCATATTCTACAAAGTGGTGGAAAGTTCTCACATATAATGTTAAAGGTTTCACACTTAAGCCACCATTACAAACTCGTTGGGAAGGTATAACAACCCTAAAATTTTTAAGTGTGTAAATAATTATTTTAATTAATTTTTTCATTTAGCAATGATATATGAGTGTGCCTATGTAAGACATATGTTTGAAAATTTTAAGTGTTTGGTGGACATATAAATTAAATCATGAGTGAGTGCGTTTAGTTTGAGTGTTATATTATATTAATTTATATTTGTTAAAAAAAAAGTGAAGGGTTGATATGTATTTTTGTTATATAGCGTTTACAGGACCGCAAATGTGTTAAATAATTAATTAACATTAAAACTTAGTACCGGGGTCATGGGTACGGTACTAAGTTTTAATGTTAATTACATTATTTAACACATTTGCGATCCTGTAAACGCTATATAACAAAAATACATATCAACCCTTCACTTTTTTTTTAACAAATATAAATTAATATAATATAACACTCAAACTAAACGCACTCACTCATGATTTAATTTATATGTCCACCAAACACTTAAAATTTTCAAACATATGTCTTACATAGGCACACTCATATATCATTGCTAAATGAAAAAATTAATTAAAATAATTATTTACACACTTAAAAATTTATGAGCATATAGGATAATGGTTAAATTTACATGTTAGTGCATGTATCTTGTATTGGTATATTGGGGTTGTATCGAGGGGAGTTCTATTTTCGTTTATGGAATAGTTATGTGGGTGAATACGATGGACTTGAGAAATTTTGTACGGCAATTGGAGGCAAGGATTGGATTTCTGGATTTCTTATGTTATTAACTGGTTTTCTAGCCTTCTCATCTCTATTGATTATTATGGTTTTCTGAAGCGGATTCTATTACTATTGGTATTTTGGGATTTCTTATCTATCAACGGGTATTTTGGATTTCTTATTATGAAGCTGGTATTATCGGCTGATATTCTACTGCTGCATCTATCGTATCTCTCAACATGGAATTTCGATGCCTTATTCTTTTTCGGGAGTGTATATTGAGCCAGAGGTTTTCTTATATCTACAACAGCTTATTAATTTGGACGGGTATTCTTATTCATAGTGAAAGGTTCTGAATGATCTTGAAGTTATACATTTGAGTTGTAAGTATTGGGTATTCCGAGTAGTAGGAGTTCAGGACATGGTAAGAGGTAAACATGAGCATGTAGTTAAATCATTGATTAAATGTGAGCATGTTACATGCATAGTTTATATTCACAATCTTTGCATCAAACTTTATGTTGTTGATTACCTTTTGACGATTAATTATACGAGAATAAAGTATATATATATACGAGGGTTTCCTTGTTTGGATTAGTCGCTCGGCGTACTTGGTCTCGTATGGTTGAAAGTCAAACGTAATACATAGTTGTATGAAATTGCGTGCCTAACTTTATTTATGACAGACTTGTGTATTTATCGTTGCTATAAATTTCGGCACGAAATTTCTTTAAGGAGGGTAGAATATAACAACCCTAAAATTTTTAAGTGTGTAAATAATTATTTTAATTAATTTTTTCATTTAGCAATGATATATGAGTGTGCCTATGTAAGACATATGTTTGAAAATTTTAAGTGTTTGGTGGACATATAAATTAAATCATGAGTGAGTGCGTTTAGTTTGAGTGTTATATTATATTAATTTATATTTGTTAAAAAAAAAAGTGAAGGGTTGATATGTATTTTTGTTATATAGCGTTTACAGGACCGCAAATGTGTTAAATAATGTAATTAACATTAAAACTTAGTACCAGGGTCATGGGTACCCATTGGACTACTCATTTTAACACTTTGTACTGCATTATGGGCTAATATGAGTCTCTTTTGTGAGTCCATAAAAAGAAAAACGGGATTTATATATATGTGTGTGTTTTATTGACATGTGTTGTGTGTGTAGTGTACATATATACTTATATTAAAAACCCTAGCCCCCATATTAAAACAAAAAGGGAAGAGAAGAAAAGAGAGAAGAAGAGAGAACAGACGTGTGTGTGTGTGTGTGTGTGAGAGAGAGAGAGAGAGTGAGAGAGAGAAGAAGAAGAAGAAGAAGAAGAAGAAGAAGAAAGGAGAATGGTCTCGGGTTTGTGGGCACGTGGGGAATCGCGGAGCATTCGTGGCTGTCGATTTTTGATCAACGAGGTGAGTTAAATTTTTGTGTATCCGAGTATATATATACACGTATGTATATATACATGTACACGGGAGTAAATTAAATTAGTATATGTTTAATTTAATTATTAGGGTTAAATCTTTATAATGGATATGTTGTTATTGTTGAAGTAATCTAGATATTTTCTTTTCCCTTCGTGTGACTTTGTAATTATGACATTAGGGTATTCGAAAGGGTTAGGTAAATAGTTAGTTTGATAAAACCATATGTGAAATATTCATGGTGATTAAGAAATATATGTGAAATTCGTTTTTTTGTAATTTATACAGTTGCAGAAACTTGAGAAAATTGTTATAAAATCGTAGCTTTGAATTTGAACATTCTGTCCGCTTAGGTCTGTAGGAAACGCGATTCTGCACACTTTTCGTCTAATGGAGTTTTTCCTGATTCTGTACCGTTTGGGCAGAAATTGAAGATTTCAATAGCAGTTTTTAGTATATTAAAATGTACGAAATTGGAGAAATATGATTCGTTGTGTTTATTTTTATTCGTTCGTATGACTTAACGAAAATTACTTAGAGATACATGAATTCTCATATAATGTTGATTATAAAAAAAAAAAAATGGGTGATAGTCATTAACGTTGAGTCTGATGAAAATATTGTGGAATGATTGTTATAATACTTTACGATATGAGAATTTGAATTTTTTTTATGGATTTTATGTAGGCTAATATTGAATGTTGGGTTGAGGTTATTGTACCTGAAATAATTGACCTTATTGTGTAGTCATTTTGATAACAATGAGTAAATTAGATACGTTGAATAGTATATTGGGGATCTTGTAATTTGATTAGAAATTATTGAGGGAAGAATTGTTACGGGTTAATTGATAAAACCCTCTATTGTAAGAAATTGGAATACATCTAAAAGTTAGAGATGTGATTGGATTTAGAGACGGAACTATGTGATAAACGTGAAATTCACAATTATTGGGATAATACGAACGATAAGTGATAATTGCAACATGGTTCTTTAGTGTTCACCGCTCCCCGTTGTTGTGTTATTGTTTTTGGTAGCTCGCACTCTTTTGCCAGTGGCTTCGTGATCAAGATGGCTTAAGACTTGTTGAGTGTACTTTTTGCCAGTGGCTTCGTGATCAAGCTGGCCTAAGCCTTATGCTCGGCTTATATTGTATAGACGTCTTGACATATTGACCAGTCGTCCGTTGTGTATACCTGGTTTGGTTGATACCCCAACCAAACTGGCACCGAAGTGGGTGTTGGTAGTATGTCCGGGCACACATGGGATATATGTGTGGGCTGTACCATGGAGGGTGGCCAAGTGGTGAACCTAGGGAACACAAAGATAAATTAAAGGCTAATAAATAATGACAATGGAGTATTTCATAAGACTGATAAGTATGGAATAATGAATGCGACATTTAAGTTATAATGCGGACGACTTATGTATGGAATTATTCGTCTGATTTGTGATCATTCGATTTACAGGATGGTGGGCCCACTAACTTTTATGCAGGGCTAGCTCACCATAGATATCCGAGGTAAGTATAAAACTCGTAGTAACTTTGGATTTTGGGCAAGAAACTACTTGCCACCACATAAATGGAAACTACTCTTTTGTCCAAATATGTGTGTGGAACTACCTGTCTTGGCCCAATAGTGTTGTAATGTGGTTTGTAGTCTACGGGTTCAGGTTGGAGCTCTCAGATTTTATTATTTTTGTTTAACTCGTACCAGTCATGTGACTGACCCGAGTGTGTTATGCATTCGGGTGCGTTTCTGTGTGAAACGTAGTTGGATGACATGTGCAGGATATTGCTTTTGATGATGTGGCCGTTGTGCTTGGCTGTGGAGTCTTTGGGCATTGGAACGTTGTAGTTGCTCTGACCATCGGATGTATAGACTTTATTTTACTTTTTTTTCTGAACTTTGTAAGAAATTTTATTTAACGAACTTTGTATTCCTTTTGTAAATTAAAATGGTATTATATTTGTAATGGAATGTTATTTCTTTTATAATGAAATGGAAGATTGGGAATATAAGTTTAATAATACATAGTTTTTATATTAACACAGGATCACGTGTCCTTATTTAATGAGTATTAAATTCTATTTTCAAATAAATTATCCGTTAGCCTGTGTGAGGGTGTCACTCTCGGTGTTTTGGAAATTGAATATTAGTCTGGATACATGCTCTAGATTAAATATTTGGTTGTTCAAAAATCGGGGTGTGACAGAAGGTCAAGTTGAAAGTGTTAAAGTCATAAGATTCCAAGCTCCAGATATAACAAATGCTTTGAATGACTTAGCAAGTACTAGTGAAGATCCCAAGACAAAGAGTGGTGTCGAGTGCTTGGCGACGTATGAAATTGAGAATTTTGAGTTCTTGCTTGGCATGGTTATATGGTTTGATATATTGAACGCTATTAACAAAGTAAGTAAAATCATGCAAACAAAGGACATGCAAATTGATGTTGCTATAGACCTCTTAAGAGGACTCACTTCTTTTTTTGAAAGCTATAGAGAAAATGAATTTGAAGAAGCTATGATTGAGACTAAAGAGATTACAATTAGAATGGAAGTTGAACCTGTTTTTCGTGAACGACGTGTCATTCGTAGAAAAAAGTAATTTGATGAGACTGCTAGTGAAGAGATGACACAATCAGCTGAAGAATCATTTAGAGTCAATTACTTCATATACATAGTTGATCAAGCCCTTTCTTTATTCAAAAGTAGATTTGAACAATTTGAACAATATAATGAATCTTTTGGATTCTTGTTGAATTTGGAGAGGTTGAAGTCTGCTGATAATGATAATTTGAAGTGTTCATGTAATAATTTTGAAGATCTCCTAAGACATGACATGGTTTTTTTATATCAATGGGGCAGAATTATGTTTTGAACTCAAAATCTTAAAAAGAAGCTTTACCAAGAGGAACAAAAAAGGCAATTGAAGTATTGAATTTTTATAAAGAGGCTAGATTGTTATTTTCCAAATGCTTGGATTGCTTATAGCATAGTATTAACTATTCCAGTGACAGTTGCCTCTGCTGAGAGAAGTTTTTCAAAGTTGAAGTTGATCAAGTCTTATCTACGGTCGACGATGTCACAAGAGAGATTGAATGGATTGGCTATGATTTCTATTGAAAAAAATTTGTTGGAGACACTTGATTTTCCTTCTTTAATTGATGCTTTTGCTGCTCAAAATGCATGGCAATCACATTTACTTTGATGTAAAGTTAAAGTTTTGATTTTTGGGGCTAAGGTGTTGTATGTTTTGGAACTAAGTTGAACAACACTAATGTAATTATGTGCTTATCGTCTCATTTTAATGAAAATTATTACGTACTCTTATAAATTTTGCGCTTATGAAATTTAATATAGAGGGGCCCACCTTTGAAAGTTTGCATGAGGCCTTAGAAAATTTTAGGAATCTCATGGATGGCCCTATACTGAAGAAGTAGAGTCTGATACTTTAAAACTTAGACATCGCCACAAATCATAATAGAATAAAATAATACATTAATAAAAACATTAAGGCCTCATTTGTTTCACCGGATAGGATAAAAGTTATCCTATCCAGTGTTTGGCACTGATCAACTCGATGTATTTTCAGATCTGTTTATGGTTTGGTTTCGTGGGTCGGATTTTGATATTGGTTTCAGATCTTTTTTTGGGTTTGGTTTCAGATTGTGACACTTTATATTGATTTCATTGGTATTTTCTTGGTCCAAAATCTGATGTATTTTGATGGGATGGTTTTTTGGTCCAAATCTGATTATTTTGAGAAATTGCTTTCAGTTTCTCTTGAGAAATTACTTGGACCCTCCTCACAATAATTTTAAAAAAAATTAATGTTCGATCAATTAATTTTTCTCATATTTTGATTTTATGTTTTAGATTTTAGATTTTGTACTCATTGAGAAAATATACTCATAAATGGCAAGAGTAATCATTGAAATTGTGTTCCAATTGAATGTAACCAGGATGAGAAACCAGTCTCTGATACCAAATTGGTGGAAGGTAGAGGTAAAATAATTTGGTATTCAAATAAAAAAGGAAAATGTTAAGTTTAAGGTAACTTTAGGGGAGTTTAGTATAAACCTTTAAACTCCTAGGTTATAAATTTAATTACAAAAGATTTGATTGGACTTGATTGTCACACTTATGAAATTGTAGGGTGTCAAAATTGAAAGTGCAGGAACTAAAGTATCACAACCCTCAAACTACAGGGGTGAAAGTGCAATCTACCCTAATTAAAATGTGAAAGGCCTTGTTAACAAGGTTAGCCAGCATGAACAATTTTCCATAGTTTTGCTCATCTAAAACTTCTTTTCTACCCTTCGAAAAAAAAAAACACTTCTTCCTTATAATTAGGGCTGCAAGTCGGGCGGGTCAATCTGCGGGAAGCCCGAGCCCGGGCCCAAAAATTCCCGAGCTTGGGCCCATAATACTTTCATAGTGGGCTGGCCTGGGCAGCAATTTGGAAGTCCGAATTGAATTCGGGCGGGCCTTGGACAAAAAATTACTAACTCATGGAACCCGAGCTCGAGCCCGAATTCAACTTATATTTGTGTATATATATAATAATGCATTATATCTTGACTAGATCTGAACCCTAAGATTTTAGAGCTCCAAATCTCAACCGTTTATTATGCCTTAAGTTTAAAACCAAACCCTAAGGTCCCTAATAGATCACTTCGCAGCCCTCTCACCCTCACTTCGGTCCTCTCTCTCTCTCTCTCTCTCTCTCTCTCTCTCTCGCAGAGGGGGGTTTCTCTCTGTTGCATACTCTCTCTCTCTCAGTCCCTCTTTCTCTCTCTCTCTCTCTCTCTCTCTCTCTCTCTCTCTCTCTCTTGCAGACTCTGAACGGCGCACCTCTCCATCTTTGCTGCAGGCCCGCAACTCGCAAGATCTCGGGCATCTCACCACCATTTCTCCCTCCAAGGTTGGTGAATATAATATATATATATATATAATGCATTATATTTTGCAATTAGGTTATTTATTTTGAAGTTTTTTGCTTTGAGGTTTGTAAATAACCACTGAGTTATGGTGGTTTTTCTTTTTATTTTTCTGATTTCTCATTTCAGTACCCAAATCTTTTCGTTCCTAATTGTTGTTTTTGAACTTGATGTTGGTTTGCATGAAAAGACTATTTTTATTGAATTGTTGTCACAGCCCGGTCCCACAATAGCGGAACCGGAGCCCGTGGCACGCCACCGAGGCTAAACCAATTCATTAACGTTCCCAAAAATTAGTTTGAAGAACACACGCAGCGGAAAAACAAAACACATTTTAAAACCAGAGGTTTAGTCGACTGGGTCGGGGCCCTCAGTCGACTGCTCAGTCGACTGAAGAAGGCAGAGAGTTTTCAAAAGGGTTTAATAGCAATTCCAGTCGAGTGAGACTAGGGTCAGTCGACTGGGCCTCCAGCCTTCAGTCGACTGAATCAGGCAGAATCAAAATAAACACATTAACTTACAGAGGTCCAGTCGACTGAGGCATGGCCCAGTCGACTGCTTTGCCATAATAAGAAGCAGTAGCTAGCAGGCACGGGGGTTCAATCGACTGAACACTAGACCAGTCGACTGCTCCCCTGGCAACAGCCCAATCTGCAGAATTTCAAGTTTTAAAAGCTTCCTAACTTTCACCAAGGATCAACCACTCAATCCAAACTCAATCCAAAGTAATCCTAGCTGTATTAAAACATTTCTAAAGCAGGATTACAACATGTCACTAACTATTACAACGATTTAAAATCCATTCTATCATACGAAGTTAAACATGGGTTAAAACAACCAAATTCTTATTACAACATCCTATTGTCCCAAAACTACAAGGTTAACATTCAAGTTGCCTCCCAAGCGAACTCCCAACCCTCGTGCTCACTTCTGCGATTCCTCGCCAGCATTTACACCTGCAATGGTTATTTGAATAACCACACATATTTCGATTTGTTTAAGCTAATGCTTAGTGAATAAATCAACATATGTACATGAATGATAAACATGTCCGCATTCACGTCTCTACATTTCATACTAGTCATCGGAGACTCACGTGCCCGTCCATACTCCCAATCCGCGACTCCTCGCCAATAAGTCCACGCGAAAGGGTAAGACCCACGATTCTTCTCTCCGTGCGACCTTAATGCCTATATCGGTTCCATAAAATGGCACGGTGACCACGTGCTCCTTCTGACCCACATAAGCAACTTAACATGCTCAAATACATATCACCATGCTCGCGGAAATCAAAACATTTCATCGTGCTATTGGGCCTACTTATCAATATAAACGCCCAATATGAACTACACAATATATCTCTAAGAATTAATACATGCTATTCACACAAAACATGAATACATGTCAAGAAATCATTCCAAAAACATAGTTGAATCACTCACCTCCGATTTACGCTCTTAAACTTCGATTCAAAGAAAACCCGTGTACAAAGAACGTGTAGAAGTCCGTCTAGTACAATTCCTATGAATCAAAATTCCATTTATCAACTTTTATGAAAAAATCTAGAAAAAAACTTTTCAGAAAACTTAGCCAAACAAGCCCTAACATATATCAAAACGAAGCTCTTACCTCGAGGAGCTCGAATATGAAATATGGGAGAAAACAGACTGACAAAAGGTCGTCGTTTGGCGTCGCAAAGCTCTAAGCAACTAAATCTCCCTCTAGCCCCCTTTTTGGAATTTAGGTTAGAAGTTATGAAAAATCTAAGTTCATCTCTATCTATATATAGGCAACACTCTCGGGAATTACGTTTACCTCCCCACAAGTTTTCAAAACTCCTAATCAGTCTCTGAAACTTTCTATACAGCTTATTCATAGCTTTACGAGTGAAACTTCAAAATTATAAAAGTTTTCGACTAAGTTTCGTTTGGTCGCTAAAACGCGAATTTCTACATGACGTTTACGAAGTTGCTAATTAGCCTACCAAATTAATAGCGTGTTAATTCGTTCTTACCAGGATACTAAAACTAACAACAGAAATAAATTCTAAAACAGAAAATAATACACATATTGAAATACACAGGTAAACATTTATTTTCAGATAAACATTTAAAGTGTTCCACAGTGAACGTCTCATACTCGGAGAGACGTCACAACAACAAATCCTCAATCACCATAGTTTCAGAGGGTTCTCTAATACAGACACACAAATCAACTCGTGAGTCCAAACTCACTCAACCATGTGTCAGAAGACACGCCACATCACATTATCATGCATGACAATGTAATGCAAATGCAATAACACAAATGTGGGTGTTATAATTGTAGTTTGACAATTCTCATTTTTGTTGTAAACAATGAGTAATCTTAGTAAAACGGTGAGACTGAGGTGGTAAAAAAAATTAAAAATCAAAATGCCTAAGGCCCAATTCGGGCAACCCGTGGAGCCCGATTTCACCTCGGGCTAGGCTGTGGGCAAGGAGATCACGAGTTGGCCTCGGGCCTGGATGGGCCTGGGCTGACCATTTTGTACTCGAGCCGGGCCTGGGCAATGCATGAGACCCTCGGGTCCCGCCCGAGTTGCACCCCTACTTATAATAGGAAACGACTTCAGTACAATACTCTTGGTACTATTTGTTATGTTCCCCTCACATGAACAGTGAAAATAGTTTGGTCACAATTGTAATTTCACATTGTTTTTACTGTTCAGGTTAGGGGAGCAGGACGAACAATACCAAGGTTACTATACTGAAGTTATTTCTTTTATAATGTACTATTATACATATCCATCAGAATAATGTTATGTTTTCCAAATTTGATTCTCGAACGTTTTAACCGTTATGCCATTTAGTACAATAGTTATATCACATACTATAGCATTGGTCGATGTACCACATACAATTGGCAAAATATTTAAAATTCAAATTTGAGAAACAATAGCACTACCCTTTATACCAAACATGTCTTACAGCTGAGCTGTGTGGCCATTTTACCTGTGGTGACAATTGGTCATGATGTTGTGTCATTATTCCATTTGTCTCAAAAATTTAAGCTCAAACTTTTGTCATACGTGTGTGACCCGTTTTAAGACGATATTGGTGTTGGGTCCACACCATGGATAACAAGATTTATTTGGTTGTGTTATGCATGGCATGGAGAGTTTGTTTGATTTCCACGTGAGAAGTTCTAGCAAGATATATTTGATATTTAATATTCTAACAATGCTAGGCACATAACATATTTCATAATACATTCTACAACAGGGCTTTAAATGCATGTACCCTGTGCTGTGTAAGTAGTGCATAGAAAAGTGTGAAAAATTCTAAGAGCACATGGTACAAAACATTTAAAGCCCTGTTGTGAAATGTATTTTGTGCCTAACATTTTTCTCATTATCCAGCCAATTGGATAGTACATGCATATCCACATTGAATGTGTTGTGGTCAACATGGAACTCTACTCCTTCGTAGGTGTGTATACATATGTGTGTGATGCAAATATAAGGGGGTAATAATCACTCGGTCAGAGAGTGGTGACGTGAGAGGGTGACCCTTTGAGTTTGGGCCACGGGAACATTAATTATTGGTTGTTCACACTGTTAGGGATATGAGGTATAGATGTATATTTCTTTACCTCTGTAATCTCTCTATGTTGACAATGATTATGTCAAGTTCTTCTTGTATTATGAGTGGGGGTGTACAAGGATCTTTGGGTCTAGGTTATGTTATTTAACTCAGTTGTATCTTGTACTAGTCATTTTTCTCACAGTGAAGAACAATATCTCTCGGGTGTGGACGTAGGTAATGTTTGACCGAACCACGTAGAAATCTGTTTCTTTAGTGTATGTATGTTAAATATCGTGCGTGTCCTTTGCATGTGTGTTTAGAGTTTATTTCCAAATGGTGGTTTCAGATGTGCCTGGTGGTATTTTACAAGCTTCCGTTGTGAGAAATGGTATTTTTCCCAACAATTGGTCCATGTCTGAGCAACATATATGCCATGTGGACACACTTGACACCAATGTTTTGAAAACCGAACCGGAAAAATGACCGGATCACGGGTCATTGGTTCAATCGTTGGGTCAATCGAAATTGAACCGTGATGTCATAATTATGTAATAAATATTAATAATAATATAAAATATAAAAACTGTTAAAAAAAAAAAAAACAAATTAAAAAATCAAAATTTTTTGAGTTTTCGGTTCCATTGCCGGTTTTACCGGTTCAACCACCGATTCAACCGACGGGTTTTTCAATTTTTCACAAAATAGACTAATTTTTTGTGTTTTTTGGTTTTCCGGTTCAAACTGAACTGTTTCTTAGACCGGTCAACTTTTCAACTGGTTCAACAGGCCAATTCAATCCGGTTTTTAAAACAATGCTTAACACTTGTACGCATATGCCTAGCTATGTATCCATATGTATCCACTATTATCTTAGAATATGAAAACAAATATTTAAGGAGAAGTAGTGAAGTGTTATCGTTTTCTCTAATAGGTATGTCATTATGTACAGGAAAAAAAATTATGCCTGCTTTTGATGGACTTTTGCTTTAAATAGCGTAATAAGAGCATGTTGAACATCAATTAGCACCTCCTTTTTTAGAGCTTCTCTCTTTAGTTTTCTAGAGAGAGAGAAGCAATGCCCTAAGCCATCTTCCTTACCCTAAGCTGCCGCCCCCCTCCTCCTCCTCCTCCTCCTCCTCCCCTCCCAAGTTTTCCTCTTCCTTTTGGGAAGCTTTTTTGGGATCTTTTGTCCCTTTTTCTGTTTCTTTGCAGGTTTTTTTCCCCTTCTTTTTGCAATCATTTGGATTCAAGATGTTAGATATTTGGCTAGATAAGTCTTGAAACAATAGATTAGATTTGGTCATCATTGGGTATGATTGGTAGCTTTAAGGCTCTCTCCTTCTGCAATGTTTCTTTTCATGTTGTAGTTTCTACTACTATGGAAGATTTTCAAGTAACTTTGGTTGCTCGATAACTTCTTCACCTTTTTGGGATTGGCTTTCTGCCATCTTCCATCCTTGGAAGGTTCCTACCGTCTATAAGATTGAAGTTGTCCTAGGTTCCAAATCTAGTCTCGTGGCTGTTTCTATTGCACGATGCTGAATTTCTCGTGCGACTTTCAGAGTGATCTCTTTGGCTACTTATGCTTCCTTTCCTATTGTATTTTTTTTTGTTTTTGTACTTGTTATTTTTGTTGCTTCTATTGTTGTCTGTGTTTTGTTTGTCCTATTGGCCTTAGTTCATTTGACGATCTTCCTCTTCCTATCTTTGAAAATAGGCACTTTATGACTATGTTTTATTTATATTGTAGTTTCTAGTTTAATACATTTGCCTTTTAACAACAACAAAAACAAAACCAAAATAAAATAAAATCATTTGAGTCCCAAAATCGTGCTTTGGTTATTCAAATACTACTAGTGTTGTACTATTCAAATGACTCTTTCACCTGGTAATCAAATGAGTAATTATTTTATTACTATAGACTTTTTTTTTTGGTACTACTATAGACTTCTTGGTACACTACAACCACATATGTACTCCCTCCCATCATTATAAATTTATAACAATGGCAATTCATTGGGGGCTCGTTTGGCTTTTAGGTTTTTTTTTTTCCTTAAGTCTTTTATTCATCTTCTTGAAAACAAAAGTTAAAAATACATTTGGCAATCGTTTTCATTTCTTTTTTGAAAACAAAAAACCAAAGTTGTGTTCGGTAATCGTTGTCATTTTTGTCTTCTTCTTTTTTTTTCCCCTAAAACGACAGTGAAATTGGGACAGAAAACGAATAATAATAATAATAATAATAATGATAAGTGATTTCAGCTTTCAGTTTTCGTTTTTATAAAAATCAAAACTAGTTTCCGGTTTTAGAAAATGAAAAACTGAAAATAAAAATTTGGGTAAAATGCATTTTGCACCCTCAAATTATACCATGTTTGGCACTTTGGTCCCTAAGCATTTATTTTTCGCATTTTGGTAGTGATGTCAAAAGTGACGCTAAAAGTGACAAAGGGGACAAACTGCTACAAAATGATAGTTGAGGGACTAAAATGCGAAAAGATAATTATTTAGAGGCCAAAGTGCCAAACATAGTAAAGTTTCAGGTGTAAAATGCATTTAACCATAAAAATTTGCAACATTGCCAAACAGAGCGTCAGATTTTGCCTTCCATTTCAGCAGTGGACATTTTGCATATCCATATGCATCTCATGTTGGAAAAAATTTCTTTCCCTCAAGGATTCAAAATGTGATGGTTATGGTATAGCTATCTACCCATTTGCCTTGGATATTGGAGTTGCTCTAAGTGAACTTATGTTCTAACAACAATGTTAGGCACACATTTCAAACCACATTCCAAACCACACTCTATGCTTTAAATACATGTACTTTGTGCTGTTTGAATTTTTCACACTTTTCTGTGCACTACTTACACATCACACGGTACATGCATTTAAAACAAAGATGTGATTTAGAGTGTGGTTTAAAATGTGTGCTAGCATTGCTCATGTTCTAAAACAAACTATCTTTTTTGCTTAAAATCAACCACAAGAAGGCTCTTCAACAATTTCAGTGTAAGTTAAAATCATGAATAAATAAAAAGAATTAATCCAAACCAAAGATACTAAAGCCAAAGTATGGTGTGTAGACTATTATTCCTACAAATGAGGGGGGAGTAACTACGAAACGGCACAATTCCCATTAGGTGGATTTAAAAAATACTCTAAAAATAAAACAAAAGGACAAATATTTGGTAGCACGTGGTTGACTTATGCATGTATTTTTTTTTTTTTTTGGCTGAATGTTGACTAATGTACTCTGTATATACCAATACCATATCACCTCTCTTTCACATGGTGCTAGAATTTTTTTTTATGATTCAAATTTAGCTCCCAAATTAGTGTACATTTTTTTTTTGAAAAAATATTAATATATAAAATCATTTAAATTTTTATCCTTCTTATCTTTTATTAATCTTTCATCTTCCTCTACCATCGTGGAAAAATTGGTGATAAATTCCTAATTCTAGCATGTGTAATGTTCAAGAATCACTAGCATGGCGTAGGTTAACATAGTTCAAGTGGCAAAGAGCCTCCAATGTATAGGTTCGGAGTTCGAACTTTCCCTCCCCATATCAAAATAAAAAATAAAATAATCGCTAGCATGTGTAATATTCCTGATGACCAAACATAATTCATAAAATAAGATGGACCCCATGGCTACAAAAGGAAATAGGGTAAATTATATGACCTCCTTTGAGATTTGCATTAATTACAAAGACCTGCCTTCATAATTTAAAATTTAAAATCATACTAACCTCGCTTGTTAAAATAATACATATTAAATAATGGTTACTGCAGAATAGATAAATTTACCTTCCATACCCTATATTTATGAATATATCTGACTTGAAAACTGAAAATTTGGAATTGACTATAATAATCTCAGAAAACTCTATGATCAACCTAATAATATTACTTGAAAAGTTGAAGTATATATATACATATTGAGATACATAGACCCGAATCATATTTTTATACTAGTGAAGGTGCACCCGTCGGAGAGAACATATGAATTTAAACGGGTTTTTTTGTAGGGGTGGCAATTTTTGACACAACAACCTGTTTTACAGAGACAACCCGAACACGACACGACATGACACGATTAATTTAAAATAGTTTGTATTGTAGATGAATAGCACTCGAAACTAAAAATTAAACCCAAAGCACACAACCCGATTAATGACACGAGAATCGGAATTGCCACCCCTAGTTTTTTGGGAATGGGAATGGGATTTCTAACCGCTACTGACTGTAACTTCTAGAAGAGTCCACTGACCTGATCAAAACACAATCTGTTGATTGCAAAATTATGGGAAAGTTTAAATGGAACGTAGTTGGGGAAAACAGTGAATTTAGAAGGATTATTAGCTGGATGCCATATGATGTGAACCTCCATTGTAATTCTGAACTTCGAATTTCCAACAAAGACACCATGAATTGAAGTTTTATCAATTCATTTCTTGATGGTCCTATGGAAAGCCAATCAAGGTTGTGAGGTAGCAGAAATTTATACCCACAGAACAACTTCAACGATTCAGTCAGTTGACCTGCCAAACCTATTCATGCCTCACTACCACTCGTAAATCTTAATCACCGGCCACCCTAAGATGGTTGTACATTCATAATTCTTTTAAATAATATGCCAATCTAGCACATGGAGTTCTCCGGCGCTATTAAACAGTGATAGCAAAAATAACTCAGTCAAAAGTGGCGGAATTAAAATAAGGAAAAGAAAAGGGTAAGGAAAACGAGGAGAACTATTTTTCATTTTTCCTTTGTGTTTTTTTCATGCTTTAACAAGATTCACATTATATATCATATATCTCAATCTCTCAATGTTGATAATTTGCCCAAACAACATTGAGTGGATGTGAATCAAGATAACCTGTGATCATAGAAATTCAAAGCAACTCTAAGACTTAAAAATTGTCAACCACAGTCTAGGGAATTAAAGATCAACTTTTGTGCAAGTTGATAGTTTTTTTTTTAACTTTTAGTTTACCTGGCTTCTCATTGTAAATGGTGGAGGTTGGTGCATGGTTCTTATTTTGTCCTCTGAACTACTCCACGTATGGTAGTTCCTCACTTGCTTTCCGATGTAACACTCGGTCTTGCCATCATAATACTCGGGCTACCCGTCTTTGTAGAGGAGTGCTCCAACAGCTCAATCACTCACTTTGTAATTTGAGGCCTACCAGTCTCTATGCATGCTGTTGTTGGGAGCCATATCAGAACTACACAAAACCACAACACCACAAACATATCATTAGCGTGGAAGAAAATTGTTTTTCTAGTATTTTCTTTCATGCTTAAATTACTGCATGTCAAACTGAAGAAAAGAGCAACCATTGCGACTTACACAATTCAAAGTAATTCAATTCCATTTTCCCTATATATGTACCTTGTTCTCACATATCAATCTAACATAGAAAAGTGATTTCGTCGGTGTTTTTGTTTTAGTTTCCCTCACTAAATTAATGAACCAAATAGAGCCTTAGGGATATAGCAGAAGATCAACAACCCTTTCCGACCCCTGATATTTGGTTTTTGATATTAATGGGGCAGAATTATGTTTTGAACTCAAAATCTTAAAAGAAGCTTTACCAAGGGGAACAAAAAAGGCAATTGAAGTATTGAATTTTATAAAGAGGCTAGATTGTTGTTTTCCAAATGCTTGGATTGCTTATAGCGTATTATTAACTATTCCAGTGACAGTTGCCTCTGCTGACAGAAGTTTTTCAAAGTTGAAGTTGATCAAATCTTATCTACGGTCGACGATATCACAAGAGAGATTGAATGGATTGGCTATGATTTCTATTGAAAAAAATTTGTTAGAGACACTTGATTTTCCTTCTTTAATTGATATTTTGCTGCTCAAAATGCAAGGCAATTTACTTTGATGTAAAGTTAAAGTTTTGATTTTTGGGGCTAAGGTGTTGTATGTTTTGGAACTAAGTTGAACAACATTAATGTAATTATGTGCTTATCGTCTCATTTTAATGAAAACTATTACGTACACTTATAAATTTTGCGCTTATGAAATTTAATATAGAGGGACCCACCTTTGAAAGTTCGCATGAGGCCTTAGAAAATTTTAGGAATCTCAGGGCCGACCCTATACTGAAGAAGTAGAGTCTGATACTTTAAAACTTAGGCATCGCTACAAATCATAATAGAATAAAATAATACATTAATAAAACATTAAGGCCTCATTTGTTTCACCGGATAGGATAAAAGTTATCCTATCCGGTGTTTGGCACTGATCAACTTGATGTATTTTCAGATCTATTTATGGTTTGGTTTCATGGGTCGGATTTTGATATTGGTTTTAGATCTTTTTTTGGGTTTGGATTCAGATTGTGACACTTTATATTGATTTCATTGGTATTTTCTTGGTCCAAAATCTGATATATTTTGATGGGATGGTTTTTGGTCCAAATATGATTTTTTGAGAAATTGCTTTCAGTTTCTCTTGAGAAATTTCTTGGACCCTCCTCACAATTATTTTTTAAACAATAACTGTTCGATCAATTAAATTTTCTCATATTTAGATTTTATGTTTTAGATTTTAGATTTTGTACTCATTGAGAAAAAAATACTCAGAAATGGCAAGAGTAATCATTGAAATTGTGTTCCAATTGAATGTAACCAGGATGAGAAACCAGTCTCTGATACCAAATTGGTGGAAGGTAGAGGTAAAATAATTTGGTTATTCAAATAAAAAAGGAAAATGTTAAGTTTAAGGTAACTTTAGGGGAGTTTAGTAAAAATCTTTAAACTCCTAGGTTCTAAATTTAATTACAAAAGATTTGATGGATTTGATTGTCAAACTTATGAAACTGCAGGGGTGTCAAAATTAAAAGTGCGTGAACTAAAGTATTACAACCCTCAAACTACAGGGGTGAAAAGTGCAATTTACCCTAATTAAAATGTGAAAGGCATTGTTAACAAGGTTAGCCATCATGAACAATTTTCCATAGTTTTGCTTATCTAAAACTTCTTTTCGACCCTTCAAAAAAAAAAAAAAAAAAAGCTTCTTCCTCATAATAGGAAACGACTTCAGTACAGTACTCTTGGTACTGTTTGTTATGTTCCCCTCACATGAACAGTGAAAATAGTTTGGTCAAAATTGTAATTTCACATTATTTTTACCGTTCATGTCAGGGGAACAGGACGAATAGTACCAAGGGTACTATACTGAAGTTGTTTCCTTTATAATATACTATTATACATATCCATTAGAATAATGTTATGTTTTCCAAATTTGATTCTCAAACGTTTTAACCGTTATGCCATTTAGTACAACAGTTATATCACATACTGTAGCATTGGTCGATGTACCACATACAATTGGCAAAATATTTAAAATTCAAATTTGAGAAACAATAGCACTACTCTTTGTACCAAACATGTCTTACAGCTGAACTGTGTGGCCATTTTACCTATGGTGACAATTGGTCATGATGTTGTGTCATAGTTGTGTTGTGTCATTTTTCCATTTGTCTCAAAAATTTAAGCTCAAACTTTTGTCATACGTGTGTGACCCGTTTTAAGACGATATTGGTGTTGGGTCCACACCATGGATAACAAGATTTATTTGGTTGTGTTGTGCATGGCATGGAGAGTTTGTTTGATTTCCACGTGAGAAGTGCTAGCAAGATATATTTGATATTTAATATTCTAACAATGCTAGTCACGTAACATATTTCATAATACATTCTATAATAGGACTTTAAATGCATGTACCTTGTGCTGTGCAAATGGTGCATAGAAAAGTGTAAAAATTTCTAACAGCATAGGGTGCAAAACATTTAAAGCCCTGTTGTGAAATGTATTTTGTGCCTAATATTTTTCTCATTATCCATCCAATTGGATAGTACACGCATATCTACATTGAATGTGTTGTGGTCAACATGGAACTCTACTCCTTCGTACGTGTGTATACATATGTGTGTGATGCAAATATATGGGGGTAATATGCACTCAGTCAGAGAGTGGTGACGTGAGAGGGTGACCCTTTGAGTTTGGGGCACGGGAACATTAATTATTGGTTGTTCACAGTGTTAGGGATGTGAGGTATAGATGTATATTTCTTTATCTCTGTAATTTCTCTATGTTGACAATGATTATGTCAAGTTCTTCTTGTATTATGAGTGGGAGTGTACAAGAATCTTTGGGTCTGGGTTATTGTCACGCCCCGACGTAGCATAAATATGGAAAGCGTTTAATTTCCTTTATGGACCCGTAGGTCGCGACAGTTTGAAGGATTGATTCCGTCCCAAACGTCGAACAACAATAAACAATAATCAGAGTAGAGCAATCAAAGCTTACAAATTTTTTTCTAACTTAATAAGTATTACAGCACGGGTCATCTAAAGGCACAGACCGCCTTGAAACAAAACAATAACTTAATGTCTATTACAGTCATCCTTATTACAAACCAGTTCATAACTTAAAACATATAACTTAAAGTGTGCAATGACGTTAACAGTTTCTCTTCCAAAAGTAGCCGCTCTCAATTAGCATAGTCATAAGGCTCAGCATAGTCGTAACCTGAAAAGCCTGAACACGAATGTCCAGAACGCATCAACGTCGTCAGCTTCGAGAAGCTGGTGAGTATTAAAAACATAACTTTGAATGTAAAACATACTCACTTACCTTTTTCCATTTTCAATTTCATAAAATCAATAGCTTGACCATAGAGAAAATTCGATTTATAAACCAACGAGGATTATATATTCAAAGTCGTTAATTTATAAAGCATATGATCGTGTATGAGACAATGCACAAAACTCATCTTACCGACTCTTTTCTCTCGACAGACACAACAACCCACTATCTCACACCAGTATCTTTGAAACACTAAGGTAGCCACACTTTAGCAACGAGGTGCCAGGGAATGTACAGTTTGCCTCACACTTTGGTCCGGGGTACCAGGGAGTGTCCAATGCCTCACACTTTGAATACCTAAATCGCCATGCAAATACCGGAGGAACCCTCACGCAGTATCCAGACTCGGGTATCAGGGAGTGTTCGTAGGCCACACTTTAGCACTACCATGGGTGCCAGGGAATGTCCAAGTTCGGCTTCACACACTTTGACGCTACCATGGTCGTCAGGGAGTGTCCAGTTTTGCCACCATCGCATTTCAAAGACACTCTCATCGCAATCTCATCCACAACACAATCTTAACCATACTCTCTTTACCACACTGACCATTACTCTTTTCCACACTGACCAACATTCACACTCACCATGCATGTACAACTGACTCCAAATGAATGACATGTGACTTAATACAGAAATATAAAGTACAGGGAACGATAACCATGGATATACGAGAAGAAATCAAATCTTATATGAAACAACCGGTGAATTCATCAAAGAATGCTTTTATATGCTTTTATCGCTACTAGAACACAAGTGGGCCTACTTTGAAGCAATGCCCTAAAAAATGAGTTATAATTTTTGTGCATGAATTACATATCAAAAGAAAGGTCTTTGAGTCTAGTTTCCAATGCTTCAAACCGTGTGCGTTTTCGAGTTTTCTAGAGAAAGTTATGGCCATTTTACTAAAAGTCGTCAGTGTTGAAAAATGTCAATCGATTGACAAAAGTGTCAATCGATTGGAACCCATGTCAATCGATTGGGACCCATATCAATCAATTGGAACCCATATCAATCGATTAGCATCAGCAGTTTTTCCCCTGTTACGAATTTAAGCCAGATTTTTGACCCATTTTCAAATCTGAATGCAAACATGACTTGTAATATATGGTTCTCTCCGTTTTTCCGCAAGGATCATGAATAAGCGATCGATTTTAACCAATTTCAATCGTAGCTCTCGGATTTTACGAAAAACCGAGAGGTGTCAAAACTTCAATTCTAATATACTTTCATATACGAATGAATTAAGCTCCAATACTTTACATACAACCTTTAGGGACTGTAATCTTTCATTTTTATCTATGAAAACAGATTTTGATTAAGTTTGGAAAATCTCCATTTTTGAGCTTCAAGCTTTCATACCAAAATCAACAATGGTGTTCATCAAATTAGACTAAACTAACAGTAAACAAATATGAAATTACATTCCAAGTGAGTTTAGAATACTCACAGATCGAAGATAGAAGAAATTGGTTGAGAAAGAAACCCAAATAGAAATCCAATTGAAATTTGCAAGCTTTTGGGGGTGAAGCTTCTCTTGATCTTGATGTACATATAAATACGTATCTATGTATGTGTGTATTTGTGAGTATGTATATATAGATATATTGAAATCTATGTGGGTGTGTATTGGTCTTGAGAGAGATCAAAGAGAGAAATTGAATCCGTAGAGAGGAATTGTGAGACTGTGAGAGTAAAACACACATATATATACACTGAGTTTGTTTTGGGCTCCAAGAAACAAGTGGGTTCCACCCGGTGTGGTTGAGCTCACGTGCTCCCACACCCAAGACGTGGTAGAGACGCAGATTAAAACATAAACTGGTATTTTCGTGGCGCGGTGGTCACCCCAAAAATGCAGAACATTCATTTTAACGAAAGAAATACTTTTCTGGTGTTATATAAAAAAAATACAGTTTGAGTTAAACGGAAATGTTTCCACCATTTTTGAAATTCAACACGGGTAACATTAAAATTTATAAAATTGCAGTTTGACCCCAAAAGAAATTTCAATATGAATTAGACAAGAAATTTAGTTTCAAAACATGAGGACTATAATTAAACTAAAAGCAGACAATACTAAATGAATTTAATTATGTTAATGGAAATACAAATTAACTATGGACATGCTGAAATTAACAATTAAGCGAAATGCAGGTTGTTACAGTTATGTTATTTAACTCAATTGTATCTTGTACTAGTTATTTTTCTTACAGTGAAAAACAATATCTCTCGGGTGTGGACATAGGTAATGTTTGACCGAACCACGTAGAAATCTGTTTCTTTAGTGTATGTATGTTATATATCGTGTGTGTATTTTGCATGTGTGTTTAGAGTTTATTTCGAAACGGTGGTTTCAGATGTTCCTGGTGGTATTTTATAAGATTCCGTTGTGAGAAATGGTATTTTTCCCAACAATTGGTCTATATGCCATGTGGACACACTTGACACCAATGTTTTGAAAACTGGACCAGTCATCGAACCGGAAAAATGACCGGATCACGGGTCATTGGTTCAACCGTTGGGTCAATCGAAATTGAACCGTGATGTCATAATTATGTAATAAATATTAATAATAATATAAAATATAAAAACTGTTTAAAAAAAACAAATTAAAAAAAATCAAAATTTTCCGAGTTTCCGGTTCCATTGCCGGTTTTACCGATTCAACTGACGAGTTTTTCGATTTTCACAAAATTGACCGATTTTTGGTGTTTTGTGATTTTTCGATTCAAACCGAACCGTTTCTTAGACCGGTCAACGGTTCAACAGGCCAATTCAATCCGGTTTTTAAAACAATGCTTAACACTTGTACGCATATGCCTATGTATCCATATGTATCCAATATTATCTTAGAATATGAAAAAACAAATATTTAAGGAGAAGTAGTGAAGTGTTGTCGTTTTCTCTAATAGGTATGTCATTATGAACAAGAAAAAAAAATCATACCTCCTTTGATGGACTTATGCTTTAAATGGCATAATAAGAGCACGTTGAACATCAATTAGCACCTCCTTTTTTAGAGCTTCTCTCTTTAGTCTTCTAGAGAGAGAGAAGCAATGCCCTAAGCCCCCTTCCTTACTCTAAGCCGTCGCCCCCCTCTTTCTCCTCCTCCTCCTCCCCCAAGTTCTCCTCTTCCTTTTAGGAAGCTTTTTTGGGATCTTTTGTCCCTTTTTCTATTTCTTTGCAGGTTTTTTTTCCCCCTTCTTTGTGCAATCATTTGGATTCAAGATGTTAGATGTTTGGCTAGATAAGTCTTGAAACAGTAAGATCCCAAAAAAATATGCCTATGTATCCATATGTATCCAATATTATCTTAGAAAATGAAAACAAATATTTAAGGAGAAGTCGTGAAGTGTTGTCGTTTTCTCTAATAGGTATGTCAATATGAACAGGAAAAAAAAAATAAACCTGCTTTGAGGGGACATTTTGCATATCCATATGCAGTGGACATTTTGCATATCCATATGCATCTCATGTTTGAATAAATTTCTTTCCCTCAAGGAATGCAAATGTGATGGTTATGCTATACCTGTCTATCCATTTGCCTTGGATATTGGAGTTGCTCTAAGTGAACTTATGTTCTAAAACAAACTATCTTTTTGCTTAAAATCAACCACAAGAAGGCTCTTAAACAACTTCATTGTAAGTTAAAATCATGAATAAATAAAAAGAATTAATCCAAACAAAAGGTACTAAAGCCAAAGTATGGTGTGTAGACTACTACTATTCCTATAAATGTGGGGGAGTAACTACGAAAAGGCACAATTCTCATTCGGTGGATTTAAAAAATACTCTAAAAAATAAAACAAAAAGACAAACATTTGGTAGCACGTGGTTGACTAATGTATCCTTTTTTTTTTTTTGGACCTTCGGTCATAGTACCCTCAAATAAAACTTTTTAAAACTAAAACACATGTTACTTTTCTTTATCGCATTAGGCCATTTTTACACTCAAATTGTTTTAACTTTTGTTATACAAGTCTGTTTTTCGTAAAATTTGATGTTTTGAAATCAGTAAAACGAGATCTATCAATCAAATTCAATGTTGACCATGAAATACTGGGACAAAAAAAAAACTAAATATCAAACAAATATAAAAATTTGCATTTTTTTCGCATACATATAATAAAAACATATTTCTTTCGTATAATTGGCACCATAGATGCATAGATCTTAAAATAAATACACAAAATAAAAAAAAAATCATCTAAAAAACCCAAGAATTGATAAAGTTATGGTAGTTTAAAGTTGACAGATAATATTATCTGTTAGACACACAGATAACAGATAATATTATCTGTAAGATAGATCAAACCTCAAAATTAGGCTGCAACTTAACTTTTTTCGTAAAATTTCCACGCCTATTGCGTAGATCTCAAAGAAATACATGAAATCAAAAAAAGAAAATTACCCAAAAAGCCCAAGAATTGATAAAGTTATGGTGGTTTAAAGTTGACAAATAATATTATCTGTTAGTGTAAACAGATAATATTATCTGTTTGTGTATGAAAGATAAAAATGAAAAACGAAGTTCCAAATTACTTTTTTTTTTTACAACTTTCAAGTCCGATGCGTAGATCTTAAAGAAATACATGAAATAAAAAAAAATCACCAAAAAGCCCAAGAATTGATAAAGTTATGGTGGTTTAAAGTTGACAAATAATATTATCTGTTAGTGTAAACAGATAATATTTTATGTTTGTGTCTAAAAGATAAAAATGAAAAATGAAATTCCAAATTACTTTTTTTTGTACAACTTTCGTCCGATGCATAGATTTCGTCCGATGCATAGATCTTAAAGAAATACATGAAATCAAAAAAAAAAATCACCCAAAAAGCCCAAGAATTGATAAAGATATGGTGGTTTAAAGTTGACAAATAATATTATATGTTAGTGTAAACAGATAATATTATATGTCTGAAAGATAAAAATGAAAAACGAAGTTCCAAATTACTTTTTTTTTGTACAACATTCAAGTCCAATGCGTAGATCTCAAAGAAATACATGAAATCTATAAAAAAAAAAAAAATCACCCAAAAAACCTAAGAATTGATAAAGTTATGGTGGTTTAAAGTTGACAAATAATATTATCTGTTAATGTAAACAGATAATATTATATGTCTGAAAGATAAAAATGAAAAACGAAGCTTTTTTTTTTTGTACAACTTTCAAGTCCAATGCGTAGATCTCAAAGAAATACATGAATTAAAAAAAAAATCACCCAAAAAGTCCAAGAATTGATAAAGTTATGGTGGTTTAAAGTTGGCAAATAATGTTATCTGTTACCCTAAAAAAAATAATGTTATCTGTTAGTGTAAACAGATGATATTATATATCTGAAAGATAAAAATGAAAAATAAAGTTCCAAATTACCTTTTTTGGTACAACTTTCAAGTCTAATGCGTAGATCTCGAAAAAATACATGATATCAAAAAAAAATTCACCCAACAAGGCCAAAAAATGAGTGAGTTATGATGATTTAAAGTTCACAGATAACATAACATAATTTATGAGCGGAGGGGCTTTTCACCAAATACGAAAAGTAGCGAGGGGTTTTTCATAAAACTGCAAAAAAAGGTGGGTTCTTTTTACTAAAACACATAATTTTAAGGGATCTATGACCTAATATCCTCTTTTTTTTGGCTGAATGTTGACTAATGTACCCTGTATATACCAATACCATATCACCTCTCTCTTCCACATGGTGCTAGTAATGTTTTGGCTTAACTATATTTTACACCCTTTTAGTTTGCTCTTTGTGTCAATTTGGTCCATATAGTTTAAAAACAATCATTTGCTACCAAATGTTTGTCTTTTTGTTTGTGGATTTACAAGTACTAAACTGCCACATGTGACAAGCTACAAGGGTGTAAAATGAATTTAACCATATTTTTTTATGTTTCAAATTTAGCCCCCAAATTAGTATTTTTTTTTTTATAAAAAAAAATTAATATATCAATTCATATAAATTTTTATCCTTCTTATCTTTTATTTAAAAAAAATTTAATGTATCAATTCATATAAAATTTTATCCTTCTTATCTTTTATTAATCTTTTATCTTCCTGTACGGTCGTGGAAAAATTGGTGATAAATTCCTCTTTCTAGCATGGCATAGGTTAGCATGTCTCAAGTGGCAAACAGCTTGACATACATAAGTCCCCTTCAATATATAAGTTTGGAGTTCAAATCTCATCCCCTCCCCATATTAAAAAAAAAAAAGAATCGCTAGCATGTGTAATGTTCTTGATGACCAAACATAATTCCATAAAATAAGATGGTCCCCATGGCAACAAAAGGAAATAGGGTAAATTATATGACCTCCTTTAAGATATGCATTAATTACAAAGACCTGCCTTCATAATTTTAAAATCATGCTAACCTCCCTTGTTAAAATAATATAGTAAATAATGGTTACTGCAGAATAGATAAATTTACCTTCTATACCCTATATTTATGAATATATCTAACTTGAAAAGTGAAAATTTGGAATTGACTATAATAATCTCAGAAAATTCTATGATCAACCTAATAATATTACTTGAAAAATCAAATTATGTATATACATATTGAGATACATAGACCCGAATCATATTTTTATACGTTAATGAAATTATATATATACTAGTGAAGGTGCACGTGCCTTATATGAATTTAAACGGGTTTTTTGTAGGGGTGGTAATTTTTGACACCCGTTTTACTGAGACAACCCGAATACGACACGATATGACACGATTAATTTAAAATAGTTTGTATTTTTTATGAATAACACTCAAAACTAAAAATCAAACCCAAAACACGCAACCCGATTAATGACACGATTATGACACGAGAACCGAAATTGCCACCCCTAGTTTTTTGGGAATGGGAATGGAATTTCTAACCGCTACTGACTGTAACATTTAGAGTCTACTGACCTGATCAAAACACAATCTTTTGATTGCAAAATTATGGTAAAGTTTAAATGGAACGTAGCTAGGGAAAACAATGAATTTAGAAGGATTATTAGCTGGATGCCATATGATGTGAACCTCCATTGTAATTCCGAACTTCGAATTTCCAACAAAGACACCACGTAGTTTTATCAATTCATTTCTTGATGGTCCTAAGGAAATCCAATCAAGGTCATGAGGTAGCAGAAATTTATACCCATAGAACAACTTCAACGATTCCGTTAGTTGACCTGCGAAACCTATTCATGCCTCACTACCACTCGTAAATCTTGATCACTGGCCATCCAAAGATGGTTGTACATTCATAATTCTTTTAAATATTCTGCCAATCTGGCACATGGAGTTCTCCGGCGCTATAAAACAGTGAAAGCAAAACTAACTCAGTCAAAAGTGGGGGAATTAGATAAGGAAAAGAAAAGGGTAAGGAAAACAAGGAAAACTATTTTCATTTTTCCTTTGTGTTGTTTTTCGTGCTTTAACAAGATTCATATTATATATCATCTATCTCAATCTCTCAATGTTGATAATTTTCCCAAAACAACATTGAGTGGATGTGAATCAAGATAGTTCTGTGGATGTGAATCAAGATAACCTGTGCTCACAGAATTCAAAGCAACTCTAAGACTTAAAAAAATGTCAACCACAGTCAGGCAATTAAAGATCAACTTTTGTGCAAGTTGATAGTTTTTTTTTTTTTTTTTTAACTTTTAGTTTACCTGGCTTCTCATAGCAAACTGTGGAGGTTGGTGGTTCTTATGTTTTTGTCCTCTGAAGGAGAAATCATGAGGAGATTTGGGGGTATCTTGATTTTCAAAACCAAATAGGCAGAACTACTCCAAGTATGGTAGTTCCTCGCATGCTTTCCGATGTAACACTCGGTCTTGCCTCATAGTACTCGGGCTACCCGTCTTTGTAGAGGCGTGCTCCAATAGCTCAATCACTCTCTTCGTAATTTGAGGCCTACCAGTCTCTATGCATGCTGCTGTTGGGAGCCATATTAGAACTATACAAAACCACAACACCACAAACATATCATTAGCGTGGAAGAAAACTATTTTTCTAGTACTTTTCTTGCATGCTTAAATTACTGCATGGCAAACTGAAGAAAAGAGCAAACATTGCGACTCACACAATTCAAAGTAGTTCAATTCCATTTTCCCTATATATGTACCTTGTTCTCCACATATCAATCTAACATAGAAAAGTGCTTTCGTCGGTGTTTTGTTTTAGTTTCCCTCACTAAATCAATGAACCGAATAGAGCCTTAGGGCTGGTTCACATATTTAGAGAAATATAGCAAAAGATCAACAACCCTTTCCGGCCCCCGATATTTTCCCTAATGTTTTCGTACATGCTTAAATACTTTTACAGAATTTTCGAAACCACTAGGAAGCCGGGGATATCTAAATTTCAAAACTCAGTCCATGTATCAAGCAAAACCATAAGTGTATATGATGCCATTATCCATTTCATACATGACACCACAGGTTTTTCAGGCGACTGCAAGTGTATGTACATGCAATCGGATAAATACTGTAGGTTACCTCTTCACCAACAATTAAAAATAGAACTCATCAACATTTGTTAAGTTAGCATCAAGCAGTATAAATTTATCAAGAATCACAAGTGCAACACATCTCAGATGGAGCCATGTATATGTTGATGCGTTAAGGCCAGGATCATAACAGATTTGGCAAAGCTGTACGTATATTTACTTGAAAATAAGGTCTTTCAGCTCATACAATATACATAACTTCGTCTGTTAGAGTGTGTAATGAATAGATTCAAAGAAGCTTCTTGATAGCCTAGGAGGCTAGGAGCATATGGGAAAGTGTCTTTTTCTTCATCATTAGAGAATTAGATATCAGAACAAGTTCAGTAATAAACATATTTATCACATTCTATGTACTTCTAACTATTACAAAATTTTGGACTTGGCGGAAACAATCCGAAAATTTTGGAGTTGGAAACCTAAATCCAAATTGTATGAAAAAGGCCCTAATTGCTAAAACAATTTTGGATATGAATTTATGTACGTGAAGATAAGTACCTGGCTCCACTGCTTGGTTGAGAATCTCCATATCTGATATTTCCTATTTTCTAAATCACCCAATCCCATCTGTGGATTACAAGTAAATTTTGACAGATTTGGTCACTGCACAAGTTTATACGCATTACGTATAACTACTATTCAGTCAAAAGGCTTGCAAGGAAATTCCATTTCTAAGTAAGCATATGTATTTATAAAGATGTTTAGAGACAGAGAGATACCCTTCAAAATTCAATGCCTATGATCCAATTTTTCATTTTTGTATGAACCCTTAGCCCTAATAAGTATTGGTTTAGATTTAATTGAGGGGTATGTTTGTCTTTTGCCTTCTATAGTTAGATTTAACCAAAAAAAACATAGCAGTTACACTTTACCCATAAGTGCAAGGGGGTTAAGTGTAGCTTTTTGAAGTCTAGGGAGGTAATGTGCCAGAACACCAAAGTCCAGGGAGGTAAAGTGTAATTTCCCCCAAAACAAAAGATGAGAGAGAAATCGATCAATCGATCGATCGATCAAGAGAGAGAGAGAGAGAGACGGACATGCTGCAAAAAAAAAAAGAATTACGTAGATGTTCCCATGAGTGACACATATAAAATACAGTCCATACGTGGACTTTTTCCCAACAAATCATTCCTTGGAGAACAGCTTGATAGTATTAGAAAAAACCAGCAATAAGAGGTAGTATGGGAAGCTCACTATATAAAAGGGGGGCAAAACAAAGAGTTCAAAAGTATTTGACATGCTTGCTTAATTGAGGTGTTGTCTTTTTATATTATGGGAAAATTGGGCTAAAGCTCCTAAGTTTGAATGCTTCATTACAACACTCCAACCCATTTGTATTAAACTTATCAGAGCCAGTGCTTTCTTTTTCTTTTTTTCTTTTTTGATACTAGGTCCAGAGCTTTCAAAACTTTATTACCTAAAGTCCTTAACATTTTTTTCTTTAATTTTTATTGACAAAATTGCCCCAGGTCAGTCACAAACCACTTTCTCTCTCTTCTATCTCACATTCTCTCTCTCTACCTTTACCCTCACGAGTTATGATCTCTCTCTTCCCCTCTCTCATATCTTATCTCTCCACCTACTGTTTGTATATAATATATATATATATCGATGAGTGGCAAAGACACCAACAGCAATAACCGTCGCCGCCACCACCTCATTCACCTCTCTCCTTTCTTCCGACTAGCGACTGGGCCTACTACGTCATCATCGTCATTGATCTACAAGACCACCGGTTTACTCGAATCGCACTGTTCCATTTCCACCCAATTTATGACCTTTAATATCAGAGACTGAGGAACTTGTTGGATTAATTGTTTGGGTTTATAAAATTTTGTGGCTTATCTACTTGGGCTTTTACATGTTAAACCAAACCATGGGCCAAGAGCCCTCTTTATTTCAAAAACCCAAACCCAAGTTAAAAGCATGGTTTTGACTACTATCCCACATTGAAATTTTACAAGAACCTTTTACTCTTTATATATGATCTCTCATTCTAAGCATTGTAAGATTATATACTAGAGAGGCTCTCTCACGCGCGCGCAGGGGGGGGGTGCAAATCCCAAATTTGGGACACCAATTTGGCTTGAATTTCGAGACTTGCGCGTGCACGTCCTGCGGACACGAATGCACCTTGAATTGTACCTTCGCGCATAGGGGTGGTACTGTCACGTTTTTGCAGCTTGTATTAAATATTTTTTACTGTTAGAGCATTTCTGCACATGGTAAATCCTATATATGACTGTTGGAGTCATTATTTATTTTATATATGACTGTTGGAGTGTGTATTAAACTATTTTAAATCATATATGACTGTTGGAGAGTCATTAGTATCTTAAGATGTTTCACTATATATACTTGATCATACTCTTCCAGAATACACAACAAACACCAATCCTCTCTTCTGTTCTTCTCTATATTTTCTGGAGCAAATTCTGAGTACTCACTTTACTCTTCCAATTCAAGTGCATGTTTGGAAGAGTTGGTTGCTGAATCCTGGAGAACATAGCGCTGTGACCTTTTGCATCGAGTCACTGACTTAGAGGGGCGGAATTGTTCTTAAGGACAGTGCAATACATTGCACGCCTCAACCAAAAAATCATAGTTTCATCCTCATTTTCCAACAATCTTAAGAACAATATGGATGCTGCTATGGTTGCTGCAAAGTCACTGCCTGATGTTTCCAAGATTGATCGCTTCGATGGTACATGTTTTAAGCGTTGGCAACAAAAGGTGCGCTCCACTTTGGACGTGCACAACTTGGCTCATATTCTGACAGAAAAGCAACCGATCCTTGGGTCCGAAGAATATGAGGAGAATTTTCCGATTTGGGAGAAAGGTAACAAAATATGTCGTCATACAATTCTTAGCACCCTCTCTAATGAATTGTTTGACATATATTGTAACTATAAAAATGCGGAAGAAATTTGGGATTTGTTACATAAAAAATATATAGTAGAAGATGCTGGAAATCAAAAGTATGCCATAGGCAATTTTTCGAATTTCCAAATGAATGAAGAAAAAGATGTTTCATCCCAAATACATGATTTTCATGTTCTTGTCAATGATCTCAAAATTGAAGAAATCACTTTGCCCAAAACTTTTATTGCCGGATTAGGTTGCCGGAGTCATGGAAAGATTATAAAAATAATCTTAAACACAAGAGGAAGCACATGACTCTTGAAGATGTTATTGTCCACATTCGTATTGAAGAAAAGAATAGGCTTAGGGACAAGGCTATTCTTGCTAAGGAAATTGCATCCAAGGCTAATTTGATAGAGGGTGGTTCAAGTAAACCTCAATTTCGTTCCCAACAAAATTTCAAAGGAAAAAATAATTTTTCTAAATTTAATAAAAACAAGACTAATCGGAGCTTCCAAGCTCCTACTCCTCCTTCTTTCAAGAAGAAAGGAAATTGCTTTGTTTGTGGAAACCCAGGTCACTATGCCTCCCAATGCAAATTCAGAAAGGGGCCTCTTCCTCCTCCTAAGGCAAATTTGGTGGAAGCGGATGATGGAGATATAATTGCTGCAGTTGTTTCACAAGTCCTAATGGCTGCAACTTCCAAGGATTGGGTCATTGATTCTGGAGCAACACGACACATTTGTGGAGACAGAAATGCCTTCAACTCATATACTCTTCTTAAAAATGGTGAAGAACAAGTTTTTATGGGAGATTCTTCTGCTGCACCGGTGGTTGGTAAAGGGAAAGTTCTTCTTAAACTCACTTCAGGAAAAACCCTCTCTCTTAGTGATGTGTTGCATGTTCCTAATATTCGTGCTAATTTAGTGTCAGTTGCTTTGCTTGGTAAGGTTGGAATTAAGCTCACTTTTGAGTCCGATAAAATAGTTATGACTAAGAATGGCATGTTTATTGGTAAGGGGTACTGTAACCAAGGACTGTTTATTTTGAATGTCCTTAATGTTGTTAATGAGATTGCATCTTCTTCTGCCTATATGGTGGACTCTATTGATTTGTGGCATGCTAGACTAGGACATGTGAATATGTCTTATATTAAAAAAAATGAAAGAATTAGGATTAATTCATAATATGAAAGATTCTAGTAATATGAAATGTGAAGTATGTGTTGAATCCAAATCAACAAAGAAGCCTTGCAAATCTGTGGAAAGAGAATCTGAACTGTTAGGATTAATTCATTCTGATTTAGGTGACTTAAAAAATACGATGACTAGAGGTGGTAAAAAATATTATATTATTTTTGTAGATGACTACTCTAGATATACTGTTTTATATTTACTTCGATCTAAAGATGAAGCATGCGATATGTTTATTAAATATAAATCAGAAGTTGAAAATCAGTTGAATAAAAAGATAAAAAGGCTTAGGTCCGATAGAGGTGGAGAATATGAAGATGGACTTCTTAGTGATTTTTGTGAGAAACATGGTATTATTCATGAGACTACACCTCCTTACTCTCCTGCCTCTAATGGGGTAGCCGAAAGGAAAAATAGAACTTTAAAAGAAATGATGAATTCTTTGTTGATTAGTTCTGGAGCTCCTCCTAATTTATGGGGAGAAGCTATTTTATCTGCATGTTTTATTCAAAATAGAGTACCTTTTAAGAAAACTGGTACAACACCTTATGAGTTATGGAAAGGTTATGCACCAGACTTAAAGTATTTAAAAGTTTGGGGTTGTTTAGCTAAGGTTTTATTACCTGAACCTAAAAAGAGAAAAATTGGTTCTAAAACCTTTGATTGCATGTTTATTGGTTATGCTTATAATAGTGCTGCTTATAGATTCTTAGTTGTTAAAAGTGATGTTATGGATCCTAATACAATAGTTGAATCTAAGAATGCAGACTTTTTTGAGCATGTTTTCCCTTTAAAAACTCGTGTAGATAAAATTGCTCATGTACCTGAAATTGCTTCCTTGGATGAATCTGTTGATAATGAAAATGTTGAAGTTGAATTGAGAAGGAGTAAAAGGGCTAGAAAAGAAACAAATCTAGGAGATGATTTTTATACTTTTCTTGTTGAAGATGATCCTCTTACTTACACACAAGCTATTACTTCTCATGATTCAACATTTTGGAAAGAAGCTATTAATAATGAATTAGAGTCTATTTTATCTAATCATACTTGGGAGTTAGTGGACCTACCTCCTGGTTCTAAAGCCATTGGATGTAAATGGATTTTTAAAAGGAAGCTTAAAACAGATGGGTCCATTGATAAATATAAAGCTAGATTAGTAGCTAAAGGATACTCTCAAAAGAAAGATATTGATTATTTTGATACTTTTGCTCCTGTGACTCGAATTTCTTCCATTCGAATTTTAATTGCTTTGGCTGCTATTTATAACTTAGTTATTCATCAAATGGATGTTAAAACAGCTTTTCTAAATGGTGATTTGAATGAAGAAATTTATATGGATCAACCGGAAGGATATGTTGTTTCTGGTAATGAACATAAGGTTTGTAAACTTGTGAAATCTTTGTATGGTCTTAAACAAGCACCAAAACAGTGGCATGAAAAATTTGATCAAGTTTTATTATCTAATGGTTTTTTGATCAATGAGGCAGATAAATGTGTTTATAGTAAATTTGATGGCTATGTTGGTGTTATTATCTGCCTATATGTTGATGACATGCTTATTATGGGTACTTGTTTAGATGTTGTGATTGAAACTAAAAAGTTTCTTTCTTCTAGCTTTGATATGAAAGATATGGGTGAGGCAGATTTTATACTTGGCATTAAAATCAGAAAATCCAATAGAGGGATTATGCTCTCACAAGAGCATTATGTGGAGAAAATTTTAAAGAAATTTGATCATTTTAATAGTAAATCTGTTTCTACTCCATATGATGCTAATTCTAAATTAAAGAAGAATAAAGAAGCTAGTATTTTTCAAAACGAGTATGCACAAGTCATTGGTAGTTTAATGTACTTGATGAATTGTACTCGTCCTGATATTGCATATGCTGTTAGTAGGTTGAGTCGCTATACCCAAAGTCCAAACAGAGAGCATTGGACAGCCTTAAACAGAATACTTAAATATTTGAAAGGAACAAATAATTATGGATTAATGTATTCTGGTTTGCCTGCAGTTTTAGAAGGATATAGCGATGCTAACTGGATTTCAGATTCAGATGAGACGAAATCAACTAGTGGGTTTATCTTTACACTTAGTGGAGGTGCAGTTTCTTGGAAGTCGTCCAAGCAAACTTGCACAGCTAAGTCAACGATGGAATCGGAGTTTGTGGCTCTTGAGAAAGCTGGTACCGAGGCTGAGTGGTTAAGAAACTTCTTAGCAGATGTTCCTATTTGGAATAAGCCAATTCCATCGGTATCTTTACACTGTGATAGCCAGGCCGCCATTGGTCGAGGTATGAATAAGTCCTATAATGGCAAGAGTAGGCATATACGCCTAAGACACAATATTGTAAGGCAGCTGCTTGATGATGGAGTAATATCTCTTAATTTTGTAAGGTCAGAAGTTAATTTGGCTGACCCTTTAACAAAACCACTAGGGAGAAAACTAGTGTATGAAACATCGAGGGGAATGGGGCTTATGCCTATAACAAAAATCAACAATGATGGTAACCCAACCTATGTAATTGGAGAACCCAAGAAATAGGTTCATATGGGTAATAACAAGTCATTGGTTGATTTGAGATGCACTATAATTTAATTATCTTTTGTCCATTCCTATGGTGTATAGTGCAATTGCAATGTGTAAAGGTTGAGTTAAACTCTTAATGAAATTCATAGTCCATATTATTTGGATGGTATGTTTAATTGCAATACATACTTGATGAATTCACCTATATAAGTGTGAAAGTGGACCGCTTTCTATGAAAACTTAGGCAAGTTTTCTAGAGCACTTATGAAAAACCAGGACAGGCGCAGGGCCTAGAGGCGCCACACCGATTAGAGTTGCTCAGATTCTAAGAGATTAATGTGGGTGTAAGACGATTGATTTACGATAAAGGGATTATGGTTCATAGAAATGTTATTTCACCAGATTCCTGTAATATCACTTCTTATATTCCTAGGGACTGGTTCATAGCCCTAAAGGCACCAGTTCTGATGCATTGATCTCTCTTCTTGCTCCACTTCTTTTATTCGTCATTTGAATTTTTGAAATAGGGGGGGATTGTTGGATTAATTGTTTGGGTTCATAAAATTTTGTGGCTTATCTACTTGGGCTTTTACATGTTAAACCAAACCATGGGCCAAGAGCCCTCTTTATTTCAAAAACCCAAACCCAAGTTAAAAGCATGGTTTTGACTACTATCCCACATTGAAATTTTACAAGAACCTTTTACTCTTTATATATGATCTCTCATTATAAGCATTGTAAGATTATATACTAGAGAGGCTCTCTCACGCGCGCGCAGGGGGGGGGGGTGCAAATCCCAAATTTGGGACACCAATTTGGCTTGAATTTCGAGACTTGCGCGTGCACGTCCTGCGGACACGATTGTACCTTCGCGCATAGGGGTGGTACTGTCACGTTTTTGCAGCTTGTATTAAATATTTTTTACTGTTAGAGCATTTCTGCACATGCTAAAAATATTTTGCACATGGTAAATCCTATATATGACTGTTGGAGTCATTATTTATTTTATATATGACTGTTGGAGTGTGTATTAAACTATTTTAAATCATATATGACTGTTGGAGAGTCATTAGTATCTTAAGATGTTTCACTATATATACTTGATCATACTCTTCCAGAATACACAACAAACACCAATCCTCTCTTCTGTTCTTCTCTATATTTTCTGGAGCAAATTCTGAGTACTCACTTTACTCTTCCAATTCAAGTGCATGTTTGGAAGAGTTGGTTGCTGAATCCTGGAGAACATAGCGCTGTGACCTTTTGCATCGAGTCACTGACTTAGAGGGGCGGAATTGTTCTTAAGGACAGTGCAATACATTGCACGCCTTAACCAAAAAATCATAGTTTCATCCTCATTTTCCAACAGAACTCTCCGGCCATCTTCGTCTACTCTACCCTCCATAGATTTCTTCATACCCATCTTTAAAGAGCTCTCTAGAAAATCCATAAAGCAATTTCCAGCTTCAGTTTCAATTTATTCCCCTAATTTGATTGTATTGCCAAGGTTACACGAGGATTGTGGTTTCTTGTTCTCATCATTCTCAGTTGAAAAGGCCTTCTGGTGTGCATTGAGTGATCTCAAGTGCTTCCCCAGAATTGTCTTATGATCACTTCTGTCTGGGAATGCTGCAATTGATTTGTTTAGACCATTTTTTCTCTTAGAAGGGTTTGATTCCGAGTTTCTATTTTGGTCAATTGAATTGTGTGTGATTTCATTCAAGATTAATTGGGGTGTTATTGTCTTCTTCTTGCTCTTTTTCCAAAGTTTTGTTCATTTCAGTGACAGAAGTTACTGCTTGGATGGACACCATTTTAGCTACTGATTGCAAAATTTGTGTGTGCATCTCCAGAAATTGATCAAAATTTGGGTGCTTTGTGGAAGTTTTGGTTTTATGTAGCTAAGGTGCTTGTTAAGTCTTAGTGATTTTTTGTTGTTGATTGTGATCTCATGAGTGCTGCTCTACATTGATTGCATTGGTATGTTAGTTGCATAATGTACAAATATTAAGTAAAATTTCACTTATTATTCATGTACTGGTTCAGTGAAATTTCACTTAATATTTTTGTATAGAGGACCTTTCCCTAATCAAGAATCTTAGTTGTCCTTAACTCTAAAAAAATCTTATTATAATATCATTTTCACTAATTGTCGAGTTAAGTCAAACGTCACTTAATATTCATGTATGTGTTCAGTGAAATTCATTTAATATTTTTGTATGGAAGATCTTTCCCTAATCAAGAATTTTGATTGTCATTAACTCTAAAAAGTCTTATTATAATGTCATTTCCACTAATAGACCCTTTTTTTGTTTTCTTGAAATTTAGGTGAAAGTCCCTACAAGTAATTATCAAGAGTCTAAAGTCTAATTTGATTATAAATTTGTTAAAAAGTCCCTTAAATATCAAGTTACATAAAATTTTACTTAATATTCATATACGGGTTCGGTGAAATTTCACTTAATATTCATTTATGCCAAGTGAAATTTCATTTAACATTTTTGTATGGAGAACTTTTTCGTAATAAAAAATTTAATTGTCCTTATCTCTAAAAAATCTTATCATAATGTTATTTCACTAATTGTCCCTTTTTTGTTTTTCAGAATGTCTCTGAAACATTTCCAACTTTAAGAGACATTTAGGTGAAAGTCCCTAGAACTAATTATCAAGAGGTTAAAGTCCAATTTGGTTATGAATGTGTTAAAAAATCCTTAAATGTCGAGTTAAGAAAAATTTCACTTAATATTCATGTACGGGTTCAGTGAAGTTTCACTTAATATTCATTTATGCAAAGAGGTATTTCACTAAATATTTTAGTATGGAGAACTTTTTTCCTTATAAAAAATTTAATTGCCCTTAACTCTAAAAAAATTGTATCATAATGTCATTTCCGCTTATTGTTCATTTTTTGTCTTCAGAATGTCTGAAACATTTCCAACTTAAGAGATATTTTTACATCTTTTAATCACAGCTTGATATGTGCGCATATATATATATATACACACACATGAGTAGTTGGTTGCTTAAAAGTTTGAGCATAAAAAATGTCACACAGTCACACCCGTCCCAGAAATGCATTCATTTCAATAATGTATATTTGGAATCATGTGAATTATTAATGTTTATTAATAATTGAGATGAGGTTTGTGGACACGCGGAATCGCTCATCCACTCTTTTTGTTTTGGTTTGAGATTGTTTTGAAGAAAACAAGAAGGAAAGGAAGGTCTGTTGAAAATAGATACAGAGTCTCCACTTGGTCTTTAGGGAACCAAGAAACCCAATTTGACTCACCCAAACGGATAAAGGGCACCAGTCCTTCATAACCAAAGAACTTGGCTCGGGGTTTTGGTACGAGAGAGGAAGGAGCCTTTGTCACGACTAAAACACCCTCAACTCGCCCCGTCTTTCGACGGGCCTCAATTAGCATCCAAATAATCATCTTATACTATGTTTGGTTTGACACTTAATATTTATGATAGGTATATTACATCACATAAGAAACTTAAAATGGAAGATCTAAAGATAAAATATCATTCATAAGATCTAAGCCAAGTATCACACAATGCAAAGTGAAAGATCACACGAACAAACCTAGGAAAAATCGTCTAATCACATATCAAGTAATAAAGTTTTTCTAATCTAAGTGGACATGAATTGTTCTTGAGACAAATAAACAAAGAGGTCAAAATATGCTTAGCAAACTAGAATGGTGCATGTTAATCTTTGAGAAATAAGATATCTCAATCCCTGAGATGGATGAGAAAGGAATATTAGATCGACGGGGAGCATGAACGTAAGATCAAATTCATTCCTAATAATCTTCTTAGATTAGGAGTCATAAAAACCCCAAATCTTGCATGGATGCAATGCATGATTCTAGAATGTGTAAAGGTTGTTGTGTGTTTGTGTACATGGATTTCTAAAGTGACTTAGAAGTCTAAAACATGAATGAATGCATGGAGTAAATCATCATGGGATATGTACAAATATAGTATGGACCACTTCTTAATATATATGAACTAATTTGAAGTGCATATAAGCATCAAATCAAAGAATGAAAGTACAAGAATGCTTGCTGTGAATAGTGGATAGAACAGTGACTTGATCTTGTGGAACATGAAAGGTAGGGTTAGGAATGTTTTCAATGCATGATTTTTTATGGAGATTATCCTTAGTGTGTCTAGAACACAAATCAAAAAGTCAATCCTCAATAACTATCACATATTGAGAGAAATCATATAAACAATAGAGGTTACTCAAAACAGAGTCCGTACTGTCGACTAAAATGTTGAAACTTCTTAGAAAATGAAAACAAAAGATCTAGAGGCCCATATTATACAGAAAGATTCCTACTAAACTTAAGTTCAAGGAAAAAATGAGTTGGGACCACTCCTTTTTGAAAAGTTTTCTGTAAAACAAGTTGAAAGTCAACTAAGCTGCCGTGACAGCAAAAACAGAATATCTGGAGAGAATGTTTGGGTCCAAATGGACCACTTCCAAGTGTTTTCAAGACAATCCAAAAATCATGGGTGTTCTCCAATGAGTTAGTAAGACTTTCCAAGTTGTCTTACATTCATATATTGAGTATTGAACTCAGAATAATTCTTTGAAGTTAAATGACTCACTGTTTTGAAGATTTTTGAGAAAACAAGGTTTATTTCTTGGAATCCAAATATTGGGGGTTTAAGGAGGGCTTTGAAATAGGGGTTTTGAAAATATATTTTCAACACTCAAAGAGGATTAAAACCATTTTTAATATCAACCTCTAACTCATTTAGAGAACCTCCAAGATTATTGGAAAGGTTTGCTTTATTTTGGAAAATAACCTCAAGAATACATAAGGGATGTATTGAGGTTATAATCATCATCTATCAAACATGTTTTTGAGGTCAAGAGCTACTATCCATAAGGATTCACTCACCTCAAACTTCATGTCATCATCTAGGTGATGATGAACTAATAAGTAAATAAAGAAAATAAAAAAGAAATGAGGTAAGAAGAGATGAACATTGTATGTAAGCAAGCAAATGAATAAATCAATAGATGATATTCAATGGTGGAACCACAAGCATTCAACCTCTCATATATGTGTATATGGGTGAGTACATCACTCTCTAACTCATAGGAAACTCAAAGAAGATGAAGAAGATGGATTGAAAACTTCAAAATGAAAGTTTAGTTTTTAGAAAACTAATTAAAACTCACATCTTGGATTGGATTTGGAAGAAAATCTTTACTTCTCTCTCTCTTTCTCCCTAACTCTCTATATCTCTCTCTAATGGCTTCCAAGTTCTCCCCCAAATGGAAGCAAATGGGTCTCATTTATAGGCCAAGATGGGGGTGTATTTTGGATTTTTAAAAGTCTCTAATTGGTCCAAAAAGTTCAGATTATCAAAACTATGTCGTTTTATTTGTTAGAAATTTGAATTAAAACCCAAATATTAACCAAAAATTACAAAAAATAAAAAATAAAAAATCACTCATAGTGCTGCCAGGGCAGTCAACCCTCCCGTTAACCAGAATTTGCATTTTGGCCCCCAGAACTCCAAGAATTTGCGAAATGGCCCTATTTTGTCCAAAATTCACAGAAAATTCATACAAAATCCAAATTGAGATTGTGATATACCGTTGGAAAGGTACTAAGGTCTAATTTCCATAAAAAATAATTTGGAGATGGGTCACTTTGGAAAGTTTTGCGGTATTCGTGATAAAAGCCGAATTGATCGCATTTTTCATCTTTAGAAATTCATAACAAATTCGTTTTAGATCCAGAAATTATGTGCAACATACCGTTGGAAAGCTATTGACCTGTAGTATCCATGAAAAATGTTTGAAAAATGATATAGCGCTCCGGTTTTAAAGTCAACTTTTGGTCAAACTGGTCAAACCTGGGATTTCCAAGAAGTTCTGGAAACCTCTGGGAGCTTCCAAGAGCTGACGTTTTCGTTCGATTTTCTTTTAAAACTCATTTTAATACTTTCCAAATGATCTAGAATGATCCCGGAATTTTTCGGCGAATTCGGTCAAACCTTGGTCAAACTTGGTCAAACTGATCAACGGGGACTTTCTGGGAACTTCTGGGGGTCTCTAGGAGCCAACAATTTCATCCGGTCTTTCTTTAGAACTCATTTTATTATTTTTCTTACAACGTAGCGCGTTTCCAGAACATTTGGTCCGAACTAGGAGCGTTTGGGCTTTCAGGGATATTTTGATCATTCTGAGCATTTTAAGAGATAGAACTAACTTCCAGAAGTCCTTTTTGAGTCTTTTACGATCATTGTGAACCACCAAGCTATGGGCCTCCTAAATCTGATAGCCGACAAAATGGGGTGCCTACAAGGTTGACTGTGGGTCAACGGAGAGTATCAAGTAAGGACAAAAGGATTTGATAATCCATGAGGCATCGATATGAGTAAATAACATTTATGTGCATTAAATATTAATTGAGTTATCTAGTATTTTGATGAATAGTAATTGCACCTGTTTTGTATAATTTCTAGTAGTTTTGATCTCGATTTAGATCGTTTAGAATACTTTGGTGAGAACATGAGTAATATGTTGCATAAAAGGTAGGTTATCTAGAAATTCCACGAGAATTAGTTTTCGGAACGTAATTACGGACCCAAACGGAATTTATGTGAAAACTTTTAGAATTTATAGTTTTCACTCGTCAAGTAATAATTTAGCCGTGTAAGTCATTTCAGGGAATAATTAGAAGTTTTGAGAACTCGTGGGAAGTTAAATGTAATTTTTGAGAGTCGTGCCTATATATTGAAAGTGTGAAGATGTTTTTCATTTACAAAGTTTTCTAAACCTAAATCCAAAACGGGGAAAGACAGATTTTATTGCTTAGAGCCTCTTGACACAAATCGACGGACTTCTGCCCATTTGTTTTTCACCAAATTTCATATTTGAACTCCTCGAGGTAAGAGCTTTGTTTTGATACCTCTTAGGCCACATTTGGAAAACTTTTTAGAAAATCAAAATGTTAGAATTTTGGTGAAAACATATGTATACTTGTAGGAATCTTTCAAAATATGAGATCCGACGTTTAATCGGTCCCCTAATACTTCCTTCAAAGTTAGAGAGAAATCACACGAAGTATGAAATTCTAACCTATGTTGTATAGGAAATATACATGCCTTGATTTTCAAGGACGAAATTGCAATTCAGGCAAAATTCATGTGTTAATAGTAGGGACGTTAATTATGCACGTGCTTAATGTAAAATGCATGTCTAACTTTTACGTGAACACGTTAAGTGGTTATGTGGGTCAAAAGGGGGACTTATACAATTTCATGCCGGAGTAAGCTTCTCGATGTTTGATAATTTAGTAGCGACGGCTACTGTGCATGGTAAGGCTTGGACTTGCCAGGGCACTTGGGATGCAACGGTTGTAGGCTTGGACTAGCGGTGGGCATCGCGATTGAGGCTTGGACTTACCGCTACCGGATGAATGCGTGTTTTTCTCCCTAGAGACTATTTTGATGTGATTTCTGAGATTAAAGCATGATTTATCATATATGCATATGTTAGAATTTGTGTACTTAGCATATAGCTTAGCAGTGAAGATTTACTCCATTGCAGGTGAAAAAAAAAATAAGGAAAGAAGAAGCATGAGGAGTGAGGCCGTAGGATTGCGGGGAACATCTCTTGTATATATTTTTATAATTCCATTCCAATGATGTAATATGGATTAGATGTATGTTTTAACTTGTCAAACTCAGGATGGATTAGTAGTTTTTGAACTGTAGTAAAACTTCTGTAATTATGATTTGGATCGTTGAAATATAGTTGTGAATACGTTGGAATTGGGTTGGAGAATCATAGCTTTGAAATTCTGCAGGTTCTGTAGCAAAAGGGGAAAATAGAGTACTGGGCTGGGACCACAGTCGATTGGACCCACTGATGAAACGAAAATCTCTTTCAATTTTCAAGGAAGTAGTTGACTAAAGTAGAGAAACCAGTCGACTGGAAAGTGTTTTCAAAACATACACTCTGCTGAATCTTTCCAGTCGAGCGAAAAGGTACCAGTTGACTGAGAAATTGAGACCTCGGTCGACTAAGTCCCGACACAGTCAACTGGATTGTGCTGATTAGATGTTATACTTTCTGTTATTTCAAAGCAGTCAACTGGGTCCCCGACGCAGTTAACTAGACCTCTGTTTTCAAAATGGATTATTTCTGGAAGTTTTTCAATTTAGCAAAACTTTTGATGACTCTGATTTAATGAATCGTACTTATGATTTCTGCTACTATTTTACTTTAATCGAATTGGATGAGCCTAGGTGGCGTGCCAGGTATCCTATTTCTGCCCATAGCGGGATCGGTCGTGACACTTATTGGTATCAGAGCTATAGGTAACAAAACATTAGGAACGTTCGATGACGAGTGGAGTGTTGAGATGTTTGATGCATACGGTATGTTGATATACATACATGTTCATATTTATTGCCATACATACATAGTGTTTTTGCATTAAGATTAACAGGATTATACAATCATGAGTGACGGTGACCAAGATCTATACCACGTACTCGGCAAATGGACCACAAATATGGGAGACTTAATATGGAGTATAGCGGAGCGATTGCCTCCAACACCTCCATTTGAGCCAGCACTGATAGCCGTTGTGCCTACACTTAAGAATGGGGGTGGGAGATTCGTGTCCGAACAGTTTACTAAAAAGAAGCCGATGGAATTCCATGGGACATCCGACACCACACTCGCAGAGCATTGGATTATGGACATGGGGAGGTTTTTTAGTTCTATTCCGATGTTCGATACGCAGAAGATTGAGAATGCAAGTGACGTACTCAAGGGCAAAGCTCAGAATTGGTGGGTAAATGTGTTGGATCAAGGGGAACCAATAATGTAGGAAGGGTTTAAGGCGGAGTTCAATTGTCGATTCTTTCCATGAGCCGCTCACAATCTGATGAAGTAAGAGTTTGATAACCTTAAGCAAGGAGATATGACTGTAATCGAATATACTTCCCAGTACAATGCATTATTGAGATTCGAAAAGAGTTCAGTGCCAGAGGAGGAGGATAGAGCAAGGAAGTATGAGGAAGGACTGAGGGAGAACATTTGTGTGATGGTAGAGACCTATGAACATTCGACTGTGGCAGCAGTGCAACAAACGACGCTTTTTGCTGAAAGTGGAATGGATAGATCGAGACAAAATCAACAAGGCAAGCGAGGTTATGAGGGTGGTGACCGGAACCAAGGTGGATCTTTCAAGAGACCATTTTCACGGGGCTTTGGTTCTAGTTTTAGTGGACCCAGGAAACCTGCAGGTAGTATACCTTTATGTCCACTCTATAATCGACCACACATAGGTTGATGTTTTATGACTAATTTCCAAAACAAGACTCAAGGGATGAACAGTGCAAGTGTTGCACCTGATATGAGGGGTAAGTGTTATGATTGTGGGATGTATGGACATCAATCTAAGGAGTGCCCGAGGAAGCGTCCCCCACAAGGAACTAGTTCTATGGCTTTAAGTGGTTCAAAGTTGAAGCAATCTAATGATGGGAGACAGAAGACAAAGCAGCGTGAAGGGAGATCATTCCAGATGAATCCCGAAGATGTGGCTGCTACGGATACAGTGGTCTCAGGTATGATGTCTATATGTTCACATCTAGCACGCATACTCGTTGATTCAAAATCTACTCATTCATTTGTGCCGCATCATTTTGTTGAACATTTGAACGTTAAGTTCGCACCACTAGGATATGAATTATCCATCGCGGCACCACTTAGCAAGCCGGTAGTAATGTCTATGATATACAAGGACTGTGAGATCAAACTAGGCAAGAAGTTGATGACCGTAGACCTTATACCACTTGTGGTGAATCACTTTGATGTACTACTAGGAATGGATTTGTTGTCTCTTAACCAAGCCAATAGATTGTGAACGAAAAGAAGTTAATTTTCGATCACCAATGCACGGGGACTTTTGTTTCCAAGGGAGTGGGGTTATACTGCCACCTTATTTGATTTCGGCTATCTGGGCGGGTAAGTCTTTGAGGAAAGGGATGTCATGGATTCTTATATTCAGTAATTGAAGCTATGGAAACTGAATTAAAAGTAGAAGACATTTTTATAGTATTAGAGTATCTGGATATATTCCTAGATGACTTACTAGATGTTCTTATTGAGATAGAGATTGAGTTTACCATTGAGATAATGCCAGACTCAAGACCCGTATCGAAAGCACCATATAGAATGGCACCAGTAGAATTGAAAGAATTGAAAGCCCAACTACAAGAACTACTTGACAAGGGTTTTATTCAACCAAGTATATCACTGTGGGGAGCTCCAGTATTATTTGTAAAGAAGAAAGATGGTTCAATGAGTATATGTATTGACTACTAGGAGTTAAACAAGGTGACAATCAAGAACAAGTATCTGTTGCCCAGGATCGATGACCTATTTGATCAACTTCTTGGGGCACAAGTATTTTCCAAGATCGATTTGAGATCGGGCAACCATTAGTTGAAAGTAAAAGTGGAAGATGCTGAGAAGACAGCTTTTAAAGCACGCTACGGACATTACGAGTTCCTAGTCATGCCATTTGGAGTTACAAATGCACCAGTCGCGTTCATAGACCTTATGAACCGAGTCTTCAATGACTACTTAGATGACTTTATGATCATTGTAGACACCCCATTTTGTCGGCTATCATATTTAGGAGACCCATAGCTTGGTGGTTCACAATGATCGTAAAAGACTCAAAAGGACTCCTGGAAGTCAGTTCTATCTCTCAGAATGCTCAGATTGACCAAAATGCCCCTGAAAGCCCGAAGACTCCCAGATTTGGTCCCGAAGTTCTGAAAACATGCTACGTCGTAAGAAAAGTATTCAAATGAGTTTTAAAAAAAAAATCGGATGAAATCGTCAGCTCCCAGAGACCCCCGGAAGCCCCGGAAGTTCCCGAAAAGTCCCCGTTGACCGGTTTGACCAAGGTTTGACCAGGTTTGACCAGGGTTTGACCAGGTTTGACCAAGTTTGACCGAAATCGTCCAAATTCACCGGAATCATTAGAAAAGTATTAAAATGAGTTTTAAAAGAGAATCGAGCGAAAACGTCGGCTCCTGGGAGCTCCCAGAGGTTCCCAAAACTTCCCGGGAATCCCAGGTTTGACCAGTTTGACCAAGATTTGACTTTGGAATCGGGGCACCGAAACAATTTTCAAATATTTTTCATGGATACTAGAGGTCAACAGCTTTTCGACGGTATATCGCACATAATTTTCAGATTTAAAACGAGTTTATTATGAATTTCCAAAGGCGAAAAAGGCGATCAAATCGGCTTTTATCACGAATACCGTAAAACTTTTCAAAGTGACCTATCCCCGAACTATTTTTTATGTAAAGTAGACTCCATTACCTTTCCAACGGTATATCACAACCTCAATTTGGAGTTCGTATGCATTTTCTGTGAATTTCGGACGAAATAGGGCCTTTTCGCGAATACCGGAACCTCTGGGGGCCTAAACGTAATTTTCTGGGCTTCTGAGGAGCAGTGCCGCCGCGGCACTGGCCCAGTGCCGCCGCGGCACTCAAACCTCGCAGAGTCCATTTTTGTAATTTTTTTGGGGGTCCAATTTGATTAATTGAAAGCCAAAACGACATAGTTTTATGTTCACAGTTGTTTGGGACCAATGGGAGTACTTCTAAAACCCCAAAACCACCCCAAATTGGCCTATTTAAACCCCCCATTGCTCTTCATTTTGGGGGGGCCAAGTGCAAAGCTTAAAAAGTTGTAGAGAAGAAGAGAGATAGAGATAGGTTTAGAAGAGAGAAAGGGAGCTTCTCCCATTGATTTTCCATAAGAAAGTGAGTTTTATTCTTGTTTTCTTCCATCATCCTTCTATATACTTCACATTCAAAGTCCACTCCACCCCTCATTCTTGAGCATTCATGAGATAGGAAGCTACTTCCATGTCCAAATGTCAAAATCTATGAGTGAAACATCAAGCTACAAGTCCAAAATCACATTGATTATCATCTATTGATTGCTATTTACTTGCTTTGATTATATATATGTTCATCTCTCCTTATCTCATTTCTTTTTCTTTTCTTTATTTACTTACTAGTTCATCATCATCTAAGTGATGACATGAAGTTTGGGGTGAGTGAATCCTTATGGATAGTAGCTCTTGACCTCAAAAACATGTTTGATAGATGATGATCATAACCTCAATACTTCCAAGGTATTCTTGGAATGTATTGAAGTTATGCCCAAAAATAAAATAAATCTCTCCAACAATCTTGGAGGTTCTTAAATGATGAGTTTGATGTAGGTATTCTAAGTGGCTATGATCCTTATTGAGTATTGAAAATGTGCTTTCAAGACATCTATTTCAAAACCCCTCTCAATCCCTCTCATTTGGTTTCAAGAAACAAAACTTTGTTTTCTCCAAAATCTTCAAAACAATGAGTCAAAACAGTGAGTGAGTTGAGTTCAAAGATTTTTCTAGAACACAATACTCAACATATGGATACAAGGCCACTTGGAAAGTCTTCCTAACTCATTGGAGAACACCCATGATTTTTGGTTTGACTTGGAAGTACTTGGAAATGGTCCATTTGGGTCCCAACATTCCTTCCAAACATTCTGTTTTTGCTGTAACAGCAGCTAGGTCAACTTACGACCTCTTTTCCAGAAACCTTTTCCAAAAGGGGTGGTTCTAACTTATTTTTCCCTTAAAATTCAATGTCTTAGGAAACTTTCTGTATAAAACGGGCTTCTAGATCATTCTTTTTCATTTTCTAAGATTTTCTAACATTTCAGTCGACAGTACAAACTCTGTTTCTGAGTGACCTCTATTGTTTATATAATTTCTCTCAATCTATGATAGCTATTCAAGATTGGCCTTTTGGGTTGTGTTCTAGACACAATAAGGAACATCTCCATAAAAAACCATGCATTGAAAACATTCCTAACCCCTCTTTTCGAATTCCAAAAGATCATGCTACTGTTCTGTCCACTATTCACAGCAAGTACATTTCAACTTTCATTCTTTGTTTTGATGCTCATATGCATTCCAAATTAGTTCATATCTTAGGAAGTAGTCCATACTACATTTGTACACATCCCATGTTAATTTCATTCATTCATTCATGCACATTTTAGACTTCTAAGTCATTCTAGGAATCCATGTACACAAAAACACACTACAACCTTTGCACATTTTAGATACATACATTGCATTCATGCAAGATTTGGGGTTTTTGTAACTCTTAATCTAAGGAGATTATAAGGAATGAACTCGATCATACGTTCATGCTTCCCCTTTGATCTAATCATCCTTTCTCATCCGTCCCGGGGATTGAGAGATCTTCTTTTCTCAAAGAATAACATGCATCATACTAGCTTGTTAAGCATATTTTGATTTCTTTGTTTATTTGTTTCAAGAACAATTCATGTCCCCTTTAGATTAGGAAAACTTTATTATCTGATACATGATTAGACGATTTTTCCTAGGTTTATTTGTGTGATCTTTCACTTTGCATTGTGTGATATTTGGCTTAGATCTTATGAATGATATCTTATCTTTAGATCTTCCATTTCAAATCTCCTTATGTGATGTAATATACTATCATAGTATTATTTGTCGAACCATACATAGTATAAGATGATTATTTGGATGCTAATTGAGGCCCGTCGAAAGACGGGGCGAGTTGAGGGTGTTTTAGTCGCGACAAAGGCTCCTTCCTCTCTCGTACCAAAACCCCGAACCAAGTTCTTTGGTTATGAAGGGCCGGTGCCCTTATCCGCTTGGGTGAGTCAAAATTAGGTTTCTTGGTTCCTTAAAGACCAAGTGGCGACTCTGTATCTGTTTTCAACAGACCTATTTTCTTTCTTTGATTCAAATCAATTTCAAAACAATCTCAAACAAGAGAAGTGGTCCACTTCCGGTGTCCACAATCATATTCATCAATGACATTCTTATCTATTCGCTGAGTGAGATAGGGCGCAAAAAACATTTGAGACTTATACTTCAGAGATTGCGAGAGAAGCACCTATTCGGGAAAATTTAAGAAATGTGAATTCTGGCTACCTAGCATTACTTTTCTTAGTCACGTGATTGACAAGAATGGAGTTTCAGTCGATCCTCACAAGGTAGAAGCTGTATCTGATTGGCAGAGAACGACTTCAGTGTCAGAAATTTGAAGTTTCTTGGGTTAGCAGGGTACTACCACCATTTCATTGAGAATTTCTTGAAGATTTCATTTTCTATGACAAATTTGATGAGAAAGGGTGTTAATTTTGAATGGAGTTCAGAGTGTGAAGACAGTTTTCAAGAGTTGAAGTCGCTATTGACAAGAGCACCTATTCTGACGATACCATCTGGAACTGAGGGGTTTGTGATCTATAGTGATGCGTCACATCAGGATTTGTGATGCGTACTTATGCAAGGTGGTAAGGTGGTTGCTTATGCATCCAAACAGTTGAAGAAACATGAGGTTAATTATCCGACTCATGACTTGGAATTGGCCGCAGTAATCTATGCTTTGAAGATTTAGAGGCACTACTTGTATCGGGAGAAGTGTGAGATCTTCACGGACCACAAGAGTTTGAAATACATTTTCACGCTATGAGGATTGAACATGAGACATAGAAGATGGTTAGAGTTAATGAAGGATTACGATCTTTCGATCAAGTATCATCTGGGGAAGGCTAATGTAGTAGCCGATGCTTTAAGTCGAAAGACGACAGGGAACTTAGCCGATGAGATAACATAACAAAAGGAACTAGTTAGATAAATGGAATGCTTAGAGATGTTGGAAGTAATTCTAGGGGCCAATGGTGACTTAATGATGGCAATCAAAGCTCACATAGACATTATTAATGAGATCAACACAGAATAGTTCAGCGACTATTAATTGTGCAAAATGAGAGATGAGATATCTTTAAAGAAACGATCCAACTTTATTTTTTAATAAGGGGTATTGATGCTTGGGAGTCGATTGTGTATACCAAATTTGAAAGATTTAAAAGAGCGAATCCTAGAGGAAGCACATAGTACTAAATATTCAGTTCACCCGGGAAGTAACAAGATGTACCGGAACTTGCGAGAGAATTTTTGGTGGAGAGGTATGAAGCGGGAATTGGCTAAGTTTGCTTTTGAGTGTTTAGCATGTCAACAAGTCAAGGCAGAAAGACAAGTACCAGCAAGACTACTACAACCATTACCAGTGTCAGAGTGGAAATGAGATGAGATCACGATGGATTTTTGTCACACCCGTCCTGGTAATAAAAATTTGTTTAAAATGCATGAATGAAATTTTGTGAATTATCAATGTCATTTGATAATTGTGAATGAGGTTGACTAGAGGTCAATGGTGAGGTGTCAATTGAAGACACGGTGATAGGAAAATCATGTGGCATCAACATGAATAAATGACATTTATATGGCTTAAATGTTATTTGATGTTTCTGGTATTTTGGAATAGTAATTATACCTGTTTTGTATAATTTCTAGTAGTTTTGATCTTGTTTTAGATCTTTTTTAAAACTGTGGTGAGAACGTGAGTGATGCGTTGCATAAAAGGTAGGTTATCTAGAGATTCCACAAAATTTAATTTTCTGACGTAATTACGGACTCAAACGGAACCTAGACGAAAACTTTTATAATTTATAAATTTCACTTGTGAAGTAATAAAATGGACGTGTGTGACATTTCAGGAGATAAGTAGAAGTTTTGGAGAACTCGTGGAGAGTTAAATGTAATTCCCGAGAGTTGTGCCTATAAATAGGAAACTCAAGATATTTTCATAATTATCCAAAACTCAAAATATCCTAGGAGAGAGAGAGAGAGAGAGAGAGAGAGAGAGAGAGAGAGAGAGAGAGAAGGTGTTTGTTTCCTATGATCTTCCCGACACCAAATGATGATCGTTCGTTCATTAGTTTTTCTCCAGATTTGATATTTGGACTCCTCGAGGTAAGAGCTTCATTTTGATACCTCTTAGGCCTCATTTAGCAAATTATTTCCAAAAAGCTGATTCTATAAATTTGGGAAAAACATGTGTATACTTGTAGGAATCACTTGTAAACAGATATCCGACGATTAATCGGCCCCTAGTACTTTCCCTGAAGTTTTAGGACAATCGCACGAGGTATGAATTCTTAACCTATGTAATATAGGGAATTTTGGATGTTTTAGATATTGTGTATGAAATTGTGATCCGGGCAAAACATATGTGTTAACTTAGGCCCGTTAAATTCAGCGAGAACGTATGAATAGCATATTTGTATAACTATGTGAGTAAGCTAAATGATTATATGGGTCAAAGGGGAGTTTGGTACAAGTTCATGTCGAGGTATGCCTCTCAGTGTTTGAGAGTTATAGTAGTGACGACTACTTGCTTAGTTTAGGAACCGGCCCAGCCAGAGTAGTTGGATGCAATAGTTAAGTGAACTTGGCTAGCCATTGGCATCACAGTTTAAGATTTAAGACTTGCCGATATACCGGATGAATGCGTATCTCTCTCCCTACAGACTAAATTATATGGTTTAGATGTTTAAATTATGAATTACCTCATATGCATTTGTTTAGAATTATACACTCAACATATAGCTAAGTAGTGAAGACTTCCTCCATTGCAGGTAATAAGAAGAAAGGAAAGAAGAAGCGTGAGGAGTGAGGTCGAGGAATGCCGGGGAATCATCACCTTGTTCATACTTTTGTTTTCATCCCAAACTTGTAATAAGGGTTTGGGAAGTTTGTAAAATGTTGTAACAGAATCTTGGGATAGTTTTATAGTATTGTAATCGCTAGTAAACTCTTATAATTGCATTTTAAATCATTGAATCATAGTTGTGAAATGTTGGAATTGGATTGGAGAATCATGGCTTTGAGATGATTCAGAATGTGCAGAAAGTTGGGAAATCAGTCAACTGAGTCCCCGACACAGTCGACTGGACCCTTGTTTTAACAAAATATCTTTCCAGTTTCAAGGTCATCAGTCGGTTGGAAGATAAAAACAGTCGATGGATTTCTGCACGAAAACACAACATTCTGCTGTATTAACTTCCAATCGACCGGACATGATCAGTCGACTGAGAATTTGAGACCCCAGCCGACTGAGTCCCTGACATAATCAACAGGACTGGGCTGTTGATCTTTTGCACTCTCTGCATTTGACCTCACAGTCGACTGGGTCCCCGCCACAGTCTACTGGATCTCTGCTTTTAAAAAAGGATTCTTTTTGCAAGTGTTTCAATTGAGCCAAACTTCTTATAACTTTGATTTCATGGTTTTTACTTATGTTTTCCGCTGCTATTTACTTTAATGGAATTGGATGAGCCTTGGTGGCATGCCACGTGTCCTATTTTTGTCCATAGTAGGATGGGTCGTGACATTTATTGGTATTAGAGCTATAGGTAACAAAACTTTGGGAACGTTTGACGACGAGTAGAGTATTGAGAGTTGTGGCACATATTCTAGAATGCATCCATACATTTTATAGATGCTAGATGCATATGTATGTTGTTATATATACATGTTTATATTTGTTGTCATACATGCATAGTGTTTATGCATTGAGATTGACAAGATTGTAATCATGAGTGACAGTGATCTAGATTTATCACCACATACGCTACGAATGGACCAAATGACAGAAATGATTAGAAAATGCGAGACTTGATACAGAATATAGCGGAGCGATTGCCTCCAACACCTCCATTCGAGGCAGCTCCAATGGCCTTGTGCCAGTACCTGAGACTAGGGGTATGAGATTTATGTCAGAACAATTTACAAGGAAGAAGCTAACAGAGTTTCATGGAACTTCTGATACGACGTTAGCAGAGCATTAGGTTATGGATATGGAAAGTATTTTTAGATCTATTCCGAAGTCCGATGCGTTAAAGATTAAGAACGCTAGTGATATACTTAGAGGTGAGGCCCAGAATTGGTGAGGGAATGTTCTAGACCAAGGAGCACTGATAACTTGGGAGGGATTCAAAGCGGAGTTTAATCGTTGATTCTTTCCACGAGCTGCTCTCAATGCAAAGAAAAGAGAATTTGATAACCTTCGACAGGGGGATATGACGATAACAGAGTACACTTTGAAGTACAACGCATTGTCTGTATTGACAAAATAAGATAGAGCAAGGAAGCATGAGGATGGGTTGAAAGAGAATATACATTTGAGGGTCGAGACCTATAAGCACTCAACTATTGCCGCAGTGCAACAAACGGCACTTGTAGCCGAAAGTGGAATAGAGAGATTGAGGCAAAATCGGCAAAGCCAATAAGGGAAGAAAAACCACGAGGGTAATGACCAGAACTATGGTAAATCTTTCAAGAGGCCATTTGCAAAGGGCTCTAGCTCTAGTTTCAATGGGTTCAGGAAGCCAGCGGGTAGTATACCATTGTGTCCATTGTGCAATTGACCACACACAGGTCGATGTTTTATGACTAATTTTCAGAACAAGACTCAAGGGATGAACAGTGTAAGTGCTACACCGGATATGAGGGGCAAGTGCTACGATTGTGGAATGTTTGGACATCAATCCAAGGAGTGCCCAAGGAAGCGTCCCCAGTAAGGACGCTTCCAGTGGTTTGAAGCCTAGATAGACCAACAACGGGGGACAGAAGACGGAGCAACATCAAGGAAGGTCATTTCAGATGAACCCAGGAGATATGGCTGCTTTAGAGACAATGGTCTCAGGTATGGTGCATGTATGTTCATATCTAGTACGCATACTTGTTGACTCAGGATCTACGCATTCATTTGTATCGTACAATTTTATTGAACATTTGAATGTTAGATCGGCACCATTAGGATATGAATTATCTATTGTTATACCCCTTAGTAAGCCAATAGTGACTTCTACGGTATACAAGGACTGTGAGATTAAACTAGGTGAGAAGTTGATGATTGTGGACCTTATACCGATTATGGTGAACCACTTTGACATGATACTGTGAATGGATTGGTTAGCCTTTAACCAAGCCACGATAGATTATGAACGAAAAGAAGTTAATTTCTAATCACCGGTGCATATGAACTTTTATTTTCAAGGGAGTGGGGTTATACCGCCACCGTATTTGATTTCAGCTATCCGAACAGGTAGATTGTTGAGTAAGGGATGTCAAGGATTTTTGTGCTCTATAATTGACACTATGGCAACTGAATTGAAAGTAGAAGATATTCCAATAGTACGAGAGTATCTAGATGTATTTCTCGATGACCTACCAAATGTTTTTATTAAGAGGGAAATTGAGTTCACCATTGAGATAATACCAGACCAGTATCAAAAGCACGTATAAGAAGGCACCCGTGGAACTGAAGGAATTGAAAATCTAACTACAAGAACTACTAAAAAGGTTTCATTCGACCTAGTATGTCACCATGAGGAGCTCCAGTGTTATTTGTGAAGAAGAAATATGGTTCAATGCGTATGTGTGTCGACTACCGAGAATTAAACAAGTTGACAATCAAGAACAAGTATCCATTACCTAGAATTGATGACCTATTCTACCAACTTCATAGAGCACAAGTGTTTTCAAAGATAGATTTAAGATCAGGCTATCATCAGCTGAAAGTAAAAGCTGAAGATGTAGAGAAGATAGCTTTCACAATGCGCTATGGACACTACGGGTTTCTAGTAATGCCATTTGGAGTTATAATGCACCAGTCGCATTCATGGATCTTATGAACCGAGTCTTCAATGATTACTTAGATGACTTTGTGATTGTGTTCATAGACGACATTCTTATCTATTTGCCAAGTGAGATAGAACACGAGAACCATTTGAGACTTATACTTCAGAGATTGCGAGAGAAGCAACTATTTGGGAAATTTAAGAAGTGTGAATTTTGGCTACCTAGCATTGCTTTTCTTGGTCATGTGATTGACAAGAATAGAGTTTTAGTTGATCCTCACAAAGTAGAAGCTATGTCTAATTGGCAAAGACCGACATCAGTACCAGAGATTCAAAGTTTCTTAGGATTAGCGGGATATTACCGCCGTTTCATTGAGAATTTCTCAAAGATTTCATTGCCTATGACAAAGTTGATGAGGAATGGTATTACATTTGAATGGGGTCAAAAGTGTGAAAACATTTTTGAAGAGTTGAAGTTGCGATAGACAAGAGCACATGTCTTGACAATACCATCCAGAACCGATGTATTTGTGATCCATAGTGATGCGTCGCATTAGGGTTTGGGTTGTATACTTATGCAAGGTCGCGAGGTGATTGCTTATGCTTCAAGGCAGTTGAAAATGCACGAGGATAATTATCCGACTCACGACTTGGAATTGGCTGTGGTAATTAATGCTTTGAAGATTTGGAGACACTACTTATATGGTGAGAGGTGTGAGATTTTCACAGACCATAAGATTTGAAGTACCTATTCACGCAAAGAGATTTGAACATGAGACAGAGAAAATGGCTAGAGTTGATGAAGGATTACGATCTTTTGATCGAGTATCATCCGGGAAAGGCTAATGTAGTAGCCGATGCATTAAGCAGGAAGACGACAAGGAATTTAGCCGGCGAGCTAACCCATCAAAGAGAATTGGTAAATGAGATGGAACGTTTGGAGTTAGATGTGATTCTAGAGATGAATGGAGGTTTAATGATGGCAATCTTAGCTCACCCCGACATTATTGATGAGATTAAGATGGCACAGTTCAATGACTACTATTTGTGTAAAATGAAAGATGAGATACCTTTGGGAAAGCGACCATGTTTTACTTTGAAACAAGGAGTATTGATGCTTGGGAATGAACTGTGCATACCAAACTTGAAAGACCTGAAAGAATGAATCCTAGAAGAGGCACATAGTACTAAATATTTGGTTAATCCAGGAAGTAACAAGATGTACCGGAACTTACGAGAGAATTTTTTATGGAGAGGTATGAAACGAGAAGTTGCTAAATTTGTTTATGAGTGTTCAGTATGTCAACAAGTCAAAGCAAAGAGACAAGTACCTACAGGGCTACTACAGTCGTTACCTGTATTAGAATGAAAATGGGATGAAATCACGATGGATTTTATTTCTGGATTTTCACGATCACCCAACAAGAATGACAAGATTTGGGTTATAGTTGACCGATTGACAAAGTCAGCTCATTTCTTACCGATCAAGATGACTAAGCTGTCTTGGTTAGTAGAATTGTATGTGAAAGAGATTGTGAGACTACATGAAGTTCCAATTGTGATCATATCGGATCGTGATAGTAGTTTTACGTCAAGGTTTTTGGGAAGTTTGCAAAAGGATATGGGTACGAAATTGAGTTTCAGTAGTGCTTTTCATCCTCAGACCGACGGACAGTCAAAATGAATGATTCAGACATTGGAAGACATGCTTTAGTTGTGTGTTCTAGATTTTGGGAGTGACTGGGAGAACACTTACAGTTAATTGAATTTACTTACAACAACAGAATTTAGTCAAGTATCGGAATGGCACCATATGAAGCATTATATGGGCATAAGTGTCGATCGCCGATTTGTTAGACCAAAGTCAAAAAAAGAAGGTTGATAGGACCAGAGATAATACAGTTGACTACTGAGAAGGTGAAGTTAATCCAGGAACGACTTAGGGTGGCTCAGAGTTGTTATAAGAGTTATGCGGACTCTAAGCGACGACCGATGACATTCGAAGTAGGAGATTTTGTATACTTGCGAGTATCGCCTTCGAAAGGCATTGTCTAATTTAGAAAGCGAGGGAAGCTTAACTCGAGATTCATAGGACCATTTGAGATCCTAAAAAGGGTAGGACTAGTGACTTACTAATTGGCTTTATCATTTGAGTTAGCGTTTGTGCACAATGTATTTCACGTGTCGATGTTGAGACGGTGTATGATGGATACGAGTAAAATCATAGTAACTGAACCATTACAAATCCAAGAAAATTTGACTTATATAGAGCATCATGTGGAGATTTTGGATCGGAAGGAGCAAGTGTTGAGAACGAAGACGATTCCAATGGTAAAAGTATTATGGCATAGTCATTCAATTGAGGAAGCTACGTGGGAGAATGAAGAAGAGATGAGAAATGAGCATCCGCACCTTTTCGCCTCATGAGGTATAAGTTTGGGGACAAACTTCATTTTTGGAGGGGAGAGTTGTCACACCTGTCCCAGAAATACAAATTTGTTTAAAATGCATGAATGAAATTTTGTAAATTATCAATGTCATTTGATAATTGTGAATGAGGCTGACTGGAGATCAATGGTGAGGTGTCAATCGAAGACACGGTAATAGGAAAATAATATGGCATCAACATGAATAAATGACATTTATATGGCTTAAATGTTATTTGATGTTTCTGGTATTTTGGAATAGTAATTATACATGTTTTGTATAATTTCTAGTAGGTTTGATCTGGTTTTAGATCTTTTTGAATACTGTGGTGAGAACGTGAGTGATGCGTTGCATAAAAAGTAGTTATCTAGAGATTCTAAAGAATTTAATTTTCGAACGTAATTACGGACCCAAACAGAACCTAGACGAAAACTTTTATAATTTATAGTTTTCACTCGTGAAGTAATAAAATGGACGTGAGTGATGTTTCAGGAGATAAGTAGAAGTTTTGGCACCCAAGAGTTGTGCCTATAAATAGGAAACTCAAGACATTTTCATAATTATCCAAAACTCAAAATATCTTAGGAGAGAGAGAGAGAGGGAGAGAGAGAGAGAAGGGGATTGTTTCCTACAATCTTCTCGACGCCAAACGACGACCATTCATTTGTCAATTTTTCTCCAGATTTCATATTTGGACTCCTCGAGGTAAAAACTTCATTTTGATACCTCTTAGACCTCGTTTGGCATATTATTTCCAAAAAACTAATTCTAAAAATTTGGGAAAAACATGTGTATACTTATAGGAATAACTTGTAAATGGAGATCCGAAGATTAATCGGCCCCCTAGTACTTTTCCTGAAGTTTTAGGACAATCGCACGAGATATGAATTCTTACCCTATGTATTATAGGGTATTTTGGATGTTTTAAATATTGTGTATGAAATTGTGATCCGGGCAAAACTTAAGTGTTAACTTAGGCCCGTTAAATTTAGCGAGTACGTATGAATACCATGTTTGTATGACTATGTGAGTATGCTAAATGATTATGTGGGTCAAAGGGGAGTTTGGTACAAGTTCATGCCGGGGTACGCCTCTCGGTGTTTGAGAGTTATAGTAGTGATGACTACTTTCTTGATTTGGGAACCGGCTCAGCCATAACAGTTGCATGCAATGGTTAAGTGAACTTGGCTAGCCATTGGCATCGCTGTTTAAGATTTAAGACCTGTCGATATACCGGATGAATGCGTATCTCTCTCCCTAGAGACTAAATTATGTGGTTTAGATGTTTAAAGCATGAATTACTTCATATGCATTTGTTTAGAATTGTACACTCAGCATATAGCTGAGCAGTGGAGACTTCCTCCATTGCAGGTGATAAGAAGAAAGAAAAGAAGAAGCGTGAGGAGTGAGGTCGAGGAACGCCAGGGAATCATTACCTTGTTCATACTTTTGTTTTCATCCCAAACTTGTAATAAGGGTTTGGGAAGTTTGTAAAATGTTGTAATAGAATCTTGGGATAGTTTTGTAGTATTGTAATCGCTAGTAAACTCTTATAATTGTGTTTTGAATTGTTGAATCATAGTTGTGAAATGTTGGAATCGGATTAAAGAATCATGGCATTGAGATGTTGCAGAATGTGCAGAAAGTTGGGAAATCAGTTGACTGAGTCCCCGACATAGTCGACTAGACCCCTATTTTAACAAAATATCTTTCCAGTTTCAAGGGCATCAGTCGACTAGAAGATTAAAAACAGTCGACTGGTTTTTGCAGGAAAACACAACATTCTGCTAGATTGATTTCCAGTCGACCGAATATGATCAATCGACTAAGAATTTGAGACCCCAGTCAACTAAGTCCCTGACACAGTCAATAGGACTGGGCTGTTGATCTTTTGAACTCTCTGCATTTGACCTCACAGTAGACTGGGTCCCTGCCACAATCGACTGGATCTCTATTTTTTAAAAAGGATTTTTGTTGCAAGTGTTTCAATTGAGCCAAACTTTTTATAACTCTGATTTAATGGTTTTTACTTATGTTTTCCGCTGTTATTGACTTTAATGAAATTGGATGAGCCTTGGTGGCGTGCCATGTGTCCTATTTCCGCCCGTAGCGGGATGGGTCGTGACAATTTTCTTTCCAAATTTTCACATTCGCCTAACAAGAATGACAAGATTTGGGTCATAGTGGATAGATTGACAAAGTCAGCTCATTTCCTACCGATCAAGACGAATAAGCCTTCCAAGTTAGAAGAGTTATATGTGAAAGAGATAGCAAGACTACATGGAGTTCCAGCAGTGATTGTATCTGATCGTGATAGTAGTTTTACATCGAGGTTTTGGGAAAGTTTACAAAAAGGTTATAGGTACGAAGCTGAGTTTCAATACTGCCTTTCATCCTCAGACCGATGGACAGTCAGAGTGAATGATTCAAACGCTAGAAGATATGCGTAGATTGTGTGTTCCAGACTTTGGAAGTGATTGGGAGAAATATTTACCATTAATCAAATTTGGATATAATAATGGATTTCAGTCAAGTATCGGAACAACATCGTATGAAGCATTATATGGGCGTAAGTGTCGTTCACCTGTTTATTGGACCGAGGTTTGGTAAATGGGGAAAGCTTAACCCGAGATTTGTAGGGCCGTTTAAGATCCTAGAGAGGGTAGGACCGGTGCCACACACTACACCAAAAGGGCACATTACTAACGGTAATTTACCGTTAGAAATAGAGTGTGGCTAATAATTCTAACGGAATTTCTAACGGTAATTTTCCGTTAGGAAAATTATTTTTACTAACGGTAATTTACCGTTAGTAATATGTTTACTAACGGTACTTTACCGTTAGAAATTTATTATTCCTAACGGAAATATTCCGTTAGTAATGTTTATTCTAACGGTTTATTTTCTAACACATTTATATACAAAAATACTAACGGTAAATTACCGTTAGGAATTTCATTACTAACGGTATGTAACATGACAATTTCTAACACTTTCGAGACAATTACTAACGGATATAAACCGTTAGTAATTTTATTACTAACGATTTATTTTCTAACACATGTGTAAGAATACTAACGGAAATTATCTGTTAGTAATTATTTTAAATATGAAAAACATAAATACTAAAATATGCTCCCAAATTTTATTTGCACCCAATTTCCATCACAGCCACATCACATTTACTATAAACATGTATAATAAGCTCAAATCCAAACCATAATAAATACAAGCTCAATCTATATTAAATACAAAAAATATAATCCAAAATAGTCATAATTATCCTTAAATACAAACTGTTTCTAAATCCAAACCAAAACTAACAAACCATGTCTGAAATTGAACGAGTAAATCCATCCAAAACTAAACTAAACCAACTGACAAATAAACCATGTCTGAAATTTAAAGTCAGAGAAAATAAGATAAACATAGTCAACCAATCTTTAACCAACACTTAAGCCAAATCACAAATCCCCCTTGAACAAAGTCTGCCAATGTATCTTGTCCATCTTGACGATCCCACAAACGAGCATCGGGCTCAAACACTTCCTCGATATAAACTTTCTTTTCGCCAATACCAACTTGTTTAGAGTGGCAGACATTAGCTGTAGCATCCGTCACAACATACCCTTTTGCCAATTGTTTACCAAACTTATCAAATAATACACATGGGGGCTTGTCGGTGGGAGGAAGTATGGTAGGAGGCATATGATGAGTAGAAGGTGAAACACCCGTGGCAAAAACATTATTCAAGTTTTGAGCTAAATGAGTAGCAAAATTAACTGAATTTGATCCATAATCACTTGAGGGAGTAGTAACCATAGGTGGGGTACTCACATTTGAGAGTTTCGAAACTAAAGACATAATTATACCTTGCATATCATGAAATTTTGAGTCAACGTGAGAAACGATCTTGTCCTCCAATGCGGCAACTTCTTCAGTTATCTTCTTTTTTCCCTCACTTTTGGACATTGGCAACCTGATATGAAGTAGTTGCCTCTTAGAGATGTGTGAACCCACAGCACGAACCCCTTCCCTTTTGTCCTTTCCAAATACTTGAGTTAACTCGTCATTGTCAAAGTCTTCACAATTATTACTATATCCCTCGTCAGTCAAGTCCCTGCTTTTTCTTAAATTTTCAATTGACTTTATTTCATCCTGTAGTCATTTAAAGTAAATATTGTGATAATACACTAAAAAAATTAAGCTATGAATTAAAACCTACAAACAATATGTTACTCACATATTTACTCTTAGCACTCTCTAAGACACTCCCATCACTATGCTCATGTGCCGCCAACCATTTGTCAACACGACTGTAGTGTTTGTCAGGATTTTCTTTTCGCTAGACATTGAAATTTAACGAGTTAGCTATGGAAACTTGCATTAAACAGAAAAAGTGTAAGGAATTATACGCACCATTAAGTATAGTTTCTGAGCATAGGAACGACGCCCAAGACAATGGGAAATCTTAAGTTTTTTTCTATTGTTCATATTTCTAGCAATTTGCTCCACCTTTGTTGGATCTCTCTCATTTTCTATAAACTTGGCCCATAAATGTGGATCAACGCATTTTGGCACGTCATGATGACCTTTCCTCACAAGGTTCCGTAAGTTGTTTTTGTATGTCCTAAATTTTTGGGGCCACGACTTCTCCGCAAATGGGCGAGCCACGGATTGTGGAACATCAAGTTCAAATTCAACCTAGTAGTGGAATAGAATAGTTATGTTAAAAAGAAAATATTAACTAAACCAACTAATTAAACAAAGAGCCTACACACAAAAGTTTACCATTAAAGCATTCCAAACATCGTCTTTGAAATTCTTTGGCACTTTTCGCCAATCATTGTAGCTAATTGGAATATGATTTCTCACAAAATCACCCGTACGACTACTCCATATCTTCAAGTATTCACCCACCACAGACCCGTCATTTTCAGTTGTGACTTTCATTTTTTCTTTTGGGGCTTTGCCTCCCGATGACTCAGATGCGGGCGGGACTGAAGAAGATGGTTGAGATGAACTCGGGTTAAAATTACCTCCACTTGATGTCATGATTCCAATGCCTGTCATTTGAAAACAAGATGGTAGTATGCGAACAACAATGATAACAAAGAATAATAATTAACACATAACAATTATCTAAAGAAAAGTAAAGTTTTGCATTCAATCAAGTAACAGTACAAAAAGTCGTACAATCCAAATAAAAATATGGTTAAAACTCAACATAGAGGCAATTAATGCAAGATAAATAACACTAGGCAGAGCCATGCTGCTTCAACAGATCTTCCAAATGAGGTTGGTCTTCAAGAGTAGATTGGAAGACACTTGGTATCTCTAACTCGTCTACTCGACTGGTAAATCTCTTCGGTGAATGTATAACCACCCACCAATTCGGATTTCTAAGGTCTTTTGAATAGAAAACTTGACTCGCCTAGGAAGCAAGAATGACAGGCTCGTCGAGATCATTGGCATTACTCTTTAACTTAGCAAAATTTATCATCACCAAGTTAGAGTCCGGACAGTGTTTACAACCATTGGTCTTGTCCTCCACCGCCACCCAATCGCAATAAAACACTACCTCTTTAAATATTGTATAGTCTAACTCAATTATTTGTTTGATAACCCCATACCACATTGTCCAAGCATCCTTGAGCCTTTTATCACTTTTTTTTGCCCTAAATGTAGTCCATGCCTTCATGCAAACACCGCTATCTTGCGTGACAACAGTTTCGTCGTGATACTTAGGAGAAAATACAAAACCATTAACGCGATACTTTTTGTATGTTTTGACCGTGTGCTTTGGCCCTTGAACTAACCGCCACAAAATTGCATTTGTCTCAGTTTCACCGGAAGACACCAACTGTTCAATGGAAACACTCTCATAAGTACAATACAAATCTAACTAAATAAATTACATATGTTTGTATTCTTATTTCTTATGAAATGAGGAATACCTTTTCAAATAACCAAGAGATGAAAAAAGTTTGTATCTCTACTTCTGTTATTGTAATCCGCTTTCCTTTATCGCAAGTGGAATCCAAAGACGCTTTATACTCACTGAAATTTGTAGTTTAAATATTAGTAGTTATATGTGGATATGTTCAATCAATATGTTACAAATGCCTCAAACCTGTAGTAGTCGTTGAGTCCGTGAACATCAAGTCGAAATAGTACCCATCGACGTATTTGTTGAAATTGTTCAGATTCCAATGTTATAGTTTTACCGTCGAGCAAAGGTCCTTCATCAGAAAACTCGTCATTGTCCTCTAAAAAGGCTTCACGAGTACGTTTGTGATTTCCATCAAGTGGATTTGGCATATATTCCATGCAATACCTAACGGATTCTCCAACAACATAAGACTCAGCAATCGATCCTTCAACATACCTCTTATTGCTAGGTATGTCTTTAAATTCCTTCATTTGCCTATTCGTATGAGTAGAAAAAATATGTAAGTTAATAAGGCCGTGTCATTTGCCTATGGATGAACACATATAAGAAAATGAGTTTACCGTTCGAAAGGATACATCCATCGAGGTCTGGTAGGTCCACAAATCAATGCCTCGTCAGCCAGATGCACCATGAGGTGGATACTAATATCAAAAAACGACGGTGGAAAGTGTTTTTCGAACACACACAATGCCTCTGCAACCATGTATTTGGCTCTTTGAATATCCTTTCGAATCAAGACTTTTGAGCATAGTATGCTAAAGAATAAGCTTACTTGTTGGATAGCTCTTTGCGAATCTCGATGTTTTGGAAAGGCATGTTGAAGCAATACGGGTAACAAATATAGAACAATAACATGATAATCATGCGACTTCAACGAATGCAAACTAGGTGGGTTAAGAGTGACAATGTTGCTTAGGTTAGATGAAAAACTAGTAGGGAGCTTCAAATCTTTCAAAATTTGGCAAAATTCTCGTTTCTCATCTTTATCCAAGTGGAATGATGCTTTTGGTTTTATCTGTTTCCCTGTGAGCTCATCTACTTGCATCCACTGGTCGCTGTGTATGCCGATGTGCTTCATATCTTCACGCGCATTTATTTTATCCTTTGTTTTGTTTTTATCATCTAGGATTGTGCAAATTAAATGCTCAGCGACATTCTTCTCGGTGTGCATCACATCAAGAACATGTCGAACTTGATGAGAGCTCCAGTATTCCAAGTCAAAGAAGATGGACCTTTTATACCATGCCTCTCTCGGTTCATCGTCAGTGCAGCCCGTCCTCCTTTTTCTACCCGAAACTTTTGGGATCTTTCCAGGGACAAACTTTATCTGAGTTAACTTTTCCAAAAGTGCATCTCCATTTAACCGAGAAGGAGGATCACTATGTTCAGGTAACCTAAGCCCCAAATACCCCCCACTCCTAAATGGGTGATTCATTCCAAGGAAAATACGGTAGTTTGTGTACACTATTTTCTTACTGTGCTCTAGTCGAATGGATCGAGTGTCATCTCCACAAACAGGACAAGCTTTATAACCATGTGTTACACACCCAGATAAATTCCCATATGCGGGAAAATCATGAATCCCCCATATTAGCATAGCTTTCAATGTAAAGGGTTGCATTTTGTACATGTCAAAAGCTGGCACTCCTTCTTCCCACAGTTGCTTCAACTCCTGTACTAGAAGTTGAAGGAAAACATCAATGTCTTGACCTGGTGCCTTTGGCCCAGGAATTAGCAAAGACAACATTTGAAACTCTCGTTTCATGCACAACGAAGGTGGGAGATTATTAGGCACCGTAATGACTGGCCAACAACTATAACTAGATGATTGAATACCATGCGGATTAAACCCATCAGTTGCAATTGCAAGCCAAACGTTGCGCCCTTCTTTAGCGAATGTTGGCCATTTAATCTTAAACCTTTCCCATTGGGGAGAATCAGAAGGATGCCTCAGATACTCCCATGAAGAGTTTGATCGATCGTGCCATGTCATTTCGTGCGCTATCCATGGTATAGTATACAATCTCACAAGTCTTGGAATCAAAGAAAAATGTCTTAACACTTTCAAAGGCTCTTTGCAAACTCTACCACCCTTCTTTGTTCTCACAGCATACCTCGGTTCTCCACATTGAGGACATTGCTCCTCATCTTCATTATCTTTCCAATATAAAATACAATTATTGACGCATGCATGAATAAAGTTTGCCTTCATCCCCAAGTCTTTCATCATACACTTCATGTGTGGATACTTCTCCGGCAACGTGTTTCCCTTTGGGAGCCACCTTTTCAAGATGGTCAAAAATGTCGTCACACTATTTCCCGACCAACCAAATTGCTTCTTAATGTTGTGCAGTTCCACTATCGCAGAAAGAGTTGTATCAGGACCCTCACATGAAGGGTATAATTTCTCAGTTGATAATCTTTTATATTCATTGTATTTCTCATTACCCACATACGGTTCGTCTGAAACTCCATCTTGACCACTGTCATCTACATGAGTTTCTTCATGCATTCCGTAAGAAGCGTCAACAAGATTCTCCATCCCAAGCCCTCCAACCTCGATGTTTTCTTCTTCAATGTTTACTCCACGAACCTCGTCTACTAGCGGTTGATCTACCGAATTCATAGATGGTTTTTCACCATGGAAAGCCCATAGAGAATATGTCCTATCTATGCCTCTCCTAACGAGATGATTTCTAACATCTAATGGTGTATGTCGATTTCTATTTCGACACTTTACACACGGACAAGATAACGTTGACAACTGTCCAACATTATTTGTAATCGCAAATTCAAGAAACTCGTCAACCCCCTTTGTATATATTGGACCAACTCTATTGCTTTCATTCATCCACTCTTTGTTCATGGGTCGTGACATTCTGCAATTCAACATGAACTAGGTGAGAGGTCGTTAAGGTTAGGTTCTGTTTGTTTTTGTTTTCCTTTTGATTTTTTCTGTGGAGATTGTGAACTAGACGCGGTTTTAAATAAAGAGAAAAGGGAAAGGAAAAAAATTGAAAATGTCCCCTTTAAAATGGTCTAATAACCCAAAAAAAGAAAAGGGACAAGGGGAGAGGGAAAGGGCACCTGCAAACAAAGAGAATCCCGACAAGGGATACAATCAATATGCAATCAACATTGTAAATAAAATGGGGTCCACGGCGGGAACACCCAGCAATTGTGAGAAGGGACTACCCCCTTCCCACTCATCGTCCCTATTAGGGCACACACATTGCGACAAGTCACGGGGGACTTGCCGCGTGTTCAGAAACAATGTACATACATTCATAGCATGTGTGATACATAGCCTCACTATCCTAAGGCTCTATTTTATAAAAGCAATGAAAGCATACAAAAAATAGCTAGAGAAAAGCCAAACCTTTGATTGTGAAATGCCAAGCAATTCCTTGCAAATAGGAGCAAGCAAAACAAACGGGATGGAGGGTCAAATCCACAAATCCTGTTGGAAAATCATATATAAGTGTAGAAAGAACAGGCTACCCCTTAACCAATAGAGAGAGAGAGAGAAAGAGATAGAGAGAGAGAAAGAGAGTTTATATGTATATAAGATGGACTACCCCTTAACCAATAGAGAGAGAGAGAGAGAGAGAGAGAGAGAGTTAATACGTATAAATAATGGGCTACCCCCGTAACCAATAGAGAGAGAGAGAGAGAGAGTTTTATGGAAGTTGCACTAAAATTGATTTTTCATTCAATGGTTCTTTTTTTAGACCAACTTCACAAAGAGTCAAAGAAACGGTTCTCCTTACTTGCCTATAAGCTTGGTTCATCACCCTTAAATATTCATAAAAACTATATCTTTTTTCCACTTTATTGGTCCCCATTATCTCATGAGAGAGAGAGAGTTAATATGTATAAAAATGGGTTACCCCTTAACTAAGAGAGAGAGAGAGAGAGAGTTAATATCTATAAAGAATGGGCTACCCTCGTAACCAATAGAGAGAGAGAGAGAGAAATATAGTTTATGTGTACATTGTCCAAGCTACCCCTTAACCAATAGAGGGAGAGAGTGAGTGAGAGAGAGAGAGAGAGAGAGTTAATATGTATAAAGAATGGGCTACCCCTTAACCAATAGAGAGAGAGAAAGATAGTTTATGTGTACATTGTCCAAGCTACCCCTTAACCAATAGAGGGAGAGAGTGAGAGAGAGAGAGAGAGAGTTGATATGTATAAATAATGGGCTACCCCTTAACCAATAGAGAGAGAGAAAGATAGTTTATGTGTACATTGTCCAAGCTACCCCTTAACTAATAGAGGGAGAGAGTGAGAGAGAGAGAGAGAGTTAATATGTATAAAGAATGGGCTACTCCTTAACCAATAGAGAGAGAGAGAGAGAGTTTATATGTATAAAAGATGGGCTATCTGTTGGGTTTGTGAAGTCTGATCCACTCTGATACCGGGGGTTCAGGGGGCAGGCCCCCCGAGTTGGACGAGCAGTATGTTAAGAGCTGCGTTCTTTGAGAGAAAAAACTCTGTAACCCTTTTTTCTTGATTATAGTGAACTGGTGTGAGAGGTTGTGGACGTAGGCAATTTGGCCGAACCACAGGGTATATCTTGTGTCGTGTTTTGTCTGTTTATTGTTTCTGTGTGTGTTTGCATTGTGTGTGTTACAGGTCATATTCACAACACTATCCCTTAACAGAGAGAGTGAGAGTGAATATGTATAAACAACGTACAACCCCTTAACCAACAAAGATAAGTATACTCACTGAGAGAGAGAAGGTTAATGAGAATAATTAAGGAAAACAATGGTTTTTCATACAATGGTTCACTTTTTTATACCACCTTCACAAAGAGCCAAAGAAATGGTACGTAGGTAAGAACATATAATTCCCATAAACTTCCCATAAGAACATATACTTCCCATAAACTTCCTCAAGAAGAGTGCTCGCTGGAAACCGTAATATTTGGTAAAACATTAAGAACACGTTAGCAAGTGTCCATTAGAAAATTGCCTCTTTGGTATGGTTTTTTCTTATGTTGCTTAATAAATTAGCAAGACTTCAATCAAACCCATGCATAAACTCATTCACCACACAAATAAGCAGCAGAAAGAAACGTTGTAGAATGAAGCAAATGAAAGTACCTTCACCATAACAGTGATAATGTCATCCCAAATATAATCTGATAATCGGACTGCCTCGTGAACAAAACTTTTAAGTTTACAGCATAGGTGTAAGCATAGCCTTATGTCCCATTTTTGCAGGGAAATAAGTAAATATTAGAAAACTTTTCAATTAGCTTATTCCAGTTGAATCTGACATGGGAGACATTTCAAGAACGAAGGAACAATGAATAATGTAAAACCACTAATCAAGAATAATGAAACCACTACAATCTTGTCATTAGTACCCTCTCCAAAGCCGAGACAAATAAAAGGGCGTACGAAGAAGCATTAAAGAGAGAGAACACAACATAGAACTAATACATGTGTGAGACTGTGAGTTTGACCAACAAAACTTTCAGACACCATCCTAACTCATTGCTCCACAATTTCATACAGTAAATCAAGTTTGCAACAAGTGGGAAGTTGGAAAACAGATCTAAAATACAGGAAATTCCAAACTTTGACTTGCCAAAGATTATTTTTAAGAAATAGAATAGGTTTTCTAAATGATGAATGATTATAAATAAAAATAAAAAGTGCCTACCAGTCGGCCGAAGTGTAGTTTGAAATGAGGAAAAACCCAGCAAGTACAATTTACAAAGTAGCATATAGTAATACAATTTACAATTACCCCTGCTTAGGTGCCAACAAAAGCGATCAAAAAGACTAGAAAAAAAACAAGCAAATAGTCATTTGAGCTAAGCCAAACAATTGCATTAGAAACTGTTTTTTCCCACTTAGACTAAATTCTCAGCAACCAAATATAAATTGGGAAAATAGTAAGCAGTGAAACTAAGCCCACCAATTGCATTAGAATCTGTTTTTTCCCACTTAGACTAAATTGCATTAGAAACTGTTTTTTCCCACTTAGACTAAATTCTCAGCAACCAAATATAAATTGGGAAAATAGTAAGCAGTGAAACTAAGCCCACCAATTGCATTAGAATCTGTTTTTTCCCACTTAGACTAAATTGCATTAGAAACTGTTTTTTCCCACTTAGACTAAATTCTCAGCAACCAAATATAAATTGGAGAAATAGTAAGCAGTGAAACTAAGCCCACCAATTGCATTAGAATCTGTTTTTTCCCACTTAGACTAAATTGCATTAGAAACTGTTTTTTCCCTCTTAGACTAAATTCAGCAACCAAATATAAATTGGGGAAATAGTAAGCAGTGCAACTAAGCCCAACAATTGCATTAGAATCTGTTCAAATTTCCTATTTTTTTATGACTTTGTCAACTAAATTCTCAGCAACCAAACAGAGAAATTGGGGAAATAGTTACCTTGTCAACTTCAGCACTTATGCTGAGAGCTGAAGAACCAGGAGTTTCAGAACCTCCAACCTGGAAAGGAAAAAAAAAACCTTTTGGTTTGTTCAGATGAACTAAAATATCCATCATCAATTTGTAGATACATACATACATACATACATACATACACCTTTAGATATTAATAATAATAATAAATCCTGAAACCATGAGCTACAATATCCATCAACAATCAGAGAAGCAATAGAATTACCTAAAAAATCTGATCGTTTTGATTCAGGTTGAAGGGAAGCACAATAGTTTCTAGATCCTACAAATTAAAAAACCTGGAGTGATTTTAATGAGAGATACGAGACCAAAAAGAACAACTATCACACTATTCTTTGAATCATCACAAAACACATACACACACACACACACAAATAGAGAGAGAAAGTAACAAAATCTAAACCAAATACCTCAAAATGCAGGTTTGTTCAAATGGGAACATACATCAGGCGATCTGAGAAGAAGAATGAGTGAAACAAATAGAAGATTGAGATCTACTCCACTAGATATATACGAACCGTGGATGCATATAATATATATATATATATATAGAGAGAGAGAGAGAGAGAGAGAGAGACGACTAACAGATTCGGCGGGAAGACGACGAGCCGAGGATGACTGTGAAGTGTGGCGCCGTCCGTCCGCCTCTTCTCTTCTCACTCTTCTTCTTAGGTTTTGTTTTGGCTAATTTGGATACCCCGAGAGAGTTCCCCCTTTTGGTTTTTGTTTTTCTTTTTTTCTTTTCTTTTAATCTTTTCTTTTAATTAATAAATTAAGGTAAAATTGTGTAACGTTAATTTACCGTTAGTATTTATTTTGTTAATGTTAGAAAATTCTAAAATAGCTAGAGCTAAAAATTGCTAACATAATTTAAAAATTTCTAACCGAAATTTACCGTTACAAATTTGTAATGGTAAATTACCGTTAGAAAACCAAAAATCTTTGTGTTAGAAAATTAGCTGAATGGTGTAGTGACACCAATTAGCCTTATCGCCCGAGTTAGCATTTGTGCACAATGTGTTTCACGTATTGATGTTGAGAGGGTGTATGACGGACACAAGTAAGATCATAGTACCTGAACCATTACAAATCCAAGAGGACTTGACCTATGTAGAGCATCCAGTAGAGATCCTGGATTGGAAAGTGCAAATGTTGAGAACCAAGACAATTTTGATGGTGAAAGTGTTATGGTGTAGTCACACGGTCGAGAAAGCTACGTGGAGAATGAGGCGGAGATGAAGAACGAATATCCATATCTTTTCGATTCATGGGGTATAAGTTTGGGGACAAACTTCTTTTTTGAAGAGGAGAGCGGTCACACCCGTCCCGAAAATGCATTCATTTTAATAAAGCATATTTGGAATCATGTAAATTATTAATGTCTATTAATAATTGAGATGATGTTGACTGTGGGTCAACGGAGAGTGTCAGGACACGAGGATTTTATAATCCATGAGGCATCGACATAAGTAAATGACATTTATGTGCATTAAATGTTAATTGAGTTATCTGGTATTTTGATGAATAGTAATTGTACCTGTTTTGTATAATTTATGGTAGTTTTGATCTCGATTTAGATCGTTTGGAATACTTTGGTGAGAACGTGAGTGATACGTCGCATAAACTTTTATAATTTATAGTTTTCACTCGTGAAGTAATAATTTAGTCGTATAAGAAGTTTCAATGAGTAATTAGAAGGTTTGAGAACTCGTGGGGAGCTAAATATAATTTTTTAGAGTCGTGCCTATATATAAAAGTGTGAAGATATTTTTCATTTACAAAGTTTTCTAAACCTAAATCCAAAAGGGGGAAAAGAGAGATTTTTTTGCTTAGAGCTTCTTGACGCAAATCGACAAACTTCTGCACGTTTGTTTTTCACCAAATTTTAGATTTGAACTCCTCGAGGTAAGAGCTTCATTTTTATACCTTTAGGCTACGTTTGGCAAACTTTTTAGAAAATCCTAATGTTGGAATTATGGGAAAAACACATGTATACTTGTAGGAATATTTCAAAATCTGAGATCCAACGTTTAATCGGTCCCCTAGTACTTCCTTCAAAGTTAGAGAGAAATTGCACGAGGTATGAAATTCTAACCTATGCTATATAGGACATATACATACCATGATTTTCAACGATGAAATTGTGATCTGGGCAAAATTCATGTGTTAATAGTAGGCCCGTTAATTATGCACGCGCTGAAATGTGAAAAGCATGTCTAACTTTTACGCGAGCATGTTAAGTGATTATGTGGGTCAAAGGGGGGACTTATACAATTTCATGCCGGAGTAAGCTTCTCGATGTTTGAGAATTTTAGTAGCGACGGCTACTGTGCATGGTAAGGCTTGGACTTGCCAGAGCACTTGGGATGCAACGGTTGTAGGCTTGGACTAGCCGTGGGCATCGCGGTTGAGGCTTGGACTTGTCGCTATCAGATGAATGCATGTTTTTCTCCTTAGAGACTATTTTGATATGATTTATGAGATAAAAGCATGATTTATCATATAAGCATATGTTAAAATTTGTGTACTCAGCATATAGCTGAGCAGTGGAGATTTACTCCATTGTAGGTGAGAAAAAGAAAGGAAATAAGAAGTGTGAAGAGTGAGGCCGTAGGATTGCGAGGAGCATCTCTTGTATGTATTTTTGTAATTCCATTCCAATGATGTAATATGGATTAGATGTATGTTTAAACTTGTCCAATTCGGGATGGATTTGTCACCACCCATCCCACTACGTGTGGAAATAGGGCACGTGGCACGCCACCAAGGCTCATCCAACATCAATATAACGATACGCAACGGAAAGAACTGTTAAAACAACCCTGGGTATTTTAAAACTTAGGAACATATCCCTCTGAGTGGACGAATCCCTTGAAAAATTGGAGTTATAAAAAGTTTTGGCCCTTTGAATCCTTTCAAAAGAAAACAGTTTTGAAAACAGAGACCCAGTCGACTGATCGCAAGTCCGGTCGACTGGTGATCTCAAACAGAGGTTTCAAAATATAACAGCCCATCCAGTCGACTGTGTCGGGGACCCAGTCGACTGGTGCCTAAAATTTTCAGTCGACTGAAAATGTCCAGTCGACTGGATCCTTATCTAGCAGATTGTCATGGTCTGGGGCTCCATACAGTCGACTGTTTTCTCCACCCAGTCGACTGAACCTCAGACGAAACAAAGGAGTAACCAATCCAACACAGCGGTCCAGTCGACTGGATCAAAAACCAGTCGACTGATTTCTATCAGCAACTCCCAAAACTGCAGCTTTACCACTCAAGGTTCTTCTTTACAAACAATACTGGAGCTCCCCACGGCGATACACTTGGTCGAATGAAACCCTTGTTAAGTAGCTCTTGTAGTTGAATTTACAGCTCCTTCAATTCTACTGGTGCCATTCTATACGGTGCCTTTGATACGGGTCTTGCGTCTGGTATAACCTCAATGGTGAACTCAACCTCTCTTTCAATAAGAATATTTGGTAGATCATCAGGAAATACATCTGGATATTCTCGAACTATCGGAATGTCTTCTATTTTGAATTCGGTCGCTGAGACATCGGTTACTGAACATAGGAATCCTTGACATCCCTTTTTCAATAACCTTCCCGCTCGGATAGCTGAAATCAAATACGGCGGCGGTATAACCCCATTCCCTTGGAAACAAAAGTTCCCATGCACCGATGATCGAAAATTAACCTCTTTCCGTTCACAGTCTATTGTGGCTTGGTTAAAAGCTAATCAATCCATTCCCAGAATTACGTCGAAATGGTTCACCACAATCGGTATAAGGTCTACGATCATCAACTTCTCGCCTAATTTGATCTCAGAGTTCTTATATACAGTAGATGTCATTATCGATTTACTAAGTGGCACAACAATAGACAATTCATATCCTAACGGTGCCGATTTAACAGTCAAATGTTCAACAAAAGCATGCGATACAAATGAATGCGTAGATCCCGAGTCGACAAGTATGTGTGCTAAGTGCGAACATACAAGCACCATACCTGAGACTACTGTCTCTGAAGCAGTCATATCCCCTGGGTTCATCTGATATGCTCTTCCTTGATGTTGTTCCGTCCTTTGTCCCCCGTCATTAGTCTGCTTAGGCTTCGAACCACTAGAAGCCATAGAACTAATTCCTTGCTGAGGATACCTCCTCGGGCAATCCTTGGCTTGGTGCCCAAACACTCCACAATCATAACACTTGCCCTTCATATCAGGTGTAGAATTAGCACTACTCCCTCCTTGATTTCTGTTATGAGGTTTGGTCATGAAACATCGGCCTGAGTGTGGTCGGTTGCAAAGGGAACACAATGGTATGTTACTTGGCGTTCTCCTGAAATCACTGAAACTAGAACCAGAGCCTCTTTGAAACGGTCTCTTGAAAGATCTACCTTGGTTCCTATCACTACCCTCATTGTTTCGTTTACCGTGCTGATTCTGCCTCGACCTTTCCATCCCACTCTCGGCCACTAGCGCCGTTTGTTGTACTGCTGCCACAATCGAATGTTCGTAGGTTTCCACCCTTAGACAAATATTTTCCCTTAAACCCTCTTCGAATTTCCTTGCCCTATCTTCCTCTTCTGGTACGGAACCCTTTCCAAATCTTAACAAAGCGTTGTACTTGGAAGTATATTCGGTTACAGTCATATCTCCCTGCTTCAAGTTATCAAACTCTCTCTTCTTTGCATTATAGGTGGCTCGCGGAAAGAACCGACGATTAAATTCCGCCTTGAACCCCTCCCAAGTAATTGGTGCTCCTTGATCCAAAACATTTACCCACCAGTTCTGGGCTTCACCCTTCAGCACATCACTTGCATTTTCCATTTTCTCCCTGTCGTTCATCGGAATAGATCGGAAAATCCTCTCCATGTCCATAATCCAATGTTCTGCGAGCGTTGGATCGGGTGTCCCATGAAATTCCATTGGTTTCTTTCGAGAAAACTGTTCAGATATTGATCTCATACCCCTATTTTCGGGTGCATGTACTACAGTTATTGGTTCCACTTCGATGTGGGATGTGGGAGGCAGTCGCTCCGCTATATTCCGTATCATTTCCCCCATATTCCCCATCATCTCTGCCATTTCATTCATTCGTCGGGTATGGGGTGATAACTCTCGGTCATCCATGATTACAATCCTGTAGTTCTCAATGCATAAACACTATGCATGTACAACAATAACAATAGCATGTATGTAAAACAACATACATATGCATCAAACATCTCTAATATGTATGAATGCAATTTAGAACATGTGACAATTCACTCAACACTCCTCTCGTCGTCGAACGTTCCCAAAGTTTTGTTACCTATTGCTTTGATACCAATAAATGTCACAACCCATCCCACTACGTGTGGAAATAGGGCACGTGGCACGCCACCAAGGCTCATCCAACATCAATATAACGATACGCAGCGGAAAGAACTGTTAAAACAACCCTGGGTATTTTAAAACTTAGGAACATATCCCTCTGAGTGGATGAATCCCGTGAAAAATTGGAGTTATAAAAAGTTTTGGCCCTTTGAATCCTTTCAAAAGAAAACAGTTTTGAAAACAGAGACCCAGTCAACTGATCGCAAGTCCGGTCGACTGGTAATCTCAAACAGAGGTTTCAAAATATAACAGCCCATCCAGTCGACAGTGTCGGGGACCCAGTCGACTGGTGCCTAAAATTTTCAGTCGATTGAAAATGTCCAGTCAACTGGTGCCTTATCCAGCAGATTGTCATGGTCTGGGGCTCCATCCAGTCGACTGTTTTCTCCACCCAGTCGACTGAACCTCAGACGAAACAAAGGAGTAACCAATCCAACACAGCGGTCCAGTCGACTGGATCAAAAACCAGTCGACTGATTTCTATTAGCAACTCCCAAAACTGCAGCTTTACCACTCAAGGTTCTTCCAATTCCAAACCAACATATAACCACTCTATTACATCATTCAAAACATAAATACAAGAGCGTTTACTAGGGATTACAAGTACTAAATCTAAGTTCAGATTATATTATAACATACTACGAATTCAAGGTTTTTATTACAAGTTCGGAGTAGAACAAAATATAAATAGTTGATTTCCCGGCATTCCACGGCCTCACTCCTCATGCTTCCTCTTGTCTTTCTTTTTACCTGCAATGGAGTACATCTCCACTGCTCAGCTATATGTTGAGTGCACAAGTCTAACATATGCAATATATGACAAAACATGCTTTAATCTCATAAGTCATATCAATAGTCTCTAGGGAGAAAAATACGCATTCATCCGGTAGCGGCAAGTCCAAGCCTTAAACCGCGATGTCAATGGCAAGTCCAAGCCTACAACCATTACATCCCACAAGTGCCATGGCAAGTCCAAGCCTACAACCATGCACAGTAGCCGTCGCTACTCAAATTCTCAAACAACGAGAAGCTTACTCCGGTATGAATTTGTATAAGACTCCCCATTTGACCCACATAGACAACTCAACGTGCTCGCGTAAAAGTAGACATGTTTTTCACAATTTAGTGCGTGCATAATTAACGGGCCTACAATTAACACATGGATTTCGCCCGGATCTCAATTTCGTCGTCAAAATATAAAACATGTATTTCTTTATATTTCATAAGTTAGAACTTCATACCTCGTGCAATTTCCCCCAAACTTTGAAGGATCGACTAGAAAGCTAATTAATCGTCGGATTTCGAATTTAAGAAAATTCCTACAAGTTTATACATGTTTTTCCCAAAAGTCTAAAATTAAGATTTTTACAAAACTTGGCCAAACACGGCCTAAGTAGTATCAAAACGAAGATCTTACCTCCACGAGTTCAAATATGAAATCTGGAGAAAATATGACGGACGAAAGGTCGTCGTATGTCGCCGGCAAGCTCGTGGCAACCAATCTCCCTTCTCTCTCCTCTCTCTAAATATTTTGGAAAGTTTGGATGAGATTGAGATCTCATCCTAATCTATATATAGACAAACGTTCTGGAAATTACGTTTACCTCCCCGCAAGTTTCTCAAACTTCTAATTAACCCATGAAACTTCGCACGCGTCCATTTTATAACTTTACGAGTGAAAACTATAAATTTCAAAAGTTTTCGACTAGGTTTCGTTTGGGTCCAAAAAATAAAGTCCGAAAACTATATTCTGTGGAATCTCTACACAACCTACCTTTTTAATTAACGTATCACTCACGTTCTCACCACAGTTCTCAAAATGATATACTAAGGTATCCAAATACCAGAATTATACTACACAGGTATAATTACTATTCACAGGAATACCAGATAAAGTCAAATAACATTTAAATCATATAAATGCCATTTACTCATGCCCATGCAATATGAACTGCCATGTTCCCGTGTCCTTACTGACACCTTACCGTTGACTCACAGTCAACCTCATCACCATTATCAACTAACATTGATAAACTCCCAAATTACAAATATGCATGATAAAATTATAAATTCCTGGAACAGGTGTGACAGGATTAGTAGTTTTGTAAACTGTAGTAAAACTTCTATAGTTATGTTCTGCAGCAGCAGGGGAAAACAGTCAACTGGACCCACTAATTAAACGAAAATCTCTTTCAGTTTTCGGGGAAGTAGTCGACTGAAGTAGAGAAACCAGTCAACTGGAAAGTGTTTTCAAAACATACATTCTGTTGAATCTTTCCAGTCGATCGGATAGGTACCAGTCGACTAAGAAATTGAGACCCCAGTCAATTGAGTCCCTGACACAGTCGACTGGATTGGGCTGATTAGATGTTATACTCTCTGTAATTTCAAAGCAGTCGATTGGGTCCCCGACGCAGTCAACTGGACCTCTGTTTTCAAATTAGATTATTTTTTGAAGTGTTTCAATTGAGCAAAACTTTTGATGACTCTGATTTTTATGGATCGTACTTACGATTTTCGCTGCTATTTTACTTTAATCGAATTGGATGAGCCTTGGTGGCATGCCACATGTCCTATTTCTACTCGTAGTGGAATGGGTCATGACAAAATAGTCACATTAAAGGACACATGTAGTATAATTTTTTTAAAAAAAAATTAAATCCAATATTAGTCTTAATTGGAAGTTCTCGATTTTCGGATTCCAAATATGTAAACTTTTTTGAAATCTAAATTATCATTTGAAAAATATGTCATTTTGAAGTTTGCAAAAAAAAAAAAAAAAAGATTGCATCACGCTTACATCATCCCGATGTTGAAGCACGTTCAAAGAGGAAGCGGCTTGCTGACATCATCTGGTGGAGGGTATTTCTCGTCCAAAAGAATTATTGGGACTTGAGAAGGAGTTGAAAAATGTTATGAATCTAATTGGTTAAATTCTATTGGCTATGGACCTTAGATCAAGTCTCCCCTTATATTATAGTAGTAGATATATATACTAGGAAGACGACCCATGTAAGGCACCGGCGTTGGATTTGATAGAAAAAAATGTAATGTATTAATTTTTAATGTGTACACGAAAGAGAAAAAAATTCTAATATTAATTTAAATTACAGTGGTGAGTGTAGAGAATAAGTAGGTGTAGATAGCAAATTAGGTGGGTGTAGATAGAATTACCCTAAAGGTAATTTGGTTATTAAATATAAATAAATATATGTAATAAATATATATATATACACACACAAGGGTAATTTACAAAAGGCAAAATGGTAATTTAGTAATTCAACTTATTATTGTATACACTCTAAATACATAATCAATAATAATTATTATAACATATATATACGCACACATATATATACAAAAGGGTAATTTACAAAAGGTAAAAAAGGTAATTTGGTAATTCAATTTATAATTGTACACACTTTAAACTTTAACAAAAGGTTACAAAAGGCAAAATAGTAATTTTATAGAATAAAATAAGGCGCACACACACACACACACACAAGGGCAATTACAACAGATAAATGGGTAATTTGGTAATTCAATTTAACAAAAGGGTAGTTTGTTAATTCAATGTATAATTGTACACATTTTAAATACATAAATTATAATATGTATATATATATACACATATGTAGAAAATGATAGTTTACAAAATTAAACTTAAGACTTGTTTTGTAATTCAAAAATTTATTATAGGATGCCTTAGGGCTCAAACAAGCCATGCCAAACAACCCTGAATTTACAAAAGTAATTCAAGGCTTGTTTGGTAATTCAAAGATTCCTTGAAAGATGCCTTAAGGCTTAAACTAAGTTACTATTGATATTGTACATTACATCTATCTACATCAAGATACTATTCAATGGTAACTTAAGGCTTGTTTGGCAAGATTTGAATTACTTTTTGATTCTATTAAGGATCGACATCAGCAACTTACTCCAGCAGAATGTCATATTAAAATTTGGGTTAATTTCAAAAACACCACCTGAACTATGACCCGTTTTTGACTCGCCACCTTAAACTATTTTGCCCGACGGATTGATCCCCTTAAGTGTTTGTACTTGACACATTGCCCCCTTCTGTTAGGCTGCCGTCTAAAATACTATCAGATTCCAAAAAAAAATTGGACCATTGTGATGATAATCCCCTCTATTTGCATGTAAAATGACCTACCCTCTTTTAACATTTTCCCTCTCTACCGTCTCTTTCTCTCCATCTCTCTACAAATCCAATCTCTCTCTCTCTCTCTCTCTCTCTCTCTCTCTCTCTCTCTCTCTCTCCAGATCTAAGATTGAAGGAAGTGGTTCAACATCAAGCATACATTCATCAACTAGAAATCATCGTGTCTTGTGCTTATGTGGCACACAAGCTCCAATGAGGACATCTTATACTGAAGAAAATCCAGGAAGAAGGTTTTTTGGGTGCCAACAATACACAACCAACATGAATTGTGGATTTTTCAGTTGGTTTGATCCTCCTGTATGTCCAAGGGGAGAGCAATTTGGAACTAAAATGTTTAGGAAGTTGAATGAAATGAAGTCAAAGAGTGAAGAGTTGGAGAGAAAGAATGAGAAGCTTCGGAGGAAAAATGAAATGCTGGTGAGCATGAATGAAAAGCTAAGAAAAGAAAACGACTTCATCAAAGCGAAGGAGCAAAATATAAAGTTTGTGTTTGTAGTAGTTGTGATTTTATCCATATCTTTATGGTTTATGGGACACAACAATGGAGAAAGCAAAATGATGTATTTACCTTGATATTTGAATGAAATGAAGGTTATATTCCAATGAAATCTGAATGGACTTGTACTGCCACAAAAATAGCCACTAAACACAGCCATCAGATTACACAAAAATAGACACAATTTCAAGGATCAAACAACCCACCATATTAACACAAAATCAGCCACCATATTAACATCAAAACAGCCACCAAAATGTAATGTCATGTCATTACCAAAGATAATGTCATGTCATTAATTTGGCTAAACATCCACCACATTCTATGTGAACAAAAAATAAATCTAATGTCATTTCCTACTCTTGACCTTGTGATTATGTACTTGGTGTACCTTGAGATGAGTTGATGATAGAAGTTGTGGCATCACCCAATCTAGTAGACTTTCTACGCACCAAATTTGGCATGGATGGAATCAATAGAGGGATTTTAGGTGTGCCACTTCTAGCCATTGATGTGCCCCTTCCAGCCATTGGTATGCCCCTTCCAGCCATTGTTATGCTCCTTCCCGTCTTTGATGTGACCCTACCAGCCATGAGTGTGCCTCTTCCAAACATTGATGTGCCCCTTCCAGTCATTGGTGTGCCTCTTCCAGCTATGGGTGTGCCTCTTCCTCTTCCAACCATTGGTGTTCATCTTCCAACCATTGGTCTTCCTCTTCCTTCGCCTCTTCCTCCATTTGGATTGCCACCCTAATGAAATTAATCCTTGTTAGCCACCTTATATTAAACAAATTACAAAAAATAGGAAATGACAATAATGTGGAAAGAATCAATGAACCTCGACTAGAGTAGATGAATTTATAGGTCCCTTGCAAGTTCTGGAATTATGACCATGAGTGCCACATTTGGTACATGTTAAGGATGCATGGTGCTTCCTCACACGGTATAGATTTTGAATCTCATTTAGTCATTTCTTCCTTAACTTTTTGGTCTACCAGGAGGTCTACACCACTCTGGGGGTATAATAGGATCATATTTTGTCGTACCCATATAGTCATCTGGCATTGGTGTGATAATTGGCTCATATGCTTTTACATAGGTCTCTCTCCTATAACATTCGTGCGCAAAATCCTCAGGTTCTCTTTTATCAGTGATGATAGCAGCAATTGCGTGAATACAAGGAATCCCTATAATATCCCAAACATTGTATGTGCATGTGCGACCAGGTAGGTTAACAATGTCTATCCTACTAACATTTCGTACCTCATAAATACCATCACCTGCATATGTGACATCACACTGCCTAGCATCCACCTTAGACGTCTCTACCAATTTGTGTATTGCTGGACATAACGGCCTTCTGTGCTTAGCAATCCATTTCCTCCTCTCCTCATACCTACTTATCAATTGCCTCATGATCATCTCCATCATGGTAATTATAGGCTTGTCTCTAGAATCCTTGATCATGTGGTTAAATGACTCACATATTATTACTAGTCACTCCACACTTACTTTTAGAAATCCACCCAGATGAAGCTTGCTTATTGTAGTATGTCCTAGGATAAATATGAGTTTCTCTCAAACTCTTGATTTAAAAGGTACTAGTTCGTTGGAATGGTGAGGCATGAACTCTCCAACCACACTCTTGCTTGCATATAACTGTCACCCTAGTACCTTCATTTTTAGTAAACTTAAAATCATACCCATTTCTCACAGCATTCTCTCTTAGAGGAGCCATAAACACTTTTACAGAAGCAAAATTCATTCCCAATTTTAGCTCAGGTTTGTTCATGTCTCTATCCTCATAAAATTCTGGAAAGTCATCAACATGTTCATCATCTGAAGAGTTGTATGGAATCCTCAAATCATCACCAACAGAGTCCTGTTCATCATCATCTTGAAAGTCCACTACTGTTTTCCCCTTAAGATCAACCCTAGGTAGTGGTGCCTTTGATGACCCTTCACCATATACATTGTCCACCACTGGTACTGACTCATTATCATAATCATAATCATCATCAAGATCATCTGAAAGTTTATCACCCTCAGCAAAGTAAACAAAGTTTGGGTCATTATCACTATCACTCTCCATTTCACTCTCACTATCTACCCCAACTTTCCCAATTTCATCATTTGTTCCATCTACATATACACTAATGGTGTCCCTCCCTTCAGCACAAGTAAGCAAGTATATCCAACACTTCTCCATCACCCTTCATATAGCTCAATCCACCATTAAAGTAAGAACCTGGGAAGTTATAGAAAATCCTACATAACCCAATTTTTTCATAAATTCTAACATTTCAATATGTGAGATCTAATCTGGGTCTACCCTAACTGTTGAAACCTTTTCTTCCATATATTTTAGTCCAGGTTCAAATACTAAGAAACCACCATGAATCTCTAAGTTGGCCATCTCTTCATCCATAACTCACTGATACCAACGAAAATTAAACTTTCAGTAGGTTTATATACCCATGCATAAAGAGTCATACACTAATGATATGTACAATATTTATATATAACATGCAGTAATGGAATAAGTGTGTGTGTATGTGTAAAATACAAAGAAACATTGAGGACCACGTGACTTTTGTCAAACCCATTTCAAATACAATTCTATTCTACACTTTTTCAGACAAAAAAAAAAAAACAAGAAAACCCTAAAGAAATACCTAATTTATTCATCAAAAGGAGTGTAAACAAACAATGTCATGTGATTTGAGATGAGGGAACCAATTTCGGGCACAGATCTTACCTAATTTGGAATTGATCTACCACAAACTTCAATTGATTTTGCCTCTTTAATGCCTTTCGTTGCTGTGATTTTGCTTCTTCAATTCCTTTCTTCACTTCTCCATCGATCGCAGAAACCTAGGGTCTCGGTTTCTCTCACTTCTCCATCGCAAGAATGAGTGCTTGATTTTACTATTTCTCCTTTACACCAACATTTGAACACAAGGGGTAGATATGACTTTTAACATTATTTGTTAACAACGTTTGGCCTAAAATGAGATTGGATAGATGATGGGGTGTAGTTTTTCAGTTTTTCAGTTTAGGGGGTGTACTCCCAAACAGGTCATAGTTCAGGGGGTATTTTTGAAATTAACCCTTAAAATTTTGGAGACTTTAAAGGAGCAATTCAATGAATTATAATCTCAGTTTACATCTCCTTCTCCAAGTTCAACTGTTCCAATTTCTCAATATGGAAACCAATTTTCTTGTCTTCCTGGTGAAGCACAAGATCCATATGTGGAAGTAATGGAAGAAATACTAATTAAAGATAAAAATAAGAATGAATAGTAATCATACTAGAGGCTTAAACAGTAATTGTATGCATATGCTATTCATGAAATTAACCAAGCATGGCTCGGATACCAAAACTTTATACAAGGATCAAATACAAAAAAGAAAAAAGAAAAAAGAAAAAGGACAAAACAAAACTTACTATTTAGACAAGGAAACTTCCAGCAATTCTTTTATTCAATCTCGTAGTAAACTTCCAACCTTCCAACTTCTACTACTTAGCAATAGCAAGAAGAAAGAAGAAAGAAGAAAACATTACAATACTAATGTATGATGAACAAAAGGGTCAGCACTCCCTTAAATAGACAGTCTTTCATAGGACTGTCCCCAATCAGCAAAAATAGAGAAAAAAAAATTTCTTTTTTGGGTCCATAGGGAATGACGAGTGAAGTCACTACTTGTCCACAACACATAGTACTAGTCCGACTAAATAAAATAACACAGTAACATAATCAAACTGAATATATATATATATATATATATTACAATCGCTCTATCTATTACAAAATCAAAGTCGTCCACAGGAACATAACAGGTCTAGAGACAACATATGCCCAAGTACCCGTTTAACTAAACATAGATCAATAGAAATAAAACTAATAAATATCTAGTTCTTCAGCTGGCGTAAACATCATTGTCAGCGTAATAGTCTTGTCTATCCTCACCTCTCTCCTTTAGCATGTCCTCGGTATAGCCATCCTCCACATAGTAATCGTCTTGGTAGTGATCGTCACCTGTAAGATTAGGAACATGGTAGTCTGGACGGGGAATTTCCAGGCAATAACAACCATCAGCTTACTAAGAGCTGAGTGAATTATAGAAACTAATAGGGTACCGATTATATAACGTAATGCAAGTTATGAAAATGAATAAGATACAGTGTTACACTTGTATCTTCATCTTTATTTAAACATCATTACTCAACCCTTATCATCTTTTATAACAAAAGACTTAACACATATTGATCCCTTGGAACAGACTTGATTGTAATACTCCTGAATTCACCAATGCTCTGTCTACCGCATCATCGCATGTCATAGATACCATCTACTGCGTAACACCGCAAGTCATAGTGGTCATCTACTGCATACACCATAAGCCATAGATATTATGTCAGTCCATCCCCCACTTTTAGGAACATATGCACAATCCATCGCACGTCAAACATGTAATGCTTTGAGCAAAGACACATCAGTTTTATTGCCACGACTTATTGGTATTCACATATTCTCAGCCACCGCACGTCATGGACACATTTATCTATCTACCGTATTTAAGAATACTTCCTCCCGTATCCATCCCTGAACTTAGTAAACCTACTTATCGTTTATACTACTAATGATTACACAGCATTCCCATGTGGCTTGACTACTCTGAGTGAAATGAAAACGGATATCGAACTCACCCATGAACGTCATAATAACTAACGTTATAACATTAATCCCTTATTCACCCTTGTACTTATCTTTAGTATCACATTATCCCTGATTATCCTACTGGTTGCATAATGGGAGTCCAAATCGAGAATCGAACAATCGAACCCCTTATATAATAACAAAAGAAAAAATCCATGTTCTGCAACTACCAATCGATTAGGACAAGGGGCCAATCGATTGGGATAAAACTATAACAATCGATTGAGGAAAATGGCAATCGATTGGATCCAAAACAATGCCAATTGATTGCAAATTTTGGTAATCGATTGGGATACAATTAATGGCAATCGATTGGAAAACTATCCAATCGATTGGGTTTTGTCTGATGGCAATCGATTGGGTTTTGTCTGATGGCAATCAATTGGGAAAAGTCCAATTGATTGGGACTTCGTCTTCCCCAGCAGAATTATCAAACAACATATGTAAACATTAAAGGGACGTATTAATTACGTCTAACCTTATAATATACTCATAAGTATTTATATAAATGGGACCAAGTGAGTTAGAACTCACCTAAGGGTGTGTTTGGATGTGTTTGGTTTGAAATCTTCAAGCTCTCTTTCCTCATTTCTCTTGCTCTCTTCTCTGTCCCTCTTTATCTTCTGTCTCATTCTTTCTTCTTCTTTCTTTTCCTTCTCTTCCTTCTCCTCTTCTTTTCTTTGTCCAGAGGGTATGTGTGTGTATGTTTGGATGTGTATGTATATATACATATATATATATATATATATATGTTTGAGTGTGTATATATATGAAATATCTTCCTCTCTCAATCTCAACTAATAAAAATAGACCCAAGGCACAAACTAAAATCAGATATATAGAAAATGAGAGTGCCATGTGTCAATCCACAAAGTAAAGTTGAAAACTTATCTCTGCAGATGGCAATCGATTGGCATCAGATATTTTAAGGCATTCGATTGATAAAGATGGCAATCGATTAAGATAATGCCACGTAATGAATTCAGGTCGGCAGCATGGCAATCGATTGGGAAATATGGCAAACAATTGGTATCTAAAAAAATGGCAATCGAATGGAATGCAAAGGCAATCGATTGGTTAGCTAAATTTACCAAATGAAATGTAAGAGTTATACATGTATGTAGAATAATATTGAATCTTATTTATTAATACATTCAAAATTATAAGGTATTATATGGACTGTGTGGACTTCAAAAATAAAGGTTTGGTATCAGAGCCATGCTGGCTAATTTCATGAATAGTATATGCATACAATTACAGTTTAAGCCTCTACTGTGATTATTGTTCAGTAATTATACTATTTGACATAAATTATATGTATATGCTTTTCTTTTGTTCTTATGAACGATATGGATTTATCCATAGCTGGATCCAATGGATCCATGAAAAATGCTGAACTAGTTGAGTTTTCTCAAACTCAGCAACTGAATCAATGGACTATACCTTCCATTGACACCAAAAAGGTTTATAAAAAAGGACTTTTCAATTTTATAAGCCAGAACAATATCAAGACTCCAGAACAATCTATTGCTCTAGAACAAAATTGTCAAACTATAAGACTTCTTAGTCTTAGAGATGTTGAGAGACATCTGAAAAAATATAATTATCTGCATATTGGATGTATACAAGTTGCATTCAATCCATTAACTTTGGCAGGCCTTAATGCCAACATCCTTGCATATCTTAGAGATGCTAGATGCTTAGATTTTCTTCCATCTTTAATGGGCATTATTCAAACTAGTCTATGTCATGGACCAATTTATTTTAATGTTTATCCGAATTTAACCCTGTATATTATCTGCATATTGGATGTTTATTTTAATGCCAATAGTAACTTAAGGCTTGTTTGGTAATTTAAAGGTTTCTTGAAAGATGCCTTAAGGCTCAAACAAGCCTTGCCAAACAAGCCTCAAGAACTATTCAATAGTAACTTGTGTAGATAGAAGTGATGTGAAATTACCAAATAACTAAATTAGAAATCTAAAATGACCATTAAGGCCAAATTAATTTGAAATCTTTATACAATATTCCTATTAAGGCTCTTTTATATAATAGTGTATATATATATATATACACAATGTGTTCAAGAGAGTATGTTCATTATTGCACAACCAAGTAGTCTCCGGTCACATATGAACATTTCAACAGCCAGTCAGTCACAACTAGGCCTGGGAATTGGGCGGGTTGTAGGTGGGTTGGGCTAAGTTGGGTTTGGGTTGGTGATGGGTTCACATAATTGGGCTGCTAAAGGTTGGGTTGGGCATGCCCAATCACACCCATTTAACCCACTAATTGATCTCTCTCTCTCTCTCTCTCTCTCTCTCTCTCTCTCTCTCTCTCTCTCTCTATATATATATATATATATAGCTTTTCCACACACAAAGTATACTATGTATGTATCATTTTACACACTTATATATGTTGTATATATATATGTACACATACTATATGTAAGCAACAAATTTCAAGTATTGAAATAACGAGAAAATTGAGGAACAAATGTGATTTTATTAATTCAGAAAATATGGATACAATTTCTATAGATATTCTTTTACAACGAAAAGAAAATTCCTTTGATTCAATCTCATTTCATGATTCAAGGGCTTCTCGAGCATGTTCTTGAACCGTAGATTTATCCTTCAAATCTTCACTCAGGATGAAGTTGTAGGAAATGTTTAAACGAGGGCTGGTGGCTTGATCTCGAACAACAAATGATTAATCTTTCTTCTATTTGTTGAAGAACAGATTAAAAAGGCTTGATTTGAATCTTCGAATAACAGGGTTTATGTTTGTTGTTCTTCAAAAAGGCTTGGATTTTGATATTCGTATCTGAAGAATGATAGGATTTATTGCTTGTTGTTCTTCAAAAAGGCTTGAGTGATTTGATGTGTGAGAGTTCTCAATTTTCTGGAGAATGCTTGGTTTGTTGAAAGGCTAAAAGTACTTTCTACAAGGGTAGAGACCTCTATTTATAGGCTTAGGGTATAGAGTTTTAATTTGAGACTCAACATATCTTAACCGTTGATTTGAAGTCCTTTGAGATTCTGACACGTTGAGACCATTATTTGTATGGTTTTGTATGATGTATATGGTACATGTCACAAAGTATTTAATGGGACCCACATTTGAGATAATTTTGATTTCTTGATTTCGACTAATTGTAATAATTAATCAATCGGTAATTAAATAATTACCAAAATTTTAATGTTTACACTATATATAGACACAAATACACAGATCTGTAATCTCTCTCTCTCTCTATATATATATAGGGTAATGCTAATGCCAAAGCAGAAAGTGTCACTAAAAGTTTTAGCGTAACTGTTGCTAAAACTTTTAGTGACACTTTCTGCTTTGGCATTAGTACTAGCCTATATATATATGGATTTGCTAACCTACAACACATTGTAGACACCCCCATTTTGTTGGCTATCATATTTAGGAGACTCATAGCTTGGTGGTTCATAATGATCGAAAAGACTCAAAAAGAACTCCTGGAAGTTAGCTCTCTCTCAGAATGCTCAGAATGACCAAAATGCCCCTAAAAGCCCAAAAACTCCCAGATTTGTACCAAAAGTTCTGGAAATATACTGCGTCACAAGAAAAGTAATAAAATGAGTTTTAAAGCAAAATTAGATAAAATCGTCAGCTCCTAGAGAAACCCGAAAGTCCCGAAAATTCCTGAAAAGTCCCCGTTGACCGGTTTGACCTAAGTTTGACCCAGTTTGACCAGGGTTTGACCAGAATCATCCGAATTCACCAAAAAGCCCCAAGATCATCTAGATCATGTAAATATACTAAAACGAGTTTTAAAAGAAAATTGGGCGAAAACGTCAGCTCTTCCCAGAGGTGAACTTTCTGGAGATCCCAAGTTTGACCGATTTGACCTAAAAGTTGACTTTAAAACTGGAGCACCGTAACAATTTTCAAACATTTTTCATAGGTACTAGAGGTCAATAGCTTTCCAACGGTATGTCGCACATAAATTCTGGATTTAAAATGAATTTATTATGAATTTTCGAAGGTGAAAAAGGCGATCAAATTGGCTTTTATCGCGAATACTACAAAACTTTTCAAAGTGACCTAACTCTGAACTGTTTTTTTTATGTAAATTAGACTATGTTACCTTTCTAACGGTATATCACAACCTCAGTTTGGAGTTCGTGTGCATTTTCTGTGAATTTCGGACTAAATAGGGCCTGTTTAAGAATACCGGAACCTCTGGGGGCCTAAATAGCATTATCTGGACGAGAGAGGAGCAGTGCCGCTGCGGCACTGGCCCAGTGCCCCCGCGGCACTCTCCCCCAAAATAGTCCATTTTTGTAATTTATTTTGGGGGTCTAATTTGATTATTTGAAAACTAAAACGACGTAGTTCCTTGTTCACAGATGTTTGGGACCAATGGGAGTACTTTCTAAATCCCAAAACCACCCCAAATTAGCCTATATAAACCCCCTTGACTCCTCATTTTGTGGGTGGCAAATACAAAGCTTACAGAAAGTTGTAGAGATAAGGTTAGGATAGAGGAAAGAAGCTTCCTTCTTTGATTTTCAACTAGAGAGTGAGTTCTAAACTTTGTTTTTTACTTTATTACTCGTATTTACTTCACATTCTATACACCCAACCACCATTTTTGTGAGCATTTATGAGATAGGAAGCTTCTTCCATGTCCAAAGTCATTACATATGAGTTGAAACACCAAGCTACAAGTCCAATATATCATTGATATCATCTATTGATTGTCTATTTACTTGTCTATATACAATGCTCGTCTCTTCTTACCTCATTTCTCTTTTGATTTTTTGCTTTACTTACTAGTTCATCATCATCTAAATGATGACATGAAGTTTGGGGTGAGTGAATCCTTATGGATAGTTGCTCTTGACCTTAAAAACATGTTTGATAGATGATGATTTTGTCTTCAATACATTCCTATGTATTCTTGAAGTCACATTCAAATGAAAACAATGCACTCCAACAATCTTGGAGGTTCTTGATATGAGTTTAATGTTGACATTTTAAGTAGTCATAATCTTCATTTAAGTGCTGAAAATATACTCTCAAAACCTCTACTTCAAAACCCCTCTTAAACCCCTCATTTGGATTTCAAGAAATAAAACCTTAGTTCTTCTCAAAATCTTCAAAACAGTGAGTAATCTGACTTCAATGATTTCTCTAGAACCCAATACTTAAAGTATGATTACAAGACCACTTGGAAAGTCTTCCTAACTCATTATAGAACACCCATGATTTTTGGCTTGGCTTGAAAATACTTGGAAGGGTTCCATTTTGGTCCAAACATTCCTTCCAGACATTCTGTTTTTACTGTCACATCAGCTAGGTTGACTTTCGACTTATTTTTTAGAAACCTTTTCCAAAAGGAGTGGTCCCAACATATTTTTCCCTTGAACTTCAGTGTCTTAGGGAACTTTTTGTATAAAATGGGCCCTTGGATGTTTTGTTTTCATTTTCTAAGATTTTTCAACATTTCAATCGACAGTACGGATTCTGTTTCTGAGTAACCTCTATTGTTCATGTGATTTCTCTCAATCTGTAATAGTCATTGAAGTTTGGCTCTTTGATATGTGTTCTAGACACAATAAGGAAGATCTTCATAAAAAATAATGAGCTAAAAACATTCCTAACTCCTCTTTTCCATTTTTACAAGATCAACTCACTATTCTATCCACTATTCACAGCAAGCATACTTTTACTTCCATTATTTGATCTGATGCATAGATGCAGTCCAAATTAGGTCATGTCTTAGGAAGTAGTTCATACTACATTTGTACACATCCCATGATGATTTTCTTCATACACTCATACACATTTTTAAACTTCTAAGTCACTTTAGAAAGTTCATGTACACAAAACACACTACAACCTTTACACATTCTAGGATCATACATTGCATCCATGCAAGATTTGGGGCTTTTGTGACTCCTAATCTAAGAAGATTACAAGGAATGAGTTGGATCATACGTCCATGCTTTCCCTCGATCTAATCATCTTTTCTCATCCGTCCCGGGGATTGAGAGGTCTTCTTTTCTCAAAGATTAATATGCATCGTTCTAGCTTGCTAAGCATATTTTGATCTCTTTGATTATTTGTTTCAAGAACAATTCATGTCCGCTTTAGATTCAGAAAACTTAATTACTTGATATGTGATTAGACGATATTTCCAAGGTTTGTTTGTGTGATCTTTCACTTTTTGCATTGTGTGATATTTGGCTTAGATCTTATGAATGATATTTTATCTTTTAATCTTCCATTTCAAGATTCTTATGTGATGTAATATACTATCATATTATTAACTATCGAACCAAACATAGTAAAAGATGATTATTTGGATGCTAATTGAGGCCCGTTGAGAGACGGGACGAGTTAAGGGTGTTGTAGTCGTGACAAAGGCTCCATCCTCTCTCGTACCAAAACCCTGAGCCAAGTTCTTTGGTTATGAAAGGCCGGTGCACTTTATCCGTTTGGGTGAGTCAAAATTAGGTTTCATGATTCCTTAAAGACCAAGTGGCGACTCTGTAACTGTTTTCAACAGACCTTTTCATCTCTTTCAAATCAATTTCAAACTAAAGTGGAAAATCGATTTCGCGTGTCCACACACATGAGGCTTTTAGCAATGCAAAACGGGCTTTTAGCGACGGAATTTTTCGTCGCTAAAAGTTGGAACCTTTAGCGACAAAAATTTCGTTGCTAAAAGCCTGTTTTTCGTCGCTAAAGAGGCTGTTGTATGCTAATAACCTACAACCATCGTGTGTAAGTTAGCAACCCGCATATATATACATTTATACTAATATACCTTTGGGGACGTGATTTAAGGCAATGCCAATACTATTGAGTGCATGTTGAACAGTCGTCGGAATCCTATTAGTGTCTCCATAGGCGGAGATTGAGATTGGTCCCCTCAAACATAAGTTGGGCACTAGAAAAGATGAATTACTTATAGGGGAGTTTTAGGGTTTTATTTCATGGGTTGATTTTTGCTGGGTATTAAATGGGTGTTTCAATAAAGCTTGACCCATTTATACAAGGAGCGTTAACTGGGTGGCCCAAACCCAACCCCATTAAACAAAACTCCCTCATCCAAACCTATTTATCATGGGCGGGCTTGGGCGGGTTCATGGATTTGGGCCCATACTGCTAGGCCTAGTCACAATCGGCTATGAACACAACCCACACCCACACCACCACTAATCCAAACACTGCTGAACAAATACCACCACAAAACATAAGCCTAACTATCACGGCATCACCTGAAGTATATGTAACCATCGATACAAAAAGATACCTCCCTTATTCAATCCATTTACAAAGGTTGACAACACTCGGTTTACCCTAGGCAACCACCATTTGTAAGATTGTAAAATTTTCTTATTTCCAAGGTATATCTTCATTTGAGTACAAGATATGCATACATATGTATAAATATATATGTAAGATTGTAAAATTTTCTCATTTTCAACGGATATCTTAACACCAAATTGGCCGAATTGACACCCTTTATTTCACGTCATTTGTCACCATCCAAAATCGTGACAAAATTTGTCACTATCCAAAACCATGACAATTTGATTTGTCACCGTTCAATTTTTAGTCACGGTTTTGAGCGGTGTCAAAAAATAATTTTGTCACCGCTCAAAACCGTGACTAAATTTGTCAATGTTCTGAGCGGTGACAAAAAAAAAGTGACAAAGTTAGTCACTGTCTAAAATTGTGACCTAAAAAATGATCAAATAATTTCAATCCTTGTATTAGACCCAAATTTCAACTTCCTCGCCAAATTTTAAAACCCAAATTTCTTAACCCCCAAATTTGTCTCCCTCTCCCGCCTGCCCGCCTAAAGAGCCCTCGCCGCCACCACCACCACCATCTCCCTCATCTCCATTTTCCTCACCATCGTCTCCCTCCCTCCCCCTCTCTCTCTCTCCTTCAACCTTCCAAATAAGTATGCGTGCGAGTGTGTGTATGTGTGTGCGCGCGCGAGTATGTGTTCTAGGTCGTGTGCATGCACCCTACCAAACATCTATTTATCATATTCTTAAATCTTAATTACTTTTTAATTTCTTTTTGATGATTTATGCAGGTTCAAAATGGGATGGAATATCACAAGAGTTGAATCGGGTTAGGGTTTCTAGGCAAATAAATTTTGGGGCTCTTCTCGCACTCAGTCATTTTTTGTCTCTTTCTTTCTATCTATATCTGTTGCTGCAGAAAGCCCTAACCCTAACCAAAATTCCAATCCTAAACCTAGTTTGAATAGCTCTAGCCTTTCATGATTTCATCAACCAACTAATCATCGTCACTGTTCTTTGAATAATTTGCCTCCATTTCTGCTAAATCTATACTAGGTTCATTGTACTTTCTAAGGTAATTTTGGCTTGATTTTTAGTTATTTTTATGTGATTTTGACTCAACGCTTGATATTTTTTGTAACTGTGGACAAATATATGCTTATAGAGACTCTGTTTCGTTACATTTCTAGCTTTTCATCCAAAATTGTTCAATGGGTTATTTAATTACTTTACATATATATATATACATGTATATATATAATATCCAGTTTATTACCTTTCTTTAAGGCATGGAGTTTTTATCTCAAAGCTAGTTGTTTTGTATTCTTAATAGTTGTTTTATTATCCTTGCGTATTTTGCTCGTTGAAATATGAGATTCTAGACTAAAAATACTTTCTTGAACTGCAAATCCATTACTCTTTACTGTACTCTTTACAATACTTTCTCAGGCAAGTACAATACTCTTTACTTTCACATAAAATTTGTTGCAGCATTTGAATTGCTATTTAAACAAAGATATTAGTATTCCCGTATTGAGAAAATGAATGAAATAGATATGGAAAAAGTGTAAGGCAAAATATCTGATAAAATGTTTGCTGTTGTAATTTCCTCTATAGAAGCTCACCCTTCCCTTTTCCATGGATTTGTATGCCTATACTTTCTTTTGATGCTTGTATAAATTCTTTTATTCTATTGATGTGAGCAAGTGAAGTAAACTGGGAACATACATTCTTTTCGGTTGAAAACATATTTTTGATCTTTGAACTGTTTTGTAGGTGCATCATTTATAGAAAGAACAATATATTTGAAGCAACCGGTATAAATTTGAAGTAGCCCGAAAGAAATTCGTTTTATTTTTCTTTTGTTTGAGGTTTTGGGAATTGGGAAGTTCCAATATTGTAATAACTCTGGTGTGCATTCTGATTGCTAAATTCATTTGCTAGTAAATTAAATTTTGTTTCTAAATAGCCATTATTAATTTGTCTTTTACTTTTACTTGATTTTAATTTTTTTTTGTGTCGTGTCCATAGACACATGTAATTTGTGTTTATAGGTAAATCGTATTGAATTGCAATTGCATAGCAAGCCTTTTTTTTCTAGATTTTTTTTAGTTTCTTTATGAATTGTCACCATTCTAATCAGTGACAAAAAAGTTTTTTTTTTCAAATTTTTTTTCTTTAGATTTGTCACGGTTCATAGTGGTGACAAATTGTAGGCAATTGTCACCACATTTGTCATGGTTCAGAGCGGTGACTAAATTTGTCACGGTTCGGGCAGTGACAAAATTTTTCACGGTTTTAGAGAGGTGACCAATTTCTCATGGTCAGAGCGGTGACAAATTTCATATTTTGTCATGGTCCGGAACGGTGATATATTTTGTCATGGTCCAAACCCCTTTTAAGGGTACGAATTGTCACGGTTTAAGCGGTGACAAAATTGTCAACCCCGGAATTGTCACAGTCCGCAGTAGTGACAAATTGGTCAATCTGGTGCAGTGAGCTTCGTTTGAGTACAATATATGCATATATATAGGTATATTTACATGTATATACATACCAAAAATACAATGATGAGTGTAATTTACCCTAGGAAATAATTTGATTTATCCGCTTATAATTTTGTTGGATTTGTTTAATAATGTATTTATCATTAAACTAGATACATACTCTATGTTTGGAAATGAGAAGAAAATTGAATGACAATAATCAGAGAAAATGCAACATTTAAAAAGGAAAAAGATGGAAATGGTGATTAAATATCATGTTGTTGAGAATACAAATATATAAAAGAGAACACAAAATAAGTTGAAAAAAGTTGTTATTTCTTGCTTAGTGGGATTGAAAAAGAGGGGGAAAGGAAAAACAAGGGCAAAGATATCCTCTCTTTTATTTTAAATACTAAACGAGCTCCGAAAATTATGAGAAAAATATTACTAACCTATTTTAAGGCCTAGTATTTAATAAAAATATTTCCAAAGACCATTCGTACTCCTAAAATATATTTTATAATTATAGGACTCCTAAGTCTATCATTATATAATTAGAACTTCAATAATTTGTAATAAATAAACCGTAGCTCAGAAAAATACGCAATCAGTTCTTAAATTCTTAGAATAATGTCTAGACCATCCCCTTAAAGTTTGGTGACCTTTTGACGTGGTAAAAAATACAGTTTATCTCTAGGGCCCATAGTGGTATAGAAAACCCAGCATTTTATGCGACGGACTCCGATTCGAGTCTAGTCAATGGCGTTAGACTCAGAATGATGTCCAGATTATCATGTTAAGGTTTAGGAACCCATCCAGCACAACTACCACTATGCCCTTAATTCTAGTACACTTATTAACCGTCGTTCTATGAATTTATATACTTTGTAGGGACCGCAGTTACGCCTGCTTTATGTGTAGTAACCCGTATTTTCATGTTTAAATTGACGATTTAGACTTCGTGTGTGATTTTAGCAAAAATTGGTCATAGGAGTATTTTGGTCATTTTTTCAATTTTATAAGTCATGAACTAAAAATATTATTTTTGGAAAAGTTGCGTGAGATTAAATGATTTGGTATTTGTGTTGAAAGTTAAGATTTTTCGATCTCTGTTTAGAAGATATATCGATTTCAGTACTTTTCACATTTAGTTGAATCCTAACTAACTTGGTTCAAATCCAACCGACTTGGGGACCAAGCAAAATATTTAGTTGCTACCTAACCTAAATAATCTTCACCATCAAATAGACTACCTAACCTAAATGATCTTGATCATCAAATATGATCTTGATCATCAAATAGACTACCTAACCTAAATGATCTTGACCACCAAATAGACTACCTAACCTAAGCTAACCAATCCTGGTCATCCAATTCAGTTTGGCCACCAAGAAGCTTAGCCTATAAATATGGATGATATGCTTCAATTCTTTTACACTAAATTTCATAGAGGTCAAAAAGAATTTCTAAGAGCAAGTTAGAAGAAGAAGAAGAAGAAGAAGAAGAAGAAGAAGAAGAAGAAGAAGAAGAAGAAGAAGAGAAGTGTTTGGGAGTTGCTCAACATCATTTATAGGTACCGGGTTGTGTACAATATGCTTTCTAAATTCTCCAGAATATTTCTTTGTTATCTCTACTTATACTCTTTTTGCAGTTATGTTGTCTTTTTATTTGGAATCAATGAGTATGTGTTTATTGCTAAGTGTTTTGGGACTAAAGGGTCATGAGCAAGGAGCACCTACCAACAGTCCAACAGGCCTTAGGGACTGACGTACTAGAGACAGGTGAGGTAAGGTAAGGTGACTCTTTGCTATGTGACCAAGAAGAACCTGGTATGATGCTATTGGTATGAGCGTTTGGGTAGTGTGAGCAGTTGGGTTGTGAGACTGGTCAATTGATTTGATGTCGTTCTATGTATTTGATTGTCATTATCCTTTTGAGCCTTTATTATTCACGTCATATTGTATACTTCCCGGTGTGGTTTTTAGATGCAGGTAGTGCCGGTAATCGAAGCCCAGAAGGGAGATAAGGCTAAGGATGATATAGGAGATTCATGGAGAATATGGACCTGTTGGGAGTTTTAAGGAAATAATGTACTTTTATTTTAAAGAATCAAGTGTAATTCATTCTATTTTTCAATGGAAATACGCTTATTTTTGCGGGGCGTCACATTATGCACCCGCATCGAGGTGAGTCGTCCTAACTCACTTGGTATATTATAGAATTACTCTTTGTGCAATTATAAATATTCAGCGTGTCCTGTGTGGACATAACTGATGAGTGTTATATATGTGTACGTTCAGATGTACTGTTTATATGATGAACGTATGTTTAATTATCCAAACTCTATGCTTAGTTAATAATTGTCATTATACATGCTTATTATGCTTCACAATTATACAATCACACGGACATTCATATGGGCATAATCGAGTTATAATGTCAATGTTGATGTCTGCATGGCTAGTCAAGGGGACTAACCCAGTTATATTGTCATACATGTTGAGTGGATCGCGGAGGTCCGTATGGTACAGTCAAATCAATAGGTACAATGATGAAATGCTATAGGGCCCTGTTAGGCAACGATAGCCAAGGTACCCATTGAAATCATTGAAGTGGAACATGAGTTGATGGTTGATACGCTATAGGGCCATGCTAGGCGACGATAGCAAAGTATCCATCTGAACTTGAATACAATAGTTACCTTTCAAATGCTATAGGGCCTAAGAGTCTAATGATTACACTCTTTTTAAAACCAAAACTGCTATAGGGCCCTGCTAGGCGACGATAGCAACGTAATCATTCTACTCTGAGCTAACGGCGTTACACTAGTAATGTAACAAGTCACATGAGTCTATTGTGGTGTCTGTGGTCGAGTAAAGTCGAATATATCGATGATGCATCATGTCATATCTCATTCATACTACCATGTCATAAAATCATACGTATTGAGATAATGCTTATCAAATGTTTAGCTCGAGATATTTGTTGTACTTGTATATTATTGTTTGTATTATGAGTGATCGGTTAGGTCAACTCACTTAGCTTTAAAAGCTAACGGCTCTTCCCTCTGCCCTGGACATATCACGTCTAGATTTCACAGGTGACGACTATCAAGATGAGGTCTACCCAAAGGGACATGGCAGATGTACAAGTTGAAGCAAAGGACTCCGACATAATTGTATTTAGAATTACGTATTTTGCTTTGTTGTCTTCTATCTGAGATAATGCTTTAGATATGAATTCTGATCAGAATAGATCGCCCTAGACTGCCTTTTTAGATCTTTTATTTAGACTCAAGATGTAATAACTAGATCTCAGACATTTGAGTTCTATTGAAGAATACCATTAGATGATTTTATGTTTCCGCTTACTCTGTTAACCATGTGTATAACGTAGAAAGGACAATCAGTTAATGTAACTCGTCATTCCCTATGGGTCCAGAAAGAAAATTTTAAAATTTTCCTATTTTTGGCTACTCCGGGGCGTGATGCGGGGGGTGAGGGGGGTTTCTTATTATAAACCTCAACCATACCAACATTGCCCTTATCCCAAAAGTGGCCTGCCCCTACCACCACAAACCATTTTAGATTGATTAGCCTTTTGCATGTGTTCTACAAATTTATTTCTAAAATTCTTTCCACCTGTTTAAAACCTTTGCTGGATAAAATAATTTGTCTGTTGCAATCGACTTTTGTCCATCGAAGACTTATCCAAGATAATAGCATTATCACACATGAGATTGTTCATTCAATGAAACTCAAAAAAGGAAAATGAGGCTTGATGGCTATTAAATTTGATATGGAAAATGTTTATGACCGTATTGAATGGCCTTTTGTTACCACTGTCCTCAAATGCCTTAGATTTAGTGATATTTGGTATAAGTGGATTTATCAGTGTATGCCAACTGTCTCTTTCTCTGTTCTGATTAATGGTCACCCTATAAGTTTCTTTAAGCCTGAGAAAGGGCTCTGTCAAGGAGATCCCCTCTCTCCTTTTGTTTTCATTTTATGCTCCGATGTCCTGTCTAGGTCACTTATCAGAGAAGCTGAGATGGGTAATTTAAAAGGCATCAAAGCTGGAAGAGGCTGTCCCCCGATTAATCATCTTATGTTTGCGGGGTGATCTTCTCATGTTTAGTCAAACAAATCCAATGGAAGCAAATCTTATCCTAGACTGTGTTGCAAAACATGGGAAATGGTCTGGCCAAAAAGTAAATCAGTCTAAATCAAAATTTCTTTTCAGTAAGAATCTGTGCATGAATGTTGCTAAATCTATCAGGCATGAGACTGGCCTCAAGCGCACCCCTCTCAACTCCAAGTACCTCGGCCTCCCTTTTCTTGCCTCAGGGAATAGAAAACAATTATGCCTGGAAATAAAGGGAAAAAAATTCAAAATCAAATCCAGGGATGGAAAGCAAAATTTTATCACAAGCCGGGAGAGGGACCTTGATCAAATCGGTGGCACAAGCTATCCCTATGTACTTTTTGTCTACTTTCTCGCTGCTGGTTACGGTCTACAACAAGATGGACTCGATGCTTCGTAATTTTTGGCGGGGTCACGAAGAAGGAAAAAAGAAGCTTTGCCTTAAAGCTTGGGACTCCATTTATGTGCCAAAAGGCGTTGGGGGGGCTTGGGATTCTGGCGAATGAAAGATTTCAATTTGGCTCTTCTAGCAAAGATGGGATGGTGTCTTATGACTCAATAACACAAACCTTGGGTCCAAGTCATGAAGGCGAAGTATTTTAAAAATTCCTCCTTGCTTCAAGCTTCAAAATCTCACAACTCGTCTTGGATTTGGCAAAGTATCAGTAAGACCATTAGTCTTCTCCAACAAGGTACGTGTATTCTGATTAGAAAAGAGGACAATACAAATACGTGGGATGACCCTTGGGTGTCGTCTCTCCAAAATTTCATGCCCCAGTGCAAACTTCAAACCTATTCCACCCCTTTGAAAGTTCAAGCCTCATGCTTAGCAATGGTGAAGATTGAAACCTTCCACTCCTGCGAGACACTTTCACCGAGGAGTCTGTGGAAGCAATCCAAAGTATTTCACTTGCCACTCGAAGAGGTTTTGACATAGTGGCCTAGCTTCCGGACAAGAAAGATACCTTTTCAGTCAAGTCGACGTATATTTTGCATCATCATTTCAGACTTTCAACTTTTAGTGATGCTCAATCAAATTCTTAGAAGGTACTTTGGAAGGCCAAGATTCATGAGAGATTTTACCCTTTTATTTAATGGAAAATTGTGGTGAATCCCATGAAACAATTGCTTCGCTCTCGGTTTCCCATTGACAATACTTAATGCCCTCTGTGTGGTCACCATTTAGAAAGTTCGAACCACCTTTTCTTAGAATGTGTGGTCACTAAAGTGATGTGGGGAGCCTCGGTTTGGCCCCTCGATCCATTGTCCACTTTGAACCGTGGCATTGAGTCATGGATCTGTGATATTCTTAATCCCTCCCAAAACTTGTGAATTCCGAGTGAGGAGGCTGTTGAGTTCTCCAACTTTGCTGTGATGGTGATGTATCAAACGTGGGGCGCTTCGTAACAAGGTCCTGTTCAAAAATCTTGTTGTTGACATCCCGGGTTGGTCCACCCAGACAAAGGACCTTGCTTTGGAACATTGGAAGGCTCAAAATCAGGTGATCAGCCCCTCCCAAACATCTTTCTCCATGGATGCCTCCCTCTCTCGGTTGGGTTAAGGCAAATTTCGACGTGGTCGTTCGTTCCAATTTCACGTCCCTGACTGTCATCTTCAGGGACTATCTCTCGCATGTCATCCATGTGGCTACTGTTAAGGACAAGGTGATGTCCCCTCTGTTGTATTTTTTTTCTCTCTATAATTGGTTGTATTTCAAAGCCAATGGGTTTCTCTCTCTAGCTTTTGGGAAAGTGCCTTAAAAGCTTCAAAGGGACCTTTGTCCCACATTGGTTGTGAAGAGGAGGGTGAAAGGGTTTATATAGTATTTGTGGTCTTAAGCTTGAGGAATAAGCTAGCACATGTGCACACTCACGCGCACGTGAGCCAAGCCCAAACCAAGCCCAAGTCCAATGGAAAATTGGGCTTCGTTCCGGAAAACCAATTAACCGGGCGCGTCACGTCTTACTCGCGCGCAGGGGGGGGGGGGGGGAGGGGGGGTGCAAATCCCGACCTCCAAGCCTCGCGGACTAACCCAGTTGGCCCATCATTTTGCAAATTATTTTTTCCAAAACTTTCCTTTTAATTTTGCTTAGACTGAATATAATCTTTCCCTCAATGGTTTCTTATACCTTCTCTTTTTACTATGTAATTAATTAGCCATTATTAAAACCTTACCTTTTATATAATAATACGTTTTGATTAATTGAGGGATTATGTCGGGTTCCTGTGATTATAAATTGCTGGTTGTCCTCTTTGGAAAAAGACACAAAAATCATTACATCTCTAATTTCTCTTCTCTCGTTTTCCCTCTCTGTATTGACCACTAATAAATCCAAGGTTGTTCTAAGTCCCTTGTTCTTACAAGTGCACATTAATAAGGAAGAGACTGCTCAATCCTGGAGGGTAGATCACCATTGCCTTTCTGCACCGAGATAAGTTCTCCGAAGGGCGAAAACTACTCTTAAGGACAGTGTCCTTGCACACAGCTCAGTCATCATCTTATTCCAACTTCGATAAGTATTCTATTTTTATTGTAGTATCTGTTCAATTTTTCCAACGATCTTAAGAGTAGTTTATAATAATGGATACTGCTATGTTGGCCGCGACTAAAGCTATTCCCGATGTTACTAAAATTGAATCGTTCAACGGGAATATCTTTAAGCGTTGGCAAACCAAATTGTTGCTCGTTCTTGATATTGCAAAGGTTGATTTTGTATTGACTAAGCCAAAACCCACAGAAGGCTCAACAAACTTTGAAATCGAACTGCCTCTCTGGGAAAATGCAAATAAGATTTGCAAAAGCATCATTTTAAATGCACTTTCAAACGAACTTTTTGACATCTACTGTACCTTCAAAACCGCAATTGAAATTTGGGATGCCTTGGTCACAAAGTATATTATCGAAGATGCTGGTATTAAAAAATATGCCATCGGTAATTTTCTAAATTTTCAAATGACCGATGACAAAGATGTTTCCTCTTAAATCCATGAATTCCATTTAGTTGTTTCTGAATTGACCAATGAAGGCATGAAACTGCCTGAACCTTTTGTGGCGGGTTCCCTGATCGAAAAGCTTCCTGAATCCTGGAAACATTACAAAAACATGATGAAGCATAAAAGAAAGGAAATGACCCTAGAGAAAATTATTGTGCACATCTGTATCGAGGAGAAAAATCGTCTGCTTGAAAAAACCAAGAAAGCCAAGGCTATGGCATCTAAGGCTAATCTAGTTGAGGAGAAGCCTAAGCGTACCCATGGCAATTTCAAAAGGCAAAATTACAAAACCAATTTCAACAAAAACCTTACACCTCAAAATCAATTTGTTAAAAAGAAAGGAGTATGCTTTGTATGTGGCAAACCGGGCCATCATGCGGCTCAGTGCAGACACAGGAAGAATAACGACAAACCTGCCCCTAGAGCTAATTTAGTTGAGGCAGATGTTATTGTGGTGGTCGTTTCTGAAATCAACTTAGTGGTTGGGGAGAAAGATTGGGTGGTAGACTCTGGGGCTACCAGGCATATATGTGGCAACAGAAGTGTCTGTACCTCCTACACTCCAGTAGGGGAATGAGAGGAACATGTGTATATGGGGGATTCCAGGCCCTCACATGTGATTGGAAAAGGGAAGGTAGTTCTCAAACTGATTTCCGAAAAGGTTCTCTCTCTTTCTGATGTTCTCCACATGCCCGACATAGGCTGGAACCTTGTGTCTGTGTCACTGCTTGGCAAAGTGGGGGTGAAAGTTACTTTTGATTCTGACAAAGTTGTGTCTGTATTCTTGAAAATGTTAAAATCACAAACAATGAGAAATGCGAAATTTGTAGTGAAGCTAAAGGTACTAAGAAACCTTGTAAACAAGTAACGCATAGAGAAACTGAATTGCTCACCTTAATTCACTCAGATTTAAGAGACATGAAATCAACTGAATCTAGAGGTGGAAAGAGGTATTATGTGACCTTTATAGATGATCACTCGAGGTACACTAAAGTATTCTTACTTAGAAATAAAGATGAGGCAGAAGGGAAATTCATACAGTACAAAGCTAAAGTTGAAAATAAGTTAGATAGAAAAATTAAAAGACTTAGGTCTAATAGGGGAGGAGAATACGAATCTGGCCCCCTTGGCCAGTTTTGTGAACAACATGGTATAGTACACGAGGTAACCCCACCTTACTCACCAGAATCTAACGGAATAGCTTAACGGAAAAATAGAACTTTAAAGGAAATGATTAATGCTATGTTAATTAGTTCTGGAGCACCTAACAATTTGTGGGGGGGGAGGCCATCCTCTCTGCTTGTCACATTCAAAATATAATTGTATTTAAGAAAACAGGAAAAATACCTTATGAATTATGGGAAAATCATACACCTAACTTGAAATACCTTAAAGCGTGGGGGTGTTTAGCCAAAGTTTTACTTCCAAAACCTAAGTAAAGAAAAATAGGCTCGAAAAGCACAGATTGTTTATTTTTAGGATATGTTGAATACAGTGCGGCATATAGATTCTTAGTTCTTAGAAGTGATGTGTTAGAGACTAACACAATAATAGAATCTAAAAATGGAAATTTCTTTGAAAATACATTTCCTTTGAAAGCAACATTAGAAAGGCCTAGGACAGAACCTAGAGTTGGGCCTAATGTAGAACCAAGTGAGTCTACGGAAGTTGAATTAAGGAGGAGTAAACGTGATAGGAGAGAAACAAACCTAGGAGATGGGTTCTTTACCTTTTTTATGGACAATGATCCTACCACTTATAGTGAAGCCATTTCCTCTCCAGATGCTCCCTTTTGGAGAGAAGCAATTAATAGTGAAATAGAATCTATCATGGCTAATCACACTTGGGAATTGGTTGACCTACCTCTTGGTACAAAACCTATAGGATGTAAATGGATATTTAAAAGGAAATTAAAACCTGATGGATCTATCGATAAGTTTAAAGCTATACTCGTAGCTAAGGGATACACTCAAAAGAAAGATGTGGATTATTTTGATACTTATTCTCCTGTGGCTAGAGTATCATATAATAGAATATTAGTAGCTCTTGCTTCTATGAATAAACTCTTAATTCACCAAATGGATGTTAAAACCGTGTTTCTTAATGGTGAGTTATATGAGGAAATTTACATGGAACAACCTGAAGGCTTTATAGGTCCTAGTAACAAAAGCAAAGTCTGTAAGTTAGTAAAATCTTTGTATGGCTTAAAGCAAGCACCAAAATAGTGGCATGAGAAATTCGATAGTGTTATGATATCTAATGGATTTATTGTGAATGGAGCTGATAAATGTGTGTATCATAAATTTGATAATAATGTTGTTGTAATCATTTGCTTATATGTGGATGATATGCTTATGTTAGGGACTGATATGATTGTGATAAATGAAACAAAATAGTTGTTATCATCTAGTTTTGATATGAAGGACTTAGGTGAGGCTAATGTAATACTTGGGATAAAATTGACTAAAACAATAGATGGTTTCATGATGTCTCAAGAACATTTTGTTGAAAAGATTCTAAAGAAATTTAAACATATTGACTCTAAATCTGTAACAACTCCCTATGATGGAAGTATTCAATTGAAGAAAAATAATGAAACTAGTATTTCACAGTCTGAATATGCTCAAATAATTGGTAGTCTTACCTATCTTATGAACTGTACTAGACCTGATATTGCATATGCTGTTAACAGATTTAGCAGGTACACTCATAATCCTAGTAAGGAACATTGGACAACTATACATAGAGTTCTTAAGTATCTTAAAGGTACTGTGGACTTTAGTTTAGTATATCGTGGGTTTCCCGCTATACTTGAAGGGTATAGCGATGCAAACTGGATCTCAGATTCAGACAAGACAAAATCTACGAGTGGGTATATATTTGCCCTTGGAGGAGGTGCAGTCTCTTGGAAATCTTCCAAACAGACATGCATTGCTCAGTCCACTATGGAATCTGAGTTTATCGCCTTAGAAAAGGCAAGTTCTGAGGCTGAGTGGCTTAGAAACCTCTTGGCAGATATCCCTTTATGGATGAGACCAGTTCCATCTGTGTCGCTACACTGTGATTGCTAGGCTGCAATAGCCCGAGCAAGAAATAAGACCTATAATGGCAAAAGTAGGCACATTTGCCTAAGACATAATATTGTGAAGCAGCTGTTGAAAGACGGGATTATATCCCTAGACTTTGTAAGATCAGAGATGAATTTAGTAGATCCTCTGACTAAACCACTAGGGAGGAAGCTAGTGGCCAATACATCGAGAGGAATGGGACTTATGTCTAGAATAGAGGCCAACGGTAGTGGTAACCCAACCTATATGAGTGGAGATCCCACAAACTAGGTTCATATGGGTAATAACAAGCTACAGGTTGTCCAAGTGAGACACTATCATTCATTACATATTACAGGCCATTCCTATGGTGTAGATAGTGTAAACTACAATGTGTGAGGTTGAGTTTTATACTCTTAATGAAACCATAGCCCTTAAGGGTGGTGTGTGTAATTGTAGTACGCACTTGATGGGTTCACCTATGTGAGTGTGGAAGTGGGGCCGCTTCCTATGAGAACTTAGGCAGGTTCTCTAGAGCATTCATGAAATCCAGGTAAGGCGCATGGCCAAAACGTGCCAAACCGCGTTAACAGCCTTGGTTATCGGGGTGTGTTGTGGGTGATAAAATCTCTAACTCACACAAGGGAATGAGGTTCATAGAAATTTTAAATTTCACCAAATTTCTGTGAGCCAGTTCTTATTTTTCCTAAGTGTTGGTTCGTAGTCCCAAAGACACCAACATCGATGCAATACACTAAAGTGGTCAATCATCATTCTATATCTTTTCTTTTACTGCCATTGAAACATGTGGGGGATTGTTGTATTATATATATTTTTTTCTCTCTATAATTGGTTGTATTTCAAAGCCAATGGGTTTCTCTCTCTAGCTTTTGGGAAAGTGCCTTAAAAGCTTCTGTAACGAACCAAGAGGTCCACTAGCCCAACAACTTGACGAGCCTACCACATTGGCCCCTAAAATACTTAAGCCCAAGTTGTTAGTAGTAGCCCTCTTGGTTCTACATATACCAGATTAACTTTTTTTATTTTTTATTTTTATATTTATCCGATGTGAGACGGGATTTCACAATCTCCCCCACTCAGAGACGCGGCGTCCTCGTCGAGTTGGCCTAGTTCTTCCCCTGGCTGGTCGATGTGGAAGTAGATCATTGGTGACCACTGAGTAGCCCATAAGCGTGCACAAGGTATACTACCTCAGGGCCTTTACCCCTCTCCGGAGCCTCTACTCCTCTGCCACACCGCCCACGGCGCCCTTACGGGACCATGATTGGCTCTGATACCATTTGTAACGAACCAAGAGGTCCACTAGCCCAACAACTTGACGAGCCTACCACATTGGCCCTTAAAATGCTTAAGCCCAAGTTGTTAGTAGTAGCCCTCTTGGTTCTACATATACCAGATTAACTCTTATTTTATTTATTTTTTATTTTTATATTTATCCGATGTGGGACGGGATTTCATAATTTTTGTAACGACCCACCTCCCCGTCTAGCAACACTATTGTCCGCTTTGGGTCTAAACACAAAGAACTTCGCAGGGGGTCACCTATCCCTGATACTACTCTGGCAGTAGCACGCTTAACTGTGAAGTTCTTTCGTGTTTAGCTCCCTCACGGTTTTAAAAGGCCTTGTTGCATATAGAGGGGTGATTAATCTTTATAAACTAGTTCAGGAACTTCACCCTAGGCGATGTGGGACAAGCCCCCACACTCAAACTCACCTCATCCATCTTGGCCATCCTGCCTCAGGAGTATTGGCTCTTGGTCGTCACAATCCACCCTCCTTAAGGGCCACACGTCCTCGTGTGGGACTCGCCCCACACTTCCGGCTGGGTTTCTGCTCTGATACCATTTGTAATGACCCACCTCCCCGTCTAGCAACAATATTGTCCGCTTTGGGTCTAAACACAAAGAACTTCGCAGGGGGTCACCCATCCCTGGTATGCTCTGGCAGCAGCACGCTTAACTGTGGAGTTCTTTTGTGTTTAGCTCCCTCACGGTTTTAAAAGGCCTTGTTGCATATAGAGGGACGATTAATCTTTATAAACTAGTCCAGGAACTTCACCCCAGGCGATGTGGGACAAGCCCCCACACTCAACCTCACCTCATCCATCTTGCCCATCCTGCCTCAGGAGTATTGGCTCTTGGTCGTCACAGCTTCAAAGGGACCTTTGTCCCACATTGGTTGTGAAGAGGAGGGTAAAATGGTTTATATATTATTTGTAGTCTTAAGCTTGAGTAATAAGCTAGCACATGTGCACACTCACGCGCACGTGAGCCAAGCCCAAACCAAGCCCAAGTCCAATGGAAAATTGGGCTTCGTTCCGGAAACCAATTAACCGGGCGCGTCACGTCTTACTCGCGCGCAGGGGGGTGCAAATCCCGGCCTCCAAGCCTCGCGGGCTCACCCAGTTGGACCATCATTTTGCAAATTATTTTTTCCAAAACTTTCCTTTTAATTTTGCTTAGACTGAATATATTACACCTTCTCTTTTTACTGTGTAATTAATTGGTCGTTATTAAAACCTTACCTTTTGAGGGATTATGTCGGGTTCCTGTGATTATAAATTGCTGAGTCGTTCTCTTTGGAAAAAACACAGAAACCATTACATCTCTAATTTCTCTTCTCTCGTTTTCCCTCTCTGTATTGACCACTGATAAATCCAAGGCTGTTCTGAGTCCCTTGTTCTTACAAGTGCACGTTAATAAGGAAGAGACTGCTAAATCCTGGAGGGTAGATCGCCATTGCCTTTTTGCACCGAGATAAGTTCTCCGAAGGGCGAAAACTACTCTTAAGGATAGTGTCCTTGCACACAGCTCAGTCTCATCTTATTCCAACTTCGATAAGTATTCTGTTTTATAGTAGTATCTGTTCAATTTTTCCAACACCTTCTGCTAGCAAAAGCTCAAGCAGCGCTGTTATCTATCAAGGAAGCCTTAAGTTGGGCTCTAAATGGCTGGTTTTCGAAGGAGACTCCTTGGTGGTGTGCTCCGCTCTTGCATGTTGGACAACCCATCTGGAGTGGGCCATTGAACAACCAGTGTTGGAAGCGAGAGACTTGCTCTCTCACCATTTTCACTTTTGGATTATGCGACATGTTTTTAGATCTGCTAACCAAGTAGCTCATTGCCTAACCCATTGGGCGACAAATTGTAATTTTTTTAGGCCCTTAACGATTGACAATATTCCTCCTTATGCTTGGAGGGAAATCCTCAAGAGTTGTCTGTGACTTCTTTTGATGTTTTTGTTTCTACTAAATGATACTCCCTCCGTCCCATAATAAGTGTCCACATTTCCTTTTTGTGAATGTCCCACAATAAATGTCCACTTTCCTAAATTGGTATATAGCTTTTACTTGCTTTCCAAAACTACCCTTATAATAAAGACAAAGTAGTATTTATTTGTGGTCTCAAAATAAGTAAAAAGTCAAACACCCATTACATCTAAGAGCATCTCCAATGGGGCTACCAAATCCACTACCAAAGCCATAAAATAATAGCTCATCAAATTTAACCCACTCCAATGGTAGGCCAAATGCTCTACCAAAAAATGACAAAGTCATTTATATTGTCAAATTTGAGAGCTCAAATGACTTTTGTCAAATGAGTGGGCCCCAGGAATATTTGCAATACCAATGAATATATTTTGTGCTTTTACTTTTATATCCTTCCAAATGTCTATAAATAAAAAACTTAGAACCCAATTTTTATATTGTGATCTCTTGTCCAATTTTATTATTTATTTATTTTTCCGTACAATTGTTGGTTGAGTGTCACCCAAGATCCAATTGTTGGTAACTTGCAGTCACAAAATAATCGAGTGTCTCCATCTCCATGATTATGTATTTTTTTTTTTTGACTAATAAAAATATTAAATTCTTGTTAAATTCATTAAGCCGTAGAGATTCATAGATTAACATTTAATTACAAACATGCATACTAGCATTTAGCAGTATTGTAGGTGAAAGTTGAGAATGGTAGGTGAAAGTTGACTAGGAGAATGGTAGTTGACCCAAAATTTGGTAGTTTGGATGAAATCTACCATTGGAGCAGTATTGTCAAAATATAGCTTTTTGGTACTGTAGCAGTATCAAATTATAGCTTTGAGATGGAAAAAATAGCTTTTTGCATTGGAGATGCTCTTAAGGGTAAAATTGAAAAGTGACTTTTTAATGAACCAAAAAAAAAATATAATACAACTTTCTTAAACATTGTGCAAAATAGAAGTTGACACTTATTATAGGACGGAGAAAGTATTACCTTTTTAGCAGGAATAAAAAACACAAAAAAAAAAGAAAAAAAACAATGCCCCAAGACATTGACGGGATAGTCTGGAAACCAACAATTGGAATCTCCCACTTGTCTCCAAAGTGCCCCCATTCGCATAAAACCCTCCACTTACATCCTTACACAACTCTCTATCTCTCTCTCTCTCTATATATTTTCTAGAGAGAGAAAGTCCACAAAAATCATCCAATAATCCAATTCGCACCCCACTAAAAAGATCCCTCTCTCTCTCTCTCTCTAGATTCTTTATCTCACTACAGTGCTCCCCTGTCGCCCTCAATCGCGACTTTCCCACCACTTCTTTCACTCCCCTTCCCCCTCTCTCTCTCTACACTTTCTCTCTCTATATAAATTAGGGTTTTCGTCGCATTATTCAGATGAATCCGCCCTTTGTTGCTAAGGAGTCTTCTGAAGAGGAGTCCTCAGGCGGTTCTTTAGCTCTCGAAGTGGCCAAACCGCCGGAAAAGGCCGAAGTGGTGGTCGGAGGCGGCGCGGAGGAGGAGGAGGAGGAGGAGGAGGAGGCGGCGGTGGAGGAGAAGATGGACGATCCTATGGAGGAGGATTCGGTGAATCCGGCGACTGTGTTCTGTATTAGGCTCAAGCAACCTAGGTCAAATTTGCTGCACAAAATGAGTGTTCCTGAACTTTGTCGGAATTTCAGGTAATTGTTTCCTTTTTTTTTTTAAAGGTTGAATAAGTGAAAGTTTGATCAATTGAGCTCAAATATTGAATTGTAGTAAGGTAATTGGAGACAGTATGGTATGTAGATGAGTTTATTTGGTGAATAAATGCGGTTCCTTTCTGTGTAATGTTGAAATTGTTCCTTTGTTGCTAGCATTTAGGCTCCGTTTGGTTGATGGATTTAGGGAAGTAAAAGAATAGAAAGCAGAAAGCAAGACATTTTTGTAGTTTGGCTACCAAGGAAACGGTGAGGAAAATAGGAAGGAAAAGAGATTTGGGTGAACATTGAGCAAGAGTTTTGAATATCGAGAGTCTTACCCTTCATCTTTTATCGAGTTCATCTTTTAATTAGATTAAAAAGCCAATCTTTTTTCCTCAGCTTGAGGACCCATTTACTATCTTCCCTTGCATTCATTGCTCCATTGACTAGTGGCTGTTCGATGTACCTTGGTATTGGATGCATTCTAACATAGAGTTCCAAAATCTTTGAATGTTTCTCATATTTTTTTGGGAAATTTTAGGCATTTTCTTCGTGTAGTAGTCGAGCTTCACATGGATTAAGTTGTGGTAGATTATCTAGCCAAGAGGAGAAGGATCTAGTGTAATAAATTAAGGTTCGATTTGGTTTAAGGATTTAGTGAGGGAAGGAAAGGATAACACTAAGGAAAACACTTTTCTTTGTTTGGTAAATAGTAAAATAGTGAGGAAAATAGGAAGGAAAAGAAAGTGTAGGTGAAAAATTAAGTACAAATTTTGAATTTTGTGACTCACTTCCTAATGCAGTGTACCTGAGACGGCTTTGTCCCTCATCGGCTGCGTACTGGATTGTTCCGAACTTATTCAATGGGTGCCACTTCCTCCCATTAGCTTAAGCTTTTGGGAGTGAATGTTTCTACATTATTTGATATTAGAGCCAATCTGGGAGTACTAGCGTGTGGATGGCTGTGGGTACCGATGTATGGTCCCCCTGTCATGGACGTCAGGATCTAGGTGGGGGTTCCTGATGCAGTGCTATTGAGGTGGTCTTGTCCCGCATCGACTGTGTATTTTGTTGTTCTGGGCTTATTTAGTGGGTGGACTCTTTATCCCATCGGCTTAGAATTTTGGGAGTGACTGTTAATATGTTTTTTCCCTCCCTTTTTCTTAAGTTACAATTATATTTCTAAAACTCTTAATTTTGAATGTTATTTAAACATAGAGGAAAACACATGGAAACTATTTTTCTTTCTTGTTTTCCGTTCCTTCTCTACAGTCGCTTGTTCCTTCTTTAAGTCCACAAACCAAACAGAGCTTAAGAGGTGTAATTTTTAAAACCTTTGTTTGGCTTCTTATTTCCGGTAGTTTGCCTTTTATTTGTATTTTTGCCTATTGTTTCTGTTTTGCTTATTGGAGGATATTTCTCCTTGTTTGCGTTGTTCTTTTGACTTCTCTTTCGGATACTATTTGTTTCTTATCAAAACATTTAGTCATTGTTCAACTTTCAGTCACGATTATGATGTGCGTTCATCGTGGATGTTGAGAAGTTCCTATGTTGCACAAGAAGAGTCCAATATATTCTATTTGATACGTGTAATACATTTTGTGACTTTTGGACACCACTAACACAACTTATCTTTCTACAGTCTAATAGACCGTGATTATCTGGCCATTAAGCAAGATGTCACTTGCAAACATATAGAGGTGACAAATTGGAAAATTATTTTGGATGGGTCTGTTTGTGCACATGGATTAACCTAAGTTGCCTTGACTCGAAGCAAACCCATTGATGGAGTAGTTTTTGAAAAAGCTCAAGTCCTAATTGGACCTATTTGAGGGTTCATTTATCCATGCACAAGTCATCTGACATGTTTACCTAAAATTCAATTTGTTTAATTTGCAAATATTCATAACAATGCAGTTCTAACTACAAAAAATTTACTTCGTATAATTTATGAAGAGATAAATTATAACTGGTAATATCATGACTTGTCATTAAAACAGAAGTATTGATTATAATAGTGTTCCTGGTCAGCATAAAGAGTTAAAAATCTAGATTACTGTGAGACTTTAATATTGATATAAAAAGAATTTTTTTTGGTTAATAAATATATGAATACACTAGTCATTGCTGTTAGGAGTGTTAATACAAGCACAACCAACTTATAAACGGGTCAAGGGAGAGCAACCAAACACCCATTAAAAATAAATGGTCAAAAACCACACCTATAGACATGTAGTCTGAGTGAGTTAAAGAGTCGTGTCAAATGGTGCCACACCTGCAAACATCATGATTGGAACTTGACCGTGCATTCGAAATACTCAGGTGATTCTTATACGTACTGATGACAAGCTTAAAGTTGTTCTAACCCAATAATATTTACTTCTTGTTTGGCCATTTTGATATGCTTGTTCTGAAGCAGATGTAACTTTTCTCTATGATAGCATGCAAGGAAGTATTCGAAGTTCTATCCTAGTAATCCTTTCTTTTTCCCTCTTGTTTGTTTGACTCCCAGTGCTGTTGCTTGGTGTGGGAAGCTGAATGCCATAGCGTGTGCATCAGAAACTTGTGCAAGAATTCCAAGGTTAGTGTCTCACTTTGAAGTACTCTTTCTTTTAAGCAAAGGATAGTGAGATCATATACTTGCCTTTATATGCTAGAATGGAGTGAATTTTTCTGTCCGAAAACTGATAGAGGGAACATCAACTCTGTACAGACCCCCTATGCATGCATCACATGGTGTTGTTTGTCAAGAAAGTGGAATGGTAATGATAATGCTAAACTTGAAGACACAATTTCCTGAAGTATTTACATTGATAGCTAAACGAGTGTACAATAATGTAGGAAATATTCTAGATTTCCTCGTGTCGGCAATCAAGATTAAATTATATAAATAGTGATGAGTAGGGTGTCGAGTCCACAGGGATTCAGAGTGAAAATGTAAAAACTCCGGATTATATCTTCGAAGTTGATGAGAAAGAGTATGAATGGTTGATTGTTATGATCCTATTTTAAACTTAAAAACAACAATGTAAATGAAACTAGTGATACTTGAAATGAGAATGACGAGGTTTTGGAATGATGTGAATATGGATGAAGTTCAGACCTAGAGTGTTGAATCCCCTTCTAATCATTTAGACATTTAGAAAATTATATTTCTTCAATAGTTAACTCATGAACTTAAAAAGAACTCATAGACTACAAGACTGTGAAGATCTAGGAAGATATGCAACTCAAATACTGGCATAACTCATCTTTGATAGGAATGATTTGTCCACCCTAAACTACACTAAACTAGATTAAAGTAAGTTTGTGGTACAAATCATCTCTCTAGGCATGAGTCATTTCATATTTAAATCACACCAATGAAGCATTATTGTGTAACCCTCATACTAGAAATAACATAAATCAAGCATGGATTAGATTTCTTTCATACCAAAACAACTTTCTTAGACAAGAAAGAAATCAATTACGTATAGTTCAAAAAGTAAAACTAGAGAAAGCAATGCAACACCAAATGCCCAATGGTTAGGGCTTCATCAACACCCTAGATGGAGGGTTTAGCTCTCCATGGCCATGGAGAGCTCTTGGATGGAGGAGAAGACCCTTGGCTTGAAGGAGCTTTGAATCTTCTTCTTCTTCCTTGATCCAAACCCTTAGAGAAATAGAGAGAAAATGTGTAGAGATTAGTGTGTGAAACTAGGTGAAAACTACTTCATATTACAAAATGTCCTATCTCAATCTCAGGTGTACTTAGGAAGCTTCCTTCTACTTTTTTTTAAGAGTAAAAATCTGCTGAAAAGCCCTTCAAAGGACCACTTTTCGTTGTGATTTGACTCTTGTCTGTCTCTTGCAAGTTGTCCTATAAAGCTCTTAATCCTTTATTGACTTTTCAACATCTTTTGGAGTATTTCTTTGTATTTCTCTATATTTGCAGCAGCTGGGTATCTGTGTAGGCAAACACCCCTCCAAGAAGTTGAGAAAACATGGGATGAGAGCTTTGAAAGCCAAACAAGCCCTTGGGAATTTCGATTGATCGAACTGGGCTTCGATCGATCGAATTGCTCTCTGTCTGGGCAGCCTTTTCCTCATCTTACTGCTGCATTTTCATCTTAATTGTTCCAAAATCTACAAGATACAATTATTCATTAAAAGCACTATATACCAAGCTACACAAGACATAACATAGGCACTTCTAGGGGCTTAATTGAATGACATTTAAGCACCTATCAATGAAAGTATCATCTCACATAAATAATATTTCAAACAAATCAACCGAGGTTTTTTTGTTTTGTTTTGTTTTGGTTTTTTTTTTTTTTTTTTTTGTGACCAATCTGGTACATTCTCAACTCTCAAGTCCTTGGGGTTTATAATTGGAGGAGAGAAAAAATTCATATCTCTTACTAATCCAACATTCATTCGTGACTTCATCAATTTCTTGATGCACATTTCGTAATATGTTTGCGCCAATATTTTAAAAACCGGACCGTTCATCGAACCGGAAAAATGACTGGATTACGGGTTAGTGGCTCAACCGTCGGGTGAACCGGACTCCAACCGTGATGTCATAATTAGTCAATAAATAAAATTATTCTTGAAGATTAATAATAATAATTTTTTTTCATAAAAAATAATAATAATTTAAATTTAAAATATATTGATAGGCTCTGTACACTAGACTGGCACAATTCTATACATATATTTGGGTCTAATAGTCCAAATTCTATACATATATTTATATATATGCTGACTAAAATATATTAATAGACTTGTCAGCTACACTACTCATTCCCTCACCTATTTGTTCCGCACTACGCCCAAAAAACAGCTGTTAACCTCTTTGCTTTCTTGTTTTCCTTTGGTTCCCATTTTGAGATTCCAAGCCCTAATTTAAGAGAGAGAGAGAGAGAGAGAGAGAGAGAGAGAGAGAGAGAGAGAGAGAGAGAGAGAGAGAGAGAGAGAGAGTAGATGGGTTTTCCAGGGAGAGAACGTGAAGATTGCTAACGAAGATGATGAGTTAGGGCTAAGTTTGAGTTTGAAATTACCTGAAAATCCCCCTCCCAATGAGGTTGAGTTCTTTTCCTCTGATATTTTTAATTGTCGTGACTGTCAAAGCAGATTGGAACACATATACGGGGCCTCTGAGTCATTGACGTTAATCAGCTGTCGGTAATGGATACATCGTTGAGAAGAAATAGGAGTTTCCATCTCTGCCGGGTGGTCCAATGGACGGTTTTCAAATTATCCGGTTCAACTGTTTGGTTCGGACGGTTCTTCAATTCTAGAGAGGTTTTCAAGTTAGGAACGGTTTCCGGCTCACTTAGGCCCGCAAAGAGGACCGGTTCCCAGTTCTAGCGGTTGGACCGCCCGATCCGGTCCGGGTTTTATAACATTGGTTTGCACTACAAATTAGTCTTGTTGGAAGATAGGAAATATTCTAGATTTGATTGAATCCAATCTGCTGAAATTAGGAAATACTTTTAGTGTTGCAGATTTGATTCTCTTTATTTTAGGTCATGTTGACCAGTCATTATTTCTTATTTATTAGGCGATATTTATTTTCCTTTTCTGGCTTTCTAAGCTTTGTATATATACACATGGGATTAGTATAATGGAATTATTCTTTTCCCTAAACTCTTTTTGGTATCAGAGCCACAAAGAAATAAAACAACCAAACCCTAACCGCAACCTCTCCTCCCCTCTGCGCCGGACCTCCCTCCTCCTCCTGCGACATCATCCAGCCTCACCACCATCCTCACCGACACCTCCAGTCCTTGCCCAGCCCCTACCGCAGGCCCCTACCTTGCGCCGGACCTCCCAGGCCTTTGGCTTGGTCCAGCAGCCACTCGGCCGCTTTTCTTGCCCATCTCGGGCATCTTTGTGATGTATTAGAGCCGTCCCGTGCTCTCCGTCTTCAGTCTGGGCAATCTGTCCAGTTGCCCACGTCATCATTCGTCGAGTGTCCGGCTGTGATCACTGTTGTTGCCGTTTTTCCGTCCTCTTCCGGCAAGTCTATTCTCTATCCAGTTTTTTTTTATCCTATAGCATCATGACTGATTCTAGTAAGGCTGATTCTACTGTGATTGTTCCTGCTCGTTCCGATTTATCTATGTCTCACTTGACACCTGCCCAGCAGGGGTCACAAGTGTTTTGTTGAATGGAAAAAAATTCCATGCTTGGTCTAATTCTCTTCGCCTCTATCTTGGAGGCAAACGGAAGATTGGATGGCTGCTTGGTACGATGGTCAAACCTGCTGAAACTGATGCTAAATATGATGAATGGTTTTCAGATAATTGTATCATTCTGGGGTGGATGTTCAACTCAATGGAGGAACGGGTCTATAATATGTTTATGTATCACAACACGGTTCATGGTCTTTGGATTGTGTTGACTAAGATGTATGCTCATGCACATTCTGACTCACGCATTTTTGAGCTCTACGAGGACATCTCTCATGCCTCCCAAGCCGCCTTGGGACTCTCTGTTTCTGATTTTTTTGGCTACCTGCAAACCCGGTGGGAGGAGTTAGCCCAATATGAGCCCATTACTGATTTTCCCAACGATGGTGATGTTGAGGTCAAGCGTCTTGATCATCGACATACCTACCAGTTTTTGATGGGCCTAAGGCCCGAGTTTGAGGCCCTGCGCACTCAGATTCTTAATACTACACCCTTGCCCTCTTTATTTGAGGCTTTTGCTACCGTGGAAGGTGATGAGAGGCGACGCCGTATTTTATCTCCTTCTCCTGTCACTGAGCCGTCTCCTTCAGTCTCTGATCAGATGGCATTTGCTGCCCGTTCCGGCCCACGGCCTCCTTTTGGCTCCTCCCTAGGCCCCCGTCCTTCTTTTGGTACCCCTTCTGGCCATCGGCCTGCTGGTACCCGTCCTTTTTGTCAACACTGCCGACAGCTTGGCCATACTATAGATCGCTGTTTTGACCGTCATCCGGAATTGAAACAGCAATTCTCCAAGAATAAGTCTGCTGGCCGTGGTAGTAGGGGTGGTCCTCGCACCGGTGCTGTTGTTGAAACAGTCCCTCCTCCACCTGATTATGCTCAGCTCCAGTCTCAGATTGCTCAGCTCCAGTCACATTTGGGATTGGGTACTTCCGTCTCATCGTCTGGTCCTACAGCTGCTCTTGCTACAGGTACCCCTACTGCTCTTCATAGTAAGTCAGATCATCCCACTTGGATTTTGGATTCTGGTGCAAGTAATCACATGACTGGTGAGTCGTCTATTCTTACATCTTCTTTTACCCATATTGACCAATCTGTCCGTATTGCCGATGGGTCTTGTATTCCCATCCGGAGTCAGGGAGATGCTCAATTGTCTCCCGACATTACCCTTACTTCTGTTTATTTTGTTCCCAATTTTGCCTATAATCTCCTTTCTGTCAATCGCATTGCAACGGATCATAATTGTGCCGTCGTGTTCTTACCTGACTCGTGTTATTTGTAGGACCTGACTTCGAGGGAGATTTTTGGCAGGGGGTATGAGCGTGACGGCCTCTATTACTTTGGTGATCGACCGTCTCCACGGGAGTCCTTGTCCAGCCTGCAAGCATCTACTTTACCTGTTTCTAATAATTCTGTCTTACCTAATTCTAATAAATATGTGCTTTCTCGTCAAACACTAGATTTGTGGCATGCCCGTTTAGGATATGCAAACTTTCAATATTTATGTTGGTTATTTCCTTCATTAAATAAAGCTTGCAAGGATTTTAATTTTGAATGTGTGGTTTGTCAATTATCCAAGCACACTCGCACTTCTTATGTTCCTCGTATGCATAGGGCACCCCGTGCATGTGATCTTATTCACTCTGATGTTTGGGGTCCCTCACTATTCACTGCCTTATCTCACCACCGTTATTATGTTACGTTTATTGATGACTATACCCGTTGTACTTGGGTTTACCTAATGAAGAAAAAATAAGAAGTTTTTACCCATTTTCGTAATTTTCTTCAAATGGTTAAAACTCAATTCCATACAGTTGTTTGTAACATTCGGTCTGATAATGGCAGAGAATATATCACAAATGAATTTAGGTCAGAACATAATAAACAAGGGATTCTCCAACAGCTTACTTGTCCTTACACCCCTGAGCAGAATGGTGTAGCAGAACGTAAAAATCGTCACATTATGTCTGTGGTTAGATGTCTTCTATATGGTATGAGTGTCCCTAAATACCTCTGGCACATGGCTGTTCTTACTGCTACTTACCTTATAAATCGTACTCCCAGTCGTGTTTTGCATGACAAGGCTCCACTTCATGTTCTTAAACCTGACTGCACCCTCTTTTCTATTGTTCCCCGTGTATTTGGGTGTACCTGCTTTGTTCAAGATAGGAGTCCTACCTGAACTAAGCTTGATGCTAAGGCTATTCGGTGTGTTTTCTTAGGATACTCATCCATGTCTAAAGGTTATAGATGCTATGATCCTGTTTCTCGTCATTTTTATCACTCGTTGGATGTCCCCCTCTTGGAAACTGTTCCGTTTTTTACAAGTCCTGCTCCTTCTCCACCAGTAGCTACTGTGGAGGATACTGTGGAAAATATTTCTATTCTTCCCCGTCCTGTTCCTATTTTTGAGCCCTCTGGGGTATCATTGTCTTCGGTTGTCTCCATTGATCCCATACAGGTCTACACTCGCCGTCCACGCTCTTCGGACCCCCCGCCGAGTTCTTCTTTGGAATCAGGTATGTTGCCTCCTCCCATAGTTTCTGATGGTGATATTGCTCCTCCTCGTTACCCTACTCGCATTCGTCGCCCTCCTTCTCGCTTTATTCTCTCAAGTAGCACTAACCATCCCATTTCCAAGTTTGTGTCTTATTAGGGGCTGTCCAAATCCTTTCACTCATTTGTTAGTGCAGTTGATTCTGTCTCTATCCCTCGCTCAGTTCATGAGGCTCTTCAGAATCCTAAGTGGATGGCTGCTATGAAAGTGGAAATGGGTGCTCTTCAGGGCAACCGGACTTGGGATCTTGTCACTCTTCCTCCTGGTGAGCGTACGGTTGGCTGTAAATGGGTTTTCAGTATTAAGTATTTGGCAGATGACACTATTGATCGGTATAAAGCTCGTCTGGTGGCCAAGGGCTTTACTCAGGTTCCCGGTAAGGACTTTGGTGCTACGTTTGCTCCTGTAGCTAAGTTGGCTACGGTCCGCCTTCTAGTTTCCCTTGCTGTATCTCACTCCTGGCCTCTTCATCAGTTGGATGTCAAGAATGCCTTCCTTAATGGTGTTCTATCTGAAACTATTTATATGGATCCCCCACCTGGTTTTCGGGCTCAGGGGGAGTATTCGGGTAAAGTGTGTCGCCTTCGAAAATCCCTCTATGGCCTGAAACAGTCTCCTTGTGCTTGGTTTAGCCGTTCGTCTTGTGGGCCGTCTCATCTATTTGACGAACACAAGACCGGATCTGACATTTGCAGTTAGTGTTGTGAGTCAGTTTATGCACTCACCTTGGACCTCTCATTTGGATGCGGTGTATCATATTCTCCGATATCTTAAGACCTGTCCGGGTCTTGGTCTATTCTTTAAAACAGGAATACAGTCAGGCCTTTCCTGTTTTACTGATGTTGATTATGCAGGTTCGAAAAGTGATAGACGCTCTACTTCTGGTTTGTGTATTTTTCGTGGTGATCATCTAATATCGTGGAAAAGCAAGAAACAAGCGGTAGTCTCCTGCTCTTCTGCTGAAGCCGAGTATCGTGCCATGGCTCAAGGGACATGTGAGCTGCTCTGGCTTCGTTCTATTCTTAATGAATTGGGGTTCCCTGTGAAGGACTCATCTACTTTGTTTTGTGATAATAAGTCAGCTATCATGTTATCATCCAACTCCGTCCTCCATGAGAGAACAAAGCACATAGAAGTTGATATTCATTTCATTCGTGAAAAAGTTCAGTCAGGAGTTATCTCACCAAGCTTTGTCACCTCTTGTGAACAAACAGCAGATATGTTTACTAAGTCTATTGGTCCTGGTCTTTTTCAGTCATCTCTTCGCAAGCTAGGGCTAGTCGATATATTCGCCCCAGCTTGAGGGGGAGTGTTGAAATTAGGAAATACTTTTAGCGTTGCTGATTTGATTCTCTTTATTTTAGGTCATGTTGACCAGTCATTATTTCCTATTTATTAGGCGATATTTATTTTTCTTTTCTGGCTTTCTAAGCTTTGTATATATACACATGGGATTAGTATAATGGAATTATTCTTTTCCCTAAACTCTTTTCAATCAAATCCATTTAATTAGGAAATATTTGATTTTATCTTATTTTTTTGATTAGGTATAAATCCCATGATTTATGGGATAGAGTTATGATTTGATTAGTATTAGATTAGGAAGTTTATCTCTATCTTCCCAGCCTATATAAAGGTGTGTGAGTCTTGTAATTTATAATTCAATTAGGAGAATACAATGTAGTCCTTTTGGACATCTCTCCTTCTCTCTTCTCCTTCTCTTTCTTTATTCCTTTTCCCTACGAATTCTGTTTTTCTACTAGTCTTATGGTGTAAAATATTTCACCCATGAAACAAAATTACGTACTTTTTTCTGCACTTATTGTTTGAGATTTCAAGGCTCATGTGGCCCAACTACCATGTTAATATTATGGCAGAAAAGAATACTTTGGATGATTATTTTTCCTAAAAAAAAAATAGCAAAATCATAGGAAGGCACCATGTATGTCGGGATATAAAATTCATAAAAAATTGTTTATGCGTTTTGTCTATGTTACCCGAATTTGGCATAAAAGGTGCCGTATCCGTGTCGAGGTGGGTATGACAAGGATACTGACACGGGATATGTGTAGGACTAGTTTTGTACCATGTTGGACATGACTTGCTATCGAAAATATAATCTAAAGTGACAAATTGTTTCCTAGACTCATCACTCATGGTATTGTTACTGTCAGTACATTTAATAGCCTTATATCCTAATGTTTGACATTTATAGACGTCTAAGTAGAGCTGCTTTTCCAAAAATTATTTAAACTCCGTCAAAGTCGTGTGAAATAATAATAAAAAAGAGTAATGCTATGCTTTTAGGTTTACAAACATCTGAATATAGCTAATTTTAAGAATGTCATGTTCTATTTCTTGTTTGACATGTCCTTGTACCCGTACCTAAATTTTGGATCCTTTATGGCCGAGTCTCCTTATACTAAACTAGTGGGATCTACCGAGCCCGACTCCCGGATTCATATCCACACCCGACACAAATACCCGAGTCCAGGTAACATAGCATTTTTGTATAGTTATTTGTTGATTGTCTCCCTCATATATTGATAAAGTTCTAATTTCCCTTCCATGTAAATACTCATTGAAAAAATGCCCTAACTGTAATCTATGTAGCAGGGGTATTTCATTTAGGCCCCCGTACCCGTACCGGGTACTTACTGGACACCGACACTCATTGGACACGCTAGGGTACATAGCCGACACTCCAAAAAACGTGTCCACTTATTTAATTCAACTTTTTGTAAATGCTTTTTGCCCCTTTTTTTAGGATTGTGGTTTTGTGGCCTTTTTTTTTAGAATGAATCCTTTTCTTTTCTTGTTTTGGACTTGTGGTTTTTATGATTTGGTAGAGATATTCATGATAAAATGATGTTTAATTATAACAATCTTGTTGTGCTTATGGTCCGTGTGAATGATTTCGTAATATTGAAACTATCTTGCTATGGATGGATTTGTAATGTTGACCTCCAATGGTAAAACAATCTTGTTGGTTCTTTTTATGTGACTATTTAGACTTCTTTTTTATTAGCATTATATTACTAATTAAAAAATAATATTTATTTGTCGTACCCTAGCATACCCGTACCCAACATTTTTAGGTTTCGTCGTACCCCCGTACCCGTATCGTGTCATAGCCGTGTCCCGTATCCGTACCCGTGCTACATAGACTGTAATATTCCCATTATATTATTGCTGTATATTTCATGTCTCATTATATTTGTTGTTTCAAGTTTAATATTATTCAAAATTTTGGCTAGAAAACTTTGTACTAATTTGAAATTAACATTTGGATATTATTTTAATTGATTTTTGTTTTGGCATGTTGATGGGTTGATAGGTTAGCTAGATTCAGAATCTTAGACTACAGTTGGCTTTGCAAGTACATAACACATCTGATTTTGTTGGACTTTTGTACCTGATGAGTTTGTTATTGCAAACTAATCCATCAGTTTTTCCAGTCGATGGTGAAGCATGTCAAGTTTTATGTTAGGATTTCTTAAAGAGTTTACTTTCATTACTTAATTATCATTGTATCTTTCTCTTGTAGTTCTAATGAAAATACTCCATTCTGGATCCCTATACATATTGTGATCCCAGAGCGACCAACGGAATGTGCAGTGTTCAATGTCATAGCAGGTATTAAGCGTGCCACTTGTTGGTTTCCATATTTCGTTATCGAATTTGTACTAGGATGATACTGAGTGTATTGTTAACCATATTGTATGCACTTTAGCATTGTAAGGTTGGGTTGCAAAATATATATATATATATATTTCGCACTTGAAAATTGAGTTATAGTTGGATGGTAACCATTCGCCTTATTAATATGTGGGGGTTAATTAGACTTTCCACCCCTTAGTTTACACTTGGTGTCACTTTACCCCCAGGAGTTTAAAAGTTGACACATTAATTTGCGTCAATTTCGCACCCTCCATCAAAACCCAACAGAGTTTTGGCAATAATTCGGTCAACAAAAAAAAAAAAAAAAACCAAAATTGGTTAAAATTTGTGATGAATTTTGAAGGAAGGTGCAAATTGACACAAATTATAGAAACTCTAGAGTCTAATGTGTCAACTTTTAAACTATTGGGCAAAGTGACACCGAGTGTAAACTACATGGGTGCAAAGTGTAATTAACCCTAGTCTGTGTACAAAAGAATAATCTCTCTTATTTGGTTTATGCTTGTTACCTTTGTTGTTTGTTATCTTTTTTTTTTTCCATTTTCCTTTGCAAGTCAGAAAACTCGGGACTTCACTTGTACAGTTGTATTGGCTACCAAAAGCTTAGATGGATGTATACGATTGTTTTAGGATGGTGGACGAAAATGTGTAGGTCAAACCTTATGCTTTAAACAGAAGTCATAACAAGTCAGAACAGGACATGATGATTCTAAATGCCAATAAAAAATCTCTGGATTCTTTGTTCTCTTGAGCGTGCACTTTCACTTTGCGAGAGGCAATCACTATAATAACTACTTTTGAAGTAACACCATACTATTCCAGATAGTTATTATTTTCCCATATGACACGAAACAGCAAGAGTTTTATTAAATATAGACTCCCTCCATCCCAATTTTTGAGTCCCACTTTGGGAACCCAACTTTTTAAGGGGACAAAAAGAATCTACACCTACTTTCCAAAATTACCCCTAATCATTACAACAAATTTTTTTTTTTACTTTGTCTTAGTGTAGATTTCAAGGAGGGGTAGTTTTGGAAAGTAAGTAAAAAAATGTATAACAATTTAGGAAAGTGGACAATAATTTTGGGACATCCTAAAATGGAATAGTGGACTCAAAAATGGGACGGAGGGTGTAAAAATAAAGCGAATAAGAGGAAAGGTGAGGAATCCTTCAGTGATAACCAAGTGCAAAGAGCTGGTAGCAAAAACCCTACAAACCCAGCTTGAGCTCTTTCATTGAGAAAGGTGCAATGTGAAGGGTGATAATGTAACAGTTTCTTAGTAAGCCTAGGAATCAACTCTATCATTAGTAGATATGGGAACATAGTTGAAATCCATTCACAAAGAGTTCACCAAATCTATGATTTTTTTTTTCTTTTTTTTTTTTTTTTAAAACATGGATCAGGTATCTTCAACTTGAGTGATCAGAGCTCTCTAACCTTTCTGAGGGACATTTTGGCTTGATGTCAAACCCCATTACAAAAGAATCGTAATAGGCCTATTGAATTAATAGTCCAAAATGTTCATTACTTTGATATTTTCGCAATTTGATATGTATATGCTTATTTTTGAGTTTGTTGTATTTTGTTAAATTTATTTGCGTTATTATTATTTTTTATTTATAAAAAGTGCACCTTACATCACTTAGGCTCGACCTTTTTTTTTTGTTTTTTTTTTGTGTGCTGGACCTATGGCCTGGGAGGTATTTACTCTTAAATGCACCTTGCACTTTTAATAACTATGGTCAGTATACAATTTGAGCAAACCTTTTTAGATATGTAATTGTTGTAATGTCACGCGTGGCAATTGAAGCCTCAAGCATAGGGAAAACGCTTACCAATTAACTTAAGATGGAAATCATATTATTTGACGGCTGTTACAGGTATATCAGTCTATAAAATTTGTGATTATTGAAATTTTGTTTACTTCCAATAGGGCCTCGTTTTGAGTTGGTACTGCCGTTTGGTTTTTAAATTATTGACTTGTATAAGAGACTAACGACATATATGATATATTTATCATTAACTTACTTGTATATGTTGAAGTTTGATACTTTGATATGCATTGTTGAGCTCGTTCTCTAACAGCTTAAGGTTTTGGAGTAACTGGTGACTAAACATGGTAACAAAGCCTTGGTTGGTAACAGTTGGAGGTGTTGTTTGAATCTCCATTTCTGTTTGAGTATTGCATTTGTTCTGTTTGTTATCTCTCTGAGATGGGGTGAGGGATGATGTTGAAGCTTGATATGTGTTGGATTGCCCCACATCGCCCGGGCATTCCCTCGTCTGTACTTCTTGTAAGCCTGGGTAATCCTCCCCTCATAAGGTGTCTTTTGAGGGTGAGTCAGGCCATTGGTCTTTCAATTTGGTATCAAATTTGAGTTGGGCTCCCTCCCTTGTTGGGCTTTCCCTATTGATGTGGTCTAGAGGGTGTGTTGGATTGTCCCACATTGCCCGTACATAGCCCCTTCTGTGCTTCTTATAAGCCTGGGTAAATCCTTCCCTCATAAGGCGCCTTTTGAGGGTGAGTCAAGCCCACTGGTCTTTCTATAATATGCATTTGGGTTCATACAACAACTTAAGCTTTTGGAGTAGCGGGGACTTAACAATATCATTTCTTCATCATTATCCTATCATTATTGTTGTAACTACTGTTGTGTTTGTTATCACACAACTCTTGTGGCTTATTGTTGCCTGTTTTGGAATCCTTAAAATAGTATTTGGTTCAGTTCCATTGTCACTTTCTCTGGTTCTTATGAGAACAAAGGTTATGTTGGTTTGACAAAGAGTCAGTTTTAGTATGCAATAATGGACATTCCCCAACTTATACAACAAATTGACTTATGAACCACATAACCAGTTCTTTTACTTTCCAAACAGTCCCTAGGGTTTTAATAGCAATCTATTGTTGGTTACCTCTACTATGAGATTTTAGTCCTGTTTTCGACTTGGTTTTAAGTTCTTTGAATTACATCAGTTATATTTGGATACATTTTACAGATTCTCCTCGCGATTCTGTTCAGTACATGGAATGGTCCCCTACTTCTTGCCCTCGTGCCTTGCTAATCGCTAATTTTCATGGGCGAATAACTGTCTGGACTCAACCTTCTCAGGTAAGCTAGCCTTGTCGGGCAAATTTGCTCCACATTTAAAGCAGTGTCCTCTGTCTCTGTTTGTTAGAGTTTTTTGTTTTGATAGGGGTAGATGTTTATTGGATTTCTTAGTTTGCGTATTTATTATTATGTTTAGTTTAGACTGGGATAATGCTCGTAAGGGCAATATTGTAATCCTTCAAGTATTCATTGCGTTATATAAATTTCTTGGATTGTGTTGGTAATACTCACAGTACTAGTATTTCTCCTGCGTTCTCTTTTCTTCCCAAACCTTAAATATTTACACTTTGAATATCAACTCTGTTGCAAGTCCATAGTTTGTCAATCGTCATTGAACGAGTTCCATACATGTTTTTCTTGTAATTCAATCACAATGGATCTATTGGCTAATAAAATACTTCCTTCTCTCCCCTTTCATTTTTGGAAGCTGGAAACTAAATCCACCAAAAATATTCCTTCGTTTTCAGAAATATTTGGAATGGCAACTTCGGAATGCTTTCTCACAAATTGTAATTTCATCTCTCTTTTTGTTATCAACTCATTTTAAGGATGCGTTCTAAGACAAGTTTTACTTTTTCACAAAAGCTTTTAAGTGAGATTGTGCTTTGCACATGAGGGCATGAGTTAGGGGTTGAAGAATCCCATTCTCCTCAACTTCAATAGCGAATATGAAATAACTCTCACTCTATAATGTTTATATATCCATTTCTACCCGTCTTCGGGTCCTCTTCACTCTTGGTATACAGAAAGTGTATCAATATATTGATACATGTACTACGAAAAAGAGTCATTTTCCTACCAAATGGAGTATAGACTGTATAGCACAACCTTCTTTAGCTTACTTTTGGTCTAACTATTCAGGGGCCAGCAAATCTGGTCAAAGATGCTAGTTCCTGGCAGCGGGAGCATGAGTGGCGGCAGGACATTGCAGTTGTTACAAAGTGGCTATCAGGGGTGTCTCCAGTATGTAATTGATCTCCTAATTTTGGTTATTTGGGCTCTATTTGGTTTGCAGATTAAGAAAAGGAAAACAAGAAGGGAAATGAGCTCCCTTGTGTATTTCTCAGTGTTTAAAAAAATGGAAAATTAAGAAAATTTAAAATATGATTGAAACTCAATAAATGAGTAAGGGAAGTGACTCACAAAATTCAAAAATTTTAATTTGTCCTTTACCCAGTATTCTTTTCCTTTCTGTTTCTGCATTGTATTCCTTATTAACCAAACAAAAGAGAAGTGTTTTCCTCAATACTTTCTTTCCTTTTCCCTCTCAAAATCCATTACAAGCAGAACCTTAGATTGACAATTTAAACATATCCTATGTTTTATTTTTCTTTCTGTCGTACCTGTTGTGAAAATTAGTATAGGTGGCTTTCCTCAAGATCCAGTAGTTCCACCAACGCAAAGTCAACTTTTGAGGAAAAATTCCTTTCTCAGCAGCCTCAAGCTCCAGGTTGGTTCTTCTTTAATGTGTCTACTTTTGGAGTTTTGATGATTAACCTACCAGGTAACTTTTAAGTCTGATTTGTGCATGTGTCTGAACTGTCATTTCGTAATTATTATCAGTTGCATTGTTTTGCCACTGAAAGTAGCTATTTTTATTTATCATTATTCTCTGTCAAGCGAAGTCATGTATCTGAACTGTCATTTTGGAGTTTGTATTTGTATGCCCGAATTTGTGTGTGCCTGTGTCTAGGCTTGGTGATGGATTGAGGAGGCGGGGGTTAAGAGTAGGGGTGAAAGAAACCGAACCAAACCAAACCGACAGACCGAACCGATCCGATCCGATCCGATCCGATCGGTTCGGTCGGTTTTCGTTTAGTTTGTGCAGTGTAATATCGAAACCGAACCGAAGTTTTACACACTTTGAACCGAACCGAAATGGACCGGTCCTGCCAAAAACCGAACCGAACTGAACCGAACGGTTTACACCCTTAGTTAAGAGAGAAAGTAGTGATAAAGAGTGATGGTGGTCAAAGGAGAAATTCTGTGGTTTCTTATGAATCACAAGGTATGTGTTAAAGATCATTTAGTACTTAATTTGTCCACGTCTACTTGCTATTGGCAATTGAGTTTAAGTGGCATAAGTGAGTATTTTTTGGGTATCACATGGGATCTGTTAGGCTCGGATCAACATGAATATGAATTACCTTGCACAATTCTTGTGTTGAGTCTGTTGGGTCAGTAATTTAGTTGTTTTTTAGCATGGCTGATGCCACCCTTACCCTATCAAAGATTGAAGTAAAGAGTTGGAATTATTATAGTGGAGGAATTGGTTCATCTAAGCATGGGGGTGGCGTTGTTTTATAGATTATAATTGTCCCTTTTATTTACTAGTTAAAAAGGGTCTTGCTATCCTACCACGTGAAGGTGGTAGGATAGCATTGTGTTCAATTTTAAATGGACCAGAAAAGTCATTGTCACCTTATTAAAATGAGGGCACAAAAGTAATTTCACTATCAGAACACTAAAGTAACTTACTTTAGCTCCTTTAGAAAAAACTTTAGTGCCCCTTATTTTAATGAGGTGGTATGGATTTTTTTGTCGAAATAAATATGCTTACTTTTAGCTATATTGTACTGTAGTAGTTTAGCATAACCCTCAATGTGATGCGATTTTTGGCTTTGATTTCAGCTGGCTGGCCAAATTTCCTCTGTGTTTGCTCTGTTTTCTCATCTGGCTCTGTTCAACTCAGTTGGTCTCAGTGGCCTGCTAACCAGAACGGTGCTGCACCAAAATGGTTTTGTACAAGCAAAGGGCTCTTGGGTGCGGGGCCTAGTGGTATTATGGCTGCCGATGCTATTGTAACGGACTTCGGTGCATTGCATGTGGCAGGTGTTCCAATTGTAAACCCGTCAACCGTTGTGGTTTGGGAGGTCACACCGGGCCCCGGAAATGGATTTCAAGCTACTCCAAAGGCAAATGTGAGCAATGGGGTCCCACCTTCACTTAATCCTCCTTCATGGGACGGTTTTGCACCTTTGGCTGCTTACTTGTTCAGCTGGCAAGAGTATTTTCTATTTGAAGCAAAGCAAGGGAGAAAGCATACAGATAAAGACTACCGCGACATCATATCACTTCATTGTTCACCCGTATCTAATTTCTCTGCGTATGTGAGCCCCGAGGCTGCAGCTCAATCTGCAGCGACCACTACATGGGGCTCTGGAGTTACTGCAATTGCCTTTGATCCAACTCGTGGTGGTTCTGTGATAGCAGTTGTGATAGTTGAGGGTAATGATTTGTTTGCAGCAAGGAACTAAACGTTTACGTTTTCTCTTGTACCCTCCTTTTGTTTGGTTAAATAAGAAGGAAGTGAGAGAGAGAAAAGAAGGGAATATTTAGGTTTTGCTAGTATAGAAAAAGTATATTTCATTTGAGGCGCAAGAAAGTCAATAGAGGAGGAAATCTTTTTCTCTCTCCCGATCCGTCTACTTTTGGACGAATTGAAATTTGTGGACCCAGAGGGAAGATGCATCCCTCCTATCTTCCTTTCCCTCTCGTCCAACTCCATCCTATACAAGTATGTAGCATTGTCTGCACAGATAAGGGTACAACTCACGGATATGGACACATTGACATTGAAAATCTTGAAATGTGGGATACAGCATGACGAATAAAAATTATGAATTTAAAAGTAATTGTACAACATACAATGCCATGTCAACTACTCTTTCCTAAATTTTCAAATAAACCATTACTTATCTCCCGTTTTATTACATAATGCCTTTTCCCTCATCCAAACATACTTTTAATGTGGACTGTGGATGGTAATTGTTCACTTGTTGATCTATTTTTCGTTCTCAGATTTTAGTGGCAGCTGAAGAGATTAATTCATGCTTCAGTTCTGCAGATGGGTCCACTATCTTTACATATTCTTTGGTTTAACTACATTCTCCTTTAGATACCTATTTTGCTTGTAATTTCAACTTGAGTGAAGTGGTAGAATTGTAGTCATTAGTTTTGCTTTTGTACATAGGGTGTGACCGAAGATTCACCAAAACCTTACCATCCAATATGCCAAAATTTATTGAAAACTGTGTGACCATGCACAAATCGCTTTTTCTCTTGCATTTCCACACTTACAGTAGAATTTGAATTCATGTTTTTTAATACTGAAGTGCAGTAAATATTGGGTATATTATAACTAGAGTAATGGTCTACAAACAAAAATCTTAGTCGTGATTTAATATTTGTATTTTTCAAGCAAAGGATGCATCCATTTGCATTGTAATTTCAAAAATGTCATTGCCAACGTCAATTTGTACGGAGGGAATAACATTTCCTTGATATTAGGGTGTGTATAAATTCTTAATTGATTTTTTTCCTTCTTCTAATGCTATGTTTGTTGATGATATGCTTATATTCTTTTGTATTCTAGGCTCTAGCTACCATAACCTTTAAATATTCAAAGATATGCCCCTATTTGTTCTTCTATCTTAGCATGCACTAATGCGTACGTCCAGTCCAAGATGCAAAATATTTGTCTTTGATTTTTCAGCAGTAAAATGTTAAATGTACCATTACATTAGTTTTCATAGTTAGTTCAAACCATATATGCTTTGAATAGTAGTTGTATTGTACAATCCAATTGATTACTGACTTTACTCATGCAGGGCAGTACATGTCTCCGTATGATCCCGATGAAGGTCCTTCAATCACAGGATGGAGAGTCCAACGATGGGAATCGTCTCTTCAACCAGTTGTCCTCCATCAGATATTTGGGAACCCGACTTCCAGTTTTGGTGGCCAGGCACCGATGCAGACTGTTTGGCAGACCAAAGTAAATAAATGCATTCCCGCAACTAATGATTTCAAAAGTCCCCACGCAGTTTTGGCTGGAAAAAACACATCTGATTCCAGCCTCGAGAAGGCAAAAAGACTCAGTTTTGATCCCTTTGATCTGCCAAGTGATATTAGAACTCTTGCTCGAATTGTCTATTCTGCCCACGGTGGTGAGATTGCTGTTGCTTTTCTACGCGGAGGGGTCCACATATTTTCGGGTCCAAGCTTTGCACTAGTTGATAACTACCAGATTAATGTTGGTTCTGCTATTGCCACCCCGGCCTTCTCTTCTACAAGCTGCTGTTCAGCTTCTGTTTGGCATGATACTAACAAGGATTGTACCATGTTGAAGATAATTCGTGTGCTGCCTCCTGCCGTTCCAAGTAGTCAAGTCAAATCAAACTCATCATCTTGGGAACGTGCAATTGCTGAGAGGTACGACTTAGGCCCTGTTTGGATTGGCGTTTAGGCAGAAGTAGTAGCACAAGCCCTAAACGCAAGGGTGTGATGGGAATTAAGAAAAAATCATTAAAACCTCTATCTGCTTCCTGCATCACATTTGGGGACCTGCTTCAGTCAAATGTGCTTTTGGGCCTCCAAAATGCTTCCTAAAAGTAATTCAAATAGGCTAATATATGCGTTTTGGGTCCCGTAAGCACGTTTGTGCCAAAGTGATTCCAACCAGGCCCTTATAAGTGGTTATCGTGTACACATCTGGAATTGCTTCAATATATAGGCAGTAATGCTTTTTGATGCAGGACAACATTGAACCCTTAATTTCAAAATTTTGATTTATTTTTATTTTTATTTTATTATATTTTATTATTATTAATTTTTTTTGGAGATGGTTAATGGTTAAATATTGTCCTGCATCACTTTTGATGTTGCTATAACACTTATATCAGAAAAGTGTAGGGTGATAATTAATTTGCTTTTTTACAAGTGATTCAGTACTATGTATACTTTTCGTTTTGTTAAAAGTAGGTTTTGGTGGAGTCTATTGGTTGGAGTTGACTGGTGGGATGCCGTTGGCTGTACTCAAAGTGCTGCTGAGGATGGAATTGGTAAGATGCATGAAATATTCCTACTATACTGTGATCAATAATAAGGTGCTAGAGAGAATTTTTCGCTCCTGTTGTGTTTAAACTCAATGGAATGTTTATCAAGAACGACCTGTCATTCTAATGGATTTCACGCTTTGGTAGATCCCTTTTCTTTTGAATAAAAGGCTTCATAAGATTCGACAGCTCAAAAGGATTTCTGAAATATCTGAATGAATGGCTTTGTATGGTTGGAAAGTTATTAGAATGTTTAACCTCACTTATTGACTCCGGAAAGTTTTCTTCTTTCACATTCTTGCTCATTCTTCTTAATTGTCCATTTTCTAGCGGTCTTGATCTGATTTGAAGGATGAGGGTGTAGTTGAAGTGCTTATTTCGTTTGTTCTAACTCATTAGATCCAACTTCTTGTATTTTCTCATTGTTTAAGATCTGAGGATTACTTTGTCCATCCTTCAACTGAACATTGCACTGCTACGGTCAATAAACTGCCTTAAAGTGGCTCCGGATGACCTTGAGGGTCAAAGGCCCTTGTAAGGTGCTGCCTTACCAAAGAAAGGGAAACATTTATAAAGTACTTTTAGGTTTTTTTGGTTTGTGGATTTAGTCAAGTGAAAGAAAGAGGAAGGCTCCTGGCTTAAATAACCAAACCAAACCAAACCAAGCCTTGTGTCCCAATCAATTGGGGTCGGCTATATGAATCCTTTTTCTCCATTCTGCACGATCAAGAGCTATATGTTCATTTAAATTATATATATTCATATTTTGTTGCACTACATATTCCCAAGTCAGTCTAGGTCTACCTCTCCCTCTAACCATTCCAGGCACTACGATCTTATCACTCTTTCGCACAGGTGCATCTACAAGTCTTCGTTGCACATGGCCGAACCATCTAAGTCTATTCTCCCTCAACTTGTCCTCAATATGTGTCACTCCTACAGTCTCTCGGATGTACTCATTTCTAATTTTATCTTTCCTAGTCTTACCACACATCCATCTTAGCATCCTTATCTCCGCTACACTCACTTTGCTAATGTGTTGTTTCTTAGTTGCCCAACACTCTGTCCCGTAGAGCATAGCTGGCCTAATAGCTGTCCTATAAAATTTTCCTTTCAATTTTGCTGGTATTCTCCGATCACATAATACTCCAGAAGCACTCCTCCACTTAAGCCAGCCCACTTTAATTCTATGGGTCATGTCATCACCAATCTCTCCGTCTCTACTGATCATTGAACCTAGATAGCGAAAGTGTTCCCTTTTTGGGATCTCATGATCTTCGATCTTCACTGCTTCGTTGTCTCTACTTCCACTGTTGCTAAAAGTACAGTCCATGTATTCTGTTTTCGTCCTACGTATCTTTAGCCCCTTAGTCTTCAGTGGTTCTCTCCAAGCTTCTAGTTTAGTGTTGAGTCCCCTTTTAGTCTCATCAACCAAGACAATATCATCTGCGAACAACATACACCATGGGACATCATCTTGAATGTGTCTAGTCAATTCATCCATAATTAGGGCGAACAAATAAGGGCTCAAGGCCGACCCCTGGTGCAGGCCTACGGTAATTGGTGCAGGCCAAGATGCCCCCACATCTCCCAAGCATTCCAAACCTCAATGGGGATCCCATCTGGTCCTAAGGCCTTGTTGGGTTTCATCTTCTTCAAAGCAAAATCCACCTCAAACTTCCTTATTCTCCGATAGAATCTGTATTCTCTAGTTTCATCGTAACTTCCAGTTTCTTCTTCCATTGTGTTATCCATATGTTTTTCATTCAGCAACTTCTCAAAATAGCTCTTCCACCTTTCCTTAATCTTTTCGTCGTTCACTATTACCCTAGAGTCATCGCTTTTTATACACTTAACCTGATTAATGTCTCTTGTTTTCCTCTCTCAACTTAGCAAGCTTATAAATACATTTTTCTCCCTCTCTAGTGTCTAGTTTGGTGTAGAAGGCGTCATAGGCTTCCATTTTAGCAACTCTAACTGTCCTTTTAACCTCCTTATTTGCACATTTATAGCTTTTGAAGTGTTCCTCACTTCTATCATTTTGCCACTTCTTAAAGCAATCCTTTTTGGTTTTTACTGCAGCTTGTACCTCTTCATTCCGCCACCAAGTATCTTTAGAAGCCAACCCTCTTCCCTTCGACTCTCTGAGGACCTCCTTCGATATTCTCGTGATGCACCTTGCCATTCTATCCCACATAGTATTGCTTCCATCTTCCAAATTCCAAGGTGCTTCTGCATACATTCTCTCTTGGAATATTGCTAGTTTCTCGCCTTTAAGGTTCCACCACCTAGTTCGCGGGTTTATATGGTCTTTTCTAGTACGACATTGTCCTTTTATATGGATATCTAAAATAGTAAGTCTATGTTGAGATGTTAAACACTCTCCTGGGATGACCTTACAGTCTTTACATGCTAAGCGGTCTGCCTTTCTCACAAGGTACAAATCGATCTGGCTTCTATTAGATCTACTCTTAAAGGTTATCAAGTGTTCTTCCCTCTTTTTAAAAAATGTGTTTGCTACTACAAGATCATATGCTACTGCGAAATCTAAAATACTCACCCCTGCCTCATTCTGATCTCCAAAACCATACCCCCCATGCACCCTCTCATATCCAGTTCTATCTTTGCCTACATGGCCATTAAAATCTCCACCTACAATTATCTTCTCTCCTCCCGGTATTTCTTGCATTAAAGCGTCCAACTCATCCCAGAATTGTCTTTTAGTGTGATCATCCAATCCTACTTGGGGCGCGTATGCACTAATCACATTAATTATATCCACTCCAACTACCAGTTTGATAAGCAATATTCTGTCTCCTTTCCTCGTGACTGTCACAACTTTATCCTTGAGGTTCTTGTCAACCACGATTCCGACACCATTTCTATGCCTATCTTCCCCTGTATAGAATATCTTATATCCGGTCTTTTCTACCTCCTTAGCTTTCTCTCCAACCCACTTTGTTTCTTGTAAACATACTACATTAACCTTCCTTCTAATCATAGTGTCTACTAGTTCCATAGCTTTACCTGTTAAGGTTCCTATATTCCAAGTTGCTAACCTAAGCCTATAGTTCTGGACTAGCTTCTTTACCCGAGGTAGCCCAGATGAGCGCGGGAACCCTTGCTTATTTAACACCGCACCCGAGCGTCGATGCGGCGCCCCTTGCACATTTTTTGAAACACCCGAAGGCAGGCACAACGCGTCGCTTAAAGGGAACGCCCTAGCATTTACACGAGTATTCATATTTGGATTCATATCATAAGGATCCGGCGGTTTTTTTTTTTACGTGCTGGCTGTCGAGCTACCTAGTGCACTAACCCTCCTCCTAGCTTAAATAATATATAAAATTAGAATTTTTTAAAATATCGTTGTAACTAGAAATAGGGCGGGACACGACTCAGAAAATTCAAATTGTTGATTTATTTATCACTATATATACTTTCCTTGGTAGCCAAACAAACACAAGTGATTTCCTTACTGTTTTCCACTTTTCCTCTATTTTCCCTTCTATGAACCAGATAGACCCTTATAGATTGCCATCCATCTCCCTTCCACAAACATCCCTTTAACTCCCCTAGGACTAGTAAGCAGCGACTTTTCAGCAGCAAGGTGAGGCCTAAAAGTGCTAACTAGTCGCAAACAGCCCAGCCCATGGGGAAGAACAACAAATGTAACCTGGATTTTCTCAAAACTGCAAAGACTGCGCCTTCAACAACACAGGCAAAAATACACTATGAGAAAGCAATCTATTTGAGGGACTTATTCGAGAAATAAGGATCGCCAAGGTTGCTTATATACCGGTGTCAGGGACCTCCGAGCAATGTTCTAAAAATTGCTAGGTGCTAGTCGTGCGGCTGAGGGGGGGCTAGCTCCTAGGGGACTAAGCGGACGCCTAGGTGGGGCCTAGGCGGATTTTTTTTCTTCAATAAAATTAATTATATAATTGATATATATATACAAGTTATGTGGAGTTATTTAATACTGATAATAGATTGGGGGTCCAAATAATAAATCTATATAAAGGTTTTGTGGTGTTTTTTGGAAATAAGTAAACATTATGAGAAGTTTTTTAATATTTTAAAAAATATTAGGGATCAATTAGTAATTAACTATAACATTAAGTGTACATATATACACTAATGTTAGACGTAACCGTGAGAGTAATTTTTTACCCTTATTATTTTAACAAAATTACAATCTCACCCCAGCCCGCCTAGACTCTCACTTAATATGTTGGGAGATTTTCCAAACACCCAGGAGGAAATCCAGGTGGCGGGGCACTGCCTAGCGCCTAGGTGGATTTTTAGAACACTGCCTCGGAGAGGTGGAAAAGTTACACATTTGGGATTACTCAGCCTGGTTTGGGAAAACTTTCGGCGCCAACTATTCTAAGTGAGATTACAGAGCCGTGACCGTTTGGATTAACTTTTTCATAGTTTTTTTAAAAATCTGATTCCTTTTTAAAGATACTAACAGGTTTATTTATTTATTTATTTTTTTTTTATTATTATTATTATTATTATTATTATTATTATTATAAAAAAGCTCCAATTTATAGTTCTTTTTTTTTATTTTTATTTTATACATATATATACATAGAGGGAAATATTTGGCGCACACAGTTTTGACACTTTTTGACACACTATGCTTTAAACGCATTTATCTTGTGTTTGTATTTTTCACACTTTTCTGTGCACCACTTACACAGCACAGGGTACATGCATTTAAAACTGGGTGTCAAAAAGTGTGTGTAGCACTGCTCATACATAGAATCTCATATTCCAAAAAGTGATTATTTTAAGGGGAAATTGGTGAAAAGGGCATTAGGATAAGCTAATTTGGAATTAAGGACACTTAATAAAACAACTTGGTCTAAGGTCCTAAGAAGTAAGAACATTTTTGGACAAAAATACCCTAATCTTCATCATCTAACCTTACTACCAAACCCTAGCCACCATTACCACCACCCATGCCTAAAACCTCTGGCCACCACCACTTCCACCTCCGGTGACCACCACTAACACCTTCGGTGACCACCACTACCACCTTCGGTGACCTCCGACGATTACCACTACCACCTCCGGCGACACACTTGCTAACCTCCGTCGTTGCCTTCGCCATCGCCGGCCAGATCTGGAGATCTCTTTTCTCTTTTCTTCTCTCTCTTCCTCTTCGTCTCCTAGCCACCATCGCCACTTCTTTTGTCACCACCAGATCTCAAGTGAAATTTCACGTAAGATATCTCATATCTTAAGTCAAGTTTCTCTTAAGATTCGCATTCTACTACCAAGCCACCTCTTGACCACCTCCTTTTCAACATCTTACCACCATCCCCCACCACTCCTGACCATCGGTAACCACTCGACCACCACTATCACTACTTAAGATTGCCTTTTTGGTTAACAAGAGTGAAATTTGACTTAAGATATCTTAAAGTCAAATTTCACTTAAGATATTTGACTTAAGATATCTTAAGCCACCTCTTGACCACCACATTTTCAACATCATACCACCATCCCCCACCACTCCTGATCACCGGTAACCACCCCTTACCACTCGACTGACCTCGGTCGACCACCACTATCACTACTTAAGATTGCATTTTTGGGTAACAAGAGTGAAATTTGACTCAAGATATTTGAAGTCAAATTTCACTTAAGATCTAGGTAGCACCGGTGTGGGTGCGGGGATTCAGGTACATGGATGTGCGTGGGATTCGCCAATTTTCCAAAAAGTAAGGGTGCGGGTGCCGCGGGAGTACTTGGATAAAATATTAAAAATATATTTTCAAATAGTAGAATATTCAAATTATTTTATAACTATTAGTGCATTAGTGTATACCCTAGAAAATTGCTATTATTATTTTCTATTATTTATCTTTTAAACCCCCAAAGTTTTCAAAATTGTATGAAGAATTTGTGTTCTTTTTCAAAATAACGCTACAAAAAAGTCCCAACCACATTCCAAAAGAACTCAACGAATCCACGGAGCACCCAGTACGGGTGCGGCAGCTTTTTCGAAGAGTCCGTGTTTCATAGCTTCGGATATTTGACTTATGATATCTTAAACCATCTCTTGACCACCACATTTTCAACATCTTACCACCATCCCCCACCACTCCCGACCACTGGTAACCACCTCTTACCACTCGACTGACCTTGGTCGACTACCACTATCACTACTTAAGATTGCCTTTTTGGTTAACAAGTGAAATTCTGCAACGTACCTCATACATGGATTGGTGGCCTTGCATGGTGTTCACCGGAGTTTATTATGGCAGCAACATCCAGATCAATATCGAAATGTAGATCTAGATCTCAATCACGAGGTTGCACGTCGTCGAAGATGAAGAAGATTGATGGTGGTCGAAGATGAAGAAGACAATGGAAGTGATGAACCAATGGTGGTGGTGGTGGTAGATCGGTGGTGCTCGCGATGTTGGTGGTCTTGTGCGATGGTGGTGGTGTGTGACGGTGGCAGTGCTGTGCATGGTGGTGGCGGCGGCGGCATTAGTGGTCGTGGTGGTGGTTGCCGGTGGTGGAGACCATGGCTGGAGTGGAGGAGATGTTACAGAGAGAGAGAGAGAGAGAGAGAGAGAGAGAGAGATGAGAAATGTTAGGGTGGTTGCATGTATTTTTCCATGGGCAATTTTGTCTCTTAGGGGACTATAGGAGGAAAAGTTAAAATTTTAGGGGACTTTAGGAGGGAAGGTTTTTTAGAGTGTGTCCTTGAGTGGTTTTTGATTTATGGCTTGTCCTTTAATCCAAATTGACTCAACCTTAGGGGCCTTAGACCAAGCCTCCCTTTTTTAAAGCTAACCTAAACAGCTCTTAATTTGATTTGATCAAAGACGCCTATACGCTTTTTGACGGATCTATTGGATTGAAAACAAGTTAACTGTAGTTGACTAGAGTAAAGAAAGAGCGTCCATGCTCCTTTTTCCTTCTCGCAAATATACCCTAGTGCTGCATTGATGAAGAACTTCTTAGATGAAATGGGGCCAATGAGAAAGTTAATAGTCACATCTTATGGGAACTTTACCTAATAAAATAGACACTCTCTATTGTACATGGCCTTCACATATTTGTTGCCGACATTGTTTTTTGTTTTCTTTCAGTTTCACTAAATAGTGTTATTGCGGTACTGGATGCGGATTTCCATTCTCTTCCTTCGACTCAGCACAGACAACAATATGGTCCTGTATGTTTTCTTTGAACTATTGCCATCTCAATTTCTTGTGGTATTTGTATGGAAATAGTTTGCTTCACTATGAATTCTGAAAAGTGACTTTGATCAGTTATACTTGTGGACAGTGGTGTGGAGATTTTCTTCTGTTACGGCTAAAGTGTCCTTCCGTGCCAGATTTTTATTGAATGGTGAAATTTGGAATTTCTGTTCCACTTTTTATAGCCAGTTTGAATCAAGCTTATTTGGGATTATTTTGGGATTTAAGTACGTTTGGAAAAACCTTTTCACCGCTTTTTGAAAATATGAAACCACTTTAAAGCTGCAAAAACAGCTTACATCAGAAGCAACAATTTGCTGCCTTTTCGAAAATAATAAAGAAAAAATTTCTTATTCTCATAAGGCCATAGCAATACTTATATCTTCCTTGCTCTTGCTTTCTCCCTTCTCATGATAGGTAGTCCTGTTTACATTGCTTGGTTTGAGTGTTTGTTTTGCTTGTACAATGTAGAGCCTAGACAGGATAAAGTGCAGGCTATTGGAAGGTACTAACGCTCAAGAGGTCAGGGCAATGGTTCTAGACATGCAAGCAAGGCTGTTACTGGATATGCTCGGAAAAGGAATTGAATCAGCTCTAATTAATCCTTCAGCTTTGGTGCCAGAGCCGTGGCAAGCCTCTGGTGAGACCTTATCTGGCATTGATCCTGAAGCCATGGCTGTTGAACCGGCACTAGTTTTAAGCACCCAGGTTCGGCTCTTTGCCCATTTCGGTTAGCTTTTAAAATAATCACTTTTTGGTTTGGTTTGGAATAAGTCATTCTATTTAAACGCTACAAATTGGAGATTTTGACAAAAAACTGTTTTTCACTTTTTGGTTTGGTTTGGAATAAGTCATTCTATTTAAACGCTTCAAATTGGGGGATTTTGAAAAAACTGTTTTTTAGCTTTGAAAGAGAATCAGATTTCCTTTGAAAAGCTAATCCAAAGGGTCGCAGCTTTTTAACACTGCCCCAAAAAAGCCACCCCAAATGGGCAGTCTCTTTCATATTTATTGGCATGAGTTAGCTATGGAGGAGATAAATCAACTGTGTATGAAATGTATAAAGAGAAGATAAATGACCAACAATTATGGACGTAGTTCGAGGAAATGTGCAATAGAAGGAACCAAATCAGGAGAAGTCAAAGAGAATTGTTTTTATTCTTATGTTTATCTTATTTCATCTTGATTTGCTCCTATAATTGGCTCATTGTAATCTTTGTATAAATCCACAATTGGTTGATTATTTTGTTAAATGGATTATGAAGATAATTAACTTATTCCACATTATCTAGGTTTTCTAAATGTTAGAACAATAAAATGCAGGCTTATGTTGATTCGGTCCTTGATCTGGCATCACACTTCATAACACGTTTGAGACGTTATGCAAGTTTCTGCCGTACATTGGCAAGTCATGCTGTTACTGCTGGCACAGGTGGAAGCCGGAGTATGGTAACTAGTCCTACCCAGAATGCTGCATCTCCTGCGTCAAGTCAGGGTCAGTGTGCCAAACCCTTTGATGTTGTAGTACACACTGTCAAATCGTAAATTGAATTGTGAACCGGTTTGCCAAATTGTGAAGCATGGATCGTAAGATTCACCTTGTTCATACAATAATAATTAAGATGTTTATGTAGATATAAAAGCACATGCGTTGTGCTTAAAAAAACAAAGTAACAATTTAACACATGTTTCATGCAACATCAAGGATATAAATGTTGAGAATTTTTCACTTAGAACTTCGAAGTTCAAAATTATGAACCGTGAATCGTTATTGACTCGTAAATTCTATTGCATTGCGACCATTTCTCACAAGTCACAACCATGGTTGCAGTTTTGTGATGCTAGTTTTCAATCCCAAAAGTACACTAAAAATATCTCCACTGAACCAATTAAAGCCCGTTTGGTATTGAAGTGAGAATAAGAGATTTTTTGTTTAGTAGATTTTTGAAAAGCAACAAATTACAGCTTCTGATTTAAGCAGTTTCCTCAGCTTTAAAGTGGATTCAATTTTGAAAAAGCTGGGAAAAAAGTTTTTCCCCAAACTGACTTAAATCTGTCAACAATCCCAAATAAGTTGTTCCAACGGGCTCCTAATGTTCTTTGTTTACGGTTTGCATTACTTTTTCTTTTCCCTATTTTTTGCTCGTGTCATGTACTCATGCCTCCAAACAATGTCTTCCAGGGGGGCAAGGTGGCACTTCTAGTTCAACAGGTAGCACTCAGATGCAAGCTTGGGTACAAGGAGCTATTGCAAAGATTAGTAGCACATCCGATGGAGTTTCCAGTTCAACTCCGAATCCAATAAGCGGGCCCACGTCCTTTATGCCTATAAGCATTAACACTGGAACTTTTCCCGGAACGCCAGCTGTTAGGCTCATAGGGGACTGCCATTTCCTTCATCGATTATGCCAACTTTTGCTTTTCTGTTTTTTCTTTCGGCGAACACAACTGCCCCGCTTCATTGGCGCTCAGAGAAACACTGATACGGCAATAATGCAAAAACCTCAGTCTAATGGTCCTGGTAAGGTAGAAGAGATCAGCTCTGTTCCTACTAAGCCAACGTCGGCCATGGTCAGGTCAGAAGAAGTACAGGTGTCTCGGGCTGGTCAGGTCGCCCCCGGAACAAAAGGACCCGAAGAAGGTCCTGCTAGTCGGTCAAGATTAGGTTTTGGCAATGCCGGTCAAGGTTACACATTTGAGGAGGTAAAGGTTGATCATATTTTATTCAACCATACAACTGCAAAATGTAAAATTACATGCATAGAGCCCGTTTGGGTTACCTTTGGAAATTATCGCTTTTAGAATAAGAGAATTCTTAAGAAGCTACAAAGTGGAGCTTTTTGAAAACCTTTTTTTAGCTTTAAAAAGGAATCAGATTATTTGAAAGCTGTATGTAGCTTATCTAAATGGAGACAGCGTTTTAAACAATCACTTAATAAGTGATTGTTGGCCCCGGAAAAGCTATCCCAATCCAAAGAGTCACAGCTTCTCAAACGGGCTCTCAGTGTCATTATCTGGCTAAACATTTTTGTCCAGGTGATGAATGGATGAAATTTGCAGCATGTTTAAAATTTTGAGATTTAAGAATCAATATGATCATGGGGTTGTCAAATCGTGATTCGTTTTTCCACATTTATGAGCATCGAGTTGTGAGCCGAAAGAGTCACTTGTTTTTTTTTTTTTTTTTTAAAGAATCTAAATAATAATGTATATGTATATAGTGTATACTACATACATTTAGGAAAAAACATTTGCAATGCTTGAAATGACCAAAACAACAATTTAACACTAGTTTCATACAATACCAAGGCTCAAAATATTGAGTATTTTCCACCTAAAACTTCAAACTTCAAAGTTCAAAATTATGAATCGTGAATTGTATCGGGTTGTTTGAAAACCGTATAAACTCCTGTCTATGATATTCCGGATGATTCTGGTGTTTGGTCCTGGAAAGAATCAACAGGTAGAGCCTGGTTTTGCATCAGGTTCTCATATGAATTTTTTTTACTACAATGCAGGTGAAGGTGCTCTTCCTTATCCTCATGGATTTGTGTAGGCGCACAGCAGGCCTGGGTCACCCCTTACCGGTTTCTCAGGTCGGCAGCAGCAATATCCAGGTCCGCTTGCATTATATTGACGGGAACTATACTGTGTTACCAGAGGTTGTAGAAGCATCTCTTGGCCCTCACATGCAGGTACTTTATATCTATTACTGAGTTTCATGGAAGGCCACTCTTACTAAGGGGATAGATCGGTTTATCCTTATGCTGAACTGGGGATGGCAATGTGACCCTGGTCCTATGTAGCACGGATACGGATACAGGCACAATGACATGATGAATCTTAACATTGGATATGGACACGGTGAAGAAAAAATAGTGGTTTTTTTTTTCCTCTCTTTCTCATTATCCAATTTTGTGTGCTGTGTCCACTCCCGTTCCCTAAATTTTCAAATAAACTCATCACTTGTCTTCCATTTATAATATAAAGACTTTCACCACAAAATTTTAAACAAAACTACAAGAGAGCTACCGTCTCGTGTTCACCATCGTGTCTGGCTGCGTAGCCAACACGTGTCCATTGTTAAAATAAAAATAAATTAAGATATTTTTTTTTGCATGTCTGAACCGTGTTGCGTGTGTTTGACATTGCTACAACACGACACGCCATCCAGATTGACGTGTTTGTGCTACATAGCGGGGTCCTTGCGCTGTCCTTATTGTGATAGGGATGTACTAACCAAATCCGGGGCCAGGACGGGGATGGGCTCCAAAAACCAACCTCACACACGTTCGGGCTGGGAATAGGTTGAAGGACCATCACCTTGCACCCGCTCGCTTGCATTAGTTGTGGTGTGGTTCAACTTGTGCAGTTTGGAGTACATTTATCAGCTAGAATAGTTTTATAAGCAGGCATTACAGCCACTAAGAAAATGATGTAGGACTTTACTTAACTGTGAAATAATTTGGCCCAAAACTACGTCATTTCTCATTTGTAATTTCACAAACTTGATTAAGTTTGTCCCACGTCGACTGTGCAAGAGAGACTTGTTTCTCTATAAAGGTGTAAGCAAGGCACATTCTAGCCTTGCATGCGTGCTGTTACGTGAGTCAATGTAATATCCAACCAAAAAAATTTCCATTTGGCATTTCTAGATTGTTTAAGTTGGTAACCTTTGTAGATTTCCTTTTGTTTGCAAGGACAGATGGACTGACTGGGGTGCAAGCTATCCTTCTCCAGAATTAAGTATTCGTTTGTAGAAATCATAGATAGGGTAGCAAGAAAATCCTACTTTTCATTTTTATTTTCTCTAGAGCACCCCCCACCCACCCCCGCAACCTCCCCCGGAAAGAAAGACAATCCCAACCCACAAAAGGGACAGAGGAAAGAAAAGTGGCTACCTGCTTTTTAGTAGAATTTCATCAAGGGGTTGACAAACTTGCAGCATATATATTGGGCTGCCGAGGGCTTCACCCAAGGAAGCACTAATGCGGATGCGGGGACGCGAGTGCGGGGTGTTCGGCAATTTTTTCAAAATCACGAGTGCGAGTGCGGCGGGGGTACTTATATAAAAATGCTAAAAATATATTTTATATAGCATTTATATATTACTATCATACTATATACAAACTATTCGATCACTATTTTTTTCTAATTAAGACACAATACACACAAACTACTTGCTTAATAATAAACAATGTAATTCAACTATCAACAAAGCCACAAGCAAGCAAATCAATAATAAATGTTAACAAAGTCTTGCACAAAAGCACTACAAAAGCACTAAGGCGCACTAAAGCACTCCCTATGCACTAAGTGCGCGTGCGGCTCCATTTTTGAGCACTCGTGCTTCATAGGCTTCACCATTTCTCTGAACTATCCTAAATTTTATGTTCAAACTTAAGATTACATTTTTGTTGGGGTACGGTTTCTGAGATATTCTTCTCGTTCCTTGATGGGCTTTCTTTAAAGAATATGCCCCGGCCTCGAGGTGCAGATGCTGCTGGTCTGTTACTCCGTGAGTTAGAGCTCCATCCTCCTGCTGAAGAATGGCACAGGCGTAACATGTTCGGTGGGCCCTGGTCTGATCTAGAGGATATGGGTCACACGGAGGAGAGTTCCCGACTTAGCTCATCGATGGATGCCCTTGAAATGTACTCACCCGAGAATAATGATATTTATTATGGAGCCCATGGCTTGTGGCCAAGGAAGCGCAGGATGTCTGAGAGAGATGCGGCTTTTGGCCTGAACACTTCAGTGGGCCTTGGAGCATATCTTGGTATAATGGGATCTCGAAGGGATGTTGTAACTGCTGTGTGGAAGACCGGTCTTGAAGGAGTTTGGTACAAGGTGAAACAAATCTCTAATTGTTTTTTTTTTATTATTTATTATTATTATTATTTTAAATTGGCCCTCCTTTTTTGTATGCCTCTTGTTTATTTATTTATTTTTATTTTTGCTTGAAGATTGCTACTTAGAGCCCATTTGGCATAACTATTAGTGATTGTCCAAAAGCCATGATCGTTTGAATTATAGCATTTTCACAGCTTAAAAACTCGGATATTGATACACGACATTTGAAGAGATATGCTGAACTTGAACTGTTCTTTACTATTGGCGATGACTTCATTTAGCAAATACTCCCTCTGTCCCATTTTATGTGTCCCTTTTGGGGAATCCAACTATTTAAGGGGACAAAAAGAATCTACACCTACTTTCCACAATTGCCCATAATCATTGCACTTTCTTTTTTTGTTTTGTTTTGGTGTTGATTGCAAGGAAGGGTAGTTTGGGAAACTAAGTAAAATTTGCATACTAATTTAGGAAAGTGGACAACAATTTTGAGACATCCCAAAAAGGAAAGGGGGACACATAAAATGGGACGGAGGGAGTAACAAGAGCTAACTTCATGCCACTAAAGCACCTGTGTTACTTTTTGCAACAGAAAAAACTTATTTTTTCATCACGTGTACTAATATTAATATACTTCAGATATAGTGAGAAAAGAAGTAGAAAAGAGGTGTAGAGATGGAGATAGAAACATAATCGAGTGAGTTATTTGCCACAGATGGTAAAGAACATGGGGTTCTGTCAACCTTAAGCTAACGTGAGTCATGTCCTTGTATGCAAACCACCATGTCCAACATAAAAGCAGAAGAATTTAGACATTTTTTTTAGAAAAAGTAAAATTGTGTTTTATGGTTTATTAATGCTTGCATTACTGACATTGCACTCTTTTTTCTGGTTACATTATTGTCTCATTCTCTCTTCTACAGTTCTCCTCAAGCTCAATAAATTGTGTAATTTTGATTTTTTTTTTTGGGGTACAGTGCATAAGATGTTTGCGGCAGACTTCAGCATTTGCTTCATCGGGTGCTAGCAATCCACCAAATCAGAATGACAGAGAGACATGGTGGATCAGCCGCTGGGCGTATGGCTGTCCAATGTGTGGTGGCACATGGGTTCGAGTTGTATAAATAAAGGTCTAAACTGACTACCGTTATTATTTGGTAACTCTCTACACTCACTTTTGGGCAAAAGTTTTGATTGTTAAAATTTTACCCATGTTTCAGGAATGAAGTAAACTGCAATTTCCTATGTAGTTTTCGCTTTCTTCCTCTCTCCATTTTAACATTTCCATGATCAGTGTATTGACAAACCTAGAAATCTATTTGTGAGTCTGTTACTTCAAGACCCATAATTTCTTTAATATACTTGTTAGATGAATAATGGTTCAAAAGCCATGTGTTCTCTTATTTGCGAATTGTGTTCGCAAAAACTTAACTTAGAATAGGGAAAGGGCGGGCATGTTTTAATTGCAATATGGATTGTGTTGCTCCCTTTTCGGTTGATTAATGTCGAAAAACTAACCATAGTTTTGCTTGAGGTCCGCACAAGTTACCAGATACATGAATATGTCCATATATGTTTGGCTGTAAATGTAAATATCTGTAAACATTATCATTGCATATTTATATGCTTGTATACACCTATAACATGCAGATATCAAAGTAATGTTTAGCCAATAAGGTGAAAATGTTCTTTGGCATTTGCTCTGACTGGTTGGTCTCTCTCCTTGGCAGAAAAGTCGTCTGGTCACTTTGGAACCCGCAGAGAGAGAGAGAGAGAGAGAGAGAGAGAGAGAGAGAGAGAGCATGCAGATATCAAAGTAATGTTTAGCCAATGATGGTGAAAATGTTCTTTGGCATTTGCTCTGACTGGTTGGTCTCTCTCCTTGGCAGAAAAGTCGTCTGGTCACTTTGGAACCCGCAGAGAGAGAGAGAGAGAGAGAGAGAGAGAGAGAGAGAGAGAGAGAGGGTTGAGCGAAAAATAACTCAAGTAAAGAGTGAAAAATAACTCAAGTAAAGCATGCATTAAGAAACGAACAGCGATAGAGCAGAGGGTCATTCTCGCTGTCTTCAAACTATTGCGATTTCAAACTAATCTTGTTAGCGTTTGAAGAACTAGATGCTGTTTGTTACATTGCTCATTGGCATCAATGTCTTTCCAAGTGGATCTTGCCATTAACCTTCTTGTCATAGAAAACTAGAAAATTACTTGAGAAAGATGACCAATTTGGTTAAAACCCCCTAGAAAATGACTTTTAGGTCATATACTTGTATCTGATATGTAGAAGATATATTTGTTGCTTAATTTCTAAAAAGTGGCTATTAGCAGTTGGTGCATCTGATCGGTGGTCGGAGTCCATTTTAGAGGATATAAAGAGTTACGTATGGCTGAATATATATATGCACAACGTTTGAAATTTCCACTCACCTTCCCGTTCATTGATAACCATTTTTCACTTTCCTTTCTCTCGAAATTCCGTGTATAACATCAGTATATGAAAGTTCTAGTTGGCATAAAGTTTCTCATTCTTGACTTCGCTGCTTATTTCCCTGATTAACCCATGGATTATTTGACAGCTCATCAAAATGTAAATCATTTGTTTCTGTTTAACCTATTTTTTCAATCTTGCAGGTTGTAAATCGTTGTGTACAAACTCTAATATTTTGATTCCACAGCAACTAAGGTGACAGTTAGTAGGCTCAGCCCTGCAAATCGAATGGATCTGTGTGGCTCTAGAGCATACTGGGTTTAACGTTCTGCTTCCAAAATACTAAGGGTGTGTTTGGACATCGACAAATTTGCGAAGCTGGCTATTTAGAATGAGTCCGTTATGCATTAGTCCATTTAATGTTGCTTGTACATGAATATTCTGCTGCTCTGGACCCGCCAGTCACCGTAGTGCGACCTAAATGAGCTCCGTGAGATATGTATTTATTGGTTATGTGAGATGTGTTTACAAGAGAGGCTTTCTTCAATTTTTGGGTGGGGTTTGGTGACACTTGAAAGACCTGGTATGAAGAAATAGTCAATTTGTGTACTCCCTCATGAGCTCATCCTGTTATAGTGAGTTATGTAAAACATTAGATACCATAGGAGATTCTATGTAATCATCTCGTATTTTTGTAAACTTGTAAGTTATGGTCCAATTATGACCAAATTAGACGTTCTAACTTCTATGTATTGTGAATGAAGGCCTATCAGCGAGTGAATAAAATGTGAAAATTTAGGTCTGGTCCCTGGACAATCATGGGTCCTGTTTGGTTTATGGATTCGGTGAGAGAAAGGTTGGGCTTTGTTTGGTTCATGAATTAGGTAACAGAGAAAAAGAAACACTTGCAAAAATATTAATAATTTATTAATAAAAAATAGCTGATTATGAAGGAAAATATAATATGGTGAAAATGAAATAACAATTTTAGATTCTACGAGTCACTTTTATTTTTTGGTATATTATGTTTTGAAGATTTTTAATTTGCATTGCATTTAAGCAAGAAATAAATCACTAAAAAGCATTAGAGAAATAGTTCTTCTTTCTTCTGCTCTTAATTGCAAACGGAACAGAGGTCCAAGGTATGCATTAGCCTGGATTGCCTTGATCCAATGCTATCTCTGTGTTGAACATTGACACCAAAGCGTCACCCACCAACTTCACTACCAAATGTAGGGAGGGAAAAGTGAAAATAATGTGATTATATTGGGTAAAACGTTGAGTTGAAGATGCATATCTGCTTCTAGTTTGAATTTTTTGCATGATCAAGTGACAATCCTTTTTTAAACCTCAACAAATACAGTCAACTGTGCTATCAACAATATATATATATATATATGAGTAGTTCTTTGGTGACAACTTTTATACAACTTTCATACAACCTCTTAAAAAGATGTGTCTATCTCTTTCCTGTACATATATTTATATATTTAGAATCATTCTAATGAGGGATCCCTCATTTTAATAAAGTGAAGATTTCTGTTGTGGCCGTTGAATCGTCATTTAATTCAGGTCATGCTGGTGAAATGACAGAAGTACCTTTAATAAAAACACAATCCAACGGCCGAGAACAAAATTCCTCACTTTATTAAAGTGAGGGATCTCATTAGAAGGGCTCTGATATACACACACACACACGCTCACACACACACACACTAGTGTATTACTGCGTGTAAGGCACACATTAGCTCTCGCTTCGAATTCTATATTTATTTAAATTTATTCTCTGGTTTCTAATTTTATGTAATATAGATTTATTTGACATTGCGTACATATGTAAGTTTCCCCTTATGGCAGAAAAAAATATTGCTTCCACTTCTATAAGTTTGCCAATGACTTTACTTTTGAAGAAAACACTTTTACTTATTAACAAATTGTGATTTTTTGCAATTAATTTTGCATGAAATGACGTATAGAGAACAAAACTATAAGCAGCTAATCATTAACCAAGTAAGTTGTGTAGGCACAAGAAATATGTTGTGGAACCTCAAAACTAATGTGTACTAACAAATTTTTTTTTTGCCTTAGCTCTTAAATTTATAAGTATTCTACAAAGTTTGACAACGTTTAATTTTAACCTAATGTTAAGTTTTTTTTAAAAAAATTGTTGTATACAATTTTCAAGCCATGAAGTTGAATATAATTATTCATACGAAATGGTACCGAAGACCAAATATCCGGAATATAGTAGATTGATTTTCAAATTTGTATATATAAATTATTCTCTGGATTCTAATTTTATGTAGTTTTTATGAATTTAAAAGTCATGAGCAAAATTAAAAAGACTCAATAGTCTTTTTTTTAAAAATCTAATTTCAATCAATATTCTGGAGAGAATGTACTCTTTCTTTCCGACTGCTAAATCAACTTTTTTGTTGTAAAATTTATGAGCCATCTAATTGTACATGACATTTTGGAGTAACTCTTTATATCATTTGGAACAACTCTCTGAAATGGTTGGAAGCAATGTTTTGGTGTAAGTTAAGAACGTTGAAAATATAAAGTAGATTAAATCATAAAATAACTATTCAAAAGCTGATAATTTTAAAATTTGTTGATGCAAGTTGATGATTTTAAATTTTGTTGATGGCTTTTAATATTGTAGAAATGTTGCACAGTATTAAATTTTAACCCTATTGTTGATATTTGTTAAAATTATTGTATACAAATTATGACTGAAATGTAATTATTCATATAAAATGGTACTGAAGAGCAAATAGCCAAAATACAGCAGATTAATTTTGAAATTTGTATTAAAAATATTGACTGAATTCATAAAAAAGTTGACTTAAATGTAAATAGATGTAATAAAGTTGATTGAAATATATTTTTTAAAAGGAAAAAGTTGACCAATATGTAATTAGCGGGCATATTGTGAACCTAAATGTAATTAGACGCAATATAGTTGATTCACTTGTAAATAGCTACAATAAAGTTGATTGGATTGTAATTAAAAGTTGACTTAAGTACATATTTTACAAGGAAAAGTTAACCAAAACATAATTAGCCATCATGTTATGAACCTAAATGTAATTAGACGTAATATAGTTGATTCATTTATGTTTTTTTTTTTAGTAACTCATGAGAAACACAAACACATAAGTTCATATTTTTGGACATGTTTAAGATACGTTCTCATAGTATAGTAGAGATATAATCAACTGACCTTTCTTTCTTATAGAACTCGGTACCAAGTTGAACTGGCACTCATTCATTGAATTTTTTACCCTTCCCATCACTGTGGGATCAATATATACATAATCTATCATTGTTTCAACTTATTTCCCAAACCCATCACTTTTTTAAAGTCCCTAGTTGAAGTAATGACTTCACAAAAAAAAAATCTGTAAAAATCGCTAGTCAAATTCGCGACTTCTGGCCGCAACGAGAAGTCGCTAGTTTGACATACACACTAGAATCTCTCAGTGAAGTGTGGAAATCGTTAGTTCAACTAGCGACTTCTTATTTGGCCTAAAGTCACGAGTTGGACTAGCGACTTCTACATATTTTTTTTTGGTGAAGTCGCTACTTGAACTAGTGACTTTAAAAAAAGTGATGAGTTTAAAAAATAAGTTGAAACAGTGATGGATTGTGTATATATTGGTCTCAAGCATGCGTCAAAATGAAGTCTTCTTTTGCATTTTGGTCCTAGCAATAACTTTTCATGTACTATGGAATTTAAAAAACTAAAGGACTGTTTGGCAATAGATTTATTTTTTGTGATTTAAACGGAAAATATTGCTTGTGGACAAACATTATCCTTAAATAATTTTTTAATTTTTTTTTGGCTACTGAAATGTATAAGTTGATTTGTCAAATAGTTTTAACTTTTAAAGTTTCATAATCATTTATGACCTCCAAAAGCTGCCGCCAAATAATACTAAAATGAAACTTTTCGACAAACCATCTTCTTCAATTTAACTACAAGTTTGCTGCCAAAAACGTGGATCAATCACAAGTAAATATTTATGACACACCAAAAATAGTTTTCTGCCATTGAGAAAAGGAGTAAATATTGGATATCATGGGTGATGATGTCAGATTTTAGTGCTCGGGTCGGACCTGATATTTATGATGCAATAAGTATGAAAGAGAGGGAGACATTATTTGTAGATGGTTCAACTGTTGTTAATGAACTAGTCTACGCCCACACGTGCTTGTGTGTCAGTGATTCCACTGGATAGAAAACTGTTTATAGAGTTGGGTGTAGGTAACCTTGATGATCCAACAATGGAACTGGAACTATTAAGGTATTCCCTTACACGGCTGTTTATAGTGATATAAGAGGAGCTTTGGACTGACTAGAGTCTCGTGGCCTTAAGGAGAAAGGACAAAAACTGATTATGAAAGCTAGGGTTTTGAGTGTGTAAATCGGCCCCTCATTGATGGGGGGGAGGAACCCTGTTTATAGCACAAAGGGTTTCCTAATACAAATATGGTATGCTAGCTGATTTAGGAGACTAATTGGATAATTGTAGCCTTATCTTATCGATCTCAGATTAGGGTGATATTTATCACCAATTGATAAAGGAGTGCTAAGTCCATACCGTGTCGGGCTCTCAGTTGAGCTAGTTGTGCTGAACTAGGATTGCTCTCCTGAGTGTGTGCCCATCCGTGCACTATCTACCGACCCCCAAGTTGGGTAGGGTGGTCGGTCGGGTGTAGTGCACACCCTGACCACTATGGGTGTATCAGTTGTCCCCCATTTTCGAGTCTTGGACTGGCTGTCACGCCTCGGAGAAGCAAAAATAGAGAAAACAAGTTCCTTTTTGGTCCCGTAGGTTTGTGACTGGTGAATAACCGCATTGTCATCTACTCAAACCAATAAATACAACGATAGGGAGGATGCTATTCTTAGAACATATCTTCTTAACATAATCAGAGGCTACAGCGGAAATATAAAATGTTTGGAAACAACATATGCCCAAGTACCAATTATAAAAGTCTACTAAAACTATTATGGCAGCTGGCTTATAGTCTGAAACCTATAACAATAATAACAGCAGTACAACATATATACAAACTAACTATTACAAAGCGGTATGTCTTCTTCTTCAAGCCTTCAGCTCCAAGTCCGGCAAAACATCAGTCTTATATTGGAATGTCCAGGGCATAAACGCCATCAGCTTTGAATACAAAGCTGAGTGAGTACATCAAACACACTCCTCACCCATTACCGTTCAGCATCTTAAAATGCGATTTATCTCTTATCAATGACGTCTCTCACGGACATAGCAGAGGTCTCAGTAAATACACATGAAATCAAAGGTAACAAGAATAACAGGAAGCATAGTAATGAAGACAATAATAAAGATCATGGTATAATATCTCAACATGCTACTCAATGTCTAGCATTACCAAATCCAGCATGTAACCCATGCATCCATCCCATGCATCTATCCTTACGTCGGAACACTAAATCCACGACTGAACAATCGTCCTACTAGCCATTCTCATATTCATATCCATTTCTGTATCCATTTCTGTATCCATTTGTCGATACAACAATACCAATCTGTATCCATAGGTCAATATAATAATACAATTATGTATCATATATCGATACAATAATACAAATCTGATATCACATAATTGAGCCAGCATGCCATACCGATCGCTTACCCGATGATGTACTACGCCACATGAATTCTGTATTCGTACGTCAACACCATATAATATAGCCAGCAGGCCACACCAGTCGCTTACTCATGTGGTTGCTTTGATTTTGGGTTTAATTTTCACTTTGGGTTAGAATTGATTTGCTTGCTAAGTTAGGGACTGATTTGAGAACTCATTGTTAATTTAGGGACTGATTTTCCGCAGGTAAAATGATTGATATATCATATATTCCCTTTTTTATGAAAAGTGTGTTTCATTTCTTTGCAACTAATCTCTCTCTCTCTCTGATTGACACGAACACTGAGACGAAGATACTTAGATCTGAGACCACAAACCCCAAAAACCCTAGCTCAAAGTATGATACTGGTAAGCATTCTCAGGTGCTCATCTTTGCTTTGTTGTTTTAGCAAAATGTGGATTTTCTACCCTTCGGAGTAAGTGTTTTTTTTATGTGATCTCTTGTTGAGTATACTTCGTTAGGACTTATGCTTGCCAACAATCAACAGAGGTGAGATGTAAACTGATTTTGATAATTAAAGCATAATCATGAGCTTATTGCAACAATCAACAGAGGTAAGTGAACTTGGTTTATAACAGATACTTTGTACTGCTCTCTGATTTTCTATAACTCAATATATTGTGATTTCACTCACTTCTTATTGGTAGAGCAAACCTTGTTAGTTGATCAACCCATTTTCATTTGATTTGCTAGCTGAAAACCTCTCTCTAGAAATTCATCCTTCCCTTCCTTGTCTTTATTTTTCTTTAATGATTAGTTGTTGTCATATCCATGGCTTCTTCCTCATTTATATTTGCACATTAGAGGGATCTTACGAGAGTCAATAGGGAACAAACTTGGATTTTTTTTTTTAATTTTTTTTTTTTTTTTTTTATGATATGAGGGAAGGGGAGGTTTGAACTTCGAACCATATCTTGTAGGGAAGCTCTTTGCCACTTGAGTTTTGCCTCACTTGGTAAACAAACTCTGATTTTTTTTATATGGGGGAAGGGGAGGTTTGAACTTCAAACCATACCTTGTAGGGAAGCTCTTTGCCACTTGAATTTTGCCTCACTTGGTAAACAAACTCTGATTTTAATTTATATTACTCTCAGTCCCAATTATTTTAAACTAAAGGAAAGAAAATGAAGTCTACCTTCATTCATAATGTGACCTTCGAGTTTGTTCATTTTCTAAGAAATACAATTCTCAAAATATACAATTTCTTAGAGTTCGAACTCTTTCGTTAATATTCCCCCCGTCCCTTTTTTTGAGTCCACCTTTGGGAACTCAACTTATTAAGGGGACAAAAAGAATCTACACTTAATTTCCATAATTGACCCTAATCATTGCAATAACTTTTTTAGTTTTGTCTTGGTGTAGAATTCAAGGAAGGGTAGTTTTGAAAAGTAAGTAAAAATTGTGTACCAATTTAGGAAAATGGACACTAATTTTGGGACATCCCAAAATGGAATATAGGACTCAAAAAAAGGGACGAAGGGAGTAAGTAAGATGATGAAATAGTTGTAATTATTGTTAGGATATTCTTAGAAATTCAATTTTCTTCACTAACAACTTTTTAGATCCACTAAAACGACTTTTACTGTTGAACAACTATTTTGGGTTAAAAAAAAATACTTTGTATTGATTAAGTTCATTTGGTTCATTATAGACACCATGACTCCATTCCAACTTTAGAATGAAGATGGAATGCTTAAAAAAGCAATAGATAATTCAAAGTATAGAAAATAGACTTCATCACTCCAATTATATACATGTACAGTATATATATACATGCTTGTTAATCATATGAATAGTACAACATGTACATATATATACTAGTTTCCATTCTCCAAGGCTGATCTTAGCAAACATGAAAAAAGAGACATATTTCGGTTCTTTGCACAAGTAGAGTTGAAAAATTGATACCTGTTGTCATGGTTACCGATTTCGTTCTTGGGCTTCAATTGTCCTTTTTTGGCCCTTTTTATGTTTACCTTTTCATATAACATTGTTTTAGCACGGTAATTTTACGTTTGGGTATAACATTGTTTTAGCACGAATTTTTGGCCTCCTCTTTTTGACAGTTTGAAATCTGGTTGCAACTTAATTATAGTATTGGCTTTCATGTGGTTTCATGTGCTTTCATTAATTCTCCATCGGAAAGTCTTCCGGGTAGTTCACTCAATCAGTTGCTAGAAAAGAGCAAATAGAGGAGATAACCTCTCAAATTCTTTCCTTTATTTGTTGTTTTGAACAAGAAATTGTTATCCTTGGTTACTTTAAAATTGCCTATGGTTTTAGCATTAAGAGAAATTGCATGTCACAAGTTCTCTTATTAGCTACCAGTCAGCATCTGAAATAGGACATCATTACAATAGTTTATCTGTTAGGTAACCATGGTCAAGATGCTTATTTAGCACCAAAAAAATAAAAAGTGGACATGATCATACCCTTCTCTGTTGGTATTATCACCAAGCTTAAATTCCATTGTAAGAGTGATAATATGGAGAGAAAAATGAGAACTATTCGGGTTATATGATCAGTTGGCTTTGGTGAATACAATGAAAAATGCAATCTGAGCAAGGTTGTTATGGCTATTGAAGTAGATGTCGCTGAATTTGCTTTAGGCTCTCCATAATGTGCTTCTAAAGATCTTATCTTCTTTCAACTTGATGGAATTGATTCTAAGTTTTTCAGGAGTTTGCAAGTCATGGAGGTCAGGTTGTTCTGACCCTTCTCTCTGGGGGTACCTCTCTGGATCTTAGTGAGTTAGGCAACTAATTATATGTTCCACTTGGATTGCTCTAACATGGTTCCTTAATTAATTGTTGAAAAAACTGAGGGAAGAGTCCGAACCAACTATCTAATTAATTGTTGTTACTTTATATCTTCATTAGGCTTTTCACAAAGTTCATATTGTGGGAATGAAAATTCTATATTAGATTTCACTGAAGGTTGCCAGGTATCACCCTTAGTTCTTTCCCCCTATATATGTGGCTTACTTTTGATCACTTTCCATTTTTTCCCCATTGTGTACTAGGATAAATTGTAAAATTTAATTGTAGTTCCCTTTCCCCTTTTTTGTCACTGTTTTGACTGCTCCTTTGACAAGTAAATTCACCTTAAAATAGAGATAATTTCAGGGTCAAAAACAAAGGGGCAAGTTGTCTGATGGATTATATGATTTACATTAGATAGTTGGTTCTAATGTAGGATACCAATTCAATCAGTTTTTAGTTCACTGATACAATGATAGTTGCTGGACCTTGGGTACTTTCTAGCTTTCTATGTTGGGGCTGTTTTCTATCTTCATTAAAGCCTACTACGTTCTCTTGAAATCTAGTTTGCATACTAGGAGCTCTTTTTTTTGTCAGAATGTGTTTCCTATGAAAAGTAATAGAAAAACTTATTGGGATAAGTGTCAAAGGTACAACTTTACCACTTCAGATATGTAATAGACTGAGTCAAATCCCATTCTACTACCATTTCAATACCCATTCAAGAATTTGAAATTTTGATTTTTTTTTATAAACATTTATGTGAATCACAACATTTATGTTCACATACATTGGCTACATTACAAACTCTTTTTGAAATTATTTCAGTGCGGAAGCCTTGAGAGCCAAGCTATACTTTTTTTCCCTTTCTTATTTTGGGTATTTATTCTAGGTTCAGGTTTTTTTTTTTTTTTTTTTTTTTGTCTATCTTTCTTTTCCCTTTGTTTTTTTATTGTTGATTTTGTTTGCCTATGACTTTGTCCAAACATATGTCCATTTCCCTTGGAGCTAGAGAGAAATTGAATGAAAGGAACTGTCTATTGCTAATAGAGGTTGTTGCTAACAGAGGCAAGCAAGGAGAAACCGTCTATTGGCACAGTAAGGTTAAGAGGAAACCTCTTTCACAACAACGCACCCCCCCTCCACCGAAAGTAGGTACACTTGTCTTTTATCACACCTGGGTCATGGGGTGGTTTCTGAACTGTATTGTTTACTTCTCTTTATTTGATGTAAAATTACCACTGCCTATTGGATTTAGCTTCTTATGCTCGTATTCGTTGTTTCGTTGACACGATTTGTATTAATGTTGTACTTGTAATGGAGGAGGACAATGACGAAATTCACGGTGTCACTATTCACAACTTTGCTTCTTGCAGCTCAGCTCCCGTTGGGGCTGACCTTTCCATCCATTATCCCTGCATTTTCTGGTTGCCTCACCAACATAGGTACACAATTTTTCTGCACCTCCTAGCAATTTTTCACCATCAACATATAAGTGAAACATTGAAGCTGTGATGAGTCTAATGACTAAATTGGGGATGTAAATATGGATTTAGCGAAGGAAAGGAAGAGAAAACTACAGTTCACAAAATATTCCACCAGCACGGGCGCGTGCACGTGCAACGCACGTGCTTCCTACTAGTATATATATATATAAGAGATTAAGAACTTAATTATATGTCCTTATCAAGCCTTTCATTTGAGTATATGATCAAAACTAGACACATGATGTTGTTTGACCATGAGTGATACTGTGTGCCTTATTTTCAAATTTACTATTGCATTTATTAAAGATTGGTTTGTTTCACTGATTGTGTTTTGCACGTTGGTATCCTTAAGGTTCAAATAGTTGCTCAATCCTTTAACTTACACATATCCTATTATTGTCAAAGTAGTGTAACATTCAATCTCAATGATTCATACAGAATAGTTCTCATCTTATTGATTCTGAATTTAAGTACCTCTATCTTTGAAGCATGTTGTGCATAACTCAACTTTAACATTTGAACTCGCTCATTCTCTCTGACGGGCATATGCCTTGCATGTGCACCCTCCACTAGTTATCTAATCAGCAATGAACTCTAATGCATTTATATGTTCTTGGCCTATCTGTATGTATGGATGGATATAGTCCTTGGTAGATTTCTAACTTATCTCTTATTTCGTTGTTTTTCGGGTGAGCGTGCGAGTGAGAGATTAAGAAAATACTCGGGCAGTAAACTGCTTGCTCTACACGCAGATCCTGTCACGAGTATATATAAGAGATTAAGAACTTAATTATATGAATGGATGGATATAGTCCTTGGTAGATTTCTAACTTAAGTCTTTTCTTTCGTTGTTTTTTAGGTGAGCATGCGGGTGAGAGACAAGACAGGCCATTCGATTAAGAGCATTGAGGACCTTCTCACACACTTTAAGAGCGAACTTGAAGCTTTCACTAGGGATCTGCTATTGAAATATCACTTAGAATATAATTTAGATGTGTCAAAGCATGTTGATGTCCTATTAGAAGTTCACTTAACATTCTATTTATTTGACACACCCAATACATGTATTTTTACAATCAAATAACTATTTTGTTTATGTTTTATGAATTTTGAAGCCACAGATTGATAAGTAGAATTGATTTGATTAAAAAGCCAAAGATGTGTTTTATGAAATCAGTTGTGTTTTGTGGTGATCGTACAATTTATGTTTATAATAGGTCATTGTATTCGACTGCAATTTTTGTTTTGGTGTTTATATATTTGTATTAGGTACAAAAAAATAATAGGGTGAATTCTTGCAAAATAAGATTTAAAAAAAGATATTCCTAATTTGTCACTGTTCTTAACCGTGACAATTAGAGAAAATCGTGAAATTATTTTTGCCTACTAGTCACTGCTCTTAATAATTGTCACAGTACAAAACCATGACAAAGAATGTGACTAATTTCATAAATTGTCATGGTCTAAAACCGTGACAAATAATGTGACAAATACCACATATTGTCACAGTTTATGACCGTGACAAATAAATAAATTGTCACTGTTCTAAACCGTGACAAATTCGTGACAATTGGAAGTGATATGTCACTTTTAAAGTGTAACAAATGAACCGTGACAAAGGCCATTTGTCACGGTTTTGGACAGTGACAAATTTTGTTGTCACACCCGAAAATGTCACGGATTATAACCGTGACAAAGGGCCTTTGTCACTGTCCATAACCGTGACAAATCGGCCATTCTGGTGTAGTGTCGATGGTGTCCTATGCTACACAAATTCTGTATCTATACGTCGATACCATGTAATATAGCCAGCAAGCCACACTGGTCGCATACTCGATGGTGTCCTACGCTACACGAATTCTGTATCCATATGTTGATACGATATAATATAGCCAGTGGGCCACACTGGTCGCTTACCCGGTGATGTCCTACTTCATAAGATCCAATCCGTATCCATTTGTCGATACCATAATACCATTCTGTATCCATTCGTCAATACCACATAATATAGCCAGCAGGCCATACCGGTTGCTTACCCGGTGTGTCCTACTTTACACGATCCCTTGATAGGTTACCGATCATCTACACGGTACGTCCTATCTGTAAACAATGTGAATGGCACATCGGACGTCTTCAACGATGTGTATACCCTCACTGGTCGTCTATATAGCTGAGAATACAGTAGAGCACTAGTCGGACGTCTTCAACGGTACACTGGACATCTTCAACAGTGCACACGCATCACTGGACGTTTTTAACAGCGAAAGGCGCACTAGGAACTCAAACCATCCCTCGTCTACCCGGCTCGTTAGCCGTTGATCCCATGGATCCAAAGTACACATATCTCATATTCTACATAAGTCACATATCCCATTTCTCATCATATTCTCTCATCTCTTCATACCACTATCCCATGCATGCTGACCACATGTTGTGCAATGCTCATGCTCTAGATAAACAGACTACCACGTGCTATGTGTTCAAGATAACTACTCATTACTGCTTATTAACATGCAGTTGTGTTCCGTTCCTCTATTCAATTTAACAATATCAACATATGGAATCATGATACAACATTTAACCAACTAAACAGTTCATATTATAATCAACAAGAATTAATCATGTTCTATGAGGTTTAATTGATTAAACTCTTTTCAATCGATTAAGGAAAAGTAGTTTCGATCAATCAAAGTCCCTTCGATCGATTAAAGAAACAACAAGTTCGATCGATCGAGAATAGTTCGATCGATTGAGAATCATCTTCTACCAAGAAACTGGGCAGAGACAAACTAGTGTCTCGGGGTCACTATGTACACATCTAAACACACATACAACATCTTATAATCATCCCTTGAGTGAGTTAATGAACTCACCTCTCTCTAGCGGTCCGTAGGCGGCGTTCGAAGCTCCGCGGCAACAGCTATGGTGAGCTTCTTCTCTCTCTCCTTCTGCTCTTCTCTGTCTCTTTTCTGGTCTTTCTCTATCTTCTGCTTTCTCTTCTTCTCCTCCTCTTCTTCCTGCCTGAGAGGTATAAATCTATATACATAACACACACACACATGCATACACGATTATATATATATAGAACACACACATACACACATACTAACTCTCTCTCTTTCTCTCTCTCTAATCTCCCTAAACTACCAAACACCTACACTCATAAAATAACACACACATATATAGGCAAGAGAGAGGGGCAGGTGGCAAATACGGGGATAAGAATAATAACACTTTTGATCGATTGAAGTGAGTTCGATCGATCGAGAACAGGTCGTTCACGGTTCGATCGATTAAAAAGAGTTGAGAAAGGGTCTACGTCACAGAATCAGGTCGGCAGAGCTTAGATCGCTTGAGGTAGGTTCGATCTCTTGAGAAGCCACAAGTTCGATCGAGTCCAATGGATAGAGAGCACCATCCCGTCTCACTAAAAAACTTGGTTCGGGGGTTAAGGTACGAGAGAGGAAGGAGCTAGATCGTGCTAAAATACCCCCTCTCGCCCCATCTTGAGATGGGTCTCTACTCAGTTTTCAAGATATTTGACTAGACATTATGTGAACCATTTTAATTACACTAATGCTATCCTAATTCAAGTTATGAACAACAAACAAAAGAAAATCGTGCAAGAAACTAAGCAATTACATGCAATGCATGTGCTAAAATAGTAATTTAGGGACTAAACGTATTACTACGTTCCCCTGTGCATGCGAAAGGAAATAAAATGTGAAAATCGCACTCAAAAAGCTTAGAAAAAACATAATATCTAAGCACAAGTAATCATGTAGGGAATTAAAATCTATATTTCATCCACCTATGCATGGTTCTATGTGATCCTAGGAAAGCAGTAAATAAGATGGATGCTAGAGAACTTACCCGGGATAGCACAACAAACCCAATTATCCTAATTAACGATGGTTAGGATAATAAAGCATAATATATGGAGGATAATCTAAGGGTTTCCTACTATTCTCGGCATATATAGTATATATGCATGTCCAAACATGACTACTATGCATAGTAGTGTGCATGTATAAGCTTAATTAAGTGTTATTCCTAATATGGATAACCTACTATTCTATGTGAGGATAGTGTGCATGTGTATGCATGTGCATGGATATGAATTAAACTAATTATAAATTAAACTAATTATGAATGGATTACATGGATTAACTAATTCATAGATTAAACTAATATGTATGGACAAAACATGAATAAGAATAAAACATGGATATCCTACTATCCTAATTAATATGAATTATAACATTAGGCCTACATGAATGTCCTAAATTTAGACTCGTAGATCCAAATTAAGGTTTCATTATCCCCAGGGATCGGATATCCATGGATTGGATACCAACCCCCTAGGCTCCGGCTACCCCAGCATAGAGGGATAGCTTCGCTTAGGATAACTCCACTTTAATAGGGATACTACAAATAAGGAATTAAAACTATCCTAGAACTTTAAAGATCAAAATCAATAAATAAAAGCAAAAAGATAAAAAGGAAGAAGAACTTACCCCAAGAACTCCCCTCAGAATACTCCTCCGGCAGAGCTACGCTGGCACCGTGGACTCCTAATTCTAAAAAAACTTATACTATTCCTAAGGACTTTCTAGGAGTGCTTGAGGAATCCTCCAATGGGGTTTTCTTGGGCTCTCTAGTCCTAAAGATTTTTAGGTGTGATGGATGGGGAGGGGAGGACCCCCTTTTATAGTTTGAGATTTGGGTGAACAAGTTAGTAGCTAAGCAAAATTTTCACGTTTTCGGGCGTTTTAATGCGATTGGGGTCAAATCAAGGGTCCAGAATGCATCTAGGACATTTGAGAGCCATAGTGGCACTTAGAGGACTGGGGTAGCAGTCTGAGAGTGCCGTGCGGCACTCAGCTGAAAGCCACCATGGCTTTCATCTCGGAAGTTGTGTTTTCTCTCCAGAATTCTCGCACTTTGTTATCTCACCTCGATTATCCTTTTTAGGCTTGTGATTTTCAGTTGGAAAGGTATGGGAGTCTAGTTTAAGATGTTTTTGGTCTTATTCAAAAAACGTTAGTAGATTTTGAGTTATGGTCAAAAGAGTGAGTAAACCTGTGAGGTGTAAAAAGGGTGAAAATTTTCCTAAGTGGTTTTTTGGAGAATGTAAGGGCTTCAGTGAGTAATTTAGGATATTTTAGGAATACTTTGTAAAGGGAGTTCTCAGGATCCCATGCCGAGGTCTGGATTTTGCTCGGTAAATGCAATTTTTCGTCATTTCATGTGAAAGAGCTATCCTAAATTAGGTTTTTGTCTCTAAATTGTGTTTCTAATGTACTTAAGTTTCCCTAAAGGATATTATAACGTATCTCGGAGATCACGGTGCTTTACGGAGTTCTGTTTTATAATCGAAAAATCCTAATTCCGATCATCGGGTTGTTCTTGAGGCGGGTCCCTTTTGTCAAATGGTCGAACAAGAATAGGGTGTCTACAGTTTGCCCCTCTTTAACAGAGCTTTGCAAGCAACGCGCGTCATAAGGGAATGTCAAAGCATGCATGACAACCTTTTAGTGAGTTTGAAAGACTTCAGGAAAAAAATAAAAAAAAATCAAAACATGCAATCAAGCACACAAAGAAAATCTTGAAAATCAAGTGGTCGCACTGAAAGAGCTGGCTACGTATTCCTTTGGAAGAAATTAGATTCAATGAGCACACCACATGCAAGCAATAATTCAAGTAAAACACAATGGATGATATGAAACTTAAACTACTGCTAACATAAAATATACTTAGGGTCTCATGAAAGGTGTCCTTATCATGGACAATGCAATAATGGGGTGTCCTTATCATGGACGATGCAATGATAGGGTGTCCTTATCGCGAACGATGCAATGATGGGGTGTCCTTATCACAAATGATGCAATGATGGGGTATCCTTATCACGGATGATGCAAGGGTGCCTCAACTTACGACATCTCTATGCGTAGCTCTTCACACGAGCTAGGTGGAGACAAAAAGAGTCCATATAGCCACTTAAGGCAAACTATGCTCGAAGGACGCAGTGATGAGCTAATTACGTCGACGAACATCACGAGTGTTTGCGGAGAGATGAGGCTAAGATATAAATATCTCCCTATGGAGCACTTCATGCTAAGTAGGGAGTACAGAGATGCTGACAGCGGAGAGCAGAGGCTGAGATGCAGAGTTCTCCCTTTGTAGCCCTTCATGCTACTAGGGAGTTCAGAGTTGCTGAGAGCAGAGACCAGAGACCAGAGAGCGGAGGCTGAGATGTAGAGAGCTGAGATACAGAGTTCTCCATGCATAGAGATGCTGAGGGTAGAGAGCAGAGGCTGAGATGTAGATAGCTGAGATCTCCGTGCGTAGCACTTCATGCTAAGTAGGGAGTGCAGAGGTGATGATAGTAGAGAGCGAAGGCTGAGATACATAGATTGCCATACGTAGCACTTCATGGTAGGTAGGGAGTGCAGAAATGCTGAGATAATAAGAGTATATATGGTGCATACAACATAAGGGCAGAGAACAAATTTATATGAATACGGCATAAATGCAGAGAGCATAAATTGCAGGGAGCAAAGAAAGCATGAATTTATGGAGAGCATGGATTGCAGGGAGCAAAAAAAGTGTGGATCTGCAAAGAGCATAGAAATCATGGATGATAGATAGCATAGATGGCATGAATAGTTGACGCAATGCATGGCTTAGAAGAGACACTGAAATCAATGCACAGATGCAGTAACTGCTCAACAACAGACTCATGAAGTGCCTAGAAGGCAAACTATTCTACTGAGGAATTGAACATAAATGCGACATCACTCTGTTGGGGAAAAGGTACTTCTGGAGCCATTTAAGGCAAACCAGGGACACCATGCATGATTCAAAACATGTTCAACACAATCAATGCAACAATGAGAGAGATTCTCAAAACTAATGCAATGCAGCTATTGAGGCTACTTACTCTGCTGTGGATTCAAATATGCATGCATTTGCATGATTTTAAAAAGATGCTCAATAAAATCAATAAGCTCATACGGGGGTTGTCCGCTCATCAATTCAAATGCAATGTAGAGTCAAGGAGGCGAGCTACTAAAATATGCAATCATAGAGCCATTTAAGGTAAATAATGAATGCGGTGCCTGAAACTAGAATATGCAATAAAATCATCATGCTATGTGGGGGACACCCTCTCATATATAAAAACCATGTAAAGCCAGTAAAATCGAACTACTCTTAAAGGGGAAACATTGTGGAGCCAATAAAAGGCGAACCACATATGCATTGCATAATCGTTATGGATACCCTTGAAATCGTGGGGATTAATCTTATGAAATTTGAGAGATGTGAAAATTTCTCCTAGTTTCGACGTTCATGCTTGATGATGAAATGATGCTGTGAACACGGCTCATTTCAGAAGATCACGCGGATGCTCATGGACTCTTTTCTTATTTGCTTTACCATTCTCGAAAAAACAATTTCTTATTCCATTGCTCACGATACACCCATAAAGTCTACGACTCTATGACTTAAACTTGAGACACTAAAAATAATCAATTCATGCATCTTTTCTATTTTTCCTTTGACACAGTGCCTTATTATGAGTGATATACCTTGCACATGATCTAGATTATTCTTTTTCTATTCACCCAATTCTTTGAGATTAGAATTCATGCATAAATTCAAGGATTTAAAATTTTCCCTAATTATGTTTGTAATCAACTCTTTACTCTCTCCGCATTACGACCTCAAACTTTCATTTCTAATTAAAGAGCGAAAAATACGGCTCCGTCTAAACTCACATAAAGACAACATCTCAGAATAACATCGCCTCTTGTTTATGACAAGGGACATGGACATGGTTTGCCCATTGTGTATGACAAGGGATTGGGTTCTACTGAACAAAAGGGCAGAAGGGGGATTGCCCCTTGTATATGACAAGGGGGTGGACTCGATTGGATAGAACAGGTGGTAGAGGGCCTTGCTCCATGTGTGCAAATCAATAGGTGATGAATTCTTTCAAAAATCGAACTAAGCCCATGGAGTAAAGGGCTTGCCCATTGTATATGATTGATATGAATTTAGGATAAGGGCTTGCCCCTAGCATGGAGATCAAAAAGTAATGATTTGTTTGACATTGAAGGAAACCCATCATTCAAGGAATTTGTCCGTCATGCAAAATTTTGACTTTAAAGCTCATGACTGGGCCTTGCCCCTAGTGTTAGGAAAAGTAGGACACAAGATTCAAGGTTGACTTATCCCTTGTATGAAGGGCCAAATTACTATAGGTCAATGGCTGAGAACGAACCATTTGAGAGGTTGCCTACGTACCCCCTAGTGGGAATCAGGTCAAATGTAGTTCTAAACAAGGGAGAGAGGTTAGGACAATATCAGGACTGAGAAGCAGGATTTGAATAAAGTCAGAACTCCAGAGATGAGAATTAAGCACATGCAAAACTGAACCTTTTGAGAGGTTGTCTACGTATCTCCTAATGGGAATCAGGTCAAACGGAGGTTCAATGATGGCATGAGGCTTTTGGCCACTGACATAATGACCTTTCTAAGTTTGGTCAAGCTGATGAATTTCAAGAGGAATGGATTTTCTAGACAATTATTTGACAGTTTGAAATCTAAGCTAACTCGGTTTGAATTCAATGCTAAGGTAAAAACTGGTGCTCAAAGCTTTTAACAATTATGTCCGTCGTAGTAAGCACAAGTTCAATCATGGTATAACGCCTTCGCCCATTTTTCCTCTCTTTTTTTTCACTCTAACTTTTGCCTAGGCGCCCTTTTGGGTTTTCTTCCTAGCGAGCCTTTTTTATGATTATTTTTCTGCTCTAAGTTTTGCCTAGGTGCCCTTTCGAGTTTTCAACCTAGTGAGCTTTTTTTTTTTTATTTTTTTATCCATGCGAGTCAACTCTTTGTACCTCTCCACTTATTAACATCTGTGTCATCTCATTGTATTCATCTCCAAAGAGTAAGGTGCATTTTCACTTTGAGTTTTCCATAATGATCAATATTCACTTAGGTATTCCTAACTCCTTTCGCTTCCTCTCCTTTTTACTTTCTATCTTTTTTGTTTACTCCTTTGTTTATTTTCTTTTCTTCTTTTCATCTTCTCTTTTTTTTTTCTCTCTTACTTTCTTTTTCTCTCTTTCTTATCCTCTATATTTGAGGTATATTCTACCCTTCTCTAAGTCCACATGTTTGAAAAGTAACTATTGACACACTTATTTCTTCCATATCGTATTGATAGCTTTCAAGGTCTGAAAAGTTTTCCCGCATGGACAAGTTTTCTTTTTCCTTTTTTTTTTCTTTTCTATTTTTTTCTTAGGCAAAGGCATTATACTAGATGATCACCATAGCTTTGAATAAATTTCACTCCTTAGTCTAGGCACCAGTTTCAGTCTCATTTAACGAAAGATGGGATTTGACACAGGTATCGGATAGAAAAATGAATGGGTCTGGGAAAAACTTGGGATTCGTTCTAAGCATATCTTTTAGAGCTTAGTCAAAATCTTCTTTCGGTTCTTTGAATAGAGCAACAACTTTTGGTTTTCATTTGGAGTTGATAATGAACTAATTTAAACATTTTCAAGGAACTTCCTCAATGCTCGAGTTCATATATGGAATCTCTTCAACGATTTCTTGGGTGATTCATGCAATCCATACACTCATAATTTGGCACAACAAAATTAATAAAGATGAAAAATTATTTTTATTGATTAGAAGAAGCTAATACATCACTAGACTCTTTTTCTTTCTTCAAACTTGAATACTAGACTCTTGAACAAGCACAATTTATTCAAATTCTTAAGACTAGACAAGACTCAACCTAAACCTTTGACTCCATAGGTGCATCATGAACACTCAATTTGAAAACTCTTATTTGTTAAGTAGTTCACTAGCATCCACGCTCAAGAACAGTTGCCCGCATCATCACTTCATTAGCATCACACTACTAGGAATTATGTTCACTAATCTCCACAATTTCAAAATCATGTTCCAAGGCCCCCCATCTCTCTCTTCCCCCCCCCCCCCCCCCCCCCCCCCCCCCCCCCCAAAAAAAAAAAAATAAAAAAAATAAAAATAAAATAAAATAGTAATAATAATAATAATAATAAATTGTGCCCTCTTTTATTCATTTTTTATTCACAAATCCCTATTCAATTTTATGCTTTCAATTACCATCTATTTTTATTTCGAATCATTTTCTTTTTCAAAATGGAAGTTCATCCCTTTCACCTTCTTCTAGAATAAAATTTTTAATTTTCTGATTTTTTTTTTTAGAAAACCAAATCAGGGGTTACTCCCTTTCCCTTTTGTTTTTAAAATATCGGGGGAAAAATGACACATCTAGAAAGCAATTTTTTGGTTTTTGTTTTTGTTTTTTTTTTTTTAAATAGTTTATAACATCCATGAAATGCAAATACTAATGAGCAACCTTATTCCAAACCATCATATAGACATTTAAGTCCTGGTCGCATCATTGAAGATTCCTTCTTATTCCAAGGCCACCATAATCAATGTCATGCTAGTTATCCCATGCTTGGAACTTCACGTGTGACAAAGTTTATGATAGCCTAGGTCTAATTAGGGCTTACTTCTAGCAAATAGAACGCAAACAAGGTTATGACTCGTCGCCGTACAGACTCGTGACACATATTTCCAGTATAACACCTAAACAAACCATCCTCATGTCATGTGGCGAGCATTTTATATGGATAAAATACCTTGAGTGTTAGACAGGGCTATGTATCACGTGTCGTATAGGCTTCCTTATCATGTCAAGTAATCCTGAAGGGCAAGTAAAGAGTGTGTGCACACATTGTCATAATAGGTCAAGCCCTAAAGGTTTGGATCTATGACTACTATATGCATCAATGTGGATAGAGTCAATAAGGGTCCTCTAGCGAGTGTTCTATATATCCCCCATTACAGGGTTTGGTGTGGTACGTGGACAACTTTTTATACCGTTAGCTACGTGCTAGGCTAGGGAAGTCCTCTGCGGGGGTGGGGATCTGATGTTTGCAAACCCACGTCTTTGGTCCTCCCAAGCTTCCTAAAACTAATGCTTGTGCGATCCTCATAATACAAAGTCAAAGAACTTTGAAAGTTTTGGAGTCTAACCATCTTAGTTCAGTCCCCAACAGAGTCGCTTTGTGGGTACCCGAACCAAGCTTGGTGCCTAGAAGGATTAAGTGCGCTTGATTGATCCCATTTTAAATCTCATGTCAACAACCACGAGTGAGGTTCACTGATCGGGAGTGAACAAGTCCTAATAACACACCTTAATTCATATTTGATAGTACTTTTTATCCTCTTTTATTGTATTTTTAATTCATTTTCTATTTTCTGTCAAGTTTTGGAAGAAAACAAGAATTCAGGCTAACAAGGGTGTAAAAACAGACTGAAAGAAGCAAAAAAAGCCACCTCGCGCGAGCGGCTCGCTCGCGCGACAGACCAGAACCTCGCTCGCGCGGCCCGCTCGCGTGACCTCCAAAAATCTCTCTCGTGCGGCTCGCTCGCGCGACCTAACCAAAGTTGTGTATTTCAGTGTACTGAAGATCTCTACGTAAACAAAACTACCTAATTGTGTTCAGAAATGTAAATAAAGCAATTTTAGTGCGATTAGGTTTAGGAAAGCTTCCAAAACTTGCTCCAAATCTATATATATCCTCTTTTAAGTCAAAATAGGGGTTGTACAACATTATACACATCCTTCCACAACCAAAACTTCAGCCATTGAAGAGAGGAAAGCAAGGAGAAGAAGAAGAAGACCAAGGATTCCCATGGCCTCCTCCATCAACCTCTTGCCGTTCATCGCTTCTATGGCCAACTAAACCAAGATCTAGGGTTTCAATGAAACCCTAGCCAAGTAATAGGGTGTTATTTATGTTTTTCTTTTAGATTTATTATGTATGGATGATGATTACATGTTTAGAGGATTTTTTTATAATAAGATAGTACTTCTTTTGATTAAATCGTTACTTTCAAAGTTTATCCTTGTCTTAGATCTATTTTGAATGTGATGTGCTCAATGATCTATATTTGTTGTGGTTGTATAGATCATTTACATATAATGGTGCTTAATTAAATTGTAACATCAAGTAGCCGAATAGTTCATGCCTAGGAAAGACGGATCGTGCCGCAACCCTAGTTTAGTGTGAGATAGTCCGTGCTAACCGAAGATGAATTATGTTGGTGCTTGAATCATAGTTATCTTATTGACGGAGGAATTGGGCTTGTAGTTACGATTCCCTATTATCATCCAATGTAATAAGCTAATTGAATGCATAGATACACTTATTATGAAGCTAGTGGTGGATTTACAATCCTAGGTTCACTTTAAATATCGTTTAAAACAACTTTTAATTGCTTTCATAGTTTAGATTTACTTTCACTTTTCTTAGTTAAATTAAAATCAAATCAAAATTCTATTTTCTTAATTAATTAGATTTAGGTTTTAAAATTAAAGTGCTCTAGTATTTCAATCTCTGTGGGTTTGACCTTTACTTCCACACTGCAAATCCTTAAAAAGTAAAGCATACTTTTATATCTTGATTATGACAAGATCAATTTTTGGTGCCATCACCGGGGATTCAAATTTACTACCTTTAGTTTTAGAATCTTAGTTTAGTTAATTTGTAAATATTAGATTAGATTTTATTATTATTATTTTTTTGTTTTGTTTTGAGTTACTAACTTTTCCTTTTGTTTTGTAGTTTCTCGAGTCATCAAATTTTAGCGTTTCAGAGTTGAATAGCTTAGAACATCAAAGGAGCTTACGCGAATAAATTTAAAATTTATATACAAAAAAATTCAAGTAAACCGCTTCTTTTAAAATTCGCTTCAAACCACTGTAAGTCAGGGCGCTGAGACGTACTATTTGCATTAGTTTAGGGGTGATTTGCACGTGCATTAGCTAGGAAACCAGGGGCGCTAGGCTTTGACGCGAATCAATGCATTGCATATTAACTTTCATGCATCATAGTAGTTGTGTGCTTGTTGTCGTATTTGCGTGATTGTCTTTCGTATTTATTTGAGTCAGTCTTTATCTTAGTGTCGTTTTTTTTTAGTTGATGTTTGGTACGCGTTTGAGTAAACCCGCTTTACATTCTTTTTTACCCTGAACTTGAGCGTACCCTAAGATTCCATAGGTCTTCAACCCAAGCTTCTAGAGCTCAGTTGCTAGGCGACGAATCAACTCTGAAACTGTCGTCGTTATTTTAGGCTGAAATTCAAAGCACACTTAAACGTTTAAGACCTATTCCAATGGACGACCTTGGAAACAACGGAAACAACGGGAACAACCAAAACAATGGAAATAACCCTAATGTACCTCCGCCTCCTTTGCTTAAAGATTATTTCATTCCTATGGCCTATACGCCACAAGTAGGTATCGAATTACCGGAAGTGACGACATCTCACTTTGAGATAAAGTCATCTACCATTACAATACTCCCTTCATTCTGTGGCCGTATTAAGGAAGATCCTTATCATCACTTAGGAGAGTTCCAAGACATATGCTCTACATTGAAAACCCAAAATCTAACTGATGATGAATTAAAATTGCGTCTCTTTCCATTCTCCTTAAAGGATAAAGCTAAGTATTGGCTCCAATCTCTTGAGCCAAACACTATTAAAACATGGGAAGCATTACATACTGCATTTTTACAAAAGTTTTTCCCCATCACAAGAACTAATCAAATAAGAAAATCTATAATGAACTTTGTGATGCAAGATGGGAAAACGCTCTATGACACTTGGGAACAATTTAAAGAATTGTTGCGCTCTTGCCCACATCATCAAATTTCCAAGTGGCAGTTGGTATAGATCTTCTACGAGGGACTTATTCCCTCACTTCGTAATACCGTCGATACCGTTTGTGCGGGTACCTTCCTATACAAAAGCACCAACGAAGCATGGAAAATTTTTAAAACATTAAGTGAGAATTCGATGCATCAAGCCGTGTTGGTACGTCCTAAGGGGTGTCTTCCACCTAAACCCAAGCGAGAGGAGCGTTTCGAGTCAAGTCAGTCAATTGAAATGAAAGAACTATCTAGAAAACTTGACCAACTCATGCGGGTGGGCCATATGCCCAATCCACCTCCTTCCAAAGTATGCACATTGTGCTCTGAACCTTCTCATAATATTTTCGCATGTCCTATGACAACTAATTTTCCTAATCCTTATCATGGAGCAACACATACACTCTATTCAACAATTCCCACGAAATAGTTATAATACTATGAAAACTAATTTTCCTAATCCTTATCGACCCCAATTTCAACAAAGTCAATACCAATACACCCGTCCTAATCCTAACCCTCCAAGGGACAATGCTTTTGAGGAGAAGGTGTTGGCGTCCCTTAAGAATATCGAAATGCAAGTGCAAGCACAAGCACAAATAGTGCACTCTCTCACATAATCCATTGTGAAGTTGAGTCCCAAATGGGACAAATAGCTAGTGCGGTGAGTCATAGAAACGAGGGTAAGTTGCCTACTCAAACTATTCAAAACCCTAAGGGACAATACAAGAATGGGGGTTCGAGTTAGCAAGCTAACGCCGTCTCGACTAGGATGACTACACAAGAAGAAGAAGTTGTTGAAATTCTGAATGAGAGTGAGGAAAATATAAACATTAATTTGAATCAAGAGAAGGGTGGGGACACGAGTCGAATTAGGAAAGAAAATGAAACGGTCCCAACTAATTTTGTTCCAAAAATGCCTTTCCCACCAAACATTGAGGAACTGTCACATTTTTCAAAGAAAGGATATAAAACTGAAAATATTCTCGAGGTGTTTAAACAAGTGAAAATAAATATTCCATTCCTCGATGCTATAAAACAAATTCCCGCTTACGCTAAATATCTAAAAGATCTATGCACTCAAAAGTGCAAGTTGCGCTGTCATATTCCGAAAAAGGTTTTCCTCACTGAAAAAGTAAGTTCGATTTTCCAACGTACTCCTCTGAAGTAAAAAGATCCCGGAACACTAACGATATCATGTATCATAGGTGACACTTTAATCCATCGGGCTCTCCTTGACTTAGGAGCAAGTGTTAATATCTTACCTTACACTGTCTACAAACAACTAGGTCTAGGTAAATTTAAACCTACGACCGCTACCATACAATTAGCATGTCATTCTATTAAAATCCCTAGAGGAATTATTGAAGACGTCTTGGTCAAAGTCGACAAACGTTACTATCCCGTCGATTTCATGGTCCTTGATATTGAACTGGTGATAGATGCTATGAAACACCTTTCTGTCATTCTTGGTCGTCCATTCTTAGCAACCACTAGCGCGTGTCAATTGTTGAACGGGGGTAATGAAAGAGTCGTTTGGGAACATGAACCTAAAATTAAACGTCTTTAATGCTGTTGATCAACCTCCTAATGATGATAATTACCCAAGTGTGACAGAGAGTGAGGTTAGACAAGCTAAAGGACCCAATAACGTAATACATGGAAGTAAGGATAACAATATAGTGCGTAATGAGCGGACGAATTCAAATAATCCAGATCCTAATGAACGATTTACTCAAAAGGTAAAGAATCGATTTGAACATGGTCAGGTAGAACTGTTGATCGAGTTAACAAATAATGACATTATTTCTACTTTCCATCGGAGTCTCCCTAATGCCTTCAAGGGTACAAAGTCTGAGTTTCAGCCTCCATAAGTCTTGAGCTAGAACGGTCTAGCTGAAGACGTAAAAGATAGCGCTTCTTGGGAGGCAACCCAAGCTTTCATCATTCCATTTTCTCATTTGTGTACACTTTTTGGTCGTTTTGGTTCAGTTTTGAGTCCGTTTTGGTCGTTCTGGACAGGTTTGGGTGTCGAGTACAAGTTATTTTGAACTTATGCACATTGAAACAAGAGAAAAAGAGGAAAAGACCTAGTTGCGCACGCGGCCCGCTCGCGCGAGATTTTACCTTTGGAATTTTTTTTTCCAAACTTTTTATATATACCCTCAGATTCATGTCGCGCAACAAATTGCACGCGCGAGGGGTATTCACCCGAGTTTCCTGCTCGCGCGATCGTTTGCTTTAGAAAATTTCTTTTAAAACTTAAAAAACAGCCTCAGATCTGTCTCGCGGTGGGAATCGCGCGCACGAAGGTCGCTCGTGCAAGGGTTTTTTGTGTGTGTTTTTCTCTATTCTCTTACCTTATTTCTTTCGAACCTGGTCAGTTATTTTTTATCTTTTCTGTTTGCTCCCTTAGGACTCTTCTAGATTAAGTCATTCTTTATTTTCATAGATCAGTTTGTGCTTGTTTGTTTTGATTTTTGTTGAGTCTTTCGATTTTAGTTTAGATTCTTAACAAGTACGCCATGGTCTGCATTACATATATATATATACATTTATTTCTAGTAGCTACCATTGTTCTTTTGTTTGTTTATTTTCGTTTATCAAGTATTGACAAGTAAATTAGTAGCTCTATATGGAGCAATTGAACTTTTATCGCCTTATTCATTTACGTTTACCTGGTTTGTGATTGTCGAGATCGAGATAATGTAGTTCCTTCCTTACATACTCTCATTTATTTCATTTTATTGTTTCATTAGGGACAATGAAAGGTTTAGGTTTGGGGGTATGCACATTATTATGCACCGATTTTTAAAAAAAATTTCGATACTTGTGCTTAAATAAATGAGATTACCTAAGTTTTTACAATCTTGAGTCGATACTTCTTGTTATGTAACTTGGATTGTTATAGAATGGTAAACAGGGAAAGATGTGGTTAAACATTTGCTGAAGTCATGATGCGACGTTTATGTTATGTATTGTTCGAATCGTAGTATTATATCATAGATTTGTACACAAACCTATGCACTGCACGTAGTCACTTGAATACATGTTTGATGTGAACTATAATATGATTCGGATTTCTAGATAACACATAGTGTGGAGACTAAATCTAGTGAGCTTTTGAGCCTATCTTGTCTTTTTAAAGGGTTATAAATACATTTTGTGTTTGTTGAATTTTATTGAAATAACGCATTAACTCGTTGTTTAGTCTCATTATTCTTGTTTTGATTTATAGTCAAGTTAAAATATTTGCTACCATGCTAAATAATCTTCCGTCGTAAACATTGAAGAACCATATCACCCTAGGACATGATTTTAGGCCCTCTTTGTTTACCACCGACCGATAAATAATAAAAATTTTCTTAGTTCGCCCCTTTGAGCCTATAAAATGCCATTTTCTTTAATCACCATTATCTTTTTTTTTTGCTCCAACTTGACCAACTTGGAGTTCACCACTGAGAGATTCATCAAATTTTAGTGTTGATAAGGCGGTGTGTCGATTGAGAAGAAGACGAAAACAAGATGATGTTTGGGGGTAGTTACCTTGGTATTCAGTAAATATTCGTTTCAAAAGCAACGAACAAAAAAAAAGAGGTTGAAAGAAGAAAAGGAAAAAAAGAAGAGGAAAGAAATTAAAGAAAATATGAAAAGAAGAGAATCAAAAGATGAAATTTGGTAGAAGAATGAATGAAGGAAATTGAATATGCCTTACAACGCTACTCTGAAACTACCTAATGAATCCATTCTATCCTTTTTCATTGCCTGAGCCACGTTACAACCTTTAAAAAGTCCTATTTGATCCTAGAAAACATGGTTTGGATATGTAACCGATGGGAGGGGGATTAAAACATGGTAACGATTAATTTTTCTTGACTGTTGGCGTCCTATCCATGAGACTATTGTTCTTTCGTGTCATGCATCTTTTACGAGTCATATGTGAGCATTTCTCGTTTTGAAAATATATTTCCTTTGCTCCCATGTATTAGAAAGATTACACTTGTTTTTGAGTGTTTCATTTGAGAGTGTAATTAACATTGTAAGATTCGTAGTCGAAGCATAGTTGGACGGTTATCCGAGTTATATTCCAAGTTCATGAAAAACTTGTGTTCGTTTGACTACCACATCACACACGTGCAATTTTATGAGAAACTCTATTGATTTATTCGATGCATGTGCTTGGGATTATTTTTCATGATGTAGGTAGACGTTTGATTCCGTTTCTTTTTGTTCGTTATTTTATTTCAAATCACTGTTTTATTGTAACACCCGTACCCAGAAAACGGGTTAATTATCATGTTATATGCATTAATTAATATAATTAGTGTATAAAATGGATTAAGGGGAGGCTTGGACTCGCCCGTGGAAAAGGTGTTCAGAAAAGGACACCAATTGGAAAAGTCCCCAGTGAGGAGGGACATGTTTGGAAGTGGGACCCAGTGAAGGGCCGAATAAAAATATGTGCATTTTATGTGATTAAACGCCATTATATGATTACATGATTATTTGTTTAAATGCTTCCATAATATATGATGATATATGTTTAGCATTTGGTATTAGTTTGGACACCCAAATAAGGGTATAATTGAAAAAGATTGATAATTAGTAGGTGCAATAACAACTTCATAAAATATATGGGACCCACATTGGGACACATGCGGGACTTAGACAAATACTCATTAGATAATTGGGTGGTTAATGGAATGTTTGGGGGGTTTCAAATTGAGAACTTAAGAAATTCAGGGGGTGTAAGTGAAAATAAGGAAATGAGGTCAAGACACCTCATGCCTTAGCATGTGTAGGTGTCTTGATGAGAGGAGTACTCTCATTATACTGAAATTAAAGCAAAGGAAGAAGAGAGTCCACCGAGAGAGAAGACGGAATCGTCACCGACGACGTTTTTCGCCGTTCCGTCGCCGCCGTTTGTCGGATTTACGATCCGAGACCACTTTTGGACTCGTGGAGGTAAGAGGATCACATGCACGTAAGTTGTTTTCATTTTTGGCAACGTTTTTCTGGAAACCGTTCTTGATAGACGCTATTTGTTGACCCAAAACTATGTAGGATTTATTTTGGGTAAGAATTGAGCAAGATTTGTGAAGGAATTCTTCATTTCTAGCTTGAATTTGGGTAGATCTTGCTAAGGTGAGTTTTCTAGCCTAAAGAATGGTTGTGTTTAACTATGTTCAAGGCATCAATGATGTAGAGATGTAGAGAATGATCTCATTGTGTTGATTATTCATGTTTAGAAAGCATGTAGTTATTAAATTGTGAATTGCATGTTAGCTTTATGAAGACTTTATGTGCCTACATGTTTATGTGCTTATATGTTTATGTAGTATTCAATGAGCACCGGAAAAATGATTCATTAGTTGGGAGTAATAAGGGTGGTGAAAAGGAAGAATCCGAGAAATACGGAAGTCCAAGGAATAGAAGTGGCCACGGGACCAAGGGAGGTCCCGAGTCTGATTGAATCATTGAACCGGTGACTCGGCGAATACAAAGATATGACTTATGTGTTTATTGTTGCATTGCACATGTTTAACATTCAGCCATGTTTAGAATTCTCACTAAGCGTAATGCTTAAGAAAACCATTTTCTGTTTCTGTTGTGGTAAATAACAACCACTGCAGGAACAGAGCAATATCCGGAGAGGAAGTGACGTGCTCGGGATTGGGGAAGAGAATTGGGTCTTGTAAATATGTTTATAACATGTAATATAGTATAACTTGTGGGTTAGTATCCTTGACTTGTGAATTAAAGTCTTGACTCATGGTTGTATTCATGGAGTTAATTTTGGAATTCTACGACTCATGTGTTTAATGAAAATTAGGGAAACTTATGTAAATTTCTATGTGAAAGTTGTAGGTTGTATGTTTGGATCATTCCGGCAAGTCCGGATACACGGGTGGTAGATTTTGGTCAAGTTTCTTTTGTAAATAAATGTTTTGTGAGGTTTGATCCTCTTGTTAGGAGGTTTATGTAAATGGTTGCTTGGAGATGGTTTGATATGGTTCCTTAATGTTTTTATGTTGTTGGTTATAACTTGGATTCATTTCCAACATGGTTTTATGAGACTTAGTTTTTGCCAAAGGTTAAACTTCAAAAACAAAACTTGTTTTGAACTCAAAATGAATTGTGTTCATGGTGGGTGTAATTCAATTATGAGTATGTGCATGTTACACCATGTTTAGGAATGTATTTGAAAAGTTTCTTGAGGTTTGAAAATGGTTTTGGATGTGTCCATGAGGTTTGATGATGATTTGGGTGAGTTTGGGCTGTTTAAACAGGGGTTTTGCTGTCAAAAATGACTTCTGCAGGAACCGGATCGATCCGGGGCTTCTGGAGGAGCTAGAGATGGCATTCTGCTAGATCCGGATCGATTCGGTTTTGGGCGGATCGATCCACTGGTCCAGATTAAGCACTATCGGCTTTTACAGAAACAGGCATAACTCACTCTAGAAAAGTCGGATTCGCGCGCCATTTTTTGCGTTGGAACCAGGACTCAAAGTCCTATCTTTTGGTATAAAATTTGCTATACCTTATTAATTACCATTTTATCCTTGGGGGTGTTTTGTAACAATAAAGTTGTTTGATGTTGCTAAACGCATGCGATTCTTAGTAATTCAAATGTTTCCTTGCAAATTAATGTTCACTAGATGGTCTTCACTCCTATGTCTCCTATGAATGCTTTCAGAAAGGCTAAAGATGGTAGGATCTCTAATGGAAGGGATAGAGAAGGTTTAGAAACCCTAACAGTTTCTGTAGTTCTCTGAGTGATAAAAGAACGATTAAGAAATTTTGTACGCAGCTGCCCTATTTATAAATTTTCAAATCGACTTTAAACCTTCGATCGATCGAACCTTCGATCGATTGAAGCACTTTAGATCAATCAAACTTGTCTTGACTTCAATCGATCGAAACTATTTTGATCGATCGAGCTTGTCTTGACAGTATCCTCTTGTGCCTTTCCAAGCATCCTAGTGGAGCTAAGAGTGGGACCTCCTAGATTCTTAATTATTGGCTCATAACAGTTGTTAATTCCCATGATCAAACTCTTTGATCAGCAAATTAACCAACTGGTCAGTTAACATTTACTCTAGTATAAAATGATAACTGCACTCCAACGCTGAAGAATATATCCAAAGCGATAACTAGACTTGTATGGTGTACTAATGTCCCTTTACCATCAGCATTTATAATCATATTTAGGTAGTCGGATAAACTGTTACTGTCAACCTGAATAGTGATTACATCTTTCATTCCTTGAGTCCCATTCATTCTTCATGATAACCAAACATGTTGATAACTCTTATCAACATGACTGCAGTTCTCAGTAATCAACTTGGTGACATTCTTAAGAGAATTCTTACTCTCCATCAGAGGGTAGATTCTATCTTGACAATATATGTTTACAACCCTATGAACATGACATACCCAAGATACCCAGGTGTTGATCTTTAAGAGCGCACTGATTGGTAAGTCAAAGCAGCCATATCCACAGTCTGTGTTCATAATCATCTCAAGATTGAGAACACTTACCTTATACAAGTTGTGAGTTCCTATCGACTATTGACAGTCTTCAGTATCAATAGGAAAACTCAGGTCAGTCAATGCACTATAAGCACTAGCATATTAACCAAGAATTATACAATAGTGATTGAGATTCATCACTCCATTCAATAGAAGTTAATCAAGCTACAGTGTAAACCTAATGAGATATCCAGTCTCATCATCTACTATGACAAATTCTAAGTATCAAAGAATAGTACTTCGTATCTCACTTGTATGTATCTCGTATGCACACGAATTACTTATTATGATACTTAGGGATCAACAATCATCTCATGAAAGAGACATACATAATAAACTGTAAAGCTGATATTCATATATTAAAATGCCAATGTCTCATACATAAGGTAATGGTTTAAGGGCACAATCCCAACATGAGTAAGACCTTAGAGCCTGTTTCTTCAAGGCTGAATCCATGGATTTCTATGATATACAAGATGTTAATATGTTGACTATAATCATACTTGGTCTAGATTCTCCATAGAATCCTAGATCTAGCTTAGTTTTGAGTTATGAATATCAGTTCATCAGTGGTGCGGTGACTTCAATGACGATCCGTGATCAAAGATTTTTAATGAATCATGATCCATTGGATTTGAATGAGACCAATTGAAAATTGTTCTTAACACATATATCTACCACTGTAATTTTTGTTTATCTCAATTATGTGGTTTAGATGGTTTGGTTATAGATCTTGTGAATGAGTCACTTTCTGTCCAGAATTTTAGAACAATGAACATCTTTTAAAATGAGTAGATCAGAACCTTAATTGAATTATTTTGTGTTTCAAAATATTTTTCCCATGAAATTTGGTGAGTTAATGAAAATTTCTGAGAAATTTGAATGGTTTAAGATTATTATGCTATTTTTAATAAATCATACAATATTGCTGGAAAGAGAGTTAACAGAATCTGAGTGATTTTGATCTAAGGTCAAACCCCAGAGTTTGAACCATGTGATCTTTGATTTTGTTTTTGATCTAGAAACTAGACTCACAGAGGTATGTCATATGTAAAAAAATCATCTAAATCAAATCGTGGAAATCACTGGTTTCTAATTTTTGAATGTTATGTAAATTTGGAATTCCTGAGCCAGATTTGATGTACATTGTTAATTTGGATCCAAATGACTCCTTAAGGCTTGAAATATGTCTTAGTTATGAATAATTGAAGTTAAATCTAGAGGTTAGGTGATTCAAATCAAATAGTTCATGTCATGTTTATCATCATGTACTTTTGGTCATCATGTTTAGAGATAAATATTGTAATCTAGAAATGTTAGAATATAGATTGTGATGACGAATTTTGATTGTTAACTTAGTTGAGAATTCTTTCCGATCACGTTAAAGTCATGTCACTTCTATGTTTACATTACATTGGCTCTAGGTTAAGGCATCTTTTGGCCTTCCCGTTGAGACTCGTATATCTATAGAAATGTTGTGATTTCCTTGGTGGGAAAGGGTCCAGGACTTTGTTATTTCCCCAATTAGATTGGTGAATCCTTGTTATTTGTATTCATCCATTGTCAAGCCCCGGAACATCAAAAATAGAGAAAAAGAATTTCCTTTTTGGGTCCATAGGGAATGACTGGTGAAGTCATTGAATTGTCCACACCATGCAGTTCCAAATAATAAAGTAAGAGACAGTAATAACAACTAAACTCACTGGTCATAACAGAACTTACTAACTATTACATCTGAGTGTTTAAACATTATATAAAAGAGTCTGGAGGCAACACATAAACATAGTAATAAAGTCAGCAACCGACATAGAGCTAATATCTATTCTAGTCTTCAAATAGCGTATACATAATCGCTAGTGTCATAGTCTTGCCCCGCATCTCCAACCTCTGCAGGTCCATCCCCGACATAACCTTCTCCCGGGTAAAATCCATCCTCATGGTATAGTTCATCTCCTGCATTGTAAGTAGCAGGATAGTCTGGACGGGGAATGTCTAGGCATAAAACGCTGTTAGCTGATTAAAAGCTGAGTAGGTAGAAGCTACAATAGTATCATAAGCATAATGTGATTACCTATTATGAGCGATATAAACAGAGTTCTACTAATTATATCTTTCCCTTTATTGCGAACCATTAATCGGTTACACGCATCTTATTATACGATGACCGACAACAGTACTCTTGATTGAAGAATAGACTCGATAGTTCAACTTTGTCGATATACCATTATTTTGTCCACTTCTTTTAAGGACCTTAACTGCCCACTGCATGTCATGGATACCACGTCAGTCCATCCCCTGCTTTTAAGGACTTAAACTACCCACCGCATGTTAGGGATACAACATTTTGAATAATAGCATATCATCTTATTGCCACGACTTAGCGATGTCTACCAGTGATCCTCGTCCACCGCTTTTAAGAACCTCATGGATCATCTGGCTATCTTAGGACTACTTGGTTCCGTCCACCTCTTTTAAGGGCATAATCGCCCACCGCTTTTTAAGGACCTATGACCAAGTGTCTGCCCACGTACAATTCCCAAAACTTATCAAACCTACTTCAGTTCCGAACTAACATTGACACATAACAGTTCCCATTGTGGCCTGACTACTCCGATTGGAATGAAACAGATACCAAATTGATTCTTGACTACCACATTATCTCACGTTAAGAATTGTAATGATCCACTTCCTTGTCTAGCAACAATATTGTCCGCTTTGGGCCTAAACACAAAGAACTTCCCTGGGGTCACCCATCCCTGGTGCTGCTCTGGCAGCAGCACGCTTAACTGTAGAGTTCTTTCGTGTTTAGATCCCTCACAATTTTAAAAGGCCTTGTTGCATATAGAGGGGCGATTAATCCTTATAAACTAGTCCAGAAACTTCACCCTAGGCGATGTAGGACAAACCCCCACACTTGACCTCCTCATCTATCTTGGCCTTCCTGCCTCAGGAATATTAGCTCTTGGTCGTCACAAGAATGTTCTCACATTATTCTTAATCATGTCTCATTATTGCGTTGCGGTATTCTTGATTCAACCAATAACGTATTATGAAAGTACGAACCAAACAACTAAGAAGTTCACAATATATATAAATAGAGATATTCCAAATCTATACGTACTAATCGATTGAAGTCATTTTCAATCGCTTGGAAAAAGTTGGTTTCAATCGATTAAAACGTTTTTAATCGATTGAGGAGAATAAGTATCGATTGAAATAGCTTCAATTGATCGAAGTTAAATAGGTTCGATTGATTGAAAAAAGTTTGATCAATTGAAAGTAATCTTCTCCAAAATTGGGCAGTGAACGCCCAAAATTTATGGGATGTTCTTGGGTTCGTTCTTTACGTCCAAAACTTGTAAAAACATATACAAATGCTACTGAGTGAGTTTAGAACTCACTGAAACATAAGGGGTGTGTGGTGTGAGCTCGGTGAGCTTTGAGCTTCGATGGAAACTCCACCTCCTTCTCTCTCTCCTTCTCTTCTACCCCTTCTCTTCTCTTCTCTCTGTCTCTTTTCTTCTTCTTCTTCTTCTTCTTCTTCTTCTCCTCTGCTCCTTTTTCTTCTCTCTCACAGATTATATATATAGAGATTATATATGTGTGTGTGTGTATATATATGAGAGTGTGTATAAAATATATCTCTTCTCTCTCTAACCTCTTTCTAATTAAACAAACACACACATACACACACGAGCACAACTTATATATATAGAGAGATTAAGGGTGAAAGGTGGCAACTTCCTCACAAACTGGGGAGAAAGATCTTTCCACGTTCAATCGATCGAAGCATTTTTGATCGATTGAGAATAGGTCGGTCAGAGTTCAATCGATTGAGAAGGGCTCAATCAATTGGGAAGAGGGACCACGTAATAAATTATATCGGCAGGGTTTTGATCGATTGAAGAGGGTTTGATCGATTGAACTTATACAATTTTAATCGATCGAAGTTAGTTCAATCGATTGAACATCACTTTACAGATATGGTCTAGGCTAGTACACATAATCTAATTTATTACATATACATACAAAAATACAGGGTATTACATCCATGTGGAATAACCCTTTGTTTTTGTAGGTCTATCAAGGTATGATTCCTCATGTTCTATCTATTTAGTCTTAATTGTTTCATCAATTTTAAAACTCCAGGTGCGACACTTTAGATTAGGGTGATGCCTTATGTGTTTATGTGATTTAAAGACCCTTTTCTTAGGTTTTCTATTGTTGTATGCATTGCATGTTTTCCTATCACAGTTGGATCTCGGTGAGTTTTCTCGTTTCTCCATGCGTATTATGTTGCCTACTATTTGAATCTACTTGGTTTAGATACCTCTTTTAGCAATCTTACACCCATTTTAACTTGTTTGTGCTATATATATATCTATGTATTGATTGGGACACACATAAACTTTTCAATTGAATAAAAAGATGGTGACTAGAGGCCTATTCGTGATAGAATGAGAGAGGGTGCTTTAGTCCCACTGGGCTCCTTCCCCTCTCATTCCATAATCCCCGGACCTAGAAATCTTTGGTTTCATAGAAAAGTAGCTTTTAAAATGGTTTCTTAATTTCTTTCCTTAAAATTAAGTGGCAACTCTTTCTTTCTTTGTTTTGATTTGAAAAATCGAGAGAAAGGCCTAGAGTGGCCGTGGACTGTGGGCGGTATCCACAAAGAGTAATGCTATGTTTCCCAAAATTTCTATCCTCAAAGTGCTTCCCAAATGATGTTGTAGTGGTGCCAGGTAAAAAAGTTCCAATAAAATTCAACTGGTATCATTGTATTAGACTTGGGTCCACTGCCACATCATTTAGGAAGCACTTTTGGAATATAAATTTGGGAATCATAGCATCATTCAAATGAAAATGAGAATGGAATGTGCCATATGTCACCCAATAAAGATCTGGGTAAGCAAAAATTGATGAAGTGAGCCCTCTCTTTGAAAATGTTAAATCCTAGATGTTGTGACCTATGGGACCTATAATACAAAATCTGGGGCACCTCTAATTACAGTGGACGTTATATAGCCTCTCGCAGTAATTTTATTTCACAAATCACAGGTTGTTTAACTCTTTATTTATTTATTCCACACTAGAGGTAGAGAGAGAGAAAGAGATGAGCAGTAGCAGTAGTACGAATGTAGCCCACTCGCTGGCCTTCCAGGTGATGAGACTATGCAGACCAACCTTCCATGTCGACACTCTTCCTCTCAAGTTCGATCCCTTCAATCTTCTCGCCGGAGAAGACCTCTTCAACGATCCTATTACTGCCTCGAACCTCCCTCATCTTCTCACCATCAACAACTCATTAGATCTCACTTATCACTCCAGATTAATCCTCGATGACCCTTTCGACTCCATGGGCCTCTCTGCCCTCCTCGTCCTTTCCCAAGCCTTTGGGTCCACTTTCTCTCTCATCTCGGTTATCGTTTTTGGTCATGTGATAAACCATTGGAAAGGTATGGAAGTCTAGTTTTCAATGACTTTGGTCTCATTCAAAAATAATTTATAGATTTTGAGTTATGATGAAAAAGGTGAGGATGACTCCAAAAAGGAGCTAACTAGAGATGCGTAGAAGGGCTATTTTGTCCTAAGTGATTTTTGGCCAACATGAGGGTTTGGGGCTTCATTTAAAGATAATTTAGGAATATTTTTTAAAGGGAGCTCTCGGGATCCCACCCCGATGACCGAATTTTGCTCAATAAAGGCAATTTTCGTCATTTCATGTGAAATGGCTATCCTAACTTTGGCTTTTGTCTCTAAATTGAGTTTCTAACATACCAAAGTCTTCCTAGAGGTCACTCTAACATGTCCAAGAGACCACGGTGCTTCACAGATTTCTTCTTCATGCAATCAATAAATTCTAATTCCAGTCATCAGGTTGTTCTTGAGGCGTGGTTCCTTCTGTCAAACGGACGGACAAAAATAGGGTGTGAGTGTCTCCAGGCCCCCCATTGAAGGGGAGGAGAACAATTTTTATGGTGCAAAGGATTTCCTAATACAAATATAGTATCCTAGCTGATTTAGGAGACTGATTGGATAATTGTAGCCTTATCTTAGAGATCTCGGATTAGGGTAATACTCATCACCAATTGATATATGAGTGTTGAGTCTATGCCATGATGGGCTCTCTGTTGGGCTAGATGTGGTTGACTAGGACTGCTCTGCTGAGTGTGCACCCATCTGTGGACTACCTACCGAACCCTCATGTTAGGTAGGTCAGTCAGTCGGGTGTCATGGCCACCTTGACCACTATAGGCGTGTCAATGGGGATATCAGGTAGGATTTTATCCCCTCTCACAGAATTCAAATATTTGCTGAGTTGGAGAAGTTTTTTGCCAAGTTTGGGAGGATTCCCCTAGAAATAGGGGTCAGATAGATTTCATACAGACTCTTCATTAGTTTGAGATACCATGTAGGATTATACAACTGTTATAAAGAATATTTTTTTTAAAAAAAAGAGGGAATTTTTGTTCTTCCCGACCTCCACTCGCTGACCATTTTAGTAATTATGTTAATAATACAGGGATAAAATGGGAAGACTGTAGACACCCCAATTTGACTGAACTATCGAACTTAGGGGGGATCATCCTTGGATACAATGATGATACTGTCCGCTACATTTGGACAGTCTTTGAAGAGCTCTCCACGAACTTCTGAAAGCTTTTAAACCAATTTTTGAATTGAAAAGAGTGAAAAGACCTTCAAGGATGCGTTTCTATGACCTTTGAGTAAAAGTACGCACAATGAAGAAGCAAAAGTGCTTGGGATAGTCCTTAGATCCAAGAAAAGAGGTTTAAGAAATCAAAATTTTACTTTACCTATTTTAATTATTTTTATAAATATTTTAAAAGAAAAGCAAATAGACAAAATTGATAAAAACCAAGGAAGATAAGCCTTCAAAATAAATTTAACTCATTCGAGGCTTCGAAACCTTTCCAAATATATTTCATGTGCAATTTTTGAAGCTAGAATGGGTTAGATAAGGATTTTCAAAGGATAAAAATGAAAATGAGAGAAAATGAAAAATAAGAAAATGTTTAAAAAGCAAGAGTTGGCACTCGGTGAGTGCAGGTGTGACAATTGCTGAGTGCTGTTGCGGCACTCACGAAGTGCCGCAACCACTTCTTTGAGTGCCGCGCTTGACACTATTTCAAAAAATAAATTGTTTCTAGAACTCTCCTTGGATCTCTAGAATATCCCAAATGACCCCTTTTCATGAGTACATATTTGATACCCTTAATTCACTCTTTACATGCTGAGATCCTCTTAAAAGGACAAAAGTTCCATCTACTTCAAGATTTCTGTATATATAGACTTTTTTCAAACGGAGAGGAGGTTGGAAAACTTGAGAGAAGAATTAAAGTTGAATTACAGGAGAGAGAGAGAGAGAGAGAGAGAGAGAGAGAGAGAGAGAGAGAGATAGATAGAGAGAGAGAGAGAGAGATAAACTCAGATTGGTAGAGAAACTTGGTCTTTCGAAGATCAAAACCAATAAACAAGAAGGTTTTTGAAGATCGAAAACAAGAAAAGAAGAAGAGTTTGAAGAAGAGAAATGAAGAGGACCCTGAAGATTGATTCAATTCAATCAAATTCTTAGAAGATCTGAGTATTTCCAGAGGCGATTCTCTCATCTATGATCTTATATTTCATAATTCAATCACAATTTGTAGATTTCTAGGATTTTTACACATTTTACAAAGTTTACTCCCCTTCATTTCTCTACACACCACTTGATCAAATTGTAATTGAATTCCTATTGAATTGTTGTTGATTTGGATCTAAATGATCATATAATTGATATAAAACATGCTTTCAATAAGGATCTAGTCATGGATCATCCAAATTTGTATGGATTTCATCTCTTCTCTCTCATGCTCTTCTCTTGAGGTTCATGGAATTTTCTATATTCCATTTGAATCTCTTAAGATTAGATTCTCTAATTCTCTATAATTTCATGATTATAAGAGGGTGGGTTAGAGTTGATCTAGATCATGTCTATGAATACTTGATGGATCTAAGCCTATGTTCATGGCTTTGGTTCATTCATTTAGAGTTTATGAAACTCTCTATGTTTCATTGAATTCTATGGAAAATTGGGTTCTTAATCCTCAAAGACCATTAACTTGGGAGAGGATTTAGATTTAGATAAAGTTGACTATATGATTTGATTATTAGATTCAAGTGAACTCAAGTGCTCAAGTTTATTCATAGGATTGAGTAAGACCTTAGAGCCCGTTTCTTCAAGGCTAAATCCATAGATTTCTATGATATACAAGATGTTGTTGTGTTGACTATAATCATACTAGGTCTAGATTCTCTATAAAATCCTAGATCTATCTTAGTTTTGAGTTATGGATATCAATTCATCAATGGTGCAGTGACTTCAATGATGATTTGTGATCAAAGATTTTTAATTAAATCATGATCCTTCAGATTAGAATGAGACCAATTGGAATTTGTTCTTAACACATAGATCTACCAATGCAAATTTTGTTTTGTCTCAATTATGTGGTTTAGATGGTTTGGTCATAGATCTTGTGAATGAGTCACTTTCTATCTAGAATTCCAGAACAATCTTTTAAAATGAGTAGATCAGAACCTTAATCGAATTGCTTGGGTTTCAAAATATTTTTTCCATGAATTTTTGTGAGTTAGTGAAAATCTCTGAGAAATTTGAGTGATTTAAGATTAATATGCTATTTTTAATATACCATACAAGATTGCCGAACAGAGAGTTAACAGAATCTGAGTGATTTTGATCTAAGGTCAATCCCCAGAGTTTGAACCATGTGATCTTTGATTTTGTTTTTGATTTAGAAACTAGACTTACAGAGGTATGTTATAAGTGAAAATCATCCAAATCAAACCATGGGAATCACTATTTTCTAATTTTTGAAGTTTGTGTTTCTGTTCTATAAAATTGGAATTCCTGATGCAGATTTGATGAACATTGTTAATTTGGATCAAAATGACTCCTTAAGGCTTGAAACATGTCTTAATTATGAATAATTGAACTTAAATCCATAGATTAGGTGATCCAAATCAAATAGTTCATGTCAAGTTTATTATCATGTATCTTTGGTCATCATGTTTAGAGATAGATCTTGTATTCTAGAAATGTTAAAATATAGATTGTGATGATGAATTTTGATTGTTAACTTAGTTGAGATTTCTTTCCGATCATGTTAAAGTCATGTCACTTCTATGTTGATATTACGTTGGCTTTAGGTTAAGGTCTCTTTTGGCTTTCCCGTTGAGACTCGTTTATCCATAGAAATGTTGCGATTTTCTTGGTGGTCCAAGACTTTGTTATTTCCCCATTTAGATCTAGGTGAGTCCTTGTTATTTGTATTCATTCATGTGGACTAACCCTTTGTTTTTATAACTCTATCAGGTATGATTCCTCATTTTCTATCTATTTAGTCTTAATTGTTTTATCGATTTTGCAACTCCATATGTAACACCTTAGATTAGGGTGATGCCTTATGTGTTTATGTGATTTAGAGACCATTTTCTTAGGTTTTCTATTGGTGTATGCATTGCACGTTTTCCTATCGCAGCTGGATCTCGGTGAGTTTTCTCATTTCTCCATGCATATCATGTTGCATGTTATTTGAATCTACTTGGTTTTGGATACCTCTTTTAGCAATTTTACACCCTTTTCGACTTGTTTATGCTATGTATATCTATATCTATATATTGATTGGCACACACATAAACTTTTCAATTAAATAAAAATGATGGTGACTAGAGGTCTATTCATGATAGGGTGAGAGAGGGTGCTTAAGTCCCACCGGACTCCTTCCCCTCTCATTCCATAATCCTTAGACCTCGAATTCTCTGGTTTCGCAGAAAAGTAGTTTTTAAAATAGTTTCTTAATTTCTTTCCTTAAAATTAAGTGGCGACTTTTTATTTATTTATTTTGATTTGTAAAATCCAGAGAAAAGCCCATATGCACAAAGAGTAATACTATGTTTTCCAAATTTCTATACTAAAAGTGCTTCTCAAATGATGTGGTAGTGATACCATGTAAAAAAGTTCTAATAAAATTCAACTGGTCTTATTGTAGTAGACCTAGTTCCATTACTACATTATTTGAGAAGCACTTTTAAAATAGAAATTTAGAAATTATAGCACTATTCAAATGAAAATGAGAACCAAATGTGCCATATGTCACCCAATAGAGATATGTATGGGAAAAATGGGTGAAGTGAGCAAAAATGCTCGGATGAAAATGAGTAATGCTAGATGCACAACAAAATGCACAACTAAATGCACAATCCTACTTAAAATTATTGGACCTCGTGCTGAAATAGCTGTACACCCCATTTTTTTTTTGTCTTTTTGTTGTATATAGAATTTTCAACACGAAATACAACAATTTTAAGCAAGGTTATGCATTTGGTTGTGCATTTTATTGTACATGTAGCATTACTCGATGAGAATATTGAATCCCAGAGATGTTGTGACATCTGGGACCTACAATACAAAATCCGGGGTACCTCCAATCAGTGGCGGACCTAGGATTTTGTGCTAGGGGGGCCAAGTTCCATGCGGGGGTTCAGGGGCAGCGCCCCCGAAATTTTTTTTTTTGGGTCACTTATACATATTTTTTATTTTTAAGTGAGACAAATAGTCGAACAAGTAGTTGTGGCAAATTTGATTTAGACATTGTTTATCTCCTGAGCTGAATAAGAGGATATTACTCTTCCATTTCACTATTAATAGGGACTTTTAATGTCACACTGTCACATTAGTGAATATTGTTATTAATTCTGCAATGTTATTTTTAACACATCACCATTTTAACATAATAAAAGTCAAATGGACACATCACAAATTTGAGGGACCACTATATAAAATATTTTTAAATCTTCAAAATTCTATATAAACCTCAGAATTTTTAAAATTTTTGAAGGGCCGGCCCCCCCCCCCGGGTCTCCATTTGGGTCCGCCCCTGCCTCCAATTACAGTGCACGTTATATAGCATCTCCCAGTCAATTTCATTTCACAAATCACAGGTGGTTCAACTATTCATATATTGATTCCACACGAGAGAGAGGGAGAGAGAGAGAGAGAGAGATGAGCAGTAGTAGTAGTAGTACGCAGGTAGCCCATTCGCTGGCCTTCAGGGTGATGAGACTATGCAGACCAACGTTCCATGTCGACACTCCTCCTCTCAAGTTCGATCCCTTCGATCTTCTCGCCGGAGAAGACCTCTTCGACGATCCTATCGCCGCCTCAAACCTCCCTCGTCTTCTCACCAGCGACGACTCATCAGATCTCACCTATCGCTCCAGATTCATCCTCGATGACCCATTCGACTCCATGGGCCTCTCTGCCCTCCTCGTCCTTCCCCAAGCCTTTGGGTCCGCTTTCCCCCCACCCTCTCTCTCTCTCTCTCTCGATGCCCTTATGGATATGGTGATTGAGGAAATTGCGGTTTACTTCTTTTTTTTTTTTTTTGTTCTTTTGCAGGGCGATTTATTTGGGGGAAACGTTTTGCAGTTATATAAGCATCAACAACAGTTCGAATTTTGAAGTCAGGGACGTTATAATTAAGGTGATCTCTATGGAGAATCGTTGAACTAGTATTACATGTTATTGGAGTGTTTTTAACTGATAATTGGTATCTTATTTTGGGATGACTAATTTAAGGGATCGTATGGTAATGTTTCTGTTTTTAGTTTTTAGTTTTTTTTTTTTTTTAAAAGGGAAACCAGTTTCTGTATTATTTTCTAAAACTGAAAACATAAAACCTGTTTGGTAAGGTTATTGATTTTTTAAAAATATGAAAATAAAAATAGGAAACACTTTTGGTAACAGCATCAATGTCAATTTTAATTTTCGAAATACCTTATCAAAATACATTTAAGGGCAGCCCGGTGCACGAAGCTCCCGCAGTGCGGGTCCGGGGAAGGGTCGGACCACATTGGGTCAAATGTACGCAGCCTTACCCTGCTTATTTGCAAGAGGCTGTTTCCACGACTCGAACCCGTGACCTTTTGGTCACACGGCGGCAACTCAAACCGTTGCGCCAAGGCTCCCCTTCACCTTATCAAAATACATTTGAAACACAAAATGTTGTCTTAAGAATTTTTTTTCAAAAAAAAAATGTGGCCAACATTGTAATACACATTATGCTAATACAATTCCTAAACGCATTATTCATGTGGGCACTATTATTTTATTATTATTATTAAATTTTTTTTTTTGTGTGGACATACTTTTTATAGGTTCTTAGATGAATCTAAAAACGTGTTAAAAGAAGTGAGTGTTAAAACGAAGGGTCAAGGCCATTTGACTCAAGGGTCTAAAACCACTCTTAGGCTTAGTTTGGCCCTCATTTTGGAGCTTCTTCCTTTTTTAAAGCACAATTTCATGTTAATTCATTTCGCAACTAGTTTATGAGCTTTGCAAAAATTGAACTTAGGGCTTTTTTGGGGGAGCTTTTAAAAGCTCTAGAATGGAGGAGCTTTTAAAAGCTCAAGGTTGCTTTTTGGTTTCATGATGTCTTTTTGAAGAGTAGTGTGTCACTTGTATAAAATTTTCAAACAACTTAGTAATAAATTTCAGAAGCTCCTTTTAAAAAGCCATGTAGGGGCCAAACAAGCCTTACACATGTGAGGAATATTCCCAGCGTGTGTTTAACAAAAAAGTTCGTTTTCGTTTTAGAAAAACTGAAAACGGCTTTTTTGTGTTTTCGTTTTTTACCCAAATCTTAAAAACGTTTTTTGTAATAAAAAAAAAAACAAAAAGGTTACCAAACGTATTTTTAGTTTTCGTTTTCTATAAAAATAAAAACAAAAACAGAAAACAGAAAACCACAACGTTACCAAAGGAACCCTAAATTTGATGTTTTATGGTGTTTAATTGAGGTGATATTTGATTTACTTAGCTAGTAAAACTATATAGGAAAAAAGTTGATCTTGGGACTTGGAAGATGTTTGCCTAAATTTATGCTTTGATAATGCCCATCAATAAGCAATATACCTATGCGTGTTAGTGTGGTGATACCGATGAAGTGGTATCACTATTGGATTGAATATTTACTCTACTCACACAGGCACACACATACACAGTGTGGCGTACTTATTTACGAGGTTGTTAATTCCTTTGGTTATAATGAAGGATAGGAGGTGATGCGGTGCACTCTTGGTTTTCATCCAGCTGGTTCCTTTGCACTTTGCAGTGCTTGGGCTTGTGACTTTAAGCTTCACCTGTGCAGTGTTATTTCACTGTTAAAGCTTCTTAATGCATCTTTTTGGTGGTTCTTTTTTCCCCCCCTGCTTGCATTAACTATAAGCCATGCTTATGCGAGTCCATTTTCTTATTACTTCATATAGAATCCAAAACTGTTGCACACAAATGCAAAATGGACTGATTTGATTGAGAACTACTATAATTGTTAGATGATTTCGAGTGCCACATCCTATTCACACTTGTAGGAAATTTTAGATTCATGATAAGTATCCTTTTGTCCAGCGATGTTCCAACCTTAGAGTGACTAAAAAAATAAAATTACAGAAAATTAGAGAATTAAGAGTAGTAGGACATGATGTGTTTAGTTTCTAAATTGAAGCTCATACTAACCCAATGTTTTTTCAACCCTCAAGAGATAAGGGAGAAAGACCTACTTTAACAATCATGGACTTGGATGGGCAAGTATGTGTGTTGGAAAACAATAAATTTGATTGGTATCCTTGTGGTAATTCAATGTAGTACCTTGTATAAGCACAATACTAAATCGAGTATTGACTGATTACAGGCTGAAATTCAAACAGAGAGGCAGAGAATTCTGCTTTTAGATACATCAAAATCACCAGTTGAATCAATACGTGCTGGAGGTCGTTATGATTTCATTGTGGAACATGATGTGAAAGAACTTGGTGCCCACACGTAATTTTATCCAACAATGCCATCACTTTCTCTTCATGAGCACCTTAATTCATTTTACAACGGTAGTTCAATCTCATCACGTGATGTTACTCTACCATCTTTAGGCTGGTCTGCACTGCGTTGTACAGTGATGGAGACAGTGAGCGTAAATATCTTCCACAGTTCTTCAAGTTCAATGTTGCTAATCCACTTTCAGTAAGGACAAAGGTACCACCCCATGACCTACGCATAGGTCAAAACTGTAATTATGTTCAACTTGTTTCATTAGAATCAGGCCAGGGGCAATTTTTTTTCTTTCTTCTTTTTTCTTTTTCCCGCTGCCTGGCATGTCCTTACAGAAACATGTTTCATGTGTGTCTTTGATTTATGTCCTGTTTCTGTATTATAACATTGGTTTGTTTTGCTTGTGTAGGTTCGCGTTGTCAAGGTAGGTTGACCTTGGTTTAAATTGTTTCAAGAGTAAGTCCATGAATCTCATGAAGATATAAATTGAGGTGAACTGGGTTTGAAAAATAAAATGGGTGGTTGTCATATCTTTTACAAATTTTTGACTTAATAATTTAGAATTGGTGTGAATTGTGATGTTTAGGCTTGGAATGGGGTTTACTGGCGATTCCATGTTGAATTTCTTAATTTGTTGATTGCAAATTGTAACTGCTGATGTAAGCACCATCACAAACATGCTCAGCTGCTTGGTTTATATGCTCTATTTACTTCTATATTTGTACTTGCAACTTTTACCTTGAAGACAACATTTATCTGAGCTCTGATGGCTAAATGGGTAGGGTGAGAATTTTTCCGGCTCTGTTTTGATAGTTTCTGTTATTTCTAGTTCTTTTTTATCCCTCAAAATTTTGGTAATTGTTTGTAGAACTTACATGTTTCATGAATATGTAGTCACTTCCCATTTGTTCAAATGCCATGTCATTGGCTATCAGATCTGTGGAATTAAGTTAGGCAATTTTCTTGGTGATTCATCCTTCCCCTGATACTTGCGAGTTACATCCTCTTTCTACCACAGGAAACTACGTTCTTGGAGGCTTGCATAGAAAATCATACAAAGTCAAACCTTTACATGGACCAAGTTGAGTTTGAGCCAGCTCAGTATTGGAGTGCAACAATTCTTAAAGCTGATGAACACTATTCAGAAGACAGTGTTTTGACTAGGTGGTGCAACTAATGCATTTACGACTTCATTTTCATTAGAAATGTGGCTCAATTCAAAACTTGCCTGTGGTTTTCTCAATTTGTTGTTAATCTTTTACATCACTCCGATGTTGTATGCCAGAGAGATATTCAAGCCACCCATTCTCATCAGATCTGGGGGAGGAATTCATAATTATCTCTACCAGTTGACAATGTCTGCAGATGGTTCTCAACAAATGAGAGTTGAGGGAAGCAATGTCCTTGGTAAATTTCAGATAACATGGCGTACGAATTTAGGTGAACCTGGGCGCCTGCAGACGCAGCAGATTCTTGGAAGTGTGAGTGATTATTCTTGAATATATATGTAATTAGGAAGCGTAATTTCTACTGTGTATTGGCGTATCCGTGACATTTTCCCTTCTGAATTAGATGTGTAGTTTATCCAAAGTTGTTGTACATGTATTCTATGTGGGATGCATTTTTTCGCATCCACTTTTACAAGATCATAGAGAGACAAACCTGAGGGAGTGGGAAGGCTATAAAATTGCTGCACATTTATGAGAAATTTGCAGCTGGCCCAGCCATATGGCCGGGTGAAGTTAATGTCAAGAAGTACCTTCCTTAGAAGATCTCTCCTGACAATGTATTGGAGATTAGGACTTTGAAGTTTTCATTGGAATGTTGCAAGGCTTTACAGACACAGACGTGTGTGTGCGTGTTGTGAGTCCAAGAGGATGTGCTTGTGTCACTCTTGTGTATATGAAACTCCTCAACGAAGGCCAAAAACTACTTCTCAGCAGAGCTGATTAAAGTTTCTGCTCAGTGGTACTCTTTGTCCTTTTACTTTGATGAACTCTATACAGATTTAATCTCTTACAAAAAGTGACCTGAACACTGCTCTCAACATTGTCAGCTAAAAAATTGCCAATTGTGCTTTCTTCATATTCTTCCCTTCTTCTTTCTCTCCATAGTGTCATTTGGGCTACAAGTTCTATTTTGTTAGTAAAATCAGGATTAGTGCTATGCTTTTGTAAGTCATGATGGACATTGCTAACTTAATTTACTCTGAAGTAGTGTTGTGGAAATCCGCATGCAGATGCACTTTTAAGTAGGTAATTTGTTCAGCATGTAATATGTTTTCTTTGCTTTTCTTTTTCGCAGCCCATCACACGCAAAGAGATTGAGTTGCGGGCAAGAGATGTACCTCCCATCATCAACTTGGAAAAACCTTTTCTGGTAAGTGCTATTGAATACAATTATGATGCAGTTTAAGTCGTGAAATAGTTTTCTGGATGTTGACCTATCATCCTTTTAGTTATTTATCGGGTGGAGGCAAGCAACAACAATCCTCATTGGATGGTCAATATTTGCACATTGTCTTAGAACTTTAGCAGTCAATACTTATACTACGAAATGGAGACTTTCTTTTTAAATTCTATTCGTGATACCATGAACTACCATGGCATCATCTAATTATAAACTGTTTCAATGGAAATTGCCCTTTTGGGTAATTATTTATTTTTGTTACTCTAGAAACATGTTCAAGTTGTAGTGGAGTACATTCTCCGAAGTTCGTTCATATAAATGTCAAAGTGCAGAAAGAATATTATATCCGCCTGCAGAGTGGTTTAACTGCATTGCTTTTCCTGTTGATGTCAATATTTGTGCTTTTTTAAGAAGAAATTTTGTTTTGACCTTTTCCGTTATTATTATGGTTTGTTAACACAATTCATGGGCCATCACTGCTGTAGTTTTTTCTTAGAAATTGTAGATATCGTTCTGCTTTCATTGGAACAGTCCATCTTGAGGCTGCAAGAGGATTATTTCCTCAAGGCAGTCTCTTCTCTAACTCAAGCTTATTATATCATTTGGGTGGATATCATTTTTTTTTTCAAGTCCTATTTACCATTTGATTGAATTTGGATAGTTCACTCCTTGGGGCATTGCCCGGATATGGGCTGCCACCCTGAATCGTTTTGATGAGCCGAGAATCTCTAAAAACTAAACCATTTCTTTGTTGCAAAAACTTTTCGAAGTAGGAGAAATTAATGGGTCAGTATTCTGTTTATTTTATCGAATGAGGGACTGTTTGGGAACGCTCCGAACCGGCTCTTTGGTTCATAAGGGAACTTGTTGAAGTGTTTGGTGTGTCCCTGTGCCCAGTTATTGCACCCTTAAAACAGATCATGTTGGTTTGAATAACAATAGAATATGAGAGTAAGGATGAACCTGATCCTATTTTTCACATTCCAAAACACCTGAGTACATAATGTTAGTGATGGTCCTATTGTTTCTGCTAAAAGAAAGAACTGCAACGATTAATCCAAATATACCCTACCAACTGTTTGCTTACTATTTTATATGACTGGGATTTATGTGACTAGTAGTTCACTTTGTAATCATGAATACATATCAGTGATATCACCTGATGGGTTGCAATATGACAATGTCATTAATTTACACTTTTTTTTGGTGCTTATATAGGTACGCTTGAATCTCACAAACCAGACGGACAGGGTAATGGGGCCCTTTGAAGTTTGGTTATCACAGATTGACTCCCAGGATGAGAAGGTCATTATGGTTAACGGTCTCCAAAAAATGGTAAGCCATTTGAATAGAATTCAATCACCAATCGCTCATTCTGGTTAAAGGCAATATAAAGTGTATAGAGAGGCTATTATTCGGATATTGTCTTAGTATTGATCTAATCATTTGTTCACTAGTTCAGAATCTTATATTACTGATGTATATACATTTGATTCTAAGCCACGAGTAAACTTCAACCTTGGGTTTTTGGGGATCGCGTGAACTGCGAGCCTTAGAGATGAAATCCATGAGGTTTACGTTCTGAGAAAATAATTAAAGACAGGAGACATGATTGGAGATGCATCTTTTTGTTGTCCCTCTTTCAAGCTCATGGAAATGCTGCTTCAGGGTGCTGATCATCTGATTTGACACCCCATTTACAGGTTTTACCAGAGGTGGATGCATCTAGTTCGGTAGATTTCCAGCTGGTAAGTGTAATTATTCTGAATTCTTTGTTCTAAACGGTATGGTTAAGGATAAAGTTATTAAAACTCAACCTATTGTTTGTAAGCTAAAAGAAAGTGGTATTTGGTTGTCTGTTCAGCTTAAAATGCTGAAAATTATTTACGAAAAATATTACCAGAAGTAATTTTTCGGAGCAGTACTTGAAAATGAAATGCCCAGGTAATCAACACGAGTGTATTTCAATATATGTAAATAGAATTATATATACGTACCCACATATTTGTGCACAGAGGGGAGCCTTGGCCCAACAGTAAGGTTACTCCATTGTGACCCGGAGGTCACGGGTTCGAATCTGGAAACAGCCTCTCTGCATGCAGGGGTAAGGCTGCATACATCTCATCCTCCCCAGACCCCGCAATGGCGGGAGCCTCGTGCACTGGGCTGCCCGTTTTACCCACATATTTGTGCACACATATGTATGTACATGCCCATATACATGTATATATGAACACGTCTAGATATGCATTTTACTTTATACACACACACATTTTTTTTAGCTGGGCATACACAGTTACACAAACATTTATTCTGGCTTGTATGCTGCTGTATACTGTGTTTACATAATATTTAAGAAAGTATAGACGTGCCTAAAAGTGCATTGTTTGTTACTTGTACAATATTTTTCAGGTGTCAACCAAACACCTGAAAATAAGAAGGAAAATGTTTTTTTCATGGAAAAGATGTTTGAAAAACAAAACATTTCACTTCGACACAAAAGGAGCGTAAATGGCGGATTATTGTCTGTAATTCTGTTTACCTGGGTAGTGGTAACTTTCTGATAATGAATTGTGAAATTAGCAAGAACTATGCATCTCAAACTATTCTTCCCATATTAGGACTAGTCAATAGTCACGTGTATGTATTATGGTAGTGGCTTGCAGCATAGATAGTATGTTATAATCTGACGATTATTGTGCATAATGTTTACTTGATTACCTGTTGCATCTTCTATAACCTATTTTCTTAGCTGTACCTTATGTTTTGCAGAACCTGATCGCTACAAGACTTGGGGTTCAAAAAATCACAGGTGTAACAGTGTTCGACATGATAGAAAAGAAAACTTTCGAACCTTTGCTAGAAATAGAGGTTGGTATTTTGTATTTAGCTTGCCTTTAATCTTGTAATAAGCCATCGATCCGAATGCTTTATATCAACGTTTTTAGCCCAGTTCAATGAAAGATTGTGGGACCAGGTTGGTTTCTTAAATGGACTGGTTTTGCTCAAATGTCCCCCCGACTGAAAATGCTGTTATTATTGCATCTTTGTTCAACTCGATCTCCTAATATTCAGGGTATAGACATGTATTTGGTGTCTTAGGTACCTAATGTTCACATCTAAGTCCAGACGGTTAAACAAGTCAGATGCCAGGCACTTAGTGCCCATTTGGGTTAGATTTTAAATAATCACTTTTCTGGAATAAGAAATATATTATGAAAAGTTACAAATTGGAGCTTTCTAAAAAAGCTGTTTTTTTACCTTTAAAAGGAATCACGTTTTAAAAAGCTGTGATAAAGCTAATCAAAGCGATCACAAGTTTTTAAACAATCACTTATAATCCGAGAGATATTACTGTCCAGTTTCTATAACATTACTTTATGTGCCATCTTTATTTCCGATACAAAAATTACAAATATGAAATGTCCATTGACCATTCTTGTATAACGAAAGTAAAGAAAGAATAGAGAAATTACTACTCTGATCAATTGTTTGTGCATGCTGCAGATATTTGTTGATTCGGATTGATTTTCCAGTTAGGTTGCCTAATTGTAACTGGGGAGGCTGTGGGCAGGCTGATTTGAGTTTGTTTGGGAATCCTTCTATCGAGTTGAGCTCTTTATTGTCAAGTGCATTCATTAGATCAAGCAAATCAGTGCCACTTTTAGTTATCGGATTTTTGAGGGAGACCTGCTGCCGTGCTTGCAGGCAAGAATATCTTCAAATCCCATGAAGGTCAATTGAACACTATTTATTTATCTCTTAGAGGCTGTTTAGATCATACAAAACTGGTTTTGTTCAGGAAAGAACCAGTTTTAATAGTGCAGTGTTTTGTAGCTATTCTTTTCGTTACATAGGAGGCATTGGCTGAATTAAAATACCCAAGAACTGCTTCTTTATCAGACCAACACAATACTGGTTTTAGATAAAAGTTGAGATCGGGTCTAAACTTGAGCCTATTTTAAGCATTCCCAAACAGGGCCCGTAGGATCAACTGATGTTATGTATGATTTGAAAGGGAGAACCAAAATTGACTTCTGAATTTTTTTGTGCGAGGATGTCCAGAACTTCTGTACAGAAATTTAAAAGGTACTTGTATTAGTTGTATGAACGCAGATTTTAGAGGTATGCTTTGTAGTTCTATTTGAACTGCCTGGAAATTTTTGTTTAATAAATCAGGAGTTTGTTCTCTCTCTCTCTCTCTCTCTCTCTCTCTCTCTCTCTCTCTCTCTCTCTCTCTCTCTCTCTCTCTCTCTTGTTCATATTGTATGTAGGTGCAGGTGAGCTCCCCTTCGGCTACTGTAAGATAGAAAGAGAATCCTACTTTATAACTAGGGATATGTACTCTTATCTAATAAACCAGTACCAAGCAAAAAAAAGAGAGGAAAAAGAATGATTCCAAAATAATAGCAATGCGTCTGATATAAAGGATTTCTTGATTGACTGGTCTACCAAAGAAGATGATGCATGCCTACATTTTCTTTCCAAAATTTTCGAGCGTTTGAACTCTTTTAGAGTTGTGTTTTTGGTTGTTTGAATTATTGTTTGGTGTCCTTATTTATAGTTTCTGTGCTCAAAACACGACGCCCTTTTGTATATTGCCGTGGAAATTCTTGTTCAAGAGACGAGAAGTTGAATAATAAAATGGTCTTGTTTTAGCTATAGCGTACTTGTATGGCAACAACTTCTTCTTCAACAATTCAACTGCAGAACCGAAGTGGGAACGAGTTGGAATACTATTTAAAAAAAAAAGCAATTTGACTGTGTTCGATCTGATAAATGGTGTGCACAATGATGGCAAACGATTCAAGCGGCTGTCAACAAATTTTGTGGATGTCTTGCCACCATACATACTAAAAACCAAAGCGGCACAAATGAACAAGAGAATGTAAATTCTTGTATAAAATGTGTGTAATGTTGATAAAAGGAAGTAGGAATTGTCATGTCTGAGCAAAAGCTAAATGAATTATCATGACACTAAAAGTTAAGTGAATTGTCATGTAAGTCAAAAGCTAAATGAAATGAATAATATATAACCCATCCTTATTTTTACTCAAAAAACTTCAATACTTCTCTTCTCCAAATAAGAAAGTTTACTTTGAATATCTTTTAACATGTCTCAACATGCCTCCGATTCCTCTTCTTCTGATATAGTGGGTGGTCTTCATTTGACCATTGTAGAATTTAAAGGTACAGTGAAACTGGAACATCATACAAAATAATGAACATAGCAAGAACGTGAAGAACAATTTCTTATTTATATGCCAAGAATCCCAACTTAAATTTACAAGGGAACACAAAAACTGTAAAAAAAAAAATGACTACCGACGATAGAACTAGTGGAAAGTGTCTCACAGTAGGTATTGTGAGGTTGCCATCTAAATCCCCGATAAGCTATACATCACGAGACAAGTTAATTGCTTTATAAAGGCTTATAAGTCAGGGAGGTCGCCATATCACATAACTCCCTATAAGGACTCCCTAGGCCACACAACGCGAGATGAATTAATCTCGTGAAAGGCGTGTGAGGTCAAAGACTTTTAACTATGTGAACGACAAATACTGGTACGCCATAATGAGAAATGAAAAACTGAAACAAGATGAGAATTACAACTACACCAAAAATGCAACCAGGAACAAAATGGGAAACTTGTGTAGAGAGTGTTATTTTGGCCAGACTCATCATCCCCAAGCAGCCCAATTGGCTTCACTTCCAACCCTAGGCATGCTATTTGTCTTTGAATACTTATCAACCTTGAAGTTCGCTCCACACATAACCCCCTCGCTGTCTATTCTAGGCATAGCCTTCATCTTGTTCATTGGATGCTCATAGCTCATCAGCCCTCTTTCATTGTGGTACATGCACCCTGCATTTTGAATTAAATTAAAACATCAATGCTTTGACCAAAGCTCACACATGTAAAAATTTGTATGTGTGTGTATATATATTGTCTAGAATAATGTTGTGATCATTTTTAAACGGGAAAGGAGTCTAGGATAATATTGTGTTCACTTTTTATTTTTTATTTAATTGTGCACAAGGTAGTGCTTTCTCAACCCATAAACCCTCCACCGCATCCACCTATAGGTGGGATGGAATTCGTTACCACTGGGCCATCCCTTGGTCTCTTGTGTCCATTTTTAAACACACAAGAAAACTCCTATCACCTCATTTAAAATAGGGTAAATTATTGTGTACGAACTATACACCAATTTGCAGTTTTGTCATTCATTTTTCAATTATAGCAATTTAGTCCTTCATCGTTTAGGCTAATTGCATTGTCAATCTTTCCTCCAGAAAAAGTGACGGAAACTGGTAAAGTGGCACCACATGGTGCAATCTCAACCATTCACATGATGAATTTATGTAAACTTTTTTAGCAGGAGGCTTACTGAATGTTGACATTGCAATTAGGCTAAAATTTTAAGAACTAAATTGCTACAGATGAAAGATAAGGGATTAAACTGCAAATTGTTATTTAGTTCAAGGGCCCTTAAAAATTTGACAAACGAGCCCACTAAACTACTAAAGTAATTTTTCTTTAGGTCTTTAATTGTTCAAATATTTGTGCCCATGGAAGAAGAGTAATGATATGGTTTTCAAATTTGGGATATCCAAAAAGTTATGGGAGTGGTACCGTAGTGATATGTGATACCAAGACCACTGCAACTAGTACAATATGAGGGATAGCTATTAAAGCATTTGAGAACTAAATTTGAAATTTAAATTTAAGACCCATAGCAGTACTCATGGAAGAGAGACTTTGGTGAATTTGAGTTATTCGCACCAAAAATAAAAATAACATACCATTTGGAAAAGGGGCAAATGATTTTGCACAGCTTGCTTTTATGACCTTCAAATTGTCAGAAATTACCACATCCCCATCAGCTCCAATACCCCAAAATAGCTTCAAACTTTCATCTCCACCCTGTCCCACATAATATATACAAAATTTTCCAACTATAAGAAAATGAACTCGATTTTAAAAAGGAATTTTATTCCAAATTTTTTTAAAATAGATTTTTTGAGTTATAGGTCTAATTTGTTTATTTACTTATTTATATTATTATTTTAGTAAAAAGTTTGCCAATAGAAAACGTTATGTGAAACCTCCCGTACTTTATGTAAAAATTAAATAAACTAGTTATGTAAAATTTTACATATTTTTTGTAAACGCGCAAAAAAAAAAAATGTAAATGTGTAACACAAGGATTTGACTTGATTATATTTTGCTAATCATGGACTTTTGACCAAAATAAAAAAAAATGAGTTATTCTTTAAACTCAATTAATCCAAAATGAGGGATTTTTTTTTTTTTTTTGCTATAAATCAGTTTTAAACCAAATTCACGATTTAACCCTTTTTCAAGAGTGAAGAGAACTTACAAGTGCAGCAAAGACAGTGCCAGCCTTGGTATCATATAGTACAAACCCGAAATTGCCCTCCAAATCCCTGAGGACTTGATGGGCCGGGTATGGGCCTCGGTCACGGAGGGTCCGATAGGCCTCGATCACAAACATTGCCTCGTTGCCCTTTGATAGGCCATATTGCTTGTTAAGAGCAAATAGGTTGTTTAAGCTCCCCAAGAAAATGCAGTATATGTCATCCAAACCACAAAAAAACCTGCAAAATTATTAATTTTATTAAACTAAATTATAATGTTGAAAATTAAAATTAACTAATAAAAAAACAGAAAGATTCTCATAAAATTAATTAAATTTTATGGTTACCCACACCTATATCAATATTTCTTGAACCACTTGTCCGAATATTACAAATAAATTGTAATTTTATTCTTTGTCAAAAACTCGAATTACTCAAAACAATTGTAGCATGGACGTCGTGTTTTTGATATTTTTTTAGTCAATTTCTTACCAAAAACTGTCATTTTTTTTTTAATGATTGAAGATATTAAATAAAATTACCAATAATTCGGATGCTGAACTATTATTTATTAGTCGTAACAAGTCTCTATCCTTTTTGCTATTTTTTATTTTATTTTATTTTTATTTAGTGTTGTACAAATTAAAAAAGGTTTTAACTATTCATTACAATGAACTGTTACGTACATAATGTTTTGAACCAACATGGTCTAGGCCCATTTTTCCCAAAACGGCCCATCGTGTGGCCAGAAACAATGATTTTATGAGAAATTTTTGGGTTCTTAGGAAGTACTACCTGACAGTTCTACGTAATATCCTGTCATTAATCACAATGAATTTTTTTTTTTGTTTGCACGGAATTCACATCACGGGATCCACAAATATGTGGAACACAGTTAGATCTCACCGTTCAAAAGAAACAATGGGAGTAGTGGTGTCAATCGGGTCGGGTTGGCCCGGCCCGGTCCGCTTTTTTCGGGCTAAAAGTCCGGCCCGGCCCGTCACAAGGCCCGGTTCACATACCCCGGGCCGGGGTGGACACTCATCCTTCCGTCCATACCCCGGCCCGGCCCGGCCCGAAATAGTGAAAAAGCCCGGTCCGGCCCAAAGCCCGCCACGGTCCACTTCAAAAATAGAAGAAAGCCCGCTAGCCCGTCCGGCCCGGCCCGATATCTGGCCCGCTAGGCCCGGGTCATCGGTCCGGGGCGTACACACCCCCTCCACTCCCAAGCCCGGCCCGATGTTTGGTGAAGCCCGGCCCGGCCCGGCCCGAAGCCCGCTCGGGACCCGCTTTGATCGAGCCCGGCCCGGCCCGATTGACACCTCTTAATGTGAGGCTGTAAGTTACTAAGTGTATGACTATCATATGATACCCTCTAATCACCCAAAAATTCTTCAATATTAATTATGAGAAAATTATGGGTATCTTGAGAGTACCACGAAGGATGGGTGATTTGGGTGGAACCAAGCCTCTACATACAGGGTGCGTCGTGCAAAAATTTTTCCAAACTTTATAGCCATTAAAACACACAAAAAAAAAAAAAACACACACACACATATAGATAGTTATCGAAAGAGGGAGTACCTGTGATGAATGGAGTAATGCCTCTCAGGAGGGGCATAAGCAAGCAAGGCATTGCCACCAAAGCCAATAGAGAAAGCATTATTGGGATGAAAAGATAAGAAATCTTTCAATGTCTCTTGAGGAAGCTTTGGCTTCTTTGAATCCACCAATGAAGCTGGGCTGTTCAGCTCCTTTGGTGGATCTGCCAAACCCTTGTTGAATATAGCCAACATCTTTTTTTTTTCTCTCTCTCTATCTCTCCAACAACAAATCTTCAAAGAGATCCAAACAAATGTAACAAAGAACTGGTTAGGAAAAGTATGTGGATAAATGAAGATGCTATATGGTATATATAGTGTGTGTGTGAGAGAGAGAGAGAGTGAGTGGTGGCGGTATTATCCAATAAAAAGTAGAGGATAGATTTTCGAGAAATAAGGATTAAGTTGGAGTATGTATGAACACGTGGATCAGAAAAGAAAAAAAAGAAAAATCCAGATGAAAATAATAATAAGAATAATAAGGGTGTGTTTAATAACCCAATAAAGTGGAAGATAAAATGCAATAAACTCAGCTCTAAACTCTTGGGATTAAAAGGGGTGGATAAAAGGGTTTTGATGTTTTGAGCTGAGTTTTTGGCTTGGCTTTTCTCTGGTTTAGATTAGTTAATGTGAGCTAGTCTTTATTTTCTTGAGTTTTTTGCTTTGTTTTGTTTCCTGGGTTGTAATGGTGTTTTTGACCTTTGCTCTTGGTTGAATAAAATGTTCAATTTCCGGAAAAAAAAAAAAAAAAAACCCAATGAAGTGGTGAAAACGAAAATTTTCGACACTTATTTTGTTCCACTGAGTTAGATAACGTATCACTTAATTGAAAAAACAGCCAAAAAACCACTGAAAACTTTAAGTGAAAAATTTCACTGAAAATAATCACTGAATGCAATATATTTCGGTATTTGAAAAATTATTTTCAATACTGTAAATTCAATCGCTTAAAATTTTCAGTACTTAAAATTCAACATTTAATTTTCAGTTTTATCAAACGTACCCCAACACTCCATTTTAGTTTGGTTCTGAAATAGAATAGAGTTGAATAGAATATAATTGAAATGAATTCTTAATAAATTTGACTATTTTTGGTAGAATTGAAAATGAACGCAATTATAGTTTTAGATCAAACCAAACACAATAATTGCCACAAACAAGAATTGCAAATCAATTCTCTTTTTGTTTGTGATGAACCCAACGGACTGTAAGGAATAGCATTTTATTTTAGTGAAGTAGTTTTTGGTCTCAAAATATTGTAGTCAAATTCCAAAGTGTTGTATTTAATTAGATTTTAAAGTGCTATAACTTTGAAAACATTTTGATTATGAAACCAAAGTGGTTTTCAAAGGTAGAACTTGGTTAGAGTTAGAGACCAAATTCCAACATTTTGAGTCCAAAACATAATTTTTTTGACACCAAAATTAGAGTGTATGATACAACCAAAAATATTGTGAGAGTGTCCCCTTTTCTATTAGTTGTTAGTGAAATTTATATAGGATTAGCCCAGTATTAAATATTGGGTGTGAGTTAATGTTGAAATCTTTGTTCATGCTTTGAGGTAAAATTTTTATTTGTAAGAGAAACTCTTATATATATATATATATATATATGTATATACAGTCCGGATCTTAAGCGGGTGTCAAAAGACGGACTTTGGGATGGATCACTTTTAGCGACGAAAATGTCGTTTTTAGCGATGAAATTTTTCGTCGCTAAAAGCGACATTTTCGTCGCTAAAAGTGATCCGCCCCAAAGTCCGCCCCTTAACACCCGCACCTGATCCTCGCTATATATATATATATATATATATTTACACACGAAAAAATTTATGATACATCTTAATGGTTTTTATTCAAAAATGTTGTATCTTCAAATTACAGCAATTTGGGACTTGATTACAATATTTTCAGATTAAGATTATAATATTTTGACCCTAAATTAAATGTATGATAGTCCTAAACCATTAGGATGTATCAAAGAAGATCCGATGTACACCCTTATGGATTAGAAAGCAATACTATAATGGTGGAGGAGAAAATAGAGGCACATGAATTGGTCTTTGAGGCTTATCTACTAACAATGACACTCATCCGAGTCAGCCAATGGTGTGTATAGTGTCAGCCACAATTTGAAATCATACTTTGAGTAATGCTATGCTTTTTTATTTTTTTTTTCTTTTAAAAAACATTTTTTAATACATGTGGTAGTGGATCTCTCTTCATTAATGGTAGGGCTACTTCAACATCAATTAATCAATCAAAATCAACTAGATCCACTATCAAATGTGTTGAGAAATACATTTAGAATTATTGTTATTTTTTTTTTTTGGGAAGCATAGCTTTACTTATACCCCACGTATATATCCAAAGATTTAAGGGTAAATTACCTTTTACACCCCTGTGATTTGCCTCTGTGGTATTTTACCCCTCTGTAGTTTAGAATGTAACACATTACCTCCCTGTAGTTTTGCCTTTGTGGCACTTTACCCCCATGTAGTTTGGAATGTAACACATAACCCTCCTCTGGTTTGCCTTTGTGACACTTTGTCCCCCTGTAGCCAAAATAAATTATATAAATGACCAAAATAACTTCTTCTCCTTCTTCACCCTAATATACATGTTACACATATAGATTATTGAAAAATCTAAGTAGTGAGGCCAATTGAAAAAGCCAGAGCAGTGATTGTACTAAAAATTTTAAATTATTGAATTTGTAGTTATGAAAACAATATTTCAAAGAATACAGTGATTTTCATTTTTATTTTGAATTTTGAATAGATTTTTTTGCTACTTTTTCAATAAAGTAGTACATTATACATGGGTGAGACTCTTATTTTCTCTCTCTAGAATTGTTTGGTTTTTTCATTGACTTCTCTATGTTTTTTCAATCATCTGTGTGTGTAATAGGTATATTAGAGTAATGAAGAAGATGAGGTCATTTTGGTCATTTAAGCAATTTGCTTTGGCTACAAGGGGGTAAAGTGCCACAAAGGCAAACCACAGGAGAGTTATGTGTTATGTTCCAAACTATAGAGGGGTAAAGTGCCAAAGAGGTAAACCACAGGAGAGTTATGTGTTATATTATAGACTACAGGGGGTAAAGTGCCACAAAGACAAACGAGTAAAATGTAATTTACCCAAGATTTAATTCGCATGTTTCCTTGTAACATATATCCACGTGGGTGACCTCGATCCATTGGCCACTAAAGGATTTAATTATTGTGAAAAAAAAGAGAAGTATTTCTTTAGGGTAATAATGAAGTAAGTAGTTTCTCGTATAAAAAAGCGGTTTTTAACCGTCGGATGAAAATTTGATCTCAAGATAGAAACTAAAAATATTACTAAATAATTATCAAATCTTTATCTAACGGTTAAAAGCTGATTTTTCATATATGAAGTTATTTACTATATCATTACCATTTTCTTTAACTTTTCTTTCTCTGATAAGTCGTTGCATTTCTTCAGCTGTAATATTTTGAGATTTTTTTTTTTATTATATGAGAAACTAGAAGCGAACCCCTGCATGGCACGAGATGTAATTTTTAATTGTTTTTAAAAATAAGTAGTTACTATTTTAGTGTGATTCAACTTTTATTACTCCTAGATTACTAAGATAAATAAGAAAATCAATCTAGCACAATCTATCAATAATATCAGTTTAAAATTAGAAAATGCAACTGATAACCTATTCAATGTAAAACCAATCTTTGTTTACATATGTTCATCTACTAATTCTTTTTTATTTTTCATGAAAATTTATCTACTAATTGTAGTATATATCTTTTTTGGCAAACAAATCAAATCATAAGTTTATAATTATCTAGATATATCTTGAATTATATACATATATATATATATATGTGATTTTAAAAAATAAAAAAAATGAGAAAAACTACAGTGATGTCAAGTGGCAAGCTTCTGATTCAACTTTATAATATAGAGTTAATTGCACTTTTCACCCTTGAAGTATGAATGGTTTGACACTTTAGACCTTAATTAAAGTTTCAAATGCGGTATTTTGGACTTTAAAGTTTCACAAATGCAGCAAATAAGTCCAATTAGGCTTTTAGTGACAATAATTTTGTCATTAAAATAAAAAAAAAATTATTGCAAAAAGTATTCGAGAGACCAAATTGCGACTCATCCCAATCTTTAAGGATTAAAATGCCACATTTGAAAATATAGGGTGTATGTTTCATAAACAAGAAAAAAAAAAAGAAACTTTAGGAGTGAAAAGTGCAATTTATCTTGTAATATATATATATATATATGTATGATATTTATTGTAATAGTTATTTTGATGGAGCAAGTCAAAAAAAAAAAAAAAAGTAGGTCGGCTAATTCAGTCAACAAGTAGGTCGGTAAGCCAACCTAATGTTATCTTACTTAGGTCTGTCAATTCCTAGCCTATGCCATCAACCCAATAAATGGAGACATGATCCGTATAAAATCAAGGATAAATTACATTTTGTACTCTTTTAGTTTGGATGTAATTTTACTTTGGTTCTTGTAATTTTGATTTTGTCATTTTGGTAATTACAATTTCAGTTTAGGTTCAATACAATCCATTTATCAAATTTTCTCACAATTTTTCACAAATTTAGGTTCAATATATGTATATAAAATATAATTTCTCTAAGTAAATTTACCATTATGCTCCTACTGATACCTCTAGAGTGCAACACATGACCTATTTCTGTCAAAAATTGTAAAAAAAATTCATGAATGGACTACATTGAACCTAAACTGAAACTATAAAGACCAAAATAACAAAATTGAAACTACATGGACCAAAGTGACATCACACTCAAATACATAGTGTAAAGTGTAATTTACCCTAAAATCACATATTGACTTGTGCTTAAACAGCGGACTCTTATTAATATTTGTTATCACGTCAGCAAAATAGCCGTAGTAATTAACGAACATTTTTCCCTTTTTGGGATATTCGGGCTTTTGGAGTTAACTTTTGCATAAAATATTTGCATTTGAATAGTTTGTTAAAGACGCTATGTTTTTAGTGACAAAAGTAGAAGTAACTCTTCAAAGTACCACATAGGTTACTTCGTTATAAATTTAAAGAAAATAAAATTAAAAAGTCCTTTGAAAATGCTCGAAGTACTAGATCTAATGTGTTGGAAATTTATCTATAATCTTTATTGACATTTTGTGCCTTTCTTATAAGAACTCAACCATATGCCAATCAACAAAACAACCATTACAAAAACTAAAAATTTCAAAATTTTATCCTTTTCTTCCCAAAATGTAACTTGGCTACCTAGCATTTCGTTCCTCTTTTGCAATTCTTGGTTCTTGATCCTAAGCTCTTGGTTCATCATCTTCAAAGCTTTGTTCTTGCACATAAGTTCTTCATTGCTTGAATGCACTTCTTGGTTCATCCTCAGCCACTCCTCATTCCTCCTGCTTTGATCTAACTTCTTCCTTAGCAACATGGAACCGAAGACTCTCCCTCGTGGAGATGTGGGTGGATCAACCCAATTAGGCCACTCACGTGATATGTTTGTCTACATCAAAATTAATGTTATAATGTTAAATTTTGTCCTAAAACAAATCAAATTTCACCAATTTACTTTGAGATTTTTTTTTTTAATATATCACTCGCTATGTTCGAGTTCAAATATATCAGCGACCTCCCTTTTTTTTATGACGGGTTCATGGAAGGCACTAGTGAAATTAATGTCGTAATTTACTACTTTAGAGCTTATGTATAAATACTCACTTTAAGTTACAATATAGAGCATGCTGAAGTTTTGTTTAATTAACTTCAAGTGTAAGTTCACTTAAATTTTGTGGAAGGCAAATTTGTCTAAGATATCAATCATAAGAGTATTTACGTCCTTTTAAACCAGCCTTGTTAGGATATCATTGGTAAACATTCCAAAAACGAGGGTAACATTGTCAATTAGCCATGAAAAATATTGGTGCCGTCATGAAATTCCTATAACAACATTTTCATTTTAAGTGACGTCACATATATATTTTAAAGAAGGGTAATACTTTGGGCACAACTTTTTACTCATAACTTTTGCTCACAGCATTTTATGTGTCTATCTCTCTTCTGATGGATTCCACAATGTTAGTAGACCCACAGTGCCAGTGGGACCCATCAGCAGAGATAGACACATAAAAAGTTGTGAGCAAAAAATTGTGGCTCTAGAATTACTCTTTAAAGAATAAGGATGGCGAGTGATATAGTGAAAAATAGCGAGGTAGTAAGTGATATTTACTTTTCTTTGCCCTAATATATTAACATTTTAGATAAGGACTACACTTCAGTACTAATTCTTATGTACTTTTCATATCCCATTCTAAGAAGAAACATTGTTCCCAATCACTGCCATGATTTTGTTTGAGAATCAGTGGCAATCGATTGGACACAGAATCCAATCGTTTGTCATAGATTCTAAGCCAATCGATTGGTACTTTTACCAATCGATTGGGAGCCATTTCATGCCAATCGATTGCCATTCATAGCAATCGATTGGTATGCTTATGTCTTGGGCAGAGTCCTTTTAGTATTCCCGTAACTTCTATTTAAGAAACTAAGTCCAAATTGATCTTTTTAAGTTCAAATTGTAAACTGATTTTGAAATATAAGCCTTTTGATTAATTAACTCAATGAACATGCATGACGAACATGTTGAATATCATATACTTGATTTGTTTGTTATAGTTCATAGTTTTAATTGACTATTATTTCAGTTTTTCATTGCAAGTAAGGTAACCAACCTCTGTTTATGTGAAATTCACATACTTAGTGTTTAGGTCACTTAACTTAACCGTTTTGAAATAAGGGATATTAGAAGGATGAAACCCCAGTTGTACGTTAATGTTAAATCATGGTAGTGGTTGGTACTATGTGGATTCACATGTTCCCAACACTTTTTCATATATAATTTAAAATCACACTTCTCACTACTGTTTAATTAGCCATTACTTTACTTCAATTCATTAAGTTTTAATCTCGAAATTAGTAGGATTGCTAGAACCTCCACCTTAAAAGAAATCATCTTTTTTTTTTCTTTAGGTTTCAATCTAGATTTCTCTGTCCCCAATTTTTCGTCCCTTAGGAATACGACTCGGTCTTACTGGTTATCACTCAACGCGACCGTCTACGCTTGGACGTACTCTTAGGAGAACACATTTCCAGTCGTGTCAAGTTTTTGGCACCGATACTGGGGACGATAACAAAGGCCAGAAATTTTAGATTGATCCGATCTTTCCTTGTCCCATTTCTATCTTTTTTTTTTCTTTCCGTTCTTCAGATAACAAACTGTGTTGTTTATGTCCTTTTATGTCCTTTGACTCCACTGAAGCTTTCATCACAGATTTATTTGAAGACTGCATCAATAGTGCTGAGAATCCCATTCTTACTCCATCTACGTCTAACTCAATGTCTGACACGGAGAGTCAACAAGGAGAGAATATGCATGACCTCATTGATGATGGTCAATGCCCTTTACGAGAACTCTTAGCTCCTGATCGAACAGCTACAGCTTCTTGCATCCGTATCCCTCCACATACGAGTACATTCCATTTTTGTAATAGAATGATTCAATTGTTATTCACATTTCACGGGATGGAAAAAGAGAAGGCACACTTACATACTCGAGATTTCGAAGACGTTTGTAGCACCTTCACTGATCAAACCTGCCCAAGTGACATAATTCGACTGAAGCTTTTCCCTTTCACCTTGAAAGACAAAGCAAAGTCATGGTTATTGTCGCTAAAGCCGAACTCTATTTCTACTTGGGCAGCCATCCATGAAGCCTTTCTCAAAAAGTTCTTCACCAATCGGTTAACAACCGATATCTTGAGGCAAATCAAGACATACAATCAAAAAGAGGAAGAAACTTTCGCTGAGGTATGGGAGCGATTCAAGGATTTATTATTGCTCTGCCCACATCATGGTTTTGAGAAGTGGCGAACAATAAGTTTCTTCTATGATGGCCTTAGTCCAAAATCAAAGAAACTCGTAGAAACTACGAGTGACAGTGAGTTTATGAGCAAGAATGCTGACCAGGCCGAAGCACATTTTGAATGGCTAGCTGAGCATGCACTTGAATGGGAGACTTATGTGACAAGAACTCAAACAAGTTCGAGTTAAACTCAGAAAAGTATTTACCAGTTGAAAGCTGAGGATGGTTTAATGGAGAAGTACGAGCAACTGGCTCGTAAGTTGGAGGCATTAAAGCAAAGAAAGATCCCGTAATACAGTTTGCTTCTGAAGAATCATGTTCAAGCTGTCTTCAAATGGGGACATACCTCTCAACACTGCCAAATTTATCATGTTTATCAAGAACAGAATCCAATAGAGGTACATGTTGTAAATGCATCTGGTCGTTTCAACCCCAATGATAGGTGGAGTCATCCTAGTTTTGACCAAAGAAACAGTGCTGCCACAGCAAACCCGTCTCAACAGTGGCAGCCAAATCGAGGAAATCAGTACCGACCTCAGAACCAAGGGTACCAATAGAATTACCAATATCAGCAAAATCCTTCACCTCAACAACCTAACTACAATAAGGGGAACAACCAATCTACATCCAACACTTATGTGCCACCTCATAAGAAGGCATAAGAGGATCCTAATTCACTTATGATGCAGCAAATAATACAGCTGATGAGTAAACTCAATACAAGTGTGGAAAGATTGGCCGCTCAGCAAGGGGATAGAGAGAGAATGATGTTCCCAGCACAACCAAAGCCAAATCCTAGAGGTCAACATTCAGGTACTGGCCCTTCGGGGTCAGGACCACATGAAGAGGCCAATGATGTAACTGTACTAAGGAGCGGAAAAGTGTTTGAGAAAGTGTCTACTCCACCACAATCCGTGGTTGAGATGGAAGATGAGGTCGAGAATGAGGAAGAATTAGTGTAAGAAGAGAAGGAGGGCAAAACAGTTGAGCCTGAAATAACAGTTCTCAAGGATGCCGAGATAAAGAGAAGGCCTGGAAAAGAACCCCTTCTCGAGGAGGCACCCAAGTGCCCTTTTCCGGCACCATATCCTCAGAGGTTGAAGAAACCTCAATAAGAAACCAAAAGTCAGGAGTTTCTAGAGTTATTCAAACAAGTAAAAATCAATCTCCCACTCCTAGATGCGATTAAACAAGTGCCTTCTTATGCCAAGTTTTTAAAAGACTTGTGCACTGTTAAGAGAAAGCAAAGTGTTAAGAAGAGTGCTTACCTGGCCTGCCAAACAAGTGCAATTTTCAAACACGATTTGCCTGCTAAATATAAGGATCCAGGTACACCTACGATTTCTTGCATAATAGGTCAGAAGAAAGTGAACAATGCACTGCTCGACTTAGGATCGAGTGTAAATCTCCTACCTTACACTGTCTACCAACAGCTAGGGTTAGGGGAGCTTAAACCCACTCGAATTACTCTCCAACTTGCAGATAGATCGATTAAATATCCTCGAGGAGTCTTGGAGGATGTATCAGTCTAGATTGACACCTTTGTCTTTCCTGTTGACTTTGTCATTTTAGACACCGAACCAGTATACAATGCCGAATCCCAGATTTCGGTGATCTTTGGACGTCCTTTCCTTACGATGATCGATGCAACAATCAAGGTAAGGAGTGGAGTTATGACCGTGGTGTTCGGGAACATGACATTAAACATTAAAATCTTTTCGAATCCCAAAATTTTTGATGATGAAGATGAAGTAAATTGGTTAAAGTCGGTAATTCAAGATTGTTTTGATTCAACTGCTCCCTCTGATCCTGTGGAGTCCATTATGACTAACTCTTGTTACAAATTGGATAAATGTACCACACAAGATGAAGAGATGAGTCATATGTGCGCATTATTGGAGGTTATGGAAGAGGAAGTTGCAAAGACAATGTGGACGGCCCAATATGAACAATTAACTGCCAAAGACAAAGTTGGCAGTACCGTCGAATCTGCAATTTCCAGAATTAGAATTGAAAGAGCTCCCAAAGGAATTGAAATATGTATTTTTGGGAGAAAGAAAGACCTTTCTTGTAATAATTTCATCCATTTTGAATCAAGAACAGGAAAGTAAACTGATAAAGTTGCTCAAGCAGCACAGGATTGCATTGGGATGGACTGTTGCAGACCTACGAGGAATAAGCTCATCCATATGCACCCACAAGATTTATCTAGAGGAAGACGCAAAACCATGTCGGCAGATGCAAAGGCGTGTAAACCCAAACATGCAAGAGGTAGTGAAGAAAGAAGTTCTGAAATTGCTTGATGTTGGGGTAATCTATCCGATCTCGGATAGTCCTTGGGTAAGTCCGACTCAAGTAGTGCCGAAGAAAGCTGGCATTATAGTGGTGGAGAATAAGGAAGGAGAATTGGTGCCTACACGTGTGACCACGAGTTGGCGCATGTGTATTGATTACAGAAGATTGAACGCGGTGACTCAAAAAGATCACTTCCCATTAGCTTTCATGGACCAAATGCTTGAAAGAGTGGCGGGTCACTAGTTCTACTGCTTCCTGGACGGTTATAGGGGTTATAACCAAATTAAAATTGATCCTGCTGATCAAGAAAAAAACCACTTTCACCTATCCGTTTGGAACATTTGCATATCGCCGGATGCCATTCGGCTTATGCAATGCACCTGCTACGTTCCGGAGGTGCATGTTGAGCATTTTGAGCGATATGTTTTAAAAGATCATGGAAGTTTGTATGGATGATTTCTCCATATTTGGAAGTAGTTTTGATGATTGCTTAGGAAATCTCCAGAGAGTTTTACAGAGATGTGAGGAGAAGAACTTGGTCCTTAATTGGGAAAAATGTCACTTCATGGTGACAAAAGGAATAGTCTTGGGACATATTGTTTTCGCTGAGGGAATATAAGTAGATAAGGTGAAGATTGATATAATCTCTAATCTCCCTATCCCTACCACGGTGAAAGATATACGATCATTTTTAGGTCACGCCAATTTTTACCGGAGGTTTATTAAGGATTTCAGTGCTGTATCCTGACCACTAGCTGTGTCAACTTCTAGCAAAGGACATCCCATTTGAATGGACCAGCGAACGCCAGGAATCCTTCGATAAACTCAAGCATCATCTCACTACAGCTTTGATAATGCAATCTCCGAATTGGAGTCTTCCATTTGAGCTGATGTGTGATGCTAGTGACACTGCGATCGGGGCTGTGTTGGGACAGAGGAGGGACAAGAAGCCTTCTGTGACCTACTATGCTAGCAGAACTCTTGATGGAGCTCAACGAAATTACTCCAATACCGAAAAAGAGTTCCTGGCTATTGTATTCGCGTTGGAGAAGTTCAGGCAATATCTCATTGGATCCCAGATTATTTTCTTTACAGATCACGCCGCATCGAAGTATCTTCTATCAAAGAAAGATACGAAGCAACGATTAATACGCTGGATTCTGCTACTCTAGGAATTTGATTTGATTAACAAGGATAAAAAGGGAGTAGAAAATGTTATCGCTGATCACCTCTCCTGATTGACCTTCAAGGACAACTCTTCACAATTGATCCCAATTCGCGAATCTTTTCCAGACGAACAATTGTTTGCTGCGACCATGCTGCCCTGGTACACAGACATTGTGAATTACTTGGTAACAGGGGAGACCCCATCTCATTGGTCTACCCCTGATAGAAAAAGGTTTCTATCCATCACCCGATGGTTCTATTTTGATGATCCGTACTTGTTCAAGTACTGTTCGGATCAGGTGATAAGGCAATGTGTCCCCGAGGAGGACATCTCTCATATCTTTGCCTCATGTCATTCAAAAGTGTGCGACGGTCATTTTTCAGCCCAAAAGACTGCCCAAAAGGTGTTTAGCAGTTGTTTCTACATGTTGACAATTTTTAAAGATTCCTATGCTTTTTGTAGAACATGTGCCAGATGCCAAATGCTGGGAAGGCTGTCAAGGAGAAATGAAATGCCAATGACCCCGACCATCACTATCAAAATCTTCGACTGCTGGGGCATTGATTTCATGGGACCAATCCCGCCATCCTCTCACTACGAATATATTCTTTTGGCGGTCGAGTATGTATCTAAGTGGGTTGAGGCCGTTCCAACGAGGAAAAACGATCACAGAACTGTGATCACATTCTTAAAAGAGAACATTCTTTCAAGATTTGGAACACCGAAGGCCATGATTAGTGATCGTGGAACCCATTTCTGCAATAAGCCTTTTGAGGCACTGATGAAAAAATATGAGGTCAACCATAAAATTGCTTTATCATATCACCCACAATCAAATGGTCAGGCTGAGCTAGCCAATAGGGAAATTAATTATATCCTGGAGAAAACTGTTAATATCAACAGAAAGGATTGATTGTCACGTCTAATTGATGCTTTATGGGCATACAGAACGGCGTACAAAGCGAACCTTGGAATGTCTCCCTATAGGCTGATTTATAGAAAGGCCTGCCATTTACCTGTGGAACTGGAACATAAAGCATACTGGGCCACACGACTGCTGAACTTCGATATTCATGAGAGTGATACACTGAGAAAGCTACAGCTTAATGAATTGGAAGAGATCAAGAATGATGTGTATGATCGTGCCCGAGCATAAAAATCAAAATTGAAAGCAAAGCATGATTGATCAATCCTGAGAAAGAAGCTTGAATCGGGACAAAAAGTATTACTTTACGATTCAAAGCTTCATCTTTTTCCTGGGAAGCTAAGGTCGAGGTGGATAAGATCATTTATTGTTAAGGAGGTGTTTCCTCACGGGGCGGTAGAATTCGTAAACCCCAAAAATGGAAACGCATTCAAGGTGAATGGGCAACGTTTAAAGCCATTTTTGGAAAGGTTTGAACCAGAGTCATAGACCACCCAACTGGATGATCCTGACTATTCTTCTTGAAAAAGTTGAGAATCTTGTTTGTTGTATTTTAGTTTTCTTTCTCTTGGTGTGTTTCTTTCTTTTCTATCTTCATTTCTTTATCTGTCTATTCACTAGCAGCAGGATGAATCCACAGCACTTTCTACCACATTTGCTTTACCATGGGATCCGCTCTCCAGGAACCCCAGAGTAGGTGGAACAGGAAAGGCCCATTTTCACTCCGTTGTCTAGTTCGTGCCCAGATTCCCCTAATGAAGCAATTGTTTATTTGAATACCTGGGATATGTTGTGCGCAGTTCGAGAGATTTTGGAAGATCTGCAGATAAACTCAGATAGAGAAGTGGTGGAATACTTCGTGGATTATGCTGAAGGGGAAGACCTTTCTTCTCCAGAACCAGAGTGTAATTGAGCTGTTTGATTCCTGTAACCGCTGAATAAGACGGAACATTGTTTTGGTTTTCTTTTTGTCTTTTTGTTTGCTTTCCAATCAAGATCTTGTACTGTTGGATACTGAGAATCCATAATGAGCAATAAAATTGATGATTGCTGAATATATTCTTCCCAACTTTTGTGTTTGGTGGGTGTTGTTGCTATCTGGATGCTAGTTTTCATGATTTTATTTTTTGCATCAGAAAGCATCTAAAAATTGTTGGGGGTGATGTTGTGAACCATTTCCTTGTCCCTATGACTTTTGATAACCAATCGATTGGCACTCTTTATCAATCGATTGGTATCAAGTCCCAATCGATTGCCAATAATGACAATCGATTGCCATCTATTCCAGGCGTAAAGTCTATTCACCTCCCTCTCTCTCTCACAAATTTTCAAATCTTTCTGAGAGAGAGACAGAGAGAGTGAGAAGGCAATTTTGGGAGTGAAACCCCCGTTCTTCATCTCATTTTCACCACCACCATTCCATTTCTGAGAGAGAGACAGAGAGAGAGAGAAGGCAATTTTGGGAGTGAAACCCCCGTTCTTCATCTCATTTTCACCACCACCATTCCATTTCATCATTATCCCCATCAACATCTCCATCATCATCACCCACCATCCTCTTCATTGCGGCTTCATCACCGCCATAACCACTACCGCTGTCGCCGCGTGAACAAGGGGAGCAAGGGAGATTTGAGGATCTCTTATCCTCCATTTTCATCACCATCCATCATCTAATATCATCCCAAGGGGTGGATTTTGCTCTTGATTCTAAGCTGCAACATCTTTGAGGTAATCTCCCAAAACCCACTTCTAATTTTCTTCATTCCCTAATCTTGATCAAAACATTTGAGAGGGAGCCCCTCATTGTCATAAGACCATTAAAAATTGATTGGGGGATGTGAGACCTTGTTGTGGGTAGCCCCCTTTCATTCGCTGATGGCAATCAATTGCCATTAGGGCTCAATTGATTGGCATTGGATGTCAATCGATTGACAATTTATGCCAATCGATTGGCATAAACAGAGGGCTAGTGTGTCTTTTTATTTCATCTAAACCCTCTGTTTCTCTTTTCTTTCAGATCTCATGGCTCCAAAGCCCAAAGACAGTGGGCCATATCCTGAAAAATCCACCTCTCTCGACATTCCCGATCCCTCGCTTGCTCATGGGTTCAGGAACGATAAGGAGAATACTTGGTTCACGAAATACTTCCGAACTCGAGAGATTATGGTGGAAAGGAAATTTGAAAATTTGTGGAGTGACGACAAAATTCCCTTCTACCTTTTCCGACTTCGAGCCTATTTTTGATTGGCTCCCAATTCTCACAATAGCTAAGAAAGTTCAGGCTTCGTGGATTAGAGGTGCATATGCCAGTATGGTAAAGAGCCCGAATGTCCCTTATACATATTTCTCGTCTGTGTAAGGACGGGCAATTGAGTTTAGCCCAGCTTTGGTAGCTCAGGCCCTGGGTATCCCTGAAGACCCAAACCATATGTACCCTGTTCATCCAGACTGTCCCTTTCCATCATATGATCTTGTAGCCACAGAGATTTTGGGTGGCAAAGTCAAGAAATACACGGGGACCACAACCTTTGATGATCACAACCTGACGATGGACTACCACCTACTGCACCTAATGCTCTGCAGCTACATTCTTCCGACTATCTATAAGTTAGAGCTAGCTGGGTGGTATACGAGGGTCCTATATGCTATTGGGACTGGTTTGCGAGTTTGCCTTGCATGGTTGTTTATTGAGTTCTTTATTGAGCCCACGCATCATCCTGGTAAATCCCAACACATGAAGGGTGCTTGGGAGATACATCGCGTGTGCGAGGTTGCTGGTTTAGTAGTACCTGTTGGTGAGGCCCTGTAAAAGGCTAAGTTGGGGGTGTTTGGTGAATCCGTAGCCAAACGATCATTATCGCAATTTTAAGAAAGATGCGAAAGGGAAAGGAAAGGTGGGATAAAATAGTGGGAAGATGAAAGAAAAGGGAAAAAAGAGAAAGAGAGGGGCAGAGTTGGAGGAAGAAGACGAGGACCCAAGGACGCCGGAGGCGGAGGGTTATGATACAGTTGTGATTGAGGAAGAGGAGGACCCAGGGATGCCGACTGCGGCTGAGGGTCAGTACGAGTTAAAGAGGCGTGAGCCACCTGCAGCTTCCACAGCTGCTCCTGCGACTCTCCAGACCATTCATGATCTTCTTATTGAGGAGAGAGATGCGAGATTACAGCTACATGGGATGGTTCGGGAGCTGACCGTACAGCAGGAGTTAATGGCCGCTCAGATGGCCTCCGATCGTGATTTTGTTCACTCGAGACTCGAGCAGCTTGGTGGTCAGATTGAGCAGATCTTGATGCTTCTAGGGATAGAGCAGTCTTTGCGCATCCACTCCACCTCCACCGACAGCTCCATCTGCTGCTCTAGCATCCACTTCAGCACCACCAGAGGTCTTCTTTTCTGATATGCCACCACCACTGCCACCACCTCCAGCTGCTGCTACTACGCCAGCTGAGAGTGACCCGCGCGGCTATTGTCCAGACTGAGCCAGCTGCTGAGGGTGGTAGTGGGCTAAATATTCAATGCAACGGTTGTATCTAGTGATGTGGTACAACTAACCAATAAAATCCCTTCATTTATACATCTGATCCCCTATTTCTATAGGGATCATCCCTCCACATAAGCACATTTTCAAAATATGTGAAATGGGATACATGATGACATGGTATCCCCATTGTATTCAAAATTTACTCGTGGTAGTGAGGTTGCAGATCCTGTTCACGATGGTGTACCTACGACCTCTGGTCATCCTCCATCTAATTAGCCTTCGGATTGAGTTGAGGAGTGTTAGAGCATTATGGTTATACTTTATTTGGTTATCTCTCTTTTGTGTTTCTATTTTGGTTGGTTGGATAGTTTGGTTTCAGTTATATCTGTACATGGGCTTTATATGACTTTTGGATATTATTCTATAGATATTTCTTTTTGCTCATGATTCATGCCTTAATTGTCTATACTTTTTGTTGTATCTTTGATATTCTTGATCTTGGTTGGTTGTGGAGGTTATTGTATTTAAACAGGTGATTTCTCTTTTGTACACTAAACAGCGTGTTTCAGGTGATATCTACTTTTTGTGTTTGAAATACCTCCATTGGGGACAATGTTTATTTCAGTTGGGGGTAGAGGGTAGATATTCACACCTGTTTATGTTTTGTATTAAAATTGTGCACCTGTTAAATATTTAATTTCCATGTTTGTTGTTTTTCTTTATTTTGTTTTCTTTCTTTTTGTTTAAAAAAAACTTTTGTTTAGCTTCTGATTCTCAGAAATCTCGTTTCTCTTAGCTAATTTCATTGTGCAATGACGCATTCATATTCTTTCTTTTCGTGTTATAGATTTTGATTACATGTTACTTTGTCACTAATCTAGTTTTTATGTCCATAGCATGAATATATCTTGAAAATATTTACACGAGTTGACAATTGCGATAAAATCTTTAAATTAGAGTAAAATACGATTGTCATGTGATTGGATTAATAGTGAAAACTTTAAACTCTAGTGAGTTTTGAGCCATTTTTTTTTATTCTGAGGGTTAATCACAAAAATTCGTGTCAATTCTTGAAATGTGCTAATTTCTCATTGAAAGTCTCATTCTTGTTTCAATTGGCTAGTTGCTTCAGGAGAACGTTCAGGATCTACCAATATTAAAATTTAGGAAATACTCGAGATAAGTTAAAGTGTCTAGAAGATTATTTAGGCCATCGATAGCTCACCTCATCACCCAAGCAAGTTTAAATTCCCACTCACCTATCACTAATTAATGCTTCTACCTAAAATTGTGCACTTATAGTTGAGCATGTGATTGTTTTGTGTGGATGGCTTAAAGAGGAAAAGAAAAAGTATGGTAAAGAAAAAAAAGGGGAGCAAAAGAAAAGGGATAAAGAAAGAAATTGATGGTTGAAGAAAAATGTATATATATAGATGTTGAAGGATTGGGTGAATGAAAAATGAGAAGTGAAAATGAAGATACCCAACCACATGCTTAACCTGTAATCACATCTCGCCATCTTGTCTATTTGCCTCTTTCTTTCACAAGTCCTAAAGATTCTAGATAACTTTAATAAATTTCAAGTAGGAAATGAATTTTTTACGGTAGATCGCTCCTGTAGTAAATGGTATTCCGTTCATGAGACTCTTACACTTCAAAATAAGCGTTTTTCAGCGTCTAGTATGAAAGTATGTTTGATTGCCTCTACATTTACTCATTTGAGCTTCATACTATGAGTGCAATTGGTCCATCTGTGTGTTGCATAGACAAATTCATTGAGATAAAATAGAACTCTTTCCATTACTTGTACCTTATAATTGGGAGAACAAATAAGTTGACCTCTTGGACTGTCCATCAATGATATCCTCAATGGAGCTCGTCCTTCACAATAACAACTTGTCCCTGAGTTGGAAGTTGATGTTTGAATTGAATTACTTGATTGGTAATTGGGTTCCATCTAAATATATTTTAAAAAGAATTGCATTAGTTTTTACTACAATGTTAAACTAATGCATAACAAAACCACCAAAAAGGAAATAGAATACAGAAAAAAATGGTAGTACTCATTCAAAACTCGTTCGAGAGAGAAGTTGTTCTTTTAGATCGTCATCACATCATGTCATTATGGTAGGCAACTGGTGTGACTCCCTAACAATTTGGGCCATGTGTCCTACAAATAGGGGAGCATGATGAGTAGCTAGGAACTTTAAGTAAAATGACATCTCTCAATTACTTCTTGTGTGGTCGCCCCTTATTTTTTGGGCACATATTCATGTGTCCCTAAAAATAGGGGATACATGACTCCGTATTATTAGGGTGTCATACCACATCACCATAATTATATGGTGTGAATTGAATAATTTTTTAGACTTGTGATCCATAATTTTTTATTTTTAATATGAGTGTAGTTTTGCTCATCTTAAAATTGTTTACCCTCCTCTTTCATTGACTAATGTAGTGGGATCCAGTACTTTATACCATTAATTAATTCACATTTAATGCTGGACTCCATTGCATTAGTCAATAAAAGAGGAGGGTGAACAATTTTAAAGTGAACAAAAATATATTCACTATATTATTAACCTTAAAGTTGGCTCCACGCATGACCTCCTCATTTATCTTCATACTGTGCATTGGATCCTCAAAGCTCATTAGCCCTCTTTCGTTATGGTACATGCACCCTGAATGCACCCAAATCCAAATAATAATTCCAAATGTGTGTATATACATACCAGAATGTATCTTTTTTCAAGTAATGCCAGAGAATATCTACAAAGGTCATTAAAAGAGGAGTAATGTTATGTTTTTCAAATGATTAAAAAAAAGGATAAAAAATGCTATGCTCTTGAAATTTTGTATTCTAAATATGGTTTTTAATATATGTGGTGGTGAGATAATAGTTGGACCATTTTAACATTCTTCAATGAAAATTAAGTGGATCCATTGCCACATGTGTTGAGCACCACATTTGAAACTCTAATTTGGAAAGTATGGCGAATTCCTCCTAAAAAGGACACTAGATGACATGGACAACAAAAACTTTCCATTGATTACAAAACAAAAGAACACATATTCATATAATTTAATTTTAAAAATTGCCATTAACATACCAATAGATGAACACTTTGATGGAAGCTTCGGCCATAACCCTCTCAAATAAAATCCTTCCAAGTTAAAACTCATGCTACTTTTCTTTAACTCATTAGGTTCTTCTTATGCCCAAGGTGTAATATCCGTAAATTTCATTTTATTTATTTATAATGAATTACTAAGTTTATACAGAGCTGGAATAAAGATCATTGGATTTACTGGGGGATTGTATATAAATAAATAAAAGGGTAATACTTGGGACAAACCCGAAGACATAACTTTTGGGACATAATCGAAGAGATGTGTCTATCTCTCTCCTGTATCAATGTGGGGTCCAGTGACATCACATGAGAGATATAGACACATCTTTGGGTTGTGTCCCATAAGTTGTGTATTTGGGTGTGTCCCGATCTTTACTATAAATAAAATATGGAAAAAAAAACTCGGGAGACTCCCATTTGGGACTCCCTTAGCCCGAATTTGCCATAAATAGCAAGAAAAACAGTTTTCAATGCAAGGTAGGTGCATTGGAAATGTTTTTCTTGATATTATGACAAATTCGAGCTATGAAAGTCCCAAAATGGGAATCTCCCTAGAACTGGTCATAAAATATTTGATAAGTCATGTGATATGTGATAGTAGTGTGACCACGTGTGTGTGAGTCACCTAGTCTTCATTGATGGAATGAGATAACTATGAAATAATTTACTCTTTACACATGGTGAATAGATGATGACTTCCTAAGTGACCAAGTCCATCATTTTGATACATGTGATTAGTATAAACAAAAAAGGATAATGAGTAGTATATAAATACATAATTAACCAGCTCGGTTAGTCGAGTTGGCCAGGGCTCATACTTCCCAAGGTAGACAATTTCTTTAAAGTGTGGTCTGGCCCCGCCTTGCGTGTGCATGTGTTACTAACATCTAGGCTACTAACCCCGTCCATGTCACAGAGTCGATTAGAGTTCTGAGACACTGGCCCAAAAAAAAATCCATAATTAAAAATGGAGATGGAAAAAAAAGGAATAGAGAGGGATAGGGGCCGACCGAATTACAGGAGACGTGGTTTCACAAAGTGGTATTTTTTTCACAATTTAGTGAAACTCAATTAAGGCTACTTTTGGCCTTGGGTTATGAATAAGGGAAGTGGATTCAGGGTGTGATAGTTTAAGTGTAATTATTTTAGGACCACTCAGCCATAACACCCTAAAATCAATACAATGCTACATAAAACCCAAGACCCAAATATTTAACTCAATAACTCCTTCCCCAACCAAAAAGACCAAAATGACCTAATTTGCTAAGAAACTGAAAATGTCATCTCCTCCTACACAGCAGAAGTGACGACTACAATGGAGATGGTGGTGGTAGTGGTGGTGGTGGTGGTGGTGGTGTGATTTTGGTGGTACTTCGATGGTGGTGGTGCGATGGTGGTATTGATGCTCCGATTGTAGACGGAGGTGACAATGGTGGTGGAGGTGGTGGTGCGATGGTGGTAGTGGTGGTGCTGTGATGGTGGTGGTGATGACGATGGTAATGGAGGTGAGGATGGTGTGTTGTCGACGGCGACGACGATGACAACGACAATGGCAACGATGATACAAATGGTGATGGAGGGGTGGCGCGGTGCGGTAGTGGTGGTGGTGGTGGTATGGTGCTGGTGGTGGTGGTGGTGATGCAAAATTCTCTGTTCTAGAAAATAGATAATATTATCTGTTTACAAAAACCGATAATATTATGGTGCTGCTGGTAGTGGTTGTGGTGGTGCTGTGATGGCAATGGTTATGAACTGTGCTGTTATAGGGGTGTGGTGGTGGTGGTGCAGTGGTGGTGGTGCTCTGATGGTGGTGGTGGTTGTGCAAAATTATCTGTTTTCGAAAACAGATAATATTGTCAAAACAGATAATATTATCTATTTTGTGGTGCTGCTGGTAGTGGTTATGGTGGTGATGTGATGCTGGTGGTTGTGAACTGTTCTGTTATGGGTGGTGGTGGTGGTGCTCTGATGGTGGTGGTGGTGGTGGTGCAAAATTCTCTATTGTAGAAGATAGATAATATTGTCAAAACAGATAATATTATCTGTTTTGTGGTGCTGCTGGTAGTGGTTGTGGTGGTGCTGTGATGGTGGTAATTGTGAACTGTTCTGTTATGGGGGTGGTAGTGGTGGTGCTGGTGCTGGTGGTGCTCTGATGGTGGTGGTGGTGGTGCAAAATTCTCTGTTGTAGAAAACATATAATATTGTCAAAACAGATAATATTATCTGTTTTGTGGTGCTGTTGGTAGTGGTTGTGGTGGTGCTGTGATGGTGGTAGTTGTGAACTATTCTGTTATGGGGGTGGTGGTGGTGGTGCGGTGGTGGTTGTGAACTATTTTGTTCTGTTCTATTATGGTGGTGGTTGTAAACTGTTCCGTTGTTCATATCATATTCTCTATTGTGCATTACAAACTCTCTTGTCCAACAGATAATATTATTTGTTAGCAGATTTTGACATATAAAATCCGTGAACCAAAAAAACTTAAATTTAGGTTCAAAATCAGATGTCTGTATAAAATTGCGAGTGAACTGTGTAGATCTTGAAAAAATAAATGAAAGAATTCCCAAAAGACCAAAAGATGAGAAAGTTATGGCCATTTTAAGTTGACGGATAATATTATCTGTTAGACACACAGATACAGATAATATTATCCGTAAAACCTCTAAATCAGGCTATAAATTAATTTTTTTCATAAAATTTCCGCACCTATTGCGTAGATCTCAAAGAAATACATGAAATCAAAAAAATAAAAATCACCTAAAAAGCCCAAAAATTGAGAAAGATATAATGGTTTAAAGTTATGCATAACAGATAATATTATCTGTTTCAAAACAGATAACAGATAAAATAGTTTTGAAAACAGATAACATTATCTGTTTTAGGTGTGTATATGTATATATATATATATCTTCTTCTTCATTTCATCTTCTTCATCTTCCTATATATATATATATATATAAAATCGTCTTCTTCATCTTCACACACAAACCGACCACAATATGTAAAATTGCTAGAATATGTTGCAACAAATACATCACAGACGCAAGCTTCAGTAGCTGATTTACATCACACACGCACATATATATATATATACATATATACAGAGGCGGTGGCGGTGGCGATGGAGGCGGTGGCGATGGATGTGTTGGCGGTGGTTGTGGTGGCGGTGCGATGGTGGTGACGAAGGTGGTGGCGGTGGTGACGATGGTGGTAGTGGTGGTCGGGACTCTGTCGACCGTCGCCCGTCAGGGGCAACATCGGCATTAAACAAAAAAAAAACGAAAATGGGTTTTACACATAATAAAAGTGACGCGTGTGGGTTTTTGGGGGATTGGAAATTTGGGTGGATTTTACACACTATTGACTAGATCTAAGGGGTCTATCTCCAAATTTCCCATTATTTTATTATTTTAAAATATACTTGATTTTAATATAATTTTTTTTAAGCATTTTTGTAACTGGATTTGGTGTGTCACACAAGGTGCTAAAACTTTTGTTCTTTTTTTTTTTTTTTTTTGGGCTAGTGTCTCAGAAACAAACCGCCTCTGTGACATGAGTGGGGTTAGTTGTTAGTGTTAGTAACACACTAAACCTTTTGTTCTAAAAATTCGTTTTTTGTAAAATTTGATATTTTGGAATTAGCAAAATAAGATCTATCAAACAAGATCAATATTTACCATGAAATACTGGGGAAAAAAAAAATTAAATATCAAACAAATAAGAAAATTTGCATTTTTTCGCATATATATATATATATATATATATACGAAAATTCTCTAAAGAGGGCGCCCTCTCTTTAATAAAGAGAGGACCTCTGTTTTGGCCATCGGATCGTGTTTTCATTAAGGGCAGTGTTGTAATTTTACAGTTTTTAAACACGATCCGACTACTAAAACAACGGTCCTCTCTTTAATAAAGAGAGGGCGCCATCTTTAGAGCTTGACTGTATATATATATATATATATATATGCAAATTCTCTTAAGAGGGCGTCTTCTCTTTATTAAAGAGAGGGCTTTTGTTTTGGCTGTAGGATCGTATTTTCATTAAAGAGTGTTGTTATTTCATAATTTTTAAACACGATCTGACGGCCAAAACAGAAGCCCTCTCTTTAATAAAGAAAGGGCGCCTTCTTTAGAGCCTGATTGTATATATACATATATATACAATTGGCACAATATATGCATAGATCTTGAAAAAATGTAGGAAAAAAAAAATCACCCAAAAAACCCAAGTATTGAAGAAGTTGTGATAGTTTAAAGTTGACAGTTAATACTATCTGTTTGACGGACATATAACAAATCATATTATCTGTTAGACAGATAAAACCTCAAAAATCAGGCTGCAACTTAACTTTTTTTGTAAAATTTTCAAGCCCACTGTGTAGATCTCAAAAACAATATTATCTATCTGAAAGATGAAAATGAAAAATGAGGTCCCAAATTACTTTTTTTTTTTGGCACAATTTTCAGGTCCAATGCATAAATCTAAAAAGAAATACATAATATAAAAATAAAAAATAAAAAATAAAAAATCACCCAAAAAGGTCCAAAAAAAACGAGTGGGTTATGGTGGTTTATAATATTATCTGTCAGCGAGGGACTTTTCACCGAATTCGAAAAGTAGCAAGGGACTTTTCACAAAACTGCAAAAAAAATTAGGTTTTTGACTATAAAAACATAATTTTAAGGAAACCTATAACCTAATTAGCTAAACAAATTCAGTTTAAGTGCTTACCTAAGTTGTTCCAAAATCTCAAGTAAATCATCACGATGTGCTCAAGAGTAGTGCAATTTAAGGTGTCCTAAACTTACATTTGAATAAAATTATAGGCTTCAGTATTTCGGCCAAGGTCAAAACTGAAAGTACATGGATTTTGGACCTAACATGTCCTGTAGAGAATGAAACACAGTTATATACCCAACTCTCAATAAGATTTCAACTAAGGCTTAGTATGGCTTTTATTTTGGTACTTTTCTTTTTTTAAAGTACAAATTTATATTAATTTATTTGGTAACTAGTTTATGAGCTTTGCAAAAATTGAACTTAGGGCATTTTTAGGGGGAGCTTAATTTTAAAAGCAATAGAATGGAGCTTTTAAAAGCTCAAAGTTGCTTTTTGATTTCATAATGTCTTTTTGAAGAGTAGTGTGTCACTTGTATAAAATTATCAAACAACTTAGTAATAAATTTTATAAACTCCTTTTAAAAAGCCACGTAGAGGCCAAACTAAGCCTAAATCTAACTGCCATTACACCTCTGTCACCTCACAAAAACAGCTCACTGTAGTATGATATATTCCCTTGTATATGCGGAACACGGAAGGATTAGGTGTCTCGGGTTTCATAAATGAGTAAAGATTGGGGCACAACCAAACACACAACCTTTAGCACACAACCTTTAGGACACAACTCCAATAATGTGTCTATCTCTCTCCTGTGATGTCACTGGACCCCACAGTGACACAGGAGAGAGATAGACACATTAATTAGGTTGTGTCCTAAAAATTGTGTATTTGGTTGTGTCCCAAGTATTACCCTTCATAAATATACTCGCACAATGTGATTTTGAAGTGGTATAATTTTAGGTTGTCTCGGGTTTCATAAATATACTCTCACAATGTGATTTTGAAGTGGTATAATTTTAGGTGTCTCGGGTAGATGAGTAATACTAGGTGTACACACTTTTGTACATATTTTTTGACACATTGCTTTAAATGTGTATACTCTGTGTTATGTAAGTGGTGCACAGAAAAAGTGTGAAAAAGTATGAAAAATTCAAACAACACAAAGTACACACATTTAAAGCACAGTGTGTCATAAAGTGTGTACTCCTAGTATTACTCTTCCTAGATTAGAAGTTTGCACAAAACTGTAGGTTTGGTTACTAGACCAAGTCTAAAAGTACGTGGGTCTCACACATTTAAAATAACTTTCAATAAGTATCAAATGGTCCCATAATTTCTGAGCATGGTCTCATTATCACATGTATTGAAAAGTAAGTTTGGGATATAAGTTTGAAAATCATAGCAATAACTAGACGTATATATGTGTTTATATTTACACTTTATTTGCCAAGATTAATCCTCCGAGAATCCTACGTGTTCTACTATGTCAAGTGTCAACTATCCTGTACTCAACATTAGAGGTGAAAACCAATCTAAATCGACCAAATCGATCGAACAGAACTGAATCACTACCAAATTCACGGTTTTCATTTGTTTTCGGGAAGCATCGGTTTCAAACACATAAAAACTGATATGTCCAAAAATATCTAGTCGTGGAGTCAAATTTCCACGTCATCAGAGGAGCGCGAGGTCACCCAGCAAAGGAGCCCACAATTCGGCGGTCCCAAACTCGTCTACTATAACCGCCCGGTCTGGGTGCATAGCCCGAGCGTATGAAGCGGCACCTGACGGGTCCAATTGGGCCAGCAAGCCTTTTGATCAGTTCCCTAATCCAGCCAGAAGACTGAAGGAAAGAATGAAGCAGTTCCCTAAGCCACTTAGGAAATTCCCCTTAATTTGCGCCAGACAATTGAAATTAGATTAGGCTTTCTAATCTAACACACTTACCATCTACGGGTGGACTTTTGCATCTATACCTACCCTCATTACAGATGATGGCATTCTTAACCTAGAGAATAGCTGAAATACACCAGACAATTGAAAGAATGAAGCAGTTCCCTAAGCCACTTAGGAAACTCCCCTTAATTTGCGCCAGACAATTGAAATTAGATTAGGCTTCCTAATCTAACACGCTTACCATCTACGGGTGGACTTTTGCATCTATAAAAGAGGCCACCTACCCTCATTGCAGATGATGGCAATCTTAACCTAGAGAATAGCTGAAATACACCACTATTACACATATACCCGGTCTGTTGTGCTGGTAGTGCCGCCCATCTTGTTGGCTCACCAGTTCCCGCCGGTGATCTGTTAGTGAAGGCACATAGACGTACAACGTGGACGTAGGTCACCTCATTAACGAGGCCGAACCATATACAATCCCTTTGTGTTTCTCTCTTTCTCCTAAACTCTCTTTAATTTTCTCTTACCAATTTTTGGCATCATCAGTTTGGCGCCGTCTGTGGGAAGCGACTGCTTCCTCCGAAAACAAATCTCTGACTGATCCACATACCGCCGAAGAAGTGTAAGAAGGCTGCTGCCCAAACCGGTCAAGAGGACTCCCAGCACGAACAACCGGCTGCCTCCGTAACCTCCGAGCAAGTTACAGTAGCCCTTGCACAACTCCTGGAGGGCCAGCAGTAAACCCAACTGCAGATTGAAGCATTGTTGGCCTGGCAGGTTAAGCTTCCCCGAATTGAGGAGCAGCCCGAGAAAGGCGTGCCCAGCCAAGAGACCCCACGGGTTAGACAGCACACCCATACTGCACCTGCATCCCCGCCGGGCTGGAAACGACAAGAGAACAATGAATGCAACCAAGTGCCCAGACGTACCCAACGAAGAGCCCGGGCCAACTCGCGCTGGGCAGATGACGCCAGGGATATTATCAATAGCCGACATGCAGCCAGAGGGGAGGGGCCAGAACAAAAGGCCAGAGAATCGGCCAAAGATCCTCCGGCCAGAAGCCGGAAAGATCTTAGGCACACGATTACCCAGAGTCGGAGCCGGGTCCTATCCCCGAGGGCGACACACTTCGAGGAAGAGGCCTCATCATCGGACCCAACGTGCCTCTCAGATACAGAGAAGAAGATCGGGCGGGATGTGAAAGCCCAGATTGAGGACTTGCAGCTGCAAATCGAAAAACTATACCCCCCGGGTGACAGGGTTTCCCATCCTGCGGAAGTTTAAATCGCCACATCTCAGCTCTTACGACGATTCAGGGAGCCCGGTGGATCATATCCGCACTTACAAGGCTCAGATGACACTAGTCAACACTATAGACGAGCTACTGTGCTTGGCCTTTCCCAGGACCCTTAAAAGGCCAGCTGCGCAGTGGTTCCATTCTCTAAAACCCCGAATGCTCAATGATTTCAAATCACTGACCAAACTCTTTATTAGCCAGTTTGTGGGAATGCTCAACCGGTCACAACCGGATACCCAGCTGCTAACTGTTAAGCAGCGCAAGGGAGAATCCCTGAGGGAGTGTGTGGACCATTTCAATTAGCAGAGGCTCCAGATCCGTAACTTGAACGAAATAGCCGCAATCATGGCCTTCTGCTCGGGAGTTTAACACACCAAAGTTGCCACGTCGTTTCACCAAGACCGACCGGCAACCCAGGTGGAGCTCTTAGAGAGGGTAGGGAAATATATTGACACGGAAGAATTTCTGAAGTCCAAACGCGCCAGCCTCACAGAAGACAAGTCCCTAAAAGCTAAGCGGAAGCATGAGGGCTCTAAGAAGGGTCCGGGAAAGAAGCCCAGACAAGACCAGCAGAGAGGAGGCCAGGATCAGCCCCCAATCGCCTTCACGCCTCTTTGCCGACCAATCCACAAAGTCATGGCCGCTGCCGAGGCACAGAGGTTGCTTCAACAACCGGCAAAACTCAAAGCCCCGCTTGGAAAGAGGAATCGGGATAAGTTTTGCCGCTTCCATAGAGACCACGGCCATGACACAGAGGATTGTTTCAAGTTAAAGATAGCTATAGAGAAACTGATCAAGCAGGGTCATCTTGCAGAGTTTGTCATGGCAGATGGACGGCCTCCGCTGGGCGCCCGAGCTCTTGGTCAGCCACAACCTCTTGGTCAAATCAATGTGATCTCCGGAGGAACGTCGGGTGGCAGGGACTCACAATCTGCAAGGAAGAGGCATGCTCGGGCATCCCGGGCAGATGTCTGGCATATCTAATCCACCGGCTCCCCGCCAACTGACGTATTGACATTCACCTCCGATGATGTACAAGGTATCCACTGCCTTAATGATGACCCGTTAGTTGTGACACTCTTCATAGCCAACTACGTGGTCAAAAGGGTGTTGGTAGACACAGGCAGCTCGATCGATATCATGTTCGTGTCAGCGTTCGATCAGCTCGGGATATTCAAGGATCGGCTCCTACTAGTAGCCACTCCCCTGGTGGGTTTTAAGGGTCCAGCACACAATCGCTCGGTACCGTTGAGCTTCCTGTTCTTATGGGGACCTACCCTCAGCAGACCTCCGTGCTAGCAGATTTCGTAATCGTGGAGGCCCCGTCTGCCTACAATGTCATTCTCGGGAGGCCAACCCTCAACAAGGCCAGGGCGGTCGTGTCAACATACAACTTAAAAGTTAAGTTCTGGACCCCTCAGGGACCCGGGAGCCTGCGTGGAGACTAGATAACCACTCGGAGCTGCTACGGTAGCTCACTACGCAGGGAGGCCATCACAGAAATGCTAAATGTCTAGGAGATGGACCCGAGGGACCAAAGTGATTGAGTGGGTCCAGTAGAGGAGCTGGAACAAGTAGTGTTGGACCCTCAGCTCCCCGACCAGACAGCCAGCATCGACACCCTCCTCGAACCTGGCCTCAGGGAGAAACTAATTCGGTTCCTGCGATAAAGCCAGGACATCTTTGCATGGAGTCATGAAGACATGCCTGGGATTGACCCCCGGGTTATGTCTCACCGCCTTAATGTCAGCCCAGACTCCCGGCCAATGAAGCAGAAAAGACGGGGCATGGCCCCCGAGAGGCAAGCAGCAGTGTCCGAAGAGGTAGAGAAGCTCCTAAAAGCAGAATCCATCCGAGAGGTCCACTATTCCGACTGGCTAGCCAACGTTGTACTAGTCAAGAAAAGCAATGGGAAGTGGATAATATGCATGGATTTCACCGACCTAAACAATGCATGCCCCAAGGACTGCTATCTGCTGCTTAGGATATACCTCCTAGTGGATTCCACAGCCGGCCATTCTCTCATCTCATTCATGGATGCATACTCGGGGTACAATCAGATCAGCATGTACCCCGGGGATGAAGAAAAGACCTCCTTCATAACGGATCAAGGGACCTACTGCTATAAAGTCATGCCCTTCGGCCTTAAAAACGCTGGGACAACCTATCAGTGCCTGGTAACCATATGTTCAAGGACCTGATCGGGAAATTGATGGAGGTCTACGTTGATGATCTTCTAGTCAAGAGCTGAGAAGAGTCCGACCATCTTGAGCATTTGTCCGGGGCCTTCAGCAGTTTAAGGAAATTTGGGATGAGGTTGAACCTGGCCAAATGCACATTTGGCGTCTCGTCCGGGAAGTTTTTGGGACACCTAGTCAGCAGACGGGGAATCAAAGCAAACCATGAAAAAATTCAAGCCATCATAACATGCGGTCACCTAAGTCAACAAAAGAGGTTCAGAGCTTAGCCGGGCGGGTGGCTACATTAAACAGATTCGTGTCCCGAGCTACCGATCGGTGTCTGCCATTCTTCAAGATCCTCCGCAAGGCCTTGCAGTGGTCAGAAGAGTGCGAGGAGGCATTCCAAGAGCTCAAGAAATATTTGGCATCGCCCCCTCTACTCTCAATGCTCGTGCCAAGCAAGGAGTTGTTCTTATATTTGGCGGTATCGCCTTCAGTGGTCAGCTCAGCACTCATACGGGAAGAGCACGGGATACAATTCCCAGTCTACTACACGAGCCGAGCACTTCAAGGCGCAGAGAGCAGATACTCCCGTATATAAAAGCTCGCCTTTGTCCTCATCACTTCTGCCCGGAGACTTCGCCTGTACTTCCAGGCCACGTAATCATAGTCCTCACAGATCAGCCTGTCCGTCGGATTTTAAGCAGGCTTGAAATGTCCGGAAGGCTTGTCAAATGGGCCTTAGAGTTAGAAGAATTCAAAGTAAACTACAGACCCTACATGGAGATTAAGGGACAGGCCGTGGCAGACTTTCTTATTGAGTTCACATATCCAGAAGACCCAATTGAAGAGATTGACCCGCCAGTTCTACCGCCCAGGTTACAGTTAGACATCCCAACTTGGATACTTTACATGGATGGGTCTTCCAACAAGCAAGGTAGCGGGGCAGGGATCATCCTGACTACTCCCGATGGAATCCAGCTTGAGTACGCACTGAGGTTTGGGTTCCATGCCTCCAACAATGAGGCCGAGTATGAAGCCCTGCTGGTCGGATTACAACTGGCAAATTCAATGGGCGCACAACAGGTTCAAGGGTATAGCGACTCTCAGCTCGTGGTAAATCAAGTCAATCAAGAGTATGAGCCTCGAGAGGATAACATGGTAGCTTATCTAGCCCTTGTCCGAGCAGTTTCAAAGAAACTTTAGGGGTTCTCTGTCACGCAGATACCTAGGGAGGAGAACACTACGACCGACCGGTTAGCCCGCCTTGCTTCATCTTCTAAGTCAGACTTGCCCGGGATAAGGATAGAGTACCTACCCGAGCCAAGTGTGATCAACTCAAAATGCATGGAGGTAGAACCGGCCGCCTTAGAACCTAGCTGGATGGACCCAATCATGGCATTTCTAGCAACAGACGCGTTACCAGACGGAAAGGAAGAAGCCCGCCGGGTTAAATACCGAGCGGCAAGGTACCACGTTGTTGATGGCATCCTCTACAAAAGAGGATTCTCTATACTATATCTCCGCTGTGTCCACCCTGAACAGGTCTAAGTAGTGCTGTACGAAATCCATGAAGGGGTGTGCGGGAATCACATCGGAGGCCGGGCGCTTTCCAGAAAGGCCCTATTAAAGGGGTATTATTGGCCGACAATGGCCCGAGATTCCCAGGAATACTTCAAGAGGTATGATACATGCCAAAGATTTTCTCCCATGATCAACCATCTGGGAGAACTTCAGACGCCAATCCTCAGCCCCTGGCCGTTTGCTCAATGGGGTATCGACATCGTCGGTCCCCTCCCGATGGGAAAAGGACAAGCCAAGTTCGCTGTCATAGCCATGGACTACTTCACCAAGTGGACGGAGGCCGAACCCCTGGCAACAATCACCTAGAAGAAAATGGAAAGCTTCATGGAGAGGAACATCCTCAGCAGGTTCGGCGTCCCCCGGGTTCTGGTTAGTGACACAGTGGATAATTTGACACCCCGATATTCAGACAGTTCTGTTCGGGCTACGGGATATCCAATCACTACTCATCCCCCGAGCACCCCCAGGCTAATGGCCAAGCTGATGTGACAAACCGGACTATTCTTCAGTCAATCAAAACGAGGCTTGAAAGCGCCGAAGGACTATGGACAGAGGAACTACCGACCCTCCTGTGGGCCTACCGCACTACACCCCGAGCGGTAACAGGCGAGATGTTGTTCTCTCTAACCTACGGCTTCAAAGCCGTGGTCCCCACAGAACTCGGGTTACCCACTTACCAGGTGGCAAATTTTAGCGAGCAAGGCAACGAAGATGCCCTCAGGGCAGAACTTGACTTGGTGGAGGAAAGAAGAGACCGGGCATATCTGAGGGTAGTAGCCTATAAGCAGCGAGTCTCTCGATACTACAACATCAAGGTGAGACATCGCAGTTTCCAGGTAGGGGATCTAGTCCTAAAAGCCGTCAACCAGTCCACAAAAGTCCTGAGCCATGGAAAGTTGGGGCCAAACTGGGAAGGTCCATATCTAGTTACCTGGATAAACCGCCTGAGCACCTATTGGTTACAAACTCTGGATGGGCATGAGCTTTCTCTCCCATGGAACATACATCACCTCCGCAAGTACTTTCAATAGCGTTCCAGGACAAACGGGTTAGCACTGGTTAGGACTTCAGTAGCCTGCGTGAGCAATTGTGATGATTTTCCAAATGAAATAAAGAATTTTATATTTTTGTTCCAAGAAGCTATCCCTATCAGTGTTCCGTACAAAAAGCCCTCAGGATCAACCCTGAGGCACAAAAGACCTTGGCTAAAACCCAAGGCAGAAAAGACCTCAGGCCAAACTCCGAGGCAATAGCTTTGCCTAGGCCAACCGACGATGGGGGGCACACCCCTCTAGGTAATCGACGATGGCAAGCCTGACAAGACCTCGGGCCAACCCCCGAGGCACCGGCTTCGCTTAGGTCCAACCGACGATGGGGCCAAGCTCCCTAGGTGGCTCATGATGGCAAGCCTCAAAAGACCCTACAACCACCATGTTCCAGGTCAGTTTCCTACGGTCACTCAATTCCCATACACCTACTTTAGCAAAATGCTTGGGGGGCAGGGGAACACTAGACCCAAACAGGAAATCACACCGGTCACTAACAGAGCTTGGAATCCTAACATTTCTAAGTGCCTACAGTGGCCAGAGAAAAACCGTCCAGACAGTACAACAGGACAAATTCCTATAATACACCGGATGGGACCTTTCAAATAGGTCAAGAAGACCAGTTATTCTATCAGTTACGGTCCTAGACCATTTGCTAAGGCAGGGGTAAGAAAAACTTATAACCGGTCAGATGTTGGCAATCACAAACAGGCATAATGCAAATAATTGTAAACAGTTAATGAAAAGAAAGGTGGCCTCTAAGGACCTTTTCATTAATTAGAAACAAATTTTTTACATTGCTTGGGGGGCAATTGTAGTAGCCCCCCCTAAAACAAAAAAAAAAAGCAACAAAAAACAAAAAAAAAAAAAAAAGAAAGAAAAAAGAGCAAGAAAAAGGACTAGGTGTCCACCACCACCACATAATCCTAGTGAACGGCTCCACCGGCCGGTGCGTCATCAGCAGCGGTGTCAGCATCCTGAGCCGACTCCTTCCAGAAATCGGAGTCAGCCCAAGAATACCCGGAGAGGTCCCAGTTCGGGTGGTCCGAGGTTGCCCGGGCGGTGAGATCAGCGTAGCCTTTGAGGAAGCCCGCCTCGAACTCTTCCTCGCCAAAAAGATGCAGTATATATCATCCAAACCACTAAATAACCTACAATTCCATACATTTATCAGATAATAATGTATTAAAAAAATAGTATAGGTGGACATAGCTCAAATGGCAAAGAGCTTGGCGCATGTTAGCATTTTTGTGGGTTATGGGTCACCCACATAATCTATGGACCGGGTCCAACGGGATCAAGAAATCCTATATAGACTATAACTTGGAGTCCTATGGCATGTATATGTGTGTGTATATATATATGTGTATAACACACACATAAACACAACTCTCTACATACAACAAAAAGTAGCCCCCTCTCTCTCACTTCGGTTACTTTCTCTCTCTAGCCAAATCACACTAGGGCTTGGGATTTAGCGCGTGGATACAAAGGGGGTGTCTCTAGTAGGAATTCTCACGACCCGTTCGAAGCACAAGAGCGTACACGCAAGCACTAAAGATTAGCAGTTCGTGGGTATTATCGCCGGGCTCGTAACAAAACTGCCAAGACGATCAGTGATCGGGTATATTCCGCAAGGTATGTCCTTTACCCGACCCGTATGCTTGTTTGATGCATATTTACATTGGTATCAGAGCCAATAGGTTGTTGATTCGCCCATATTATGCCCAAAACAAATCTACTATTAAAGCTTGGTAAAGCTTTTAACATAAACTTGACAAAATCGAATTTGAAGTGGGTCTACGTGAAAACTCCAATTTAAGTCCGAATTTTTTATATGGTTGTGTCTCAAATGGTCCCTAGAGTCCCCCCACAAAGTCCCATGCCTTAATTATCTCAAATGAGTGAGATATAGCAAATCCTAGATTCGGTTTTGGGTTAAAAACGAAATTTTTTCATAACTTTGCACTCTTTTCGGAAGATTTACTTATTTAATCGATCTATTTTTTGGTATGATCTTGTAGTACTCCATGAGAGCTTTTCAACAGTATAAAATTTGTAAGTTTTCGACGAAAAACGAGTGAGATATGAGCTTGCAAAGTAGGAGGGTTGAGCAGTCCCCAAAACCCAGATTGATTTTGTTTTGGGGAAGATGAACCAAAGTTTGGCCACACCCACTCTCGTTGAGGAGAGTGGGGCCCACTCGCTGACCGGAGTTGGTCCGATGACCATGGGTCCGGAGAGTGGTCCGGAGAGTGGAGGTCCGTCTCTCGGCCCCGATCCTTAATATATATTTTTCCTATTTTTATTGGAAAAATATTTAATTATTTAGTAATTAAAACAGTTTCTGTTAATTAAAAAAATATGTTTTTAATATTTTAAATCTGTTTTAATTGCTTTAAAATTCTGAAAATATATGGAAAATTCAAATTTTATTTTTTACTATATGTGGGACCAGAAATAATTTTGTGATAAGTATTTCATAGTTTTTGGTATTTTAGAGCATTAAAGATGTGTTTTGTGCGTATTTTTAATTGCTTAAAATATCCTAAACAAAATGTTAATTTTTGTGATTAATATATAGTGTTTAGTACACTGTAAGGGACTCTAGGATAACTTTTTTGTAAATTATCATGTATTTTTGTTATTTTAGAGCATATAATTTATGTTTTTTAGACATTTATTTAATTGCTTAAAATAGCAAACATGCATTATTAATTTTTGTAATTAATAAGGGACATTAAGGACACTGTTTTGAGACTATATGAAATTTATTAGGACCCGTAGATAATTTTTGATAAATTATCCAATCATCTTAATATTTTAGAGCATATAATTATGTGTTTTTGTACACGTATTAAATTGCTTAAAATACTTTTATTGATTATTAATTTGTGGAATTAACAGAATATGTTTAGTACACTATTTGCAATATGAGAAAATTATTTAGTAAGCTTTCTCATTTTTTTGGGATATATTTTGTTATGTACACAATATTAATTGCTTAAAATATAGCAAATAAAGTTGTTAATTCTTGAAATTAATAAATAGTGTTTTGTATTCTACTTAGGGACTTGAGAAAATCTTTAGTAAATTCTCTCATATTTTTTGGTATTTTAGAGCATAAAATTTATGCTTATGAGCATTATTTTAATTGCTTAAAATATCCAAAATGGATTGTTAATTTTTTTTTGAAATTAATATAGAGTGTTTAGAATACCATATAAGACCACTCAAAATCCTTGGAGTACAAATTCCTCAAAAGTTTTGTATTTTTAGGAATTTAGTTGCTCATAGTTAAATTGTTTAACTAGATCAATTTATTTGTTAAATTGATTCAAAATATTTTTTGGGCTCCAACAATATTATGAAAACTTTTATTTATAATGAAAAATTTATTTTTCAGTTATTTAAATTTTTCCACGAGGTTTTAAAATTATTGTGTTTAATTTAAAAGTCCTATTTAATTAGTCTTTTAAATATTTGAGAGGTTTGGAAGGGCAAATTTAATGATTAATTTATTATTTTTGCATTAGAGGCTCGAATCATTGCACGTTTATTTAATATTGTTTGTGATTGGATTACCATAAGACCTCTTGTCCTCATCCTTAAATGGAAAGATGGATGAGTCCATTCATTCTCATAATAAAGACCACATGAGTGCTTGTCGTGTGTGATTAATAATTAATCTGGATTGAATGAATGGACGACTTAAATTTGACAATTTATTTTGAGCTTATGTTGTCACGATGTATGTTCTAAGGTTGTTTTTGTATATGTGTGAAAAACAAAGTATCCCTAATTTTTTATGGCTATAAATGTAAAGTGAGGATGAGTCTTTCTATTTTATGTTTTGGGAAAAGCCTATTTGTAAAGGGATGAATTTCTTTGTTTTCACAATATATGCATTAAATTATTTTAGCGTGAGCTCTAGATTGTCAATTTGGGCCCACGCAGGGCCCATGCGCATTCATGTGTGTATGGCGCAATTATATTATTATTGTGGATGATGGTAGATAAGTTTAGTACTATCTATGCATGTTTGTTTAGAAAAATCAGTTATAAAATTTTTTCTTGAGTTACAAGAGTAAAGTGATGACTACAAGCTTAGCGAATTTTCGATCTTGAAATTGTGATAAGGGAAAATATTTTGAGAATTAGATTTTAAAACAAACATTTATAGAAAGATGTGCATCATAATAATGTCAACCTCTTGTGCATGTTATTGAATGTAGAAATTGGCACTATACATATACGTTTGAATGAGCTAATATCTCTTGGAGAACTTATCTCAATCAATGATCCAGCCAATTGATCCCATATTGGACCTAGGGCCTAATATTGCCAAAGGCATATAGAATTTAATTCTAGTAAGACCATCACACGCGCTCTATTTTGATAAAGTAGCATGCATGATGATATAATTGGGGAGTATAAGAACTATCCAATGGCCAGTGAATGTGGAACCAGCTCGAATTTGTTTTTGGAGCACATCCACTACTAGATTGAAGAATCTGGTAATGAAGTTCGAAGTGAGGAAAAATCCCAAACACTTGATGACCGAGAATCTAAGGTTGAAATTCGGTATGATTCAAGATCTATTAGGGACTACCTGCACTGGTGAACATTAGGTTTAGGCTGTGATAAGTTTTCAGTCTGACTCGTGGATACACATGAAATAGGTCATAACATAGAACGAGATAATTAAGATTTGTTCTGATTATTCTCGTCATGTTTACCTGGCAGCAGACCGCCATAAGGGAGGTCGTATGCATGACCAGTATTTCCATAAGTGGAAGAATGCGCAAAGTCGGTGGGGCCATATGCATTAAGCAGGCTAAGAGGCAGGGTGGGACTGCAATAGGGTGGATATTATGTTACATAGTTTGTTTATATTGGACATGGTTATTTACGTAATAATTTCTTAAGAGTTAAAATGTTAACTCTACTTTCTCTATTTCTTAAGTTACTGAGTCATTTGTTGATTCTATGACTTGACATGCTAAACTCAGACACGTAGGACAAGAAAATGATGACTTGATTAGCTCGTAGTGGCTTGTGAGCTCACCCGCTAAAGTTTAGTTACCCACGTGTGAGTCTTGCCTAGGTGGCAAAGCATGTCGAAAGTTTTTTTTTAAGTAAAGCTACGAGAGATAATCAACCTTTAGAGCTAGTTCACTCACACCTTGGACTTATGTTTGTAAAGGCATGTTATAGTAACCTCATTTTCCTCACCTTATCATCTCACCGCTATAAAACACTAGATTACATCAAATGTTTTACAGTTGAGGTTGAGAATCAGATTCGAGAAGGCTTTGGAGTCACTCGTATGCCAGTAATTCTCTGATTAGTTCAGAGGAACTGTGTTAGCTTCTTTAGTTAGTAGAAGAACTGTGTGAGGACAAAGGGGTATATATACAACTTTCTGTTCCGAAAAATTCTGCAATAAAATGTTATTGTAGAAGGGAGGAATAGAATACTTCTAGATAAGTTTAGATCATTGACGGCCCAAGCTAGCCTTTCAATCTTGGAAGGATGCTCTCTTAGCTGTTGCCCTCATACGCAAAATTGTGCCTTTATAACCTATTTTCCAAGCTTTACAGCTGTTTGAAAATGTTTTCGCAGTATTGCCATTGCTATAAGAATCTTGACCTCTATGAGTTAGAGGAAATTGTAGATAACATACCATCTTTAAGCGAGGATGGGGAGATATTGTGATTCCACATTCAGTAGTCGCTGAAAATGGTACTAGTCTGCAGCTGAGTGGGAGTACACCACTAGACGCTAGTGGAAGTGTGCCAAACAGTGGGAGTACACCACTAGTTACTCAAGATTATTAGGTAGCACAGTGCAATTGACGAGGATGAGTTCTTCGTTGGCGTTTTGAAATCTACGGGATGCGTTTTCCTGTGCGCATTAATAGATGATGCTGCGACAACTTCTTATTAGAAGCGCTTTGTTCATCTACTAAAGCTGAGTGAATAGTTGCTATGAAGAATGATATGATCTCTATGGACAAAGAATAGGGTCTAGGAGTCAGTTGATATTCCGCCCGAGTGTAAGACTATTGGAAACAAGCGGGTTTTTGAAGTTAGACTCAAGGCGGATGGTTCAGTTGACAAAGTTAAAGGGGCACCTCGTGGTGAGAGGTCAAACCCAAGAGTGGGTGTAGACCTTGAAGACAGAATCTCCTTAGTGGTGATATTTTGTTTTCATTCGCCTTATCTTAGTGATTGTCGCACATTTAGTTTTAGAACCCTTTTCAAATAGATGTTGATACTTCTTTTCTCAATGCAGAGCCAAACGAAGAGATCTACATGGATCAACCTATTGGTTTTACAACCAATGGGAATGGGCCAAAGTATGGCATCTCAATTGATCTATTTAAGATCTCTAGCAATCGTTTAGGCAATGGCACTTGAGGTTTCATGATTTGATCGATCTCTTTCGTTGAGATGATTAAAGAAGACCAGCGTGTGTACATTGAGTAGTCCATAAAAGGTGATCTAATTCTTATATTGTATGACAACAATATCCTTTTTATTTAGATAAAAAGATATGAGTCAAACCAATTGTGTGTTGGGAGTTAGGATTGTGGGAGCCGTTCATAGACCCACTTTGTTCATCTCTAGAGACTTACATAATAGAAGATTCTTGAACACTCTCGCATACAATACTCAAAATCCGTAGATACCCCAGTTGAGAAGGGAATACACTTGACCTTAATTCAATGTCCAGAGAATGATGAGGAAGTAAGTGTCCAAAGTGCCATAAGCATCCGTAATGGGAAGCCTGACGAATACTAAATTGTATTCTTGTTCAGATATTTGTCATATGGTTAGTTTAGTTAGTCATTACAAGAGTAACCTTAGTCCAGTTCACTGGAGAGCAGTGAAGATCTTTCTGCGATATGTTCACATAATTGTGGATCTCACCTAATGGATGGTAGAGTTTTAGAAGTGATGAAGACGATGCGACACTCATTCAGCGATTGAGACGAGTGCATGTACATGTCTGTCTACGCATTCATATTAGTTGATGAAGCATTCGCTTGTTGTAGCGAGAAGCAGACATGCATCACCTTATCCATAATGGTAGCTGAGTATGTGGCTTGTTCTATAGCCGTTCAGGAGGCTGTGTGGTTAAAGAGATTCTTACATAGCGTAGGTTTCTTGCCTTAGAGCGATGAAGCAGTGTTGGTCTATTGAGACAACACGTCAGCTCTAGTTTATGGAAAGGACCATAAGTACCACGGGAAGTCTAAGCGCATAGAGATCCACCACCACTACATTCGAGATATGGTTGCACAAGGGGAGGTTGTTTTTATAGTACATCACTACTAGTGATATGATGGCTGATCTTTTGGATCAAGCTGATTTCTAGAGATTCGTTCTTATCCCACATTAGTTGTACGGGACTCCGTAGGTTCTGATGTACTTTAACAACATTATTTTTGACATTATTATTACCATATATTTATTATTATAATAAAATCAATGGTTTTCCAAATTCATTAGTTGTTAGTTGGATGAATGCACATTTTTTCTTTAAAGTGTCACCAGGCTTGAATCGACCTGCTCACACGGGTGATTCACCTTGGTGCCGAGATAGCGAAGATGGACATGTATGTCCATAGCGCTTAGATGGCGAGCAAGATGAGACATTTGTGTTCATGGCGCTTGGATAGCTAGCTAGGACATCTGTGTCTATAGCGCTAGGAAAGCGGGTTAGAACACTTATATCTACGCGGTATAAGAACAACGAGCTAGATATAAACCTTGATATCCTTATATGTCGCATTAGCTTAGAGCTAAGATGAGACCTAAGTAGGGGTGTGTTTCGGCCGGAACGGATCGGAAACACCCCTTTCGGAAGCCAAAAACGCATTCCGAATTCCGTTCCGAAATTTCGGAAATTCCAAAATTATTTCCGATTCCGAAATTTCGAAAATTTCAGAAATTTCAGAATTTTCGGAATTTCATCAGATTCGGAATTTTTCGAAATATTCGGAATATTTTCAGAATTTTTCAGAATATTCGAAATTCAAGCTGAATGGGATTTCACTTGAGACTTGTAGGCCTTTTATAGAAGCACATCACATCCCATTTTTTTTTTGTGTTTTTTCGATGTGGGATGAACACAATTTTCGGAATATTTTCGGAAAAGTTTCAGAAAATGCAATTTCGGAATATGTTCAGAAATTTTTCGGAATATTTCGGAATATATTCGAAAAAGTTTCGGAAAATACAATTTCGGAATATTTTCGGAAATTTTTCGGAATTCTGAAAACATTTCCGATTCCGATCCTATTTTTTTCAGAATTTTCGGAATTCGGAAATTCGAAATTCGGAATGCATATTTAGTTGCCAAAATCGGAATTTTTCGGATCGGAATCGGTCGGAATCGGAATTTCCGTTCCAAATGACACCCCTAGACCTAAGCTTGGTGCTTGGTTGAACATAGAGAGCGCCCACTACTCTATGTAGCCTGTTTATAGCCGAATATGAGTTTTCAGACGGACGTTGGTTGTAGCGACTGTGCTAGAAATATCAGGTTAGACGTTTATGTAACGTCTAGACTAAAATTCGTATGGCGTTACTTTTACCACGAAGTGACATGCCCATTTATATGGAAAACGCCATAGCATACAAATCATGCTGTATGTGCTATTTTGCGATCATTTGTGGAGCAATGGATTAATCCCTATTTCATTGCAGTGTGAGCCACGTAGTCTCCTTGTAACGGGGATTCTACACAAGTTACCTTATGACCTGAGACTATGTTATAAAGAGGACGCTTGATAACGCTACTCTAGCGTACCATCCTGGGACGAAGAGACAAATACCGTCCTATGGGGCACGGTTAGGAAAGCGGTCGAGTTGGTTGGATTGACATTAATTGGCAGGGAAGACTCTTCGATAACACACCATGTTTTGTGACTCATTAGCTGGCCAGCGACAATCGTATACGTACTGAGTGTCATGAGTACATTACATATTTGGGGGTATAGCACTGCTTTCTGAGGGATTAAGAGTGCTAGATCCGGTGTGGTTGAATCTGTCTGGGTAAATACACGAGAAGCTTCCGAGTGATGCGTTTTGCTAGTTATTTGTTTGACTTAGCATCTCATCTCCTATCGCTGTAAGTTTCTTTTGGTGAGGTCGCACGTTCTATTTCCCGTATGAGGAGATGATGAAAGTTGGAATCTGAGAGATTTTGTTTTAGCACAAAGCCCTATGTGGGTGAGTGGGAGATGTTAGCATTTTTGTGGGTTATGGGTCACCCACATAATCTCTGGACCAGGTCCAACGGGCTTAGTTTAGGGTCCAAGAAATCCTATGTGGACTATAACTTGGAGTCCTAGGGCATGTATATGTGTGTGTATATATATGTGTATAACACACATAAACACAACTTTCTACATACAACAAAAAGTAGCCCCCCCTCTCTCTCTCTCTCTCTTTTCGATTACTTTCTCTCTCTAGTCAAATCACACTAGGGCTTTGGATTTAGCGCGTGGATACAAATGGGGTGTCTCTAGTAGGCATTCTCACGACCCATTCGAAGCACAAGAGCGTACACTGAAGCACTAAAGAGTAGCAGTTCGTGGGTATTATCGCCGGGCTCGTAACAATATCGCCAAGACGATCAGTGATCGGGTATATTCCGCAAGGTATGTCCTTTACCCGACCCGTATGCTTGTTTGATGCATATTTACAGCGCATATAAGTCCCGTCTAATGCATAGGTTCGGTGTTTGAACCTCATCCCCCTCCCCCATATAAAAAAAAATAAAAAAAAATGTATTCAAAAAAATAAATAAATCCATAGAATTGGAAGAAAAAGAAGAAGAATTTCATTTTTTTTTTCCTACACTATCACTCGGTCCATATTTGATAGAAATTTTTTTTCCCCAAAAAAGCCCATTGTGGTAAGATCCGAATCAAGGCCATTTTCGAGCCTTATAGCCATCTATCGCTCATCTAATACCTTAATGACATGTTTGCATGTCACATGAATTTGAACAAGGTCATTCCAAAGTAGAAAATCATTAACTTGAATTAGATCATTTTAAAAAATGGTAACTTCAATAGAAAGTGTTCTTAAAATTATCAATGATATCATCTTCTTTTTTCTTTATTTATCAGATCAGTGATATCATCTTTAAGTAAACATTGGAATGACCACCTATGAAATAATATTATAAAATTATCCACTAAACTAATTAATGATGTAATTTTATTAAAATGCTTCACAAGTATTGAGTAAACTCATTCAAATTCATGGAAGGTGCAAAAAGACTATAAAACCATGAGCATGAATTAACAAAATTTCCTGTAGAAAATTCCTTTAACTACTACTATATTTTCTAACGTTACAAGTAGTTTTCAAATTCTTTGCAATATTTTCTAGTATTGTAAAATTATATATTGTAGAATAGGTCGAATTTTAATATTTTTAAACACTAATATTGCTTTTCAAGCTCAAATGTTGTTCGTGGAGGGCTTATTTAAGATTGATGAAAACATGTGTATATTCAAATCAATTAAGTCTCACTTTTATTGGTTCTTATGAAAATTAGTGTAGTGTCAATTTAATAAGTAACCAATTCTCGATTCATTTATAAGCAGATAGATACTTCTATGCACCCAAAATCCCCAGCTACACAACCACATAAATATTTAAAAGTGGTTAGAGTACTAGTTCTCTAGCCTAAAAAACCTCTAACTTTCATGATTTTTTTTCAATTTTAACTAAAGTTCATGGATTTTTGAAAGAGTACTGTTACCCTTCTCAAATTTCTATTTTAAAAGTGCTTTCATTTAGAAAACGCTTTTAAAATAAAAATTTGGGAAACATAACAGTATTCTTTTTGAAATGTTAAATTACTTTGGTTATTTGCCTAGTGATAGTGTGTTTAAGAGAGAGTACTTTGGTTAAGAGCCTAATGGTAGAGAGAGAGAGAGAGAGAGAGAGAGAGAGAGAGGTTAATTAATTACCGTACCTGTGATGATGATTGGAGAGTGAGCACTCAGGTGGCGCAAAAGCAAGGCAGGCCTGGTCTCCAAAGCCCAGAGAGAAAGCATTAATAGGATGAAAAGATAAGAAATCTTCCAATGTCTCTTCAGGAAGTTTGGGCTTCTTTGAAGCCTGCAATGAATAAGCTGGGCTGTTCAGCTCTTGTGGTGCCTTAGCCAAACGTCTCTTACATATACCCAACTTCTTCTTCTTCTTCTTCTTCTTCTTTCTCTCTCTTTCTCTCCCTTTCAATTAACAATTAAAAAAAAAATGAGTAAAACTTCAAGTACACCCATTTCCACAACCTCACCCCCCACAACCTAATGTGTCAATCATGTAGTGGGATGGGACCCACCATTTAACACATCTCACTACATGATTGACACATCAAGTTATGGTGGGTGAGGTTGTAGAAATGGATGTGCCTGAAATTTTACTAAAAAAAAAATATATATTCAAAAACACATCTAGAACAAATGCAAAACTATATAGAGATTTATATACATCTATCATCTATATATGCATATAATAGTAATTTATATATTTGGAATCGGTCTTTAAGTTGATCCACAATTCAAGGTTATAGAACTAATTCTAGTTAGCAAATCATTCATAAATTAGCCACGTGCGTCTAGTATTAATTAGAGCAATATTCTAAACACAAAAATTGACTTGTATGGTTTTCCAATAGTTCACACTCATCTTAATTTGCTACATGTGTTCGTTGCATTATGATATGTCTCCTTACCTCTTTTGATTCAGTTTGGTTAATCTTTTTCCATGTATACCATAAACGAAGTAATATACCTCAAGGAGATCTATGTAACATACTGCCAAATGTGTGTAAATATGGTATAAATATTTGTAATGTTTGAAAATCACCATTATTTTCTAAAAACAAGTTGTTTTCACAATTACCTCAAGGGAGATCTATGTAACATACTGCCAGCCAGGGGCGGATTTATGTGTAATGGTAGGTGGGCTCACCTCAATTTTTTGGAAAATTGTACATTTGTATTCAAAAAGATTTTTTTTTTTTTTTTTTATAGTTAAGCCTCCCATGAAAAATATAAAAGTCCCCTTTGGCATTATAAATTTGTCATATTAGGTCTAAATATATACAAAATATGTGTACAAATGTCCAAAAGCCCCCTGACATTTTAATTTTGTCATATTAGGTCTAAAGTATACAGAAAATATGTCTAAATAGGTCAAAAATCCCCCTCTGACATTATAAATTTGTTATATTAAGTCTAAAATATATGCAAAATATGTATAACTAGACCTAAAAAAAAAATTTCGGGGGCAACGAAACCCCGTATCAAGCCCCCCCCCCCTAGAATAATTTTCTAAATCCGCCCCTACTACCAGCATATACATACACTCACACATAGGGTTCAACGACAGTGCTCCTGGGCCAAAATTGAAAATACAAAACTTTCTAACTTTAAAAATTGTGGTTGATTCATGGGGTTCACGTATAGTAGCTTGAGGGTGAAAGCATAATTGTCTAAAGAGAAATGCTTATCTTCACTTTTTTTTTTAAAATGAAGTTATTTACATATGCTTTGTTTCTTTTCTTTTTCTTACTAATTTTTTTAGACACCCCGATTTTGACCAACTGTCGAAATTAGGGGATTATTTACTCCTGAAACTGATGACGATAATGTCTGATGAAATTAGAAATCTTCTTGCTCTTCAGAAAGCTTCTCAATCTCAAAGAGCACAAAATTCAAAGGAAAAGAAAAACCAGGGTGTTGAGAAGATTCTTTAGGTGTGAAATACGCATAGAAGATTATTATTATTAATAATTAGTTTGAAAAATTCAAGAAAAGCTTTCCAAAAAGTATATAAATAACATAGAAAATGAAAATCCCTTTTTAAAAAAGAAATGGTTTGGTTAAGAAAATCGATTTTATCAATTTGAATCTGAAAGAAAATAAAAAGAATTGAGAAGAAAAAGAAAGAAAAGGAAAAAGGAAAGAAATTTAGAAAAGAAAAGGAAAAAGGAGAGCTTTTTGAAAAAAGAAAAGAAAAATAAAAAAATAAAAAGAAAACGGCCTGTGGCGCTTGCGGCGGCACTCATTGAGTACCGCGCCTGTAGTTGGTGAGTGCCGCTCACTATAATAGTTTTGTTTTGTTTTTAGAATCTCAAGTGCGTATTGTACACCCAAAGATCATACTTCATATGTTGTAAACACTCCGAATTTACTAATATATCCTCTCCTAAGTGGTTTATATAAGGAGAGATATGTTTTCATTACAAAGGGTTGGAGAATTGATTGGTTAATTGAGAGATTAAAGGAGATATAGCTAGAAGCCATTGAAGAAGTGTTTGAAGAACTGATGTTGTCAATATCAAGATATAAAAAGTGTTCTTTACTTTTCAAAAGATTTGTAGTGTGAAAGCAAATGTCGAACCCACAGGGATTGGTTAACTACAGCGACTTAATTTTAAAACCTAACTTTAGTTAATTATGAAAACGGATTTTGATTTGATTTTAATTAAACTAATAACAATAAAAATAAATCTAAACTATGAAAGCAATTAAAAGTGTTTTTGTAAATATGTAAAGGGAACCTAGGATTGCAAATCCACCACTAGTTTCATAATAAGGGTATTTATGAATTACCCTAGCTTATTACGTTGGATGAATATGGGGAATTGTGGCTACAAGCCCAATTCCTTTGTCAAGAGAATAATCATGGTTCAAGCACCAACATATTCCATCTTCGGTTAGCACGAATTATCCCACACTAAACTAGGGTTGTGACATAATTCGTCTAATCTAGGCATGGATTATTCGGATACTTGATAGCACAAATCAATAAAGCACCATCACATGTAAATAATCTAAACAAGCACAACAAGCATAGATCATTGAGCACATCACAGTCAAAATAGATCTAAGACAAGAATAAACTTTGAAAGTAATGATTTAATCAATAGAAGTACGATTTAATTATAAAAATCCTCGAAACATGTGACTGTCATCCATACATAATAAAACTAAAATAAAAACATAAAATACTCCCTATTACTCGACTAGGGTTTCATTGAAACCCTAGATCTAAGTCTAGTTGTCCATAGAAACGGTAGATGGCAAGTAGTTGATGGAGGAGGCCATGGGAATCCTTGGTCTTCTTCTTCTTCTCCTTGCTTCCCTCCCTTCAATGGCTGAAAGTATGGTTGTATATTGTGTGTATAATAATTGGCAACCCTGTAATTGAAGTAAAATAGGGTATATATATAGATTTTCAACAAGATTTTGGAAGCTTTCCTAACTCGAAACTCATTAAAACTGCTGTATTTAGCTTTCCAGACGTAATTAGGCAGTTTCGTTCGCACAGGAATCATCAGTATACTGAAATACGCAACTTTGGTTTTTACACATATCGTGCGAGCGGGCCGCTCGAGCGCGACATTTGGCACCTCGCGCGCGCGGATCGCGCGAGCGATTCTCGGATTTTCGCGCGCGCAGCTCGCGCGCGCGATGTTGATTTTTCAGCTTATTTTCTTTTGCTTTTTCACCCTGTTTAACCTGATATACTTGATTTCTTCCAAAACCTGTCAGAAAATAGAAAACGAAGTAAAAATATACAAAAACAGGATAAAAAGGTAATAACAAATGCTCGTTAAGGCGTATAAATAGGATCTGTTCTCTCTCGATCACACCCCCAAACCTACATTTTGCTAGTCCTCGAGCAAAACTAAAATAAAAACTAACTACTACTAAAATACTACTCCATTTTTGCATGGATCACGACTGCATTTAGCATATACAGCAAGCCTTTTAAACCTCTAGGTGTCCCTAGTCGGACGAGTAAAGTCTCGTGAGGGTTCTCGTCAACAAGGTACCCACAACCATCTTTATTAACTTATCAATTTAAAAAGTTTTATTAAAAACGAAAAACAAAACATTCAATACTCCTTATTATAGAACAATGATTTGAAATAGAATAACGAACATAAAGAAACATAATCAAACGTCTACCTACATCATGAAAAATAATCTCAAGCACATGCATCGTATAAATCAATAGAGTTTCTCATAAAATTGCACGTGTGTGATATGATAGTCAAATGAACACACGCATGTCATGAACTTGGAATATACCTCGGATTACCATCAAACTATGCTTCGACTACGAATCTCACAATGTTAATTACACTCTAAAATGAAACACTCAGAAACAGGTGTAATTTATCTAAAATATGTGAGTAAAAGAAATATGTTTTCAAAACAAGAAATGCTCACATATGACTCGGAAAAGACGCATGACACGAAAGAATAGTAGTCTCATGGATTGGATGCCAATAATCAAGAAAAATTAATCATCACCAAGTTTTAATCCCCTTCCCATCGTTTTCATATCCGAACCATGTTTTCCTAGGATCAAATAGGACTTTTCAAAGGTTGTAATGTGTCTCAGGTAATGAAAAAGGATAGCAATGATTCATTAGGTAGCTAATCTCAGAATGGCATTGTAAGGCATGTTCGATTTCTTTCATTCGTCTCTTCTACCACATTCATCTTTTCATTCTCTTTTTTTTTTCATTCCTTTTAATTTTTTCTCCTTCTGTTTCTTTTTCTTCTTTTTTTTTTTCAACCTTATTTTTTTTTCTCTATTCTTTTCCTCCTTGTTGCTTTTGATGAATATTCAATAAATAACAAGGCAACCACCCCAAACATCATCTTATTTACTTCTTCTTTTCAATCACACATCGCCTTAACACCACTAAAAGTTGATCAATCTTTCAGGGGTGAACTCCAAGTTGGCCTAATTGGAGCAAAAACAGGATAATGGTAATTAAAGAAAGAAATGGCATTTTGATGGCTCAAAGGGCGAACTAAGGAAATTATCATTTATCGGTCGGCAGTAAACAAAGAGGGCCTAAAATCATGTCCTATGGTTATATGGTTCTTCAATGTTTACGACGGAAGATTATTTAGCATGGTAACAAATATTTTAACTTGACTATCAACCAAAACAAGAATAATGAGACTAAACAACAAGTAGATGCGCTATTTCAATGAAATTCGACAAACATAATATATTTATAACCCTCTAAAAAGAAAAGATAGGCTCAAAAGCTCACTGGGCATAGTCTCCACCATGTGTTATCTAGAAATCCGAATTATATTCTAGTTCACATCAGACATGTATTCAAGCGACTACGTGCAGTGCATAGGTTTGTGTGCAAATCTATGATATAAAACTACGATTTGAGACAATACATAACTTAAAACATTATATCATGACTTCAGCAAATATTTAATCACATCTTCTTTTGTTTACCATTCTATAACAATCCAAGTTCTCTAACAAGAAGTATCAAATTGATATTGCAAAAACGTCGGTAATCATCGTTTATTTAAGCACAAGTATCGAAAATTTTTCAAAATTTTTGGTGTATATAATAATGTGCATGTGTGTGCATACCCCCAAACCGAAACCTTTCATTATCCCCAATGAAACAATAAAATAAAAGAAATGAGAGTACGTAAGAAAGGAACGATAATACCTCGATCTCGGCAAACATAGAACAGGTGAACACCAAGGAATACTGCAATAAAGTTCAATGTTACCTGTTAATACTAGATAAACGAAAAGAAACTAACAAAAGAATATTAAAAGTAAATGAAACCTAAGTATAAAATGATATGTCCAGAAATATTCTGTAGTAGTCCAACCGCCACGTGTTCAGCCAATAGCCCGGGAAATCCGGATTGGGGGCGTGGAGCCCACACTCCTGAGGTGTCCAGCTGTTACCGTCCGGGATACTCGGACGGTCGGGTACCAGGCGTGGTGAGGCCCCAAGAGACGCGGCATGAATCATGCTTCCCACCGTTTCCTAATACAGCCCTGACTCTATCAAGAAGAATCAATGGTTTCCTAAACCACTTAGGAAACTCTCCAAACATTGTACAAATCTATTGTGATTAGATAAGGCTTCCTAATCTAATAAACTTACCATGTGAGGGTGGACTCTTACATCTATAAAAGAGCCCACCTATCCTCCCTAGGGGATCCGAATATCAATTCTCTAAGCATACAAGCACGCATCAGAGAACTCACCACCATATACGCATACACCCGGCCGGTATTACTGGTAGGGCCGCTCACCATTGTTGGCTCACCAGGCCCGCCGGTGATCTGCTAGTGAGAAGCGTACAGACGCACCCGTGGACGTAGGTCACGTCGTTAATGGGACCGAACCACCTACAAATCTTTTGTGGCTTTATTTTCTGTCTAAATTACTCTTACCAATTTTTGGCATCATCAGTTTGGCGCCGTCTGTGGGAAACCGACACAGTTTTCTCATCAACAAAAATCTTTGACTGATCGATATGCCGCCAAAGAAGGGTAAGAAAACCGCTGATTCAACCGGTCAGGAAGACCTGCAGATCGAGCCGCGGGCTACCTCCATGACCACTGACCAGGTCACGGCGGCGCTGGAACAACTCTTGGAGGGCCAGCTCCGGACACAACAACAGATAGAGGCGCTCATGGACCAGCATGAAAAGGTGGTCGGGGACCATGAGAAAGGCCCTTCGTCGGGGAAGCGGCCTGAAAAGAGCGTTCCTAGCCAAGGACCCATTCGGTCCCGCAAAAAATCCCGATCTGCTCCAGTGTCCCAACCAGACCGAGAACGTCATGCAAAGGGAGAACGTAGCCAGGCTACTAAACGCTCGCAAGGAGTTCCTCGGCACATTCCTCGCCGAGCGCGCCGAGTGGAGGACGCCAGGATCCTTATTGAACGGCGGCGAGCAGCAAGGGGAGAAGCATCCAGACGAAGAGCCCGGGACTCGGTCGATGACCCACCCGTCCTAAGCCGGGGAGATCTCAGGCACAGGCTATCCCAAACCCGCAGCCGAGTGCTATCCCCAGGGTCAACGCGCTTTGAGGATGAGGCATCATCGTCCGACCCCACTTACCGCTCAGACGAAAGGAGGACCGGGCACGCTGACGTCAAAGCCCAGGTCGAGGAGCTGCAGCAGCAGATTGAGAGGTTGAACCGCAAGTCCGGTCACGACCTCACAAATACAGAAATAGAGTCGCCCTATACTACCCGGGTGACGCAGTTCCCAATTCCGCGGAAGTTCAAACCCCCCCATCTCAACTCATACGACGGCAAGGGGAGTCCGGTGGACCACATCCGCACCTATAAGGCACAGATGGCACTGGTCACCACAACGGACGAGTTGCTGTGCCTAGCGTTCCCCAGTACTCTAAAGGGATCAGCCGCACAGTGGTTCCATGCCCTGAAGCCCCGGACGGTTGACAACTTCAAAGCCCTCGGCAAACTCTTCATCAGCCAGTTTGTCGGGATGCTAGACCGATCACAACCGGACACCCAGCTACTAGCTGTTAAGCAGCAAAAGGGTGAATCTTTAAGAGAATATGTGGATCGTTTCAATCAGAAGAGGCTCCTGATCCGCAACCTCAACGAGACGGCCGTAATCATGGCCTTCTGCTCGGGAGTTCAACACACCAAGGTGGCCACGTCGTTTCATCGAAACCGACCGGCAACCCTGGTGGAGCTCTCGGAAAGAGTTGGAAAGTATATCGATACCGAGGAGTTCTTGAAGGCGAAACGCGCCAGCCAGGCGGGGGATGAATCCCCAAAAGCCAAGCGCAAGCGCGAGGGATCCGAGAAGGGCCCGGGAAAGAAGCCGAAACAAGATCAGCGGGATGCTAGGGGCCAGCCCCAACAGCTTTCACGCCCCTTTCCCGGCCCATACATGAGGTGATGGCCGCTGCAGAGGCACAGAGGCTGCTCCCGCAGCCAGCTAAACTCAGAGCCCCACCCGGTAAGAGAAACCGGGAAAAGTTTTGTCGTTATCACAGGGATCACGGCCACGAAACGGAGGATTGCTTCAAGCTGAAGATAGCGATCGAGAAGCTGATCGAGCAGGGACATCTTGCCGAGTTTGTCACAGCGGACAGACGGCCCCGACAGGACGCCCAAGCTCCCGGTCAGCCTCCTCCACCGCTCGGCCACATTAACGTGATCTCCGGAGGAATATCGGGCAGAGGTGACTCTCAGTCGGCGAGGAAGAGGTATGCCAGAGCATCCCGAGCGGATGTATGGCAGGTCCAATCCACCGGCTCCTCACCAACTGACGTCCTGACATTCTCGTCCGACGATACGCAGGGCCTCCACTGCCCCCATGATGACCCGCTGGTAGTGACGCTTTCTATAGCTAACTATATGGTCCAGAGGGTGTTGGTCGACACTGGCAGCTCGTCCGACATAATGTTTACAGCAGCATTCGACCAACTTGGGATCGCCCGGGATCGGCTCCGGCCGGTGGCAACTCCCTTGGTCGGCTTTAACGGCTCCAGCACTCAACCGCTCGGTACAATCGAGCTCCCAGTTCTCATGGGGACCTACCCGCAGCAGGTCTCCACGCTGACTAATTTTGTGATAGTGGATGCCTCATCAGCCTACAACGTCATCCTTGGAACGTCGACCCTCAATAGGGCCCGAGCAGTTGTCTCCATATACAGCTTAACCGTGAAATTCCCGACTCCCCAGGGGCCTGGATGCTTGCGAGGAGACCAAACCACGGCTCGAAGTTATTATGTTAGCTCGTTGCACCGGGGGGCAATCACCGAAACACTGAACGTCCAGGAAATGGACCCCCGGGACCAGAGGGATGTGATAGGGCCTATGGAGGAATTGGAGCAAGTTATGCTAGATCCAGAACGCCCAGGCCGCACGATCAACATAGGCGCACTGCTGGAGCCTGCCTAGAAAGAAAAGTTGATCTAGTTCCTGAGGCAAAACCGGGACGTTTTTGCTTGGAGTCATGAAGACATGCCCGGTATTGATCCCCGGGTAATGTCCCATCATCTTAACGTCAGCCCGGACTGCCACCCAGTGAAGCAGAAGCGGCGGGGCATGGCCTCCGAGAGACAAACCGCAGTAAGCGAGGAGGTCGAGAAGCTCCTAAAAGCTAACTCCATCCGGGAGGTCCACTACCCCGATTGGCTGGCCAATGTTGTCCTGGTCAAGAAGAGCAATGGGAAATGGAGGATGTGTGTGGACTTCACCGACCTCAACAAGGCCTGCCCCAAGGACTGTTATTCGCTGCCCAGGATAGACCTTCTTGTCGACTCGACGGCAGGCCACTCACTCCTCTCGTTCATGGACGCCTACTCGGGGTATAATCAGATCAGCATGTACCCCGGGGATGAGGAGAAGACGGCGTTCATCACCGACCAAGGCACGTACTGTTACAGAGTTATGCCCTTCGGCCTCAAGAATGTCGGGGCTACCTACCAGCGCCTGGTCAATTTCATGTTCAAAGATCTCATCGGAAAATCCATGGAGGTATATGTGGATGATCTCCTGGTCAAGAGCCGGGATGAGCCCGATCACCTTGAGCATCTGGCCGGGGCCTTCAGCATTTTGAGAAAGTTCGGGATGAGGTTGAACCCGGCCAAATGCACCTTTGGGGTCTCGTCCGGGAAGTTCCTCGGTCATCTAGTCAGCAGACGGGGAATCGAAGCAAACCCCGACAAAATCCAGGCTATCATCAACATGCGGTTACCCAAGTCAACAAAGGAAGTTCAAAGCCTAGCCGGACGGGTGGCCGCACTGAACAGATTCGTCTCCCGAGCTACTGACCGGTGCCTCCCGTTCTTTAAAATCCTCCGTAAAGCGTTTCAATGGTCAGACGAGTGTGAGGAGGCATTCCAGGAACTCAAGAGATACCTGGCCTCTCCTCCCCTACTATCAACACCCGTACCCGGAGAAGAATTGTTCCTGTACCTGGCAGTGTCACCATTGGCGGTTAGCTCGGCACTTATTCGGGAAGAGCACGGGATACAGTTCCCAGTGTACTACACCAGCCGGGCGCTGCATGTCACGCCCCGACGTAGCATAATACAGGAAAGCATTTAATTTCCTTTATGGACTCGTAGGTCGTGACAAGTGAGTATGACCAATTGTCCCTGCAACAAATAACTTAACAACATTTCTAGAGCAAAGGATACTAACAAAATATAACCTCCACAATTAAAACTTACTAACTATTACAGCAGTCATAAACTTAGGCACAACACGCCTTATTCAAATGTCTAAAGCTAGTTTATTACAAACCCAAATTAAAAGACATAGGAAATATAAAGTAGCCTCCTGGAAAGTCTCCTGACTCTAAGTAGCATAGTCAAAATACCCTGGCTGCTCCTGACCCTGAAAATCTGGACATACAGTCCAGGACGCATCAACGCCGTCAGCTTATGAAAGCTGGTGAGCAAAATAAACAAGTGCTCACAATGTATATATATAAGCATATAAACAACGGTGCAATTTAACTTTAAAAGCGATAGATTCAAGGTTCCAATTCCAACATAAACCATGGGGGAATAAAGTAAGCAATAACTATACGACCATGTATGAACAATGTAACATCTCATCTTTCTGACTCTTTTCTCTCAACAAAACTCAACACAACCGAACCATTATCTCAGATACCAGGAATACTATCCGATCGATATCCAAAACAGCACACCAAACTATCGCTTCAGATACCAGGAATAATATCCGATTGATATCTAAGCCACACTCAATACCATCATTTCGGATACCAGGAATAATATCCGATCAATATCCGAAACAAGCGCCTTAGATACCAGGAATAATATCCGATCGATATCTAAGCCGTACACCACACTATCAACATCGCTTCGGATATCAGGAATACTATCCGATCAATATCCGAAACGCGCGCCTTAGATACCAGGAATACTATCCGATCGATATCTAAGTCGCAACTCAATACCATCGCTTCGGATACCAGGAATAATATCCGATCGATATCCGAAACGAGCGCCCTAGATACCAGGAATAATATCCGATCGATATCTAAGCCGTACACAACACTGCCGCCTCCAATACCAGGAATACTATCCGATCAATATTGAGGTCGCACACTAGACCGCTACGCTTTACTATTTTCACGCTTTCTCACACACATGCATGTTGACACAACCTCAACCCTAATATGTATGTCAATGTTTTCATAAATAACACCATTAATAAATCACAAAGCTGGATAATCGTACGAACATAAATTTTGGCCTTAGTTGTTCTGTTTCGTACAATTCTTAAAACATAGACCTTTAAAACAATATATTTGCCAAACAGTTCTTTAAAATTTCCCAAAACATTTTCCAAACAGTCCCTAATAATAAAATACAAAAACTGCTCAAACTGCCAGGTCGCGCGAGCGGGCTGCGCGCGCGAAGGGGAGAACAAATCGCGCGAGCGGATCGCGCGCGCGAAGGGGCAGAATAGGTCGCGCGAGCGGATCGCGCGCGCGAAGGGGAAGGATGGTCTGCGCGAGCGAGCCTCGCGCGAGCGGGTCGCGCGCGCGAGTTCTTGCAGAATGTCATCTTCTTCGTTTTCCTCTGTTTCTGGTTTTCAAACTGAATTTTACCCATTTCTGTTTTCTGTTTGTACCAGGACATGTAATATATGGATCTCCTCAGTTTTCCGCGTAGATTAAGAATACGCGATCAATTTTAACTAATACGGATTGTATCGCTTAATTTTCACGATTAAAGTTAGAGTGTAAAAACTTTAAATCAACCGTTCGTCGCGATACAGATGAATTATTGCGTAGGATTCGAACCACAGCTTATTAGGACCAAGATATTCCATTCCCAATTCATAAATTTCATTTTGGTTAAGATTTACAAAACTCCAATTTCAAGCTCCCATGGTGAAATACATATATACACATATATACACACATATATGAACTGAAATATACATATATAAACATGGCGAGTGAGTTTAAAATACTCACCGAGGTGTTTAATACTGAGAATTTGAGAATGATAATTCCGCCGTAATATCCGTCGTTGAGAATTTTCCTCCGTTCTTGATTTTGGTATCCAAATATATATATAACTATGAATGTGTGTATGAGTATGTATATACTGTATTGTGTGTGTGTTTGTATCTTGAGAGATTAAGAGAGGTTGAGAGAATTTGGGAGAGATTAGAGGGAGATTGAGAGTAACAGTGAGAGTGAATGAGAGAGATGAGAGTCTGATACACATACATATACTGTATGTGCTTTGGGCTCCAAGAAAGGGGAAGAATTCTCTCGGTGAGGTTGAGCTCACGTGCTCCCTCACCCAAGACGCGGTATAAGGCGCAGTTTGAAATCAAAACTGGTATTTTACGGTTGAAAGAAAATACAGGAAAATAATATCAGCGTAGGAATAAAATTCCCGGTTTGTACAAAAATATAGATATCGATTTTGAAATCATAGAAAATATTTTTCTGTATTTTCAAATATTACGGTTTGACCCCAACCAAAAATTTATAAAGAGAAATAAAACCAAATACACAAGGAAATGAAATGAAATATTTATTTATTAATGAAAATGAAATACAGGGTGTTACACCCTACCCACCTTAACAGAGATTTCGCCCCGAAATCTGAGTTAACTAATCCTGAAACAACTCGGGGTATCTAGTCCTCATGTCTGACTCTAACTCCCACGACGCTTCTCCTTCGTCATGATGCCTCCACTGAACCTTAACCAAAGGAACGTCTCTTCTTCTCAGCCTCTTGATACTCTGGTCAAGAATCCTCACAGGTCTATCCTTGTAGACAACATTCTGACTCGTCTCAATATCATCAAAATTAACCACATGTGAAGGATCCCGTATGTATTTCCTTAACATACTGACATGGAACACATTATGAACACCAGACATCTTTGGTGGCAACGCGAGTCGATAAGCCACTTTCCCAACACGCTCCAGTATCTCAAATGGCCCGATGAAACGAGGTGCCAACTTCCCTCTCTTCTGACCAAAACGCACTACTCCCCGAACAGGTGAAACCTTTAGGAGTACGTGATCACCGATACTGAACTCCAAGTCCTTTCGACGTCGATCCGCATAACTCTTATGCCTACTCTGTGCAGTTGTCATCCTTTCCTTGACCAGTGAAATCTTCTCATTGGTCTCTCTCACCAAATCTGGTCCCAAAAGTTCTGTATCTCCCACTTCAGCCCAACACAAAGGAGATCGACATGGCCGTCCGTACAAAGCTTCGAACGGCGCCATTCCAATACTCGAGTGATAACTGTTGTTATACGCAAATTCAACCAAAGGTAAGTGCGTCTCCCAAGACTCTTCAAAGTCAATTGCACAAGCTCTCAGCATATCTTCCATAATCTGATTAACACGCTCGGTCTGCCCATCGGTCTGAGGATGGAATGCAGTACTCATCTTGAGCGAAGTTCCCATAGCCTTCTGCAGACTTTCCCAAAATCCCGAGGTAAAACGTGCATCTTGGTCTGATACAATCGACACAGGCGCACCGTGCAGTCTCACTACCTGCTGTAGATACATTCGACTCATCCTTTCTACTGGGTAAGTCATATTGTACGCGATAAAGTGTGCAGACTTCGTCAAACGATCCACAATTACCCAAATCGCGTCATGATTCTGTTGTGACCGGGGTAATCCAACCACAAAATCCATAGTTATGTGCTCCCACTTCCAACCTGGAATAGGTAAGGGTTGCAACAATCCTGAGGGTCTCTGATGTTCGGCCTTCACTTGTTGACAAGTCAAACATTTAGACACAAACTCGGCTACTTCTCGTTTCATCCCTTCCCACCAGAAGTTTCTCTTCAAATCCTTATACATCTTTGTTCCTCCTGGGTGTACTGTCAGTCTCGATTTATGTGCTTCTTCGAGAATATCTTTTCTCAAATCTCCAAAATCTGGCACACACAATCTGTCTCGACATCGGTATCCTCCATCTGGTTATTGTTCCTCGCATTCTGATCACTAACCCTCTCCAACCTTCTAACAAAGGCCTCGAACATTCCGGTTGGATCTATTACCGGGGGTGCATCTTCAATAGCGGGACGATTCCTGAGATTTCTTCCAGCCATATGATCGAGAGAACGGTACCTATCCATTGATCAACAAGAATACGGTCAACCTCTCGAGAAGAAAGAAAAATTCTAAACGATAGGAAACGACTAAACACGGAACGAAGTCGAACTATCTTATCTTAATTATATCTTAACGGGAGATCCTATGTGTCTTGGACAATCGGTCGAGCCATAACCTGGCTCTGATACCAAAAAGCCTGTCACGCCCCGACGTAGCATAATACGGGAAAGCATTTAATTTCCTTTATGGACTCGTAGGTCGTGACAAGTGAGTATGACCAATTGTCCCTGCAACAAATAACTTAACAACATTTCTAGAGCAAAGGATACTAACAAAATATAACCTCCACAATTAAAACTTACTAACTATTACAGCAGTCATAAACTTAGGCACAACACGCCTTATTCAAATGTCTAAAGCTAGTTTATTACAAACCCAAATTAAAAGACATAGGAAATATAAAGCAGCCTCCTGGAAAGTCTCCTGACTCTAAGTAGCATAGTCAAAATACCCTGGCTGCTCCTGACCCTGAAAATCTGGACATACAGTCTAGGACGCATCAACGCCGTCAGCTTATGAAAGCTGGTGAGCAAAATAAACAAGTGCTCACAATGTATATATATAAGCATATAAACAACGGTGCAATTTAACTTTAAAAGCGATAGATTCAAGGTTCCAATTCCAACATAAACCATGGGGGAATAAAGTAAGCAATAACTATACGACCATGTATGAACAATGTAACATCTCATCTTTCTGACTCTTTTCTCTCAACAAAACTCAACACAACCGAACCATTATCTCAGATACCAGGAATACTATCCGATCGATATCCAAAACAGCACACCAAACTATCGCTTCAGATACCAGGAATAATATCCGATTGATATCTAAGCCACACTCAATACCATCATTTCGGATACCAGGAATAATATCCGATCAATATCCGAAACAAGCGCCTTAGATACCAGGAATAATATCCGATCGATATCTAAGCCGTACACCACACTATCACCATCGCTTCGGATATCAGGAATACTATCCGATCAATATCCGAAACGCGCGCCTTAGATACCAGGAATACTATCCGATCGATATCTAAGTCGCAACTCAATACCATCGCTTCGGATACCAGGAATAATATCCGATCGATATCCGAAACGAGCGCCCTAGATACCAGGAATAATATCCGATCGATATCTAAGCCGTACACAACACTGCCGCCTCCAATACCAGGAATACTATCCGATCAATATTGAGGTCGCACACTAGACCGCTACGCTTTACTATTTTCACGCTTTCTCACACACATGCATGTTGACACAACCTCAACCCTAATATGTATGTCAATGTTTTCATAAATAACACCATTAATAAATCACAAAGCCGGATAATCGTACGAACATAAATTTTGGCCTTAGTTGTTCTGTTTCGTACAATTCTTAAAACATAGACCTTTAAAACAATATATTTGCCAAACAGTTCTTTAAAATTTCCCAAAACATTTTCCAAACAGTCCCTAATAATAAAATACAAATACTGCTCAAACTGCCAGGTCGCGCGAGCGGGCCGCGCGCGCGAGTTCTTGCAGAATGTCATCTTCTTCGTTTTCCTCTGTTTCTGGTTTTCAAACTGAATTTTACCCATTTCTGTTTTCTGTTCGTACCAGGACATGTAATATATGGATCTCCTCGGTTTTCCGCGTAGATTAAGAATACGCGATCAATTTTAACTAATACGGATTGTATCGCTTAATTTTCACGATTAAAGTTAGAGTGTCAAAACTTTAAATCAACCGTTCGTCGCGATACAGATGAATTATTGCGTAGGATTCGAACCACAGCTTATTGGGACCAAGATCTTCCATTCCCAATTCATAAATTTCATTTTGGTTAAGATTTACAAAACTCCAATTTCAAGCTCCCATGGTGAAATACATATATACACATATATACACACATATATGAACTGAAATATACATATATAAACATGGCGAGTGAGTTTAAAATACTCACCGAGGTGTTTAATACTGAGAATTTGAGAATGATAATTCCGCCGTAATATCCGTCGTTGAGAATTTTCCTCCGTTCTTGATTTTGGTATCCAAATATATATATATATAACTATGAATGTGTGTATGAGTATGTATATACTGTATTGTGTGTGTGTTTGTATCTTGAGAGATTAAGAGAGGTTGAGAGAATTTGGGAGAGATTAGAGGGAGATTGAGAGTAACAGTGAGAGTGAATGAGAGAGATGAGAGTCTGATACACATACATATACTGTATGTGCTTTGGGCTCCAAGAAAGGGGAAGAATTCTCCCGGTGAGGTTGAGCTCACGTGCTCCCTCACCCAAGACGCGGTATAAGGCGCAGTTTGAAATCAAAACTGGTATTTTACGGTTGAAAGAAAATACAGGAAAATAATATCAGCGTAGGAATAAAATTCCCGATTTGTACAAAAATATAGATATCGATTTTGAAATCATAGAAAATATTTTTCTGTATTTTCAAATATTACGGTTTGACCCCAACCAAAAATTTATAAAGAGAAATAAAACCAAATACACAAGGAAATGAAATGAAATATTTATTTATTAATGAAAATGAAATACAGGGTGTTACACTGCAAGGGGCGGAAAGCCTATACTCCCGCATCGAGAAATTGGCCTTCGCCCTCATTACCTCAGCCCGAAGGCTCCGACCGTACTTCCAGGCCCATGCCATTGTAGTACTGATCGATCAGCCTCTCCGCAAAATTCTATCTCGACCGGACACATCCGGGAGGCTCGTCAAATGGGCTTTGGAACTGGAGGAGTTTGAGGTAACTTACCGGCCACGGACGGCCATCAAGGGACAAGCCGTCGCAGATTTTCTGGTCGAGTTTACGTATCCCGAAGACCTGGTCGAAGAACCCGAGCCTCTGGCCTTACCGCCCGGATTGCAATCCGGCATCCCTACTTGGGTACTGCATGTCGATGGTTCTTCTAACCAGCAAGGTAGTGGGGCCGGGATCATCTTGACTACCCCCGACGGAATCCAGCTCGAATATGCTTTAAGGTTTGGGTTTCGTGCCTCCAACAACGAGGCCGAGTATGAAGCCCTTTTGGTCGGGTTACAATTAGCCATCTCAATGAGTGCACAACAAGTCAACGGCTACAGCGACTCCCAGCTCGTGGTCAATCAGGTAAACCAAGAATACGAAGCACGGGAAGATAGCATGGTGGCCTACTTAGCTCTCGTCCGGACGGTTTCCAAACAGCTCCAAGGATTCTCCATCACTCGCATACCTAGAGAAGAAAATGCCAGAGCTGACCGGCTGGCTCGCCTCGCCTCGTCCTCTGAGTCAGACTTGCCTGGGATAAGGATACAATTCCTGCCCTAGCCAAGTGTGATCAACTCAGAGGACATGGAGGTCGACCCGGTCACTCTGGGGCCCAGTTGGATGGATCCAACGTGACATTCTTGACAACAGGAGGGCTGCCAAACGACAAAGAGGAAGCAAGGCGGGTCAGGTACCGGGCGGCGCGATACCACATTTTTTACCGTGTCCTCTACAAGAGAGGATTCACTATCCCGTACCTCCATTGCGTTCATCCTACGCAAGTTCAAGCAATACTGTTCGAAATTCATGAAGGTGTGTGCGGGAACCACGTAGGAGGTCAGGCACTTTCCAGAAAGGCCCTACTGCAAGGTTACTATTGGCCGACCATGGCCCGAGATTCGCAGGAGATTGTTCGAAGGTGTGACAAGTGCCAGCGGTACTCTCCTATGATAAATCAGCCGGGAGAGCTCCAAACACCGGTCCTCAGCCCCCGGCCATTCGCCCAGTGGGGAATTGACATCGTCGGTCCCTTACCAACAGGAAAAGGGCAAGTCAAGTTTGCTGTGATAGCTGTTAACTACTTCACCAAGTGGGCGGAGGCCGAGCCCTTGGCAACGATAACCGAGCGGAAAATGGAAAACTTCGTGGAACGAAATATCCTCAGCAGATTCGGTATCCCACGAGTCCTGATCAGTGATAATGGAAGGCAATTTGACACACCCATCTTCCGACAGTTCTGCTCGGGCTACGGGATATTAAATCATTACTCTTCTCCCGAGCATCCGCAAGCTAATGGCCAGGCCGAGGTGACCAATCGGACAATATTACAGTCGATCAAGACAAGGCTTGAAGGCGCGAAATGCCAGTGGGCTGAAGAGCTACCGACCCTCCTGTGGGCCTACCGCACTACATCCCGAGCAGCTACGAGCGAAACCCCATTTTCCTTGACGTATGGTTTCGAGACAGTAGTCCCCACAGAGCTCGGGCTGCCCACATACCGGGTGGCTACCTTCAATGACCCAGATAGTGGAGAAGCCCTCAGGACAGAACTAGACCTGGTGGAAGAAAAAAGAGACCAGGCCTATCTCAAAGTGGCAGCTTACAAGCAAAGGGTCTCGCGATATTACAATAGTAAGGTAAAGCATCGTAGATTTCAGGTCGGGGACCTCGTCCTTAAGGCGGTGAACCAGTCTACCAGAGTCCCAAGCCATAGAAAGTTGGGAGCAAACTGGGAAGGACCGTATATAGTAACTCGGGTCAACCGACCAGGAACCTACTGGCTACAAAGCATGGACGAGCACGATCTCAGTCATCCCTGGAACGCGCAACACCTCCGTAAGTATTATCAGTAGCACCTGGCTACGGGAATTTAGTATTATAAGGAAAATTCTTTTCATGTAGCCCTGATGGGATAATTGTTACAGATTGTTATCTTTTAAATAAAATTGAAAAGTTTGCTTTGAAAACTTACTCCTGTCAGTACATCGTGCAATGCACCAAAAGACCTCGGGCCTAACCCCGAGGCACCAAAAGACCTCGGGCCTAACCCCGAGGCACAAAATGTCACGCCCCGGAGTAGCATAAATAGAGAAAAATAAATTTCCTTTATGGGTCCATAGGGAATGACAAGTGAAAGTCACTGATAATCCACACCACACAGTACTAGTCCAAACAGGAACAGTAAAACGACTGAAATATAAACACGGTTCTATCTATTACAAACATCAGAGTACGGTCCACAGGATCACAACAGGTCTGGAGACAACATATGCCCAAGTACCCGTTAACTACAAAGTAAAATAGTAAAAGGAAAAGTAGTAATATAACTACTATCTATCTTCAGGTCTTCAGCTAGCGTACGGATAGGCGTCAGCATAACTGGCATCAGTGGGGCCATTCTCTACGTAACTCCCTTCAGGGTAATCGTTATCGCCATGAGTTCCGTCATCTGCATTGTAAAGGACAGGATAGTCTGGACGAGGAATGTCCAGGCAATAAAGGCCGTCAGCTTGTTGAAAGCTGAGTGAGCACTAACTAACACAGTCTCATAGAAATGACATAATCACCATTATGAACAATATAAGACAGTGATACTAAATATATTCCTCATTCTTTTATTCAGACATATCATAAATCGATTCTTATCGACTCCCACTCTAAGACTGATTTCACAATACCCAACTGACTATCTCGAACTGATTATATCAGCACAACATACCAGTGCTCTTGTTCACCGCTATACCGCTTTTAAGAACTCTTGCGAGCACCCATACATTGTTCTCATATAACGACTGGTCTATGGATATACCCATACTCTTGTTCACCGCTTTTAAGAACTCTTACTTTTCACCGCTTTTAAGAACGCTTGCGAGTACGATACATTCATAGCTCTGGTAAATATAAATCATGGATGTGCCACAATTACTCTTGTTCACCGCTTTTAAGAACTCTTACTGTTCACCGCTTTTAAGAACTCTTGCGAGTACTGTGCACCCATAATTCTCATGATCCTGATCAAATCCTTGACATACACTTATCGGATTTAACCTGAGCGAATCATCAGCTCGACACACACAACTTTAACATACAATCCTTTTACTGACTCATTTCTCACTTATCCAATACTACCCAGTATTATCATCTCAAACTTACTATATTATCGCGTCGTACTATTACTAGCGTTTCGAACCCGACTACGTTACTCACCATGGTATCTCAATCTCATTATCGTATCCCATTACCTCCGAAATCCATAATATCGCATAATAGGAACATGGAACAGCAATTAAACAACTACGCATTATGAATTATAAACTGAAAGGAATACATTCATGTTCTGCTAGGTTCGATCGATTGAGGTCATCTCGATCGCTCGAAGAAAGTGCTGTTCGATCGATTGAAGTCTTCTCGATCGATCGAAATGAAGGTAGTCTCGATCGATTGAAGTATTCTCGATCGATTGAACTCAGAGATGTTCGATTGATTGAACTCAGTTCGATCGATTGGGTCTCTGATGTTCGATCGCTCGAACTCAGTTCGATCGGTCGAACTTCGTCTTCTACAGATTCTGCCAGTGAACGTGCAGAATGTGCTAGGGGGTGTTTGGGTTATAATTAATACGTCCAGAATATGTAAAACATCATAACTAAGATACCGAGTGAGTTTGGAACTCACCAAAAGTCGTTAAGGGCGCGTTTGGCTCGGTTGAAAGCTTCCAAGCTTCCTCCAATGGTGGCCACTTCTCTCTGCTCCTCTCTTCGTCTCTTCTGTCTCTCTTTCTCGGCCTCTTCTTGTTCTTCTTCTTCTCTTCTGTCTCCTCTGCTGAGTGTATATATATAGATATGTGTGTGTATATATATATAGATATATGGAGGTATGCGTATATAATATATATCAACACACAAGCACACACTCTCTCAACTCACAAGGGTCAGCAAACACCCAATATACACGAATGCAGTGTATATATAGAGGGGAAAGAGGTGCAGATGGCATTGTTTGCGGGAAACCTGGAAATCTGATAATTACATTCTCGATCGCTCGAAGGATTCTCGATCGATCGAACTCAGATCGGTCAGTTAGATCGATTGAAAAAGGGTTTGATCGATTGAAGTGGGGACCACGTATTTAATTTATGTTGGTAGGGTTTTCGATCGCTCGAAAAGGGTTCGATCGCTTGAACTGAAGGGTCTCGATCGCTCGAACTAGCTTCGATCGATCGAAGATTGAATTTCATGAATGGTCAATTGAAGTATATAGAATCTCTCTGCATTCAATATTTATTAAAAATACGGGGTATTACACAAAAAGACCTCGGGCCTAACCACGAGGCAGAGAAGACCTCGGGCTCCAAACCCAGGCACCAAAGGACCCTGCAACCACCCATGTTCCAGGTTGGTTTCCTATGGTCGATCCCCAGCATGCCCCCGCCTTAACAGGAGTCCCGGGGGCAAGAGGGTTCTACACCTAAATAGGAAATTAACTAAAGTTTTGCCTAGGTCCAGCCAACGACGGGGCCGAACCAACAACCGGGCCGAACCCCTAGGTGGTCGACGATGGCAAGCTTAAAACGCACCTGCGACCACCCATGTCCCAGGTCGGTTCCCTACGGCCACTTACTCCCGTACTCCCATACTCCTGCCTTAGCAAAATGCTTGGGGGGTAGGGGAATAAGGGGAATATAGAGAGGCTAAAACAAGGAATCACACCATCTGACTAGGTGTTCTGTTGGTTACGGTCCTAAAGCATTTGCTAAGGCAAGTGTTAGGTCGGCCACAACCATACGGATACTAGCAAATACGGATAGTACAAAAAAGGCACATATACAAAGTTGATGAAAGGTTGACCTCAAGGGTCTTTTTCATTAATTAAATATACAAAGCCTGGGGGGCAATTGTAGCAGCCTCCCCAAAAATAAAAAAAAAACTACAAGCAATAAAAACAAACAACAGGAAGGAGGAACCGGGGAGTCAGTCTTCCACATTGACCACATTCTCGGTCTCCCCGGTCTGCTCCCTTGGTACGGCAAGTCCTTCGTCCCCCAAGCCCCCGCCTGGGGCGAGTTTTGTAGCCTCAGCAACGATCGCAGGATCTTTACCGGCCGCAGGATCTTCACCGGTCACAGAATCTTCACCGACATCAGGAGCTCCACCGGCTATAGGATCCTCACCGACGTCCCAGTAATCCGAGTCAATTCCCTCATAGGTGGAAAGCGCCCATTCGGGGTGATCCCGGGCTACCCGCCGCTTTAGATCGTCATAACCTTGGAAGAAGCCATCGTCAAAAGCTCCCTCCAGGGCCGCTGCGGAAGGTGTCTCGGTCACCGCCTTAGCCCAGGCTTCAGCTGCCGCGGTCAGAGCCCGGGAAACCTCCAATTCGGCCAAAGCCGCTGCCAGGTCCGCCTGAGCCACCTTCAAGCTCAAGGCCAATGACTTCGTCTTGCTTGTCTCCACGGCTAGGGCGGCTTTCGCTACTTGCAGCTCTTTCCGCTCCTTTGAAAGGGCGGATTCAGCGGTGCTCACCTTCTCGGCCTGAGAGGACAGGACGAACTCGGATCCTGCGGCCATGCAGCCAACCTACGGCAAGAGTGTGAAAATCAGTTAGACAGGTAAAAGGGGAGCAGACCAATGTTTGAAGGGGGACAGAACGCTTACCAGATGGGATATACTATACAGCCACCCTTGGAAGCCTTGGGGTGATAGCCCGGCACACGCTTCCACCTGGCTTGGGACAAGGACGGATTTCAGCCTCTCCTGGACCTCATCCGGCCCTCCCAGGGGCAGACCTGACGGAATGTCAGCTCTGGGCACGGGCTCGTCGGCAGCCGGCCTATGGGGAGCCGACGTCCCCACAGGGTCGGGGCGGTTAGTAGTCCCGTGGCGAATACGCCTGAGCGGGCGCTCGCCGCCCAAGGCCTCGGTGGCTGGCCTCTTCCCTTGGGCGATCGCCGCCCGAGAGGCAGTAGTGGCGGCAGCGACAGCCTGTCTCTCCCACAGCTGGTCCAAATTGCGCTTGGGGGCCATTTCTGCAGAAACCAAGGTCACATGGTCAGAAGTGTAAGAAAAGATGTATAAAATACAGGTGCATGATTGATGCCTAATGTAACCAGGATACTTACCAGGGATGATGGGCGTAAAGCAGGGGGCCGGGACAGGCTCCTCGGGGGAATAGGTCACGATAAAATCCCCCGTCCGGGACAACACGTTCCAAACGCTCGTGGGCAGCCCTGCTAGCCTCAGGATCCTGGCCTGACACGACTCAGGGATTTTGGGGGGTTTAGTCGAGCCCGGTGTGGACAGAGAAAAGAAATTAGTCAGTGATCCACTGTATTCCCAAAAGACCAAGATAGCTGACGTGGTCGGAAGGGCGGTCTTACCCCTCAACTCCTCAGCCCAGGACGTCCTCAGCTGGATTCCCGGAGCCATGTCGCAGAGGCGAAGGGTAGACACCTGGAAGAATTTGCCCTTCCACCCTTTATTGTTGCTAGGGTAATTGTCGATAATCTTCCTACCCGGACGGGCAGAAAATGAGAAGAACCCCACTTCCCGGTGCACAGGGAACGGTCGGTGGGCCCAGAGAAACTCTTGGAGGGTAAGTTCATACCCGAACGCTTGAGGCCACAGTGATATACAACCCATCAGGAACCTCCACCCGTTGGGGGCCAACTGACTGGGAGCGATATCGAGATAGATCAGGATGTCCCGGGCTACGGGGTGAAGAGGTAGCCGGAGGCCCGCCATCAACGCGTCCTCGAACAAGGTGACAAACCCCGACTAATAGAGGTGAGCGCCGCCGAGGTTCACGGCTAGGGCGCAACCATCGGGAAGAGAATATCTATCCCTAATTCGGGGAAGGTCTTGGGAGCGCAAAACGGAAGAAGTGGATTCACAAGCGAAAACGACACGATCAGTCCCTCTGGGCAACTCGTCGCCCGAACCCCTCGAGACGGAGGCAACAGGGGCCTCCTGGGAAGACTCACTGTCAGACAGACGAACGGGAATCCTGGCCCCACTTTAGCGGTCGGACAGGGACTCAGGAAGTCGGCCCAGACTGGCACCTGGGGACCCTGACCTATATTGTTCACTCTCCGATCTCGACGCAGAGTTGAAGCCGGAGTGTTCCATCTCTGGCTCTCCGACGGGAAGGAACGGACGTAAACTACGACCTGCAAATGGATCGAAAACCCCAAACCTGGTATACAGGGAGGGCAGAGTCACTAACTGAATGGTAACGAGTAGATACTCCTCAGCACCAGGTAACACTCTCTCAAAACAGCGCAAGGGACACCCGCTCGGTTCAGACGAATCAAAGTTCCACCCGACTCGAAAAATGCACAGAATCTGAGGAAGAAGAAATCCCACTCTCGCTCGAACCACACGAGATTCGTTTCCTCCAGTCTCGCTCCGAAATGAAAAAGGACGGGAGAATAGGGAAGAAAAGCAGAAAATAGAGGATCAGGAAGGGATGCAAGAAATAAGGCGAGTGCTCCTTATATAAAAACCCTGAACGGTCCAAATCAGAACAGATCCAGCGGTCCAGAAGATTTCCCGCCCAAACCATCGCTTCGGTCACGTGGGGAGTCGCCTCAAAAGGCACGCGCATTAAATGCGCGAAAAGACGGTTCCGTTAGTCTGCAAACGGTTCGGTTACGACCACGTCTCCACTTGTTAGGATCTAACCTGACTGATGATTGGTTGGTACAGGGTAGCAGTGGTCCGGGCCCGAGCAATCACAACCCGGGCGCAGTCATAAGCCGGTCGGGTATTAACCGCCCAGTGTCATACAGAATTGATAAACAGTCAAAAAGGGCATAGTGAAGGAAAGAGTTGGCCTCAAGGACCTTTTTATTGCTATAAAGGGTGAACTATACAGAAGTCGGGGGCAATTATAATAGCCTTCCCGGTAAAAAAAAAAAAAAAAAAAAAAGAAGAAGAAGAACGAGGTGCCTTCAGGATCCTTGGCCCTTCAAAGCCTTGACCTCCTCTTCCAGGGCCGCCACCTTCGCCACCAGCCCCTCTACAGTCAGCTCCAGGGCATGGACGTCCACCCCCCGCAGGGCGAAATCCATCTGCAGTTCGTCGTCCATCTTCTCCACCTCCTGCAAACGTTTTTCCATGTTCACAAGAGAGAAGTCCGACCATGAGCCGGGCATGCGAAGACCGGCCGATGCCTCTGGCCGGCTCCTTTTCGGTTGAGGCTAAGATTCTTCCTCAACCTCTTTCTCCTTGCCCTTCCTGGATGGGCCTGGTGGCGGGCTTGCGTCCTCAGAAGAGGCGGGATCACTGCTGGTGGACAAGGTGACCGGCCCCTCAGACAGGTCGGCCCTGCCAGTGGTGCGCGTCCCGGTCGCCATGGAACGAGTATAGCGGCTCGAACCAGAAGCCGCGGTGGCAGGAGCCGCAGAGGAAGGACCGGCGCCCGCTCCATCCGCAGGTCTCCCAGCCAAATCAGAGAACGACAGACCGGCCTCGATAGCTCGGTCAATCGCCTCCATGTCATCAGCAGTAGGGGCAACACCCCGGGAGGCAGCAAAAGCCTGCTTGCAGAGGTCGGGATCAAAAGCTGCAGGAGGGCAGAGAGCGGCATCCTCCAGCCAGTTGCCGGCAACCACAACCCAAGGGTACCGCTGCCAGTTCTTGTTCGGGAAGTCTAGGCTTTGGACAAGGTCCTTTCCCTCGGTCTTGGGGCGGAAGTAAGGGCCCCCGTTGTCGATGCCCAATATGTAGCACCTCGCGACGTTGGCGGACCGGAGGAACAGCCCCAGTCGTTCGTTCAACGCTGATATTCCCCATAGGAGGCGGGCAACGTTTGGGCGGCACTTGTGGAGCGGGATGCGCAACCCCTCAAGCAGATCGCAAAAGGAGACCGGGAGGGGGAAGCATAGCCCCACGATAAGCAGCAGATAGCTGCTGATGAGGACGAAAGGAAAGGCTACTTCCTCTCCTTCAATGTGTGGACGGACTACAACATCGTCCGGAATTTGGCAGTCCTCTCGGAATGCTCTGAGCCCTTCATCAGACGATAGATCGATATGCGGAGCCATTTGATGGAAATGAAAGTTTGAGAAACGAAGACGGCAGAGAAGAGGAAGCTCGGAGTGTTTTGCTCAGGCGACTTAGTTAATGATGTGCAGTGAGAAACAAGATTGAACAGGTGCTCCTTATATAGGCAGCACGAACGGCTGGGATCCAGCTTGATCGGATGGCTCGCATACTCTCCCGCCGAAACTGTCGTTTCGAGCACGTGGGGCGTCGCCTCAGAAAGCGTGAGCATTGAATGCACGACGTGATGGTTCAGTTGCCACCTGGACGATTCGGTTACTTCTCAACTGGCTGCTTTGGGTCCGAACCAAACCAGTAACCAGCAGACACGTGGCATCGGGGAGCCCGGTCCTGCGGAGTCACCGCTCGGTTGATATACCGCCGGGTCGTTCCAAGCCGGCCCTGTTCCGTCGAGGGTCCCGGTCCTTTCCCGGTCGGTGACTGAAAGACATTCTTAATTTTCAAATTTCATCTGACAAGGCGTCATCTCAACTTTGAAAATGGGGGGTAACTGATATGTCCAGAAATATTCTGTAGTAGTCCAACCGCCACGTGTTCAGCCAATAGCCCCGGGAAATCCAGATTGGGGGCGTGGAGCCCACACTCCCGAGGTGTCCAGCTGTTACCGTCCGGGACACTCGGACGGTCGGGTACCAGGCGTGGTGAGGCCCCAAGAGACGCGGCATTAATCATGCTTCCCACCGTTTCCTAATACAGCCCTGACTCTATCAAGAAGAATCAATGGTTTCCTAAACCACTTAGGAAACTCTCCAAACATTGTACAAATCTATTGTGATTAGATAAGGCTTCCTAATCTAATAAACTTACCATGTGAGGGTGGACTCTTGCATCTATAAAAGAGCCCACCTATCCTCCCTAGGGGATCTGAATATCAATTCTCTAAGCATACAAGCACGCATCAGAGAACTCACCACCATATACGCATACACCCGGCCGATATTACTGGTAGGGCCGCTCACCATTGTTGGCTCACCAGGCCCGCCGGTGATCTGCTAGTGAGAAGTGCACAGACGCACCTGTGGACGTAGGTCACCTCGTTAACGGGACCGAACCACCTACAAATCTTTTGTGGCTTTATTTTCTGTCTAAATTACTCTTACCAATTTTCGGCATCATCATAAAATATATAAATAAAAAAACTAAGCTAAACTAAACTAAATGAGCAAATGGAAAAGAAATAAAACGAAAAAGTATAAATGTAAGAAGGAAAACAACGAACACGAACTAAACTGTACAAAATAAACAAAAAACAGAAAAGAAACACAAATAAAATAGGTAGGGGAAAGGATATAGAAAACAAAAGAGAAAAAAAATAGAAAAATGGGGAATCGCGAGAGCGGCCGTCGCGCGCGCGAATTCCCAGAATTTTTTTTTTTTAATATCTCGCGCCCGCGAGCTACCTCGCTCCAGCGAGATGAGGCGCGAATGGAACCTGAGAGCTCAAATAAAGAAAAGCAAAGAAAAACGTCTAAAGGGCAAACTCGCGCCAGCGGGCCGCGCGAGCGACGTCTCGCGCGAGCGGGCCGCGCGCGCGAGTTTGATATTTTCTCTTGGTTCACTTATTTTATGTATAGAAATTAAAAAAAAACTTTACTCTGACCCCCAAACCTGTCCAGAACCTCAAAAGTAGAATAAAATGACCCAAAAACAACCAAAAACAAAGAAACAGACGAAATCAAGCTTGGGTTGCCTCCCAAGAAGCGCTATCTTTTACGTCTTCAGCTAGACCGTTCTTGTTCAAGATTTATGGAGGCCGTAACTCGGATTTTGTACCCTTTAGGGCATTAGGGAAATTCCGGTGAAATGTCGAAACAGGGTCACTATGTGTTAATTCATTTAACAGTTCACCTTTATCGTTATTACATCGATTCTTTACCTTTCGAGTAAATTCTTCATTAGGGACCGAGGTATTAGGATTCATCCACTCATCATTCACTATATTATTCCCCGCACTCATATATTACGTTCTTAGGCTCAATATTCCGTCTCACATCACATTCCGCCTCACATAGGTTATCGTCGTCTTTAGGAGGTTGATCAGCAGCATTAAAAACATTTAATTTTAATTTTATATTTCTGAACGACACTTTCATCACCCCTGTTCTACAATTGACACGTGCGTTGGCCGTGGCTAAGAATGGACAACCAAGAATAACATGAGTGTATTTTCTAGCATCTAGCACCGGTTCGGTGTCAAGGACCATAAAATCAACAGGATAGAAACATTGATCAACTTTTACTAGGACGTCTTCGACGACTCCCCTAGGTACTTTGATAGAACGATCCGCTAATTGAATAGTAGCGACCGTAGGTTTAAGTTCACCTAGTCCTAATTGTTTGTAGACATGATAAGGTAAGAGGTTAACACTAGCTCCTAAGTCAAGGAGAGCCCGATGAATGACAGTGTCACCTATGACACATGAAATCGTAGGCGTACCGGGATCCTTATACTTTGGAGGAGCGTGTTGAAAAATTGAGCTTACTTTTTCCGTGAGGAAGACCTTTTTAGGAGTATGACTGCGTATTTTGCGCTTTTGCGTACATAGGTCTTTTAAGCATTTAGTATAAGCAGGAATTTGCTTTATCGCATCGAGGAATGGAATATTTATTTTAACTTGTTTAAATACCTCGAGTATATCTTCGACTTTTGACTTTTTCTTTGAAAGATGAGACGGTTCCTCAATATTAGGTGGATATGGCATTCTCGGAATATAATTTGTTGGGACCGGTTCATTTTCTTTTCTACTTTGATTCACATCCTCACCCCTCTCTTTATTAGAGTTGATGTTCATATCTATCACATTCTCATTCTTATTAGGGGTTTCTATCACCTCCTCTCGTGTAGTCATCCTAGTTGAGACGGCATTTACTTGTTCATTCGACCCCTTAACCTCATATTGTCCGTTAGGATTTTGAATTGTTTGACTAGGCAATGTCCCCTCGTTTCTACGACTCACTACAGTAGCTAGTTGTCCCATTTGGGATTCAAGCTTCGCAATGGATTGTGTGTGAGAGTGCACTATTTGTGCTTGTGCCTGTACTTGTGTTTCAATTTTATTAAGGGACGCCAACACCTTTTCCTCAAAAACATTACCCCTTGGAGGGTTCGGATTAGGAGGCGGTTGTTGGTATTGATTAGGTTGAAACTGAGATCGATATGCATTAGGAAAATTAGTCGCCTCATTAGGATTATTATTATTATTTTTCCACGAGAAGTTAGGATGGTTTCTCCATGGCGCATCTGGATTATTAGTAGTCGAATTATAATTATTTCGTGGGGTATTGTTGAATAGAATTAATGTGTTGCTCCACAAATTCCGAAAATTGACTCGCCGATGGACATGCAAGTATAGAATGTGAAGGATCAGAACATAATGCACAAATTTCATGAGCGGGTGAGGTAATCATTTGGTTCATTGTTAAAAGTCGGTCAAGTTTTTTAGATAGTTATTTTATTTCAATTGACTGACTTGACTCGAACTTTACCTCTCTCTTAGGTTATGAATGATATCCCTCGGAACGTACTGACACAGCCTGATGCATCGAATTCTCGCTTAATGTTTCAAATATTTTTCATGCCTCGTCGGCGCTTTTGTGTAGGAAGGTACCTGCACAAACGGCGTCGACAGTATTACGGACTGAGGGAATAAGTCCCTCGTAAAAGACTTGTACTAACTGCCACTTAGGAACCTGATGATGTTGACACGAACGTAATAATTCTTTAAATTTTTCCCACGTGTCGTAAAGTGTTTCCCTATCTTGCATCACAAAATTTGTTATCAATTTTCTTATCTGATTAGTTCTTGTGATTGGGAAAAACTTTTGTAAAAATGCAGATGTAATGCTTCCCATGTTTTTATAGTGTTTGGCTCCAAAGATTGGAGCCAATATTTAGCTTTATCTTTTAAAGAGAATGGAAAGAGCCGCAATTTTAATTCATCATCAGTGAAATTTTGGATTTTTAAAGTAGAACATATATCTTGGAAATCTCCTAAGTGCTGATAAGGGTCTTCATTTATACGGCCATGGAATGATGGAAGTAGCGAGATGGTAGACGACTTTATCTCAAAGTGAGATGCCGTCGCCTCCGGTAATTCGATACCAGCCTGTGGCGTGTAAGTCGTTGGAATAAAATAATCTTTAAGCGGAGGAGGTGGAGGTATATTAGGATTATTTAAATTATTTTCGTTATTTCCGTCATCCATTTTAATCGGTTCGATTTTAAAAGTTCGAGTTCTCTTTAACCGTTTAAGGGTACTTTGAATTTCGGACTCAAACAACGACGACGGAATCGGCGTTGATTCGTCGTCTTGCAACCTAGCTCTAGAAGCTTGGGTTGCGGACTTACTAACTCTTAAAGTACGTTCAAGTTCAAGATTGATAAAATGTAATTCAGGTTTATTTGAACGCGTACCAAACATAAACTTAAAAAGAAAACAAACTAAAAACAAAAACTGACTCAAATAAAAAAAAACAAATAGCAATCACGCAACTAAGATAACAAGCACTCAACTACTGTGATGCATGAATATTATCCTGTAATGCAATGACCGCGTCAAGCCCAGCGCCCCGGGTTTCCTAGCTAATGCAGTGCAATTCACCCTAAACTAATGCAAATAGTGCGTCATAGCGCCCTGACTTACAGTGATTTGAAGCGAGTTTCACAAGAAGCAATTTACTTGAATTTATTTATATTTTTTTTTGCGTAAGCTCCTTTGGTGTAATTAGCTAATCCACTCGGAAACGTTAGAATTTTGACGACTCGAGAAACTACAAAATAAAATAAAAAGTTAGTAACTCAAAGCAAAAATGAAAAAAAAATAATAAATAATAAATAAAAAAAAATAAAAAAAAAAATAAAAAAATAAAAGAAAACCTAATATAATATTTACGAATTAATTAAACTAAGATTATAAAACTAAAGGTAGTAATGCAATCCCCGGCAACGGCGCCAAAAATTGATGTTGTCAATATCAAGATATAAAAAGTGTTCTTTACTTTTCAAAAGATTTGTAGTGTGAAAGCAAAGGTCGAACCCACAGGGATTGGTTAACTACAGCGACTTAATTTTAAAACCTAACTTTAGTTAATTATGAAAACGGATTTTGATTTGATTTTAATTAAACTAATAACAATAAAAATAAATCTAAACTATGAAAGCAATTAAAAGTGTTTTTGTAAATATGTAAAGGGAACCTAGGATTGCAAATCCACCACTAGTTTCATAATAAGGGTATTTATGAATTACCCTAGCTTATTACGTTGGATGAATATGGGGAATTGTGGCTACAAGCCCAATTCCTTTGTCAAGAGAATAATCATGGTTCAAGCACCAACATATTCCATCTTCGGTTAGCACGAATTATCCCACACTAAACTAGGGTTGTGACATAATTCGTCTAATCTAGGCATGGATTATTCGGATACTTGATAGTACAAATCAATAAAGCACCATCACATGTAAATAATCTAAACAAGCACATCAAGCATAGATCATTGAGCACATCACAGTCAAAATAGATCTAAGACAAGAATAAACTTTGAAAGTAATGATTTAATCAATAGAAGTACGATTTATTTATAAAAATCCTCGAAACATGTGACTGTCATCCATACATAATAAAACTAAAATAAAAACATAAAATACTCCCTATTACTCGACTAGGGTTTCATTGAAACCCTAGATCTAAGTCTAGTTGTCCATAGAAGCGGTAGATGGCAAGTAGTTGATGGAGGAGGCCATGGGAATCCTTGGTCTTCTTCTTCTTCTCCTTGCTTCCCTCCCTTCAATGGCTGAAAGTATGGTTGTATATTGTGTGTATAATAATTGGCAACCCTTTAATTGAAGTAAAATAGGGTATATATATAGATTTTCAACAAGTTTTTGGAAGCTTTCCTAACTTGAAACTCATTAAAACTGCTGTATTTAGCTTTCCAGACGTAATTAGGTAGTTTCGTTCGCACAGGAATCATCAGTATACTGAAATACGCAACTTTGGTTTTTACACATATCGCGCGAGCGGGCCGCTCGAGCGCGACATTTGGCACCTCGCGCGCGCGGATCGCGCGAGCGATTCTCGGATTTTCGCGCGCGCGATGTTGATTTTTCAGCTTCTTTTCTTTTGCTTTTTCACCCTGTTTAACCTGATATACTTGATTTCTTCCAAAACCTGTCAGAAAATAGAAAACGAAGTAAAAATATACAAAAACAGGATAAAAAGGTACTAACAAATGCTCGTTAAGGCGTATAAATAGGATCTGTTCTCTCCCGATCAAGAACCTTTGAAGATCTTCACAAACCTAGGAAAATCTGAGGAAATTTAGAGGTAATTCTCTAATTTAGTTTATTTATCATCATAGTTCAATCACAATTCATAGTTTGGACTCGGATCTTTACACATTTTCAAAAAGTCTCTTCTCTATCCCCTTCTTTACACACCACTTGAATTATGATTGAATTTTCTTTCATATTTGTTGAATTGGATCTAGATGATCATGGAATTGATATGAAATAAGTTTTCTAAGTAAAGTTTACTTTGGATCATTCAAATTGGCTTGAATTCCATCTTTTCTTTCTCATGCTCTTCTCTTGGAGTTCATGGAATTTTCAACATTCCATAGAATTCCTTGAGGTTTGATCCTCTAATTTTATGTAATTCTATGATTTATATGGGAATTAGAGTTGATTGGGATCATATCTATATACAATTGTTGGATCTATTTCCCATATTAATGATTTAGGTCCATCAATTTGGAGTTTCATGAAGTTGTTTTCATGTCTTATTGAGGTTTATGAAGGTTGGATCTATAATCCTCAAGGACCATTAGCTTGAGAGAAGAATCTTAAATCAAGTTGATTTGTTGGTTTGATTCTTAAGTCAAAGAGAATTCAAGCATTCAAAGTTCATTAGATTGAGTAAGTCCTTGAGGTTATCTTGTTAGATCCTCAACATGAGGTCTATGATGGAGATCTTCTAAGGCCAAATCCATGATCCCCCTTAATAATTTGATGTTATTATGTTGGTTGGTATCATGCTTGGTCTATATTCTTTATAGAACTATAGATCAAGTGTGGTTTGAATCATGAACACCAAATTCATCAATGGTGTATTGACTTCAATTACAGTCTGTGATCAAGGATTTTTAATTAAATCATGATCCGTTGGATTTAAATGAGACTAATTGGAATGTGTTCACAATACAAAGATCTACCATTGATGATCCGTTGGATTTAAATGATCCGTTGTAATTTTTATTTTGTCCCAATTATATGGTTAAGGTAGTTTGATCATAGGATTTGTAAGTATCTCGCTTTTTATCCAGAATTCCAGAACAGTGAACCTCTTTTAAAATACGTGAATCAGAACCTTAAGCAAGCAATTTGGGTTTCTAATTATTTTTCCTATACACTATAATGGGTTAATTACATTTTCCAAGAAATTTGAGAGGTTTGAGATTAATTTGCTATTTTCAATAAATCACACAAGATTGCTAGACAAAGAGTTGGCAGAATCTGAGCAATGTCTAGACTAGGTCCAATTCCTAGAGAATGTACCATATGATCTTTGATTTTCTTTTTGGATTAGATACTAGACTCACAGAGCCTCATCCTAATTAAAAATAACCTAGATCAAACTATGGGAACCATGACTTTCCTATTTTTGAATGTTTGTCTCTTCTCTGTAAATCCTGAAATCCTGAGACAAATTTGATAAAACTAACCAATTTTGATCCAAATGCCTTTCTATTGCCTTAAGGCTTGGGACATATTTTGAATAAGAATAATTGAACTTAAATCCAGATGTTAAGTGATCCAAATCAACAAATAATTCATGCCTTGTTCATTCTTATGCATCCATAGACATCATGCTTAGAAAAAATGCTTGCATTTAGGAATATTCGAATATAGAGTATAGAAATAGATTGTAATTGATTGAACTTAGTCATGGATTCTCTTCAATCACGTTGAAGTCATGTCACCTCTATGTGGACATTACATTGGCTTCAGGTCTCTGACCTTCCGGTTGAGACTTGTATATCCATAGAAGTGTTGCGATTTCCTTGTTTGGAAAGGATTCAAGACTTTGTCAATTTCCTTCACTCTTGTTAGTTTAGGTGAAAACTTAAGATTATTCATATTTAAGCATGTGAACTAACCTCTGTTTTGTAGCGCTATCGAGGTATGATTCTTTGAGTTTTCTCTTATTTATTTCATTATTGATGTTATTGATTTTCGACGCCATGCGCGATACCTTAGATTAGGGTTTTGCCTTATGTGAATATATGAATTAGAGACCTTTCCTAGGCTTTCTATTTTGTTGTATGCATTGCACGTTTTCTATCCCAGCTGGATCTTGGTGAGTTCTCTCGTTCCTTATTTGCATATCATTTGCTTGCTATTAGAACTTATTTGGTTTTGTATGCCTTTTTCTTGTTAGCAATATTACACCCTTTCAACATGCTTTTGAAATGTATATCTATATCTATGTATTATTTGAGGGCACATTTAATTATTAATTCGATTATAAGCATGTTGAGTAGAGGCCTATTGCGAGATAGGATGAGAGGGGTGCTTTAGTCCGCCGGGCTCCTTCCCCTCCCATTCCATAATCCCCGGACCTAGTTAATCTATGAACAGTAGCTTTTGAAATGGTTTCTTAATTTATTTCCTTCAAATTAAGTGGCGAATCTGATTTGTTTTGAAAAAAAATAGCGAACGTGGTTGCCCGGTATCCACAGTTTTACCCTTAAAACAAAATCATTAGCATGTTTAAGAGGATATCCATAATGGCTCATACTTGGGCTAAGTGAGTAAATAAGATAACTGTTGGGAGAAAAATAGGAAATTTAAGTATCAAAGTGAGATTTATGAGTTTAGGAGGGGTGATGAATTAAAAAATTATGGGCACAAGTGGATATCATATAAAATATATAGAAAAATAAGAAGAAGATCAAAGTGAGATTTCCAAGTGATGATGCCAAAATTTGGTTAGGATGAAATAGAGTCATTGGAGGAGAGAGATGGTGAGAGATAGGGAATTGTATGTGGTTCGGCCCTGTTAATGAGGTGACCTACATCCACGGGTGCGTCGGAGCGCTTTTACTAATAGATCACCGGTGGTGCTTGGTGAGCCAACAAAGTGGGCGGCACTACCAGCAAACCGACTGGGTATATGCGGGTATCAGTGATTTGTATTATGCTATTCTCTAGGTCAAGGATGCCATCCTCGTCAATGGGGGACAGTGGCCTCTTTTATAGATACAAGAGACCACTCGTACAAGGCAACTTAACAGGTTAGGAAGCCTAATCTAATTACATATTGATGAGCATAAATCATGGGATGTTTCCTAAGTGGTTTAGGAAACATCTCCCTCCTTCCTTTAGTCTTCTATTTGAGATAGGAACTGGACGGAGCCTTGAGGAGCAAGTTACGGGATACGCCTAGCTGCGCCCACTGGGAGACCATCCCCTACCATACGCCCGAGTTGTGGCCCTAACCGGGTGGTGTATGCGGACAGCCCAGGAAAAATGAACAATGAGCGACCTCTCCAGATGACGTGGCAGTGTGACTTTGACTTGATATTTTTGTACCTAACAACTGCCCCCCATTTTTGAAACTGATGCGATGCTTCATCGGATAAGGATTGAAAATTAGTACTATTCTGAAGAACCGTCCGGTAAGGAGGTTGGGACTTTACCCTGGGTTAGACCAGTCGTATTGGTCAGCCGGGGTCTGGACCGAGCAGTGACTCTATGGGCCCGGGGTCGACGTCTGCCACGTGTTAGCTAGTGGTTACCCTAGTTTGGATCCAGCGAAGCCGGTGTAAACGTAACCGAACGGTTGCATTCTAACCAGACCCTCGCGTCATGCATTTATTGTGCGCGCCTTTTTAGGCGACGCTTCACGTGCCCGAGATGACAGTTTTCAGGATGTTTAGGTGGGAAAATTTCCTGGTCGTTGGATTTGTTTTGATCTGGACTGTCGTGCTATATATAAGGAGTACTTGTTCATTTCTTCCATTCCTACTGCCAAGAGATAGATTACCGAGCGGTTTGAGAGCAAAACGTTCTCGGTCAGGCTTCTCGAGCTCTTTTCCTGCTTTAATTTCTGTAAGTCCTTCTTTCCCAGTTTCAATTCATCATTCTCTTCCTTCCCCTTTTATCTTTTTTTTTCACCGAGTGACGCTGGAGAGGACGAACCCACTTGGGCTGGTACGGGAGTGGGATTTCTTCTTCCTTAGGTTCATCTTTCTCCTTAGGTCGGATAACCATTCCTTCGTGATAGAGTAGTTAAACCGGTCTGGTTGCCGGTGATAGTGCTGACTGAGTATTTCTTCACCCTGAGAGCCCTGTATGATTTACCCTATACGCTGCTGAATCTGCCCCCTTTGTACTTTAGACTTGGAGTCACCGACCCTTACCTAGGCCGCTAGTTACTTCCCCGTAGTGTCCCAGGAACCTTTGAGATGGAGCACTCCGACTTTGATTCTGCTTCCCGGTCGGTTGACGAACAATCGCGATCCGGGACCCCCGGTACGAGCCTAGATCCGCCCTCCGCCACTATGTCGGACCACCATAGTGAGGGTAGGATCTCGATTCGGGTATCGGACGATGAGTCAGACCAGGAAGCCCTGGTGGCCTCCGTCTCGCGAGGTTCTGGCAATGAGACACCTGGGGAACCTGACCCCAAGGTAGCGTTTGCTTGCAAATTCACCTCCTCCGTCCTGCGTGCTCCAAACCTTAGCCGGATTAGGGATAGGTACACCATTCCCAATGGTTGCTCCTTGACTGTGCAGGCTGGCGGGGCCCAGTTTTATCACCCGGGCTTTATCACTTTATACGAGGACTCCCTCATGGCTGGGTTCCGTATTCCACTTCACCCAGTCGCCCTGGACGTCTTGATCTAGCACGGGATTGCTCCCGGGCAATTAGCCCCTAATGGGTGGAAGTTCCTGATGGGGTCCATTTCTCTCTGGCCCCAAGTCTTCGAGTACGAACTCACCCTTCAAAAGTTCTTCTGGGCCCACCGACCGTTCCCCGTTCATGGGGAGGTCGGGTTTTTCTCTCTCGGGGCTTGGCAGGGGAGAAAAATTATTATCAACTGCCCGAACAATAGCAAGGGGTGGAAGAATAAGTCTTCCAGGTTTCCACCCCCGGACTTTGCGAACGGGCCCCAGGGATTCAATTAAGGACTTCCTGGGCGGGGGAGCTGAGGAGTAAGGCCGCCCAACACTTCTCTTTCCGCATCTATTTGCTTTTGAGTGCGACAACATGGCTAACCGTTTCATACTTGGTTTTGCAGTGGGATCAGCTGACCCACCGAGCATTCCACAAGAGTGTCAAGCCAGGATCAGGCGCTTGGCAGACCTACCCACCAATATCTAGAACGTGCTGACCCGGACGGGGGACTTCAAGGCCTCCTATGACCCGGACGAACCCGTTCAAGCTCTCGTATTTCCCCCAATCATCCCGGGTAAATTCTTTGGCAAACTATTTGGCTTCATTTGTCTTTCACTGTTTTCCTTGGCTACTGACTGTGCAATCTTATTCCTTTGTAGAAATGAGCCCCCAGAGAGATATGGAGCAACTGAGGACAAGACAAGCCGCCGCCACTGCCACAACTATCGCCCAAGTGGCGGACATAGGGAAGAGGCCCATTGCTGAGACCTCGGGCAGCGATCGTCCGCTCCTCAGATAAGGCACGGGCTGGCGACACGTAAGGAGCCCGGGGGTACGTCGGCTCCCCACGTGGTGGTGGTGGAGAAAACTGTTCCCCGGGCAGACTTACCATCCGGGACGCCGCTGGGGGTCCGACAGAGATAAGGGAGAGAGTCAGACCCGTCCTCCTTCCCCGCCAGGTGGAGATGTGTGCAAACATGTCTCCCCAAGACTTCCAGGGGTGCTTGTACAGCCTCTCCCACTTCGTAAGTATCTCTTCCATTTGCTTTTTCCCTGCCCTTCAAAGATTTTGTTTTTTTCTTTTGCTAACTAACCGACCAGTTTGTGCTTGTTTTCTGTAGGTCGGCTGCATGGCCGCCGAAGCCGAATCCTTCCTGCCTTCCTTGGCCGGGAGAGCCGCTGCTGCTGAGGCCGCCCTGGTGCAGGAACGGGCAGGCTCTGAGGCCAAGGAGACTGCCTTGGCCGTTGAGAAAGATAAGGTCAAGGGCTTGGCCCTGGGCCTCGGTGCTGCGCAAACGGAGCTGGTAGTTGCCTTGGCTGATCTGGAGGCTACCCGGGCCAGCCTGACGGCGGCAGAAGCTCGGGAGAAGGCCCTCGCTGGGACAACGGCTGTGGCGTCTACGGAGGAGGCCTTCGACGATGGCTTCTTTCAGGGCTATGAGGACTTGAAAAGAAGGTTCTCTAGCCTTATCAGAGCCCTGCTTTAGCGGAAGCTTAGGACTGTTATCGGACGGGGTAATAAAGTATTACCCGGTCATTAAACTCTGGGCACTATAGGCACCTGGGACTGTTTAGAAGGGGTTTTATACTTAGTCCCGGGTTCTGTTAGTGCTTGGTGTGGTTGCCTATTTTAGTCTAATGTCCCCCTGTCCCCCAAGCTTTCGTTAAGGCGGGCGTTAACGGGAGTGACTGTAGGGAACTGACCTAGAACGCTGGTAGTTGTAGGGTCTTTTGCAGTTTTCCATCCTCGGCCACCTAGAGAGATGGTCTCCCATCATAGGTTTGGACCTAAGTGAAACCGGCACCTCGGGTGTGACTCTGAGGTCTATTGTGCCTCGGGTGTGATCCCGAGGTCTTTTTATGCCTCGGGTGTGATTCCGAGGTCTTTGAGTGGAACACCGTTAGGAAACAAGTTGTAGGAAAGGAAGAATCTTTATTTCTATTGAAAGTTATAATAGTCTCTCGGGAAGAGCTACAAATTCCCTAACCAATGTTAATATGATCCTATCCAAATGTCACTAGAATTACTTGCGGAGGTGCTGCACATTTCATGGGTGAGAGAGGTCTTGCCCGTCTAAAGTCTGCAACCAGTACATTCCTGGGTGGTTAACCTGAGTGACATAGGGTCCTTCCCAATTTGCCCCCAATTTCCATGGCTTAGGACTTTGGTGGATTAGTTTACTGCCTTCAGGACCAGATCTCCCACCTGGAAGCTGCGATGCTTGACCTTGCTGTTGTAGTATCGGGAGACCTGCTGCTTGTAGGCTGCTACTTTCAGATATGCCCGGTCTCTTTTTTCTTCTACCAAATCTAGTTCTCCTTTAATGGCTTCCTCGTTGCCTTGTTCGTTGAACCTCGCCACCCGATACGTTGGCAATCCGAGCTCAGTGGGTACCACCGCCTCAAAGCCATAAGTGAAAGAGAACGGTGTCTCCCTTGTAGCCGCTCGGGGGGTGGTACGATAGGCCTACAGAAGGGTCGGTAACTCATCTACCCAGAGTCTTTTGGCCTCTTTGAGTCTGGTTTTGATTGATTGCAAAATTGTATGGTTTGTTGCCTCGACCTGGCCATTGACCTGAGGATGCTCGGGAGAAGAGTAGTGATTGGATATGCCATAACCCAAGCAGAATTGTTTGAACACCGGGGTATCAAACTGCCTTCCGTTGTCACTGACCAAGACCCTGGGGATGCCAAAACCTGTTGAGAATATTTTTCTCGATGAAACCCTCCATCTTCTTCTCGGTGATCGTTGCCAAGGGCTTGGCTTCCACCCACTTAGTAAAATAATCCACGGCGATGACTGCGAATTTAACTTGCCCATTTCCAATCGGAAGGGGACCGACTAGATCAATGCCCCACTGAGCGAACGACCACGGGCTGAGGATTGGCATCTAGAACTCTCCCGGGAAGTTTATCATAGGTGAGTATCTCTGGCCCTTGTCACACCGCTTGACATACTCTCGTGAATCCTGGGCCATCGTCGGCCAATAATAGCCTTGAAGCAAGGCTTTTTGGGAGAGTGCCCAACCTCCCACAGAGCTCCCACACACTCCTTCGTGGATTTCACTCAATATTCCTTGCACCTATGTAGGGTGGATGCACTGTAGGTATGGGATAGAGAACCCCTTTTTGTAGAGGATGCCATCAATGATATGGTATCTGGCCACCCGGTACTTCACTCGCCGGGCTTCTTCTTTTCCTTCAGGCAAGGTATCCGCCGTGAGGAACATTGCTATCGGGTCCATCTAGTTGGGCCCTACAGCAACCGAGTCTACCTCCATGCCCCCCGAGTAAGCTATGTTAGGCTTGGGTAAGTATTCAATTCTTATCCCGGGTAGGTCCGACTCAGAAGATGAGGCGAGGCGGGCTAACCGATCGGCCCTTGTGTTTTCCTCTCTCGGGATCTGTCAGATTGAGAAACCTTTAAATTGCTTGGCGACCGACCTAACCAGGGCCAGGTAGGCCACTATATTTTCTTCTCGGGCTTCGTACTCCTAATTGACTTGGTTGACCACAAGTTGGGAGTCACTGTACCCTTCGAGTTACTGCGCACCCATTGATTTGGTTAACTGCAGCCCGACCAATAGAGCTTCGTACTCAGCCTCGTTGTTGGAGGCCCAAAAATCGAACCTCAATGCGTACTCTAGTTGGATCTCGTCGGGTGTAGTCAGGATAATCTATACCCTGCTATCTTCTTTGTTAGAGGACCCATCCACGTGGAGTGCCCAGGTCAGGATATCAGGTTGCAAACCGAGCAATAACTTTGGAGGGTCAATATCCTCGATCGGATCTTCTGGGTACGTGAACTCCACGAGAAAGTCTGCCACGGCCTGCCCTTTGATCGCTGTCCGGGGCCTGTAAACTATTTTGAATTCTTCCAATTCCAATGCCCACTTGATAAGCCTTTCGGACGTTTCGGGCCGGCTGAGGATCCAGCACAACGGTTGATCTGTAAGGACCACTATGACGTGTGCTTGAAAGTATGGGCGGAGTCTTTGGGCTGAAGTGACAAGGGCAAAGGCGAGCTTCTCGACGCGGGAGTATCAGCTTTCTGTGCCTTGAAGTGCCCAGCTCCTGTAATAGACCGGGAACTGTATCCCGTGCTCCTCCCGGATGAGTGCCGAGGCTGACCACTGATGGTAACACTGCCAAGTACAAGTATAGTTCTTCTTTGGGTACGGGCATTGAGAGAAGAGGAGGCAATGTCAGAAACTTCTTGAGCTCCTGAAAAGCCTCTTCGCACTCTTCTGACTAGTGGAATACTTTACGGAGGATTTTGAAGAATGGCAGGCACCGATCGATAGCTCTGGAAACAAACCGGTTCAGTGCCGCTACCCGTCCGGCCAGACTTTGAACTTCCTTTATTGACCAGGGTGATCCCATGTTGATATTGCTTGGATTTTCTAGGGGTTTGCCTCGATCCCCTGCATGCTGACTAGGTGTCCCAGGAACTTCCCGGACGATACTCCAAAAGTGCACTTGGCCGGGTTCAACCTCATTCAGAACTTTCTTAGATGCTAAATGCCCCGACCAAGTGCTTGGGATGGCCGGGCTCATCGTGACTTTTGACCAGGAGGTCGTCAACATATACTTCTATCGATTTCCCGATCAAGTCTTTGAACATGCAATTGACTAGGCGTTGATAAGTTTCCTCGGCATTTTTGAGGCCGAAGGGCATTACCTTATAGCAGTATGTCCCTTGGTTAGTGATGAAAGAAGTTTTTTCTTCATCACCCGGGTACATGCGGATCTAGTTATACCCGGAGTATACATCCATGAATGAGAGCAGCGAGTGGCTGACTGTGGAGTCCACCAAGAGGTCTATCCTCGGTAGCGGGTAACAATCCTTGGGACAGGCTTTATTGAAATCAGTGAAATCTATGCACATTCTCCACTTTTCGCTGCTTTTCTTGACCAACACCACATTGGCCAGCCAATCGGGATATTGAACTTCCCTGATTGATTTTTCCCTGAGAAGATTTCCAACTTGCTCGCGCACAGCCTCCTGTCTCTCGGGGGCCATGCCCCTTCTTTCCTGGTTCACCGGTTGGGAGCTTGGATTGATATTAAGACGGTGTGACATAACCTAGAGATCAATCCTAGGCATGTCTTCATGGCACCATGCAAAGACGTCTTGGTTCTCTCTTAGGAATGAACCAGTTTCTCTCTGAGATCCGGGTTCAGGAGGGTTCCAAGACTGACGGACCGGTCGAGTACCTGGGGGTCCAGTACAACTTGCTCCAGCTCTTATATCGGGCCTACTCTATCCTTTTCGTCCCTTGGGTCCATCTCTTGAATGTTCAACACTTCTATGACTGCACCCTTGCACAGGGAGATGACATAACAGCTCTGAGCGGTTGCTTGCTCTCCTCGCAAGATCCCTGGACCCTGGGGGGTTGGGAACTTGACCGTCAGGCTGTAGGTTAACACAGCCGCTTTGGCTTTGTTGAGCGTTGGCCTTCCCATGATAACATTAGAGGCGGATGGAGCCTCTATTATAATGAAATTAGCGAGTGTGGAAACCTTCTAGGGGTAGGTCCCGATAAGAATGGGCAATTTAATCATTTCGAGTGGTTGCGTGCTGGATCCATTGAACCCTACCAAGGGAGTGGCTACCGGTCGGAGACGGTCCCTTGATATCCCAAACTGATTGAACACCGAGGCAAACAGTATATCAAAAGAACTGGCGGTGTCTACCAACACTCTCTTCACCGTGTAATTGGCTATTAAGAGTGTCACCACCAACGGATCATCGTGGGGGCAGTGCAGGTCCCTCACGTTGTCAGATGAGAATGTCAGGACATCGGTTGGTGGGGAGCCAGTAGATTAGACATGTAGGACATCCGCTCGGGATGCCAGGGCATGCCTCTTTTTGGCCGACTGTGAGTCTCTTCTGCCCAATGTTCCTCCAGAGATCACGTTGATTTGACCGAGAGGCTGCGGCTGCTGGGGGCTCGGTTGTCTGGCAGAGGTCGTCTGTCTGGAGTGGCGGCAAGATGACCCTATTGGATGAGCTTTTTAATGGCTATCTTGATTTTAAAATAGTCCTCGGTGTCATGGCCATGATCCCGGTGGTAGCGACAGAATTTGTCACGGTTCCTTTTTTCAGGCGTGCTCTTTAGCTTTGTCGGCGGCTTAAGCAGCCTCTGTGCCTCTAACGTAACCATAACTTCAGGGATGGGTCAAGAAAGTGATATGAATGCAACTGGAGCTTGATCCCGACCACCTCGGAGCTGGTCCGGCTTCGGTCACTTTCCCGAACCCTTTTCAGAGCCTTCATGTTTTCGTTTTGAACTCGGTGAACTGTCTTCCGCCTGACTTGCACGCTTGGACTTCAAGAACTCCTTAGTGTCAATATACTTCCCCACCCTTACCGAGAGCTCTACCAAAGTAGTCGGCCAGTTATGGTGGAACGACGTGGCTACCTTAGTGTTCTGAACTCCTGGGCAGAAGGCGGTGATCGCTATTGCCTCGTTTAGGTCATGGATATGGAGTTTCTGCTGGTTAAATCGATCAACGTAGTCCTTCAGGGACTCTCCTTTCCACTGCTTAATGGTAAGTAACTGGAGGTCTTGTTGTGCTCTCCCGAGCAGGCCCATAAATTGGCTGACAAAGAGCTTACTCAGTTCCTTGAAATCGTCGACCGATCAGGGCTTTAAGGAGTGGAACCACTATGCTACCGGGCCCCTCAGAGTGCTTGGAAAGGCGAAGCAAAGTAGCTCATAAGCATTGGTGGCCAGCGCCATCTGAGCCTTGTATGTCCGAACATGGTCCACTGGGCTCCCTAAGCCATCGTACGAGTCAAGATGAGGCTGTTTGAATTTGCGCGGGATGGTGTGCTCCGTCACCCACACGGTAAAGGGCAACTCAGTCTCTGTGTTAGTGTGATGGTGACCTGGTTTCTTCAACTTCTCGATCTATTTTTTGAGATCTTTAATTCGGGCCTCTACGTCTTTCCGGTCGGTCTTTCGCTCTGAATCTTTGCGATAGGTCGGGTCTGACGAAGAGGCCTCTTCCTCAAAGTGCGCCATTTTCAGGGATAGGGCTTGGCTTAAGCTACTGTTAATTGTGTGCGGCTCTTAACCGGACGGTTCTGGGCTGACTCCCCGGTCCATTGCTCGTACATGTCCCCTCTGGTGGCGCGCCTTCTGTTGATATTTTCTCTGGCATCTCTCTTGCATTTTGGACTGGCCCGGGTGCATTACCGGGTCCGCATGGGGCCCCGGCCATGCTCATCGTTCTCGGGTTGTCCGACCGCATGAGAGGCCTATGCATTAAGAGCGCTTTGCCGAGGCGGCTCAGGCATGTGAACAGGGCTGTCGTTTCCGTTCTGAACCTTAGTCTGTTAAGGTTTGTCTTGCCGGGCCAGCAGAACCTCGATCTGCCGATGTGTTTGGTGCTGGCGCTCCAAGAGCTGGGCTAGTGCCTCGGTGACCTATTCAGGAGTCATGGGAACAACTGACCAATTGACCGGTGGATCCTCCTGATTCACCAGCGGGGCAGTTTTCTTATTTTTCTTCGGCGGCATGATTATCAACTAACGGATTTGTTTTTTTTGAAAGAATCTGTCGCTTCCCACAGACGGTGCCAAGCTGATGATGCCAAAATTTGGTTAGGGAAAATAAGAAGGGTTTAGAGAGAGAGAGAATGAAACACAAGGAGCTGTATGTGGTTCGGCCTCGTTATTGAAGTGACCTACGTCCACGGGTGCATCGAAGCACTTTCACTAACAGATCACCGGTGGTGTCTGGTGAGTCAACAAAGTGGGCGGCACTACCAGTAAACCAGCCGGGTATATATAGGTATAAGTGATGTGTTGCTATTATTATTTTATATAAGAATGTTCTCCCCTCAATGGGGGTGAGTTGCCCCTTTTATAGGTACCAGAGACCACTCACACATGGTAAGTGAAGTAGATTAGGAAGCCTAATCTAATTACAACCGATTTACATAAATCATGGGAGTTTCCTAAATGGTTTAGGAAACATCTTCCTCCTTCCTTTAGTCTTCTATCTGAGATAGGAAAATGTCTAGAGCCTTGGGGTACAAGCTAGGGGATGTGCCCGGGTTGTGCCTACGGAGGACCATCTCGTACCGTACACCTGAGCTGTGACCCTGACCGGGCGGTATATGCGGATAGCTCGGAGAAGCTGAGTAGTGAGCACCCTTTCCAGATGACGTGGCATTTCCTTGCTGATGTGGCGATTTGACTTTGACCTGATATTTTTGTACCCATCAATAACTAGCTGATATCCCGTGCTATGCACGGGCTGTACACTATATGTATGAATTGTCAAATAGTTGAGATTCTAGCATTGCTACATAGATTCAACACAAGTTTGTAGTAGTGTAACTGAGGAAATCGGTTGTATTCACTCGGGGAAGAGAAGAGCCAAAGAGTGATTTTTGGCAAAAAAAAAAAATTTTTAATTACTTTCCTATATATCCCCAACTTTACATGTATCGGCTTATCTTTCCTTACCCTCATCCATTTCTCATCCCTCCTATTACTATGACAGTTGAAATAACTACATACATTAGGATACAATTTGTAAATCTCATTGTCTATGCTCTCTCGTTGCCAATTACTCTATTTGTCAACTTGAACATTTCATATGTTTTTGCATCTACATTTTAAAAATAGATAGATCTAGCTAATAAAATATGGCAACTAAGGGCAAATATATGGAAAAGTGCATCACTTTCAAAATAAATTTCAACCTTAACAGCTACTTTACAACAGTGGGGCATGCTTTAATAAGGAAATTTTACTCAGCACAAGGGAAAATCAAACAAATCCAATCAGGAAGGTAAGTATGTCAAACAAATGACCAGCGGTTTTACATTCACAAATAAGTGCACACAACAATCAAGAACACTTTGATTGGAAGGTAAAAATAAACACCACCACCATTGACATTCTTAGTATGTTCAGAAAAGAACATTAAGATAGAATTTACAAAAATCTCCCCTAAAAGTTAAATTTCTCGAGACAAAAAAATAAAAAAATAAAATAACACCACTCACATATGTTCAAAAGTCAAGACTAAAGAGAGGCAACTTATGTTGTTCAGTTGAACCCCCTACACATCTACACATCCCAAGTAGTTAATACTGTTATCATCATAGTCATCACTGGTCTAAAATAGCCTCTAAGAGAAAGTAAGCAGGTTCTGATTTTGCAGGGTAACCATATTTAGATGTGCTATATTTCCAGTGCACACCTGTAAGTTTCCCAGTGCTAGCTTTCTGATGGAAAGTAACCATCAGCCTTGAGCATTCCCTGCACAAACCAGAGAAACGGTATTCATCGACGCAATACGCATCTATTTATATAACCACAACATTAGTACTTTATATATGTATACATATATTGGGAGAACCACTTATAGTATTTGATCTTTTGAGTAGTTTGCATGTCTCTCACTGGTCTTACTCCATTGCTTAGACCCACTGAGAGTGCTGTGAGAGGTGAAAATTGCTGCAGCTGCTAATAGTGATGGTGGAAACTTGAGCATTTCGTACTCGGTTAAGCAAAGTTCTATTATGAAGAAAGAGAGAAGCTCCAGCTGGTTTCAAGATCAAAGAAAGAAATTTTTTTATTAGTATAATTCATATAGATTGTAAGTTTATAGAAATTTCAAGAAATTTGGAAACCCCAAGTAAAAACCTTTTTGTCAGATTGAGCAGCTTTGATGAACCGTCTCATTAACACATATGGAGTGGGAACCGAGAGATTAAACTGTAAGGTATTGACCATTAATTTTTCCTGCAGACAGTAAAAGAAAATCATCTTTTCTCATTCTAATAGTAAAGAAAGAAAAGTAGTCAAACCCGATTCACATTAGTAATAGATCCCACCATTTGAAGCACTTCTTTTTTGCTATAGGCCTTGTCGGAAATCAAAATTGAGATCCTCCACAAAAGGAACACAAACTTCTTCATACTTGCAAGCAAGAAGCATAGATGTTATACCCACAAGCTTAAGTTTCTTCCTAACCATTGATTGGACTGCTAAGAATCTGTCTATAAGATTGACGGTCAGATATAGAGTCTCTTCCAGCTTGAATTTGTAATGCACATGTTCATTGGATCAAGTGGGTTGTGGGTTATTCCAAAGCTGAAGAATAGTTCATCTTCAAAAATAATTTATCTCATACAGTATCAATACAGCACAGTACCTCAATGAGCCAGTCAATGAGAATTCCTATCATCCTATTGTTGATGTCGAATTGATAGGCCATATAATTTGGTGAGACATAGCTAGAACCTTGCATTTGAATTGGGGAGAAGCTTTTGTTCAGCGTAACAATATGTACATAAAGAGAAAAAAAAAATACCAAATAACAAGGACAATAAATGTAGAAGCTTCATTTGCTTCAGCCTTAATAATAATAATAATAATGATAATAATGATAATAATAATAATAATAATAATAATAATAATAATAATAATAATAATAATAATAATAATAATAATAATAATAAGCACACAAAAGCCATTGAACACAATACGAAGGTCCAAACTTAAGAGATCACAAATCCTATTAGAACCCCTTGCTAAGTCAAAAAAGCAGTGCTTAGAGATTACAAAACCAAGAATGAACCCACTATTTCTCAAATTCCCATTGCCAGAACCCAAAAATACAAATGCTAAGCAATCAAGCAAGAAACAGATGGTACCAACAACTGCATCCCAAAGTTGTCGACGACACCCTCCCATAATTTATGAAGTGCAATATGAACGAACAAGTTGATTGATTACAAAATTGCATAAATTTTGGAATATATGAAACACTTACAGTTGGATCAATCCAAACCTTAATAAGCCAAAATCCATGAGAAAACAACAAAGTAGATTATCTATAACTTATAAAAAAATATCCTATCATGATTTCATTTTAATTGATAGAAATAACTTTGAAGATTCGAGTCAACCTACCTTTCAACACAGTATATTCAAAGCATATGTATTGGTACAATCACGCCGTATTGTTTGGAGATTCAGAAGTGCCTGTACAAACTGACAAAATTTCAATAGGAAATAGATATGAATTCATAGAGATTGAAATAATTTACGACCTTCCGTAATGAATTAAGGGTTTGGGTTTTTCTGTGCTGCTTCTCTTGCACGAATAGGAAGGCAAAGAGTTGCATAAACCAACCTGAAATTTGCAATTCGCCGTATTTTCAGAGAGAGGGGGAGATAGAGGCATAAGACACCATCTTCAGATCTGGAGATCACATGCCTCTCCTCCTAGATTTGAAACAAATACCAAAATCATAGATTTCAAACCCTCAATAACTTATATATATGTACATACATACTTACAGTCATGCTATAAAGAGGGCGCCCTTTCTTTATTAAAGAGAGGACCTCTGTTTTGGCCGTCATATCGTGTTTTCATTAATGGCAGTTTTGTCATTTCACAGTTTTTAAACACAATCCAACGGCCAAAATAGAGGTCCTCTCTTTAATAAAGAGAGGTGGTCCTCTTTAGAGAATCTGTGTACATACATATATATATATATATGTGTATATATATTAGAGAATGGAAGCAGAGTCTGCACAATCAGATCGATTTCCAAAAAAAATGAACAACCAAATTGAAATTAAAGGATCGAGAAATCAATACCTGTACTCATAGGTATCATCAAAGTACTTCTCAGAATACTGAATCTGACCCATCCTTCACTGTTCTTGTATCGATTTCAACTTTGAATAGCTTGAAGAGATTAGGGTTTGTACCGATTGCGATTTGATCTCGACAAAAATGAATGATTGAATGAACCTTGGGAGAGGAGGGGGCGCTGAAAGGAGAGGAAGAGGTGTTGGTAGTCGTTTGATTAGGTGTAGAGAGAGAAAAGGGGGATTTAGAGCGAGAGCTTTAGCGAGAAAGAGAGTGAAACCAAAATTTTCTTGTGAAAGAGAGGGGAAGAGTCAGAGACTATAACGTTATGTATGCACACAGCGAGAGAGAGAGAGAGAGAGAGAGAGAGAGAGAGAGAGAGAGGCGTTGGGCAAATGCGAAAGAGGGCTATGAGTGGCCACGTAGGATTTTTAAGGGGAGGATTGGAGGTTGAGGTGGCAAGCTGTTGAGGCTTGTTTTGCTTCAGCCATTATATATAGATAATAGATAGATAGATAATAGATAATAGATAGATAGATCACTTTTTATTAATTAATATTTGCAAGTATAAAAATACGTGTGCATTGTCATTTATTTTTGTGAAATTCTTTGTGCTCATAAAATATAAAGATCTGGGGAAATCTTGGATGCGTATAATTCAAGATGATTAAGTCTGGTTACCTCGAATGTTAGTCAAGAGGAAAATTGGGTTTATATTGAAATTTAAAGCTAATAACTTTAAGATTAGCAAACATAAAGATAATTTATGAGTATGTGAATTGGTAGAAATTATAGGTGGAACAATTTTATGGTTACTTGTTCCAAGGAAAGTGAGGAAAGCGTTCTTACTTAAAATTGGATTATAACAAGTACTTGATAATGACATGAGAAATTTGTCAATGTAGTGGTATTAAATGGGGTTTAAAATTAATTAGTGTGACAAGTATGTAAATGTCAAAAGCACAAAACCCGTTATGTTATTATTTTGTATTGTGTGTAATGACACGTAGATTCTTCAGTAAGAAACTACATAGTAATTATGCCTCTCAGTTATTGAAATAGATTTTGTAAAATAAGTTATGCTATAATGGATATCTGGAGTGGATAGTTTTGGCGCATGTTTAGTAGCATGAAATTTATAAGAAATAATAAAAAAATATTTATTGTAGGGGTTAAACTTTTGAGATTAGAAGAAGTTGTGTGGACTTTTTAAAATGATGAAGAAATAGAATGACTAGTGAATTAAATTGGAATATAGAGTTGTGGCCACAACTGAGTTAACTATTCTTTTATGAAGTTCAACTTCTAAATGATTTACTTTAGAAGGCTTAGCAATGTCTATGGTGCTAAACCTTTGATATACATATATTTTTCTAAGAAATAAAAATGTGAAATAGTTGGAATAATTTTTATTGCCAACATAGTTATTTGATCAAGATAATGGATCAAATAAGGAATTTTATAGCTAGCTAATTAATTGGGTTGTGAAACCATGTTGATAGAAGTCAAAAGGAGGCTCCAGTTCTTTGACTATGTTCAAAAAACATCTAGTGGAATAGGACTGAAACTCGATTTTACATTAGTCACCGGTAATGGTAACCCGACCTTATTTTAGTACATCACGAATTTCAAGGTTTAATGGGTAATAACAAGTTACTGTAATGTGACCGTTTGGGCACTGAGAAACTATTTATAGTCCATTTCAGGATGCATGATCAGGGCTGCCTGCCATGTTTTAGGAGGATGAGTTATATGTTCTTAATGTAGTACAAATTATCTAAAGTGTCTATAGTAACAGGGACACATTAAAAGAATTTCACCTATGTGAACATAAAAGTGGTGCCGCTTATAGCAAGAATTTGAGTTTATTCTTGTAAATGTTCATGAAACCAGGATTAGCATATAGCCATAAATACTGCTAAAAGATAGGAAAGTCTCAAAAGAAGCTAGATATATTCATGTGTGTGACATTTTCGATTTTGACATAAAGAAGATGTGGTTTAATCGACTAGACACCATATCCTTCGTTAGAACTTTGAAATGTTTATACTAATTGAAGGTTTAAATCGAAAGATACCTTCTTGCATGCATGTCTTTATACTTTATCTGACTAGTGGTTTTAATATTACAACCGAGTGAGGGATTGTTGTATATTTTAATATATATTAATATAGTTTGTAATATTAAAATGTATATGAAAAGAATAATAGATAAATGTGAAAGATACCATTCAAGGGGTGCCTTTTGGTCAAAGGTCACTACCCATTAAGAGGTGTCATACATATTGGAAATAGGTGCCTAATAACCAAAGTGTGCCATCTTTTGGAAGAGGCACCAAGTGGTCTATATAAGACAAGTGATATTATTCATTTGATATAGATATGAAAATACTAAACGTACATTCTCTGTGTCAGTTAAAACCATTTTCCTAGAGGCTTTCCTAAAAATCTTCAGAATTGCTATCTGGTACTGCTTTTTTTCCTTTTTTTTTTTTTGACAAACCAAATGGAGTTTTCACTTAATATTCATGTACTGGTCAAGTGAAATTTCACTTAGTATTTATGAATGCCAAGTTGATATATTTTGATAAAAAAAAAAAAGAATTTTCCTAGGGAGAGTTTTAGTAAAATTTAACAAGAATTTCTACATATGTTTGGTTAAAAAAAATCGTGTTTTTATATTTGATTATGAAATTTGTTTTTTAACAATCTATACATTGTTTAGTATGTGAAAAAGGAAAATTTTTTTTTTGAATTTTCACTTATTAATATATGAATATTAAGTGGAAGTTCACTTATTATTCATGAATATAAAGTGAAAGTTCACTGAACTCGTAAATCGATTTTTGTAATGCCTTATTCCTAACAAACCAAGTAGGGATGGCCAAACGGCCCGTGGCTCGGTTGGCCCGCCCGGCCCGGCCTTAATTTTTTCGGGCTTGGGTAAAGAGATTGGCCCGCTCAAGCTGGCTTGGGCAATCAATTTTAGGCCCGATCAGTTTAGGGCCGGGATTGGACAAAGCAAATGAGGCTTGATTTGGCCCGGCCCTGCCCGACCATTAGTCAAATATATTTATTTTTTATTTTCTATTATATAATATATAAATTAATATAATTTTACATAAGATATTCAATATATACACATTATCACAAGGGTGTTTATTGCATTTTTGTGAATAATGTGTCTTAATAATCATTCTAAACATTATTCATGGTAACTCTTTATTTTTTTTTAGTTCAAGTTTTTAAAAATATAAAATAAAAAATAGCAATAGGCCAGCCCACGGGTCGGGCTTGGGATTTTAGTGGTTGGTGCTGGGCCGGGCTTGGGCAACCAATTGTAGGCCTGCCACGGGTCGGGCCAGGCTTGAGTAAAGGTACTTACCCTTAGTATAGAGTGTGAGCCCGGCACGAGCCCGACCCGGCCCATGGCCACCCCTAAAACCAAGTGGAGGGAAAAGGAAAGAAAAGAGGAAGGAAATGGAGGGATACAAAATCCTTACTCTTGTTTGGTTGTGTAGGAAAGCAAAAGGGAATCTTTTTTTCCCCTACAAATCCACAGTAACCAAACAAGGGATACTGAATCCCTCACCGAATCTTTTCTTTTCCTTCACGAAATCCATGATCCAAAAATAGCCTAAGTAGATGTTCACTTATTATAAATGAACATTAAGTGAAAGTTCACTTATTAATACATGAATATTAAGTGAAATTCACTTATTATAAATAAACATAAAGTGGAAGTTCAGTTATTATACACGAATATTAAGTGAAATTTCACTAAAGAATGTGAAAATTTAGTTTTTTTTTTGGTAATACCCTGTATTTTTGGATTGTATAAATAATGAATGAGATTCTGTATACTTCCCTAAACCATACTTAAAGTTTCACTTTCAATCGATCGAGCATGTTTCGAGCGATCGAGAATTTCTTTCTTCAATTGATCGAACCTCTTTCAAGCAATCGAACCCCTGCCGACATGAATTTATTACGTGTCCCTTTTTTTTAATCGATCAAATTGGTCTCAATTGATCAAACCTGGCTGATCTGCTCTCAAGCGATCGAAGTTGCTTCGATCGATCGAACGTGTCTGCAAACCTTATCTCAGTTTGTGTGCTAGAATGCCACCTGCCCTTTCCCTTTCCCTATACATACTTGTATTGCGTATGTGAGGGTTGGTTGTTGAACCAAAGATTATAGAGAGAGAGTGTGTGTGTGTGCTTGTGTTTGATATATATACACTCATCCATATATACATACACACATACTATATATACACACAGTCCGAGAGAGAGAAGGAGAGAAAAGAACAAAAGAAGAGGAAGGATAAAAAGAAGAACAGACAGAGAGAGAGAAGAGGAGGAGCCATTAAAGCTCGGAGCTCAAAAGCTTGCCAAACGCGCCTTACGACCTTTCGGTGAGTTCTAAACTCACTTGGTATCATTGATATGCTGTTTTACAAGTTTTAGACGTAAATAAATAGACCCAAACACGCCCCAACACTTCTGGACGTTCACTGTCCAGAAATTCTGGAGAAGACAACTCTCGATCAATTGAACTGGATTCAATCGATCGAAAGTTCAATCGATTGAAAGGACTTCGATCGCTTGAACATTATTTTTCCCAATCGATTGAAATGGTTTCAATCGATTGAACTTTGCACATCATGGTTTGTTTAAATTGTTTATTATATATAGGGTTCGATCGTTCGATTCTCGATTCAGACTTTCAGTATACAATTATGGGTTGATCAGGGGTAATGTGACAACAAAGATAAGTATGATTAAGAATAATGGATTAACGTGATGACGTTAGATGCTATGTGGTTCATGTATGAGTTCAATATCCGTTCATTTCAATCAGAGTAGTCAGGCCACAATGGGAAATGTCATCTATCAGTCCTATTACAAAACTCAGATAGGTCTTGATAAGTTCTAGGAATTTGTACGTGGGTGGACACTTGATTATGTATATCCTTAACGAGCGGTGGATAGTTTATATCCTTAACAAGCGGTGGATGGGACCAAGTAGTTCACAGATAGCCAAGTGATCAATAATATATCCTTAACGAGCGGTGGACGGTTATGTCCAAAACGAGCGGTGGATGGGAGATCACTGGCGAAATGTCGCTAAGTCATGACAATAGAATGATATGTTGTTGTTCAAAGTGTTGTATCTATGACTTGCAGTGGTCTGAGAATATGTACTCTATGTTGTCAACTGCGGTCGATAGAGCAGTGGTGTATCCAGGAATGTTACAATCAGATCAGTGCCTTATGAGTCAGTGTCTATAGGTCTTTGCATAATAAGACGTGGATTCGAGTAATGCGGGGTTGAATAAAGAGAAAGTCATCTTCTCCAGATTGTGGCAGTGAACATCTAGAATCTGTTAGGGCGTGTTTGGGTCTTTGTTAAAGTCCAAAACATGTACAACATTATAACTAAGCTACCAAGTGAGCTCGAGACTCACCGAACATCATAAGGGCGCATTTGGCAAAGCTTCAAGCTTCGAGCTTTAATTGCGGCTCCTCACCTCTCTCTCTCTCTCTCTCTCTCTCTCTCTCTCTCTCTCTTTGTTTCTGCCTCTGTATCTTTTTCTCTTTCGTCACACCCCGTTTTTGGACAACCTAAATATTCAATCAATAGCATATACTGACCAATATTCAACAGCCCAAAAATCGAAGTGTCCCACACAGACCTCTCAAAAGATAAGTTTATTTAAAAGCATGATAGACATTACTATTAAATAAAAACTGACGTACAATTTTTTTATAGTAAAATTATCTATTATTCAAACTGTTTTTCAAAACAATCATTAAAATTATAAGAAAAACAAATATTCATTTATATCCAAAATGTATACCATTTCTCTTAAATGACAAAAGAAAACCAATAGTTCTCATTTACATTTGACTAAGAAAATACTCTTTCATTAATTCTCTGAAGTAGAGAATACTTGATGACAGTAAGCAGAAATAATTACAATAAAAAAAATCTTTGGTCACAGCCACTACAAACGTCCCTTAACCCAAAATACAACTGTGCCCCACATTGCCAAAATAAAATAAAGTACAAAAAAAAAAGTACAACTCTAATAATAAACAACACCGCGACCATCTCTTCACCCAAACAGAAGCTCCAAAGAAAATCTCCAAATACTAAACCTGGACATACATTCGACTACATTTCATATAGAAACGCCCCGAATGCATTACGCACCCGGTTCAGTATATAAAATACTGGTATGAGTTAAACAAAACACAAGTCTTAGGGATCCAACTTGAACCCATAGACTACAAACCACACTAAAACATTCTTGGGCCAAGACAGGTAGTTCCATACACATATTTGGACAATAGACTACAAACCACACTAAAACATTCTTTCCCGAATTAAAACAACTAAATACTTACATTTCTTCATTATGGTAGGGCGATACCTGCAAACCATTAGTGGGCCTACCATCCTGTACAAATAGAACTTAACACAATAATAGAAACCAATAACAAGGTGCTATTAATTAAAATTAATATATCTCCAACAAAGAACTGGAATTAGATAAAACTTAAAACACGAAAAACGTCCAGAATTAAATTTCCAAGAGAGGTCTCACGTCCCTGTTCATTAATTCTAATCCCGTAAGTCAGAAATCAATTATTAAACATCAGCTATTAAACATGTACGATTCAGCTGATTTGGAAAATAGGTTAAAACAGTGTCAAGACGACGTTTTTAGTAAAAGTGTAAATCACAAAATTTGCTCGGATTGTTGTTTTACTTTAGTTTATGCGAAACTGCCTTCAATTGTGATGTTAAGTGACCCAATTATCCAATTTACTAATCTGGCCATGTTTATTAATAAATCACAACGTTCCTGAAAGTATTATGTTACACATACAAGGCTATATTTTAAACTAACGGATACACACAAAAGTTGCTTAATAAGATGATTACTAATCATCTATAAATTTCTAGGATTCAACTACCACAAGCTATAACTAATTACAATACAACGTATAGCCGCAAATTTAAACACCACAAGTATTTTATTTATTACACCCTATGTTCACCACATTGGCCACCCATCCATGGTTCAGCCTACACATATATCCCATGTGCCTCCTAACGTAATACTAACTCCCACTCCGGTCCCAACTCCCAAGGGGTATCACTAGGATTTGAGTATCCACCGAAAGGCTAGTCCTTACGTTCTTGACGTCAATAAAACAATGTCTATATACACATGAAATAGACCAACAAGCCGGACATAAAGGCTTAAAAATGAAGAGACGGGTCATCCACGTAGTCGTCGTCTAATCACACAAGGACGGGTCATCCACGAAGTCACCGCCTAAAATCATAAGGAGCAGTGGTGAACTCCAAGGACTTTTCTAACATTCCTACATCCACGTTTCTCACAAAACTCAACTTTATAAGAGATTCATATATCTCAAATCCAATATCCGTTAAAATCATATTAACAGCTACATGTTCACACAGATTCATAACCCACACAAAATCACACAGTCACAATTTCACAAAGCTCAACTATACATGAGAACTCATATCTCTCTAAGTACAAACAAATTAATTCATATTAACAAGCACGAAATCACACAAAAATATGATGTAGCCAATACACTTATTTTAACCTTCATAAAACTGCTACTGTAATTTACATTTTTTGCCCAAACGGTGCAGAATTGGAAAAAACACCATTAGACAAAAGTTGTCCAGAATTGCGTTTCCTACAAGCCTAAGCAAACAGAATCATGAAAACTACAACGTATGATTTATTATGAATTTTCTACTCAAATCTGATCTGTGAAAACCCCAAATCCGAAAATTGAATAATTACTCAAATGTATGTTCAATGCTTATCTATAAATCTCAAATCACAACTTCAATCATTGTAAAAAAAACATAAATCTCATAATCCATAACCATACTAATTTAATATTCTATCCATTTAAATTTCAATCAAACGAGATTGAAAGAAAATAACAAGTTAACTCACCGATTTAGGGCTTCAATGTTGATGAAGATTTCGCAAAACAATATTTGGAGTTCCTCTTTTCTTCTCTTCTTCTTCTTCTTCTTCTTCTTCTTCTTTTCTCTCTCTCTTTATCTCTCTCTTTCTCTCTCTCTCTCTCTCTCTCTCTCTCTCTTGACTGCTCTATTTTTCTCATGTCTCTCTTTTCTTTTCTTTTAATCATTAAACCTAGGGTTTATAAAATGTATATATCTATGTAACACACCCAAATAAATATTGAAATCCTATTTTTTGTCCAAGGATCTCACAAAAAGGCTTTATATGAGCCCGAAAATACATTCTAAAGTGACAGGTGATTAGCCCAATGGGTACCCATGACCCCGGGCACTAAATTTCTATATTAAGCACACTACTGAACATACTAACGACTCATACACGCTACTACAACATTTTAATTAGGTGTCACTAAGATACATACACATAGTTAATGTCTAATACGTAAAAATAATAATATAAATAATTACTAAAAGCACTTAGAAAATTAGGGTTGTTACATCTTTGCTTCTCCTTCTTCTCTTCTTCTTCTCTTCTTCTTCTCTTCATCTGTCTCCCTCTCTCATAGAGTATATATATAGAGTGTGTATATATATGTATGTATAGACGTGTGTGTGTGTGTGTATGAGATACAAGCTCTCTCTCTCTCTCTCTCTCTCTCTCTAAACTTTGAGAAACAAACCTCGCACACACAATGTGGTCACATATATATATATAGGGGAGAAGGTGCTAGGTGGCTGTCCAGTGCACAAACTGGGATAAGATTTGCAAGCACCTTCGATCGATCAAAGTGTCTTTGATCGCTTGAGAGTAGATCGGCCACGTTTGATCGATCGAGACAGAGTTGGTCGATTGAAAAAGTGGGACACATAAAAATGTATATCGGCAGTATTTTTGATCGCTTGATTAGGGTTCGATCGATTGAAGAATAAAATTCTTGATCGCTTGAAAAGGCTTCGATCGCTTGAAAGTGAAACTTCAAGTATGGACAAGGTAAGTACATAGAATCTCATATATTATTATACACTTCAAAAAATACAGGGTATTACAATGTTTGTACCATAAAATATAATATAGTTTTTAAAATTATTATTATATATTGCCATGGGAACTTGGAAGATTACTTGAAGGACACTTAGCATTACAAGGGGAGATCAAGGTTGGTTACATGAAGACCAATGGAGACGATGAAGATAAATTTTACTTGAAAACACTTGTCATCATAGGCAGGGGCGGAGCCAGAAATTTTGGTCAGGGGGGGCCTAAGCCACACGGGGGTTCGGGGGCAGCGCCCCCGAGGCAATTTTTTTGGGGTCTATTTATGCATAATTGGCGATTTTTTTAGGGGCTACTTGTATATAATTACGATTTTTATGGGATATGCTTATAATATGAGTCTATTTGGAGACATGTAAATATTGTATAGTGTGTTTCAAACTTCTAGAGGGGACTATTTCTAAAACGTATAAAATTCTCACACTAAAAGTGTAATTTTCAAAATTCTAGGCGCATTTCCTTTAAGTTTTATGTACATGTAAATCAATATACATGTAGTTGATAACATTAAATTAGGCATTTAACCCCTTTGAGAGGCCTAAACATAAGTTAAGGGGGGATTAAATGTAAAACCTATAACAAATGTAGGGTAAAATTTTTCTTCCCAAAAAGTGAGTGGGGGCACGTGCCCCCACTGGCCCTGGAATACCTCCGCCCCTGATCATAGGAGCATCTCTCACTAATTGATTATTTTCGATAGTTATTCAAAATAATGGTCACATGTGTAAACCATTTCAGATTGTTGGTTACTTTGTGTGGCTATATAAACACGAAGGTGACGAAGCCATCCATTGTAGAAGAGGATGCACGCCAAACAGCCTCATGTGGTATATCAGTTACTTTGTTTCCTTAAGCTTTTCATATGCTTTCTGTCTTTGGTTTTTCTTTAATTGGATACAATTCATGTAATTCCAGTCCCTAGTTTTCTATCATTTCTTTACTTTTAGTTCTTTACTTTTAAATTTTAACGATGCTTTTAGTTCTTCGCCCCAATAAGGTAGTAACTTTAGTTTCAGTTTGTATTTCCTTTCCTTCATAATTACGTTTAATGCCTTCACTTTTGAGAGCTTTCAATTCATTTTCAATTACTATTTTCATCTCACACGATAAAAGTCCTTTTATTTAAGGTATTCGAACCGTCACAATTGGCTTGGTGATGCGCATTTGGTTTATACACTCATACAATCACATTGATAACTTACTTGCATGGCACGCTCGCACACACAAAATTATCCAAATATCCTTCGAAGGATAAATAGCCAAACAGTATACCGTCAATCTAAGTAATTATCCATTCTTTGCATGCAGTTAGATGATTGGAGCTTTGGATGAACTAGTACAATTGCCTTCAAGCAAAAGGCTTTGTTCATTTTATTACTGTAGTAATTTGGATAACAAAGAAGTGTTTGAAATATCTTACCAATAATGTAGCGGAATATTCATTGTGTTTCTTATTGTTTCTTATGGTAAGTTTTGAGATGAATAATTTTATGGCCAGCTATAAAATTTCTTGTATAGTGCAAAGCTTTTAGCCTTGTCCTATGCATTGTATTTTAGGTGTAAGCCTGAAATTGTATTTGAATTAATTATTTTGTTAGTGATTAAGGTTTTTTCGGATGACGAGGACAAATCACTTCATCCTGTTTTTCGTGACTTTGGGATCAATACCTTGGTTGTTAATCGGAGTAGAACAGGGGGTAAACCCGGTATGTGCATTAACCCCATAACATACACACCAGGTAAATCAGGGAGGTAACTACGTGGTAGGATTCAAACTCACGCCAAGCTCTGGCTACGGGTCGTCCATCTATTTGGGATTTGTCCTTCCAACTCACTCACATGACCCCTAGGAGGTTTCGATCCCCTGACCGCCCTTTGGGAAGCCAAGGGCCCTGGCCACAAACATTATTACTTTTGTGGAGTATCGAACTCGTGACCAAAGTAGTAGACCACCCCTCTGTTACGAGTTACCACCGACTAGACTACAATACTTGTAGCATACATCAGAAAAGATTTTTATTACCATTAAAAAAAAAAAAAAAAAAAAAGAGAAACAACGCTCCATGACAGGATTGAAAGGATGTTATTTCTACACCATTATATAAAAGAGCCTTAAGGCTCATGTCTACACCATTATATAAAAGAGCCTTAAGGCTCATGAACAGTAAAATTCCAATTGATTGTCCTTATTTGGTATTTCTCTAATTTGTTTCTCCTTCAGTGTAATTTTACTTCTTCTTTGATACTATTAGGGTAAATTGCAAATTACACCCCTGTAGTTTAAGGGTTGTGATAATTTGGTCCCTATGGTTTTAATTTTGGCAATTTACACCCTATAGCTTGAAAATTGTGCAAAATCCACCCAATTACAAAATAAGCAAGGGCATAATGGGAATATCATATTATTTCTAGCCCAAAATGACACTATGTGTCCATAGACCCAGGAGTGTAGTTCAATGGGACTAGAAGCTTATACGGGAGTTTTCTGGAATTTTTTTGAGTAAAAATAGTATAATTTTATGTGATTTTTTGTACAAACTAATTTATCCCATAAATAACTTATAGTCTTTTAAACAATCTGATACACTTAAAGCTTATAATAATCTGGTAATATTTTATAATCTTTTAAACCATTATAATCTTTTAAACAATCAAATACACTTAAAATTGGACACGCACTGCCACACAAATATCAAAGTAAAATTGATTAAAATAAATAAATAAAAAATTAAGCTTATACTACAAAATTTCCGTGAAAAAATTATGGCATAGATTCGTTTGTACAAAAAAAAAACCACAAAATTATACTATTTCTACCCCCAAAAAAATAAATATATCGGGTCGGGGGCAATTTCAATTTTGTCCTAATTTGTCATTTTTTGATTTGTTTGAAATCACATTTTTACCCTTACTTTTCTTTCTTGTTCCATTTCCCTTTAATGATTACTTTCATATTTTTGTCATTTTGTGAGGGTAGGTTGGTCATTTCATCCACAAAACAACCCTTATTACTATTAGGTCAACTTTTAAAATTAAATTATTCTAGAAATGATGATTCAATCAACTTTTCAAACAATAATTATAAATGTTTATAATTTCATTCAACTTTTAAAAATATTTAATCCACTAATAATGATTCAATCAACTTTTCAAGCAATAGTTACAAATATTTACAATTTAGTTCAACAAACCCAAAAGTCAACAATTGTAGGTTGTGCCTTGTTTGGCACAACCGCTTTTTGATTTTGTGGTTCGTATGTTTTTTTGTTCTTCCCATTTTGTTTTGTTTTATTTGGTGTTTTGTTTGGTTTTAATTGTTTTTATTTTTTGGTTTTCCCAAACAAACCACTAACACAAATAAGGCACAACACAACCCAAATTGGGCTATGCCTTGTTTGGTTTGGTTTTGTTTTGTTTTTCCTTTTTTTGGTCTTCCTAAACAAAGTGCTAACAATTGTTTTGTATACCCTATATAAATCTATATCTATATCTATATATACCCTATATAAAAGAGGCTAATTAATGTGATTTCCAATTTTAATTTTGTTCTTATTGCTAAATGTGATTTCTAATTTCAATTTTATCCTTATTTGTCATTTTTTGAATTGTTCATTTTTACCATTTCCCCTTTGAAATCCTATACAATTCCATACTTCTCCAAACTCTTTTTTGGTCATTTATTCACAAATGATTTTGATTTTTTTTGGCTCGATAAAGGCTAGGCTCGACTCGCTCATTTGAGCTCGTGAACACGATCGATTAAGGCTCGTGAAAAAACTCGTTTATAAGTTTGATAAAGAGTTTATATAGTAACTTTTATAAATACATTTATTATAAAACTATATAATTTTAGAGAAAGTATGACATAATTCATAAATAGGCTTGATAAAGGATTGTTTTATTATTAAACTATATAATTTAAAAGTGCGCACGAAAAAGCTCGTTAAAAAGCTCGCGAACACTTGAAAGCTCGGCTCGTTTGAGCTCGTGAGAAACTCGGCTCGGCTCGTATACACCCCGTGTGCCTATAAGTTTAATTTACATAGATGCTTGTGTTAGAAATATTGTAGAAAATACAGCGGAAGGATTTCAAAAATTTTCTAGATCCTCACAGTGGTCGATTAATCAAACGATTAAGTAAAACAATTTTATTATTTTTTATTCGTTACCTCAAACTCTGAATTAAAGTAGAAGACGATACAGTATATATAGCCTTTGTCACTACCGGACCTTCACCGTTGTTCTCCAACCTTCAGATGCGTAGGAAGATGGTAGGAATCTCCCAAGCCACTCAAAGCTCTCAATATGGTGTATGTAAATTTTCAGAATGTTAGTTTTTCCTAACAGATATACTGTATATATATAAGATATGGATACAGAGATATAGTAGCACTAAATCTCTTTTAAATTCAAATTAAAAATTAATTTAAATTTAATATATGTATATATATATTTATTTTTACAAAAAGATAAATTATCCATATACTTATATATAAATAGAATCTGTGATGTACAAACACCATACACAGCTTTAGTATGCACCCTACGGTTAGGAGCCAACGATGGAATCTGATGGCCATCCTTTTTCTTGGCTTCCAATCACATCTTAGCCAATCTGATCAATCCTTGATCTAACTAAAACTGATTAATTACAGACACACCCTACTACAATGTTGTAATTGCACTCCAAGAAAATAGAAATTATATTAAGGCCCAACTCAATAAATTTATCTTCAAATATACCCCTTCACGTTAATAAGCAACACAAGGTAAAATATTAATTGACTGTCTACCTTTTTGGTCACCTATTATTTACCACTTTTGAAAACTCTAGTTATCCACAATCGATCACGTATGGAAAGACCATACTACCCTTTTGCAAATTATTATTATTTAACTATAAATAATATATATAAAAACTGGTTTAGGAAAAACCCAACTGAGTACTCAGATTTCTGTGATCGAATGAAACTATCCAAAAGTTATCCAACATGGATTTCATATTGAAGATACACGTTCACAGACCTCATATACTAATCACCCAACATACCGAGGTATTGATCATAAAATCTCACTATGTAGTATATCAAAGTAATTAGCATAAGAGTGCTAAGTCCGTTTATCTCCTCAGAATTAAGAGTAATTTACAATTTAATAAACTAGATAAACAAACACTTAAGAGATAGTCATTTAGTGCAGTAATCTAGTTAGCGATCCTGTTCAACGCATCAACCACGTTAACATATAAGTTGTGAGTTTATCCACTCCAATGACAGAGTTATGTCACCCCACCATGTAGCAACTATATGTTACAGTCGTCCATATGAATTGTCCCAAATTCATACTAACTGTGAACTAAGTTTCAAGTTGAAAGGAACTGATGATCATGAACTCCCGTGTGTGAATCATTTCCATACACCTAGATCATCTACAATTCAACTTGAGGACACATCTATACACTGCTCATGTATTGAAATGATACAGGGTATACCCATAATATGTAATACTCCCTCCGTCCCATTTTATGTGTCCATCTTTCCTTTTTGGGATGTCCCAAAATTGTTGTCCACTTTCCTAAATTAGTATATAAATTTTACTTAGTTTCCCCAACTACCCTTCCTTGCAATCAATACCAAAATAAAATAATAATAAAAAAGTACAATGATTATGGGCAATTGTGGAAAGTAGGTGTAGATTCTTTTTGTCCCCTTAAATAGTTGGACTCCCCAAGATGGACACATAAAATGGGACGGAGGGAGTAACAATCAATAATAAATTCAATTTATTAATAATAAAATGTCTTAACGAGTGGCTTTAAGGGCATACAATCCCAACAGCTTAGACATTTAATTTTATTACACACACATGCCTTTAAATTTTTTTTAATATTATTATTATTATATATTGAATATATTATATACCAAAATTGAATAAAAGTGTGTACAATTATAAATTGAATAGCCAAATTACTCTTATGGCTTATGCAAATTACCCATTTGTTTCTATACCTTAAAGAAAAGAGTTTAAAGTTTAAAGTGTTTACAATTATAAATTTTCGTTTGTTAAATTAAATTACCAAAAACTCTTTTATTATATTATGATATATATTGAATAATCTAATTACCCTTATAACTTTTACAAATTACAATTTTGTTAAATCGAATTACCAAATTACCCTTTTTTATATGAAGTTAGATGGCCCGTGCAATGCACGGGCGTTGGATTTTGTACAAAAATATAATGTATATATATATTTTTAATGTGGACAAAAAAGAGAAATAAGTTTTACTAATTCTTAAGATAGTGTTAGAAAAATATGGTTTAACAACTATATTAATTGATGTTCACCTACAATTTAAGGCTCTTTTCTTTAACGTATAGATAATAATATATATAAATACATATTTATATGTATATAAATACATACATATATACAAAAAGGGTAATATAAAAAAGACAAAAGGGTAATTCGGTAATTCGATTTAACAAAAGAGTAATTTGCAAAAGGCTTAAGGGTAATTTGATTATTCAATTTGTAATTGTACATATTTTAAACTTTAAGCTCTTTTCTTTAACGTATAGAGAAAAAAAAAATATATATATATATATATATGCGCACACACACACGCAAGCACACTCGTATATACAAAAGGGTAATTTATGAAAGACAAAAGGGCAATTTGATAATTTGATTTAACAAAATGGTAATTTGTAAAAGGTATAAGGGTAACTAGATTATTCAATATATATATCGTAATATAATAAAATGGGTTTTTGGGAATTCAATTTAACAAACGGAAATTTATAATTGTAAACACTTTCAACTTTAAGCTCTTTTCTTTAAGGCATAGAAACAAAGGGTAATTTGCATAAGGCATAAGAGTAATTTGGCTATGCAATTTATAATTGTACACAGTTTTATTCAATTTTGGTATATAATATATTTAATATATATATAATATAATAAAACAATATATGTATATATATACATACAACTTACAAGGGTAGTTTACAAAAGGAAAAAGGGCAATTTGATTATTCAATTTATAATTGTACACACTTTAAATTCATAAATAATAATAATAATAAATTATAATATGTATATATACATATACACATATATACAAAATGGTAATTTACAAAAAAAAAAGAAAAGGGTAGTTTGGTAATTCAATTTAACAAATGGGTAATTTGATTATTCAATTTATAATTATACACACTTTAAACTTTGACAAAAGGGTACTTTATAAAAGATAAAATGGTAATTTTAATAATATAATAAAATAATATATGTATATATATATATACACACATAAGGGTAATTACTAAAGGCAAAAGGGTAATTTGATAATTCTATTTAACAAAAGGGTAATTTGGTAATTCAATTTCTAATTGGACACACTTTAAACACATAAATAATAATAATAAATTATAATATGTATACATACACACACACACACATACGAAAAGATAATTTACAAAAGTAACTTAAAGCTTGTTTGGTAATTATAGGATTCCTTAAAAGTTGTCTTAAGGCTCAAACAAGCATTAAATTTCAGAAGTAATCTAAAACTTGTTTTAGAAAAGTGACTGAAGGCTTGTTTGGTAATTCAAAGATTCCTTAAATGTTGCCTTAAGGCTCAAACAAGCCTTGCCAAACAAGCATTAATTTATAAAAGTTATCTAAAGCTTGTTTGGTAATTCAAAGAAACAGTACAAAAAACGCAAACAAATGTTAGTGCTTTGTTTGGGAAAACCAAAAAAAGAAAAACAAAACCAAGCAAGGCATAGGCCAATTCGGGTTGTGTTGTGCCTTGTTTGTGTTAGTGGTTTATTTGGGAAAACCCAAAAAAAAAAAAAAAAAAAAAAAAAAACCAAACAAGTTAGTGACTTGTTTGGGAAGAACGAAAAACCATACAAACCACAAAGCCAAAAGGTGTTTGTGCTAAACAAGGCACAACCTACAATTTGTTGACTTTTGGGTGTTTTGAACCAAATTCTAAATATTTGTAATTATTGCTTGAAAAGTTGATTGAGTAATCACTTGTAGATTAAATCATTTTAAAAGTTGAATCAAATTGTAAATATTTGTAATTATTGGTTGAAAAGTTGATTGAATCATTATTTCTAGAATAATTTAATTTTTAGTTGACCTAATAATAATAATAAGGGTTGTTTTGTGGGTGAAATGACCAACCTACCCTCACAAAAGGACAAAAACTCAAAGTAATCATTAAAGGAAAATGGAACAAAAGATAAAAGTAAGGGTAAAACCGTCATTTCAAACAAATCAAGAAATACCAAAATTGGACAAAACTGAAATTGAAACCACTCTAAGCCTCTTTTATAGTATAGTTGAATCAAATTGTAAATATTTGTAATTATTGGTTGAAAAGTTGATTGAATCATCATTTCTAGAACAATTTAATTTAAAAGTTGACCTAATAATAATAAGGGTTGCTTTGTGGGTGAAATGACCAACCTACCCTTACAAAAGGACAAAAACTCAAAGTTATCATTAAAGAAAAATGGAACAAAAGATAAAAGTAAGGGTAAAACCGTCATTTTAAACAAATCAAGATTTACCAAAATTAGACAAAATTGAAATTGAAACCACTCTAAGCCTCTTTTATAGTATAGTGTAGATATATTATAGACTTATAGTGTAGATGATGAGATATCCTTTGAAGCCATATATCTAAAGATTAATAAAGGCTATGTAGTATAAAGGCAAAATGACATATAAGGAGAAAACAAATGATAAAATGACAAGTAAGGACAATTGAAATTGAAAGACTCTTAAGGCTCTTTTATATTATAGTGTAGATATACGAGTGTGTGTGTGTGTATTTATATATACTAGTCATGCAACACGTGCGTTGCACGTGGTTGAGCACGAAAGTTAAATACTAATAATTTGATGCATCAAATTAGTTGGACGTTCATCACAAGCTTCTACTCTTGGTTGAATACCAAGTTGAAGATCATAAATATCAAATAGTTAAGAGCAACACAAAACCATGCACCGAAGATAGGCTTACAAATCCAATAATTAACTTCACAATGCAATACATTGTATCAAGTAATCATGCAAATAGCCCAACATTCTAAAATGAGTTAAATTTCCTTGGACCTTGTTTTAAACCTTTATTATATAAAATGTTGTTATTTGTTTATTTTTGGATTTCAAAGGAACAACAGTTATATGATCAGTAATTAGTCGAGAATAATTATAACTGTGACATGATTAGAGTGCTTTGTAATAGGATTATTTTCTCTATCTTACTATTGATATTTATTATTTACTATAAACACTGCTTGGAAAATTATATAATGACATTTCCTTAAAGCACCATATTATAGTGTTATAATGTATGAGATTCGTTATTTATACTGTTTACATGCTCAATGTATTGTAGAAACCTTTTCTAGGATGTGTCAGAAATTTTTAGCAAAGATGTTATAACATAAATATTGGATTATCAAATTTAAGGATTTTGTACCATATAAGAGTTAACTTAAATTGTTAACTGCTTTTTTTTTTTCACAACATTCTTTAAGTCTGACATTATTCTCTTCTAATTTTTTTTTTGGGTGCTAGAGACGTTCTAATATCCTACTTTTTAGTACTAAATTAATTTTGTTTACTTGCTAAAAATTTGTCTTAATTTTTGAACCTCATTAGTCCCCTTTTTTGTTTAGTCACAACACTTATTTAATTTTTCCACAGGGTTTTACGTGATGAAATTGGAATTACAATGACAAAATTTATCAATCACTTAAATTTTGTGTATCCTAAGAATAATTTAATAAATTATAGCTTAATTTCCTTCGCGTTGTAAGATTTTTAGATTAAACTAAACATCATTAAGATAGTAAGTTCCATTAAGATAGTAAGTTCAACCATATGAACATAATTAATTGTTACTAATAAAATAAAAATAAAAAGGCTAAAATATTTCAGGAACTGCGATTTTGGATAAAATATTAATTCATCTAAAATTGGTAGTAAAAAATTGGTATTTAATATTTTATAGTATGTTTGTTCTAAAAGTAATGTTTAACGTAGTGCACCAAAAAAAGAAGAAGTTGTTAGTTTTAGCTTAGTTAGATTCCTTAAAGCATCTCCAATGTTGTTAAGGAAGGTAGTGTAAATTTAATCGAAGTTTATGTAACAACATGGAGAAGGCCACAGTGGTGCAGTTAATTAAACAGCATGGGATTATTGCCGTCTGGGGTACAATGGTGTTGCCTTTATCGGCCACCTCCCAACCGTCATTATCTTTGTCGGCCACCACTGAAAGCAATTAAACGACATTAATTTTGTTGAATCGTTGATTTCAATGACATGCGCATTCCCTATGGTGAGTCCAATTCTAATGAAAAGAGCCAGCAATGGCTCTGCCGTCTGGTGTTAAAAGGTACAATTTTTTCCGTTTTGAATGGGGACGGTGCAGCGTCTGCCTTGTGACTATAGGGTAAGAAAAATGAGTGGAATGGTAAACTTTGGTTCCCCTACCGTACAGTATCCTAATTTTCCCTACTAACTACACTGTTGCAAGCAACCCATATGCTAACATAATTAACTTCAGCAAAATATTGTTGACCCTTCATGATTTTGTATCTATTTGTGTATATCTACACACACGTCTACTTTGGGAACACGTGCGATGCACATGAAAATATTCAAGAATAATACTAATAATGTACACTCAAATCCTTACTATATAACATATTCAGCTTTTTTATTAACTTCATATAATTATCATAACAAACCATCAAGTTAAAATAATGATATTGTAAAGGATTAATTGTTTTTGAAAAGTTATGTTCTAGTTTTTTTTTTCAATTTATTCATTTGATTTTAAATCTGATTTTCGATAAAGCACAAATGATGCGAGTTTCACATAAATCTTGTATAGCATTTTGTTGTGTACTACGTACAGAAATTTTGATTTTTCATTTTCTTGAAATTCGTTTTCTTCAATTTTTTAATCCATATATTTATATTACTCAATAACTAAAAGAAATTCTAGAATTTTCTATAAGATAGAAGTATTTGTTGATGTTTGAAAAATGATAGTTATTCTAAAATTCTTTTTCTCTAACCCATTATTTTTCTTAACTTCTTTCATCAAATATTGTCATCTAAATATAATCAATATATAAAAATAAAATTAACACGATGTTCTAAATGCTAATCATTGTTGACTATTTAAATGTAGTTACAGAATTGCAACCAAAGCAGATCATCGGCAAAAAAACAAAAAAAATTCCTGATATCATATAGTTTAAATTTTAAATGTTGTTCAAGTATTTCAATAAAGTACTGTGATAAGTTAATTTATTGTCTTAAATCAATATGTTAATTTCTCAACAATTTTAGTGTATTTTACCTTTCCTAATTACTTAGCATCTTAATTACATTATCTTATTTGTAAATGATGTATTCGCACTCTTTTAGATTAATTAGGATTCAGTCAACTTTCTGTGTCAATTTGCGTGGCCGTCTCCACTTTTTTGTTAACTAAATATATATCAATTTAAAATGAAACAAAATAAAAAATACATCCTAAAAATTGGAAAAATATCAACTTTTGATTGCTTAATTTTTAAAATTATGAATGTACATATAAGAATAATTAAAATTAGTGTTGTGTGAGTTGCGCCTAACATTGTGCTTAGTTGCTCCACACGTTATGCATACTTGCTCCCAACATTCTGCAATTTGCACAACATAGGAGCAACTCATCATAAAATCATATGCAACTCACAAAACATGGATTTTACATTCTCTTGTAAATATACTATGTCGAATATTAGGCTCTATAATATAAAACATCATAAATTAGATTTTTTTTTCAATTGACAAAAAAAGTGTAAATTGACACATAAATGACAAAAATTTGACAGAATCCAAATTAACCACATTCTTTTATGATCTACAGTGAAAGAAAACTACCATCCAGATACTCAAAAAGTTGTAGACAATTGTGTTATTATAATTGAGAGTTCTAGATAATTTTTTTCTATACTCTATTTGAAGTAAATGTAAAATAAAATGACACACCTTGTAGGTTTGTACAAATTGCTAGTAAATCACCTCACCATATATATTAATATATATAAGAGCAGTGGTTAATTTTTTTTTCCCAATATACTTAAAATCCGGGAATAACTTGTTTCTCATATGTCCTAAGAAATCTGATATTGTATCTACCAATACCATTAGTGACAACAAACACATTCTAAAATTTCTAAAAATTTTGGTAAGACAAAGAGATTAGGGAAAAAAAATTTAAAGAACAGCAACAAAACCAATCACATAGTTTGATCACCACGTACATACTTGGATTTTTCTTCACCAAGATATTAAGGAGGTTAACTAATGGAGTCTTGCAGGTTTGATACTTTAATAAAAGAAAAACTAATCAAGTCCTTAAAAATAGTGCTTTATAATATTAGGATAAAATTCAATCAAGTAGGATTTGATTGAAGTCGTGAAAATTATAGAACTATTCCAGTAAAGTACTACTTAATAATAGGACTCCAAGTCTTGAAGATAGTTGTATAATGTAATAGGACTGGACAATCCAACATAGAAGTGATGCTTAAAAAAGAAAAAAAGAAATGTGGTTATAGTTAACAGATTCATTTGATTTGTACCAATTAAAAGAGCAATGGAATGCTAATAAACTGTGTACGGTACCAAAAACAAAAAAAAAAGTTAGTGGAATGTCAAGAAAATGTATTAAGTAAAAATTGGCAAATTAATGACCGGTGTGACAAAATACTTGGAAACCATTTTAGGATTCAAAATTAGAGAAGCATAGCATTATTCTTCAACAAAAACAACAAAAAATTATATGACGAAAGTAGAAGTTGTTGCCAAACAGGCCTAAATCATGAAACAATCATAGCAATAAAACATGAAAACCAGTAAGATATCAAATAGAACTTAAAAACATAATATTTCAATAAACTCTATATTAAGAGTTTAAAAAACCAAAAAACAAAAACAATAACAATAACAAAAACAAAGAAATGTACACATGACTAAGAAGAAACATGAAAAGAGAAAAAGAAAAAAGAAAACACTTACCCCGAAATAAAATGAAAAGACTTGGAAAAATTTATCAAGAACCAATATCTCTACAAATATGAATGTTCATATTTACGTACCATTATCTGTTGACTCTTACATCTTTTTTCTTCTTCTTTTTTCTCTGTGTATCTCTCTTTATTACATTATTGATTTACTACTCTTGATTAGGGATCACAATGTTTGTCCAGTAGACGATGACCCTTTTTTTTTTTAAATAACCGCTGACCTCTTAGTTTTAGTTTTAGGTAGACTCCTCAATATTATTACCTAATCCTTAATTACAGTCCACCAATAAGATATAAGGAATTGCAAAAAAAAAAGTTAAAAGGAAACAATTCGAATATAGAGATATGAATGGTTAGAGTCCTAATCTACGATAAGTTTTTGTGTACCCTCAAAGTAGTGCCTATGTGGTGCCCCACACCCAATGAGGTAGCGCCACATAGGATTGTTAGGTCATTTAAATTTTTTGTGGTGGATTCCATTGTTCGTGTGGCGCGCTACTATTGGGTACGGAGTACCAAGTGACATGACACGTGGTACCTTAGGGGTACCCAAAAATTTCTCCCTAATCTACATCTACTATCTAAGAAATTAAAAGTAAATTTTTTTTGGTGGATTCCATTTGTCACGCCCCGACGTAGCATAATACAGGAAAGCATTTAATTTCCTTTATGGACTCGTAGGTCGTGACAAGTGAGTATGACCAATTGTCCCTGCAAACAATTACCTTAACAACATTTCTAAAGCAAAGGATACTAACAGAACATAAGCTCCGAAATAAAAACTTACTAAACTATTACAGCAGTCATAGTCTTAGGCACAAAACGCCTTATTCAAAAGTCTAAACTAGTTTATTACAAAACCCAAATTAAAAGACATAGGAAAATATAAAGCAGCCTCCTGGAAAGTCTCCTGACTCTAAGTAGCATAGTCAAAATACCCTGGCTGCTCCTGACCCTGAAAATCTGGACATACAGTCCAGGACGCATCAACGCCGTTAGCTTATGAAAGCTGATGAGCAAAATAAACAAGTGCTCGCAATGTATATATAGGCATATAAACAACGGTGCAATTTAACTTTTAAAAGCAATAGATTCAAGGTTCCAATTCCAACATAAGCCACGGGGGAAAATAAAGAAAGTAATAAATATACGACCATGCATGAACAATGTAATATCTCATCTTTCTGACTCTTTTCTCTCAACAAAACTCAACACAACCAAACCATTATCTCAGATACCAGGAATACTATCCGATCGATATCCAAAACAGCACACCAAACTATCGCTTCAGATACCAGGAATAATATCCGATCGATATCTAAGCCACACTCAATACCATCATTTCGGATACCAGGAATACTATCCGATCAATATCCGAAACAAGCGCCCTAGATACCAGGAATAATATCCGATCGATATCTAAGCCGTACACAACATTACCACCATCGCTTCGGATATCAGGAATACTATCCGATCAATATCCGAAACGCGCGCCTTAGATACCAGGAATACTATCCGATCGATATCTAAGTCGTACACGACACTGTCGCCTCCAATACCAGGAATACTATCCGATCGATATTGAGGTCGCACACTAGACCGCCACCCTTTACTCTTTTCACACTTTCTCATACACATGCATGTTGACACAACCTCAACCCTAATATGTATGTCAATGTTTCATAAATAACACCATTAATAAATCACAAAGCCGGATAATCGTACGAGCATAAATTTTGGCCTTAGTTGTTCTGTTTCGTACAATTCTTAAAACGTAGACCTTTAAAACAATATTTTTGCCAAACTGTTCTTTAAAAACTTTTAAAACATTTTCCAAACAGTCCCTACTAAGGAAACATAGAAACTGCTCAAACTGCCAGATCGCACGAGCGGGAGAGAGGTGATATCGCGCGCGCGGGTCGCGCGAGCGAAGGGGAAGGCCAGATCGCGCGAGCGGGTCGCGCGAGCGGGGGAGCTGGACAGGTCGCGCGAGCGGATCGCGCGCGCGAAGGGGGGGAATGGTCCGCGCGAGCGGGCCGCGCGAGCGAGCCTCGCGCGAGCAGGTCGCGCGCGCGAGTTCTTGCAGAACGTCGTCTTCTTCGTTTTCTCCCCTGTTTTCAATTTCTGGACTGAAATTACCCATTTTCAGATTCTGTTCGTACCAGGACATGTGATATATGGTTCTCCTCGGTTTTCCGCGTAGATTAAGAATACGCGATCAATTTTAACTAATACGGATTATATCACTAGATATTCGCGATTAAAGTGAGGGTGTCAAAACTTAAAATCAACGGTTCGTCGCGATACGGATAAATTACTGTGTAGGATTCGAACCACAGCTTATCGGGATCAATATCTTCCATTCCCAATTTACAGAATTGATTTTGGTTACGATTTCTAAAACTCCAATTCTCAAGCTTCAATGGTGTATTGATATATATACACATATACACACATATATACACTGAAATTTACATATATATACGTTGAGAGTGAGTTTATAATACTCACCGAGGGCGTTAGTACAAAGAATTTGAGATCGAGAATTCCGCCGTAATATCCGTCGAAGTTTCCGTCAATAGAGTTTATACTCCTCCGTTCTTGATTTATATATATGTATATATAACTATTTATGTGTGTATGTATATATCATATGTATAAACTGTGTGTGTGTGTGATCTTGAGAGCAAGAGAGTGATAGAGAGAATTTGAGAGAGTGAGAGATGAGAGACTGTGAGAAAGAGAGAGAAAATTCAACGTATATATAAATCCACAGTTTTGGGCTCCAAGAAAGCCATGGATATCGCACGGTGTGGTTGAGCTCACGTGCTCCTACACCCAAGTCGCGGTAAAGGCGCAGTTTTAAAACAAAACTGGTATTTTTACGGTTGATATAAAAATACAGAAATCATATTAGCGTAGGAAATAAATTCCCGGTTTATACAAAAATATAGATATCGATTTTGAAACCATATAAAATATTTTGGAAATTACAGTTTGACCCCAGATAATATTATTATAAACAGAAATAAAATCAAATGCTCATGGAAATGAAATGCAGTATTTATTTAGTAATGATAATAAAATACAGGGCGTTACACCATTGTTCGTGTGGTGTGCTACTATTGGGTACGGAGTACTAAGTGACATGCCACGTGGTACCTTAGGGGTACCCAAAACTTTCTCCCTACTCTACATCTACTATCTAAGAAATTAAAAGTAAGAAAGAAAAAAATAAATTAAATTTTTTATGGTGAATTCCATTGTTCGTGTGGCGCGCTACTATTGAGTACGGAATACCAAGTGACATGCCACGTGGCACCCAAAAATTTCTCCCTAATCTACATATACTATCTAAGAAATTAAAAGTAAGAAAGAAGGGAAAAAAAGAAAGAAAAAACACCCAATATTAACGTGAATTTAGCTAAGTCCTATAAGAGTTAGTTTAGTTAGATTCCTAGTCCATATATATATATATATATATACAAATATAGTCCGGCTCCAGAGCGCACTGGGTAAGCGCACTGGGCGAGCGCACTAGATAAAACCCACGGGTCACAACCGGGTTATATCACATTTTAAAATCTAGGGCCTAATTTCACCCCAATATTTCACTCCCTCTCTCACAATTTGTCCCCCCAAACCTCTCCCTCTCTCTGCGTCTATCACTCTCTCATCCTTTCACCAGTCCGACGCCGGCAGCCAGAACCAGCCCGGCGGCTCCCCTGCTCCAGTCCGGCACCCACCACAACCCCTCTCTCTCTTCTTCACTCCCTCTCTCAACTATTTGTCCCCCCAAACTTCTCCCTCTCTCTGCGTCACTCACCCTCTCATCCTTTCAGTCCGGCGCCGGCGCCTGCACCAGTCTGGCGGCTCCCCTGCACCAAATCAGTCCAGTGACCACCATCTCTTCTTAATCCCTCTCTCTCTCTCTTCAACCCGCTCTCTCTTTTCGTCCCTCTCTCTCTTTCTTCGACCCTCACCCAGCTCTGAACCACTGCATCTCTCTCTCCCTTGCACCAAATCAGTCCAGTGATCTGAGCTTGACACCTCCTAGTTTGCTGTTCTTCCCTATTTGACAGAAAAATCTGAATTTTTCGCAGAAAATTGAAGACTCCAGTGATCTGAGCATGGTGTTACCCTTATATTGTTATGCCTTTTCCTAAATTAAGAGCTAGCAAAAAGCTATATAGTGATTATGCAGTTAAAAAATTGATTATGATCTGAGCTTGGTACTTGTGAATTGTGATTATGCAGTTAAAAAATTGGCTTCATTGATTACTTGAGTGATGGAGTATAGATTTTTTGGGATAAATAAATTTGGGAAGCATAGCATTTTGGGAAGTATGGCATTACTCTTTTAGAGCATCTCCAACCACATTATGCATATGCATATTTTGGTGAGATATGCATAATGTGGTGAAAAAATGGTACTCCAACCATTATGCAAAATGCTTATGCATATTTACAAGTGCCATCAAAACTATTAAATTTGCATAATGATGCAAAAGCCCTATGCAAATCCAATAGCCATCAACATTCCATAAAAAAAAATCTAACGGCTACCAAAACTCCAAGTAGTGAAGAAAAATTATAAAATATTGATAGATAACCAAAATGCATACCATGATTGGAGTGGTTGTGCAAAATTCATGTTGCAAAAATAATTTTTGGGTGATTTCTATGCATTTTGCATAAAAAGATGCATAACATGGTTGGAGTTGCTCTTAGGAATGCATCTGTTGCTCTCTTTATTACTGTCTTAGTTTAGTAATAAGAACCTCTGACTTATCCATTGCATTCAAAAGGTTTCATGCCTCTGTGATCAACCTGCTAATACTGGTCTTAAACTTCTTTACATGTTCTCAAAGTCTGAACTACATTTGAGATTAACAACATAAACCAGTGAGCACCACCAACTGAGACCATATATCTAACGTTCACATTCAACTTCAAACTGGTGAAATTGGACTGGAAGCATGAAACATGTCAACTTAATATCCGCGGACCGCCATATATTATGATACAAAATAAAATAAAATAAAAACTCCTAAACATTCTTTCCACAAACCAATCAAGAAAAAAAAAACCCACCAGAAATTGAAATATCATTGTCAACCAAATTGGAATCTACCTTAATTTTGATCAAACATATTCGCTCTTTTAAGGCTTAGTAAGTGTTTTCCAGTAGACTATTAACCAATATACACACTCTAATCCCATTCTATGGACAACTTTTGTGAAGGCCTTGTCAACAAGCAGATGATTATGCTGCAGAAATCAAGCAAATCAACAGTATTTGCCAAAAATGCTTCATCAATGCTATCTCAAGCCAAGGTTGAATGAAACAGCAAACAATCAAACGTGTCCCCAAAAAACCATTTTAAAACTCCACCAAACAATCCAGAATAACCTTCCTTGGACATTTTGTGAATAGAAACTAGTTCTCTAACCTAACAATACATGAAACTCATATTGAGCACACATTTCAGATTCACAGAAGAAACAACTCAAGAGAGAGAGGGGTTGTGGTGGGTGCCAGACTGGAGCAGGGGAGCCGCCGGGCTGGTTCTGGCTGCCGGCGCCGGACTGGTGAAAGGATGAGAGAGTGAGAGACGCAGAGAGAGGGAGAGGTTTGGGGGGACAAATCGTGAGAGAGGGAGTGAAATATTGGGGGTGAAATTAGGCCCTAGATTTTAAAATGTGATATAACCCGTTTGTGACCCGTGGGTTTTATCCAGTGCGCTCGCCCAGTGCGCTTACCCAGTGCGCACTGGAGCCGGACTGTATACAAATATATGTAAACCAATACCAATGTCTCTAAAAGTGTAAATCATTACAAACATAAACATGATATCACGAAGGAAAAAAAAAAAGAAGAAGGAAAGTGATAAGGTTTTTTTGTTTTTTTGAAAACAATCAAGATATGTACACATTAGGAATAGAAGTTGTATTTCCTAAGTTGTTTTCTAATCTTAAACAATGTATGTATATATAACATATATATCAATGTGGACGGCATGTCTCTAAAAGAGTAAATCATTACAAACATAAACATGATATCACAGAGGGGAAAAAAAAGAAGGAAAGTAATAAGGTTTTTTTGTTTTTTTGGAAACAATCAATATATGTACACATTAGGAATAGAAGTTGTATTTCCTAATCTTAAACAATGTATGTATATATAACATATATATCAATGTGGACAGCCCAAAAAAAAAATGGTCAAAAAAAATAAATTAGTATACTAAAATTATTAAAACTTTAACAAAAATTAGTTAAAGTAAAAGTGCACCGATTGATAAAAGTGTAAAACACTTATGACCATCGGTGCACTTACATATATTATAGATATATATATATATATATAGTTTGTCTGTACTTTAAAGAAAAGAGTCTAAAAGTTTAAAGTATGTATAATTACAAATTGAATAATCAAATTACCCTTAATTTTTTTACAAATTGCTCCTTTGTTAAATCGAGTTACCAAATTACCCTTTTTCCTTTTTTATATTAACCTTTTTTTGTATATATGTATGTACATATATGATATATATATATATATATGTGTTATCTATACGATAAATAAAAGATCCTTAAATTGTAAGTTAACATCAATTAATATAGTTGTTAAATCATAATTTTTTAACACCATTTTCAAAATTAATAAAACTTATTTCTCTTTCTTGTCCACGTTAAAAAAATATATACATTATATTTTTTTCTACGAAATTCAATGCCCGTGCAACACGGGCCGACTTAGTGTTCCAAGAATTTTGTACCTAGCTACTTAAATTAAATCACTATTTATATGGTCTGTTTTGAATCTTGTCACACCAACATGAAAGACAAGACAGGGAAATGAGTCAAATGACATTCTATGTTGAGTCTCCATTCCATGGGAGTTGGTTAAATCTAATAGTTTCTCTGTCTTCGTATGTAATTTTCTTTGACCAATTTTCTTATTTCTTACACTAAATATCAACTTCATATAATTTGCAAAAATGCCATAGTTTGTATATACAAAATGTCATTCCAAGGGATCACCTGAATTCTCATTGAAATTTATTTCATGTTACATTTATTGGGAATCTCGTTTTGAATATTGATTTGCGAATGATAGCATTACTCTTAATAATGTAGCACTGCTATTAGAACGCTGAAAATTAAACACTAAAAATTAAGTGTTGAATTTTAAGTTTTGAAAACTTTAAGTGATTGAGGTTTCAAATATTGAAATAGACTGCATTCAATGATTATTTTTAGTAGATTTTTTTTCACTTAAAGTTTTCAGCAGATTTTTGACTACTTTTTCAAATAATAAGTGGTAAGTTATCAAACACACTGACAAAAATAAGTACAAATATTTTTTATTTTCACCACTTAATTGGGTTATGAAATATAACATTAATTGAGAGAGGGGGATAGGGAGTCTGCGATAAACTTCTTTGTTATTATTGTATATCTCAATCCCATGATCTATAGTGGTATTTTCATTCCCAATAACTTGGGATTTTTTTTTAAAAAAAATGAATAAGGAATGTACGTCAAGGTATGATAACATCTTTTTGATGCATAGGAGTTTTTATATTGGATAATATTTTGGGCACAACTTGTTATTCACAATTTTTGCTCACAATTTTTTTTATGTGTCTATCTCTCTCCTGATAGATCCCACAATGTCAGTGAACCCCACAGTATAAGTGGGACCCATCAAAAAAAGATAGGCACATAAAAAATTATGAGCAAAAGTTGTGGCTTTAAAATTACTCTTTTACATTTCATGAGTAATTATTTGCAACCACTGTAATGGAAATGGGTTAGGTTGTCTTTTGCATGTGTGATTATTAGGTTTTGTATGTTCATGTAATTGCAAAAGAAGAAGAATTGTGACCAAGGAGGGAATAATTGAACAGAATTCAATTTCCATATATTTGAATATCAAGGTCCCATTTGGTTAATAATTTTAGGAAAGAAAAAAAAAACACCAAAAAAAATACTCTTTCGTTCCCAAAGGCAAAGAGTGAGCAAATTGGAAGGAAAAAAAAAAACGAAAAGCAAATGATTTTTGAATTTTTATTTTTAAATTTTACAAAATTCAACAAAGGTCCAAAAAACAATAGGTGATATTGAAGTGTATTGGACAGTTTAGGTTTATTATGTAACTACATGCATATCATTTGCGCAAGCCCTAATGACTCTCCCTTGAATTGAAATATTCCACCCATATTGCATATACAATTGTTAAGTAGAAATGCACCATCTAGAATAGATGCACATGAATTGATTAAATTTTGGAAAAAGTTAGTTCTTACTTTTGTTTAAGATAATGCCATTTTTAATAGATGCACATGAATTGATTAAATTTTGGAAAAAGTTAGTTCTTACTTTTGTTTAAGATAATGCCATATTTAGAAGTGCGTCATCTATGCAATGAAGTAGTAAAATCTAATATAATCTAATATATACATATATATATATATATATATTATATAAAGTGGAATCAGAAGCCTGCCATGTGGCCCTCTGTAATTTTTCTCATTTTTTTTTTAGTTTTTTCTTATACTTTCCTTATTTTAAATGCATTTATGTATAGATAGATATATATATGTATATATATATGTACATATATGTATATATATTTACATATCCCCGCACCTCTATCTCATGGTTATATTTCTCTCTTTCCTTATCTGTGATTTTTCTCATTATTTTTAATTTTTTTTCCTTATTTTTAAGAGTGTATACATATTTAGGGGCATTTACCAAAAAGGACCTCAGTACACTATTTATTAAGTTAAAGTACAAATTAGAAAGTGACTTAACAAAAAGGACAAAAAGTTAACAGTTGGTGCTCGCACGGTATAAGTGCGCGCACCATAGAATCTCCAATCACAACCACCATCACCCCACGCGCGTCCACGTGCCCCCACGCGCCCATCTTCTCCAAAGGCTGCTCGCTCCGTGCGAGCAGCGTACCGTAGTATTTCTAATTTCGAAAAATATTTTTAAACTTTTAACATCCATAACTTTTGACCTATAGCTCCATTTTTCGCAAATTTTATACCGTTGAAATGGTGTCGACGAGAGCTACAAAACTAGTACCATTGTTGATATCTTTTGAGAAAAAAAAATTTCATGTTTTTATATACATGAATAATAAGTGAAATTTCACTTGATATACACAAAATATTAAGTGAAATTTCACTCAATTCAAGAGCTTTTAAAAGCTCTCCCAAAAAAGTCCTAAGTTCAATTTTTGCAAAGCTCATAAATTAGTTACCAAATGAATTAACATGAAATTGTGCTTTAAAAAAGAAGAAGCACCAAAATGGTTGCTAAACGAAGCCTTAATGTTCATGTACGAGTTAAATGAAATTTCACTAAATATTCATGTAGGCATGGTGATTTGTTTTTTTTTTTTTTTAAACAATGCATATTTTGTTAAAATAAGCAAATTTCATAATCAATTATAAAACACAATTTTTCAACCAAAACAAATGCATGAATTCTTGTTAAAATTCGTCTTTTTTATAATTTATTCTTGATATGTTTTGAGAAAAAAGATTTTCATATTTTTACATCCATAAATAATAAGTGAAATTTCACTTGATATACATAAAATATTAAGTGAAATTTCACTCAATTCTAGAGCTTTTTAAAAACTCTCCCCAAAAAAGCCCTAAGTTCTATTTTTGCGAAGCTCATAAACTAGTTACCAAATGAATTAACATGAAATTGTGATTTAAAAAATGAGAAGCACCAAAATGGGGCCAAACTAAGCCTTAATGAGGTAGCAATGGTTTTATTGCTATTCGTCTTTTTAAAAAAAATTTTCTCAAAACATATAAATTTGGCCTACATAAATATTAAGTGAAATTTCAATGAATCCGTACATGCTTTCTTCCTGAAAAACTTGAAGTTAAACTTAACATTTGTATACTCGTTTAGTGAGATTCCACTTAGTAGGTTAAGTGAAAATTCACTAACTATCCCAAAGGTCGCTAGAAGTAACTCTCTAGAGTTTAAGGTCTAATTTGATACTTTGTTAAAAAGTCCCTCAAGTGTCAATTTAAGTAAAATTTCACTCAATATTCATGTACAAGCTCAGTGAAATTTCACTTAATATTTTTATATGCCAAGTGAAATTTTACTACTTTTTTTTTTTTCACTTTCATATTAAACAATGCATATTTCCTTTAAAAAAAAATCAAATTTCACAAATCAATTATAAAACATAATTTTTCAATCCAAACAAATGCAAAATTCTTGTAAAAATTCATTAAAACTCTCCTTAAGAACAAAGTGAATATTCGGTTTTTTTTTCCTCACATCATATCAACTTGGCATACGTGAATATTACGTGAAAATTCAATAACTCATACACAAATATTATGTGAAAATTTTATTAGGTTCGTCTAGAGCATAATATGTAGAAATAAGAATTTTTTTTCTTTTGCTCAAAAGGTATCAACAATGGTACTAGTTTTGTAGCTCTCGTCGACACAGTTCCAACGGTATAAAATTTGTAAGAAACAGAGTGTGGATACCGGGATTCCACCGCTTTGTTTGCTTTTGAAACCTGTTTTAAATTTGAATCAAGGAAGAGAAAATGGTCTGTTGAAAACAGATACAGAGTCGCCACTTGGTCTTTAAGGAACCAAGAAACCTAATTTGACTCACCCAAACGGATAAAGGGCACCGACCCTTCATAACCAAAGAACTTGGCTTGGGGTTTTGGTACGAGAGAGGAAGGAGCCTTTGTCACGACTAAAACACCCTCAACTCGCCCCGTCTCTCGACGGGCCTCAATTAGCATCCAAATAATCATCTTATACTACGTATGGTTCGACAATTAATACTATGATAGTATATTACATTACATAAGAATCTTGAAATGGAAGATCAAAAGATAAAATATCATTCATAAGATCTTAGCCAAATATCATACAATGCGAAAGTGAAAGATCACACAAATAAACCTAGGAAAAATCGTCTAATCATATATCAATTAATCAAGTTTCCTAATCTAAAGGGGGCATGAATTGTTCTTGAAACAAATAAACAAAGAAATCAAAATATGCTTAACAAGCTAGTATGATGCATGTTAATCTTTGAGAAAAGAAGACCTCTCAATCCCCGGGATAGATGAGAAAGGATGATTAGATCGGGGGAAAGCATGAACGTGTGATCAAGTTCATTCCTTATAATCTTCTTAGATTAGAAGCCATGAAGGCCCCAAATCTTACATGGATGCAATATATGTATCTAGAATGTGCCAAGGTTGTAGTGTGCTTTTGTGTTCATGGATTCCTAGAATGACTTAGAAGTCTATAATGTGTATGAATGAATGAATGAATGAAATCATCATGGGATATGTACAAATGTAGTATGAACTACTTCCTAAAATATGAACTAATTTGGAAGGCATATAAGCATCAAATCAAAGAATGAAAGTTAAAAGGTGCTTGCTGTGAATAGTGGATAGAACAGTAACTAGATCTTTGGAAAATTGAAAAGAGGGGTTAGGAATGTTTTCAATGCATGATTTTTTATGGAGATGTTTCTTATTGTGTCTAGAACACAACCCAAAAATCCAATCTTTAATAACTATCACAGATTGAGAGAAATCATATGAACAACAGAGGTCACTCAGAAACAGAGTCCGTACTGTCAAATGAAATGTTGAAATATCTTAGAAAATGAAAACGAGTGATCTAGAGGCCCATTTTATACAGAACGTTTCCTAAGACATTGAAGTTTGAGGGAAAAATAAGTTAGGACCACCCCTTTTGGAAAAGGTTTCTGAAAAAGAGGTTGGAAGTGGACCTAGCTGCTGTGACAGCAAAAACAGAATGTCTGGAAGGAATGTTTGGATCCAAATGGACCATTTCCAAGTACTTCCAAGTCAAACCAAAAATCATGGGTGTTCTCCAATGGGTTAGGATGACTTTCCAAGTGGCATTGCATCCATATGTTGAGTATTGAGTTCTAGGAAAATCTTTGAACTCAGATTATTCACTGTTTTGACTCACTGTTTTGAAAGTTTTGGGAAAAACTAGAGTTTTCTTTCTTGAGATTAAAATGAGGGGTTTTAAGAGGGGTTTTGAAGTAGATGTTTTGAAAGCATATTTTCAATACTCAATGAAGATTATAGCCACTTGAAATTTCAACATCAAACTCATCATCAAGAACCTCCAAGATTGTTGGAAAGATTTATTTTTATTAGAACATAACTTCAATACACTTCAAGAATACCTTGGAGGTATTGAAGTTATGATCATCATCTATCAAACATGTTTTTGAGGTCAAGAGCTACTATCCATAAGGATTCACTCACCCCAAACTTCATGTCATCATTTAGATGATGATGAACTAGTAAGTAAATAAAGAAAATAAAAAAGAAATGAGGTAAGCAGAGATGAACATAATATGAACAAGTAAGTAAATAACAATCAATAGATGATAATCAATGTGATTTTGGACTTGTAGCTTGGTGTTTCACTCATAGATTTTAACATTTGGACATGGATGTAGCTTTCTAACTCAAGAATGCTCAAGAATGGTGATTGGGGGTGTTTGGGATGTGAAGTATAAGAGATGTAATGGAAGAACACAAGATTAAAACTCACTTTCTATAGCAAATAGTAGGAGGAAGCTCATTTTCTCTCTTCTAAACCTATCTCTATCTCTCTTCTTCTCTATAACTTTTCAAGCTTTTGCACTTGGTCCCCCCAAAATGAAGAGCAATGGGGGGTTTATATAGGCCAATTTGGGGTGGTTTTGGGATTCTAGAAGTGTTCCCATTGGTCCCAAACATCTGTGAACATAAAACTACGTCGTTTTGGTTTTCAATTAATCAAATTGGACCCCCCAAAAAATTAAAAAAATAGACTCTGCGAGGGTTGAGTGCCGCGGCGGCACTGGGCCAGTGCCACGGCGGCACTGCTCCTCAGACGCCCAGAAATTTACGTTTAGGCACCCAGAAGTTCCGGTATTCGCGAAAAGGCCCTATTTCGTCTGAAATTCACAGAAAATGCATACGAACTCCAAATTGAGGTTGTGATATACCGTTGGAAAGGTAATGAAGTCAAATTTGCATAAAAATAAGTTTGGGGATAGGTCACTTTGAAAGGTTTTGCGGTATTCGCGATAAAAGCCGATTTGATCGCCTTTTTCGCCTTCGGAAATTCAAAATAAATTCGTTTTAAATCCAGGAATTATGTGCGATATACCGTTGGAAAACTATTGACCTCTAGTATCCATGAAAAATATTTGAAAATTGTTTCGGTACCCCGATTCTAAAGTCAAATCTTTGTCAAACTGGTCAAACTTGGGATTCCCGGGAAGTTCTGGGAACCTCCGGGAGCTCCCAGGAGCCGACGTTTTCGCTCGATTCTCTTTTAAAACTTATTTTAATACTTTTCTAATGATTCCGGTGAATTTGGACGATTTTGGTCAAACTTGGTCAAACATGGTCAAACTCTGGTCAAACTTGGTCAAACCTGGTCAAACCTTGGTCAAACCGGTCAACGGGGACTTTCGGGGAACTTCCGGGACTTCCGGGGGTCTCTGGGAGCTGACGATTTCTTCCGATTTTACTTAAAAACTCATTTTATCATTTTTCTCATGTTTTCAGAACTTCGGGACCAAATTTGGGAGTTTTCGGGCTTTCAGGGGCATTTTGGTCAATCTGAGCATTCTGAGAGATAGAGATGACTTCCAGGAGTCCTTTTGAGTCTTTTACGATCATTGTGAACCACCAAGCTATGGGTCTCCTAAATTTGATAGCCGAAAAAATAGGGTGTCTATAGTTTGCCCCTATTTGGCAGGAACTTGCGAGGCAACGCATGTCGCAAGCGAGTGCCAAAGTTTTGAAGAGACAGGTCTTTTGGAGGCTATAGATTTAAGATAACAAAAAAAGCGTTGCAAAAGATGCAATGATGCTGAGGCTAGTGCTGGTCGTGCTCTGCGTGAGCTGCCTACGTATCCCAAGGGGAATTAGACCAGGACGTAGTTCGGGGCACAAAGGAATGAATCACACATGTACATACACAACAACCAAGTGGATGTTATGCTATGAGGATGGTATGCAATGCATGGATGTGATATGAATTGTGTCATGAGTCCTACCATGTCTAGTGTTATGATCCTAGTATGAGCATGTGCTGTGGGGTGTGCCACTCTGAGCGGACTGGTGTTGTGCTAGCGTTTGCGACCGTGAGGTGGTGGATGACTCGGATAAGGACAAGAAGACTCTATGTCTAGGGGCAAACTTCTGGAATTCGGGAAATGTTGTTTTGCGAGTGAATGTAGTCAGATGTGGGGTCCCTGAGGATGACAACTAAGGATAACCCATAGGCGAGGTAGTTCATGATAACCGACAGTTTTATAATAACCAAAGTGAGGAGGCTCATGATAAGTGGGGTAGCTCACGATAATTGACAGGTGAGATAACCGGAGTGAAGAAGCACACGATAAGTGAGGAAACTCATAATGACTGACAGGTGAGAAAGCTCATGATGATCAGTGGACATGGATTGTGAATAGACAGTGCTTGCCATGGGAATCGGGGTGATTTCACTGCGGGTGATGTTTTGGCCGATCCTTATGATGAAAAGTCCGGAGAATCGGTTCGGACTTCTGCTATCTTCTGCTGGGGATGGTAGGGAACTCTCTGAGAATCTCTCTTCAATTCTTGACCTAGAACCAGGATCCATCTCTGAATCTCTCGTGGTTGGTCAGATTTTGTAATGCTCAATCCAAAAGAGCCGGTTAGGGCCTTCGGGAGTTGATGGACTCTCTGAGAATCTCTCTCGGCGCTCAATCCAAGAGTTCCAGTCAGGGCCTCCGGGAGCTGGTATCTTTTGGTTTCTATCCTCAGGGGATGATGTAGGGTTCTCGGAGAATCTCTTTCGGTGCTCAATCCAAGAGTGCCAGTCAGGGCCTCCGGGAGCTGGTATCTTTTGGTTTCTATCCTCAGGGGATGATGTAGGGTTCTCGGAGAATCTCTTTCGGTGCTCAATCCAAGAGGGCCGGTCAGGGCCTCCGGGAGCTGGTATCTTTTGGTTTCTGTCCTCAGGGGATGATGTAGGGTTCTCGGAGAATCTCTTTCGGTGCTCAATCCAAGAGGGCCGGTCAGGGCCTCCGGGAGCTGGTATCTTTTGGTTTTTGTCCTCAGGGGATGATGTAGGGTTCTCGGAGAATCTCTTTCGGTGCTCAATCCAAGAGGGCCGGTCAGGGCCTCCGGGAGCTGGTATCTTTTGGTTTCTGTCCTCAGGGTATGATGTAGGGTTCTCGGAGAATCTCTTTCGGTGCTCAATCCAAGAGGGCCGGTCAGGGCCTCCGGGAGCTGGTATCTTTTGGTTTCTGTCCTCAGGGGATGGTGTGGGGTTTAAGGTTTTGACATTGAAAGAGGAGGGTGATGGACTTATGTTGCTTTAGGATGAAAGAAGGTCATCGACGGCCACTCATGGACTTATGTTGGACAGATGAAAGAAGATCATCAACAGCCACTCATGGACTTATGTTGCTAGGAGAAAGGAAGATCATCAACAGCCACTCATGGACTTATGTTGGACAGATGAAAGAAGATCATCAACAGCCACTCATGGACTTATGTTGCTAGGAGAAAGGAAGATCATCAACAGCCACTCATGGACTTATGTTGCATGAAGAAAGACGAAAGATCAACAGCCACTCATGGACTTATGTTGCTAGGAGAAAGGAAGATCATCAACAGCCACTCATGGACTTACGTTGCATGAAGAAAGATGAAAGATCAACTGCCACTCATGGACTTATGTTGCTAGGAGAAAGGAAGATCATCAACAGCCACTCATGGACTTATGTTGCTAGGAGAAAGGAAGATCATCAACACCCACTCATGGACTTATGTTGCATGAAGAAAGATGAAAGATCAACAGCCACTCATGGACTTATGTTGCTAGGAGAAAGGAAGATCATCAACAGCCACTCATGGACTTATGTTGCTAGGAGAAAGGAAGATCATCAACACCCACTCATGGACTTATGTTGCATGAAGAAAGATGAAAGATCAACAGCCACTCATGGACTTATGTTGCTAGGAGAAAGGAAGATCATCAATAGCCACTCATGGACTTATGTTGCATGAAGAAAGATGAAAGATCAACAGCCACTCATGGACTGATGTTGCTAGGAGAAAGGAAGATCATCAACAGCCACTCATGGACTTATGTTGCATGAAGAAAGATGAAAGATCAACAGCCACTCATGGACTTATGTTGCAGGAAGGAAGAAAGATCATCAACAGCCACTCATGGACTTATGTTGCATGAAGAAAGATGAAAGATCAACAGCCACTCATGGACTTATGTTGCAGGAAGGAAGAAAGATCATCAATAGCCACTCATGGACTTATGTTGCATGAAGAAAGATGAAAGATCAACAGCCACTCATGGACTTATGTTGCTAGGAGAAAGATGAAAGATCAATAGCCACTCATGGACTTATGTTGCTAGAAGATGATGGTTAACTTTTGGCGGTTTGGAAAGGGATGAAATTTTTCCCAAGTTTGGACGCTTCTCATGCTGACGCCTTGATTGGTGCAGTAATAGTATTTGGTACTCCTGCTTGCATTGTCATTAGAATGCTCTTTATAACTTGATTTGAAAAATTCATTATTCGTCACTATTGACTTACACATTTGAGACTACGACAGACTCTTTTTCTGAAAAAGACTAAGACAGACTTAGAAACTGACAGACACCGGCGCGCGAGGGCGACACATTCGATACTGAAATGAAACAAGCTCGACTTGCCAAAACTTAATGTGCTCTTGTCATAAATGATGTACCATTTCTCTTTTGTGTTTACTTCTCACCTTAACGTGGCATCACTTTGATGGTGAATCTTATTTTGAAAATTCCTCCCTACTGATCTAATCAATTTCTTTGCTTCTCCCAAGATGTGCTTTGAATTAGTGCCTTAGCTTATAGAATAAAAGATGCTCCATTTCCACCTGTTCAAGACAATGTTTGTGACTTAAAGGCTTACCATTGGTGTATAGGGATTGGGTGGCAAATGAAGTTTGCCCCTAGTTTGAAGGGCATGAAGTGGGATTGGTAGGCAAACGAGGCAAATGACCGAAATTTGCCCCTAGTTTGGAGGAAGGTTCATTGGAGGTTTTGGGCAAACAAGGTAGGTGACCGAAGTTTGCCCCTTGTATGAAGGGTAGACAGTAAAATTTAGGCAAACGAGGCGAGTAGCCAAAGTTTGCCTCTAGTGTGGAAGGTGATTTCTGGCTTGAGGCAAGGACCGTGACTTTGATCTCTCAAATGCTCATAACTTTTGCCTAGGTATTAGTGAGGTGACCTAGCGAGCTTTTTTTCTCTCTTTTGTTATTGCTCACCTTGGATTCAGCTCTAACTTTTGTCTAGGCGTCCTTTCGGATTTTCAACCTAGCGAGCCATCCTTCTTTTCTTTTTTTTTCAAAGTCTGCCTACGTACTCCCAAACGGGGATCAGGTCCAACGTAGTTCGGGCCGAAGCTTGAAAGAAATTGGGCTATTTTTGTGGGTGGAGCGACCGAACCGATGTGGTTGCCTACGTATCCCCGAGTGGGAATCAGGTCGAGCGTAGTTCAAGGCAAGGCTTGAAATAAGGGGTTTGAGGTATGAGGGTTTTTCAAACCAATCGTGAAAGAAGTTCAAACTTAAGCCACTTGTGGTAGCTTTGAATAAAAGAATTCAGTTTCAATCTCCCTTTCTTTTCTTTTTCTTTTTCTTTTTGTTTTGATTTGAGGATTGATCCTTTTCACTTTCGCCTAGCCAGTCAATTTTGCTTTTTAATGTAGTCGATTCTTGTGAGATCTTTCAATCGCAATCTTAGAATTCCAGAATGTGCATGTCAGCTCTCGAAATTCGTTTATGGTCGTTTCGAGCCTTTTGAAACATGATCTAGGTGCGTTCTAATGACGTACCTTGAAGTTCACAATTCTCTGTATCACCAAAATCTTTTTTCCTTCATTTTCTCCATCATTTTGACTGGCTAAGTTCAGATCTTGGAAATCAATACCTTTTTGGCTCTAACTTTTGCCTAGGTGCCCTTTCGGGTTTTCAACCTAGCGAGCTTTTTCTTTTCTTTTCTTTTCTTTTCTTCTTTTTCTTTTTTTTTTTTTTTTTTTTTTTTAAAGTGGAGATGAAACTTGCTAAAATATTTGGCTACCATCAAGGACTAAGTCTGTATTGCTTTCAATCGGACAGATTGCATGGATTCCAATTGGATTGGGCTTAAGGCTTTGAAATGGTGGAAAAAGGGTGTTGGGCAAGCCCCAAGTCAGTTTCAAGTATGTCTTTTCAAGATTGAGGTAAGAGCATCTTTAAATTCTTAAAGTAAGACTATTCAATTCTCAGCTCTTCATCACTGTCAGCGTGAAATCGACTTTAACCTTTCAGGATTCTTTTTTGTTTTGTTGTAGAAGAATTATTAGCAGAGTAATATCCATGGTAATTTGAAAAGTGACACTTCAGTTTAGTGATTCATGCATTTATGACTAGGCACATCAGATTAAGCAAAATGAGATTTCATTCCATCAATAGAGAAGGATTACAGACTCATTAACAACTCGGTGACAGACAGACTCGACCACAAGACTAAACTTGAAATAGACAAAACATACAACAGACTCGACTAGACTCGACTTGATCTCAAATGGAATGTCACAGTGACTCACTTATTCTTTTTATTTATTTTTTTTTCTAAAGATCATCTTCATTTGGTTTTCTAGCAAGAGTCCCAAACACCATCATTTCACTTGCACAGGTTCAACACTCATGGTCCTCAGCGAAGGGGATCATTTGAACAGATAAGCCAGGAGCTTTAGGTTCGATGAAGCTGACATTTTGGTTGACACAGGGTTGGATGGGTGAAGGCTCGATGCTTTTCTGATCGATAAGGTCTTGGATATCATGGCGAAGACGCATGCAGCTGTCGGTGTCGTGACCTGGGCCTTGGTGGTAGGCACAACATTTGGATAGGTTACAGTTAGGTGAAGGGATACCAGCACGAGGCTGAAGAAGTTGGAGGTGCCCCTTTGTGATGAGGTTATCAAGGATAACGGACAACGGCATACCCAGGTTGGTAATGGTTCTTGGGTTGCGGGCTTTGTTAAACTTTGAGTTCAAGTGGGTCCTCAGAGTGGCTCTTGTGTTTGGATATGAAATAGGATTACCCAGGCAAGGGTGTGGACTTGGATACAAGTAGGGATTCAGATGTGGAAATGGGCTTGGATGGACGGCATCGGACAACCCGTACTTCCCTTTATTGATGCTCTGCACCATCTTCTCAAATCGACTTATCCTTAAACTTAGATGTTCAACAGTGGTTTGTAGTTTGTTCACTTTCCCTTCGAGAGCTTGGTAGGCCATTATGATAGCCTAGGCTAGCCCGCAATCACGATAATGAATTCGGGGAGGTACAGAAGGGTTCGTACTCAGGGCTACAATTTTCTGCAAGCAAAAGTAAAAGCCCAAATTAGCAGAGGCGCGAAGTACTTCTTATGGACTCTTAGTGGGTGAGAGCTGATCAGAGTCTCAAAGAATTTATCGATGTGAACTGATGATGGTTGCAGTATGTATACGACTTCTATACAATGATTGAGATGGGTGAGGGTGATGACATGTACGCGCTTGATGTGCAGAGACTGACATATGTGAGACTGACAAGATGTGCGCGCATGTAGACTGACACAAATCGTGTATGCATATGAGACAAGCATGCGGATGCAAGCCCTAATCGATATGATGCCCCTACTTCTAATAGATAGCAGTTAAACAAATATGGTCCTAGCCATACAGAGTGTGCTAACCTTACTTTCCAGTGTGATCACCAAGGGATAATAGGGATTTCTGGGATACTTCGGGAATTTTGGACAGAGTTTCTGGGAGAAATAGGGATTTGGAAGATTCGGAGAAATTTCCAGAAGTTATGGGAGTTTCTAGGAGAAACAGGGATTTTTGGTTGACTTGGACTGAGCTTCTAGGAGAAATTGGGAAATCAGAATTTCTGGGAGAAATTGGTACATCTAGGCATTTTTGGGAAGTTTGGATGGAGTTGCTGGAATTTTTGGAAAATCTTGGAGATTTGGATAGAGCTTATGGGAAAACATGAAAATTTGGGTAAGTTGGACAGAGTTTCTGGGAGAAACAAGTATACCGGAGTTTCTGGGAGAAATTGAGATTTCTGGGTAATCTGAGAGATTTGGACAGAGCTTGTGGGAAAACAGGTATAACTGGGTAAGTCGGACAGAGTTTCTGGGAGAAGCAGGGATTTGGAAGATTTGGAGAAATTTCTAGAAGTCATTTGAGTTTCTAGGAGAAATAGGAATTTCTGGTTGATTTGGACTGAGCTTCTAGGAGAAACTAGTATTTTGGGTATTTCTGAGAAATATGGGTAGAGTTTCTAGAAGAAACAAGTATATTTGGGCATTTCTGGGTGATTTGGGCAGAGTTTTTGGGAGAAACAAGTACCTTGGGTATTTCTGGGAAATTTGGATTTATGGGAAGCTTGGGTAGAGTTTTAGAAGAAACATGGATTTTCTGGGATTTTGGGTGTAACAAGGAAACCTGGGGAGTTCAAATAGGATTTCTGGGAGAAGCAGGAAGATTTGGGTAATTCGGACAGGGTATCTGGGGGACACAAGTATATCGGGGTTTCTGGAAGAAACTGAGATTTCTGGGTAATTTGGGAGAAAATAGGGATTTCTAGGAAATCTGGGTGATTCGGACAGAGTTTCTAGAAAAACAGTGATATCCTGATGAGTTGGGCAAAGTTTCTGGAAGAAAAAGGGATATATGACGGGAACAGGTGATGATGGTGATCATACTGTCTAGCGAGTTTTTATACTCCTATGTCTTAGGACCAACAAACAAGGTTTGCGGTGTATATCTTTGTGAGCATGGTGCAGACATCCTTGTCATGGTGCCTAGGCAGGTCAACTCAATGTGATCACATGTGAGTAATTGCCTTGGGAATCATAAGAAAGAGGTTCTGTTCTATGCCACATAAGTGTCTACACCGCGCAAGTAATCCCACCAGGGCATACAGCAGTTATATCATATTGTCCTATCTGAAAAGATAAATCAACAGCCCTATGAAAGGTTCTACAGGAATCTATATGCAAAGGCCAGGTTTTGTCAAAGAGGGTCCGTTGACGAGAGTTCCAATATACCGTCAGAGAGACAGTACGGAAGTGTTTACTCTTTTGATATACCTTGGAAGGTACAGTATCAACGGTGACTTGTGCCCTGGCACAGCAAGACCTGAACAATGTCAGCGCCGCGTTTCAGACACAGTCGAGAGGGTAAAATGCAGAGTGCAATGCGGTGAACCATACACAGTAAAAAGATGATTTTAAGGATGTTTCTTATGAGTCAAACCTCTGTATTATTTTATTTTGAAAATAAATTCCCCAGCAGAGTCGCCAGATTGTGGATACCGGGATTCCACCGCTTTGTTTGCTATTGAAACCTGTTTTAAATTTGAATCAAGGAAGAGAAAATGGTCTGTTGAAAACAGATACAGATTCGCCACTTGGTCTTTAAGGAACCAAGAAACCTAATTTGACTCACCCAAACGGATAAAGGGCACCGACCCTTCATAACCAAAGAACTTGGCTTGGGGTTTTGGTACGAGAGAGGAATGAGCCTTTGTCACGACTAAAACACCCTCAACTCGCCCCGTCTCTCGACGGGCCTCAATTAGCATCCAAATAATCATCTTATACTACGTATGGTTCGACAATTAATACTATGATAGTATATTACATTACATAAGAATCTTGAAATGGAAGATCAAAAGATAAAATATCATTCATAAGATCTTAGCCAAATATCATACAATGCGAAAGTGAAAGATCACACAAATAAACCTAGGAAAAATCGTCTAATCATATATCAATTAATCAAGTTTCCTAATCTAAAGGGGGCATGAATTGTTCTTGAAACAAATAAACAAAGAAATCAAAATATGCTTAACAAGCTAGTATGATGCATGTTAATCTTTGAGAAAAGAAGACCTTTCAATCCCCGGGATAGATGAGAAAGGATGATTAGATCGGGGGAAAGCATGAACGTGTGATCAAGTTCATTCCTTATAATCTTCTTAGATTAGGAGCCATGAAGGCCCCAAATCTTGCATGGATGCAATATATGTATCTAGAATGTGCCAAGGTTGTAGTGTGCTCTTGTGTTCATGGATTCCTAGAATGACTTAGAAGTCTATAATATGTATGAATGAATGAATGAAATCATCATGGGATATGTACAAATGTAGTATGAACTACTTCCTAAAATATGAACTAATTTGGAAGGCATATAAGCATCAAATCAAAGAATGAAAGTTAAAAGGTGCTTCCTGTGAATAGTGGACAGAACAGTAACTAGATCTTTGGAAAATTGAAAAGAGGGGTTAGGAATGTTTTCAATGCATGATTTTTTATGGCGATGTTTCTTATTGTGTCTAGAACACAACCCAAAAAGCCAATCTTTAATAACTATCACAGATTGAGAGAAATCATATGAACAACAGAGGTCACTCAGAAACAGAGTCCGTACTGTCGACTGAAATGTTGAAATATCTTAGAAAATGAAAACGAGTGATCTAGAGGCCCATTTTATACAGAACGTTTCATAAGACATTGAAGTTTGAGGGAAAAATAAGTTAGGACCACCTGTTTTGGAAAAGGTGTCAGAAAAAGAGGTTGGAAGTGGACCTAGCTGCTGTGACAGCAAAAACAGAATGTCTGGAAGGAATGTTTGGATCCAAATGGACCATTTCCATGTACTTCCAAGTCAAACCAAAAATCATGGGTGTTCTCCAATGGGTTAGGAAGACTTTCCAAGTGGCCTTGCATCCATATTTTGAGTATTGAGTTCTAGGAAAATTTTTGAACTCAGATTATTCACTGTTTTGACTCACTGTTTTGAAAGTTTTGGGAAAAACTAGAGTTTTCTTTCTTGAGATTAAAATGAGGGGTTTTAAGAGGGGTTTTGAAGTAGATGTTTTGAAAGCATATTTTCAATACTCAATGAAGATTATAGCCACTTGAAATTTCAATATCAAACTCATCATCAAGAACCTCCAAGATTGTTGGAAAGATTTATTTTTATTAGAACATAACTTCAATACACTTCAAGAATACATTAGAGGTATTGAAGTTATGATCATCATCTATCAAACATGTTTTTGAGGTCAAGAGCTACTATCCATAAGGATTCACTCACCCCAAACTTCATGTCATCATTTAGATGATGATGAACTAGTAAGTAAATAAAGAAAATAAAAAAGAAATGAGGTAAGAAGAGATGAACATAATATGAACAAGTAAGTAAATAACAATCAATAGATGATAATCAATGTGATTTTGGACTTGTAGCTTGGTGTTTCACTCATAGATTTTGACATTTGGACATGGAAGTAGCTTCCTAACTCAAGAATGCTCAAGAATGGTGATTGGGGGTGTTTGGGATGTGAAGTATAAGAGAGGTAATGGAAGAACACAAGATTAAAACTCACTTTCTATAGCAAAATAGTAGGAGGAAGCTCCTTTTCTCTCTTCTAAACCTATCTCTATCTCTCTTCTTCTCTACAACTTTTCAAGCTTTTGCACTTGGCCCCCCCAAAATGAAGAGCAATGAGGGGTTTATATAGGCCAATTTGGGGGTGGTTTTGGGATTCTAGAAGTGTTCCCATTGGTCCCAAACATCTGTGAACATAAAACTACGTCGTTTTGGTTTTCAATTAATCAAATTGGACCTCCCAAAAAATTACAAAAATAGACTCTGCAAGGGTTGAGTGCCGCGGCGGCACTGGGCCTGTGCCGCGGCGGAAGTGGGCCAGTGCCGCGGCGGCACTGCTCCTCAGACGCCCAGAAATTTACGTTTAGGCCCCCAGAGGTTCCGGTATTCGCGAAAAGGCCCTATTTCGTCCGAAATTCACAGAAAATGCATACGAACTCCAAATTGAGGTTGTGATATACCGTTGGAAAGGTAATGAAGTCTACTTTGCATAAAAAAATAGTTCGGAGATAGGTCACTTTGAAAGGTTTTGCGGTATTCGCGATAAAAGACGATTTGATCGCCTTTTTCGCCTTCAGAAATTCAAAATAAATTCGTTTTAAATCCAGGAATTATGTTCGATATACCGTTGGAAAGCTATTGACCTCTAGTATCCATGAAAAATATTTGAAAATTGTTTGGGTGACCCGATTCCTAAGTCAAATCTTGGTCAAACTGGTCAAACTTGGGATTCCCGGGAAGTTCTGGGAACCTCCGGGAGCTCCCAGGAGCCGACGTTTTCGCTCGATTCTCTTTTAAAACTTATTTTAATACTTTTCTAATGATTCCGGTGAATTCGGACGATTTTGGTCAAACTTGGTCAAACTCTGGTCAAACTCTGGTCAAACCGGTCAACGGGGACTTTCGGGAGCTGACGATTTCTTCCGATTTTACTTAAAAACTCATTTTATCATTTTTCTCATGTTTTCAGAACTTCGGGACCAAATTTGGTAGTTTTCGGGCTTTCAGGGGCATTTTGGTCAATCTGAGCATTCTGAGAGATAGAGCTGACTTCCAGGTGTTCTTTTGAGTCTTTTACGATCATTGTGAACCACCAAGCTATGGGTCTCCAAAATCTGATAGCCGACAAAATGGGGTGTCTACACAGAGTTGTAGATCAAAAGTTATGGAGGTTTAAAGTTTAAAAATGCATTTTCGAAATGGATATTATATGGTACAGCCACTCACACGGTGTGAGTGGCTGAAACCAAAAAGCGCGCGTGAGGGCTGGGGAATATGTGAGATCTCCTATGGTGCGTGCACTTATACCGTGTGAGCACTGACTCAGATTCCTTTTGTCCTTTTTAGAAAATGGTCAAAACAATTGGAGTTTAGAACTTATGAGGGTTACTTGTAGGGATTTTTCAATAATTTTCTAATATATATATATGTATGTATTATATGGAAGGTCTTAATTTTTCTTATTTTTATTTATCAAATTCATATATATATATATAATTTCAAGATATATGCTAGATTAGATCATGATTTGATTTTTTCTATTAGTTATATCTCCGCAAGTAAATAAATCTCTAAATATAGATAAGTCTCAATTTTTAATGTAATCTATATTTATACTAATCTAATCTATATCCATCTCTCCCTATCAATCTCTCTCTCTCTCTCTCACATTTAACATTAAATTCTCCGTCTCCCTCCCTCAAGCTACAGTCTCTTCCTCCAGTATTTTCTCTATCTTTCTTTTCTTCCCTCTTCCTCTTTCTATGAACGACCTCTCATTAAGAGCTTTGTTGCATTGAGCTTGATCGAGGCATTTTGACTCGAATCTATCAGTATAATTAGTTGGTTCGTGGTTGTCCAAGGTATGTTTTTTGAACTCTGTTTCTGGATTCAAATTCATCACTTTTATGACTTTATCTTTGCTTCCAAGTGATCTCATATGTGCACTTTGAACTCTATTTCCGAATTCAAATTTGTCACTTTTATGACTTGTCTTTGCTTCCAAGTGATCTCATAGAACAATTCGTTCCGATGTTCATGCTTGAATTCATGGTTTTTATGTCGGATAATTTCAAGATTATTTATGATATGCAATTTAAGTGACAAAGGCTGCATTCAATTAGTTATCATATTACATTTTTTATTCAAGATTTGGAGTTTTCTATGCATCGAATTGCGGTATTTTTGATGAGTTGGGCATATAATTTGATTTGGTGTTATTTATAATTTGATTTGGTGTTATTTAGGAGAAGCTTCAACTTCGTCAAGAATACAAAAAATAAAAATAAAAGTTGAAAACCAAAAACCACGCATGCGAAGGCCTAAGAAAATAATAGTAAAATACCGGCATCACACAGTAAAAAGAAAAGCAATTGTATTTTTAGAAAATTAAATAAATCAACTAAATAGATGCTTTTCACGTCAAATTTGGTTGGGTTAAAAATATTTGGAAATGACTTCGATGAAGTGATTTTATAGATAGAAATTATACACACACACACACACACAAACACACATATGTATACATATATATATATATGAAAGCCAAAGATCGGATTTCCATTTCGCCACCTAAGTGCCTATGTATAATTTTCTCTAAATGGCCAATTATTTTTTAATTTCACCCAATATTTGAATTTGAATAAATAAGAATTCATATTAATGAATTCTAATTATTGAGGGGAGAAATTTGTCTTCCCTAACTTCTCTATCTTTTTCATTATATTTAGGTATATATATATATATTCAAATATGCAAACCAAGTTACTAAATATCCCCTATATTAAAATTTAAAATTTTTGGATCTGTTAGATACTTTTAAGTAGTTTTTAGGGTTTTTTTTGTACGTTTGTTTGATTCCTCAAATTTAGTTTAATTTTTAAAAGGTCTAATGCTTTGATTTATGTATGCATATGTGTGTGTGTGTGTGTGTATATACATTAGATGTATAGATAAGATCGGTCATAACATTCTTTATAAGAACGTTAGAACAAATTTTTGTTTGTGACTTATGAATATTGGGGGTGCAATTTATGTGGTTGTTAATAGAACCCATCAAAATATGGATGATATATTTCAAATTTGAAATAAATAACACATTTACTCTTTTCAAATTTAAAATAGATTTACATCGATTCAAGCTTTATCTTTCTATATAAACCATACAAAAATAAATTATTTTCTACACAAGTATAACTATCTTTCTTTTGGCTTTGAAATTTGACTTTAGTTTTCAGTTATCTTTGAAGAGGGAGTTATGAAGATCAATTTGAAGAAGATTAGAAGAACACGTGAAGATTTTTTCTCAAGAAGGGTTAGTTATTATTATTATTATTATTATTATTATTATTATTATTATGGGAAATGTTTGGCACACACACTTTTTAACACATTTTTTTGACACACTATGCTTTGAACACATGTACCTTGTACTGTTTGAATTTTTCACTTTTTCTGTGCACCACTTACACAGCACAGGATACACATATTTAAAACTGTGTCAAAAAGTGTGTGTGTGTGTGTGTGTTTATGTGTGTGTGTAGCACTACTCTATTATTATTATTATTATTATTATTATTATTATTATTATTATTATTATTATTATTATTATTTTGTTACATGGGTTTGTAAAATTTAATCTAAATAAAATATGACTTTTTTACTTGAAGAGTTGAATTTAGCATTGGAATTTTATGGAGAAAAATAGAATACATTATTCTAAATTCGAATCAAACCAATTTGGTTGATAAAGAACTTTTCTCTAAGAACTTACAAATACACTCTATCTCTCTCCTAGGTGGTACTATGGGGTCTGGATAATTTCAGTGGACCCCACAGTACCACCCAGGAGAGATAGAGTGTGTTTATAAGTGTTTGTAAAAAGTATTTGTTACCCTAACATGTTGATTGAAAAATCATAATATTCTCTTTCAATTTATAGTTGCTTCATAAGCCAAAGAGAACAATTTACCATTACTCTTCTTTTTGTCCCCAATTCTGAGTAAATATCGTCTATTATTTTCTCTTCTTTTTTTTTTCTCTATTCTCTCTCTACTATTTTTGGTCAATGGAGGATGGTTCACAACATAAGTATTTTTTCTACCAATATAATTAATGATAGTTATAGGATGCAGTCTCATTAGTTTAGGGTTTTTTTTTGGTAAGATTAGAAAATTGATCCAATTTGAATGTTTTATTAAACTACACGTGATTCCACATTTTTGGCAATTTCACTTCATGTAGTTGTATCAGCAAAAATGTTCAATCTAAAGAAGTTAAAAGATTTGCAATTTCGAATCTTGCAAGCTTTACTTCATGCAAAAATATTCAGCCCGAAGAAGCTAAAGGTTTGCTGAATCCAAATCTATATGAAAACATCAATCCTAATATAAAAAATTTATACAATTTACCTTTATGTTTTATGACAAATTGTTTATAGATTCATCAATTTTTAGTGTTCTTGGTTTTTAGATTATGTTTAAACAAGCACTGCGAATAAGTTAGCTACGATTTATTTTTGCAATCAAAGTTTGACAAATAGAGTTGTAATTTATTCTTACCATTTGCATGCATCATTCATTGTACAAGAGTGATTTATTCCTTTGTCATTTTAAAAGCTGAGGTTGTGCTATAACTTTAAGTCTGACAACACAATAATGTAGGTTATGATATCAATATGATTTTAAGTTGGTGCAAATTATTATATGCAGCCTATTCTTTTGAATATTTTATATTGAGTTACACCATGAAAAAATCTTAATATATTCAAACCAATTAGATCACTATTTACATATGTTAATAGATATGCAACTTTCTCTCTCAAAAGAAAAAAAAAGGATATACAACTTCGAATTTTTCTATGTTTCCATTACATCACCTTTTTTTTAAAACTATATATAATGTAATATGATTTTGTTAAATGCACATCCCGTGCATTTGCACATATACCTTGTTGTTACTATAGAAAAGTAGAGTCTTGAATTTTTACAGGATTAATCAACGAGGTGTCACCAACCAATAACGGTCTTAGGAGAAATTATTTAATGTGATGGTTACACCACGTAAACATACTGACGTGTTGTGATATTTTAATTTAGACCATACAGTTGTACCATATTTTCAAGGGATCATAACACATAGTTGTTAGAAGGCAAATTCTCCTGATCCCCTTAGAAATAGGGGTATATATTTGGTAAAGATTTAAAGGTGGGGCCACACTCTAATGTGGTGGGATAGTTGCACTGAATAATTTTTATGGATGCCTACTTGATGAATTTGAGGAAGTTGATTGGTTTTGGTGACACCACATAAGCAATCTAACGTGATTTTACCATTACAACTAATATTTTCTCCTGATGGAGAGGGGAAAAATGAGAAGTTAATCGAAACCAATCCAACCCTTTTCTCATGGGACCAAAATAGAAATTAAGACAACCATCATTAAAGTCATTAGCTAGCAAAGTTATTACATGATAATTATCTCCAACTAAGGTAAGTTTCAACTTCCAAAAAAAGAAAAGAACACCTTTTTAAACATAGGGCTTGTTTTGTAAAGTCTAAAACTAGACCACTTTTAATCTAGGTGTCATTTTTTTTTCTCTAGTTCTTGTGAGAACCAAGGGCATGTTTGGTAATGTCTAAACCAGGACTACGTTCAGTCCGAGTCTTGCTTTTTTTATCTGATTCTTGCAGGGCTAATCCACGTCAACCAAAGCAGTTTGCCTTTGCCTTTGGCCCCTAATTCCAAAGGGCCCCCAATCAAAAAAAAAAAACTGTGTATGTCATATATGGGGAAAAGGCTATTATGAGCATCTTCTCATATGCACAAGCACTCTATAGTAATTGGATGATGATTTTGTCTGGAGATTGCAAGTAAAACTAATATTAAATAATTATTTACTCACAATCCAATGGTTGTAAGGTGCTTGTGCATATGAAAAACTGCTTATAATAGCATTCTCATCATATATAGCATGTGTAGAATATCGTATGTAGCCCCGCAATCAATTCTGTTAATAAATGTTAATTTTTTAATAATAAATATGCATGAAATACTCCATCTTTAAAGTTTGCTTCTAACGCTAAAAAAATCAAGGCGGTTTCTTGTGAGAATCAAGGACCTCTTTGTAAGGTCTAAACATGGACCATGTTCAGTTTATGGGGTGTTTAGGAACTCCCGTGACAGGACAAAGTTCAGTTTAAGTCCAATTTTTGGGAGAAACTAGTTAGGTAAAGATTTTTATTCTTGCACAGGAGTCGGTGCCCAACCTAATAAATGTACTAAAACAGGTTCTATCTGAATCTACCTATTCCTGAACCACACAAACACTAGATAAAAACTTGGGCTTATACTGAACTTGGTCCCATTTTGGCTATTCCCAAATAAGGCTTGTCCCACTTTTTATTTGGTTCTTGTGAGAACCAAGGTAATGTTGGTGTGACCAAAAAAACCAGTTTAAGAGAGTATTGGGCATATACTCTTATGCAAGCAATTGGTATTCACCAAACACTTGTAATTGTAAAACGGGTTCACTTATGAACCACATAATCAATTCTTTGCTTTTCGAAATAGCTACTTAGAATAACTCTTTGGGCACAAACGAATATCACAAAAACAAATCCACACAAATCACAATGTGTCTATCTCTCCTCTGTGGACCCCACTAACACTGTGGACCCACAGAGGAAAGACATAGACACATTGTGGTTTATGTGGATTATTTTTGTGAGATTCTTTTGTGCCCAAATAGTTACTTTTAGGGGGTGTTTGGGAACTCCCAAAATCGCCATGAATTTTGGTCAGGGGGGCCTAGGCTATAGTGAGGTTCGGGAGCAGCGCTCCAAGTCGATTTTTTTGGAGTGTACTTGTACAGAATTGTCAATTTTTTTAGGATCTACTTATAATATGAGTCTATTTGATGGCACGTAAATATTGTATGGTGTCTTTCAAAATTCTAAGGGGGCCTATTTCTAAAACGCATAAAATTCTCACACTAAAAGTATAATTTCTTAAAATTCTAGGGGCCTTTGCTTTTATGTTATATATACATGTATATCAATATATATGTACTTGATGGCACTAAATTGGCCTAAACATAAGTTGAGCGGGGCAAAACATAAGTTGAGGGAGGGAGGAGGGGCTAAACGTAAAATACTAAAAAAAAAATTAGAGAAAAATTTAATTTTCAAAATCTCACGGGGGCATCGGTCCCCCTTGGTCCCATGCTGCCTTGGCCCCTGCCCATAATAGGACCCGGTCTAGTACAAGTCCAATTTTTTATTTGGTTCTTATGTGGTCCAGGGATAAGTTGAATTTATATCAAAAACTGTTTTAGTACATTATTTGACTGAGCACATAGTACAATGCAGGAAAAAGCCCTTACCAAACTCAGTTCTCCCAAAAAATGGTCTTTGATTGGACCTGATTATGTTTTGGGAGTTCCCAAGCACCCCCTTAAACTTAGTTATGACAGTTATTAGATAAACAAAGATAGATATATATTATTTTGGGGTCCATCCCCATATAATAAAAAGGAATTGGGTTTCTTTTTGATAGTGGTATGAGATGAGTTGATAAACATGTGACACTATTGGGTTCAATCCAAAAGTAATTGGTTTGGGATAATTGCAAGCATGCCTATCATCTATCACCAAAAGTGGCGTACATGAATGGAAGTCTTATCAGTAACAATAGTCAGCCGTATGTATTATTTGTATATGTGTGTGTATAAAATACATATGTGGGAAAAGTGATACACTCGGCTGGGGTCATTTTTTGTGTGAGGGAGAGAAAAATATTGTGTGAGGGATTTTTTCTTTGGAGTATTGAGTGAGTGAGTACAAGGGTTGGTGGGTTGGGTTATGTGATTTAATCTTTGGTTTCTTGTACCAATTTATTCTCAATAGTAAGAAAATATCTCTTGGGGTGTGGACGTAGGCAGGGTTTTGCCGAACCACGTAGAATTCTCTTGTGTTATTTTTCTTTTCTTTTTCCCTTATTATTTTCTTTTCATTGTGTGCTCGTTTAATTCCGCTGCGTAAATCTCAACAAGTGGTATCAGAGCCAAGGTTCGGTGTGCCAGTCAATTCACCATGAAGGCGATGATCAACTCACAATTTACGGTGGAGCAGTTCAATGGAAAGGGAAGTTTTACTCTTTGGCAGAGAAGAGTAAAAGACATTCTTGTGCAACAAGGCTTGTACAAGGCTTTGAAGGGAAAGGATGGAAAGCCGGAGGCCATGAAAGATGACGAGTGGGAGGAGTTGGAGTTGCGGTGTGTTAGCACAATTCGACTATGTATTGCTGATAACATTATCAATAATGTTATGGATGAAGATTCTGCGTCAGGCTTGTGGGAAAAGTTAGAAAGATTCTATATGGCCAAGAGTTTGACTAACAAATTGCATCTGAAGCGACAGTTGTACCGGCTGAAGATGGAAGAAGGCGGGGATCTCATGGAACACATGAGTGTGTTCAACGGGTATTTGGATCAACTGCGGAAAGTTGATGTTAAGATTGAGGAAGAAGATAAAGCTCTCCTACTTCTTACCTCTCTTCCAGATTCGTATGACTACCTCGTGACTGCGTTGCTGTATGGTAAAGATACAGTGATTTTGGAGCAGGTGGAGGCTTCACTAGTGTCCCACGACACTCAGAGAAAGACAACTAGTGAGGGTGGACATGAAGCTACTTTGGCTGTAGCAAGTGAGAATCGAGGAAGGACGAAAGATAGATCTGAAGGTAGCAGCAGGGTTAGATCTAGTTCTAGACGGAGAGATGTCCAATGCTATTTGTGCAAAGAATTGGGTCACATCAAGAAATTTTGTCCTCAACGTAAAGGGAAGGACAATGGTGGGAAAGATGGTGATGGTGAAAATTCTTTGGTTTTATTGGGAGATGATGGAGATGTCCTCACAGTTTCCGAAGGTATGTACACTATTTTTCGTGATGATTGGATTTTGGATTCTGGTTGTACAAACCATATATGCTTCTGGAGGGAATATTTTAGTGAGTTCCAAAAAGGTAATTTTGGGAAGGTGTCATTGGGTGACGGGACCTCGTGCAAAATTATGGGTATTGGGACGGTTAGAATTAAAATGTTCGATGGAGTGGTTCGTACTTTGGGTGATGTGAGATATGTCCCAAAGATGCGGAAAAATCTATTATCACTTAGCCAGATGGATTCCATGGGGTGCAGGTATTCTGCTGCAGGTGGAGCCATGAAAATCACACGTGGCTGCATGGTTCTTATGAAGGGAGAAAAGTGTGGTGGGTTATATCGTCTGGTTGGAAGTACAGTGAAAAACTCGATTGGTAAATGGGTATGGCGCGCGCGAGAAAAAGAGTACTCTAGACGTGTTTCTTTTGCGGTGAAAGCGAAGACACATGTGACAAGTTTCCAAGGAGTAGACGATAGTGAGGGAACAAATACTGCTGGTGGTGGAGGGGGTGGATCGAGACCCTACTCCGGCATTAATGAGTAAAATTAATGGAAGACAGTTACACATGTCATTGGCCGTGGTGAATCAATTTGGGATTATATTGATTCGGTATGTGTAACTGGAATTTTTAGGCCAATGGTTCGGGCAGCTTGACGGGTTGTTCAAGGTGGGATATTTTTTTTTCTCTCATGGGTATGGAGGTGGAGATTTGTGGGGTCCATCCCCATATAATAAAAAGGAATTGGGTTTCTTTTTGATAGTGGTATGAGATGAGTTGATAAACATGTGACACTATTGGGTTCAATCCAAAAGTATTTGGTTTGGGATAATTGCAAGCATGCCTATCATCTATCACCAAAAGTGGCGTACATGAATGGAAGTCTTATCAGTAACAATAGTCAGCCGTATGTATTATTTGTATATGTGTTTGTATAAAATACATATGTGGGAAAAGTGATACACTCGGCTGGGGTCATTTTTTGTGTGAGGGAGAGAAAAATATTGTGTGAGGGATTTTTTCTTTGGAGTATTGAGTGAGTGAGTACAAGGGTTGGTGGGTTGGGTTATGTGATTTAATCTTAGGTTTCTTGTACCAATTTATTCTCAATAGAAAGAAAATATCTCTTGGGGTGTGGACGTAGGCAGGGTTTTGCCGAACCACGTAGAATTCTCTTGTGTTATTTTTCTTTTCTTTTTCCCTTATTATTTTCTTTTCATTGTGTGCTCGTTTAATTCCGCTGCGTAAATCTCAACAATTATATCTATATATTTTATATAGTATTATAGGTGTAGACACCCCATTCCTAACCTAAAAAAAAAGAGGACTAACTGTCGTAGGGGGGCCACCAGGCATGCAAATCGAGGAAACGAGAGCCAGAGTCCAATCAGGAGCCCTAGAGGTTAAACTGATGTCCTGAACTACGCCAACGCAGGTGTATGGCATTCCCAATCTCCCGAAAGTCACTAATTAGCACTGATTTGAGCCGGAAGTCAACATATCAGAGTCTAGGATGACCGAGCGTCAAATCGAAGCCATTTTAGAGTCCACAACTCATTGGCTAGAAGTTACAGAACCCGGGATCGCTTGATTCCGATAATCGATGACATTTACAACTGAAATTGAAGTTCAACACAAAATTTAAGACAGTAATCAAGTCCGAGATGATCAAAATTCAAATTCGATTACATCAGGGCAAAAACAGGAATCAATACATGCCTCTAGCACTTCAAATCATCAACTTCTGACAACCGACGGAGAATCGGTCTCCGATAGAAGTTTCGGCACACCGAAATCAAGGAAAAAGGACGCAATTGTAAATCCGTGAATGTCGAAAGTCCGACTGGGCATGACTGGACAAAAGTATAAAGAAAAATAGCAACTCTGCAACTTGAATCAGCCCAATCAAACAACTAGAGAAGAAACGGAGCCTGACCGAAGTTTTAAGGCTCGATTGGCTGAGACAGGGGTAATACAGACATTCGTCGAAACTCAAAATTCTTGATTCAACCGTACGGATTCGAAGAGGACTCTAATACGAGTCTCGATCTTTTCAAATCTCGCAAAATCAGACGCATGGATTGAGAGATATCAAGGATCAAAGTTCAGAAAGATCGAACGATCGCGATCGAATGTTCGTACCTACTCACTTGTGCTTCATCTACATGGGATTAAATGCCATGTAGGGTTTGTCTATATATATGAGACTTTTTCCCTCATTTTCCTTACGCAGCCACTCCCCAAAGAAAACCCCACTCACTGTTAAGGCTCTTTTTGGGTGAGTTTATTTCTCTCCCCACAAGGCTTTGTTTGGTTTGTTTTGCCAAAAACATCACCACATACCCTCCCCCCCCCCCCCTATCATCACCACTGCCCAAACATCACCCAACACTTTCCTCACAGCCACCCAAGAGACTTGGCAGCCACCCTTTATCCCTTCACTTAAGGCTTTGTTTGGGAAAACAAAGGAGAACCCCTCCTTTACACTTGTTTTGACTAAACCACCCAAAATACCACCATCATCACCAAAACACCACCACCACTTAAAACCCACCATCAATAGCCCATTACCTAGCCACCTGATGTGGTCAATATCAAGATATGAAAAGTGTACTTTACTTTTCTAAAGATTTGCAGTAGTGAAAGTAAAGGTCGAACCCACAGAGATTGATGAATTTTTATCCTTTAATTACTAAAATCTAATCTATTTAATTATAAGAAAATCGGAATTTTGGTTGGTTTAGAAGTGGATTGTTACTACTAATTTAAACTATGAATTTAACTATGAAATTATGGAATTAAAATCTAGAATTAAATCTAAGTAAATTTTGTATGCGAAATTGAAAATTGATTTAAATATGAATAGATGATATCTAGGATTACAAATCCACCACTAACTATGCATCGGGGGTCTATACATTCTATTCTAAGTTCTATGTTTGGATAGTTATGATCTATCGTAGCTACAAGCCCAATAGTATCATCAAGAAGATATTGTTAGTTCAATCTAAGCATAACCCATCTATGGTTCACATGAATTATCTACCTATAACTAGGGTGTAGCATAACTCATCTTTCCTAAGCATGAATTATAAAAGATGTAAACATCACAATCACATAAGCACCATTGTATGTAAATACTCCTATCAATCACAGAAATCAAGGACTATTGAGTTCAATAAGCATAAGGAAAAATCTAAGCCAATAATAGGTCCAAAATACTATTGATTATTAACATTAAAAACTGATTATAAGTAATCCACCAACATACAATCACTATCCAATACATAAACCCTAAAATAGAAAAGCATAGAATCCCCCTTTACATCGCTAGGGTTTCATTGAAACCCTAGATTAGGAGTTTAGTTGCACATGGTGGGTGAAAGCATGAAGATTGATTTGGTGGAAGCCATTAGAGACCTTCAAGCTTGCTCTTATCCTTCCTCTTGCCTTCCAAAGCTCTCAATGAAAGAATGTGTAACCCTAAAAACTTATAAAATCTCAATATATATAGAGTTTACAAGGAATTTTAGAAGCTTTCCTATCCCGAAACTAACTAAAACAGCTATTATTTCCAATTCGGACGTCATTAAGCAGTTTCGTGCACAGGATTCTTCAGTATAGCAGATTACGCAACTTTGATTTTTGTACGGATCGCGCGAGCGGGCCTCGCGAGCGCGTAATTGGGAAGGTCGCGCGAGCGAATTCTGGGATCTCGCGCGAGCATGCCGCTCGCGCGATGGGCTTTTTCCAGCTTCTTTCTGCCTGCTTTTTCACCTTATTTAACCAGATCTCCTTGTTTTCTTCTAAAACCTGACAGAAAATAGAAAGTAAAGTAAAACTACACAAAAATAGGATAAAAAGAGCTAACAAATGTGAATTAAGGCGTATAATTAGGATTTGTTTTCTCCCGATCACCACCCTCTCAGTCCCAGCTCACTAACAGTCCCAAAAAGTCCAAAAATTGAGCAAAAGCCAAACAGAGCCTTAAGCTTAAAGCAGAATCTGAAAAGTAGCCAAACAGAGTCTAAACTAACTTCTAGGACCTCACTGCCACCACCATAGTCTCCCCCTGGCCCAGAAGAAACCAGTGCCGGTGGCCACATCAGCGAAGAAAAACCACAGAGCACTCACGCGCCTCCAACAACTATCCCCGATCGTCTGTGTCAGACGATCCAGCTGGCAGAAGACTGACCTCCAACAGTCACAAGAGACCACCATATGCGCTGCACGTGTCCACACCATGCCCACATGAGGCCTAGTTTGAATAACGAATCACAAGTTGCAACTTACAGGTCAATAGTTGACTGGCCAATCAGAGGCTGCCACATGGCCTGGTTAACCGTTGACCCGCCACTTGCATCCTGACACGTGTCGTGTCAGGTCTGCGCTACAACTACTCCACCCAAAGGCTTTGCCACGTATTCTTCTTGTCAGTGCGCAGACCAATGGCGCGCTGATACATGGCCCCTGCCAGGTTTAACTGGCGAATGAGACTCTGCCGCGTGGTGCTGACTCTGCCACATGGCAGTAGGCCCCACTTTTACCTTTTCCCCTATTTTAGCCACTCCGGGTCCGATTTTCAACAAACAGACACTCGTTCCTAGCTAATTTGATTGTTTCGGGCTCACCGATGAGCTCAGATTTGGCCGTTTTGAACTTTTAAGGTCTGTTTGGTATTTTATAAGTCCATTTCAGGTTGTCTTAGCTCGATTCCACTCCCGCGGCTCTCGCCTAGCGTAGCCTGGGCGCGGTCAAGCCCGACTTATAGGTCTTTTGACTATTTCAGCCACTCTGGATGCGCAGGTGGCCTAAGAATTGGACAATTTCAACTTTTCAATACTCTCTTACTTCTTATAAGGAGATTTCTAGCCATCACGGCCAGATTCTAACCCTCGTGGGTCCCACTCAATCGGGCCCATTCTGGCTCGTTTTATAACCTTTTTGACTATCTTTCAAGATTTATTTTCTTAAACGTAAATAAAAGTACAAATAAACATCGATTGGGATTCAATAGCTGCCTCTGCACTCAAAACTCACAAGTAATACCCTCAACTCATACTCTTGGTGGTGTGGCCTCCCTATAAATTCACCTGGACGGTTACTCCGCTACTTTTTCTCTTTTTACGTACTTGTGCTTTTTTTCTTGGTGCTGTGGCCTCCCTATAAATCCACCAGGTGTCAATCCGCTGATTTTTTCTTGTTACATACTTGTGTTTTTCTTGGTGGTGTGGCCTCCCTATAAATCCATATAATCGGTCAATCTGCCGCTTTTCTCTTTTTTACATACTTGCACTTTTCGTAGTGGTGCGGCCTCCCTATAAATTCACTTGGTCGGTTCATCCGCCCTTTACTGCCTTCCACCATCGTGAACTGGCTCAGTCCTAGATCACTTGGTTTTTCGGTTAACCGGACTGGAATTGCTAGATTTACTTTACTTCTTTACTGCTTTCTTTACTTACTGTAAATAATGAGTCTATGAACTTGTCGCCATCGTGAACTAGCTCAGTCCTAGATCACATGGATTTCTGGTCAGCTGGACTAGAATTGTTAGACTTACTTTACGCCTTTGCCACTTTTCCTAACTTACTAACTCGTCACTTTACTAACTTATTCATTAATTTCACGACACTTTCTCAACTCATTAGCCACCGACTTACTTTCGATACACATTTTTCAAGGCACTGGACACTGACCCTTACTTCTGGCATATTACTTTTCAAACCTATTGGGCATCGACCCTTACTTCCGGTACACTGGCCACCGACCCTAACTTCCGGCATACTTTTTCAAATTACTTTGGGCACCGACCCTTACTTCTAGCACTAAACAAAAGATAAAATCAACAATTGTGAGTCACGGACGCTCGATTCAATAAAATAAAACACAAAATACTCTTTTACTTACCCTCGAATGGGGCTATTTCGTCAAGTTAAATGATAGATTGATGATAGGATGTTCGAGCACAGTACTCATCGCAAGGTCGATCTACCCCGATTGTTACTCGAAAAATGTTTTCGACACTTACTACTCTTTCAAGGTTGAAGTCTAGGACTACACAGTACAGGTTAAAGTTCCTAGCTACACCGACTTTACTCAAAACACTATTTTACACATTCACGGTCTAGATCGACCAAAACACTCACATACAAACACAACACAGAACTACGTACGGACTGATTCTCGTGTTGAGATACGTATGCAACCCTTACTTGGGTGTAACCATAACTATTCTCTTTCAAACTATCTCGTGTTGAGATACGGATGCAAACTATTCTCTTTTGCATATCTTGTGTCGAGATACATATGCGACCCCTATTAGGGATATTACCATTCATGTCTTACTATATCTCGAGTCGAGATATGTAATCGGCAACTGCGTGTCACGGATGCTCAAGTCCATTTACTGTACATTCTCACATTCTAACACTTTTCACTTATCTCGAGTCGAGATACAGATATCTTGTACATTCCCATATCTTTTTATCTTTTTTTACTTATGACTTATTATTATGAAATCACTAAAATCGACAGCCACGTGTCACGGATGCTCAGGCTTAATTTCTTGTATGTATATTCCATTACTTCGTACTTATGCCCCACTACTATGAAAACCACTAAAACCGGCAATCGTGTGTCATAGATGCTCGAGGGTTCCTAACACCTTCTCTCGACGTAATCGAGTTCCCAGACCCATCTCAAGAATTCTGGTTTTCACATGGCTATATTCAAGAGTCATATTTTTAAAGGGCCCACTTTTCTTAAACTATTTTCAAAAGGTCGAAGATGATTACTTTATTCATCTTTGTAGGAATCCTAGCTCCCAATAACGATAGGTGGAGACTATGAACTTTACTTGGTCCTACCCCCACTTTCACGTACTTCCACACATTTTTTCACACTTTTCGACCTAAAACAATCGCAATCCTCGAAGAGACCGCCTCCCACTTTCAGGGCCTGTGCGATAATAGGGCAATTGATGACTTAGATTTTTGGGTAAATTACCTTTTACCTCCCTGTGATTTATCTCTGTGACACTTTATCCCCCTGTAGTTTAGAATGTAACACATTACCCCATGTGGTTTGCCTTTATGGCTTTTACCCCCTGTAGTTTGGAATGTAACACATAACCCCCATGTGGTTTGCCTCTGTGGCAATTTACCCCCATGTAGCCAAAATAAGTTGCTTAAATGACGTCTTCTTTTTCATCACTATAATATACATGCTACACACACAGATGATGAAAAAAAAATCCAGAGCAATGAGGTCAATTGAAACCAAAGTAGTAATTGGACTAAAAATTTTAAACTATTAAATTTGTAGTTATGAAAACAATATTTCAAATAGTACTGTGATATTTCCTGTTTATTTGAATTTTGAATAGAATTTTGGTTACTTTTCCAATAAAGTAGTAAATTATATATGTGTGAGACTCTTATTTTCTCTCTCTAGAACTGTCTAATTTTTTCATTGACCTCACTGCTTTTGTTTCTTCAGTCATGTGTAACAAGTATATTAGAGTGATGAAGAAGAAGATGCCATTTTGGTCATTTAAGCAATTTATTTGGGATACAGAGGGGGTAAATTGCCACAAGGCAATTAATAGGGGATTATGTGTTATATTCAAAACTATAGGGGATAAAAGTGTCACAGAGGCAATCCACGGGAAAGTTATGTATTACATTTCAAACTACAAGGGGGTAAAGTGCCACAGAGGCAAACTACAGGGAGTAAAAGTTAATTTACCATAGATTTTAACCAAGGCCGATGCTCCCAATTTTATTACCCCCCCCACTTACGTGACCCCAGCCCACACCACGCCGTCACCAGCATAGTAGTCCCCACCCACAGCGCCTCCTCCTCCTCCACCACTACCATCGAAACACAACCCTTCCTCCTCCTCCTCCTCATCCTCCTCTTCTTCTTCTTCTTCTTCCCTCTCTTTACCTCTCGGCTCCACCACCTCAACATTATGGCTGCCAGATAGGGGCAAAATAATACCTTGGATTATATACTAAATATTGCACATAAGCAGGGGCGGGTCTATGTAAGGGCAAAGGGAGGCTTGAGCCCCCCCTAAGTTTTAGAAAATTCTTTATATACTCTGTAAAAGAAAGTTATATTTAAGTTAAGCCCCCTAAAAATTTAATTAAGTTCCTTATTCTATTAGGCCTCATTGGGCAGGCCGGATAAATCTGGCTGATAGGACATGATAAGGCAGGATTAAATAGAACAGTAATTATGTGTGATAAGTTGTTATGTTGTCCTGTGTTTGGAATGTGCCCAGATATATGTTCCAGATAATAATAAAATTATTATCCTGAAGGAAAAAAAGAGATTTGAAAAAAAAAGTAGATCTAAAGGGAAAAAATGGATCTTTAAAAAAAAATCTGAAAATGAAAAAAGTCTTTTTGTCCCAAGAATTTATCTCAAACTTCTAATCTCACATAATATTCCCCTCGTATGGGTTAGAGTTATTGCACTCTCCATGAGATAAAAACCAAGTTCAGAACTATTTTATCATGTCCGATGGTGCCACCAAACGTCGGATAACAGTTATATGCCTATTATCCTAACCACCAAAAAGGTTTAGGGGTTGTGTTATGGTAATTAAATTAGGGAATTCTCTCTGTCTAAAAAAAAAGTAAGTAAATAAAATTTAAGGAACTTTTATTTTGCTGTAGGTGGTTTTACATGAACTTGTACATAATGCTCAAAACTCCCTAGACTTAAATGGAATCATTGGATTCTCTAGAGTCTTTCAGAGACTTGTACATAATATTTATTATAAGTAGGTGACCTTCTAGAAAGACTACTTAAGTATGAGGTCCAAAACTTCTAAAATATTATTACGAGTTTCTATTCCATTGGATGATCGCCCCTTATATAAATCTTGGCCATTGATCGTACTAACTATTATTTATAAGTAGGGTGGCGTTCATCAAGATTATTCAAGAATTATAAAGTTTCTCAAAAAAAAAAACTATACTTCGAAGAATTTTGCAGATTATTGATTGAGTAGCTAGTAAAAAGTGCATATTCATGTGCTTTCTCTACTTCTTCATGTCTTTTTTATCATCAAATATGAAAAGTCTACTTAAGTATTGTAATACGTAAAAGATAGCCCCCCCTTGGGCCAAATTCTTGGATCCGCCCCTGCACATAAGTCACCGGGATTGATGGCCTATCGGTCAAATATTATTGAGATTCGAAAGACCCTAGGAGTTGATTTATTTTACCATGTTGGGGTTTTACCCCCTTATGACCAACCTCCGAAGCTGTAGAGACAAAGTCTCATTCAATTCTTCTTAAAATCAGGGCAGATAACCTTTATTTGGTAGGTTATCAAATGGGAAAAATGCTGGGGAGGCAAACTACAGGGAGTAAAAGTTAATTTACCATAGATTTTAACCAAGGCCGATGCTCCCAATTTTACCCCCCCCCCCCCCCCCCCCCACTCACGTGACCCCAGCCCACACCACGCCGTTACCAGCATAGCAGTCCCCACCCACAGCGCCTCCTCCTCCTCCACCACCACCATCAAAACACAACCCCTCCTCCTCCTCCTCCTCTTATTCTTCTTCTTCTTCTTCTTCTTCTTCCCTCTCTCTACCTCTCGGCTCCACCACCTCAACATTATGGCTGCCAGATAGGGGCAAAACAATACCTTGGATTATATAATAAAAATTGCACATAAGCAGGGGCGGGTCTATGTAAGGGCAAAGGGGGGCTTGAGCCCCCCCTAAGTTTTAGAAAATTCTTTATATACCCTGTAAAAGAAAGTTATATTTAAGTTAAGCCCCCTAAAAATTTAATTGAGGTCCTGTTGATACCGGGAATCGGACCACTTCTCTTGTTTGAGATTGTTTTGAAATTGATTTGAATCAAAGAAAGAAAATAGGTCTGTTGAAAACAGATACAGAGTCTCCACTTGGTCTTTAAGGAACCAAGAAACCTAATTTGACTCACCCAAATGGATAAAGGGCACCGGCCCTTCATAACCAAAGAACTTGGTTCGGGGTTTTGGTACGAGAGAGGAAGGAGCCTTTGTCGCGACGAAAACACCCTCAACTCGCCCCATCTTTCGACGGGCCTCAATTAGCATCCAAATAATCATCTTATATTATGTATGGTTCGGCAACTAATACTATGATAGTATATTACATTACATAAGAAACTTGAAAGCGGAAGATCAAAAGATAAAATATCATTCATAAGATCTAGGTCAAATATCATGCAATGTAAAGTGAAAGATCACACAAATAAACCTAGGAAAAATCGTCTAATCATATATCAAATAATCAAGACTTCCTAATCTAAAGGGGGACATGAATTGTTCTTGAAACAAATAAGAAAGAAATGAAAATATGCTTAACAAGCTAGTATGATGCATGTTATTCTTTGAGAAAAGAAGATCTCTCAATCCCCGGGACGGATGAGAAAGGATGATTAGATCAAAGGGGAAGCATGAACGTGTGATCAAGTTCATTCCTTATAATCTTCTTAGATTAAGAGTTACAAAAACCCCAAATCTTGCATGAATGCAATGTATGTATCTAAAATGTGCAAGGGTTGTAGTGTGTTTTGTGTACATGGACTTCTAGAATGACTTAGAAGTCTAAAATGTGTATGAATGAATGAATGAAATTAACATGGGATGTGTAAAAATGTAGTATGGACTATTTCCTAAGATATGAACTAATTTGGAATGCATATGAGTATCAAATCAAAGAATGAAAGTTGAAATGTACTTGCTGTGAATAGTGGACAGAACAGTAGCATGATCTTTTGGAATTTGAAAAGAGGGGTTAGGAATGTTTTCAATGCATGATTTTTTATGGATATGTTCCTTATTGTGTCTAGAACACAACCCAAAAGGCCAATCTTGAATAGCTATCACAGATTGAGAGAAATTATATAAACAATAGAGGTCACTCAGAAACAGAGTTCGTACTGTCGACTGAAATGTTAGAAAATCTTAGAAAATGAAAACGAATGATCTAGAGGCCCATTTTATACATAACGTTTCCTAAGACATTGAAATATAAGGGAAAAATAAGTTATGACCACCCCTTTTGGAAGGGTTTTCTGGAAAAGAGGTCGTAAGTTGACCTAGCTGCTGTGACAGCAAAAACAGAATGTTTGGAAGGAATGTTGGGACCCAAATGGACCATTTTCAAGTACTTCCAAGTCAAACCAAAAATCATGGGTGTTCTCCAATGAGTTAGGAAGACTTTCTAAGTGTCCTTGTATCCATGTGTTGAGTATTGAGTTCTAGAAAAATCTTTGAACTCAACTCACTTACTGTTTTGACTCATTGTTTTGAAGATTTTGGAGAAAACAAAGTTTTGTTTCTTGAAATCAAAATGAGAGGGATTAAGAGGGGTTTTGAAATAAATGTTTTGAAAGCATATTTTCAATACTCAATAAGGATTATAGCCACTCAAAATTTCAGCATCAAACTCATCATCAAGAACCTCCAAGATTGTTGGAGAGATTTATTTTATTTTTGAACATAACTTCAATACATTCCAAGAATACCTTGGAAGTATTGAGGTTATGATCATCATCTATCAAACATGCTTTTGAGGTCAAGAGCTACTATCCATAAGGATTCACTCACCCCAAACTTCATGTCATCACTTAGATGATGATGAACTAGTAAGTAAATAAAGAAAATAAAAAGAAATGGGATAAGAAGAGATGAACAATAAATAAACAAGCAAGTAGATGATAATCAATAGATGATATTCATGAAGCATGAGACTTGTATATTGGTGTATCACTCATATGTAATGACACTAGACATGGAAGAAGCTTCCACTCTCTTGAATGCTCACTAAAATGGTGGTTGGGAGTATTGAATGTTGAAGTAAATGGAAGTAATGAAGTAAAAACAAAGTTAGAACTCACTTTTGTTTTGAAAAATCAAAGAAGAAAGCTTCTTTTCTCTCCACTCTAACCTTATCTCTACACTTTCTCTCCCAAACTTTCTCTAAACTTGCATTTGACTCCTCCCAAATGAGGAGTAATGGGGTGTTTATATAGGCCAACTTGGGGTGTTTTTGGGATTTAGAAAGTACTCCCATTGGCTCCAAACATTTGAAATCATAAAACTACGTCGTTTTGGCTTTTAATTAATCAAAATGGGACCACAAAACATATTACAAAAATGGACTATTCTGGAGGGGAGTGCCGCGGCGGCACTGGGCCAGTGCCGCGGCGGCAGTGGGCCAGTGCCGCGGCGGCAGTGCTCCTCCCTTCGTCTGGATAATGCTATTTAGGCCCCCCGAAGTTCCGGTATTCGCGAAAAGGCCCTATTTTGTCCGAAATTCATAGAAAATGCATACAAACTCCAAATCAAGGTTGTTATATACCGTTGGAAAGGTAATGGAGTCTACTTTACATAAAAAAAAGTTTGGGGATAGGTCACTTTGAAAAGTTTTGCGGTATTCGCAATAAAAGCTGATTTGATCGCCTTTTTCGCCTTTGAAAATTCATAATAAATTCGTTTTAAATCCAGAAATTACGTGCGATATACCGTTGGAAAGCTATTGACCTCTAGTATCCATGAAAAATATTTGAAAATTATTTCGGTGCCCCGATTCCAAAGTCAAATCTTGGTCAAACTGGTCAAACCTGGGATTCCCGGGAAGTTCTAGGAACCTCCGGGAGCTCCCAGGAGCTGACGTTCTCGCTCGATTTTCTTCCGGAACTTGTTTTAATACTTTTCTAATGATTTAAAATGATTCTGGTGAATTCGGGCGATTTCGGTCAAACTTGGTCAAACCTAGTCAAACCTTGGTCAAACCGATCAACGGGGACTTTCCGGGAACTTCCGGGACTTTCGGGGGTCTCTGGGAGCTGACGATTTCATCCGATTTTTCTTAAAAACTCATTTTATCACTTTTCTTACGACATAGCATGTTTTCAGAACTTTGGGACCAAATCTGGGAGTTTTCGGGCTTTCAGGGGCACTTTGGTCATTCTGAGCATTCTGAGAGATAGAGCTGACTTCCGAGAGTCCTTTTGAGTCTTTTACGATCATTGTGAACCACCAAGCTATGGGTCTCCTAAATTTGATAGCCGAAAAAATGGGGTGTCTACAGTTTGCCTCTCTTTGGCAGGAACTTGTGAGGCAACGCATGTCGCAAGCGAGTGCCAAAGTTTTGAAGAGACATGTCTTTTGGAGGCTATAGATTTAGGATAAAAAGCGTTGCAAAAGATGCAATGATGCTGAGGCTAGTGCTGGTCGTGCTCTGCGTGAGCTGCCTACGTATCCCAAGGAGAATCAGACCAGGACGTAGTTCAGGGCACAAAGGAATAAATCACACATGCACATACACAACAATCAGGCGGATGCTATGCTATAAGAGTGATATGCTATGCATGGATGTGATATGAATTTTGTCCTAAGTCCTATCATGTCTAGTGTTCTGATCCTAGCATGAATTGGTGCTGTGGGGTGTACCACTCCGAGTGGACTTGTGTGATGCCTGTATTGTGTTCTAAAACGCTTGTGGTCCTAGTACATGTGTTTAGTGTATTTGCCACTCTCAGTGGGCTTGGTGATCTATGCTTTACTATGACTAATAGACTTGTGAGGGAGCTCGACCTGGAGGTCTTACTCAAGGAAGAGCGTGGTGCTCAAAGTGATACTGTGGTGCTCAAAAGAATGCTTATGGTGTGTTTGCCACTCCAGTGGGCTTTGTGATTTGTGTGTGCCGCAACCGATGGGCTATGTGTCATGTTGGGTGAAGTGATTCTTGACTCGTGCTCCTCTTAGTCGTGACAATATGGACTCGGTGCTCCCAAAGTCTCAACGGTGCTTCTCAATCCTCAATTCTCAATGGCGCTTATGTTGTTCCTCGAATCTTTGACGGTGCTTTCTCAAGGCTTCTTGATTGTCAACGGTGTTCTTCAAATCTGAACGATGCTTCTCGACTTTTCCATGATGCTTCTCAACAAATCTGATGTTCCTCAACCCATTCGATATTCCTCAACTCTTCAACGACGCTTCTCAACAAATCTGATGTTCCTCAACTCATCCGATATTCCTCAACTCTTCAACGACGCTTCTCAACAAATCTGATGTTCCTCAACTCATCCGATATTCCTCAACTCTTCAACGACGCTTCTCAACAAATCTGATGTTCCTCAACTCATCCGATATTCCTCAACTCTTCAACGACGCTTCTGAACAAATCTGATGTTCCTCAACTCATCCGATATTTCTCAACTCTTCAACGACGCTTCTCAACAAATCTGATGTTCCCCAACTCATCCGATATTCCTCAACTCTTCAACGACGCTTCTCAACAAATCTGATGTTCCTCAACTCATCCGATATTCCTCAACTACACACTTGGACTTTGGGCACTAAAACACATCTTATCAACACTCCTCATCAACACATCTAGACTTTGGGCCCTAAAACACCTCAACAACACGTCTTATCGACACACCTTATCAGCAATAGTTTATCGGTGTTGGCGATATTTCCTCCGATCGGCCGCCTTGAGAAACAACCGTCGGTTTGTAGTTTGCAACCACTTACGAGTTTATGCTACTCGTACCTGGGACATTCTCATGTTGCGACCTTGACTGGTATAGTAATAATGTTTGGCACTTCTGCTTATATCCAAAGTTTTTTTTTTTATAATTGGGAATCACCTTTAACCCACACATTTGAGACCATCAGGACAAATGGACTTAACAGGAACGACAAGGAAAGTTGGGTTAGTTTGTATGAAACCTTGGACTCTGACACACTTGTGATCAGATTACTACTGACTCAAATAAAGAAGGATTGACTTGGACATGAAATTCTCAAATTGCCACGATCCAAAGTGCCTTTACCATGAATGATGTACCGCTCATCTTTTATGTTCACTCCTCATCTTGATATGTCAGCACTTTGCTAATAAATCTGGTTTTTTGAAAATTCTTCCCAACTGATCTAATCAATTTCTTTGCTTCTCCCAAGATGTGCTTTGAATTAGTGCCTTAGCTTATAGAATAAAAGATGCTCCATTTCCATCTGTTCAAGACAATGTTTGTGACTTGAAGGCTTACCATTGGTGTATAGGGATCGGGTGGCAAACGAAGCTTGCCCCTAGTTTGAAGGGCATGAAGTGGGATCGGTAGGCAAACGAGGTAAATGACCGAAGTTTGCCCCTAGTTTGGAGGAAGGTTCATTGGAGGTTTTGGGCAAACGAGGTAGGTGACCGAAGTTTGCCCCTTGTGTGAAGGGTAGATAGTAAAAGTCAGGCAAACGAGGCGGGTAGCCGAAGTTTGCCCCTAGTGTGGAAGGTGATTTTCTGGTTTGAGGCATGGACCGTGACTTTAATCTCTCAAATGCTCATAACTTTTTGCCTAGGCACCAGTGAGGTAACCTAGTGAGCTCTTTTCTCTCTTTTGTTATTGCTCACCTTAGATTTAGCTCTAACTTTTGCCTAGGCGTCCTTTCGGATTTTCGACCTAGCGAGCCATCCTTCTTTTCTTTTTGAAAGTCTGCCTACGTACCCCCAAGTGGGGATCAGGTCCAACGTAGTTCGGGCCATGGTTGAAAAGAAGCGGGTTGATTTTTAGGTAGGTGGGGTGACCGAACTGTTGTGGTTGCCTACGTATCCCCGAGCAGGAATCAGGTCGAGCGTAGTTCGGGCCAAAGTCTTGAAAGAAAGGGGGGGTTGATTATGATGGTGTCGACCGAACCGATGTGGTTGCCTACGTATCCCCGAGTGGGAATCAGGTCGAGCGTAGTTCAAGGCTAGGCTTGAAATAAGGGGTTTGAGGTATGAGGGTTTTTCAAACCAATCGTCAAAGAAGTTCAAACTTGAGCCACTTGTGGTAGCTTTGAATAAAAAAGATTCAGTTTCAATCTCCCTTTCTTTTTTTTTTATTTTGAGGATCGATCCTTTTCACTTTCGCCTAGCCAGTCAATTTTACTTTTCATGTAGTTGATTCTTGTGAGACCTTTTGACTGCAATCTCAGAATTCCGGAATGTGCATGTCAGCTCTTGGAATTTATTTATGGTTGTTCCGAGCCTTTTGAAATATGATCTAGACACATTCTCATGTTGTACCTTGAAGTGTACAATTCTCTGTATCACAAAAATCTTCTTTCTTTCATTTTCTCCCTCATTTTGATTGGCTAAGTTCAGATCTTGGAAATCAATACCTTTTTGGCTCTAACTTTTGCCTAGGTGCCCTTTCGGGTTTTCAACCTAGCGAGCTTTTTTTTTTCTTTTCTTTTCTTTTCTTCTTTTTCTTTTTTTTTCTTTTTTTTTTGAAAGTCGAGATGAAACTTGCTAAAATGTTTGGCTACCATCAAGGACTAAGTCTGTATTGCTTTCAATCGTACAGATTGCATGGCTTCCAATTGGATTGGGCTTAAGGCTTTGAAATGGTGGAAAAAAAAGGGTGTTGGGCAAGCCCCAAGTCAGTTTCAAGTATGTCTTTTCAAGATTGAGGCAAGAGCGTCTTTAAATTCTTAAAGTAAGACTATTCAATTCTTGGCTCTTCATCGGTGTCGGCGCAAAATCGACTTTGGCCTGTTAGGGATTCTCTCTTTTTTTGTTTGTTGCAAAAATTTATTAGCAAAGTAATGTCCATGGTAATTTGAAGGGTGATATTTTCAGTTCAGCGATTCATGCAATTATACACATCAGATTAGGCAAAATGAGACTTCATTCCATCAGAAGAGAAGGATTACATTACTCGATACGGACTCACAATAACTTGATGATAGACAGACTCGACCACAAGATCAAACTTGAAATAGACACAAAATATAGAACAGACTCGACTTGGTCTCAAATGGAGTGTCTTGGTGACCCATTTATTTATTATTATTATTTTAGCAGAAGTTCCAAACACTATCAACTCTCTGCGTAGCTTCAACAATCCTTAGCGAACGAGATCATTTGAAAGGACCGGCCAGGGGCTTAGGTGACATGGGGTTGAATGGTTGGTGGTTCAATGACTCTTCGGTTAATAAGGTCTTGGATATCATGGCGGAGACGTATGCACCGGTCGGTGTCATGGCCTGGGCCTTGGTGGTAGGCACATCGTTTGGACAGGTCACAGTTAGGTGGTGGGGGATCGGCACGAGGCTGAAGGAGTTGGAGGTGTCCCTTTTTTAGCAGGCGACCTAAGGCTACAGAGGGGGAGATATCTAGCTTGGAAAATTCACGGGGTACCCAATTTTGGTAAGGGCGGCCAGGCGAGCTGGTTTGGTTTGTGAGCTGGTATGATTGGGGAGAATAGGCCATGGGTTGGTTACTAAGGGCATTGACATCCGAAGGGTTTCGGGAGTAGTCGGGCCTCTTGGACTGGCTTTGTGATCCTTCATTCTTGATTTTCCCTTCCCTGATTGCATCCTCAATTCTAGTCCCAATCTCAAACAGTTCTTCAAATGTTGAGATGGACTGGTAGAATAGTTTCTCATGGTACAGCGGCTGTAGATTCTTGATCAACATCCGGACTTGTTCCTTTTCGACTGGTCGGTGGGTCATTTGGGCCACTTTGTTCCTCCATCTGCTCAAGAATGCCGCGAAGGACTCATTGAAGTTCTGCTGGGTAGTCTCCAGATCCCGAATGGTGACATTGAGCTCTTGGTTATAGGAGTAATGATCAATGAAGACCTGGACTATATCTTCCCAAGTCCGCGTCTTAGAAACCTCCAAGGTCAGAAACCAAGATAGAGCAGCCTTGGCGAGGGTTTGAGGGAACAACATTGCGATGTGCTCATGGCTGCAGCCCATTGATTGGAAAACACTCATGCAGAACTTTACATGGCTCTTCGGATTCCCAGTTCCATCAAAACGATCAATTTCAGGCATCTTGAAGTTTTCCGGCAGTTTCAGCTTAACAGGCTCAAAAAGGCCTTCCAGATCTAGCATGTAGTCATCGATCCCTTTGCTTTTCCTCAGTACGCTTTCTAGCTTGTCAACCCTGTCCATTTTTTCTTGGAATTTCTTCTCATACGCAGGCGGCGGGACCCCTCGAAACCATACTTCTTCTTCGCCGTTCTCATGTAGGGGTGGTTCAAATCCAGGTGGAGGTTGCGGCCGCTGCTGCTTCAATTCCTCCATGAAGGATAAAACTTGGGCCAACCGGTCAGACTGTTGGTTGATCATTTCTGTCATTCTTGCTTCTAAACCTTCTGGATCCATAAAGCTGACTTTCGGCTGAGTGATTCTGACAAGGTGACTCCCTAATCCTCTGACTCACAAATGCAGATCCTGGGTGTTCAAAACTTGTACTGACATATAGGTGTGAAAAGACTGTGTTAGACTTTTAACAGCGATGATTGAGATGACAACTATAGTGATGTTAACAGACGTGGACTGACTCGTGTACAGCCTGACTGAAACAGTGCGTGCAGACCGATAGGAATGGTGTATGCAAATGAGACAAGCATGCGGATGCAAGCCCTAATCTATATGATGCCCCTACTTCTAACAGATAGCAGTTAAACAAAATAAGGTCCTAGCCATACAGAGTGTGCTAACCTTACTCTCCAGTATGATCACCAAGGGGATAACAGGGATTTCCGGGATGCTTTGGGAATTTCGGATAGAGTTTCTGGGAGAAACATGGGTTTGGAAGATTCGGAGAAATTTCTAGAAGTCATTTGAGTTTCTAGGAGAAATAGGGATTTCTGGTTGATTTGGACTGAGCTTCTAGGAGAAACTGGTATTTTTGGGTATTTCTGAGGAATATGGATAGAGTTTCTAGGAGAAACAAGTATATTTGGGCATTTCTGGGTGATTTGGACAGAGCTTATGGGAAAACATAAAAATTTGGGTAAGTTGGACAGAGTTTCTGGGAGAAACAAGTATATCGAAGTTTCTAAGAAAAATTGAGGTTTCTGGGTATTCTGGGGGAAGCAAGAATATCATGGGGGACATAAGTATATCGGAGTTTCTGGAAGAAATTGAGATTTCTGGGTAATCTGGGGAGAAATAGGGATTTCTAGGAAATCTGGGTGATTCGGACAGAATTTCTAGGAGAAACAGGGGTATCCTGATGAGTTGGGTAGAGTTTTTGGAAGGAATAGGGATATACGACGAGAATAGGTGATGATGGTGATCATACTGTCTAGCAAGTTTTCATACTCCTATGTCTCAGGACCAACAAACAAGGTTTGCTGTGTATATCCTTGTGAGCATGGAGCAGACATCCTTATCATGGTGCCTAGGCAAGTCAACTCAATGTGATCACATGTGAGTGATTGCCTTGGGAACCATAAGAAAGGGGTTCTGTTCTATGCCACATAAGCGTCTACACCGCGCAGGTAATCCCGTCAGGGCATACAACAGTTATATCACATTGTCCTATCTGAAAAGATAAATGAACAGTCCTATGAAAGGTTCTACAGGAATCTATATGCAAAGGCTGGGTTTAGTCAAAGAGGGTCCGTTGACGAGAGTTCCAATATACCGTCAGGGAGACAGTACGGAAGTGTTTACTCTTTTTGATATACCTTGGAAGGTACAGTATCAACGGTGACTTGTGCCCTGGCACAGCAAGACCTGAACAATGTCAGCGCCGCGTTTCAGACACAGTCGGAGGGGGGGAATGCAAGAGTGCAATGCGGTGAACCAAACACAGTAAAAAGATGATTTTAAGGATGCTTCTTATGAGTCAAACCTTTGTATTATTTTGTTTTAAAATAAAATCCCCAGTGGAGTCGCCAGATTGTGGATACCGGGAATCGGACCACTTCTCTTGTTTGAGATTGTTTTGAAATTGATTTGAATCAAAGAAAGAAAATAGGTCTGTTGAAAACAGATACAGAGTCACCACTTGGTCTTTAAGGAACCAAGAAACCTAATTTGACTCACCCAAATGGATAAAGGGCACCGGCCCTTCATAACCAAAGAACTTGGTTCGGGGTTTTGGTACGAGAGAGGAAGGAGCCTTTGTCGCGACTAAAACACCCTCAACTCGCCCCATCTTTCGACGGGCCTCAATTAGCATCCAAATAATCATCTTATATTATGTATGGTTCGGCAACTAATACTATGATAGTATATTACATTACATAAGAAACTTGAAAGCGGAAGATCAAAAGATAAAATATCATTCATAAGATCTAGGTCAAATATCATGCAATGTAAAGTGAAAGATCACACAAATAAACCTAGGAAAAATCGTCTAATCATATATCAAATAATCAAGACTTCCTAATCTAAAGGGGGACATGAATTGTTCTTGAAACAAATAAGAAAGAAATGAAAATATGCTTAACAAGCTAGTATGATGCATGTTATTCTTTGAGAAAAGAAGATCTCTCAATCCCCGGGACGGATGAGAAAGGATGATTAGATCAAAGGGGAAGCATGAACGTGTGATCAAGTTCATTCCTTATAATCTTCTTAGATTAAGAGTTACAAAAACCCCAAATCTTGCATGAATGCAATGTATGTATCTAAAATGTGCAAGGGTTGTAGTGTGTTTTGTGTACATGGACTTCTAGAATGACTTAGAAGTCTAAAATGTGTATGAATGAATGAATGAAATTAACATGGGATGTGTAAAAATGTAGTATGGACTATTTCCTAAGATATGAACTAATTTGGAATGCATATGAGCATCAAATCAAAGAATGAAAGTTGAAATGTACTTGCTGTGAATAGTGGACAGAACAGTAGCATGATCTTTTGGAATTTGAAAAGAGGGGTTAGGAATGTTTTCAATGCATGATTTTTTATGGAGATGTTCCTTATTGTGTCTAGAACACAACCCAAAAGTCCAATCTTGAATAGATATCACAGATTGAGAGAAATTATATAAACAATCGAGGTCACTCAGAAACAGAGTTCGTACTGTCGACTGAAATGTTAGAAAATCTTAGAAAATGAAAAAGAATGATCTAGAGGCCCATTTTATACAGAAGGTTTCCTAAGACATTTAAATGTAAGGGAAAAATAAGTTATGACCACCCCTTTTGGAAAAGTTTTCTGGAAAAGAGGTCGTAAGTTGACCTAGCTGCTGTGACAGCAAAAACAGAATGTTTGGAAGGAATGTTGGGACCCAAATGGACCATTTTCAAGTACTTCCAAGTCAAACCAAAAATCATGGGTGTTATCCAATGAGTTAGGAAGACTTTCTAAGTGGCCTTGTATCCATGTGTTGAGTATTGAGTTCTAGAAAAATCTTTGAACTCAACTCACTCACTGTTTTGACTCATTGTTTTGAAGATTTTGGAGAAAACAAAGTTTTGTTTCTTGAAATCAAAATGAGAGGGATTAAGAGGGGTTTTGAAATAAATGTTTTGAAAGCATATTTTCAATACTCAATAAGGATTATAGCCACTCAAAATGTCAGCATCAAACTCATCATCAAGAACCTCCAAGATTGTTGGAGAGATTTATTTTATTTTTGAACATAACTTCAATACATTCCAAGAATACCTTGGAAGTATTGAGGTTATGATCATCATCTATCAAACATGCTTTTGAGGTCAAGAGCTACTATCCATAAGGATTCACTCACCCCAAACTTCATGTCATCACTTAGATGATGATGAACTAGTAAGTAAATAAAGAAAATAAAAAGAAATGGGATAAGAAGAGATGAACAATAAATAAACAAGCAAGTAGATGATAATCAATAGATGATATTCATGAAGCATGAGACTTGTAGATTGGTGTATCACTCATATGTAATGACACTAGACATGGAAGAAGCTTCCACTCTCTTGAATGCTCACTAAAATGGTGGTTGGGAGTATTGAATGTTGAAGTAAATGGAAGTAATGAAGTAAAAACAAAGTTAGAACTCACTTTTGTTTTGAAAAATCAAAGAAGAAAGCTTCTTTTCTCTCCACTCTAACCTTATCTCTACACTTTCTCTCCCAAACTTTCTCTAAACTTGCATTTGACTCCTCCCAAATGAGGAGTAATGGGGTGTTTATATAGGCCAACTTGGGGTGTTTTTGGGATTTAGAAAGTACTCCCATTGGCTCCAAACATTTGAAATCATAAAACTACGTCGTTTTGGCTTTTAATTAATCAAAATGGGACCACAAAACATATTACAAAAATAGACTGTTCTGGAGGGGAGTGCCGCGGCGGCACTGGGCCAGTGCCGCGGCGGCAGTGGGCCAGTGCCGCGGCACTCCTCCCTTCGTCTGGATAATGCTGTTTAGGCCCCCCGAAGTTTCGGTATTCGCGAAAAGGCCCTATTTTGTCCGAAATTCATAGAAAATGCATACGAACTCCAAATCGAGGTTGTGATATACCGTTGGAAAGGTAATGGAGTCTACTTTACATAAAAAAAAGTTCAGGGATAGGTCACTTTGAAAAGTTTTGCGGTATTCGCGATAAAAGCTGATTTGATCGCCTTTTTCGCCTTTGAAAATTCATAATAAATTCGTTTTAAATCCAGAAATTACGTGCGATATACCGTTGGAAAGCTATTGACCTCTAGTATCCATGAAAATTATTTCGGTGCCCCGATTCCAAAGTCAAATCTTGGTCAAACTGGTCAAACCTGGGATTCCCGGGAAGTTCTGGGAACCTCCGGGAGCTCCCAGGAGCTGACGTTCTCGCTCGATTTTCTTCCGGAACTTGTTTTAATACTTTTCTAATGATTTAAAATGATTCTGGTGAAATCGGGCGATTTCGGTCAAACTTGGTCAAACTTGGTCAAACCTTGGTCAAACCTAGTCAAACCTTGGTCAAACCTAGTCAAACCTTGGTCAAACCGATCAACGGGGACTTTCCGGGAACTTCCGGGACTTCCGGGGGTCTCTGGGAGCTGACGATTTCATCCGATTTTTCTTAAAAACTCATTTTATCACTTTTCTTACGACGTAGCATGTTTTCAGAACTTTGGGACCAAATCTGGGAGTTTTCGGGCTTTCAGGGGCACTTTGGTCATTCTGAGCATTCTGAGAGATAGAGCTGACTTCCGAGAGTCCTTTTGAGTCTTTTACGATCATTGTGAACCACTAAGCTATGCGTCTCCTAAATCTTATAGTCGACAAAATGGGGTGTCTACAGGTCCCTATTCTATTAGGCCTCATTGGGCAGGCCGGATAAATCTGGCTGATAGGACATGATAAGACAGGATTAAATAGAATAGTAATTCTGTGTGATAAGTTGTTATGTTGTCCTGTGTTTGGAATGTGCCCAGATATATGTTCCAAATAATAATAAAATTATTATCCTGAAGGAAAAAAAGAGATTTGAAAAGAGAAAAAAAAAAGTAAATCTAAAGGGAAAAAAATGGATCTTTAAAAAAAATCTGAAAATGAAAAAAGTATTTTTGTCCCAAGAAGTTATCTCAAACTTCTAATCTCACATAATATTCCCCTCGTATGAGTTAGAGTTATTGCACTCTCCATGAGATAAAAACCAAGTTCAGAACTATTTTATCATGTCCGATGGTGCCACCAAACGTCAGATAAAAGTTATATGCCTATTATCCTAACCACCAAAAAGGTTTAGGGGTTGTGTTATGGTAATTAAATTAGGTAATTCTCTCTGTCTAAAAAAAAGTAAGTAAATAAAATTGAAGGAACTTTTAATTTGCTGTAGGTAGTTTTACATAAACTAGTACAGAATGCTCAAAACTCCCTAGACTTAAATGGAATCATTGGATTCTCTAGAGTCTTTCAGAGACTTGTACATAATATTTATTATAAGTAGGGTGACCTTCTAGAAAGATTATTTTAGTATGAGGTCCAAAACTTCTAAAATATTATTACGAGTTTCTATTCCATTAGATGATCGCCCCTTATATAAATCTTGGCCATTGATCGTACTAACTATTATTTATAAGTAGGGTGGCGTTCATCAAAATTATTCAAGAATTATAAAGTTTCTCGAAAAAAAAAACTATACTTCAAAGAATTTTGTAGATTATTGATTGAGTAGCTAGTAAAAAGTGCATATTCATGTGCTTTCTCTACTTCTTCATGTCTCTTTTATCGTCAAATATGAAAAGTCTACTTAAGTATTGTAATATGTAAAAGATAGCCCCCCCTTGGGCCAAATTCTTGGATCCGCCCCTGCACATAAGTCGCCGGGGTTGATGGCCTATCGGTCAAATATTACTGAGATTCGAAAGACCCTAGGAGTTGATTTATTTTACCATGTTGGGGTTTTACCCCCTTATGACCGACCTCCGAAGTTGTGGGTGCAGATTAGCTTAGAGACAAAGTCACATTCAATTCTTCTTAAAATCAAGGCAGATAACCTTTATTTGGTAGGTTATCAAATGGGAAAAACTGTGAATTGGTATGAGTTTGAAAATGAGGGCTTTGTACATTTGATTAATAATTCCACTTTTATTAGAATGAGAGGAGGATATGGTAAAATGGAAAATGTTGTCACCAAAACGTGAAGTGAAATAAAGTTGGGTTGGCAAGCACTTGTTGATGCTGTTGAATATCTTGATTATCTTGATAATCAAAAGTCTGAGCTTACTCAAACGGCTGAGTCATTGATCACTATTATTCAAATGGTTTGTGAGTGCCTTCGCTTTGAAAAAATATCAGAATACTTTTTCAAGGAATTCTTCGAGAATCACACACCACTAGCATGGTTGCCTGAATTGGAGAACCACTGGTCTAATCTCTCTAAAACTTTGCCAAGGTCCTGCATTGATCACTGATCTTGTCAAAATCAAGATATAAAAAGTATGCTTTACTTATGCTTTACTTTTCTAAGGATTTGTAGTGTGAAAGTAAAGGTCGAACCCACAGAGATTGATTAACTAAAGCACTTTAATTTTAAAACCTAAATTTAGCTAATTAAGGAAATGGATTTTGATTTGAATTATATTAAACTAATAACAATAAAAATAAATCTAAATTATGAAAGCAATTAAAAGTTCTTTGTTTTAAACAATATTTAAAGTGAACCTAGGATTGCAAATCCACCACTAGCTTCATAGTAGGGATTTTTATGCATTCAATTAGCTTATTAAGTTGGATGATAATGGGGAATTGTAGCTACAAGCCCAATTCCTCCGTCAAAATATAACTACGATTCAAGCACCAACATAATTCATCTGCGGTTAGCACGGATTATCTCACACTAAACTAGGGTTGCAACACAGTCCATCTACCCTAGGCATGAACTATTCGGATACTTGATATCACAATTCACTAAAGCACCATTACATGTAAATAATCCATACAAGCACAGCAAATATAGATCATTGAGCACATCACATTCAAAATAGATCTAAGACAAGAATAAACTTTGAAAGCAATGATTTAATCAATAGAAGTATAATTTTATTATTAAAAATCCTCGAAACATGTAACTGTCATCCATACATAATAAAACAAAATAAAAACATAAATAACTCCCTATTAGTCGACTAGGGTTTCATTGAAACCCTAGATATCTAGGTTTAGTTGTCCACGGAAGTGATGGATGGCAAGAGGTTGATAGAGGATGCCATGGAAATCCTTGGTCTTCTTCTTCTTCTCCTTGCTTCCCTCCCTTCAATGGTTGAAAGTATGGTTGTAAAATAATGTCCAACCCTATAATTGAGTTAATTTAGGGTATATATAGTTTTGTAGCAAGTTTGGGAGCTTTCCTAAGCCAATTCGCACTAAAACTACTGTATTTCCTTTTCCAGACGTAATTGGGCAGTTTCGTTCGCATAGGAGTCTACACTGAAATACACGTTTTCACTCTTTTGCATAAGTCGCGCGAGCGGGCCGCGCGAGCGCAATTCTGGGGTCTCACATGAGCAGGTCGGGCGAGCAAGGTGTAGTTTTGTCGCACGAGCGGACCGCTTGCGCGAGGTGGCTGTTTCTATTTCTTTCAGCTTCTTTTCACTCCTTATTTAGCCTGGATTCTTGATTTCTTCCAAAACCTGCTCTAAAATAGAAAATGAAATAAAAATACAATAAAATAGGATAAAAATGGCTAACAAATGTGAATTAAGGAGTCTGATTAGGATTTGTTCTCTCCCGATCACACCCCAAACCTACATTTTGCTAATCCTTGAGCAAAAAGAACATAAAAATAAAGCTACTAATAAAAATCTATTCCATTTTCGCATGGATCGCGATTGCATTTAGCATATGCACTATGCCTTTTAAACCTCTAGGTGTCCCTAGTCGGACAAGTGATGTTGTCAATATCAAGATATAAAAAGTATTCTTTACTTTTCTAAAGATTTGTAGTGTGAAAGTAAAGGTCGAACCCACAGAGATTGATTACTACAGCGACTTAATTTTAAAACCTAAATTTAGTTAATTAAGAAAACGGATTTGATTTTGATTTAATTAAACTAATAACAATAAAAGTAAATCTAAACTATGAAAGCAATTAAAAGTGTTTTTTAATGAATGTTTAAGGGAACCTAGGATTACAAATCCGCCACTAGCTTCATAATAAGGATATTTATGAATTACTTTAGCTTATTACGTTGGATGAATATGGGAAATTGTAGCTACAAGCCCAATTCCTCCGACAAGAAGATAATCATGGTTCAAGCACCAACATAATCCATCTTCGGGTAGCACGAATTATCTCACACTAAACTAGGGTTGTGATCTAATCCGTCTAACCTAGGCATGGACTATTCGGATACTTGATAGCACGAATCAATAAAGCACCATCACATGTAAACAATCTAAACAAGCACAGCAAGAATAGATCGTTGAGCACATCACAGTCAAAATAGATCTAAGACAAGAATAAATTCTGAAAGCAATGATTTAATCAATGTAAGTACGATTTATTTATAAAAATCCTCTAAACATGTGACTGTCATCCATACATAATAAAACTAAAATAAAAACATAAATAAAACCCTATTACTCGTCTAGGGCTTCATTGAAACCCTAGATCTGTGATCTAGCCGTCCATGGAAGTAATAGATAGCAAGAGGTTGATGGAGGAGGCCATGGAAACCCTTGGTCTTCTTCTTCTTCTCCTTGCTTCCCTCTCTTCAATGGCTGGAAGTATGGTTGTAGAATATGAATGTATGGGTGTGTAACCCTTAAATTGAAGTAAAATAGAGTATATATAGATTTACAACAAGTTTTGGAAGCCTTCACAACTCGAAACGGACTGAAACTGATGTAATTTACAATCTGGACGTCATTCTGCAGTTTCGTTTGCACAGGAGTCTTCAGTATACTGAAATACGCAACATTGGCTTTTACCCATATCGCGCGAGCGGGTCGCGCGAGCGCGACATTTGGAATCTCGCGCGCGCGGATCGCGCGAGCGATTCTGGGTTCTCGCGCGAGCGGATCGCGCGAGCGATTCTCGGATTTCGCGGGCGCAGCTCGCGCGCGCGACTTGGCTTTTTCAGCTTCTTCCTTTCTGACTTTTCACCCTGTTTAGCCTGATATACTTGATTTCTTCCAAAACCTGTCATAAAATAGAAAACGAAGTAAAAATATACAAAAACAGGATAAAAAGGTACTAACAAATGCTCGTTAAGGCGTATAAATAGGATTAGTTCTCTCCCGATCACATCCCCCAAACCTACATTTTGCTAGTCCTCGAGCAAAACTAAAATAAAAACTAACTACTAATAACATACTATTCCATTTTCGCATGGATCACGATTGCATTTAGCGTATGCAACAAGCCTTTTAAACCTCTAGGTGTCCCTAGTTGGACGAGTGAAGTCTCGTGAGGGTTCTCGTCAACAAGTTACCCACAACCATCTTTATTAACTTATAAATTTAAAAAAAATTTCATTAAAAAGAAAAACATAACATTCAATACTCCTTATTATAAAACAATGATTCAAAATAGAATAATGAACAAGAAGAAACAGAATCAAACGTTCACCTATATCATGAGAAACAATCCCAAGTACATGAATCGTATAAATCAATAGAATTTCTCATAAAATTGCACGTGTGTGATATGGTAGTCAAATGAACACGCGCATGTCATAAACTTGGAATATAACTCGGATAACCATCCAACTATTCTTCGACTACGAATCTCACAATGTCAATTACACTCTAAAATGAAACACTCAGAAACAGGTGTAATTTATCTAGTATACGTGAGCAAAGGAATTATGTTTTCAAGACAAATAACGCTCACATACGACACGAAAAAGACGCATAACACGAAAGAACAGTAGTCTCATGGATAGGATGCCAACAATCAAGAAAAATTAATAATTACCATGTTTTAATCCCTCTCCCATCGTTTACATATCCAAACCATCTTTTCTAGGATCAACTAGGACTTTTCAAAGGTTGTAATGTGGCTCAGGCAATGAAAAAGGATAGAAAGGATTCATTAGGTAGTTTTCAGGATGGCATTGTAAGGCATGTTCGATTTCTTTCATTCTTCTTCTACAAACTTTCATCTTTTCTTTCTCTTCATTCCTTTTCATTCTTTTTTCTTCCTTTCTTTCATCATCATTTTTTTCTCAACCTTCCTCTTCTGTATTATTTTCTTTTCCTTTTTCTTTTCTTGCTTCTCAAATGATTATTTATCGAATATCAAGCAACTACCCCAATAGCATCTTATTTTCTTCTTCTCAATCACACATCACCTTAACACTACTAAAAGGTGACAAATCTCTCAGTGGTGAACTCCAAGTTTGTCAAGTCGGAGCAAAAACAAGGATAGTGGCAATCAAAGAAAGAAATGGCATTTTAACGGCTCAAAGGGCGAACTAAGGAAATTTTTATCTTTTATCAGTCGGTAGTAAACAAAGAAGGCCTAAAATCATTTCCTAGGGTAATACGGTTCTTCAATGTTTACAATGGAAGATTATTTAGCATGGTAACAACTATTTTAACTTGATTATCAACCAAAACAAGAATAATGAGACTAAACAACAAATAGATGCGCTATTTCAATGAAATTAGACAAACACAAGATGTATTTATAACCCTCTAAAAAGAAAAGATAGGCTCAAAAGCTCACCGGGCTTAGTCTCCACCATGTGTTATCTAGAAATCCGAATTATATTATAGTTCACAACCAACATGTATTCAAATGACTACGTGCAGTGCATAGTTTATGTGCAAATCTATGATATAAAACTACGATTCAAACAATACATAACTTAAAATGTCATATCATAACTTCAGCAAATGTTTAATCACATCTTCTCTTGTTTACCATTCTATAACAATCATAATTACATAACAAGAAGTATCGGCTAGCGATTGCAAAACTGTAGGTAACATCGTTTATTTAAACACACTTATTGAAAAATCTTAAAATTTTAAAATTTTGCATAAAATAATGTGCATGTGTGTGTACATACCCCCAAACCTAAACCGTTCATTGTCCCCAATGAAACAATAAAACGAAAGAAAGGAGAGTACATAAGGAAAGAACGATAGTACCTTGGTCTTGACAAGCATAGAACAGGTGAACACAGTGGAATATGTCAATAAAATTCAATGTTACCTGTTACTTCTTAATAAAAGAAAATTAAACAAACCAAATAATAAAAACAGCTAAGAGAATTATAACTAAGCTAAACGACACTAAATAAACTATAAGAAGAAACAAAACTATGACGACAACACTAAAATAAGCTATAAAAAAAAATAAAACATAACCAGAATTATGAAAACACTCAAAGACGCGATCTAAAAGTACCTAAAAAACAAAAACAGAAAAGTAAAACAAATAAAACAGGTAGGGGGAAAGATATAGAAAACAAAAGGGAAAAACAAAAAATTGGGGAATCGCGCCAGCGGCATTCGCGCGCGCGAATTCCTGGATTTTCTTTTTTTTTTTTTTTTTTTTTTTTTTTTTTTTTTTTAACTGGAAATCGCGCCAGCAAGGTTCCTCGCGCCCGCGAAATGAGGCACGAAGAAAACCTGAGGGCTCATATAAGAAAAAGAAAGGAAAAACACTAAGGCACATTCTCGCGCCAGCGGGCCGCGCGAGCGACGTCTCGCGCGAGCGGGCCGCGCGCGCGAGAATGGTATTTTCCATTTTTCGGTTAAAATTATGTATACACTATTAAAATTAATTAATTCCAACCCCCAAACCTATCCAGAGTGTCCACAACAGACACAAATAGACTCAAAAACGACCAAAAACAAGAAAAACGAATGAAATAAAGCTTGGGTTGCCTCCCAAGAAGCGCTAACTTTTACGTCTTCAGCTAGACCGTTCTAGCTCAAGACTTACGGAGGTTGAAAATCAGACTTCGTACCCCTAAGAATGTCAGGTAGAGCTTGATGGTAAGCAGAAATTACGTCGCTTTGAATTAATTCAATCGACGTTTTATCAGTATGTTCAAATCGATTTCTTACCTTTCGAGTAGATTCAACATTAGGGTCCGAAGTATTAGGATTCATCCACTCATCATCCGCTATATCATTTTCGTTACTCACGTTTATTTCTTTGGTAGGCTCAATATTCCGTTTTACCTCACCTTCCGCCTCACATAGGTAATCGTCGTCTTTAGGAGGTTGATCCATAACATTAAAAACGTTTAATTTTAAGTTCATGTTCCCAAACGACACTTTCATCACCCCTGTTCTACAATTGACACGTGCGTTGGCCGTGGCTAAGAATGGACGGCCTAGAATGACAGGAGTGTGTTTTCTAGCATCTAGCACGGGCTCAGTGTCAAGAACCATGAAGTCGACAGGATAATAGCATTTATCAACCTTAACCAAGACGTCCTCGACGATTCCTCTAGGTATTTTAATAGAACGATCCGCTAATTGTATTGTAGCGGCCGTAGGTTTCAGTTCACCTAGACCTAATTGTTTATAGACATGATAAGGTATAAGATTAACACTTGCACCTAAGTCAAGGAGAGCCCTATGGATGATAGTGTCACCTATGACACATGAAATCGTAGGCGTACCTGGATCCTTATATTTCGGAGGTGAGTGTTGAAAAATAGAACTTACATTTTCCGTGAGGAAGACCTTTTTAGGAGTATGACTGCGTATTTTACGCTTTTGAGTGCAAAGGTCTTTTAAACATTTAGCATAAGCGGGAATTTGTTTTATAGCATCAAGGAAAGGAATATTTATTTTGACTTGTTTAAATACCTCGAGTATATCTTCCATTTTTGACCCTTTCTTGGGCAAATGCGACGGTCCCTCAACGTTCGGTGGATATGGCATTCTCGGAATATAATTCGTTGGGTCCGATTCTTTTTCTTTCTTATTTTGGCTCGCGTCCTCACCCTTCTTCGTATTAGAGTTGATATTCATATCTTTCACACTCTCATTCGGAATTTCTATTACCTCTTCCTCTCGTGTAGTCATCCTAGTTGATACGGCGTTTACTTGCTCATTCGACCCCTTAACCTCATATTGTCCCTTAGGGTTTTGAATTGTTTGACTAGGCAACGTCCCCTCATTTCTACGACTCACTACAGTAGCTAGTTGTCCCATTTGGGATTCAAGCTTCGCAATGGATTGTGTGTGTGAGTGCACTATTTGTGCTTGTGCCTGTACTTGCGTTTCAATAGTCTTAAGGGACACCAACACCTTTTCCTCAAAAACATTACTCCTGGTAGGATTCGAATTAGGAGGCGGGTGTTGGTATTGATTAGGTTGAAACTGAGGTCGATACGCATTAGGAAAATTAGTCGCCTCATTAGGGTTATTATTATTATTTTTCCACGAGAAGTTAGGATGGTTTCTCCATGGCGCATCCGGATTATTAGTAGTTGCATTATAATTATTTCGTGGGTTTTGTTGAATAGAATTAATGTGTTGCTCCACGAATTTCGGAAATTGACTCGCCGATGGACATGCAAGTATCGAATGTGAAGGATCAGAACATAATGCACAAATTTCATGAGCAGGTGGGGTTGTCGTTTGGTTCATTGTTAAAAGTCGGTCAAGTTTGTTAGATAGTTCTTTTATTTCAATTGACTGACTTGACTCGAACTTTACCTCCCTCTTAGGTTGTGAATGATATCCCTCGGAACGTACTGATACAGCCTGATGCATCGAATTCTCGCTTAACGTTTCAAAAATTTTCCAGGCCTCATCGGCGCTTTTGTGTAGGAATGTACCCGCACAAATAGCGTCGACAGTATTACGGACTGAAGGAATAAGTCCCTCGTAAAAGACCTGGACCAACTGCCACTTAGGAACCTGATGATGTGGACACGAACGTAATAATTCTTTAAATTTTTCCCACGTGTCGTAAAGTGATTCCCCATCTTGCATAACAAAGTTTGTTATGGATTTCCTTATCTGATTCGTACGCATAATAGGAAAAAACTTTTGTAAAAATGCGGTGTGTAAGTCTTCCCATGTTCTAATTGTGTTTGGCTCCAGTGATTGAAGCCAATATTTAGCTTTATCTTTTAATGAGAATGGAAAGAGCCGCAATTTTAATTCATCATCATTTAAGTTTTGAATTTTCAAAGTAGAACATATATCTTGAAAAATCTCCTAAGTGTTTATATGGATCTTCATTTAAACGGCCATGGAAAGATGGAAGTAGCGAGATGGTAGATGACTTTATCTCAAAGTGAGATGCCGTCGCCTCCGGTAAGTCGATACAAGTTTGTGGCGTGTAAGTTGTCGGAATAAAAATAATCTTTAAGTGGAGGAGGTGGTGGTATATTAGGATTATTCAAATTATTTCCGTTGTTATTTTGATTGTTATCGTTATTATTTCCAATGTCTGCCATTTTAATTGGTTCTATGTTATTAAAGCGTGGTTTTTTTAGTTTTTGAAGAGTACTACGTATTTCAGATTCAAATAAAGACATTGGTTTCGGTGTCAAATCGTCGTCTATTAAAAACCTTGTCCTAGAAGTTAAGTTTGAAGACTTGTTAAGTCTTAATGTACGTTCAAGTTCAGAGTCAAAAGGTTTTAATTCCGATTTATTTGAACGTGTACCTAACATAAACTAAAAGAAAGTAAACTAAAAACAAAAACTGACTCAACTAAAAAAAACAAATAGCAATCACGCAACTAAGATAACAAGCACTCAACTACTGTGATGCATGAATATTATCCTGTAATGCAATGACCGCGTCAAGCCCAGCGCCCCGGGTTTCCTAGCTAATGCAGTGCAATTATCCCTAAACTAATGCAAATAGTGCGTCACAGTGCCCTGACTTACAGTGGTTTAAAGCGAGTTTCACAAGAAGCAATTTATTTTACTTTATTTATATTTTTATTTGCGTAAGCTCCTTTGATGTAATTAGCTGCTCCACTCGGAAACGTTGACTACAAAATAAAAGAACAAGTTAGTAACTCAAAATAAAACGAAAAATAAGAAAAGAAAACCTAATCTAATATTTACGAATTAACTAAACTAAGATTATAAAACTAAAGGTAGTAATGCAATCCCCGGCAACGGCGCCAAAAATTGATGTTGTCAATATCAAGATATAAAAAGTATTCTTTACTTTTCTAAAGATTTGTAGTGTGAAAGTAAAGGTCGAACCCACAGAGATTGATTACTACAGCGACTTAATTTTAAAACCTAAATTTAGTTAATTAAGAAAACGGATTTGATTTTGATTTAATTAAACTAATAACAATAAAAGTAAATGTAAACTATGAAAGCAATTAAAAGTGTTTTTTAATGAATGTTTAAGGGAACCTAGGATTACAAATCCGCCACTAGCTTCATAATAAGGATATTTATGAATTACTTTAGCTTATTACGTTGGATGAATATGGGAAATTGTAGCTACAAGCCCAATTCCTCCGACAAGAAGATAATCATGGTTCAAGCACCAACATAATCCATCTTCGGGTAGCACGAATTATCTCACACTAAACTAGGGTTGTGATCTAATCCGTCTAACCTAGGCATGGACTATTCGGATACTTGATAGCACGAATCAATAAAGCACCATCACATGTAAACAATCTAAACAAGCACAACAAGAATAGATCGTTGAGCACATCACAGTCAAAATAGATCTAAGACAAGAATAAATTCTGAAAGCAATGATTTAATCAATGTAAGTACAATTTATTTATAAAAATCCTCTAAACATGTGACTGTCATCCATACATAATAAAACTAAAATAAAAACATAAATAAAACCCTATTATTCATCTAGGGCTTCATTGAAACCCTAGATCTATGATCTAGCCGTCCATGGAAGTAGTAGATAGCAAGAGGTTGATGGAGGAGGCCATGGAAACCCTTGGTCTTCTTCTTCTTCTCCTTGCTTCCCTCTCTTCAATGGCTGGAAGTATGGTTGTAGAATATGTATGTATGGGTGTGTAACCCTTAAAATGAAGTAAAATAGAGTATATATAGATTTACAACAAGTTTTGGAAGCCTTTACAACTCGAAACGGACTGAAACTGATGTAATTTACAATCTGGACGTCATTCTGCAGTTTTGTTTGCACAGGAGTCTTCAGTATACTGAAATACGCAACATTGGTTTTTACCCATATCGCGCGAGCGGGTCGCGCGAGCGCGACATTTGGCATCTCGCGCGCGCGGATCGCGCGAGCGATTCTGGGTTCTCGCGCGAGCGGATCACGCGAGCGATTCTCGGATTTCGCGGGCGCGGCTCGCGCGCGCGACTTGGCTTTTTCAGCTTCTTCCTTTCTGACTTTTCACCCTGTTTAGCCTGATATACTTGATTTCTTCCAAAACCTGTCATAAAATAGAAAACGAAGTAAAAATATACAAAAACAGGATAAAAAGGTACTAACAAATGCTCGTTAAGGCGTATAAATAGGATTAGTTCTCTCCCGATCAACAAGTGAAGTCTCGTGAGGGTTCTCATCAATAAGTCACCCACAACCATCTTTATTAACTTGTACTAGAAAATTTTGTTAAAAACAAAAAAACATGACATTTAATACTCCTTATTATAAAACAATGATTTGAAATAGAATAACGAACAAGAAGAAACATGATCAAATGTCCACCAACATCAGGAAAACCAATCCCAAGCACATGCATCGTAAAAATCAATAGAGTTTCTCATAATTTTGCACGTGTGTGATGTGGTAGCCAAATGAACACGCGCATGTCATGAACTTGGAATATAATTCATATAACCATCCAACTGTGCTTCGACTACGAATCTCACCATGTTAATTACACTCTCAAATGAAACACTTAGAAATAGGTGTAATTTCTCTATTATATGGGAGCAAAGGAAATATGTTTTTAAAATGAGGAATGCTCACATATGACTCAAAAAAGACGCATGACACAAAAGAACAATAGTCTCATGGATAGGACGCCAACAGTCAAGAAAAATTAATCGTTACCATGTTTCAATCTCCCTCCCATCGTTTACATATCCAAACCATGTTTTCTTGAATCAAATAGGACTTTTCAAAGGTTATAATGTGGCTTAGCAATGAAAAAGGATAGAATGGATTCATTAGGTAGTTTTCAGAATGGCATTGTAAGGCATGTTCGATTTCTTTCATTCTCTCTTCTACCAATTTCATCTTTTCATTCTCTTCTTTCATTTTTTTCAACCTTTTGTTTTTTTTCCTTTCTTTTTCCTTTTTGTTGCTTTTGAATAATTATTCATCGAATACAAGGCAACTACCCCAAACATTATCTTATTTTCTTCTTCTCAATCACACATCGCCTTAACAACACTAAAAGTTGATGACTCTCTCAGTGGTGAACTCCAAGTTGGTCAAGTTGGAGTAAAAACAGGATAATGGTGATTAAAGAAAAAGAAGGTATTTTAATGGCTCAAAGGGCGAACTAAGGAACTTTTATCATTGATCGGTCAGTAGTAAACAAAGAAGGCCTAAAATCATGTCCTATGCTTATATGGTTCTTCAACATTCACAACGGAAGATTATTTAGCATGGTAGTAAATATTTTAACTTGACTATCAACCAAGACAAGAATAATGGGACTAAACAACAAATTAATGCGATATTTCAATGAAATTTGACAAACACAATGTATTTATAACCCTCTAAAAAGAAAAGATAGGCTCAAAAGCTCACTGAGTTAAGTCTCCACCATGTGTTATCTAGAAATCCGAATCATATTATAGTTCACATCCAACATGCATTCAAGTGATTACGTGTAGTGCATAGTTTTGTGTGCAAATCTATGATATAAACTTTCGATTAGAACAATACATAACCTAAAATGTCACATCATGACTTTAGCAAATATTTAATCACATCTTCTCGTGTTTACCATTCTATAATAATCCAAGTTATCTAACAAGAAGTATCGAGTTAAGATTGCAAAAACATAGGTAACATCATTTCTTTAAGCACAAGTTTCGTGAATTTTTGAATTTTTTGAATTTTTTGAATTTTGGCATAATAATGTGCATGTGCATACCCCCAAACCTAAACCTTTCATTGTCTGCAATGAAACGATAAAACTAAATAAAGGAGAGTATAAAATGAAAGAACGATATTACCTCGATCTTGGTAATCACAAATAGGTAAACGTATAATAATAAGAAAGTTCAAACATACTCCAAATGGAGACACTCATCCACCTTTAATACTGAACAAAAGAAAACTAAACAAACAAATGAATAATAAAAGCTAAAAGAAATAAATAAAAACTAAACTGAAACTAAAACTAAAACTGAAAAACTGTAAAGGAAATAAATAAAAACAAAAACAAAACAGAACGATGAAAACAAAGATAGACTCAATCTACAAGAACTGAAAAGAATAACAAAAAAGAAAAACAACTAGTCCGTTTTAGGCAAGAGAATGTAAAAGAACAAAGAGAAAAACCCAAAATTCCCTACCTCGCGCGAGCGGGCCGCGCGAGCGACCCTTGCTCGTGCGAATTCCTCCGCGAGGTAAAGTTGAGGCTTGTTTTATGAATTTTAAAGAAAAATTTCTAAGTCCCCAGATTGCGCGAGCAGACCGTGCGAGTGAGGCCCTCGCGCGTGCGATTTTAGGCGCCAGTAGATACTGAGGCTATATAAAAAAAATGTTGGAAAAATTTTCTCTAAGGGGCAATCTTGCGCTAGCGGGCCGCGCGCGTGACTTGGTCTTTTTCCTCTTTTTCTTTATATAAATGTAAATAAGCTTAAAATAAATTAATCCCGACCCCCAAACCTATCCAAAATGACCAAAACAGACTCAAAATAACCCAAAAATGACCATAAATGCTCAAAAATAAGAGAAACGGACGAAATAAAAGCTTGGGTTGCCTCCCAAGAAGTGCTATCTTTTACGTCTTTAGCTAGACCGTTCTAGCTCAAGATTTATGGAGACCGTAACTCAGACTTTGTATCCCTAAGGATATCAGGAAGAGCCCAGTGGTAAGTAGAAATAATGTCACTATGAAATAATTCAATCGACGGTTCTCCCTCATTATGTTTAAATCTATTACGCACCTTCCGAGTAAATTCTTCATTCGGATCTAGATTAGTCGAATTCGACTACTCATTACCCATTAAATTATTCTTCTCACTCACAGATAGTACGTTATTCGGTTCAATTGTTCGACTAACCTCATACTCTGCCTCATATAGGTAATCTTCGTCCTTGGGAGGTTGATCAATAGTTTTAAAAACGTTCAATTTTAAATTCATGTTCCCAAACAACACTTTCATTACCCCCGTTCAATAGTTGACACGACCGTTAGCCGTGGCTAAGAACGGACGACCTAGAATGACAGGAGTGTGTTTCCTAGCATCTAGCACAGGTTCAGTGTCAAGGACCATAAAATCAACTGGATAATAACATTTATCAACTTTAACTAGGACATCTTCGACGATTCGTTTAGGTATTTTAATAGAATGATCCGCTAATTTTATAGTAGCGGCCGTAGGTTTAAGTTCACCTAGTCCTAATTGTTTATAGACGTGATAAGTTAAGAGGTTAACACTATCTCCTAAGTCAAGGAGAGCCCAATGAACGATAGTGTCACCTATGACACATGAAATTGTAGGCGTGCCCGGATCTTTATATTTCGGAGTAGTATGTTGGAATATTGAGCTTACTTTTTCTGTGAGGAAGACCTTTTTTGGAGTATGACTACACAATTAACTTGCGCTTTTGCGTGCATAGGTCTTTTAGACATTTAGCGTAAGCGGGAATTTGCTTTATAGCATCGAGGAATGGGATATTGATTTTCACTTGTTTAAATACCTCGAGTATATCTTCAATTTTTTGATTTTTTCTTAGAAAAATTTGACAGTTCCTCAACATTTGGTGGAAAAGGCATTTTTGGAATATAATCAGTTGGGACCGTTTCATCTTCTTTCCTAATTTGATTCGTGTCCTCACCCTTCTCTTTGTTCGAATTAATTTTCCCATCTTTCCCACTCTCTTTTGGAATCTCAACAACTTCCTCATCTTGAGTAGTTGTCCTAGTTGAAACAGCGTTCACTTGCTCACTCGACCCCCCATTCTCGTATTGACCTTTACGTTTTTGAATAGGTTGACTTGGCAACTTACTCTCGGTTAAATAGTTTAATGTATTAACTACTTGTCCCATTTGGGACTCCAACTTTGCGATAGACTGTGTGTGAGAATGTACTAACTGGACTACTAAACCAAAACTTTCAAGTAAAGCCAACACTTTCTCCTCAAATGTATTATTACGTGGACGTGGACATGGATGAGACAAAGGGTTGGGTTGTGTATATTGATTTTGTTGAAATTGGGCTCGGTAAGTATTAGGAAAATTATTTGGCATAGGATTATAATTATTTCGTGGGAATTGTTGAATAGAGTTAATATGTTGCTCCACAAATTCTGGATATTGAGATGCAGAAGGACATGCGAAGATATTATGAGACGGTTCAAAGCATAATGCACATACTTTGGAAGAAGGTGGAGTGGACCTATTTCCCATCCTCATAAGTTGGTCAAGTTTTCTATTTAATTCTTGTATTTCAATTGACTAACTCGACTCGACTTTCACCTCTCGTTTAGGTTGAAGGTACCCCTCAGAATGTACTGACACAGCCTGGTGCATCAAATTCTCGCTTAACGTTTCAAAAAAATTTCATGCCTTGTCGACGCTTTTGTGTCGGATGGTACCCACACAAACAACATCGACTGTATTACGAACCGAGGGGACAAGTCCCTCATAAAAGACCTGCACCAGTTGCCACTTGGGAACTTGATGATGTGGGCAAGAGCGCAACAATTCTTTAAATTGTTCCCAAGTGTCATAGAGTGTTTCCCCATCTTGCATCACAAAGTTTGTTATTGATTTTCTTATCTGATTAGTTCTTGTGATTGGGAAAAACTTTTGGAAAAATGCGGTATGTAGTGCTTCCCATGTCTTAATCGTGTTTGGCTCAATAGATTGAAGTCAATATTTTGCTTTATCTTTTAAGGAGAATGGGAAGAGACGCATTTTTAATTCATCATTAGTTAGGTGTTGAATTTTTAATGTAGAGCATATATCTTGGAAATCACCTAATTGCTGATAAGGGTCTTCATTAATACGGCCATGGAATGAAGGAAGTAGCACGATGGTAGATGACTTTATCTCAAAGTGAGATGTCATCACCTCCGGTAATTCAATACTTGCCTGTGGCGTATAGGCCGTAGGAATAAAATAGTTTTTAAGCGGAGGGGGTTGAGGTATGCTAGGGTTATTTTCATTATTTTTGTTTTGCCCGTTGTTTCTGTTGTTTTGAAGGTCAGCCATTGGAATAGGTCCAATGATATTGACGCGTGGTTTCTTTATCAGTTTACGGGTACTTCATATTTCAGACTCAAATAACGACGACGGCTTAGGTGTCAATTCGTCGTATATCAACCGAGCTCTAGAAGCTTGGGTTGAGGACCTACTAACTCTTAGGGTACGTTCAAGTTCAAGATCAATAGAATGTAAAGTAGGTTTACTTGACCGCGTACCAAACATAAACTAAACTAAAAAAAATGACACAAATATAAAGACTGACTCAAAAATTACAAAAAACAATCAAGCAAATAATCAAGCACACAAGCACACAGTACTACTATGATGCATGTAATTATCCTTTATGTAGTGATTCGCGTCAAAGCCCAGCGCCACGGGTTTCCTAGCTAATGCAGTGCTCACTCCACACCTAACCTAATGCAAGTAATTGCGTCTCAGCACCCTGACTTACAGTGGATTGATTCAAAATTCAAAGGAAGTGATTTAAATTTTTTTTTTTCGCGTAAGCTTCGTTGATGTGCTAAGCTTTTCAACTCCGACACGCTTGAATTTGATGACTTGAGAAACTACAAAACAAAAAGAAAAGTTTGCAACTAAAACGAAAAATAAGAAAAGGAAAACCTAAACTAATATTTACGAATTAACTAAACTAAGATTCTAAAACTAATTGGCTAAAATATTACAATCCTCGGTAACGACGCCAAAAATTGATCTTGTCAAAATCAAGATATAAAAAGTATGCTTTACTTATGCTTTACTTTTCTAAGGATTTGTAGTGTGAAAGTAAAGATCGAACCCACAAAGATTGATTCACTAAAGCACTTTAATTTTAAAACCTAAATTTAGCTAATTAAGGAAACGGATTTTGATTTGAATTATATTAAACTAATAACAATAAAAATAAATCTAAATTATGAAAGCAATTAAAAGTTGTTTGTTTTAAACGATATTTAAAGTGAACCTAGGATTGCAAATCTACCAATAGCTTCATAGTAAGGATATTTATGCATTCAATTAGCTTATTAAGTTGGATGATAATGGGGAATTGTAGCTACAAGCCCAATTCCTTCGTCAAGAAGATAACTACAATTCAAACACCAACATAATTCATCTGCGTTTAGCACGGATTATCTCACACTAAACTAGGGTTGCAACACAGTTCGTCTACCCTAGGCATGAACTAGTCGGATACTTGATATCACAATTCACTAAAGCACTATTACATGTAACTAATCCATACAAGCACAGTAAATATAGATCATTGAGCACATCACATTCAAAGTAGATCTAAGATAAAAATAAACTTTGAAAGCAATGATTTAATCAATAGAAGTACGATTTTATTATTAAAAATCCTAAAAACATGTAACTGTCATCCATACATAATAAAACTAAAATAAAAACATAAATAACTCCCTATTACTCGACTAGGGTTTCATTGAAACCCTAGATATCTAGGTTTAGTTGTCCATGGAAGTGATGGATGGCAAGAGGTTGATGGAGGAGGCCATGGAAATCCTTGGTCTTCTTCTTCTTCTCCTTGCTTCCCTCCCTTCAATGGCTGACCTTCAATGGTTGAAAGTATGGTTGTAAAATAATGTCCAACCCTATAATTGAGTTAATTTAGGGTATATATAATTTTGTAGCAAGTTTGGGAGCTTTCCTAAGCCAATTCGCACTAAAACTACTGTATTTCCTTTTCTAGACATAATTGAGCAGTTTCGTTCGCGTAGGAGTCTTCAGTACACTGAAATACGCATTTTCACTTTTTTGCATAGGATGTGCGAGCAGGTCACGCGAGCACGATTCTGGGGTCTCGGGTCTCGTGTGAGCGGGTCACACGGGCGAGGTGCGACTTTGTCACGCGAGCGGGCCACTCGTGCGAGGTGGCTTTTTCTGCTTCTTTCAGCTTCTTTTCACTGCTTGTTTAGCATGGATTCTTGATTTCTTCCAAAACCTGCTCTAAAATAGAAATCGAAATAAAAATACAATAAAACAGGATAAAAATGGCTAATAAATGTGAATTAGGGCGTGCAATTAGGATTTGTTCTCTCGCGATCAATCACCAAGTGGTGTCCCTAAATCTTAAACAGCCCAATTCTATGAACTTGAGAACCCTTGAGGATGCAAAAGAAGCATGTGCGTTGCTATTAAAGTGTGATGTTGAGAAAGGTAAATTGATTTGTGTTTTATTTTCCCAAAATATCCCAGTCTTTTATACTAAATACCCACAATACCCTTGGTCTAGTTTAAGAATACTCCCTTTGCCATTCTAATAGTAAGTGATGTTGTGCTTTTTGGAATACTTGGTTCATATAATAGTTCATGAAGATGCCAAAAATCAGTATCAGAATAGAGAAAGATAGACGATAGAAATTTGTATGTGGTTCGGCCCCATTAACTAGGTGACCTACATCCACGGGTATGTCGGAGCACTTATACTAACCAAGGTTTTTAAAATCCGAATCCTACGTGGGATTGTTTTGGTGTTAGTAAGATCGGGATCGTAGGATCGGATCAGGGATCGTAAGATCCTACAAAAACTCAGAAAATGGCATATAAATTTAAGTTTCAACACTTTAGAATGCCAGACAAAGTCATATAGTCCAACTTCAATTGCCATTATGCCATCACAATTCACAACACATTACACACAAACAAAGTAACCAATTTCATAATACAAAAATAATGCTCCATACTTCAAACTCAACACTCTGAGTTCACCACCACCACCTAAACAAAAGAAAAAAAGGCACAAAAGAAGCTAAAAAAGGTCATCATCATTCCCAAAATTCTCATACAAGTTGCCATCACCATCACCATCACCATCATCACTATCATTGTCACCTTCAACTTCATCTTCATCTTCATCATTGTTAGCCACTATGGCCTCACCAAAATTGTCATTAAGATCATCAACATCGATTAAAGTATTTAAGTTTTCATCTTCGTCCTCCTCACTGATTTCATGAATCTCCTCAACCTCTTGTGGTGTTACGTTAGAAGACACACCACCTAAATTGTATATGGATAAAGAGTAATTAAACAACAGAATATAAGGTTCCACAAAACTATGAAATATGGAAGTCAATATCCATAAACTACTAAGCAAAGTCCAAACTTAGTTGCTCTTCCTAGAGTCCTTGCGATAACTTCTACTTCATCCTCTTCATTAATATCACGCTGAGCACCTCTCTCAAGAACTCCTAGCCAATTACCATTTGTTGGAAGATCGGGGTCCTCTCTTTCTGTTATCCATTCATCATCCGAGGGAATATCATCTAAACAAATTGGATATGTGATGGCATGTCTATTCATGTTTCTTTCTCTCAGTTTCAAATTGTACAAGACAAAAACCAAGTCATTCAACCTTTGTTGGTGCAAACGGTTCCTCCTTTTTGAGTGCACCTAAATGAGAAATTACTAAAACATCTAGTGTGCATGACTAATTAACTATTGAAAAAACTAGTATGTAAGTATGTAACTTACCATCTCAAAGGCACTCCAATTACGCTCACACCCCGAAGAGCTACATGTTAAGCTTAGTATCCTAATTGCAAATTGCTGCAACTCGGGACATTGATCTCCATAAGATTTCCACCAATCAGCTGCATTAAATTTTAATTAAGAAATATAACTTGAAGAATTTAATTTGATAAGTGAATTTGTGACAACTTATAGACGATTAGACGGTGCACTAAAAATAAAAAAACTTAAAACTTGGAGATTTCTTAGTTCTTGTCATCACTGCATTATCCAAACCGAAAAGCCCTCTTGTATTGGTAAATGCATCCATTTGCAAATCTATTTTAACCCTATCCTCAACCCGAGGAACCATTCTAGCGAGGTAATCATATAGCCCAATTTTGACCTCTGCATCTGAATGAAAACTTGGACTATAGTGATATTGAGGATTAAAGTAATATCCTGTTGCATGTAAGAGATGATGTAGTTAAGATTCCCATCTTTTATCTATGATCTCCCATATATGCTCATAGCTGCAATGGTTTTATTTTAACCATAAAATTAGTCCTTATTGAATGATAAAATCTAAGGTGCACTAAAAAATGAATTAAATAAAATCTTTTACCTCTTCAGAATATTATTGAAGTTCTTTTAAATTTGCTCTTTAGCACGATCCATTGCCTCATAAATTAACCCCATCGCGGGCCTCTCATCAGAGTCTAGCAACCTAAGCACTTTGATTGGAGGTGTTGCAACCTTCAAACACACAATAACATTTTTCCAAAAATTACGATTATCCAAAATAGCATCTTCAACCTTTTTCCCTTTACTTGTGCTTGCAAATTTACTAGACCTCCATCTATTGGATGAATAAAGGGACATCATTGCACTTTTTTGCTCATTAAGGCGTTGTAAAGTCAAGTAAGAAGTAGCAAACCGTGTGACTATAGGCCTAATAAGCTCTTTACCTTTGGTGTGTTCCTTCATCCAATGATTGAGTAAAGTCCTCCCATAGATCTAAGTCACAACCCTTCTTGCCTTTGTAACTATTACACGATGGATTTAATTGTGCTTCTCAAGGTCCTCTAGAATTAAATCTATGCAGTGCACTGCACAAGGTGTCCAAAACAACATTTTCCTCTTCTCCATTAATATTTGACCTGCCGATTTATAATTAGAAGTATTATCAGTAACCACTTGCACAACATTCTCCTCCCTAACTTTCTCTACCACCTCATCTAACATCTCAAAAACATTTTGACCTATTTTGAAATGTTGGATGTATCCAATGAGGACAAGAAGATGGCTCCTGAGGGGCTATTCGCAAGAAAGTTGCATAAGGACCACCTTTTTTTGTCTGACCATCCATCCGACATAATGGTACAATCGGTCTTCTTCCACTGGTCTTCGAATCCCTCAAGCAAATTCAATGTTTCACTTTCTTCTTTCTTTAAGAAAGTCTCTCTAATATCATGCTAAGAAGGTGGCACAAGCCTTTTACCATAGTCCCCAATTTGTTTAATCTTGCACAATTGAACGGAATTGCACTCGTATAAAAGAATCTAGCTATGGTTTGACAAACTGTATTCCGCTCTTCTTTTTTAAACTTCTCCTTAATAGTCGTTTGACGTGCATTTTTCTTCATAACAAACTTATCCACTATTTGATTTTTGGGATGTCGAATTTCTTCTTCCTCTTGTGAGTCGTCACCAATGTCATAAAACTTCCGCTTCTTCTTAGTAGATTGTTCAGTTTGAGTTTGAAGAATTCCCACAAAACTTTGCTTGACCTCTTTCGGCACTTGTGGACAAGGTTTGACATTTATTTTAGTACAAGCCAAGTGATGTTTAAGTCGGTAAATTCCCCCGGAACGATTAATATTGCAAAACTTACACTTAACCTTCCTTGAATTAGAATCTACATCAATTCCATATTCTCATCCTGGGTCCAATCTTGAACCAGGTGCATTTTTGTTCTTCCCCTTCCCCTTCCCCTTCCCCTTCCCCTTCCCCCTTCCGAGAAATCGTGGAAGACATCAAAATCTAAACACTACAAGTAGCAAATAGTACATGCATTAGGACTTCAGAGTACATAGAAGTAGAACTAACAATGGAAAATAATAAGAACAAGAAGTGCAATCAGCCACTAAAGCCCACAACACATCTTACACTAAAGCCTACAGTTGAAGAAAAATGAAAAAGGGAAAAAAAATAAAAGAGAATGTCGAAGCTACCAGTCGAAGACAACCTACAAGTTGAAGAATCGAAGCTCCAAAACCCAGCCAAAGGTGTCGCACAGCCTCGAAATCACCAGTCGAAGGCTCTAGTTAAAGTCTCTGTGGAGGACAAAGGGTGTCGAAGCTTATTTGTAGTTGTTGCAAGTCGCAAGCCTTGGTTGTGGCTGTCGCAAAACTTGGTGTGGCTTTCGTAAGGCTTTTTCGTGGTTTATTGCTATGGTAGGGGTGAACGACAGGGATAAAAGCCCTAACAGGGGCTAGGCCGAAGTGAAAAGCCCACAAAAAAATGAAAATAGCCCAAATTTTGGATCGTTAAATTCGTATAACGATCCTCGATTTCATGATCCTAACGATCCCAATACGATACTGTAATGATCCTGTACTACTTATAATTTTGAATATGATTCGAATCAATTTATCAAAGTGGGATCGCAGGATCGTACGATCCTACGATCCGGATCGCAATTTTGATAACGTTGGTACTAACAGATCACCGACGGCCTTTGGTGAACTAATAAGGTGGGTGGTACTACCAGAGACCGACTAGGTATATGCCTATGGGTATAGGTGTATTGCAGTTCTATGTTATTAGAATGCGACCCCCCTTTAATGGGGGTGAGTGGTCTCTTTTATAGATGCAAGTGACCACTCGTACAAGGTAACTAGCTAATTTAGGAAACCTAATCTGATTACAAGTGATTCATAAAAATTAGGGAAGTTTCCTAAGTAGTTTAGGAAATAGCTTGTGTTTTCCATTAGTCTTCTAACTGAGTTAAAAAACTGCCTAGAACCTTGTAGAACAGGCCTCGGGGTAGGCCCAGGACTCGCCCACTAGGGGAAGAGTCTGCTTCATAGGCCTGAGCTATGAGCCCAGATCGGGCAGTCATAGGCCACTCAGCTCGGGATGGCTAAGTACCAAGCACCCACTCCGGATGACATGGCATTTCCTTGCTGAGGTGGCGGTAAGACCTTGACCTGATATTTCTGTACGTATCAACTGCCCCCATTTTCAAAGCTGATGTAATGCTTCATCGGATGAGGATTAAAAATAAGTAACCTCGGCAAACTGCTCGGGACCCTACCCGGGAGGTTATCCGGGATCGGACTCGCCGCCCTGGTTAGCTGGGGCCTTGATCGAATGGTAGCGTTGGGGACCCGGGGTTGGTTAATTGCCACATGTCAAGGGATGGTTGGTCTGGTAAGGGTCTAATGAGGTCGGTGCAGGCATAACCAAACAGTTGCATTGTAACTGAACCGTCACGTCATGCATTTAATGCATGCGCCTTTTGAGGTGACGCTTCACGTGCCCGAGGAGACGGCTATCAGGCAGTTTAGGCGGGAAAGCTTCCTGGCTGTTGGATCTGATCTGATCTGACCTGGACCGTTCACGCCTTGTATATAAGGGACACTTGTTCATTTCTTTCATTCTTACTGCCCTTAGACAGAGATTACTGAGCGGTTTGAGAGAAAAAGCTCCCAGTCAAGCTTCCCGAGCTCCTTTTCTGCTTTAATTCTTGTAAGTCCTCACTTCCCCAGTTTCAATTCACAGTTCTCTTCCTTCTCCACTTTTTTTTCTTTCTCGAGCAACTCTAGAGAGGACAAACCCACTAAGGCTTGTACGGGAGTGGGACTTCTTCTTCCTCAGGTTCACCTTTCTCCTTAGGTCATGTAACCCATCCTCTATGGTAGAGAGGTTGAATCGGTCGGGTTGTCCCATGGTAGTGTTGATCGAGTGTTACATCAACCTGAAAGCCCTGTACGACCTGCCCTATAGGCTTTTGGATTTTCCCCCCTTGTACCTTAGGCTTGGAGTCCCCGACCCCTACCTAGGCCGTGAATTATCCCCCTGTCCAGTCCCAGGAACCTTAGAGATGTACTACTCAGGTTTTGATTCCTCTTTTCGGTTAGAGGATGAACAATCGCGGTTTGGACCCCGAACGCAAGCCTGGATCTACCCTTTGCCACTCTGTCAGACCATCATGGTGAGGGTAGGATTTTGATCTGGCTGTCGGATGATGAGTTAGACTTGAAGGCCCCGGTGGCCTCCATCTCGCGGGGTTCAGGCGATGAAATACGGGGAGGTCCTGACCCCAAAGTGGCATTTACCTACAAATTTATTCCTTCTGTCTTGCGCGCCCAAGGCCTCAGCTGAATTAGGGATAGGTATGCCATTCCTGATGGTTGTTCCTTGATCGTATAGGCTGGCGGGCTCAGCTTTATCACCCAGGTTTTGTTACCTTGTACGAGGACTCCTTCATGGCCAGATTCTGCATTCCCCTTCACCCGGTCGCCCGGGACATCCTGATCTACCTCGGGATCGCCCCCCGGCCAGTTGACTTCGAATGGATGGAGGTTCTTCATGGGGTCTATCTCTCTCTGGCCCCAAGTCTTCGGGTATGAACTCACCCTCCAAGAGTTCTTGTAGACCCACCGACCGTTCCCCGTGCATGGGGAGGTTGGTTTCTTCTCTCTAGGGGCTCGGCAAGGGATAAAAATAATCGTCAACTACCCGAGCAACAATAAGGGTTCTTCCAAGTATCCACCCTCGGGCTCTATGAGTAGGTCCTAGGAATCCAGGTGAGGACTTCTTGGGCGGGGGAGTTGAGGAGTAAGCCTGCCCAACATTTCTCTTTTTGCTTTCCTTGGCCTTTGTGTGTAGTCATGTGGCTAACCATTTCGTGTTTTGCTTTATAGTGGGGTCAGCATACTCGCCGGGCATTCTCGAGGAGTGCCAAGCCAGGATCAGGCACTTGGCAAACTAGCCCACCAACATCTAGAACGTGCTAACCCGGATGGGAGATTTTAAGGCCTCCTACGATCCGGACCAGCCCATTAAAGCTCTTGTCTTTCCTCCAATCATCTCGAGTAAGTGTCTGGGGTGAGTTGTTCCGTCTTGGTCATTCTTCATTGCATTTTTTGGTGACTGACCACATGATCTTTTTCCCTTCGTAAAAATGGGCCCTAAGAGGGATTTAGAGCAGCTAAGGACTAGACAGGCTGCTGCAGCCACAACCTGGATGGCGGAGAGAGGGAAGAGGCCAGCTGCCAAAGCCTTGGGTAGTGAACATCTGTTCAGGCAGATAAGGCATGGGACAGCGCACCAGGAACCCGAAGGGACGTCGACTCCCCGCATGGTGGCGGTGGAGGAGACCTCTCCCCGGGCGGACTTACCATTTGGGACACTGCTGGGGGGTTGGCAGAGATCAGGGAGAGGGTCAGGCCGGGCCTTCTCCCAAGTCAGGTGGAGATGTGTGCAAACATGTCTCCCTAAGTCTTCCAGGGGTGGTTGTACAGCCTCTCCCACTTTGCGAGTACTTTTTCCACTTTGTTCTTCATTCTTTATTCACCCTATTTGCTTGGTGATTGACCGATTTATGCTTCTAGCAGGTCGGCTACATGGCTGTCGGAGCTGAATTCTTCCTGCCATCCCTGGCCGGAAGTGCCACCACTGCTGAAGCTACCTTGTCATAGGAGTGGGTGGCCTCTCAGGCCAAGGAGACTACCCTGGTCGTTGAGAAGGATATCGTCAAGGGCTTGGCCCTCGGCCTTGGTGCTATACAGGCGGAGTTAGCAGCTGCCTTGGCTGATCTGGAGGCTGCCCGGGGTAACCTGGCAGCGGTGGATGCTCGAGAGAAGGCCCTGGCTGGGGCAGCAGTGGCAGGGTCTACAAAGGAGGCCTTTGACAATGACGGCTTCTCTTAGGGCTACAAAGACCTGAAGAGAAGGCTAGCCCGGGACCACCCCGAGTGGGACATCTCATCCTACGAGGGGATAGACTCGGACTACTGGGACATGGGTTCCACCGCTGCCGAAGGTTCTACTGCTGGGGCTGGACCAGTTGAAGACGCTGCCCCGGGCGGGGGTACTCCTCTGGGTGGGGATGCTGCTCCAAGAGGGGAGGCTGCTCCGGGAGGCGAGGCTGGTGAGACCGAGGATGTGGTCGTGGTAGACGACTCTTAGCCTCTCTACCTGTCCTCTTTTTTTTGTTTATTTTTGGGAGGCTACTACAACTGCCCCCTAGGCTTTGTACATGTTTTTAATGTTTTAATGAAAAGGTCCTATGAGGCTGCCCTTTTACATCAACCACTTATTATTTTTATACTTGCCCAATTGTGATTGCTCGTGCTCGACCGGTTGTTAGTCATCCTGAAACCCTGCCATAGCAAAAAGCTTAGGACTGTGACCAGTGGAGAACACTTGGTCTTCTAGGGACCTGTATCTTATAGGTCGCGTTCGGTTAAGTGTAGGATTTAGCCTGTTCATTACCCGGACGGTTTCTCTGGGCACTATAGGTACTTAGGAATGTTCAGGAAATTCCAAGCCCTGTTAGTGGTCAGTGTGGTTTCCTATTTTAGCCCAGTCCCCTACCCCCCAAGCTTTTTGCTAAGGCGGTTGTTGGTAAGGGGAGTGACCGTAGGGAACCGACCTAGGACGTTGGTATTTGTAGGGTCTTTTTAAGCTTGCTATCATTAGCCACCTAGGGGGATCTGCCCCCATTGTCGGTCATGGAACTAAGCGAAGCCGATACCTCGGATGTGTCCCCATTGTCGGTCTTTTGTGCCTGGGGTGTGTTCCCTAGGTCTTTTTGTGCCTCGGGTGTGGTCCCGAGGTCTTTTTGTGCCTTGGGTGTGACCCCAAGGTCTTTTGTGCCTCGGGTGTGGTCCTGAGGACTTTTGTGCCTCGGGTGTGGTCCCGATGGCTTTTGTGCGTGGAATACTGGTAGGGAACATTTTTGCTGAAAAATAAAATTCCTTATTTCTTTTGAAAATTAAAATGGTTGTTCGAGAAGAGCTACAAATTTCCTAACCAATGTTAATCCATACTTCACTGAAAGTATTTGCGGAGGTGTTGCACGTTCCATGGGTGAGAGAGGTCTTGCATGTCTAGATGCTACAGCCAGTAGGTTCCCAGGCGGTTAACCCGGGAAACCAGATAGGGTCCTTCCCAATTTAACCCCAACTTTCCCTGACTTGGGACTTTGGTAGACTGGTTTACTGCTTTGAGGACTAGGTCTCCCACCTGGAAGCTGCGGTGCTTGACTTTGCTATTGTAGTACCGTAAGACCCGCTGCTTGTAAGCTGCTACTTTCAAATATCCCCGATCTTTTTTTCTTCCACCAGGTCGAGCTCCCCTCTAAGGGCTTCCTCATTGCCGGGCTTGCTATAATTCACCACCCGGTATGACGATAGTCCAAGTTCTATAGGGACCACTGCCTCGAAGCCATAGGTGAGAGAAAATGGTGTTTCTCTCATTACTGCTAGGGAGTGGTACGGTATGCCCACAGAAGGGTTGGTAGTTCTTCAGCCCAAAGTCCTTTGGCCTGTTCAAGCCTGGTTTTAATGGACTGTAAGATAGTTCGGTTTGTCACCTCGGCCTGGCCGTTGGCTTGAGGGTGCTCGGGAGAGGAATAGTGATTGGATACACCATAGCCTGAGCAGAACTATCTGAACACCAGGGTGTCAAACTACCTGTCATTGTCACTAACCAACACCCGGGGAATGCCGAACCTGCTGAGGATGTTCCTTTCGACGAAATTCTCCATCTTTTTCTTGGTGATTGTTGCCAAGGGCTCGGCTTCTGCCCACTTAGTGAAGTAGTCCATGACAATGATGGTGAATTTAACTTGACCCTTAGCCAATCTGACTATATCGGTGCCTCACTGGGCGAACGGCCAGGGACTAAAAATCGGGGTCTGGAGTTCTTTCGGGCTGTTAATCATAGGGGCATACCTTTAACACTTATCACACCGCTTGACATATTCTTGGGAATCCTGGGCCATTATTGACCAGTAATAGCCTTGAAGCAGGGCCTTACGGGAGAGTGCACGTCCTCCAACATGGTTCCTACACACTCCCTTATGTATTTCGTACAGGATTCCTTGACTTGAGCAGGATGAAAGCATTGGAGATAGGGGATAGAGAACCCTCTTTCATAGAGCACACCGTCGATGAGATGGTATCGAACCGCCCGGTATTTGACCCGACGGGCTTCATCTTTCCCGTTTGGCAAAACACCAATTTTGAGGAACATCATGATTGGATCCATCCAGCTGGGCCCTGAGTCGACCGGGTCAACCTCGACTCCCCTTGAGTCGAAGACACTGGGCTCGGGTAAGTACTCTACCCTTATCCTGGGTAAGTCTGACTTTGAAGATGAGGCGAGGCGGGCTAACCGGTCGGCCCTTGTGTTTTCTTCTTTCGGGATCTGTCTAACTGAGAAACCTTCAAACTGTTTGCCAACTAACTGAACCTGGGCTAGATAGGCTACCATACAGTCTTTTCGAGCCTCATACTCCTGATTGACCTGATTGACCACAAGCTGGGAGTCACTATATCCTTAGATTTGTTGTGCGCCCATCGAGTTGGCTAACTGCAACCTGGCCAATAGGGCTTCATATTCGGCTTTGTTGTTTGAGGTCTGGAACCCAAACCTTAGTGCGTATTCCAGTTGGATCCCATCAGATGTGATCAGGATGATTCCCGCCTCACTGTGTTCTTTGTTAGATGACCTGTCCACATAGAGTACCCAGGTCGAGATATCAGGTTACAGACCGGGCGGCAGTTCAGGCGATGTGAGCTCCTCGACAGGATCTTCCTGGTATGTGAAATCTACAAAAAAATCTACCACAGCCTGTCCTTTGATCACCATTCGGGGCTTGTACACCACTTCAAATTCCTCTAACTCCAACACCCACATAATGAGCCTCTCGAACGTTTCAGGTCGGCTGAGAATTCGGCACAGTGGCTAATCCGTGAGTACCACAATGACATGGGCCTGAAAAAATGGACAGAGTCTCCAGGCAGAGGTGATAAGAGCAAAGTCGAGATTTTTTGATGCGGAAGTATTGGCTTTCCGTGCCTTGGAGTGCCTGGTTTGTATAATAGACCTGGAACTGTATCCCGTGCTCCTCTCGGATAAGTGCCGATCTTCCTGTTGATGGTGACACTGTTAGGTATAAGTATAGTTCCTCCTTGGGTATGGGCGTGAAGAGTAGAGGAGGCGATGCCAGGTACTTCATGAGGTCCTGAAATGCCTCTTCATACTCTTCTGACCACTGGAAGGCCTTGTGGAGTATTTTAAAGAATGGCAGACACCGATCGGTAGCTCGAGACACGAACCTATTCAGTGCGGCCACTCGTCTGGCCAAGCTCTGCACTTCTTTGGTTGACCTGGGCGACCGCATATTGATGATTGCCTAGAATTTTGCCTGCTGACCAGGTGTCCAAGGAATTTCCCAGACGAGACTCCGAACGTACACTTGGCCGGGTTTAACTTCATTTGGAATTTTTTTAAGGTACTGAAGGCTCCTGTCAAGTGCTCAAGATGGTCAAACTCGTCCTGGCTTTTGACTAGCAAGTCGTCCATATATACCTCCATTGTTTTCCCCAGATCCTTGAACATGTGGTTAACCAAGCGATGATAAGTTGCCCCAGCGTGTTTGACGTCGAACGGCATCACCTTGTAACAGTACGTCCCCTAATCGGTGATGAAAGAAGTGTTCTCTTCATTGTCGGGATACATGTTGATCTGGTAGTACCCCGAGTAGGCGTCCATGAATGAGAGTAGTGAGTGGCCAGCCATGGAATTCACCAGGAGATCTATCCTCGATAGTGAGTAGCGATCCTTGGGATAGGCTTTGTTCAAATCAATGAAGTCTACACACATTCTCCACTTCCCATTACTCTTCTTGACCAATACTACGATGGCTAACCAATCGGGATACTGGACTTCCCTAATGGATTTTGCCTTGAGTAGTTTTTTGATTTCCTCATGCACAACATCCTGGGGGTCAATCCCAGGCATGTCTTCATGACACTAGGCGAAGACGTCCTGGCTCTCTCTCAAGAGCTGTATCAACTTTTCTCTGAGGCTCGGTTCTAGGGGAGTGCTAATACTGACAGACCAGTAGGAGACCTAGGGGTCCAGAATCACTTGCTCTAGTTCTTCTACTGGGCCCACTCCATCCCTCGTGTCCCTGGGATCCATCTCTTGAACGTTCAACGCTTCTGTGACTGCCTCTCTGCGCAGGGAGTTGACATAACAGCTCCGAGCAGTTGCTTGATCTCCACGCAAGCTCCCGGGTCACTGAGGGGTTGGGAACTTGATTGTCAGGCTGTAGATTGACACTACCACCTTGGCTTTATTGAGCATTGGCCTCCCTAGGATGACGTTATAGGAGGATGGGACTTCTACCACCACAAAACTTGCAAGTATGGAGATCTGTTGGGGGTAGGTCCCCATGAGAATCAGTAATTCAATCATTCTGAGCAGTTGCGTACTGGATACGTTGAACCCTACCAAGGGAGTAGCCACCAGTCGGATCCGGTCCCTTGACATCCTGAACTGATCAAATGTTGAGGCAAATAGAATGTTCGAAGAACTACTAGTGTTCACCATCACTCTCTTTACCAGATAATTGGCTATGGATAGCGTCACCACCAGTGGATCATTGTGGGGGCAATGTAGTTCCTTTACGTCATCAGACGAGAATGTCAACACATCGATTAGTGAAGAACTGGCTGGTTGGACATGTAGGATATCCGCTCGGGATGCCCGAGCATGCCTTTTCCTGGCCGACTATGAGTCCCCTCCACTCGATGTTCCTTCAGAAATCACGTAGATTTGATCGAGGGGTTGTTACTACTAGGGGGCTTGGTCATCCCACAGTGGTCGTCTGTCTGGGGTGACAAACTCGTCAAGGTGACCTTGCTCGAGGAGCTTCTTAATGGCAATCTTGATTTGAAGCAGTCCTCGGTATCGTGGCCGTGGTCCCGGTGGTAACGACAGAACTTGTCCCGGTGGTACGACAGAACTTGTCCCGGTTACTCTTCTCTGGCGGGCTTTTCAACTTTGTTGGCTATTTGAGCAGCCTTTATGCTTCTACCGTAACCATGACCTCGTGGATAGGTCAGGAGAGCAGTGTGAATGTGACCGGGGCTTGATCCCAACCTCTTCAGGGCTGATCCCACTTCGGCTTCTTTCCTGAGGACTTTTCAGAGCCTCCACATTTCCTCTTTGGCTTCTGGGAACCGTCCTCCGCTTGACTTGCACGTTTGGACTTCAGAAAATCCACAGTATCAATATACTTTCCCACCCTTGCCATGAGTTCTACCAAAGTAGCCAACCAGTTATGGTGGAACGATATAGCTACTTTGGTGTTCTGAACTCCTGAGCAGAAGGCGTTGATCACAACCGCCTCGTTTAGGTCGTGGCTGAAGCTTCTACTGGTTGAACTGATCAACGTAGTCCTTTAAGGATTCTCCTTTTCGAGCTTGACGATAAGTAACTGAGGTCTTGTTGTGGCCTACCGAGCATGCCCATGAATTAGCGAACAAAGAGCTTATTGAGTTCCTTAAAGTCGTTGACCGAGCTAGGCTTCAAGGAGTGGAACCACTATACTATAGGGCCCCTCAAAGTGCTTGGAAAGGCCAAGAAGTGTAGCTCATCGGCATTGGTTGCCAGTGCTATCTGAGCTTTGTATGTTCTGACATGATCCACCAGGCTCCCCGAGCCATCATACGAGTCGAGGTGAGGCTATTTAAACTTACACAGAATAGCGTACCCCATCACCCGTTCAGTAAATGGCGATTCAGTCTCCATGTTGGTGTGGTGGTGTCCTGGCTTCTTCAATTTCTTGATCTATTTCTCCAGGTCATTGATCCAAGCCTCCACGCCTTCCCGATTGGCCTGTCGCTCTAAATCTTTATGGTAGGTCAAGTTGGACGAAGAGGCCTCCTCCTCAAAGTGTGCTGTCCTCAGGGGCAGGGCTTGGCTACGACTATGGTTAATCATGTGCCTCAGATCGGTCCGGCTCTTGGCCGGATGGTCCTAGGCTAATTCTCGAGTCTATTGCTCTTACCCGTCCCCTCTAGCAGCGCGTCTATTATTGATGATATACCTGGCATCTCCATATAGGATCTCGACCACACTCATCATTCCCAGGTTTTCCAGCTGCTTGAGAGGCCAATGGGTTGCGAGCGCTTCATCGGACGGGCTCGGGCACACGAACGTGGTTGTCGTTCGCATCCCGAACCAAGGTTTGCTGAGGTTGGTCCTGTCGGGCTAGCAAAGCCTCGATCTACTGCTGAGTTTGGCGCTGGCTCTCTAGAAGTTCAGCCAGTGCCTCGGTAACCTACTCAGGCCTCAGGGGTCATAGGAACAGCGGACTGGTCGACCGCCACATCCTCCTGATTCGTTGGCTAAGTGGCCTTCTTATTCTTTGGTGTCATGGCTATTAGCTAAGAGATTTGTTCTTTTGAGAAATCTTGTCGATTCCCACAGACGGCGCCAAGCTGGTGATGCCAAAAATCAGTATAAGAATAGAGAAAGATAGACGATAGAAATTTATATGTGGTTCAACCCCGTTAACTAGGTGACCTACGTCCACGGGTGTGTTGGAGCACTTATACTAACAGATCACCGTCGGCCTTTGGTGAACCAACAAGGTGGCCAGTACTACCAGAGACCGACCCGGTATATGCGTATGGGTATAGATGTGTTATAGTTCTATGATATTAGAATGTGATCCCCCTTTAATGGGGTTGAGTGGTCTCTTTTATAGATGCAAGAGACCACTCGTACAAGGTAACTAGCTGATTTAGGAAACCTAATCTTATTACAAGTGATTGGCATAAATTAGGGAAGTTTCCTAAGCGGTTTAGGAAACAGCTTGCGTTTTCCATTAGTCTTCTGACTGAGTTAGGAAACTGCTTGGAACCTTGAAGAGCAAGCCTCAGGGCAGGCTCGGGGCTCGTCCACTGGGGGATGAGTCTGCTTTGTAGGCCCGAGCTGTGAGCCCAGACCGGGCAGTTATAGGCCACTCAGCCCAGGATGGCTGAGTACCAAGCGCCCACTTCGAATGATGTGGCATTTTCCTTGCTGAGGTGGTGGTAAGACCTTGACCAGATATTTCTGTACGTATCAGTTCATATCAATTTTGAATTTATATTTATGATATGCTTTAAGTTCATTGGCTTGGGTCCATTAGCCCCTGAGGAAAATTTTTTTTGGGCATAAATATTTTTATATAAAAATTTATGTATCAAAAAATTACTTTTTGCTCTGTGAGATTTTTATGCCGTTTTGAGAGTTAAGTGATTTTGTGCTTGCAACCAGGGGCGGATCTAGAAAAATAATATAGGGGGGCTTAACAGAGGTTTGTTCGGGGGTTCGGGGGCAGCGCCCCCGAAAAAATTTTTTTTGGACCTATTTATACGTATTTTGTGTAGATGATATAAATTAATGCTAAAAAAAATTAACCCAAAAACATAGGAGGGAGGAGGGATTTTATAATTAGCACAAAAATAAAAGAGAAAGGGGGCTTAGTATGACAATTTTATAATATTAGGGGGGGCTAATTGTATTTTTTAGGGGGGGCTAATTGTAAATTTTTTTTTTTTTAGTGCAAGTGTACAATTTTTTCAAAATCTAGGGGGGGGCTTGAGCCCCTCCTTGTACCTCTTTACATCCGCCCCTGCTTGTAACTCCTTCTCAAGAACAAGGTAGATTTCATTGTCTAAGTGCAACTCCTTCTCAAGAACAAGGTAGGTTTCCTATATGTAGGATTAGAGATACTACCAATTAATCTTGTGTTGTTTCCTTTCTTACATGAATATTTATTTGATTAGTTTCTTATTAAATGTTTAGTTGATTACTTGTTTAACTTAAATGCTAAATGAGTTGCCATTGTTTAAATTACTTCTCATTGTTAGTAAATTCTTTAATGCCTAATATAATGCTTATGTTCTACATAAATTTCTAGATTTTTCCTTGATGGATACTATGACTCATCTTACTTCATCATATTGAAATAATAGAAATTACATTGTCAAGGCATAATCATGAGAAGCATTTGATATTAGCCAAGTCGGCAATTCACGCATCACTTAGGCTTGGGACTTGTATAGTCTTTGAAATCCTCTTTGTTGGAGGATGTTAATTTTTTGGAAATTCCAGAGGTGGGTGTGAAGTGAGAAATGGTTGTTTGAGCCTTAAAACATTCGAAAACGTCAATCTTATTCAACCAGCTATCGAAGATTGGAATGCTACATTCACGTGAGAATGGCTTACCATCCAGAGTTGAGAGCGACTGGTTTTAGGACTCGTATTGTCATCATTGCATAATCGGCCTTTCGGCTAATTGCATTGCCACGGTGGCAAATCATTGCACCGCATATCTTAGCATGATTTTAGTAGTAGTAGTACATTTTTACAATGTTTTCTACTATACCGTCATGCTTAATGAATCTATGAAACAATTTATTTCAGGTGAAGTCGACAAGGGCAAGGCCTAGGAGTAGTTGATTTGATATACTCTTTTGAAGATGTCCCTTGGGGAGTCTTGTGTAGGGGAATCTTGTGTTGAAACTAACTTCTTATATTGTAGATGGATAGAAGGGATTTGTAATAGATGTGATTTTATGCATAGACATTGATTCGATTACTAAGCTTACTTGTAACTTACCTTTTCTTTTGTATGTATTCGATTCGTGTATATCGATATCATAGAAGTTGTAATTGGGCACATGTTTAGCCCTTGCTTTATAACTCTTCCTTTTGGACTTAGATGATTTTGTTTATTCGGGGATCCTTGTGATTTTCCCCTTTTTAATCTTGAACTTGCTAGATGGGATCCTCTTGTTGATTTATGTTCTTAACACATATTAGTCTTTCCATGCCTTTGACACTTATGAGTTTCTAGGTGTTCTTGGGTTTAGGTTCTGCAAGGTACCCCTTCGACTGGTCTAATGGGACCATTCGACCGGTCGAAAAGGTACACTGCAAGCAACCTTTTGGGCAGAGGGGCATTCCACCATTTGCGTGTTCTACAATGTTGTCAATCGGGACCTTTTAAAGAGGTTAAACGAAAAGAGAGACCAATTTAATGGAAAGCATATTGAAGGCATGTTGCCTGTTGGCTTTGTGAATCCTATTCTGGTTTGGGCTTGGGGGTTCGGGGGACCAGGTGATTTGCGTTGATGTAACCCTAGTGGTATTTATATATATACGCTTTTTCCTGGCAGTCGTAGAGCTTAAGACAGATTGTATCCCTATTTTTGAATATAGTGAAACTGGTGTGAAAAAGATGTGGATGTAGGCATTTTGGCCGAACCACAGGGTAAATCGTTGTGTCGTTTCCTTTTGTTTTCTTGTTCTTGTGATTGCTTATTTTCTTGGTGTGTTAGCGTGTGTGTTTCTGGTCGATTTTCTCAACAAGGCCTACAGCAGGTGTGTTCCACATTTACTATTTCACAACTACATACAAAAACAAGTTTAGGCTAAGGGTGGGTGATGAAGATTAAGCTCAAGGGGAAATGTATATTCCAATTTCTTGAATAGAGGATTTTCCAAATGTCCATCCCCTTTAATGATGTAGCCTATGATTTGTATTTATGGAAGGGGCTGGGCTAATAAAGAAAATGGGTTGCATGCCCTAAATTATTCTAGATGGCTATGCAAAACCAGGGTAATTTGAGTAGTTGACATATCACCAAGCACTATCACCTCTAGTTTAAGAACAGGGTTGTAAACCGAAGAGGTTCTGATTTCAGTCCTTTGGGACTGTTTGGGAATGCTTAAACCTTTATCTGGTTTATACAAAAACCAGTATCGTGTTGATTTGATAAAGACCCAGTCCTTGGGTCATTTTAAGTCAAACATGGACTCCTGTGTAACCAAAAAGAAGCTACGTAAGCACTGAATCATTTAAAACCAGTTCTTTTCTGCACAACATAACTGGTTCTTGTAGTTCCAAACAAACTCAAAGCCAAGAATGAAAAACTTGAAACTCACATGATTCGAGGTGAAAAGTGCATATTTATAGCGTATTATATGATCTTTTATGCATACTTTTATCCCCAAAGTCCCTACATTTAGGTGCATTCTAATAACAATCTTATTTTTATTGTGTTAATGCTTAAATATATGTTTTTGCATTGTTTTATAGGTATTAGGATGTAAATCAATGAAGTGGAGCTAAAGAAAAGTGATTCTGGTGAAGAGAACAACATAAGCAGCTGAGCAAATGCCAATTTTGACAATGAAGACTTCCGATTTGGAAGTTTTTCCAGAGACATGAAATGTAGATCTTTGAGTTACGGTCGCGTGGCTGCAAATGGGAGGTCAATCCGAGGTCCGAGTAAAACGTTATGGCTATTCTCCCATCGGTGCTCAGAGCTGTCAAAATCAGAGAAGTTCAAGCGATTGAGGAGAGTTCAATCGATCGAACCTTCGATCGATCGAACTAAGCTCGATCGATCGAACCTCATATTCACCCAAAAGTTGCGTAAACTCTGCGGGAACCCTATATATAAGTCGTTTTGACACAAGACGAAGAGAGGACGCTCCAGAACGCGAAAAACAGCAGTTTAGGGTAGTTTTAGGGTAAGATTAGGAGTATATTAGGTTAGATTCTTGTTTTTCTTCCTCCTTTCCATTGATTTATTGAAGATTATTGAAGATTAAAGTTTAGTTCAAGATTAGTACAAATTTATTTCAGATGATTTCCAGGTTTTTGAGTTCCTTTATCGTATATGATTGTATATTGTTATAGTTGTTATGATTGTTTTGTTTTACTGTTTCTGCACTAGTTTTATTATGTTTTCGTAGTTTAGACGTTGGGAATATGTGATGAAACATTGATTCCCAACCTCTTCCATGCAATCTTTAGAAACCTTGGTCTCGATCGATCGAAGGTATTTCGATCGATCGAACCAGAGCCATAGTCAAGCGATCGAAGGAATTTCGATCGATTGAAGGATGAAGATGTCCGATCGATCGAGAGCGCTTCGATCGATCGAACATGTTAAATCCTGAGATGATTCTTTTAAGTATTCCATGACTTTCTGTTTTAGAAATATGTCATCAAATTGTCCCAATAAGCTCAGTTTGTCACAACAGTTTTTAAAACTTAAAGCCTTAAGGCCTTTTCTTCAATGACTTTTGAAAACCACTTTGAATGCTAACACCATTTAGAGTGCAAGTAATAACCATTGTTTTATACCGTCTTTCATGTATTTTAAATCACTTGTGATGATATAGTCCCGGTCATGAAAGGGCTATTGATTCTTTATCTTTAGAAAAATACGGAATACTGAAGAGGAATGAACTCCATAGAACATTAATGAGTATGCATGATAGATGGTTAGGATCAATGTGGATTCACGTGTTTCCAACACCTTTAATTTACTCGTTTAATTAGTTATGTTTCTATAAGTTTTAGTTTATTATTTAGTTTAATTTAATTAATTAGGATTCGTTAGAAACTCCAATCCTTCATTTTTATTTTCTTTTCTTTAGGTTGTAACTTAGTATATTTTCTTCCTATTACTTCCCTGTGGGATCGACCTGGACTTATCCAGTATTACTTGCACGATCACCTACACTTGGGTGTTGCACAAGAGCGCACAACTATTTAGTCGTGTCAAGTTTTTGGCATCGTTGCCGGGGAAGGCAACTAGGTTAGGATTTTACTAAGTTATTTCCATTTTTCTTCTTTTTCTTAAAAAAAATAAAAAAATAAAAATAGAAATAAAAAAAAAAAAAAAACTTTTGGACTTTTTCTCTCACAAGATAAAAAATAAATAAGTAAAATTCCTATTTTTTTTTTTTGAGTGAATGTCTTATCCATATTATCCTCCATACAACACAAATTCGACCAATAGGTACACACTTGAAAATCAAAATAGTTATCCCCCGAGTTGGCAAGCACCCACATATGACGCGCATTATCAACCCGAGTGCTACCAACCACCACAATGGGACAACAACAGTTATAGTCCCCCATATTATCAAACATATCAAGAACCTCCATATGGAGAGTTCTGTCAACCGCAATGGGGATATAACCAAGATAATAGTGTAGGATATAGTAGTAGTTCTCACGATTACCAAATGCACCAAGATTTTCCTTCTGGGGAGTCTTGTCCACAAACACAATGGGATGGAAATTACTACCAACAACAATGGGGCGAAACTTCATATAATAATAATGAGGAGAATAACCAAGTTGAGGATAATGGTATGCTAAAATTGCTGCTTAGTGAAATGAAAAGGCTAGATAGTGCACTAGATAAATTAGAAACTAGATATCAACAAGCATATGCGAGCCAACGAAGACTATACCAGTCCTTCAACACTACAACCTATATTTCAAGACACTAATAATGGAATGGAATTAGAGGACAATGACGGGTTTATACCGAATGAGGTTAACAACTCACTCGAGAAAGTGATAACCCAACAAGAACTCCAAAACCAAACCATTGAGCATGAAGTTGTAGAACCATTTTCTCTTCAATATACACCCCCAGACAACAACTCCTTCACTACCTTGATAAAATTGTACAATCTCTTTGTCCAAAGCAGCTCAAAAGATGATATACATAGTGAGGAGAGTTACAAGGATGAGAATGAGGATTCAAAAGATAATGCGAGTTTAGGTGATTACACGCAATTAGGAAAGGATGAGTCCCCTATTGACTCTATCCCTACCTTTGATAGTGACCCTAGGGAGGACGTTATTGAAATTTCTAAATTCGATTTAGATTCATCTGATATTCATGAACCCTCACCTCTTTCGGCCGAAGAGGTGGTGTCACCAAGTTGCCCATCACCTATCCTCTCTATTAATCAAAACTCTCATTCCGAGCTTAAAAGTTATGTGTACCCCACTATTGAACAAAAAGAATGTGTTGTAGAAGAGGATGATAAGAATTCTAGCACATGTACTTCACCAAATTTTAAATTTCAAAATTCTGTGAGAGAGGACTTGGAAAATATTAGGCCCACGTTAGATGATCTTAAACTTCAACAAGAAGCTAGTAATCTGCTAGACTGCTTGACCTTCTTAAGTAATAATGATATTGAGGCCCAAATAAATAGTTTTATCCAAGTCCAGTCCAAAACTATTTACATAGAACAGAAATCTCATTCATATGATCACATATCCATAGATTCTGTTCTAGAACAAGAGGAGGGTAGTAAAGCTTCATTAGAACATCACTTAGACTCTGCCCCTTTTATTGAACCATGGCCTCCGCCTGTTTTTGATAATAAAAAAATAGAGGTTGTTATAGAAAATACCAACACCAAAGATCTTTCCTTGAGTATAAGTCCTAAAAAGTGTGGTATTCCTCTTATAACTATGCCAAACAAATTTGGAAGCCATAGGTTTTGCATCATCTCCTCTGACCTTGAGCCTGACATTAGTTGGGGGGAGTTGCAATTTTATGAGGATCCCTACATTCTTTTCACTATTAAATTATTTCACTGGGAAGATCCTCAAAAATTTCAGTTATTATTTTATGATAAAAATCTTGATTAACCGAATTTATTTACTGAGTAGTTGTATTATTTTTTCTATTTTTCTTGTTGCTACTAATGATTTTTGTAGGTAACTTGAAAAATGAAATTAAAAAAAAATGAATATTAACGCCTCGAGGTAACATTATTCCTTCTCTCGCTTTACTTTACATGTCCATGAGCTTAGTTTAGAACATTGGGGACAATGTTTAGTTTTAGTTGGGGGGAGTGAGTCATTGCATGCCTCGTTTTCTTTCTTTTTATGATTTAATGTCAATATTCCTGCTTAGCAACATGACTCAGTAAATTAAAATTATTAAAAATTTTAAAATTTATAAATATGTATATTTTTTAAATATAATAAAATGGTTCTTGTATTTCTCTCATAGTTAATGTAGTTAGTTATGATGCATTAGTGTTATTTTCTGTATATTATTAGTATGTGATACACAATGGTAGTTTGTTTACTATCTTAGTTATAGTATATTTAATGCCTTTTAATCTTCAAACAACTTTGAGCACGTTGTGACAACCTTGTACTTAGCTAGAATGGATTAGTAAGCATAACTTAGGTATCTTGAGAGACTATAGTGGAGACTAATAACCCAAGTGAGCTTTTGTGCCATTCTTTTATTTTGAGGGTTTTATATAATTACTCTTACTTTTTGAAAAGCGTATTAATTCGTTGAAAGTCTCAATTTTCATCATTTTGGCTGATCACTTGAAGAGAACGTTCAGGATTTACCAAATTTAGAGCTCTTGAATTTACTGAAATGAATAATCCTATTAACTTAGAAGATGATTTAGGCTATATTTTGACCATCCACGCATAATAAAACATTGGCCTACTTTTATGCTATTCCTTTACTTCACCCTTTGAGCCTTATCATAATCGTCTTGTCCTCACAATCCTAAAGTCTATACCTAACTCCAAATTAGGAGTTCAAGCCTCAGTTCTTTACCTAGGAATGATTGGGATGTGTTATCTTGACAAGCAGTTTGGTCCTGTGAATAAGGAAAAGTTGACAAAGAAAAAAAATGATGAAAAAAAAGGGAAAAACAAAAGAAAAAGAAAAGAAAAGAAAAGAAAAGAAAAGAAAAAAAAGCATGAAAAGAAAAAAAATGCCAATGGTTGTTAAAAAAGAAAAAGAATAAAAAGAGTAATAAAAAGAAGAGTGTGGAAAAAAAAAAGAAAAAAAAAGAAGAAGAAGAAGAGAGAGATTGGAGATGTGGGGAAGTTTGAAAAGTTGTAGAAAACATTCCAATCACATTCTTTGTCCCAATTGAATATCACGAGCCTCTTTCTTCTTTTACCTAACACCTCTTTTTCAAAGTCCTGATGATTTTAAGTAATTGGATTTGAAGTTAAGGTAATGAGAGGGTTCTCCACGGTATCTCGCTCTTCGAGTGAAAAGTATCCTTTCATGAGACTTTATGCACTATAAAATTTCCGTTTTTCTATTTAGATATGAGAAGCGTTAGATTCCATTCACATTTACTCTTTATAGCTTCCATATCATGAGTGCTAATTATTACACCTAATTCGGAGTGATTTCATCTTGAGAGTGTAATCCCGGTGAGAGTTGAGTCAAAATGAACATCTAGATAGAATCTTAGGTTATGCGAGCTTTGAAATTAAAGTTTTGTATTTTGGTTGTCCATTCACACACACACTTGAAGATTAATAGGTATGGAACATTCTAATGACTTTGATAGTAGATTAACTGTAATGTATGTGTTGCATGGCTATGGCATACTAGAGAGTTTCATAAGATTGTTGAGCTTAACCACATTTTTAATGAGAGGAAACTTTCTTGAAAACATTTAAATGAGAACCATTACCATAAATCTGAATTTTGTGGGTAAATTCACTGCAAACCCTCACGAGACAATACTCGTCCACTAGGGGGAACCTAGGGGTTTAAAGGCTAGTTGCATACGCTAAATGCAGTCGCGATTCCTGCGATAGTGAGTTAGGATTTTTATTTTCTTTTATTTTCAATTCTTAGAGTTTAAATAAACATTGTTGTAGTTCGCTTCATTGCTAGGGACTAGCAACAAGCTAGTTGGGGGGTGTGATTCGAGGTGAAAAGTGCATATTTATAGCGTATTATATGATCTTTTAAGCATACTTTTATCCCCAAAGTCCCTACATTTAGGTGCATTCTAATAACAATCTTCTTTTTATTGTGTTAATGCTTAAATATAAGTTTTTGCATTGTTTTATAGGTATTAGGATGTAAATCAATGAAGTGGAGCTAAAGAAAAGTGATTTTGGTGAAGAGAACAACATAAGCAGCTGAGAAAACGCCAATTTTAACAATGAATACTTCCGATTTGGAAGCTTTTCCCAGAGATATGAAATGTAGATCTTTGAGTTACGGTCGCGTGACCGCAAACGGGAGGTCAATCCGAGGTCCGAGTAAAACGTTATGGCTATTCTCCCATCGGTACGCAGAGTTGTCAAAATCAGAGAAGTTCAAGCGATTGAGGAGAGTTCAATCGATCGAACCTTCGATCGATCGAACTAAGCTCGATCGATCGAACCTCATATTCACCCAAAAGTTGCATAAACTCTGCGGGAACCCTATATATTAGTCGTTTTGACACCAGACGAGGAGAGGACGCTCCAGAACGCGAAAAACAGCAGTTTAGGGTAGTTTTAGGGTTAGATTAGGAGTATATTAGGTTAGATTCTTGTTTTTCTTCCTCCTTTCCATTGATTTATTGAAGATTATTGAAGATTAAAGTTTAGTTCAAGATTAGTACAAGTTTATTTCAGATGATTTCCAGGTTTTTCTGTTCCTTTATCGTATATGATTGTTTATTGTTATAGTTGTTATGATTGTTTTGTTTTACTGTTTCTGCACTAGTTTTATTATGTTTTCGTAGTTTAGACGTTGGGAATATGTGATGAAACATTGATTCCCAACCTCTTCCATGCAATCTTTAGAAACCTTGGTCTCGATCGATCGAAGGTATTTCGATCGATCGAACCAGAGCCATAGTCAAGCGATCGAAGGAATTTCGATCGATTGAAGGATGAAGATGTCCGATCGATCGAGAGCGCTTCGATCGATCTAACATGTTAAATCCTGAGATGATTCTTTTAAGTATTCCATGACTTTCTGTTTTAGAAATCTGTCATCAAATTGTCCCAATAAGCTCAGTTTGTCACAACAATTTTTAAAACTTAAAGCCTTAAGGCCTTTTCTTCAATGACTTTTGAAAACCACTTTGAATGCTAACACTATTTAGAGTGCAAGTAATAACCATTATTTTATACCGTCTTTCATGTATTTTAAATCACTTGTGATGATATAGTCCGGGTCATGAAAGGGCTATTGATTCTTTATCTTTAGAAAAATACGGAATACTGAAGAGGAATGAACTCCATAGAACATTAATGAGTATGCATGGTAGATGGTCAGGATCAATGTGGATTCACATGTTTCCAACACCTTTAATTTACTCGTTTAATTAGTTATGTTTCTATAAGTTTTAGTTTATTATTTAGTTTAATTTAATTAATTAGGATTCGTTAGAAACTCCAATCCTTCATTTTTATTTTCTTTTCTTTAGGTTGTAACTTAGTATATTTTCTTCCTATTCCTTCTCTGTGGGATCGACATGGACTTATCCAGTATTACTTGCACGATCACCTACACTTGGGTGTTGCACAAGAGCGCACAACTATTTAGTCGTGTCATCACACATCAACTTCACTGGTGGTTTACCTCAGCTATGGCTGAGTTAAAAGCATCAACTTCACGGGCTTCTTCACACAGACTTCTTCCATCTTCATGCCCTTTAGGTAAACCTTGCACTCCTATGAAATAGGTAAGTATTAGTTTCCTACTTCCTTGCAAAACTTACAAATACCTGTATGCTTACATCGATATCAGAAATTTCACCTGTTAATTGGGCTGCAAATTGCTTCTCAATGCTATTCAACTTCGAGAAATTTGTCTTTGACCGAAATCAATTCCATGAAAACTTCTCTCATGTTAATTCTTCTCTTGATGATTCTTCTGAACATTTAACTCCAACTACAAGTACGGATATCAAGCAGTTGATATGTTCACTTGTATAGTTGCTCAAACTTCCAATGTTATTTTCCACAATATAAATTGCTTTTTCTGTCAATGCCATACTTTGTGAAGGTTCAACTCATCTTTAAGAAGCTCATCAGTTGGTCTTTTCCCAGTGAACATCTCCATCAAGATTATGCCATAGCTGTAGACATCTCCTTGAGTTGATACCCGGCCTCCCAATGCATGCTCTGTAATTCACAAACCCCACTTCACGATGTCAGATTGTTTTGTTAAGATTAATATATTGTACTACATCACGAAGTTTCTTTGAGGACATCGATTTCAAAATCTTACCTGGTGCAACATACCCAATGGTCTCGTTAATCCCAAGTGAGCTGAATTGATTCAGGCTAATGTCTTTCCTGGATGTGAAAACCAGCCTGGCCAAAATCACTTACATGAGCAGTCAAATTATCGTTGAGCAGAACATTGCTTGGCTTTTGATCACAGTGAATTGCGGGTATCCGGCAGAAATGATGGAGAAAATTCAAAGCTGAAGCCACATCAATTACAATGTTTATTCTCAATTGTTTCCATTCATCTTCTAGATGCAACCACGCCTCTAATTTCCCATTTTGCATGAATCTGTATACTAAATCTTAAATTCATTGCTCTGAAAATCAACACTTAAGAAAGCAGTTAAAACATTAACGAGGTTTCTATGCCTGATGTGTCTCAAAGCTTGGCATTCGGCGATGAAGCTTTTGGAAACTTCTCATTCTTTTAGGTTGAGTACCTTAACTACAACAGTTGTTTCATTTGGACCAAGGCTTCCTTTATATACATTGCCAAAATTACCCATACTGATCAAATTACCTGAAGAGAATCTCTCAGTTGCATTGAGGACGCCTTCATAGGAAACCTTCTGGTAAAAACGACGAAATGAAGGTGTTGGCAGAGGCTTCTCTGACTTTCTTATCCAGCGTAGAGAAAGGGAAGCCAGTGTCAGAGATACAAAAACTGTGACACTAACTGTCACCAATATGAGCTTTGAAGAATGATGGTTTCTGTGCTTCTCAGACTTTTGTAAAGGGCATGCTTGCAACTTCAGCTCGTTGCACCCGCCCCCCTTCCCCCCCCCCCAAGAGCTTGCTGTTACCATAAACTTCTACTACATTTGCATTTTAGAAAACTCCTTTTACTAGGACTAGCCCCACTAGATTGTTTAAAGGCAAATTTAGATTCAGCAAGGTAGAGAAACTAGCCGGATATTCTTGAATCTGGCTGGACAAGTTGTTACCTGAGATCTATATATTGTATACCTTTCAACTCAGGTAGATATTGAATGGTTCCTTGGAACAAGTTACCCTGCAAAAAAGCTTTTCTAAGGCCATACTACTGCTTAATGTGCTTGGAATCTCACTAGACAACTTATTATTTGAAACATCTAGTGCAATAAGAACTTTCAAGTTTCCGATATCTGGTGGAAGGTACCAGCGAAGGAGTTATAAGACAAGTTAAAGATAACAGACAGAGATGGTAGACCAATGAGTTGATTGGGTATCGTACCGCTGAGCTGGTTATGAGAAAGATTGAGGTATTGAATATTTTGACAGTTTGGGAGATTTTGAGGTATGTGTCCTTCTAAGCTATTATGACTCAAATCAAGTTCAAGCATTTGAGTAAGGTTACCGAAGGATAAAGGGATTTGCCCTGTCAGTTGGTTCAATTTCAAAGACAGACCTGTTACTTTTAAAAGCTTTCCAACTGAAGCTGGGATATTTCATGTAAAGAGGTTACTCTGCATACATATGTTAAGTAAGTTAACAAGGTTTTCTTACCCAGCAGGAATGGTTTCCCTGATTAAATTTTCTCCCATTGTTAGCCATGCAATTTAGGTTGAAAGACCACTTATAGATTTGGGCTACTCACCTCCAAATTGATTGTAGCCAAAATCCAGCCAATCAAGCTAGCTGCAATTGGTCAAAGAAGCCAAGAAATTCAAATCATCAACTCCATAGTTCCCTAAACGATTACTACCAATGCCAAGCCACAGAAAATTTTGAAGATTCTATAAACTTCCGGGCACATTTCCTGTGAATGTGTTATTAGGTAGACCAATTGCTAGCAGTTATGAAGCATTGGATAACGACAAAGTAACGAGTCCTGTTAACTGATTGGAGCCAATATTAATTACTTTGAGATTTAGAAGAGCAAGGCATATGTCGTGTTAGGTTTTTCTAAGCCTTGGCCCATTTGACTTATTTACATGGGTTGCAGCCCTATGTGGAGAAAGCCCATTTATGGGCTTAGCTTTTTAGGTTAAGTATGTATATTGGTGATATAAGTCATTTCGTTACAAGATTAAGAGAGTGCTTTGAAATACAAGAGGGTGTTTGGAAAGAGAGAGTGTGTAGACACTCCATTTTGTCGGCTATCAGATTTAGGAGACCCATAGCTTAGTGGTTCACAATGATCGAAAAAGACTCAAAAGGACTCCTGGAAGTTAGTTCTATTTCTCAAGATACTCAGAATGACCAAAATGCCCCTGAAAGCCCGAAAACTCCCAGATTTGGACCAAAAGTTTTGGAAACATGCTATATCATAAGAAAAGTAAAAAAAATGAGTTTTAAAGTAAAGTCAGATGAAATCGTCAGCTCCTAGAGACCCCCGAAAGTCCCGGAAGTTCCCTGAAAGTCCCCGTTGACCGGTTTGATCAAGGTTTGACCAGATTTGACCAGATTTGACCAAGATTTGACCAAGTTTGACTAAAATTGTCAAAATTCACTAGAATCATTCTAGGTCATGTGGAAAGTATTGAAGTAAGTTTTAAAAGAAGATCGCACGAAAACGTCAACTCTTGGAGCTCCCAGAGGTTTCCAGAACTTCCCGGGAATCCCAAGTTTGACCAGTTTAACCAAAATTTGACTTTGAAACCGGAGCACTGTAAAAATTTTCAAACATTTTTCATGGATACTAGAGGTCAATAGATTTCCAACGGTATATCACACACAATTTTCATATTTAAAACGAGTTTATTATGAATTTTTGAAGGCGAAAAAGGCGATCAAATCGACTTTTATTGCAAATACCACAAAACTTTTCAAACTGACTTATCTCCGAACTATTTTTTATGTACAATAGACTCCATTACCTTTCCAAAGGTATATCACAACCTCAATTTGGAGTTCGTATGCATTTTCTGTGAATTTCAGACGAAATAGGGCGTTTTCGCGAATACCGAAACCTCTGGGGGCCTAAACAGTATTATCTGGACGAAGGAGGAGCAGTGCCGCCACGACACTGGCCCACTGCTGCCGCAGCACAGGCCCAATGCCCGCTATGGCACTCTTCCCCAGAACAGTCCATTTTTGGTAATTTTGATTGGGGGTCCAATTTGATTTATTAAAAACCAAAACGATGTAGTTTGATGTTCACAGATGTTTGGGACCAATGGGAGCACTTTCTAAATCCCAAAACCACCCCAAATTAGCCTATATAAATCCCCCATTGCTCTTTATTTTGGAGGGGCCAAGTGAAAAGCTTGATAAAGTTGTAGAGAGAAAGAGAGATAGAGATAGATTTAGAAGTGAGAAAGGAGCTTCCTCCTACTATTTTTCTATAGAAAGTGAGTTTCAATCTTGTTTTCCTCCACCATTCTTCTATATATTTCATCATCAATACACCCAACCACCATTTCTCTAAGCATTTTTGAGTTAGGAAGCTACTTCCATGTCCAAATGTCAACATCTATGAGTGAAACACCAAGCTACAAGTCCAATATCACATTGATTATCATCTATCGATTGTTATTTACTTGCTTGTTCATATTATGTTCATCTCTTCCTAACCTCATTCTTTTTTGACATTTTTATTTACTTACCAGTTCATCATCCTCTAAATGATGACATAAAGTTTGAGGTGAGTGAATTCTTATGGATAGTAGCTCTTGACCTCAAAAACATGTTTGATAGATGATGATAATAACTTCAATACCTCCAAGGTATCCTCAAAGTTATGTTCAAAATAAAAATGAATCTCTCCAATAATATTGGGGGTTCTTGATGGTCAGTTTGATGTTGATATTCCAAGAGGTTATAATCTCTATTTGATGTTGAAAATATACTTTCAAAATTTCCATTTCAAAACCCCTCTCAATCCCTCTTATTTTGATTTAAAGAAAGAAAACTCAAGTTTTTCCCAAAATCTTCAAAACAGTGAGTCAAAACAGTGAGTGATCTGAGTTCAAAGATTTCTCTAGAACTCAATACTCAATGTATGGATGCAAGACCACTTGAAAAATCTTCCTAACTCATTAGAGAACACCCATGATTTTTGGTTTGACTTGGAAATACTTGAAAATGGTCCATTTGGACCCAAACATTCTCTCCAGATATTCTGTTTTTGCTGTCACAGCAATTTGGTCTACTTTCAACTTGTTTTACAGAAAACTTTTCCAAAAGGGGTGGTCCTAACTTATTAACTTTATGTATAATATGGGCCTCTAGATGGTTTGTTTTTATTTTCTAAGATTTTTTAACATTTTAGTCGACAGTACGAACTCTGTTTCTGAGTAACCTCCATTGTTCATATGATTTCTCTCAATCTGTAATAGTTATTAAAGATTGGCTTTTTGGATTATGTTCTAGACACAATAAGGAAGATCTCCATGAAAAATCATGCATTTAAAACATTCCTAACCCCTCTTTTCTATTTTCACAAGATCATGTTACTGTTCTATCCACTATTCACAGCAAGCATACTTTTACTCCCATCCTTTGATTTGATGCTTACATGCATTCTAAATTAGCTCATGTCTTAGGAAGTAGTTCATACTACATTTGTACATATCCCATGATGACCTCCTTCATTCATTCATACACATTCTAGACTTCTAAGTCATTCTAGGAATCCATGAACACAAAACACACTACAACCTTGGCACATTCTAGATACATACATTGCATTTATGCAAGATTTGGGGGTTTTTGTAACACCTAATCTAAGAAGATTATAAGGAATGAATTTGATCACACGTTCATGCTTCCCCCTCGATCCAATCTTCCTTTCTCATCCGTCCCGGGGTTGAGAGGTCTTCTTTTCTCAAAGATTAACATGCATCATACTAGCTTGCTAAGCATATTTTGATTTCTTTGATTATTTGTTTCAAGAACAATTCATGTCCCCTTTAGATTAGGGAAACTTAATTACTTGATACATGATTAGATGATTTTTCCTAGGTTTATTTGTGTGATCTTTCACTTTACATTGTATGATATTTGACTTAGATCTTATGAATGATATCTTATCTTTAGATCTTCCATTTCAAATTTTCTTATGTGATGTAATATACTATCATAGTATTAATTGTCAAACCATACATAGTATAGGATGATTATTTGGATGCTAATTGAGGCCCGTCGAAAGACGGGGCGAGTTGAGGGTGTTTTAGTCGCGACAAAGGCTCCTTCCTCTCTCGTACCAAAACCCCCAACCAAGTTCTTTGGTTATGAAGGGCCGGTGCCCTTTATCTATTCGGGTGAGTCAAAATTAGGTTTCTTAGTTCCTTAAAGACCAAGTGGCGACTTTGTATCTGTTTTCAACAGACCTTTTCTTTTCCTTTTCAAAACAATCTCAAACAAACAAGTGGTGGAATCCCGCGTGTCCACAATCTGGCGACTCTGCTGGGGATATTTATTTTCAAAACAAAATAATACAGAGGTTTGACTCATAAGAAGTATCCTTAAAATCATCTTTTTACTGTGTCTGGTTCACCGTATTGCACTCTTGCATTTCCTCCCTCCGACTGTGTCTGAAACGCGGCGCTGACATTGTTCAGGTCTTGTTGTGCCAGGGCATAAGTCACCGTTGATACTGTACCTTCCAAGGTATATCAAAAAGAGTAAAAACCTCTGTACTGTCTCTCTGACGGTATATTGGAACTCTTGTCAACGGACCCTCTTTGACTAAACCCAGCCTTTGCATATAGATTCATGTAGAACATTTCATAGGACTATTCATTTATCTTAATTTTCAGATAGGACAATGTGATACAATTGCTGTATGCCCTGACGGGATTACCTGTGCGTGTAGACGCTTGTGTGGCATGAGGCAGAACCTCTTTCTTATGATTCCCAAGGCAATCACTCACATGTGATCACATTGAGTTGACCTGCCTAGGCACCATGACAAGGATGTTTGATCCATGCTCACAAAGATATACACCGCAAACCTTGTTTGTCGGTCCTAAGACATAGGAGTATGAAAACCTGCTAGACAGTATGATCACCATCACCTCATATATACCTGTTTCTTCCGGAAAACTCTGTCCAATTTATCCAGATTTTCCATAAATTCTAATTTCTCCCAAAAACCCTGTCTAAATTTCTCAGAAGTTCTCAAAATACCAGTTTCTCCTAGAAACTCTGTCCAAAGTTCTCAGAAATACCCAAAATAATAGTTTCTCCCAGAAACTCTGTCCAAATTTCTCAAAATACCCAAAATACCAGTTTCTCCCAAAAACTCCGATTTCCCAAAATACATCAGTTTCTCTCAAAAACTCTGTCCAAATATCCTAGAAACTCTGCCCAACTCCCAAACATAACTAGAAACTCTGTCCGGATATCCCAGAAATACCCAGATATAACCAGTTTCTCCCAGAAACTCCATTCAGATATCCTAGATTTCCCAAAACACCAGTTTCTTCTACAAACTCTACCCAAACTTCTCAAAATATCCTGGAAACCCCTGTTATCCCCTGGTGATCATACTGGAAAGAAAAGTTAGCACACTCTGTATGGCTAGGACCTTACGTGCTTAACTGTTATTTGTTAGAAGTAGGGGCATCATGTAAATTAGGGCTTACATTCGCATGTTTGCTTCATCAGTCTGCATACATGCTGATAGTCGGTATGTACATGAGTCAGTCCTCACTTGTCACTATAGTTGTCATCTCAATCATCACTGTTAAAAGTCTGACACAGTCTTTTCACACCTATATGTCAGTACAAGTTTTGAGCACCCAGGATCTGCATTTGTGAGTCAGAGGATTAGGGAGTCACCTTGTCAGAATCACTCAGCCGAAAGTCAGCTTTATGGATCCAGAAGGTTTGGAGGCAAGAATGACAGAAATGATCAACCAACAGTCTGACCGGTTAGCCCAAGTTTTAGCCTTTATGGAAGAATTGAAATAGCAACAACCACAATACCCACCTGGGTTCTTACCGCCACCGGGGTTTATACCACCACCACCACCACCACCTGGGTTTGCACCACCTCCCGAGAATAATGTAGATGATGATTGGTTCAATGGGGCTCCACCACCTGCACTTGATAAGAAAAGTCAAGAAAAATTGGATAAGGTCGACAAGCTTGAGAACATACTGAGAAAGAGTAAGGGGGTCGACGATTACATGTTAGATCTAGAAGGATTGTTTGAGCCCAACAAATTAAAGCTACCTGAGAACTTCAAGATGCCTGAAACTGATCATTTTGATGGAACTGGGAATCCAAAGAGCCACATAAAGTTCTGTATGAGTGTTTTCCAATCAATGGGCTGCACCCATGAGCACATTGCAATGTTGTTCCCTCAAACCGTCGCCAAGGCTGCTCTATCCTGGTTTCTGACCTTGGAGGTTTCTAAGATGCGGACTTGGGAAGATATAGTCCAGGTTTTCGTTGATCATTACTCCTATAACCTAAAGCTCGATGTCACCATCCGGGATATGGAGACTACCCTACAGAACTTTAATGAGTCCTTTGCTACATTCTTGAGCAGATGGAGGAACAAAGTGGCCCAAATGACCCACCGATCAGTCGAAAAGGAACAAGTCCGGATGTTGATCAAGAATCTATAGCCGCTATACCATGAGAAACTATTCTACCAGTCCATCTCAACATTTGAAGAACTATTTGAGATTGGGACTAGAATTGAGGATGCAATCAGGGAAGGGAAAATCAAGAATGAAGAATCACAAAGCCAGTCAAAGAGGCCCGATTACTCCCGAAACCCTTCTGATGTCAACGCCCTTAGTAACCAACCCATGGCCTATTCTTCCCAACCATACCAGCTCACAAACCAAACCAGCTCGCCTAGCCGCCCTTACCAAAATAGGGTACCCCATGAATTTTCCAAGCTAGATATCTCCCCCTCCGTAGCCTTAGGCCGACTGCTAAAAAAGGGGCACCTCCAACTCCTTCAGCCTCGTGTCGATCCCCCACCACCTAACTATGACCTATCCAAACACTGCACCTACCACCAAGGCTCGGGCCATGAGACCGATCGGTGCATATGTCTCCGCCATGATATCCAAGACCTCATTGACCGAAGAATCATCGAGCCACCACCCATTCAATCCCATGTCACCTAAGCCCCTGGCCTATCCTTTCAAATGATCCCTTTTACTTGCACTCATAAATGTTGAACCTGTGCCGGTGAAGCGATGGTATTTGGGACTTTTACTAGCAAAACAAATGAGGATGCTCTTTCAAAAAAAAGAATAAGCAAGTCACCGCGACACTCCATTTGAGACCGGGTCGAGTCTGTTCTATGTTTTGAGTATATTTCAAGTTTAGTCATGTGGTCAAGTCTGTCTGTCATCGAGTTGTTGTGAGTCTGTATCAAGTAATGTAATCCTTCTCTTCTGATGGAATGAAGTCTCATTTTGCCTAATTTGATGTGTATATTCATAAGTGCATGAATCGCTAAACTGAAAAGGTCACTTTTCAAATTACCATGGACATTACTCTGCTAATAAATTTTTGCATCAAACAAAAAAATAGAGAATCCCAAACAGGCCAAAGTCGATTTCGCGCTGACCCCAAAGAAGAGCTAAGAATTGAATAGTCTTATTTTAAGAATTTAAAGATACTTTTGCTCAAATCTCGAAAAGACATACTTGAGACTGATTTGGGGCTTGCCCAACACCCTTTCCACCGTTTCAAAGCCTTGGGCCCAACATAATTGATAGCCATGCGAATCTGTGCAGACTTGGTCCTTGACGGTAGCCAAACATTTCAGTGAGTTTCATCTCCACCTTAAAAAAAAAAGAAAAAAAAAGCTCGCTAGGTTGAAACCCGAAAGGGCACCTAGGAAAAAGTTAGAGCTGAAAAGGTATTGATTTCCAAGATCTGACCCTAGCCAGTCAAAATTATTTTACAATGAGAGAATTGTACGCTTCAAGATACATCATAAAAATGTGCCTAGATCACATTTCAAAAGGCTCAAAATGACCACAAATAAATCCCGAGAGCTGACGTGCACATTCTGGAATTTTGAGATTATGATCGGAATATCTCACATGAATCAACTATGTGAAAAGGAAAATTGACTGGCTAAGCGAAAGTGAAAAGGATCAATCCTCAAAATAAAAGAAAAAAAAAAGAAAAAGAAAAAGAAAAAGAAAATAAAAGAAAGGGAGATGGAAACTGAATCCTCCTCTTCAAGGCTACCATAAGTAACCCAAGTTTGAACTTCTTTGACGATTGGTTTGAAAAACCCTCATACCTCAAACCCCTTCTTTCAAGCCTTGCCTTGAACTACGCTCGACCTGATTCCCACTCGGGTATACGTAGGCAACAACATCGGTTCGGTTGACACCATCATAATCAAACCAATTTCTTTCAAGGCTTTGCCCTGAACTACGCTCGACCTAATTTTCGCTCAAGGGATACGTAGGCAACCGCATCGGTTCGGTCGATACCATCATAATCAACTCCTTTTCTTTCAAAACTCTGGCCCAAAGTACGTTGGACCTGATCCCCGTTCAGGGGTACGTAGGCAGACTTTCAAAAAGAAAAGAAGGATGGCTCGCTAGGTCACAAATCTGAAAGGATGCCTAGGCAAAAATTAGAGCTAAATCCAAGGTAAGCAATAACAAAAGAGAGAAAAGAGCTCGCTAGGTCACCTAACTAGTGCCTAGGAAAAAGTTATGAGCATTTGAGAGATTAAAGTCACGGTCCTTGCCTCAAGCCAGAAAATCACCTTCCACACTAGGAGCAAACTTCGGCTACTCGCCTTGTTTGCCAGAATTCTACTATCTACCCTTCATACAAGGGGCAAACTTCGATCACCTACCTCGTTTCCCAAAACCTCCAATAAACCATCATTCCAAACTAGGGGCAAACTTCGGTCACCCACCTCGTTTGCCTATGAATTCCACTTCGTACACCTCAAACTAGGGGCAAACTCCATTTGCCTAACACGATCCCTTCACACCTAGGGCGAGTTCTCAAGTCCCCAAGTTGTTTTGAAATTTTTTGAAATGGGGCATCTTTTATTCTAAAAGCTAAGGCACTAATTCAAAGCACTTCCTAGGAAAAGTAGAGAATTGATTAGATCAATATGGAGGAATTTTCAAAAACCAGATTTATCAGCAAAGTGCTGTCATATTAAGATGAGGAGTGAACATAAAAGATGAGCAGTACATCATTCATGATGAAGGCACATTGGATCGTGGCAATTTGAGAATTTCATGTCCAAGTTAATCCTTCTTTATTTGAGTCAGTAGTAATCTGATCACAACTATGTCAGAGATCGAGGTTTCATACAAACTAACTCAACTTTCCTTATCGTTCTTGTTAAGTCCATTTGTCCTGATGGTCTCAAATGTGTGGGTTAAAGGTGATTCCCAATTATAAAAAAAAACTTTGGATACAAGCAGAAGTACCAAACATTATTACTACACCAGTCAAGGTCGTAACATGAGAAGTTTCCCAGATACGAGTAGCATAAACTCGTAAGTGGTTGCAAACTACAAACCGATAGTTGTTTCTCAAGGCGGCTAATCGGAGGAAATATCGCCAACACCAAGAAACTATTTTTGATGTATTGATGAGGTGTGTCGATGAGATGTATTGTTGAGGTGTTTTAGGGACCAAAGTCCAGATGTGTTGATGAGGAGTATTGATAAGATGTGTTTTGGGGCTCAGAGTCCAGATGTTTTGATAAGATATGTTGTTAGGGTGTTTTTGGGCTCAAAGTCCAGGTTTGCTAATGTTATATTTTGTGAGGATGTTTTAGGGCCCATAGATTGGAGGAGCATTGAGTAACATCAGGAGAGTTGAGAAGCATTGTTGGAGCATCGAGGAACATCAAAAGAGTTGAGAAGCATTGTTGGAGCATTGAGGAACATCAGAAGAGTTGAGAAGCATTGTTGGAGCATCGAGGAACATCAGAACAGTTGAGAAGTATCATTAAAGAGTTGAGTAACATCAGATTTGTTGAGAAGCATCGTTGAAGAGTTGAGAAACATCAGATGTGTTTAGGAGCATCAGATTTGTTGAGGAGCATTGTTGAAGAGTTGAGGAACATCAGATGTGTTGAGGAGCATCAGATTTGTTGAGGAGCATCGTTGAAGAGTTGAGGAACATCAGATGTGTTGAGGAGCATCAGATTTGTTGAGGAGCATCAGAAGAGTTGAAAAACATCATTGAAAAGTCGAGGAGCATCGTTAAGATTTGAAGAACACCGTTGAGAATCAAGAAGCATTGAGAAGCACCGTCAAAGATTTGAGGAACAACATAAGTGCCGTTGAGAATTGAGGATCATCATTGAAATTTGAGAAGCACCGTTGATACTCTGAGAGTCACCAAGTCCATAGTATCATGATTAAGGGGAGCACGAGTCAAGTCTAGAGAATCACTTCACCCAACACAACAAATTGGTCGTAACATGACACATAGCCCATCGGTCGCGGCACACACAAATCATAAAGCCCACTAGGAGTGGCAAACACACCATAAGTGTTTTTTTTAGCACCACAGTATCACTTTGACCACCACGCTCTTCCTTGGGTAAGACCTCCAGGTCGAGATCCCTCACAAGTCTATTAGTCATAGCGAAGCGTAGATCACTAAGCCCACTGAGAGTGGCAAATACACAGAACACATGTACTAGGACCACAAGCGCTTTAGAACACAATACATGCATGACACAAGTCCACTCGGAGTGGTACACCCCACAACACCAGTTCATACTAGGATTAGAACACTAGGTATGATAGGACTCATGACATAATTCATATCACATCCATGCATTGCATATCATCCTCATAGCATAGCATCTGCCTATCTCGTTGTGTATGTGTGATTTGCTCCTTTGTGCCCTGAACTACATCCTGGTCTAATTCCCCTTGGGATACGTAGGCAGCTCACGCAGAGCACGACCAGCACTGGGCTCAGCATCATTGCATCTTTTGCAACGCTTTTTATCCTAAATTTATAGCCTCCAAAAGACCTGTCTCTTCAAAGCTTTGGCACTCGCTTGCGACATGCGTTGCCTCGCAAGTTCATGCCAAAGAGGGGCAAACTGTAGACATCCCATTTTGTCGGCTATCAGATTTAGGAGACCCATAGCTTGGTGGTTTTCAATGATTAAAAAAGACTCAAAAGGACTCCTAGAAGTTAGCTCTATTTCTCAAGATGCTCAAAATGACCAAAATGCCCCTGAAAGCCTGAAAACTCCTAGATTTGGACCAAAAGTTCTGGAAACATGCTATGTCATAAGAAAAGTAAGAAAATGAGTTTTTAAGTAAAGTCAGATGAAATCGTCAGCTCCCAGAGACCCCCGAAAGTCCCGGAAGTTCCCAGAAAGTCCCCGTTGACCGGTTTGATCAAGGTTTGACCAGATTTGACCAAGGTTTGACCAAGTTTGACCAAGTATGACCAAAATCGTCCAAATTCACCAAAATTATTCTAGTTCATGTGGAAAGTATTAAAGTAAGTTTTAAAAGAAGATCGCACAAAAACGTCAGCTCCTGGAGCACTTTCTAAATCCCAAAACCACCCCAAATTAGCCTATATAAACCCCCCATTGCTCTTCATTTGGGGGGGGAGGGGGGGCAAGTGAAAAGCTTGATAAAGTTGTAGAGAGAAAGAGAGATAGAGATAGATTTAGAAGTGAGAAAGGAGCTTCCTCCTACTATTTTTCTATAGAAAGTGAGTTTCAATCTTGTTTTCCTCCACCATTCTTCTATATATTTCATCATCAATACACCCAACCACCATTTCTCTAAGCATTTTTGAGTTAGGAAGCTACTTCCATGTCCAAATGTCAACATCTATGAGTGAAACACCAAGCTACAAATCCAATATCACATTGATTATCATCTATTGATTGTTATTTACTTGCTTGTTCATATTATGTTCATCTCTTCCTAACCTCGTTTCTTTTTTGACATTTTTATTTACTTACTAGTTCATCATCCTCTAAATGATGACATGAAGTTTGAGGTGAGTGAATCCTTATGGATAGTAGCTCTTGACCTCAAAAACATGTTTGATAGATGATGATTATAACTTCAATACCTCCAAGGTATCCTTGAAGTTATGTTCAAAATAAAAATGAATCTCTCCAATAATATTGGGGGTTCTTGATGATCAGTTTGATGTTGATATTTGAAGAGGTTATAATCTCTATTTGATGTTAAAAATATACTTTCAAAACCTCTATTTCAAAACCCCTCTCAATCCCTTTCATTTTGATTTCAAGAAAGAAAACTCCAGTTTTTCCCAAAATCTTCAAAATAGTGAGTCAAAACAGTGAGTGATCTGAGTTCAAAGATTTGTCTAGAACTCAATACTCAATATATGGATGCAAGACCACTTGGAAAATCTTCCTAACTCATTAGAGAACACCCATGATTTTTGGTTTGACTTGGAAATACTTGAAAATGGTCCATTTGGACCCAAACATTCTTTCCAGATATTCTATTTTTGCTGTCACAACAGCTTGGTCTACTTTTTTAACTTGTTTTACAGAAACCTATTCCAAAAGGGGTGGTCCTAACTTATTTTTCCTTTGAACTTCAGTGTCTTAGGAAACTTTCTGTATAATATGTGCCTCTAGATGTTTTTTTTCAGTTTCTAATATGTTTTGACATTTCAGTCGACAGTACAAACTCTGTTTCTGAGTAACCTCCATTGTTCATATGATTTCTCTCAATCTGTAAAAGTTATTAAAGATTGGATTTTTAGGTTGTGTTCTAGACACAATAAGTAAGATCATTCATTGAAAACATTCCTAACCCCTCTTTTACATTTTCACAATATCATGTTACTATTCTGTCCACTATTCATAGCAAGCATACTTTTACTCCCATCCTTTGATTTGATGCTTACATGCATTCCAAATTAGCTCATGTCTTAGGAAGTAGTTCATACTACATTTGTACATATCCCATGATGTACTCCTTCATTCATTCATACACATTCTAGACTTCTAAGTCATTCTAGGAATCCATGAACACAAAACACACTACAACCTTGGCACATTCTAGATACATACATTGCATTCATGCAAGATTTGGGGTTTTTGTAACTCCTAATCTAAGAAGATTATAAGGAATGAATTTGATCACACGTTCAGGCTTCCCCCTCGATCCAATCTTCCTTTCTCATCCGTCCTGGGGTTGAGAGGTCTTCTTTTCTCAAAGATTAACATGCATCATACTAGCTTGCTAAGCATATTTTGATTTCTTTGATTATTTGTTTCAAGAACAATTCATGTCCCCTTTAGATTAGGGAAACTTAATTACTTGATACATGATTAGACAATTTTTCCTAGGTTTATTTGTGTGTTCTTTCACTTTACATTGTATGATATTTGACTTAGATCTTATGAATGATATCTTATCTTTAGATCTTCCATTTCAAATTTTCTTATGTGATGTAATATACTATCATAGTATTAATTGTCAAACCATACATAGTATAAGATGATTATTTGGATGCTAATTGAGGCCCGTCCAAAGACGGGGCGAGTTGAGGGTGTTTTAGTAGCAACAAAGGCTCTTTCCTCTCTCGTACCAAAACCCCCAACCAAGTTCTTTGGTTATGAAGGGCCGGTGCCCTTTATCTATTTGGGTGAGTCAAAATTAGGTTTCTTGGTTCCTTAAAGACCAAGTGGCGACTCTGTATCTGTTTTCAACAGACTTTTTCTTTTCCTTTTCAAAACAATCTCAAACAAGCAAGTGGTGGAATCCCGCGTGTCCACAGAGTGTCTACAAGAGAGGTTTCTTTCAAGGGTCTTAAGAAGAAGACTTGAAGCTCTTGGTCTCTACAATTCTACTTCTCTCCAACGGGTTCTATTTCTGGATTGGGGTTCTCAAACCGGGCTCTTCTCCAATTTATTGTTGGAAGGTGTTTATATCACTTTGGTGGAGTTCTACGAATTGGATTTTGTACTCTCTTGAGGTAGTATTGTATTTGTTCACTTTCCTTGGTTGTATTTCCTCAAGTTTTAGCTTGAGAAGACCTCTTGTACCCATCTTTCATATATAGTGGGTTATTTTACTGGTGCTCGGTGGTTTTTCCCTTTCTAGGAAGGGTTTTTCACGTAAATCGGTCTCTTGATTGTGTGTGTTTATTATTTGTCATTGCTATTTGTGTTCTTGATGTTGGATATACTTTATTACTTTATTGCTTGCTTGATTGTGTTGGGTTTATTAGACAATGGGTTGATGACAATGTCTACCACCACGTTGAAAGTGAAACTTCTGCTCACACACTTTGGAAAAAGCTTGAAGAGTTGTATGAAAGAAAGACGGTGGGTAACAAGGCATTCTTGATAAGAAAGCTTGTGAACTTTAAACTCAAGGAGGGAACGTCTATAATGGAGCACTTGAGTGAGATGCAAGCAATAGTAAATCAACTCTCTACCATAAAGATGGTGTTGGATGATGAGCTCCAAGCATTGCTACTGATGTTGTCAATATCAAGATATAAAAGTATGCTTATTTGTGCTTTACTTTCAAAAGATTTGCAGTGTGAAAGTAAAGGTCGAACCCACAGAGATTGATTAACTACCGCGCTTTAATTTTAAAACCTAAATTTAGTTGATTAAGAAAAACGAGATTTTGATTTTGAATTTAATTAAACTAAGAACAATAAAATTAAATCTAAATTATGAAAGCGATTTAAAAGTGTTGTTATAAATATGTTTAAGAGAACCTAGGATTGCAAATCCACCACTAGCTTCATAATAGGAATATTTATGAATTACTTTAGCCTATTAAGTTGGATGATAATGGAGAATTGTAGCTACAAGCCCAATTCCTCCGTCAAGAAAATAACTATGGTTCAAGCACCAACATAATCCATCTTCGGTTAGCACGAATTATCCCACACTAAACTAGGGTTGTGGTATAATCCGTCTAATCTAGGCATAGACTATTCGGATACTTGATAGCACAATTCAATTTAAGCACCATTACATATAAACAATCTATACAAGCACAACAAATATAGATCATTGAGCACATCACAGTCAAAATAGATCTAAGACAAGAATAAACTTTGAAAGTAATGATTTAATCAATAGAAGTACGATTTATTTATAAAAATCCTCTAAACATGTAACTGTCATCCATACATAATAAAACTAAAATAAAAACATAAATAAAACCCTATTACTTGGCTAGGGTTTCATTGAAACCCTAGATCTAGGTTTAGTTGGCCATAGAATTGATGAACGGCAAGAGGTTGATGGAGGAGGCCATGGAAATCCTTGGTCTTCTTCTTCTTCTCCTTGCTTTCCTCTCTTCAATGGCTGAAATTTTAGTTGTATATGGCTGTATCTAGTGTAATGATGTGTAACCACAAAATTGATTTAGAATAAGATTTATATAGAGTTTGGAAGGATTTAGGAAGCTTTCCTAAGCCAAATCGCACTAAAACAACTATATTTACGTTTCTGGACGTCATATGCACAAACCACCTTCGCTGGGCACTTTAATTTAATAAAATACGCGTTTTTGGTTTTTCCAAAGGTCGCTCGAGCGACCCGCTCACGCGAGGTCCTTTTCGCTACACTGCTCGACTTTCGTAGAATTGCGATAACCTTTTACTCGGAACTCGGATTGACTCACTGTTTGAAACCACGCGTCCGTAACCCGAAGATCTACATTTTATATCTCTGGAGAAATTTCTCAAATCTGAAGTATTCCTTGTCAAAAATGCAATTTTCCGAGACTACTACTGCATTCAGCTTTCACCGGAATCACCGTTTGAGCCCAGAATGACTTCCAAAGCCACTAATCATTGGATTTTTGTGCATTTTCATAATAAAGCTCCAAAACTTACAAAATATAGAATACTTATTAAAAAATAACTAATAACTACATGAAATGGACTAACAAAGCGTATTTTTAGGACTATAAACGGCAACTATTCGTCGCCGATCACACCCCCAAACCTACTCTTTGCTAGTCCTCGAGCAAAAAAAACAGAAAAATAAAACTACTACTACTACAAATACTACTCCATTTTCGCATGGATCACGATTGCATTTAGCATATGCAACAAGCCTTTTAAACCTCTAGGTGTCCCTAGTCGGACGAGTGAAGTCTCGTGAGGGGTTCTCGTCAACAAGTCACCCATAACTATCTTTATTAACTTATCAATTTAAAAACTTTTATTAAAAATAAAGAACATAATATTCAATACTCCTTCATCATATAACAAAGATTTGAAATAGAATAACGAACATAAAGAAACATAATGAAACATCCACCTAAATCATGAAAAACAATCTCAAGCACATGCATCGTATAAATCAATAGAGTTTCTCATAAAATTGCACGTGTGTGATGTGGTAGTCAAATGAACACGCGCATGTCATGAACTTGGAATCTAACTCGGATAACCATTTAACTATGTCTCGACTATGAATCTCACAATGTCAATTACACTCTAAAATGAAACACTCAGAAACAGGTGTAATTTTTCTAAAATATGTGAGTAAAGGAAATATGTTTTCAAAACGAGAAATGCTCACATATGACTTGAACAAGACGCATGACACGAAAGAACAGTAGTCTCATGGATAGGATGCCAATAATCAAGAAAAATTAATCATTACCATGTTTTAATCCCCCTCCCATCGTTTTCATATCCAAACCATGTTTCCTAGGATCAAATAGGACTTTTCAAAGGTTGTAATGTGGCTCAGACAATGGAAAAGGATAGAAAGAATTCATTAGGTAGTTTTAGAATGGCATTGTAAGACATGTTCAATTTCTTTCATTCGCTCTTCTACCAACTTCATCATTTCATTCTCTTCTTTTGATTTTTCTTTTCAATTTTTTTTTTCTTCTTTTTTTTTCAACCTTTTTTTTTCTTAATTCTTGCTTGTCGGATGATTATTCATTGATTTCTAAGCAACTACCCCAATAGCATCTTGTCTTCTTCTTCCCAATCACACATTGCCTTAACATCACTAAAAGGTGACAAATCTCTCAGTGGTGAACTCCAAGTTTGTCAAGTTGGAGCAAAAACAAGGATAATGGTAATTAAAGAAAGAAATGGCATTTTAACGGCTCAAAGGGCGAACTAAGGAAATTTTTATCATTTATCGGTCAGTAAACAAAGAAGGCCTAAAAATCATCTCCTATGGTCATATGGTTCTTTAATGTTTACAACGGAAGATTATTTAGCATGGTAGCAAATATTTTAACTTGACTTATCAACCAAAACAAGAATAATGAGACTAAACAACAAGTAGATGCGCTATTTCAATGAAATTCGACAAACACAATGTGTATTTATAACCCTCAAAACAGAAAAGATAGGCTCAAAAGCTCACAGGGTCTAGTCTCCACCTTGTGTTATCTAGAAATCCGAATCATATTATAGTTCACATCAAGCATGTATTCAAGCGACTACATGCAGTGCATAGGTTTATGTGCAAATCTATGATATAAAACTACGATTCAAACAATACATAACTTAAACATTACATCATATCATGACTTCAGAAAATGTTTAATCACATCTTCTCTTGTTTACCATTCTATAACAATCATAGTTACATAACAAAAAGTATCAAATCAAGATTGCAAAAACGTCGGTAAAATCGTTTATTTAAGCACAAGAATCAAAAAAAATTTTTATTAAAAATTAATTCATAATAATAATGTGCATGTGTGTGCATACCCCCAAACCTAAACCTTTCATTGTCCCCAATGAAACAATAAAATGAAAGAACGAAGAGTAGGTAGGAAAGGAACGATATTACCTCGATCTCGGCACTCGCAAACAGGTGAACACAAAGGAATATGTCAATAAAATTCAATGTTACCTGTTACTTCTTGATAAAAGAAAACAAACGAACAAAATAATAACAACAGCTAAAAGAATTATAACTAAACTAAACGAAATGAAATAAACTATAAGACCGAACAAAATTATGAAAATAAAAAGATAATAACTATAAAAGGAAAGAAAAGATAACCAAAATTATGAAAATAACAAATGACTCGATCTAAAAGGACCTAAGAAACAAAAACAGAAAAGGTCAAAACTATGTAACAGGTGTGGGAAACAGAAGGTAAAAGAACAACAAGAAAAAGTGGAAAATCCCCTCCTCGCGCGAGCGGACCGCGCGAGCGACCCTCGCTCGAACGAATCCCTCCGCGAGGTAAACCTGAGGTCTCTTTTTTATTATTTTAGAAAAGTTTCTAAGGCACAAGCTCGCGCGAGCAGAACCCTCCTCGCGCGCGCGAATTCAAGCGCGAGTAGATACTGAGGCTACCTAAAAAAACTTGAAAAATTTTGTCTATGGGGGAATCTCGCGCGAGCGACCTGTCGCCTTTTCCTCTTTTTTAGTATAAAAATGTATATAAGTTCAAAATAAATTATCCCCGACCCCCAAACCTGTTCAGAAAACTCAAAAACTGACCAAAACGACCCAAAAACATACAAAAATCAAAGAAACGAACGAATTAAAGCTTGGGTTGCCTCCCAAGAAGCGTTATCTTTTACGTCTTTAGCTAGACCGTTCTAGCTCAAGATTTATGGAGGCCGTAAATTGGACTGTGTACCCCTAAGGATATCAGGAAGAGCTCGGTGGTAAGCAGAAATAATGTTGCTTTGGATTAATTCATTTGACAGTTCATCCTTTTCAGTTTCAAATTGATTCTTCACCTTTTGAGTAAATTCGTCATTAGGATCTAAATTATTCAAATTCGTCCACTTATCAGTAACCATAATATTTTCCTCACACGTATTTATTCCTATATTAGGTTCAATATTCCGTCGTACCTCACTCTCCGCCTCACATAGGTAATTGTCGTCTTTAGGAGGTTGATCAATAGCGTTGAAAACATTCAATTTTAAATTCATATTCCCAAATGACACTTTCATTACCCCCGTCCTACAGTTAACACGAGCGTTAGCGGTTGGTAAGAATGGACGACCTAGAATGACAGGAGTGTGCTTCCTAGAATCTAGTACGGGTTCAGTATCAAGGACCATGAAATCAACAGGATAATAGCATTTGTCAACTTTAACTAAGACGTCCTCGACGATTCCTCTAGGGATTTTAACAGAATGATCCGCTAATTGAATAGTAGCGGCCATAGGTTTAAGTTCACCTAAACCTAGTTGTTTATAAACGTGATAAGGTAAGAGATTAACACTAGCTCCTAAGTCAAGGAAAGCCCTATGGATGATAGTGTCACCTATGACACATGAAATTGTAGGCGTACCTGGATCTTTATACTTCGGAGTAGCGTGTTGGAAAATAGAACTTACTTTTTCCGTGAGAAAGACCTTTTTCAGAGTATGACTACGCAATTTACGTTTTTGAGTGCATAGGTCTTTAAGACATTTAGCGTAAGCGGGAATTTGTTTTATAGCATCGAGGAATGGAATATTAATTTTAACTTGTTTAAACACCTCGAGTATATCTTCAGCTTTTGACCCTTTCTTAGACAAATGTGACGGTCCCTCAACATTAGGTGGAAAAGGTACTTTTGGAATAATATTAGTTGGGACCGATTCTTTTTCTTTTCTACTTTGATTCACGTCATCACCCCTTTCTTTATTCGAGTTAACGTTTGCATCCCTCATAACCTCCCTCAGAATCTCAACAACTTCTTCCTCTCGAATAGTCGTCCCAGTTGACATAGCGTTCACTTGCTCACTCATACCACCCACCTCGTATTGTCCCTTAGGGTTCGGAATAGGTTGACTTGGCAACTTACTCTCGGTTAAACGATTTAGCGTGTTAACTATTTGTCCCACTTGGGACTTTAGTTTTGCAATGGACTGGGTGTGGAAATGTACTAACTGGATCACCGGACCAAAACTTTCAAGTGAGGCCAACACCTTCTCCTCAAATGCATTATTACGTGGAGGTGGAGGAGGAGGTTGTTGGTATTGACATTGTTGAGGTCTATAAGCGTTAGGGAAATTACTCATCTCATTATTATTATTATTATTATTTTTCCATGAAAAAATAGGATGGTTTCTCCATGGCGCATCCTAATTATTAGTAGTCAAATTATAATTATTTCGTGGGTATTGTTGAATAGAATTAATGTGTTGCTCCATGAATTCCGGAAATTGACTTGCCGATGGACATGCTAGGATAGAATGTGACGGATCAGAACATAATGCACAAATTTCATGAGCGAGTGGGACTGTCGTTTGGTTCATTGTTAAAAGTCGGTCAAGTTTTTTAGATAGTTCTTTTATTTCAATTGAATGACTTGACTCGAACTTTACCTCTCTCTTAGGTTGTGAATGATATCCCTCGGAACGTACTGACACAGCCTGATGCATCGAATTCTCGCTTAATGTTTCAAAGATTTTCCAGGCCTCATCGGCACTTTTGTGTAGGAAGGTACCAGCACAAACAACGTCGACGGTATTACGGACTGAGGGAATAAGTCCCTCATAAAAGACTTGTACCAACTGCCACTTAGGAACCCGATGATGTGGACACGAGCGTAATAATTCTTTAAACTTCTCCCAAGTATCATAAAGCGTTTCCCCATCTTGCATCACAAAATTTGTTATAGATTTCCTTATCTGATTCATACGCATAATAGGGAAAAACTTTTGTAAAAATGCGGTGTGTAAGGCTTCCCATGTTCTAATTGTATTTGGCTCCAAAGATTGGAGCCAGTATTTAGCTTTATCTTTTAAAGAGAATGGAAAGAGCCGCAATTTCAATTCATCATCAGTTAAGTTTCGAATTTTTAAAGTAGAGCATATATCCTGAAAATCTCCTAAGTGTTGATATGGATCTTCATTTAGACGGCCATGGAAAGATAGAAGTAGCGAGATGGTAGACGACTTTATCTCAAAGTGAGATGCCGTCGCCTCCGATAAATCAATACATGTTTGTGGCGTATAAGTCGTAGGAATAAAGTAATCTTTAAGCGGAGGAGGCGGCGGTATATTAAGATTATTCATATTATTTACGTTGTTTCCAATGTCGACCATTGGAATAGGTTCTATTTTAAAAGTTCAAGTTCTCCTTAACCGTTTAAGGGTACTTTGAATTTCGGCCTCAAACAACGACGATGGTTTTGGAGTCGAATCGTCGTCTATTTCCAACTGAGCTCTCGGAGCTTGGGTTGAAGACTTACTAATTCTAAGGGTACGTTCAAGTTCAAGATCGAAAGATTTTAATTCAGGTTTATTTGAACGTGTACCAAACATAAACTAAAAAGGAAATAAACTAAAAACAAACACTGACTCAAATAAATAAATAAAAAAAAAACAAATAGCAATCACGCAACTAAGATAACAAGCACTCAACTACAGTGATGCATGAATATTATCCTGTAATGCAATGACCGCGTCAAGCCCAGCGCCCCGGGTTTCCTAGCTAATGCAGTGCAATTAACCCTAAACTAATGCAAATAGTGCGTCACAGCGCCCTGACTTACAGTGGTTTAAAGCGAATTTCAAAAGAAGCAATTTATTTAATTTTTTTTTATTTTTTCGCGTAAGCTCCTTTGATGCGCTAAGTTATTCCTCCCAAAAACGTTAGAATTTTGACGACTCGAGAAACTACAAAATAAAAAGAAAAGTTAGTAACTCAAAATAAAACGAAAAATAAGAAAAGAAAACCTAATCTAACATTTACGAATTAACTAAACTAAGATTCTAAAACTAAAGGTAGTAATTTGCAATCCCCGGCAACGGCGCCAAAAATTGATGTTGTCAATATCAAGATATAAAAGTATGCTTATTTGTGCTTTACTTTCAAAAGATTTGCAGTGTGGAAGTAAAGGTCGAACCCACAGAGATTGATTAACTACCGCGCTTTAATTTTAAAACCTAAATTTAGTTGATTAAGAAAAACGAGATTTTGATTTTGAATTTAATTAAACTAAGAACAATAAAATTAAATCTAAATTATGAAAGCGATTTAAAAGTGTTGTTATCAATATGTTTAAGAGAACCTAGGATTGCAAATCCACCACTAGCTTCATAATAGGAATATTTATGAATTACTTTAGCCTATTAAGTTGGATGATAATGGAGAATTGTAGCTACAAGCCCAATTCCTCCGTCAAGAAAATAACTATGGTTCAAGCACCAACATAATCCATCTTCGGTTAGCACGAATTATCCCACACTAAACTAGGGTTGTGGTATAATCCGTCTAATCTAGGCATAGACTATTCGGATACTTGATAGCACAATTTAATTTAAGCACCATTACATGTAAACAATCTATACAAGCACAGCAAATATAGATCATTGAGCACATCACAGTCAAAATAGATCTAAGACAAGAATAAACTTTGAAAGTAATGATTTAATCAATAGAAGTACGATTTATTTATAAAAATCCTCTAAACATGTAACTGTCATCCATACATAATAAAACTAAAATAAAAACATAAATAAAACCCTATTACTTGGCTAGGGTTTCATTGAAACCCTAGATCTAGGTTTAGTTGGCCATAGAATTGATGAACGGCAAGAGGTTGATGGAGGAGGCCATGGAAATCCTTGGCCTTCTTCTTCTTCTCCTTGCTTTCCTCTCTTCAATGGCTGAAATTTTAGTTGTATATGGCTGTATCTAATGTTGTGTAATGATGTGTAACCACAAAATTGATTTAGAATAGGATTTATATAGAGTTTGGAAGGATTTAGGAAGCTTTCCAAAGCCAAATCGCACTAAAACAGCTATATTTACGTTTCTGGACGTCATATGCACAAACCACCTTCGCTGGGCACTTTAATTTAATAAAATACGCGTTTTTGGTTTTTCCAAAGGTCGCTCGAGCGACCCGCTCGCGCGAGGTCCTTTTCGCTGCACTGCGCGACTTTCGTAGAATTGCGATAACGTTTTATTCGGAACTCGGATTGACTCGCCGTTTGAAACCACGCGTCCGTAACTCGAAGATCTACATTTTATATCTCTGGAGTAATTTCTCAAATCTGAAGTATTCCTTGTCAAAAATGCAATTTTCCGAGGCTACTACTGCATTCAGCTTTCACCGGAATCACCGTTTGAGCCAAGAATGACTTCCAAAGCCACTAATCATTGGATTTTTGTGCAGTTTTATATTAAAGCTCCAAAACCTACAAAATATAGAATACTTATTAAAAGAATAACTAATAACTACATGAAATGGACTAATAAAGCGTATTTTTAGGACTATAAACGGCAACTATTCGTCGCCGATCAACTACTCCTTAGTTCACTACCAAAAAGTTGGGAAACCTTAGTAGTTTCGCTTAGTAACTCGGCACCGCATGAGATAGTGAACATGAGTCAAGTTACAAGTAGCTTGTTGAATGAGGAAACTAGAAGAAAGGACTCTACACAATCACAAGTCTTGGTCATGGAAAATAGGGGGAGAAGAACAAGTCGCATCCACTTTTGACCTGAAATGTCAAAAGGGAGGTCCAAGTCAGGAGGAGGTATAACATGTTACAATTGTGGGAAAAGGGGGCATATGAAAGGGGAGTGTAGGAATCCCAAGAAAAACAAGAAGCAAGGAAAAGGTAAAGAGAAACAAGATGATAAAGAGACCACATCTATTGTTTCCGATGGAGATATTGTTGTTCTCTTCACTTGTGATGATTCTAGCTTGAGTGTTATTTCTCATGACATGGATTGGGTTGTTGATTCTGGCGCTTCCTACCTACTCCTCAGTTGGATTTTTTTTTACATCTTACTTTTACATCTTACAAGGCGAGGGATTTTGGCTTTGTATAAGAATGGGAAATAACAGCACTTTAAATATTGTTGGAATTGGAGATATTTGTCTTGAGACTCACGTGGGTTGCAAATTAGTTCTCAAGGATGTGAGACATATTCGGGATCTTCGTCTTAATCTAATTTATGCCAGTAAATTAGATGAAGATGGCTTTGACAATCACTTTAGCAATGGGTGTTGGAAACATACCAAGGGCTTACAAGACACAAGGGAAGATATGCAAGGCACAAATTAATGCAATGAAGAATGAGTCTACCATAAATTTGTGGCACAAACGTCTTGGGCACTTGAGTGAGAAAGGTATGCAAATCTTTGCAAAGAAAGAACTCATCTCCGATATTAAGGTACGCCTTTAAGTCTTTGTGTTCATTGCATTCTTGGTAAACAACATAGAGTTTCATTTTCACACACTTTTAGAAGAAAGAATGATTTGTTGGAATTGGTTCATTTTGATGTGTATGGCCCTATGAAGGTAAAATCATTGGGTGGTGCTTCTTATTATGTCACTTTTATTGAAGATGCTTCTAGAAAAGTGTAGGTTTATGCTATGAAACATAAAGATGATGTGCTAGGTATTTTCAATTACTTCCATGCTAAAGTTAGTAGGGAAAGCAGCAAGCCTTTGAAATGTATTCAAACCGATAGTGGTGGTGAATATATTGGAGAATTCCAAGAGTATTGTAAATCCCATGGCATTAGACATGAGCAAACCGATCTGGGTACTCCACAACATAATGGTGTAGCGGAGAGGATGAACCGGACTATTTGTGATAGAATTCGGTGCATGTTGTCACATGCTAAATTGCTAAATGTGGACCGCTTGCTAGTTAATAAACTTATCCCCCATCTGTTCCTTTGAAGAGAGATTATCCGAAAAGGGTATGGAGTGGTAAAGATGCTCTTTTAAACACTTGAGAGTGTTTGGGTGCAAAGCATTTGTTCATGTTCCAAGAGAGAAAAGATCCAAACTTGATGATAAATCAAGAACATGCATTTTCTTGGACTATAGAGAAGAAGAGTTTGGTTATAGATTGTGGGATCTCGAAACAAAGAAAGTGGCTTAGAAGTCGGGATGTAATCTTTTGTGAAGAGCAAACTAGGGGTGTCCACGGATCGGGTGGTTCGGGCATCTACCCGAACCCCCATCGGGTTTGGTAAACAGCACCCGCCATCCATCCATACAATCGGGTGGAACCGACTCGACGGGTTCCATTGGAGTCAGGTCGGCTTCGGGTGTAACCCACTAAAACAAAATGTATTTCAATTTTGTTTAAATTTCATGAATAAAACATAAACAAACTTAATTTCGTAAAGAATTTGTTGAACAATAGCTAAAGATCTCATAAGTCATAACACAAAAAGGAAAGAGTAACCACAAAATTCATTTCAATTACTTATTTTGCTTTGATTTTGGAACATAAAAAATAAAAATAAAAATGGAAGGGAGATTTTGATCTGTTCAAGTCTCAAGAACAGGAAGGGAGATTTAGACTAAAATCAAAAACAGATCTATAAGAATACAAAAAAATATTTCCAGAACTGTTATATGGGTACACCGGATGACAATCAAAGCTACTGAATACCTACCGGACAATGATCGGAAGCGGCGATGGGAGGAGTACACTAGATGGACAACCGAAGGTGGCTCCCATGTGGTTGCACCACCATGGCGGCGGCTGAGAGTTGAGAGTCTTTAGAGCTTGAGTGTTAGAGAGATGAAATAGCAATGGCGATAGTGACTCAGTGGCGGCGACTCCAACGGCATAAGACAGAGAAGGCCAGAGGTGTTTGAAACTTTAGGTTTTCTTTTTCTCAAGTGATTCAGTAAAAAATGAGAGTTAAGTGGCTGGTGTCTCTCTCTAGAAAGTCATGCATGTAATGTAAGTGTAGTATTCGGGTCGAGTTGGGTGTACTCGGGTTTGTCATGGAAGTAATCAACATCTGAACCGAATAGCATCGAGTGTGACTTATAAAACCTGTAACTCCACCCACCACTCGCCTAATCTGACTCACACCCTTCGGGTGGGTCGAGTTGGGTTGGGTTGGGTCTGGCGGGTCTCGGATTTTTTTGGACAGCCCTAGACCAAACAATTGAAGATTTTGGGAAGATTGTTAATCTTCAAGATTACATGAAGGACCTTGTTAATTTGGGTTCTAATGCTCCTCCGGTGATTCTTGAAAATGAGGGAGATGTGCAAGAAGACCAACATGTAGTGTTTAGTGAAAATCCTTACTTGGAAGAAGATGTTAAGCAGGAGGAAGAACAATCCCAAGAACTACCTCAAGTGCCTCAATCGGAACCTCTAGTGAGAAGATCTTCAAGGGAGCCACAACCTTCCACAAATTACTTTTCCAATGAATAACCAGAAAATTTTCAAGAAGCACTGGTTCATGTCCAAAAGGAGAAGTGGCAAAGGACTATGCAAGATGAGTTTGAATCTTTGCATAAGAACAACACTTATGAGTTGGTGCAACTTCCAAATGACCAAACGGATTTGAAAAATAAATGGGTTTATCGATTGAAAAATGATGGTGAAAAAGATGTCAAGCCCAAGGCAAGACTTGTTGTGAAAGGCTTTGAGCAAAAGCAAGGTGTTGACTTTGATGAGATTTTTTCACCGGTTGTCAAGATGTCTTCCATTGGCACTATTCTTGGTCTAGCTGCACGCCTCAACTTAGAAGTGAAGCAACTAGATGTCAAAATTGCTTTTCTTCATGGTGACTTGAATAAAGAAATTTACATGGAGCAACCTCAAGCCGTTGAGGTTGAGGGGGAAGAACACATGGTTTGGAAACTCAAGAAGAGCTTATATGGATTGAAGCAAGCTATCTGGAAACGGTACAAAAAGTTTGACTCCTTTATGGTGAGCCATGGATACAAGAGAACAAATGCGGATCATTGTGTTTATGTTTAAAAGTTTGGTGATAGTGATTTCATCATTCTATTACTCTATGTAGATGACATGTTACTAGTTGGGAAAGACATTGGCAAGCTTGTCAAGTTGAAGAAAGATTTGAGCAAGTCCTTTGACATGAAGGATTTGGGTCCATCCAAGAAAATCTTGGGCATGGAAATCAAGTGAGATAGAAAAGCAAGGAAGTTGTGGTTTGTCACAAGAGAAGTACTTTGAATGGGTACTTGAAAAGTTCAAGATGAAGGATGCAAAACCAGTCGGCACGTCACTAGCGGTTCACTTTAAATTAGGCTTGAATCAATGTCCTTCCAATGAGAAGGAAAAGAGTGAGATAAAAGGTGTTCCTTATACATCCGCCATTGGTAGCTTAATGTGTGCTATGGTTTGTACAAGAGCAGACATTACACATGTCGTTGGGGTAGTGAGTAGATTTCTTGCAAATCTGGGGAATGAGCATTGGGCTGTGGTAAAGTGGATTATGAGATACCTCAAGAGGCTATCAAAGTTATGTTTGTGCTTTGGGGGTGAAAAACCGGTGTTAGAAGCTTACACGGATTCTGATATGGCCGGTGATGCTGATAAAGAAGATCCATTTCGGGTTACTTGTTCACTTTTGGTGGGGGAGCCATTTCATGGCAATCTAAATTGCAAAAGTATGTTGCTCTTTCAACTACCGAGGATGAATACATAGCCGCTACGGAAGCATGCAAAGAAATGTTGTGGTTTATGCGTTTCTTCGAAGAATTGGGTGTGAAGCAAGACAAGTATGTTAACCATTGTGATACTCAAAGTGCTATTGATTTTAGCAAGAATGCCACTTACCATGCTAGAAAAAAGCATATAGAAGTTCGCTATCATTGGATTTAGGATGTCTTAGTAAGCCACTTGGTGAAGATTGAGAAGATTCACATAACTCGTAATCCTTCGGACATGATGACCAAGGTCCTTACAAAAGACAAGCAAGAACTTTATATGGACTTGGTTGGCATGGATGCCAAGTAGTTTGGCTCTTGGGCGGAGAGATTCACTAAGGGGAGCCCTCCTCATGGGTTTAGAGGGGGAGACTGTTGGACTTTTCTAAGCTTTGGCCCATTTGACTTATTTACATGGGTTCTAGTCCCATGTGGAGAAAGCCCATTTATGGGCTTGGCCTTTTAGGTTACGTACATATATTGGTGATATAAGTCATTTGGTTACAAGATTAAGAGAGTGCTTTAAAATACAAGAGGGTGTTTGGAAAGAGAGAGCGTCTACAAGAGAGTTTCTTTCAAGGGTTTGAAGAAGAAGACTTGAAGCTATTGGTCTCTACAATTCTACTTCTCTCCAAAGGGTTCTATTTCTAGATTGGTGTTCTCAAACTGGGTTCCTCTCTAATTTATTATTGGAAGGTGTTTATATCACTTTGGTGGAGTTCTAAGAATATGGTTTTGTTCTCTCTTGAGGTAATATTGTATTTGCTCACTTTCCTTGGTTGTATTTCCTCAAGTGTTAGCTTGAGAAGACCTCTTGTACCCATTTTTCATACGTAGTGGGTTATTCTCTGGTGCCCGGTGGTTTTTCCCTTTCTAGGGAAGGTCACGTAAATCAGTCTCTTGATTGTGTGTGTTTATTACTTGTCATTGCAATTTGTGTTCTTGGTGTTGGATATACTTTATTACTTTCATAGCTTGCTTAGAGAGGGAAGAGGTTACTTCCCAACATGTCAGACCTTAGGCTACCTTCGAATTTGTTGGAACTTAAAGTTATGAGTTCCAGGGATTACAGATTGTAAATGAGAGGAGGAAAAACACCAGAAAGATTATTTGGAACCACAACGAAAGCTGTCAGTTTTTTCTTTTGGGAAAATGTGTCCGGAACTTCTTGTTCCAAATTGTTATACTCGACTGAAAGCACTTGAAGAGATGAAAGATTACCCATAGAAGCCGGTATCATTCCTGTAAGATTGTTGTTGGAAAGAGAGAGTGTCACAAGGTTTGACAAAGACTCGAGTTCAAAAGGAGTTCGTTGTTTTAGTTGGTTGTTAATTACTTAGCTTGAGAACCATGAGTTTGGAGCAATGAGACAGATTGACTGGAATTTCTCCTTCCAATAAGTTATCGTTGATATTCAGATATTTAAGTATGATTAAGTGACCAGATTCTGGGGGTATTTCTCCTTGAAAAGAGTTATTGGCAAGGTCAAGCAATTGAAGGAAAGACAAATTACCAATGTGAGGTGATATGGTTCCAGACAACTTCTTCCATCAAGTCTAGGCCAGTGACACTTTGATTTTTAAGGCCGCAACTAACTCCAATCCATCCAAAACGCCAAAACTTCAAGAGGATCATCGGTTATTTGTGCCTTGAATTCAAGCAAGGAAAGATTATCAGTTTTCCAAGTGTGGCGGCTAAAACATGTACAGCAAACGAGGACAGTAGTAGTAAGAGAGTGGCAGGGAAGGTTCAGGATAAGTGTACGTTTAGGAGTTTAGTGGATACAAACTCCATTTTAGATGAAGAAAGTAGGTGCTACTTTGTAGGTAAGATGGGACTGGTACTGGCTATTGGGTGTGTATCTATATAAGCTAAAACTTATCGACTTCTTTAAATGAAGATGACTGCATAGTTTCTAAAATTGCTTTCCGATGCTTAGTTTAATGGGGGTCTGTGGATATCGCATTTTTCCTTACCCACAGCTTTTCAAAATCAATTTCTAAAACAAATGAGTCGCCACTTAATTTTTAAAAGGAGAATTAAGAAACCATTTTAAAAACAAACTGATCTTTTAGAAACCAGAGATTAACTAGGTCCGGGGATTATGGAATGAGAGAGGAAGGAGCCCGTCGGACTAAAACACCCTCTCTCATCCTATCTTGCGATAGGCCTCTACTCAACATCCTTTTAATCAAATTTATTAATCTAAGCATGCCCTCAACTAATACATATATACATATACATCACAAAAATATGTCCAAAGGGTATAAAATTGCTAATGGCCAAAATATCATTCATAAATCACATATTTGAAGTAACAAGCAATATGATATGCAATAAGGAACAAAAGAACTTACCCGGGATCCAGCAGCGACAGTAAACGTGCAATGCATGCGAACAAAAGAAAATCCTAAAAAAGAGTCTCTAATCGCATATACACATAAGGCAAAACCTAATTCTAAGGTGTCGCGCGTTAAGTCGAAAAATCAATAAAATCAAGAAATTAAGATAAACTAAAGAGGAGTCCTAGAAATCATACCTTAATAGCGCTACAAAACAAAGGGTTAGTCCACATGCTTCACATAATAATAATATAATATCAAACAATCAATCCTAATTCTCTAGCTTATACCTAGCAAGCAATGAAATCCAACTTTATCCAATTACTAATTCTAATTATAAGCATTAATGTACATGAATGAATGGATGTGAACAAGAATAAGACATGGATTTATTCACTAATTTGGGTCACCTAGCCCCTGGATTTAAGCTAAGTTACCATTATTCAAAGTATGATTTGGGTCCTAAGGCATTAAGAGACTATTTGAGGTGAAATAAATAAGATTAGACAAAAAAATAGTAGCAGTTTTTATGAATTACAGAGAGCAGACCAGATGTTCAAAAATAGAAATAAAATACTTCCAACGGTTGGATCTGAATGAATTTTGGTTATGTTATGCCTCTGTGAGTCTAGTTTCTAACACAGAAAGAAAATCAAGGTTTCAACGGTTAGATCTCCGGGAATGTAGAAAACACTAGGCATCACTCAGCACTTTACAACTCTCTGTCCAGAGATCTTGTATCATTTTTTAAAAATAGCAAACAAGTCCGAATTGCTTCATTCTTTTTAGGGAACCTTCATAACACATTAAGGTTCTTATAAACAATTATTAGAGGTCATGAAAACTTGGTTAGATTTCTGATTTATGAATTTCAAAATGGACTTGCTGTTCTGAAACTATTCTGAAACCCTGGACAGATTGTGGTTGGCTCACAAAACCCATGATCAAACCCTTCTAAACATAAAACCACCTTAAAACAAATTTTACAGTGGTAGAATGATGTGTTATTGATACTTTCTCGTTGGTTTTACTTGATTTCAACGGTTAGATTTCGAACTAAAAATCTTTGATCAAAAACAGTTTGTGGACTCACTGTTTTTATTTTGCTAGTTCAACTTTGTTGGTTAACCTCAACTATTGAAGACATGAAGTTGAGATTAAACCAAACTTCTTTTCTTACCATTTGATGGTCCTTGAAGACTAAAAGTCACTTTATGCTTATGGATTTTGATGAAGTATGGAATGAACTTCTCAAAATTACAAACGATGATCTCAAAACCTTATAGACCAAAGCTTGAATTCAACTTAGTACTCCTACCATTTGATGGTCATGGGAGACAAAGACATGGCTAATACTCCTAAGTTTCAAGAAGAATAAGGGAATGACTTCATTAAATACCAAGTTTAGAAGATCCAAGTCATGGGCATGGACTTGGATTCAACTATGTAAAGCAAAGTGATGATCAAATCTTGACTCTCATGTAGAGTATGAGCTTTACATGAGGTTCAAAGGATCATACTCAAGAGAATCAAGAGAGATATTGAAAATCTCCAAGACTCTCAAGAGAAGAACACATACAAGAAATTGAAGAGAGAATTAGAAGTAGAAACTCCTAAGCTTTCTTGACAAACAAAGATAACAAGAGATTTTAGTCCAAAAGAAAAAGAAAAAACAAACAATCTAAGGCATAGGGGGATCACCTCCAAATTATCCTCAAAGTATTCTTTGAAGATCTTCCAAACTCTTCTTCTTAGTTCTCTAAACTCTCTTCTCTTTTCTCTCCAAAATGTGTTGATGTAGTAGTTATGGATGTTCTCTCCCCCCTTTGTTGTATATCTCTCCTTCTCTCTTATAGGCAAAAAATTACCAGGTATTTTTGGTGAATTTCGGAGCAAAAACAGGTGTAATTCTCTCATTTGTTGGTACAATGTGTACTTTTTAAAATTATGCAGACTACTACCCAGGGCGGCAGTCGACAAACTGCCGCGGCAGTCCGTGAATGCCGTCGCGGCGGTTGCTAACTGCCGTCGCGGCACTCCGCGACTGCCGCGCGGCATTCATCCACTGCCGCGGCAAATTAATGGATTGCCGCGTTTTTGTCAGTCTTACTTTATCAGCTTTTGTTCTTATTCACATACGCATACGTATTGCTCTGCAGAATACAGACTTTAAAAGTGAACGGCAGTCAGAAATTTCTGGCGGCACTTGGTGAATGCCGGGACGGCACTCTGTGACTGTCGTGCGGCAGTCACTGAGTGCCGCGGCAGCCCGCCGTGTGCCGGTTTTGGCTAAAATTCCCCCTTTTGAATTTTTCTTTTTTCAAAGCAAAATGATTCTTGAGGATATTTTCCGAAAATCATGTTTTATACCTGAATTCTCCTAAATACCTGGTATTTTCTCTTTTTTGTGAAATTTTATCGCGTTTTAGAGAACTTTCTGAAGAGCTTGGAATACTTCGAATCTTCCGATCCTTGTCATCATCGGATATAGAGGCGACATTCCCCTGAATTCGACGGTCGGTCAAAATTGGGGTGTCTACAGTTTGCCCCTCTTTGACAGAGCTTGTGGGGCAACGCGTCCCATAAGTGAATGTCAAAGCCTATGTGAAGACAAGCCTTTGACCAGACTGTCGAATTTAGGTAAAAACAAAATGCGTTGCAAAAAAAGGCTGTACGAACGGTTCATGCTGGTCGTGCTCGATGGCGAGTTGCCTACGTATCCCATCGGGGAATCAGACCAAAGCGTAGTTCAAACACGGGGACCGAACACGCACAAACGCAAGTAGTCACACGGATGAATGCACCTATCCAATTGTGATGCAAATGCCATGCCATGGTTCTTTCTGAATTGAACCGGTTGTACAAATGTCATGCTCATCATGTCTCTCTTACGCATCTTGTGGGACGTGTTAGTTAAGGAAAATCACTTAATTCAGTGACCGATGCGAAGATCTCTTACAGGGGTCAAGATTTTTTTGATTTTTTTTTATTTGATCTCGGAGGAAGAATATAAATCTGTTATATTCAAAAAAACGTGGGTTAACGCAAATCCGTTGCGAGAACCGAGAATATAAATCTGTTATATTCAAAAAACGTGGGTTAACGCAAATCTCTTGCGAGAACCGAGAATATAAATCTGTTATATTCTCAAAACGTGGGTTAACGCAAATCCGTTGCGAGAACCGAGAATATAAATCTGTTATATTCTCAAAACATGGGTTAACGCAAATCCGTTGCGAGAACCGAGAATATAAATCTGTTATATTCTCAAAATGTGGGTTAACGCAAATCCGTTGCGAGAACCGAGAATATAAATCTGTTATATTCAAAAACGTGGGTTAACGCAAATCCGTTGCGAGAACCGAGAATATAAATTTGTTATATTCTCAAAACGTGGGTTAACGCAAATCCGTTACGAGAACCGAGAATATAAATATGTTATATTCCCAAAAAAACGTGGGTTAACGCAAATCCGTTGCGAGAACCGAGAATATAAATCTGTTATATTCCCAAAAAATGTGGGTTAACGCAAGTCTGTTGCGAAAACCGAGGATACAAATCTGGGCCCACGGGCTCAAGTATTGTAATTTTCAAAAATTGGGAGCCCACGGGCTCAAACATCTCCAATTTTCAAAAATTGGGGGCCCACGGGCTCATATATACTCTTAAATTCCAAAATTTGTAGTCAATGTGTACCTAAGAAACGACCCTGAGGGCCAAAAGTGCAATGAGGGCAATTTTTGGGGCCTCAAATTCAATTTTCGGGACTTGATTTGAATTTTTGGAGGGAACGTAAATATCTTTGAACCGCCTTAATCGCGACACACGCGGTTTTTAGCGGCAGTCCGTGACTGCCGCGCGGCACTCACGGAGTGCCGTTGTGGCACTCGGCGAGTGCCGCGCGGCAATTGACTAACTGCCGCGCACGAAAAAATGAGTGCCGCGTTTGAGCGGCAGTGGCTAAAACCGCCGGGGTTCAAAACATTCTTCTCATTCTCTCACTCTCTTCATCTCGAAATCTCTCTGGAGAAAATTTTCTCTTTTTCTTTCCTCACTCCTATATTGATCTACGATATTCACAGGTTAGTTCTGCTAGATCAGAGTTTGATTAAACTTGTTTACTTCATTATTTTTTCGAATTTTCAGTAATCTAACGCGCGGATTCTCTCTTTTTCTTTGACAGATTATGGCGAGTGGTTCAGGGCGTAAGAAGAAGGCCAGATACACTGCTACTCATCATCCGGACGCTACACTCCTACTGAGGGACCCCGATGAGCATTTGTCGGCCCGCGCGTTCAAGCGCGAGGTAAACGCTCCCTTTTTATTCATTTTTTTGCATTTCTTTCCCACATTTCCTTCTTTTCGTGAATGTAACGTAGGACCGCCACAATTCTTTAGATACCCTGTCCTGAATGTCGTGCTCGTGGCGCCCCTGAAGGTCTCGAATACTTTATTCCAAGCCTTTTGTAAAGGAATTCAAATTTTTAATTCTTATTTCTCGTGAACTTCGAAAATTCTTTATAAAAAAGGAAATAAAATAAGAAAAATGAACGTTATGCTTGAATTTCCCGAACATTTATCCTTTATTTATTGTTTATTCACTGTTGTTGCTTTCTTCTTTGTCCACTCCCTAACAACAAACCTTTTTATTCTTTCTTGCAGCTGCAGCCGAAGGTCCTGAAAGGGCATGGCAGCCTTGCTCATGGCCACGAGTGGTATACGGAGCTGAGTGAGACCGTACGGGGGCTTATTGACGCAGCAGGGTTTGGAGACTTCGTCAAACTCTTGACGAAGAGCTCCAACGACCTACAGCAGATGCACGCGTTAGCTGAGCGGTGGTGGGATACCACGAGTACTTTTCACTTTTCATTCGGCGAGATGACGCTGACGCCTTTGGACTTTTCCATGATCACAGGGATCGCCTTTGGCGGAGAGCCTCTGAGGTATTTGACGGACCAGGAGTGGGACCAGATGGAGCCGTTGTTAGGGGTGGTTCCGGATGAGGCTTTGGTCACGGCCAGGTGGTTTATGGATACCTTCCGAGGAAAACCCGGCTTTACCGACGAGCAGATGGCCCGAGGCTTCTTGATGTACATGCTGGGGTGCTCCTTGTTGAGCACCAAGGGTGACCGGATTTCTGCTCCCTTGGTGGCGTCGCTGAAGCGTCTGGACCGGGTTGCTGAGTTTGATTGGGCCGGTGCAGGGTTATCTATCCTGCACAGGCATATGAGTGCCATCTCCTGGGACAGGTCGGCTGCTACCAGCGGGTATTGGAGAGCGTGGGAGGTATATTTTCACGTTCTATTGCCCTTTTTATGCTTTCATAATTTTATTCAATTTTGAGAAACTAACCCCCTCATTTTATTATTGCAGATCTGGTCCCACGAGTACTTTCGCATGATGTCTCCAGTGACACGTGATGCTGACGCCCTCGCCATGCCTCAGGGGCTGAAATGGGCGAAGGACAGGGTTGGGCGGAAGACCGGAGCTCATGACTTTGTTTCGTTCAGGAACTTCCTGACGAACCTACGGGAGGAGCACGTACACTGGCAGCCGTGGCTCAGGGTGCTGCCCGAGGCTAGTGTGGGGATTCGAGAGTCGGCCGGGTATGACCCGACGAGACGACTTCTATGTGGGCCAGAGGGCCAGGCGTGGTATCTAGGAGAGAGGGTGACCAGGCAGTCGCTAGCGGCCCTCAGATTCTTCGTGCCATTCCCTCCTCCCGACTCTATGAGGGCCACGGATACACTTCAGGGCAGCGAGTTCACGGCTGCTCGAGCCGGCTTCGGTATCCACGGCTTCTTGGACGATCCTGACGGATATGCGGCCTTCCGTGCCGCCAAGCTGATGCCAGACTTCCCTATGATGGAAGTGACTCGGGTGAGTAAATGATTCCTTTATTATCTCTGTGAGTTCTCCTTTTATTCCTTTTTCATGTTTTATTACCTTTGTTTGTAGCCTGTTCCTGCCGCGATTCGACCTCCTGCCTTGCCCGAGTGGGACTGGACTATGTCGACCGTCTCATTTGGTGAGCCCTACGTGACGACGATCCCTCGACTTTCACACGGTGCTCCCACTATACCTCTACACTATGACGTCGTCCCGCGTGCTTACGCGGAGGAGGGCCTGGCGTATGCCCATAGCGTGCGACAGTGGGTTCTCGGGCGAGAGTGGATGGTAAGAAATTTATCCCCACTCCTACTTTTGACTGGGATTGTACCTCTTTTTTACTAATCTTTATTCCTGGTTCTTGTTTTCAGGCTGAGGGAGCTCGAGCGACTGCTGCGGTTCAGTTGAGGGCCCAGGTATGATCTTCTACCCTTTCCATATTCTTAGTATTCCAAATGTCTTTTCAACACTTTTCTGGACTCATCCCTTCTCTTCCAGATGGAGGAGAACAGAGTCCTATCTCAGCAGGTGGGACAGCTTCAGCAGCGGCTTCAGCAGTTTGGCATCTCTCTCAGCGATGCCCCCGGAGGTAGCGGTGCTGGGCGTGGCGGAGGCGACGGCGAGGGCACTAGCGGTGGCAGAGGCCGAGGCAGCAGACGTGGAGAGAGTGGTGGAGGCAGCGGGACCGAGTCAGAGGAGGAGCCTCTTAGGCGCACGACTCGTCAGACTCGCGGCCGGGGTCGGGGTCGGAGCTGATCCTGCTTATATCATTTTTGTTTGTTTTGAGAGGATTTTATACTTTATTTTGGTGGATGACTGTATATATACACCTATGCTTTATTTTGATAGCTGCTCCCTGATGGTTGGTAGGATAGGCTTTCCTAATACTTTACATTATTGCTTTTCACCGTATGTGTGACCATAGCTTGGTCCAATTCTTGCCATATGTGGGATCATGGCTTGATCCCGTCTTTATTTTGAATGCTCTTGCTTCTTTTATCTTTTGAAAATAAATGAAATGAATGAATGAATGAATGTATTTGTACGTGCTGCATGATGCACACGTTTTTATTGCTTCTCAATTAGTTTTCTGTTTGCAGGTGGGCTGATCGTGTTACAAACAGATTCTGGCCAATGAAAAACTCAGAACGGCACTCGGTTAGGTCTCCGCGGCACTCAGTGAGAGCCGCTACGGCAGTCAGTAAATGCCGCAACGGCATTCTCTGACTGCCGCGCGGTACTTCATCGAGTGCCGCCGCACTTTATCGAGTGCCGCGGGTAGGTAGACAGCCTTATTCTTCTATTTATATCCCTTCATTCTCAAAGTTTCGCAAAACACTTCTCATTTCTTCTCATTTCCTCTCCAAATGGCCCCCATTAGTTCTCAAATCCTCTTCCCATGGATGGATACTCTCTCTGGCATTGACAAGCTCAATTTTGAGTGCTTCAGATTAAACGATCTCTTCTCTTTCCAACAAATGAATCTAAATGAGGGTCTACTTCGCGCCGCCGTCCAATGTTGGGATCCTGCTCTCAATGTCTTTCGTTTCGGCTCTCAGGAGATTTGCCCCTTATTTGAGGAGTTTAGCGCCATTCTCCACACAGATCCTTCTGCTGAATTAATGGTTCCTCAGATTCAGGCCGGGTATGTTCGGGACTTAGCCACCCTTCTCCACATGTCTCGGAATGCGGCGGGCTCTTTTGTTCATGACAGGCAAATCGACTTTGAGCGCCTTTCTTCTGTTTATGCTCCCATAGGGGACCCTTACAATGGTGAATATCAGATCATTTGACGTAGTGCCTTGTCGATTGCTATGCTCTCTTACTTCCTCTTTCGATCATCTTCGGACACTCTCATACCCATCGCCTGCGGTTTGCGGGAGATGAAGAGTGCTGTTATGCTAGTCCTTGGTGAAACTCTGATTGGATTGGGCCATGCTCATGCCACTGGGGTCATGTTATCTGCTGGAGCACCTTTTGTCTTGCAGGTTTGGCTCATAGAGCGTCTGGACCTCTTCATTCATGCTTCCCATCTCCGTGGGTCACTTCCTTATGATCGCATGGAGATTCACAGCTTGTTTCAGTCCACCGACGCGTGGCTTGGTTGGCTTCAGGGCCTCTCTTCTAGTGACATTTGCTGGGTTTGCCCGTCGTGGATCTTTCGCTCTGTTGCTGTACACTTCCCTGGGCGACCTGGCATCTGGCTGCCGGGTTTACATGCTACGACTTTCTACATTCCTGACCGAGTTGTCCGTCAGTTCGGACTTGTGCAAGATGCTACCGAATCTGTGACTGCTGATTTCACCAGGGGGTTCCCTTTGCGTCCTCCCATCGTGAAGGCTTTCATGGAAGCTTGGCCCAGCAGAATGGCTGCTCCTTTCCCGATGATTCCTGCTCTGACTGCGACTACTACCGAATATCTCCTAGAGATCCAAGCCTTGGTTGCGAGGCGAGCTTGACGGACACATGCATAATAAAGTAGACGAAAACAGGGAAAAAAACTTGCTATTTTACAAAACTTTCTGACAGACCCTGTCTACTCTTTGTTTACGCTTTTGAATGTGATTTTTCTCTTCAAAAAGTGGTGTTATCTTTTAGGAAAGTTCTAACATGTTCAAATCAAAGTGTTCCCCTCTTTCAATTAATCTTTTATGAAGAATTCTCCTTTCAAGTGTCTTTTCTCGGCTCTTCACCTTACTTTGAACTTTGCTTTTAGGCTTCATTCTTTCTATGCCATTAACTCTCATTTGTTTCTTTACAGTATGTATCTTGATAGCCAGGAGATCCAAAGACGGGTTTTAGACAGATATCTGGGTTCCTCGGCTAGCAAACGAAGTTGGCCCCTGGCTTTAGGGCTTTGAAGTAGTTCTGGGCAAACGCCAGTTTTCCCCTAGTTTAGCACAGGTTTTTTCGAGTGGACCGAGGGCTTCGGAGAGCCCGCCTACTTATCCCCGAGTGGGCGTCAGGTCCTGAGTAGTTCGGTTCAAGGTATGAAGGAAGACGCCGTTCGGGCGTTTTTTTTTTTTTTTTTTTAAATGACCGAACCGAGTAGGTTGCCTACGTATCCCCTAACGGGAATCAGGTCAAGCGTAGTTCATCAAGGTAGGAGGCTTTGAAAAAGAAAGGTTTCAAGCAAAATACTTCTTGAGGCGATCAAGGTTAATTGGTTGTTTAAATTCAACCCCGTCCAGGTCCATGAGATAAGCCGCCCCTCCGGAAAGGAGAGTCTTAATGATGTACAGCCCGACCCAGTTGGGTTTGAATTTTCCTCTAGGGTCATAAACAGGCACTTTCAGTTCTTTGAGGACAAGGTCACCCTCAACAAGCTTCCTTGGGCGGACCCTTTTGTTGAAAGCACGGGCTATCCTCCTCTGGTACCCCCGAGTATGGTTGATCGCGGCCAGCCTCTTCTCGTCGAGTAACATCAACTCCTCATACCTTCCTTGTACCCATTCTGATTTGGTTACTTCGCATTCTGCCAAGACCCTGAGAGAGGGTATTTCCACCTCAATTGGGAGGACCGCCTCCATTCCGTAGACCAATGAGTACGGCGTAGCACCTGTTGAGGCTCTGACTGAGGTCCGGTACCCCCATAAAGCGAAGGGCAGCTTTTCATGCCAATCCTTATATGTATCTGTCGTTTTCCCCAGGATTGCCTTAACATTTTTGTTTGCCGCCTCCACTGCTCCATTCGTCTGAGGCCTGTACGGGGATGATTGGTGACGAGTGATCTTATACTTTTCCAAGAGCGGGATGACTTCTCCTTGGAAATGACTGCCATGATCGGAGATAAACTCATTTGGGACCCCATACCTGCAGATTATGTTTTTCTCGATGAAACTTACCACATCTTTGGCTTTCAAAGTTGCATACGAGGCTGCCTCTACCCACTTTGTAAAATAATCAATCGCCACGATTATGTACCGGTGCCCATTGGAAGCCCTCGGAACTATCTCACCAATGATATCGATCCCCATACGGAAAACGGCCAAGGGGTGGTCATGCTATAAAGCTGTGACGGCGGAGTGTGCATTAGATTTACATGAATCTGGCATTTGTGACACCTTCTAACATACTCACAACAATCTTTGTCCAAGGTTGTCCAATAGTATCCCTGCCGGATGATCTTCTTCGCTAGCATGTGCCCATTCATGTGGGGCCCACACACTCCCTCATGAATTTCTTCCATCATTCTCTTAGCTTTCCTTCCATATAGGCACTCTAGATTGTACCCGGTGTAGGATTTCTTCCATAACTTACCCGCATAGATCACAAATTGAGCGGCGAACCGCCGAATTGCCTTTCTATCCTTTTCTGAGGCTCCCTCGGGGTATTCTCCTTCTTTAATGAACTTCCACACATCCTCATACCATGGTACTTCCTCCTCGTCTTCCACGGCTGCGACCATTTCAAATGACGGTTGTTTCCTTACTTCTATGGATAGCGGGATCATGGTAGTTTTGGAGGGGATTTGGATCATCGAGGCCAAGGTAGCCAATGAGTCGGCTAATTGGTTTTCTTCACGAGGGAGGTAGTAAAAAGAAATCTTTTGAAATTGCGCTTTCAGACTTTCCAGGTAATCATGGTAAGGTCTCAGTTTCTCATGCTTTACTTTCCAATCTCCCCGGACCTGGGATATGATCAAATTGGAATCTCCGAAGACATCAATCCGTCCGACTTTCAAAGCCAAGGCCGCCTCCATCCCAATTATGCAGGCTTCGTACTCCGCAGTATTGTTGGTTGAGTTGTATTTGAGTTTGACAGCTAATGGGGTAGGGATCCCATTGGGTGCTATGAGAATGATTCCGACCCCGTAACCTAACTGGTTGGCTGCTCCATCAAAGTACATTTTCCACAACTCCTCCTTCACCTCCAATATTCCCTCATCTGGGAACTTGAATTCTCCTTCGTCCTCGGATTCCACAGCGAGATCGGCTAAAAACTCTGCGACAGCCCTCCCTTTCACGGACTTGGCAGTGACATATTTGATATCGAATTCAGCCAGCATCATGGTCCAACGGGAAATCCTACTGGTCAAGACGGGTTTTTCGAATAGGTATTTTAGTGGGTCCATTCGGGATATCAAGATCACAGGGAATGCTAGCATGTAGTGGCGAAGGCGACGGGTACACCAGACTAAGGCCCAACAGGCTTTTTCCAAGGGTGAGTACTTCAACTCGTATCCAATCATTCTCTTGCTCAAGTAATAAATGGCCTTCTCTACGTGCCCCTCTTCTCCTTCTTGGGCCAACATACATCCCATCGAATCTTCGGATACGGAGAGGTAAAGCAACAACGGTTTCCCGGGTGATGGTGGTGATAGGACAGGGGGGTTCTGGAGGTAGGTTTTGATTCTGTCGAAGGCTTGTTGGCAAAGGGTGTCCCATTCGAACTTTTTTCCTTTTCTAAGCAGTTTGAACAATGGATCACAGGTTAAGGTGAGTTTGGAAATGAAACGGCTGATGAACTGTATTCTCCCCAAGAACCCTCTCAGTTCTTTCTCACTTTTGGGTGAGTTCATTTCGGTTATGGCTTTTATCTTGGCTGGGTCTACTTCGATCTCCCTCTGGGTAATAAGGAATCCCAACAACTTCCCTGTGGTAACTCCGAAGGTACATTTCTGCGGGTTCAGCCTCATCTTAAACTCCCTCAATCTCCCAAAGAATTTTCTCAAAGCCTCTAGGTGCCCTTCCCTCTCTTTGGACTTCACGATCATATCGTCCACATACACTTCCACCTCCTTGTGGATCATGTCGTGCAGTAAAGTGGTGGCAGCCCTTTGATAGGTCGCACCTGCATTCTTAAGTCCAAATGGCATAACCCTATAGCAATATGTCCCCCATGGAGTGATGAATGTGGTTTTCTCCCTATCCTCGGGTGCCATGAGGATTTGATTATATCCAGAGAATCCATCCATGAAAGATAGAAGCTCATGTCCCGCAGTGTTATCGACTAACACATCGATGTGGGGTAATGGGAAATCGTCTTTAGGGCTTGCCTTGTTTAAATCTCAAAAGTCAACGCAAACCCTAACACGACCATCCTTCTTCGGGACAGGTACAATGTTGGCAATCCATTCCGGATACTCGGTGACCATCAAGAATCCAGCATTTAGTTGCTTTTCAACCTCCTCTTTCACTTTAAGTGCCCATTCCGGCCTCATTCGCCTCAATTTCTGTTTTACGGGTTTCGAATTGGGAAAGAGAGGGATGTGGTGTTGGACTATCTTTGGATCAATACTTGGCATATCATTATAAGACCATGCAAAAACATCTTTGAATTCATTTAATAGGTTGATTAGTTCTTTGCTTTCTTCATTGCTAAGTGTTGAGCCGATAAAGACATTTTGAGGATTATCTTCATTTCCTAGATTAATCGTTAGAGTGTCTTCAATGATTTTACATGCAGATTCTTTGTCAATTAGTTTTTGCAATTCATTAGGTATTCCATGATCATCACATTCATCACATTCATTAAGCGCATTCGAGTAGGCAGAATCAGTCATACTTTCATTGATTTTGTTAGGAGTGATTACAACAGACATAGCAATAGTAAGACGCCTCATTTGGGCCATTACAGACTCTGGGTGAGGGGGATACTTATCACTAGACTCAAAGACCCACTCCTTGTTGGCTCCTTGCTTGAGCTCCAAAGTGACGCAACTTGGCAGTCCTCCGGTGTCTGTCTTCTCTCCCTCTTCTAGTTCCAGCTCTTCTTCCAGCGCATCCTCTTCCAGCACATCCTCAACATTCCCTTCCTCGGCCTTGACCTCCAAACCCTTGTTTTCTTCCCCTTTTCCTTCGACTTCTCCCCCTTCCTTGCTCAGCATATTCTGCATGACCGGTCCTTCTAGTACACCGATCCAATCGTTGACAGTAACAGGCTTTTCAGGCACTTGTAGAAACGGATCCTCGTGTTTGGAGAATTCTTGGGAGAAAAAGATTTCGAACCCTGGCTTTAAGCGCTTGTCCTTCTGGTCCACCCATGGCTCCGGGAAACCACAGAAAGGGAAGTCTTCCCCCTCCTTCACGAAGTATCCATTGAGCGTCTTGAGGTAAGGGTCTAGCGGCGCATCGAAAGCCTTCTTCTTTTCCCTTAGCTCCTTCTTCGTTGGCTGATACCCCAAACCGTGAGTGTGAGTCTGAGTAGGAATCCTTGGAAACTCCGGCAGGCCCTGAAGGTTCTTTCCCAATCCTAACCCCAGAAAGAAACCCATCTTCTTCATGATCCCTGCGACCACTGGACTGGCGTGCTGATCTAAATAAAGCGGTAGGAACTCTCGCGGCTTTCCTTCTTCCAGCATGTTAATGAACTCGAATCCCCCCAGACCTGTCCCCTCTTCTTGCAGCTGTACCTCTAAGACCGGTGCGCTTGATGAAGCTTCAGACGGACGAACCCAGCTATCCCCGAGGATGTCACAGACCCTGCTCTTCCAAACACATTTGACCTTCTGGTGGATTGTCGATGGTATGGCGCCCAAACTGTCTAACCATGGCCTCCCAAGTAATAGATTGAAGGATGCAGGAATGTCGATGACCTGAAATTCGGCTTCCTTCTCAAGTGGACCGACAGCGAGGTGAAGGAGAATTATGCCCATGACAGTTCTCTGAGTGTTGTCGTATGCTCTCACCCTTTGCTCAGATGGCATGAAAGTTGATTCGTCCAAACCCATGCGCTTGGCAGTTCGAAACGGGCACACGTTCAAGGCTGATCCATTGTCCACCAGACAGGCAGGCACAGTGTTACCCAAGCATTCGACGGTGACATACAGAGGCTTGTTATGCACGGGCCCTCCGGGAGGTAGGTCGTCAGACGAGAAGGTAATAGCTAGAGCCGGGATCCTACTGATCATCCCCACAAGGTCTTCCAGCGCTGTATCGATAGAGACATCGGATTGGTTCAAAGCATCCAAGACTGCCTGCCTGTGTTTTTTTTGGAGGCGATCAGTAATCCCCAGATAGTGATGTTAGCTTGCGTTTTTCTCATCTGCCTTAAAACCCTATCCTCTTCTTCTTCTTCATTCACCTTTCATTTCCCTTTTTCCAGTTCTCTCCCCGGGTGATCCTCTTCTAGTTCGTGCGGCTTGAAGTGTCTGCCTGACCGGGTTAACTGACTGACTTCTTATCTCATCCATAGATTATCGGTTTGCGAATTGACCTTCAAAGTACTCTCTAACACCTCCGTTTCCTTGTCGCTTTCGTACCAAATGTCGTCCTCCACTCGGCTCACGTCTTGCTCGTTGTTCTCTTGGATCCACCAATCTGACTTTTCCATTTCATTTTCCCTTAGCTGATCCCCCAAAGCATAAATCGTTGAGTCCTTAGGCAGCAGGTATGGTTTTCTTGGTGCCCCAGACTTAGTGATTAGCTTAGATGGGTCAAAGGTTGCTTCTTCTATCTCCAAGAAATAAAGGCCCCGCGGTGGCGGCACAGCACGATGGTTCGGCAGAGGATTCTTGGTGACATTGGGGGCTTTGACAGGCGGTTCGGATATCACTTTGTTGTCAATGAGGTCTTGTATTTCATGCCTTAACCTCATGCATCGATCCGTCGAGTGGCCTTTCTGCTGATGAAATTTGCAGAAAAGGTCCCCTTGGAAATTTGGCGGAAGCGGACTTGGCAGAGGTCGTGGTTCCAACTGACGGAGATGCCCCTTTGCTAACAGCCTGTCAAGAGCGGTTGACAATGATACTCCCAGATCTGAGAATTTTCTTGGTTGCTTATCCCCTCCTCCTCTTGGCTGGTTTCTGGTGATATCAAATTTTCTTTCTGGCTCGCTAAGTGCATTGACATCGGTGGGGCCAGAGTGACCCCCTGAATGCCCTCCATTCGATCCATAACTGGGCCTCCGATACCGGTTTGGTGGTTCTTCTTTCTTGATCACTCCTTCTTGAATCGCATCTTCTATCCTGGTTCCCACATCGAACACCTCGGCAAAAGTGTTGATTGACTGGAACCTCATCTTCTCTTGATAGACTGGCTGCAGGTTTTTCATTAACATTCGGATTTGGTCTTTTTCTGATGGCCTCTGTACCATTTTTGCGGCTTTCCCCTCCATCGGCTCAGATACTCAGCAAATGATTCTTTGTTCCCTTGCCTGGTTGTTTCTAGATCTCGAACAGTGACGTCCAGGTCTTGATTGTACTCATACTGGGCCACAAACGATTTTACGACTTCTTCCCAAACTCTGGTTTTGCTTGGCTCAAGTGTAAGGTACCATGATAGAGCAGCTCCTGTTAATGTTTGTTGAAATAGAACGGCCATCATGGTAGTGCTTAGACCGCTAGGCTGAAAAGCTCCTATGCACATCCGGATATGACTGCGAGGATTTTCGGTGCCATCAAACTTATCAAAAACTGGCATTTTGAACCCGGCAGGCAATGTTTCGCGTACTCCGTCATACATCCCTTCCAGTTCCATTAGGTAGGTATCCACTCCGTGAGCCTTGCGCATCACCCTTTCCAACTTTTCTATCTTCTCAGTCAGCAGCTTCTCCTTCTCATCTTTTTCTCTGTCCCTGTTGGTTCTTAGTGCATCATTCCATTGTGCTTCCTGATCGTCGAACCAATCCCCGTCCCCTCCTCCCAAAGGCGGGTCCATAACAGGCGGATTCATTTGTGGTGGTCGGCGATTCAGTTCTTCTATCATTCCCATTATGCGGTTCATGTTCTCGGCCTGCCTTCTCATGTGTTCCGCTTGCTGTTCGACTAATACCCTTAAACCGGACATTTCTTCGTTGTTTCTCTCTTCGGCCATGTCAGCACGTCCTCTCCTTACTAGCCTTGCTGTGGGGTCCCTAAACCACGCTTGGTTTGCTATTTTCGCTCCTACAGTGAATTAAAATTTTTTTAGAAGACCTTTTACCTATATTTTAACGAAAACTTTTATTTTGTATATCATGCGGATGCAATGCATGTGTGTGTGTGCCTACTCTACATGCCAAAAAAAGAAGAAAAAACCTAATCCTAACACATAAGCACATAACCACATAAGATCTTCACTTATGTTGAGTACGCCAGTTTCTCCTCTCATTGTGATTCCTTACTACCCTCTCAGGGGTGAGATTTTTCAAAAATGATTTTCAAAGATTTTTTTGAATCTTTTTTTTTTAAAAAATGAGGATGTGAAAACATTTCTCAATAAAGATAATTTGATTGAAATTTTGCTTTAAAATTCATTTGAAGAGCATTTTTTCAAAAACAATTCCCAAAGATTAGTTTGGAGCTTTAATCAAAAGTGGACTCCAAAGATTTTTGAAAGAGCAATTGGAAACTTTGGGATGAAGATTACAAAAATCCATTTGCTTTCAAAGATGGTTTTAAAATTCTTTCGGGGTAGAAGGATCACATGATCGGATTATTACCGTACTTTGCATAAATTTGGATGCATACAAGGTCAATGATGCTTAACTAAACATGATATAAGAAGTATAATCTTATAATCAAGGTTCGGCATGTCCTCCAAATGTCATGTAACACGAGGAGAAATTGCTAAAAGGTGATTAAAAGATTATTCATCTTTCATCAAACAAGTATCGTCATCATCTCAAGTAATCCCTTCCGGGCATACAAAACTTCCTAGCACATAACCCTAATCAAGAATTGATTTCCTAAGATTGAAAGGTTCTACAGAAACTACTATGCCAAGGCTGGGTTTTGGTCAAATAAGGGACCCTTGACACACACCCGATAGGATGCTTAATATACCAAATCATGGTACGAGATCAAGGGTGATCACACAGTCCCATGATGACTTGACCGACCGGGTTGCCCCGAGCCTCCAAGGTCATAGTTCCGTGCAATCGACTGGCTGGACATGCAAGTGAAATACAACAGGCACACAAAGATTGATTAATTCGATTAAAAGGATGTTTTTCAAGTCTAATCCTCAAGTGAACCCAAAATCAGAATTCTGGTCTGCGAAATCAGAGATTCTGGGTTCGATCCCCAGCAGAGTCGCCAGATTGTGGATATCGCATTTTTCCTTACCAACAGCTTTTCAAAATCAATTTCTAAAACAAATGAGTCGCCACTTAATTTTTAAAAGGAGAATTAAGAAACCATTTTAAAAGCAAACTGATCTTTTAGAAACCAGAGATTAACTAGGTCCGGGGATTATGGAATGAGAGAGGAAGGAGCCCGTCGGACTAAAACACCCTCTCTCATCCTATCTTGCGATAGGCCTCTACTCAACATCCTTTTAATCAAATTTATTAATCTAAGCATGTCACGCCCCGGAGCAGCATAAATAGAGAAAAATAAATTTCCTTTATGGGTCCATAAGGAATGACAGGTGAAAGTCACTAATAATCAACACCACGCAGTACTAGTCCAAAAGAAAAGCAACAGTAATCAACTGAAAATAGCACAAAGTGCTAACTATTACAAACTATCAGAGTATGGTCCACAGGATCACAATAGGTCTGAAGACAACAATTGCCCAAGTACCCGTTAACAAAAGTTTAACAGAACAACTGAAATTAAATCTAACTATAACATCTTCAGTCTTCAACTGGCATAAGGATAATCCTTCCTGGCGTAACCATCATCGGTGGGGCCTTCCTCTGGATAACAATCATCAGTGTACTGGTCATCACCTGTAAAACAAGGGGCAGGATATTCTGGACGGGGAATGTCCAGGCAATAAAAAGGCCGTCAGCTTACTGAGAGCTGAGTGAGCATAAACTAACGAGGTACCAGTTATCTGAAGTAAACACAAGCTTATGAAAACACGAGTTAACATCTTATTATAACCATATCTTGTTTCTTTATTCGTCCTTGTAAACCGACCCTTAACGTCTTGTTAATCGAATACTGAACTCAACATATTCTGATTTCATGAACAGACTCAATCGTTTAACTCTAGGGATACACCCTTATTCTGTCCATCGTTTTTAAGAACAATGGTCCTGTTCACCGCATTTCAGGGATATAACGTTTCGAACAAGGTATATCAATCTATTGCCACGACTCAACGTCATCTACTAGTGATCCCAGCTCACCGCTTTTAAGAACAATGGTCCTGTTCACCGCTTTTAAGAGCATATCATAGATCATCCAGTCTATCTTAGGACTATTTGGTCCAGCTCACCGCTTTTAAGAACCATGGTCCGGTTCACCGCTTTGAAGAGCATATCATGACCAATCGTCCATCCACGTACCATTCCCAGAACTTACCAAACCTACTTACGTTCCGTTCTACATCGACACATGACAAACTCCCAATGTGGCCTGACTACTCGGATTAAAAGAAATCGGATATCAAACTCATATCAGAATCAACACGTCGCCCATGTCTTCATATTCTTTTTATTTATTCATAAATCTTTGGTGTCACATTACCCCTGTCTAACCCATAGTCGCATAATGGAAATTCCGAATCAGGAATCGAACAACTAAACCTCTTATATAATAAACAGGCAAAGGAAACCATGTTCTGATCATGTCAATCGATTGGAACAGAAGTTCAATCGATTGGAACAAAAGTTATGTCAATCGATTGATAAGCATGTCAATCGATTGGAATGATGTCAATCGATTGAAAATCCTATTCAATCGATTGGGATGTCAACCGATGTCAATCGATTGAGATTTATGTCAATCGATTGGTACTACGTCTTCTCCAGCAGATTGTAAAAACAGCATATATAAACGTACACAACATGTATGTGACCCATCTAAACATCATATTAGCTTATATAAACTTCATATAAAGGGACCAAGTGAGTTAGGACTCACTTAGGGTGCGTTTGGCTTGGGTTTAAGCTTGAAACCTTTGAACTCTCTCTCTTTCTCCTCCTCTCTGTCCAGCCTTCTCTTTCTCTGTCTCTTCCTTCTTCTTCCTTTCTTCTTCTTGTTCCTCTCTTCTTCAAGTTGCCAAGGTCTGTGTGTGTGTGTATAGAAATATAGATATAGAGATATAGATAGATATATGTATGTATATATCTCAAGAGTATGTATCTCTCTCTCCCAAGGCTGTCAAAAATGACCCAAGGTCACAATTATGGAACATATATATAGAGATAAGGGAGTGCCACGCGTTTAAAGCTGAAGGAAAGAAGAAAACTTGTCTCAGGTTATGTCAATCGATTGAGACACAAGTCAATCGATTGGCAACAGATATTTGTAGTCAATCGATTGGAAACAATGTCAATCGATTGGGATGAATGGCAATCGATTGGGATAATGACACGTCATCACTTTTAGTTGGTAGAATGTCAATCGATTGGGAACATGTCAATCGATTGGTATCTGAAAAGTGTCAATCGATTGAGAAACTTATCAATCGATTGGTATCACAATTTTCCAAAAGGAAGAGGAAGTTTATACGAGTATAGAAATGAAATACCGGGTTTTATTAATATACCACAATACAGGGTATTACATCATCCACCACTCAACAAAAGATTTCGTCCTCGAAATCAAAAGCAACAAGGTCTAAAACAAAAACGAAAACTTCTCGCGCATCTCTGACTCTAGTTCCCACGAAGCTTCTCTTTCATCATAATGCTTCCACTGAATCTTTACTAACGGAATCTCCTTGTTCTTGAGTTTCTTGATTCCTCGATCTAGAATGCGAACAGGTCCTTCGTTGAATGTAACGTCGCTATTGACTTCGATATCCTCAAAGTTGATCTCGTGCGCTGGGTTGTGAACATACTTCCTCAGCATACTGATGTGAAAAACGTTGTGCACTCCTGACATTTTTGGTGGCAACGCAAGGCAATAAGCAACTTTTCCAACACGCTCCAGAATCTCGAATGGTCCAATGAATCTTGGCGATAATTTACCCCTCTTCTGACCAAATCTAACGATTCCTCGAACAGGTGAAACCTTGAGTAATACGTGATCTCCAACGACAAACTCCAAGTCTTTGCGTCGCTTGTCAGCATAACTCTTGTATCTGGTCTGGGCTGTCTTCATCTTCTCACGTACGACTTGAATCTTCTCACTGGTTTCCCGTACCATCTCTGGCCCAAGAAATTGACTATCTCCGACTTTGGTCCAACATAGCGGCGATCGGCAAGGTCTTCCGTACAAGGCTTCAAATGGCGCCATATCTATGCTCGAATGATAACTATTATTATAGGCGAACTCAATCAAAGGTAAGTGTATCTCCCAAGTACTCTCAAAATCAATGACACAGGCTCGTAACATATCTTCCATCACTTGATTAATTCTTTCAGTCTGTCCATCGGTCTGCGGATGAAAAGCTGAACTCAAGTTCAATGTCGTTCCCATTGCTGTCTGGAGACTCTTCCAAAATTCTGCAGTAAAGCGCGAATCTCGGTCTGACACAATAGATACAGGCACTCCATGTAATCGTACAACGTGTTGTAGATACATTCGGCTCAAACGTTCTACTGAGTACGTCATGCTATAGGCAATAAAATGTGCCGTCTTAGTAAGTCGATCCACGATTACCCATATAGCATCGTGATTCTGCTGTGACTTCGGCAATCCTACCACGAAATCCATGGTTATGTGTTCCCATTTCCATTGAGGAATTGGTAACGGCTGTAGCAGTCCAGGCGGTTTCTGATGTTCTGCTTTCACTTGTTTACAAGTAAGACACTGAGAAACATACTCAGCCACATCTCTCTTCATTCCTTCCCACCAGAAATTTCTCTTCAAGTCCTTGTACATCTTTGTACCTCCTGGATGAATCGTCATCCGTGACTTATGAGCTTCATCCAATATGTCTTTTCGGAGACTTTCTTCATTAGGTACACAGAGTCTACCTTTACATCGTAAAGCTCCGTCTGTACTAATACTCCAGACTTCTGGTTCCTTGGCTGACATCTTGGCGAACCATAACTTCAAATCCTTTGCTGTCTGTTGAGCCTCTATGATACGACTGATTAAAGTCGGTTGTACCATAAGACATCCAAAATGTTGTCCTTTCATTGGCTCCACTGGCTGAAGATCAAATTCAGCAATTTCTTCCAATGCTCTCCATTCTCTAATTAGTAATGCAGCGATCACTAACCGAGGTTTACGGCTCAAAGCATCTGCTACTACGTTTGCTTTGCCGGGATGGTATTGCAAAGAAAAGTCATAGTCTTTGAGTAATTCCATCCATCTCCGCTGTCGCATATTCAACTCCTTTTGAGAGAACAAATACTTCAAGCTCTTATGATCGGAAAATAGATCAAACTTTTCTCCATAGAGATAGTGTCTCCAAATTTTCAATGCAAACACTATTGCTGCTAATTCCAGATCATGCGTAGGATAATTTTTCTCATGTACCTTCAATTGTCTTGATCCATATGCGATAACATTTCCATCTTGCATAAGCACACATCCAAGTCCTTGGTACGATGCATCACTATAGATCACATACTTTTCTCCATTCTTAGGTAATGCGAGTACTGGTGCAGAAGTCAATCTTTCTTTTAACTCCTGAAATGCACCCTCATGCTTGTCTGTCCATTCATACTTCGTCTCCTTCCTTGTTAAATTCGTCAATGGTCCTGCTAACTTGGAGAACCCTTCTACGAATCTTCTGTAATATCCTGCTAAACCCAGAAAACTTCTGACTTCGGTTGCATTCGTTGGTCTGTTCCAACTTAAGACTGCATCAATCTTAGATGAGTCTACCAAAATACCTTCCTGAGATATAACATGTCCCAAGAATTTGACTTCCTGTAGCCAAAACTCACACTTGCTGAACTTTGCATACAACTTGCTATCTCGAAGTGTCTGCAAGGCAACTTGTAAATGCTCCTTGTGATCCTCTTCTGTCTTTGAGTAGATCAGTATATCATCAATGAACACTATAATGAATTTATCCAGATATAGTCTGAATACTCTATTCATCAAGTCCATAAATACTGCTGGCGCATTCGTCAATCTAAAAGGCATAACTAAAAACTTGTAATGCCCGTATCTTGTCCTGAATGCAGTCTTTGATACATCCTCTGGTCGAACTAACAATTGGTGGTATCCTAAACGTAAATCGATCTTGGAAAAGATCCTAGATCCTTGTAACTGGTCGAACAAATCATCTATCTGGGGAAGTGGATATCTATTCTTGATCGTTACCTTGTTCAACTCCCTGTAGTCTATACAGAGTCGAAGTGTTCCGTCCTTCTTCTTCACAAACAGAACTGGTGCTCCCCAAGGCGACGTACTCGGACGAACAAATCCTAGATCTTCGAGTTCTTGAACTTGCTTCTTCAGTTCTAACATCTCGGTTGGTGCCATCCTATATGGAGTCTTAGAAATAGGCAATGTACCAGGTATTAATTCCACGCAGAAGTCTATTTCTCTTTTCGGTGGAAGTCCTTTACTATCCTGAAATACATCCTGAAAATCTTGTACAATAGGAATCTGATCCATCGTGAGCTCTGTACTTGTACTAATGATCGTAGCCAAACCACTCGTAAGAAACAGGTCGCTCATCGGCTGACACTGAAATCTGATCGTCGGCTTTCCTTGTATTGGAAATACAATCGTTCTAGTAGGGCAATCCAGATTGGCATTGTACTTAGTTAACCAATCCATCCCTAGGATAACATCGAATTCTGACATTGACAGAACTACCAAGTCTGCTGGAAGATTCCTATCTCCCAAAGTCAAAGGGCAATCCTTACACACTTTACTCAACTTAACTGTCACTCCCAAAGGTGACACAGCATTTAGTGTTGACTCAAGTGTCTGGGGTACTAAACCCAATTGACGTACAATCTTAACAACAATAAAAGAACGTGCGGCTCCAGTATCAAATAAAGCTTTAACTGGACTATGAAAGAGTACAAGTGTACCTTCCAAATGCTGCTGCTCATCAGCATTAAAGCCTGCTTCTCCTGGAATAATAGCATTCATCCTCGTCTGATCAGGAGGTCCTTGAATTCCTTGCACTGGTGCCCCGTAGTATCCTCCTCGTGGTGCACGACAATCCTTGCTCAAGTGTCCTGGTTTGTTGCAGTTGCGACATACGATATCTGGCCTGCGATTAGTTCTGTAGACGGTGCAGTTCCTTGCAATATGTCCGGGCTTTCCACAGTTAAAACATCCTCCACTATTGCTGGGTGGGGCTGTTAGTAATGTCTGCGGCTGTAGTTCTCGCTGTTGATTCTGCTGGGCTCGATTATAACCCTGCTGAGGTTTCCTGGCTCCTTCCCAGATTCTCTTGTTTCCTTGAAAGTTTTCCTGAGGTCTCCATCCTTGGGTATTTCTCAGTGGTCGATTAGGGAAATTTCTCTGTTGAAACCCTCATGACAACTGAGGTTGATTTGTCTGTGATTGCTGTATTGGATTAGCATCCTTTTCTAATCCTGCAGCAAATCTAACAATTTCCTCATACGACTGGTTCAGATGACCAACCATCATATGTCTGAGGTGGGGGTTCAGTCCTTGGTGAAATCTCTTCACCTTCTTCTGCGGCGTGTCTATCATATGCTGAGCAAATCTGGATAAACGCTCGAACTGTGTCGTGTATTCCCGTACATTCCATCCTCCTTGGATCAAATTGAGAAAGTTCCTTTCTTGTTGATCTCTCTCATCTTCTGGAAAATACTTATCTAAAAATCTGCCTTTGAATGTCTCCCATGACATAGCTCTAGCGGCATCGATCCCAATAGTGGCTTGCTCAGCTTCCCACCAATCTGCGGCGGCATAAGTGAGCTGAAACGTAGCAAGGCGACGTTTCTCTTGTTCGCTGCATTCCAATGCTTCAAATATTAACTCCATCTCTCTTATCCATTGTTCTGCTTTCCATGGTTCTGTTAGTCCATCGAACTTTTCGGGACGCAACCCACGAAAATTTGCTAACAACTTATCTCCAGTCTGTCTTGGTGGCGGGGGTGCAAGAGGTCTCTGGTGGGTGGAGTGATTATACGTATCCCCCACATGCTCCATCCTCTGCATAAATGCTTCGAAAATTCCCGTCGGATCCATCCCTTCCGGAATAGGTGCTCCATTACGTGCTTGATGATTTCTCAAGGGTCCTACCATGATGATAACGAGTATCGCCTACAAGAGACATATGGATTAGCTGAAAGTCTTCACGTAGAAATGAACTCAAGATAGAACAAGAAACAGCAAAACTAACAATTCTACTAAACAACACAGCACAACGCAACAACCAAACAAAAGTAATGCTCGTATATATATATATCAAAAAGATGTACCGTATAGTACACACTAGTCAAACTGTGTACCATATGGGACAAGAGTTACAACAACTAAAGTCAGCTAATACTATACAAAGCTATGGTCAATAGCCATCTCTCAAGCTCCCAAAAATCTGGTGGACAACATGTCCTAATATAAACTAACAAAATCTACACCCTGCCGATCCTGACTCAACAGTCGTCAGCATCTGATCCTGCTGGTGGTGCCTCGTCCTCTGGGTCTATATCCATCTCCTCGAGTGGATCTTCCTCAGCTGGTGCGACAAGATCTCCGACTACTACCCCTATATCCCAATCCTCTATCATCTCTGCATCATCGTCCTCCATCACGTCTGCTATCGCCTGGTTAGCGACATCGATTGCTACTGCGGCGAATCCGTCGGCTATATCAAGAGCTCCTGCTATAGCTACCTCTCCCATAACAAAATCGGCTGGCTGTGCTACCATCTGAGCTATCCATCCTAGTGCCATATCGGCCATGGCTGCCATATGCATAATGGGTCCAGCTGGTATCTGAAGCACAACGGGTATCTCTGGCACAACTATCTCCTCGTCGGGTACCTCCTCATCTACTACTACGTCTGCCTCAATATCCTCTAGGTCTGGTACTGGATCCTCTGGCTCAAACTCTGGCTCCTCGGGGTCATTCTCAGGTTCATCATCATCTGCATCGTCTGCATGCTCATCCTCTACTGGGTCCTCATCATCCATCGGCTCCTCCTTTCCATCTCCATCCATGTCCTCATCGGGATGCTCATCCTCAGGCTCTAGATCCTCCTCATCCTCAATCGGCTCAGGCTCTGGCTCTGGAACGGGTACGTCGGGCACTGGTGATGGTGGGGCTGCTGGAGCTGGTACAATTACAGGCTCTGGTGGACCGGCTACAATGGCTCTCAACTCAATCTCGTCCATCTCTGGCTTACTCAAAACTAGTCGTAACATCTCCTGGCAAATGTCTCTACCGACCCTTGCAGTATGGTAAGCATCCATGCGCATTTGTGTCGGGTGAGTACTCCTGGTCACATAAAGCGCTCTCCACATGTCTTCCTCCAAATGTCGACTAGCTATCTGGCACACACGCTCACGATAAAACTCTGGGTCAGCTGGCTCCACGGTATCTCCATGGATAATATGTCCTCCATAAGCATCAGTCACAAACTGGTGAAACTCCGGATCCATGCTATCCTGCAAAGGAAACTATCTATCGTCAGGAAGACGAATTTATCTTATACTCATATCTCATCTCAAAGAATCTTAACAACACTAGGACCAGATGGTGTGGAACGATCGGTGAACGATAGTATCACCACCTAGAGTACCAAACTCAGGCTCTGATACCAAAAACCCTGTCACGCCCCGGAGCAGCATAAATAGAGAAAAATAAATTTCCTTTATGGGTCCATAAGGAATGACAGGTGAAAGTCACTAATAATCCACACCACGCAGTACTAGTCCAAAAGAAAAGCAACAGTAATCAACTGAAAATAGCACAAAGTGCTAACTATTACAAACTATCAGAGTATGGTCCACAGGATCACAACAGGTCTGAAGACAACAATTGCCCAAGTACCCGTTAACAAAAGTTTAACAGAACAACTGAAATTAAATCTAACTATAACATCTTCAGTCTTCAACTGGCATAAGGATAATCCTTCCTGGCGTAACCATCATCGGTGGGGCCTTCCTCTGGATAACAATCATCAGTGTACTGGTCATCACCTGTAAAACAAGGGGCAGGATATTCTGGACGGGGAATGTCCAGGCAATAAAAAGGCCGTCAGCTTACTGAGAGCTGAGTGAGCATAAACTAACGAGGTACCAGTTATCTGAAGTAAACACAAGCTTATGAAAACACGAGTTAACATCTTATTATAACCATATCTTGTTTCTTTATTCGTCCTTGTAAACCGACCCTTAACGTCTTGTTAATCGAATACTGAACTCAACATATTCTGATTTCATGAACAGACTCAATCGTTTAACTCTAGGGATACACCCTTATTCTGTCCATCGCTTTTAAGAACAATGGTCCTGTTCACCGCATGTCATGGACTCCACGTCAGTCTGTCCCCAGCTTTTAAGAACAATGGTCCTGTTCACCGTATTTCAAGGATATAACGTTTCGAACAAGGTATATCAATCTATTGCCACGACTCAACATCATCTACTAGTGATCCCAGCTCACCGCTTTTAAGAACAATGGTCATGTTCACCGCTTTTAAGAGCATATCATAGATCATCCAGTCTATCTTAGGACTATTTGGTCCAGCTCACCGCTTTTAAGAACCATGGTCCGGTTCACCGCTTTTAAGAGCATATCATGACCAATCGTCCATCCACGTACCATTCCCAGAACTTACCAAACCTACTTACGTTCCGTTCTACATCGACACATGACAAACTCCCAATGTGGCCTGACTACTCGGATTAAAAGAAATCGAATATCAAACTCATATCAGAATCAACACGTCACCCATGTCTTCATATTCTTTTTATTTATTCATAAATCTTTGGTGTCACATTACCCCTGTCTAACCCATAGTCGCATAATGGAAATTCCGAATCAGGAATCGAACAACTAAACCTCTTATATAATAAACAGGCAAAGGAAACCATGTTCTGATCATGTCAATCGATTGGAACAGAAGTTCAATCGATTGGAACAAAAGTTATGTCAATCGATTGATAAGCATGTCAATCGATTGGAATGATGTCAATCGATTGAAAATCCTATTCAATCGATTGGGATGTCAACCGATGTCAATCGATTGAGATTTATGTCAATCGATTGGTACTACGTCTTCTCCAGCAGATTGTAAAAACAGCATATATAAACGTACACAACATGTATGTGACCCATCTAAACATCATATTAGCTTATATAAACTTCATATAAAGGGACCAAGTGAGTTAGGACTCACTTAGGGTGCGTTTGGCTTGGGTTTAAGCTTGAAACCTTTGAACTCTCTCTCTTTCTCCTCCTCTCTGTCCAGCCTTCTCTTTCTCTGTCTCTTCCTTCTTCTTCCTTTCTTCTTCTTGTTCCTCTCTTCTTCAAGTTGCCAAGGTCTGTGTGTGTGTGTATAGAAATATAGATATAGAGATATAGATAGATATATGTATGTATATATCTCAAGAGTATGTATCTCTCTCTCCCAAGGCTGTCAAAAATGACCCAAGGTCACAATTATGGAACATATATATAGAGATAAGGGAGTGCCACGCGTTTAAAGCTGAAGGAAAGAAGAAAACTTGTCTCAGGTTATGTCAATCGATTGAGACACAAGTCAATCGATTGGCAACAGATATTTGTAGTCAATCGATTGGAAACAATGTCAATCGATTGGGATGAATGGCAATCGATTGGGATAATGACACGTCATCACTTTTAGTCGGTAGAATGTCAATCGATTGGGAACATGTCAATCGATTGGTATCTGAAAAGTGTCAATCGATTGAGAAACTTATCAATCGATTGGTATCACAATTTTCCAAAAGGAAGAGGAAGTTTATACGAGTATAGAAATGAAATACCGGGTTTTATTAATATACCACAATACAGGGTAATACAAAGCATGCCCTCAACTAATACATATATACATATACATCACAAAAACATGTCCAAAGGGTATAAAATTGCTACTGGCCAAAATATCATTCATAAATCACATATTTCAAGTAACAAGCAATATGATATGCAATAAGGAACAAAAGAACTTACCCGGAATCCAGCAGCGATAGTAAACGTGCAATGCATGCGAACAAAAGAAAATCCTAAAAAAGAGTCTCTAATCGCATATACACATAAGGCAAAACCTAATTCTAAGGTGTCGCGCGTTAAGTCGAAAAATCAATAAAATCAAGAAATTAAGATAAACTAAAGAGGAGTCCTAGAAATCATACCTTAATAGCGCTACAAAACAAAGGGTTATTCCACATGCTTCACATAATAATAATATGATATCAAACAATCAATCCTAATTCTCTAGCTTATACCTAGCAAGCAGTGAAATCCAACTTTATCCAATTACTAATTCTAATTATAAGCATTAATGTACATGAATGAATGGATGTGAACAAGAATAAGACATGGATTTATTCACTAATTTGGGTCACCTAGCCCCTGGATTTAAGCTAAGTTACCATTATTCAAAGTATGATTTGGGTCCTAAGGCATTAAGAGACCATTTGAGGTGAAATAAGTAAGATGAGACAAAAAAATAGTAGCAGTTTTTATGAATTACAGAGAGCAGACCAGATGTTCAAAAATCGAAATAAAATACTTCCAACGGTTGGATCTGAATGATTTTTGGGTATGTTATGCCTTTGTGAGTCTAGTTTCTAACCCAGAAAGAAAATCAAGGTTTGAACGGTTAGATCTCCGGGAATGTAGAAAACACTAGGCATCACTCAGCACTTTACAACTCTCTGTCCAGAGATCTTGTATGATTTTTTAAAAATAGCAAACAAGTCCGAATTGCTTCATTCTTTTTAGGGAACCTTCATAACACATTAAGGTTCTTATAAAAAATTATTAGAGGTCATGAAAACTTGGTTAGATTTCTGATTTATGAATTTCAGAATGGACTTGCTGTTCTGAAACTATTCTGAAACTCTGGACAGATTGTGGTTGGCTCACAAAACCCATGATCAAACCCTTCTAAACATAAAACCACCTTAAAAAAAATTACAGTGGTAGAATGATGTGTTATTGATACTTTCCCGTTGGTTTCACTTGATTTCAACGGTTAGATTTCGAACTAAAAATCTTTGATCAAAAACAGTTTGTGGACTCACTGTTTTTATTTTTCTAGTTCAACTTTGTTGGTTAACCTCAACTATTAAAGACATGAAGTTGAGATTAAACCAAACTTCTTTTCTTACCATTTGATGGTCCTTGAAGACTAAAAGTCACTTTATGCTTATGGATTTTGATGAAGTATGGAATGAACTTCTCAAAATTCCAAACGATGAACTCAAAACCTTATAGACCAAAGCTTGAATTCAACTTAGTACTCCTACCATTTGATGGTCATGGGAGACAAAGACATGGCTAATACTCCTAAGTTTCAAGAAGAATAAGGGAATGACTTCATTAAATACCAAGTTTAGAAGATCCAAGTCATGGGCATGGACTTGGATTCAACTATGTAAAGCAAAGTGATGATCAAATCTTGACTCTCATGTAGAGTATGAGCTTTACATGAGGTTCAAAGGATCATACTCAAGAGAATCAAGAGAGATATTGAAAATCTCCAAGACTCTCAAGAGAAGAACACATACAAGAAATTGAAGAGAGAATTAGAAGTAGAAACTCCTAAGCTTTCTTGACAAACAAAGATAACAAGAGATTTTAGTCCAAAAGAAAAGGAATAAACAAACAATCTAAGGCATAGGGGGATCACCTCCAAATTATCCTCAAAGTATTCTTTGAAGATCTTCCAAACTCTTCTTCTTAGTTCTCTAAACTCTCTTCTCTTTTCTCTCCAAAATGTGTTGATGTAGTAGTTATGGATGTTCTCTCCCCCCTTTATTGTATATCTCTCCTTCTCTTTTATAGGCAAAAAATTACCAGGTATTTTTGGTGAATTTCGGAGCAAAAACAGGTGTAATTCTCTCATTTGTTGGTACAATGTGTACTTTCTAAAATTATGCAGACTGCTACCCAGGGCGGCAGTCGACAAACTGCCGCGGCAGTCCGTGAATGCCGTCGCGGCGGTTGCTAACTGCCATCGCGGCACTCCGCGACTGCCGCGCGGCATTCATCCACTGCCGCGGCAAATTAATGGATTACCGCATTTTTGTCAGTCTTACTTTATCAGTTTTTGTTCTTATTCGCATACGCATACGTATTGCTCTGCAGAATACAGACTTTAAAAGTGAACGGCAGTCAGAAATTTCTGGCGGCACTTGGTGAATGCCGGCACGGCACTCTGTGACTGCCGTGCGGCAGTCACTGAGTGCCGCGGCAGCCCGCCGTGTGCCGGTTTTGGCTAAAATTCCCCCTTTTGGATTTTTCTTTTTTCAAAGCAAAATGATTCTTGAGGATATTTTCCGAAAATCATGTTTTATACCTGAATTCTCCTAAATACCTGGTATTTTCTCTTTTCTGTGAAATTTTACCGCGTTTTAGAGAACTTTCTGAAGAGCTTGGAATACTTCGAATCTTCCGGTCCTTGTCATCATCGGATATGGAGGCGACATTCCCTTGAATTCGACGGTCGGTCAAAATTGGGATGTCTACAGGGTCCGGTAATCTGTCCAATCTATGATGATAAACATTTTACCATGGCTTGTTTATTGGAAAGAAGATGTGTCAAAATCTTGGATTTTTAACTCTGGTCTCTGGGTAGTGGACAGTGGACAAAGAAGACTTTGGGTAACTTAGTGAGCATTATTGCAGCATATATCACCGAAGAGATCTCATGCTTTCTTGCTCCCTCCTTAGTCACAATCTGAAGCAAGGAGAATTCGTTGCTACTGCTTCAATTTGTGAGTTTCTGCAAACCCTTTTTTGGTATGAATCAAATCAATTTCTTGTATTATCAAATTACTGAATTTAGTTCTGGTGAGAGTAACTAATGCCTTCTCGTAAGTAGTTTATTTCTTTGCTTCAACTTGTCTCAGTTTCACTATAGTTACTTAATATAGTGTAATCAACTCATTGGCTTATTTTCAACTACATTATTTTTGCTTTTGAAAATGATAACTCTCGATCTTACTTTCTAGTGTTTTATCTTCCTCTAGCCTCTGACGGAAGTACTATAGTGATGTTTGGTTGTAAAATATGTTAACAGTGATCTGTAGGCTATGATTGGATAAATTATGAAGGGTTAATTACACTTACACCCCCTGTACTTTGGGTCATTTTCACTTTGACCCCATGTAGTTCGAAACGTGACACTAATACCCCCTATACTTTAATGTAAAGTGTCACCATCAGGAATTCTGTTAAAGTTAACGGAAAAAGTGACACTTACACCCCCTGTACTTGTAAAAGAGCAAAATGCCCTAAAATTTCTCCTTCTTCAGCACATGAATTCTCCAACAAGGCCCCAAGTAATGAAATCAAAATTAAAAACAAAAATCAAAACCCCAAATCAAAACCAATCAGGTCACCACCAAAAAAGAAGAAGAAAGAGAGGTCGTTGACTTCGGCCATCACCACCAGCGTCCATTTCTAACCACCTTCAAATCTGTGAACATGCGAGAGGTAGAGAAAAGGGTTTGAGAGATTGAGATAGAGAGAGAAGCTAAATTCTGGGACTTGTTTTTGTGCAGAATGTATAGAGGGCGTTCTTGATTTTGGTATGCATGTTGGGTTGATCAATTTTTTTTGGGTTGATCGAATTTTTAAATACAACCCAAAACATACCAAAACATCAAACAACTTGAAAATTTTGATCAATCCAAAAAAAAATTTGATCAACCCAACATACATACCAAAATCAAGAACACCCTCTATACATTCTGCACAAAAATCAGTCCCAGAATTTAGCTTCTCTCTCTATCTCAATCTTTCAAACCCTCTTCTCTACCTCTCGCATGTTCATAGATTTGAAGGAGGTTAGAAATGGTCGCTGGTGGTGATGACCGAAGTCAACGACCTTTCTTTCTTCTTCTTTTCTAGTGGTGGCCTGATTGGGTTTTGATTTTTGTTTTTGGTTTTGATTTCATTACTTAGGGCCTTGCTGGAGAATTCATGTGCTGAAGAAGGAGAAAATTTAGGGCATTTTGGTCTTTTACAAGTACAGGGGGTGTAAGTGTCATTTTTTCCGTTAACTTTAACGGAATTCCTGACGGTGACACTTTACATTGAAGTATAAGGGGTGTTAGTGTCACGTTTTGAACTATAGGGGGTCAAAGTGAAAATGACCCAAAGTACAGGGGGTGTAAGTGTAATTAACCCAATTATGAAAGGAGTTGTATGCATAATATACATGTACGGTCAGGCTCTAGAGTGAACCGGGTAGTGTGAACATATCCAATGAACTTTTTTTTTTGCCAAAAAAACCCACGGGTTGCCCCACCGACCTGCTGACCCGCGCGTGCCCGACTGACCCGATAGGTTTTTTCAGGCAAAAAAAAATGTTCGCTGGGTATGTTAATTCACTCTACCGGGTTCACCCTAGAGCCTGACTGTGTACATGTATATGTATATTGACACGACTAAAAAGTTGTGCGCTCTTGTGCAACACCCAAGTATAGGTAATCGTGCAAGTAATATAGTACTGGAAGTCCAAGTCGATCCCACAGGGAAGGAATAGGGAGAATGTCTACTAAGTTATAACCTAAAGAAAAGGAAAAAGATGAATATACGGGTGGATGTTCTAACGAATCCTAATTAATTAAATTAAAGTAAATAATAAACTAAAGTATAAAGAAACATAACTAATTAAACATATAAACTAAAGGTGTTGGAAACACGTGAATCCATATTGATCCTAACCATCTACCATGCACATTCATTAATGCTTTATGGAGTACATCTCTTTTCAGTATTCCGTATTTTTCTAAAGATAAAGAATCAATAGCCCTTTCATGACCGGGACTACATCATCACAATTGATTTAAAATACTTAGAAGACGGTTTAAAACAATGGTTATTACTTGCACTCTAAATGGTGTTAGCATTCAAAGTGGTTTTCAAAAGTCATTGAAGAAAATAGCCTTAAGGCTTTAAGGTCTAAAAACTGTTGTGACAAACTGAGCTTATAGGGACAATTTGATGACAGATTTCTAAAACAGAAAGTCATGGAATACTTAAAAGAATCATCTCAGGAATTAGCAAGTTCGATCGATCGATCGAAGCGCTCTCGATCGATCGGACAGCATCATCCTTTAATTGATCAAAATGCCTTCGATCGCTTGACTATGGCTCTGGTACGATCGATCGAAATACCTTCGATCGATCGAGCCCAAGGTTTCTAAAGATTGCATGGCAGAGGTTGGGAATCAATATTTCATCACATATTCCCAAAGTCTAAACTACGAAAACATAATAAAACTAGTGCAGAAACAGTAATCTAAAGTAATCATAGCATATAAACTACTAACAATCAAATAGAGAAAAAGGATAAGAGAAACCTGTAAATAATCTGAAATAAACTTGTAAATAACTTGAAATAAAATTGAATCTTCAATAATCTTCAATAAATCAATAGAAAAGAGGAAAAATAACATGAATCTAACCTAACCTACTCCTAATCTATCCCTAAAACTACCCTAAACTGCTGTTTTCTGCGTTCTGGAGCGTCCTCCCTTCGTATGGCGTCAAAACGACTTATATATAGGGTTCCTGTAGAGTTTACGCAACTTTTGGATGAAAATAAAGTTCGATCGATCGAGCATAGTTCGATCGATCGAAGTTTCAATCGATTGAACTCTGCTCAAGGGCTTGAACTCCTCTGATTTTGACAGCTTTGTGCACCGATGGAAGAATGGCCATAACTTTTCACTCAGACTTCGGATTGATCTCCCGTTTGCGGCCACGTGACCGTAACTCAAAGATATACATTTTGTATTTCTAGAAAAATATTCCAAATCTGAAGTCTTCATTGTCAAAATTGGCATTTTCCCAGCTGCTTCTGTTGTTCTCTTCACCAGAATCACTATCTAATACCTATAAAACAATGCAAAAACATATGGCTTAGCATTAACACAATAAAAAGAACATTGTTATTAGAATGCACCTAAATGTAGGGACTTTGGGGATAAAAGTATGCATAAAAGATCATGTAATACGCTATGAACATGCACTTTTCACCTTGAATCACATATTTATATATATATATATATATATTAAATAACAATTGAGAATATTTAGGACTTTCACTTTCTAAAACTAGTGACAATGAAAGGATGATATATTATTGAGAGTGACAGCCATTAGACTTGAAATTGAATTATGGCTGACCATCAATGCAGGACATGGTGATGGTTAATCCTAAATGTCATATTGAACAAAAAAGAAAAGAGAGAGAGAGAGAGAGAGAGAGAGAGAGAGAGAGAGAGGAAAGAAGAAATGAATATATTTTCCCAGATTGTAACTCACAAAGGATTTTCTATATTCTGGTCGGTAAATTTGTAAGTTGTAACCCTTTAAATATTGTGATACTCCATGAAAGTCAGCATGACTAATTTGAATGTGATAATCACTATGGAGATACCAAGGTTCGCGCTGGTGAGGGTTCATCGTCTTTGACAGCATTGGTGCTTGTATTTATCATCATTGCACCAATGATATAACTTGTCAAGCAATGATGTCCTTTTTAACAGTGAATGATTGTGGTATTGCAATTAACCTGGCACCGCCAAGGCATTGATGTTCGGCAGAAATGGTCAAATGTTTTAGTCATCCTTCAACTACACCAACTAGCTATATGTTATGTCCTTTGATATCGTTGAAATTCTGTCGGTGATGATGATAGAGAAATATGAGCTGACCAACACTAAATTCAACTACTTAAGAAACCTATTCACTTACTTTCACAATAATTCAACTGAAAGATGTCAGATGAATGGAAATATATCCATCGGGACGGTTAACCCTTTCTTGGTATATGGCATAATGTGGCTGCTAAACCCTTCCTTGCCTAAATCCTGTAAGCACTCCTATGTAAAGCTGTATTCAGGGCAAATTGAAACTAGGAAATTGAATGAGTATAATTCTATGTGTATTTTTTAGAAACAACGAATTGGGACAAGTGCAAATCTTTGAGGTTGGTCCAAAATAAACAAATGTGATGTATTTTTAATAATAGAACTCAGTTTTTTAGATGTAAGTTAGAATATATTATGATAGTCTAGGAAGCACCGACACTCCAATGGAGTCCAAAGGAGGTGCCGTATTTGTGTCCGACACACCTCCGACACCGACATGGCTCCGACCGTGTCGAACACGCCAAATACGTGTCTAGAATTTTTAAATATATTTCTTATTTTCGACACACCATCGACACGTCTTTGACACCATCGACACAGCTCTGACACTTATTCCGACACGTTATGGGTTTTTTAAAAGAGGAATCTTAAATGTTGGGGGCAAAAGTGTTATTATGTAAAATAAGGTTGTAAAATTGGAGTTTATGTTAAAAAGTTAAGACAAGTAATGGCAAATAGGAGGATTACTATAAAGATGGAGGATTGAAAATTAAAAAAGAAAGCAATAAAAAAGTTGATCTTATATGTATCTTGTTCATGTTGAATTGTTATTTAGAGGTGATTTATTTAACATCGTAGTTCTTAGTTATTTTAAGAACATTGTTATTTTTATGTTGTATCGTTACATATAAAAATTTATGTATAATTACTAGTTTCTGTGTTGTCGCCGTGTCATGTCGGGCTTTTTTTAGGGTTTACCGTGTCGCCGTATCGTATCGTGCCGTGTCCGTGCTGCCGTTTCCGTGTCGGTGCTTCTTAGATAATAGTATGTGGAGATTATTGTTAATAAGCAAATATCATGACTAACTGCCAATTCATTTTCATAAACATGCACAGATATATCTTAACTTCAAAAGGATATAAATATATTATTGTATTTGTATCATGTGCCCTTGTCCATTTTTCTATGCTTCTGCAGGTCACATTTACTTAGATCAATGTGGGGAATCTGAGCTGAAGAAAGCTAGTGAATGTTTTTCTCGTGCTGGGCTTTACGAGCTTGCAGCCAAGGTGTACGCTAAAGGCCACTACTATTTTTCAGAGTGCTTGTCAGTATGCGCCAAAGGAAAATTATTCGACATGAGTTTATAGTACATCAACTGCTGGAAAGAAAATTCCCCAAAGAGAAAGTTAATCGGAAAAACAAGTAACAAAATACACAAAGTTGAACAAGAGTTTGTCGAAAGTTGTGCACTTAGTTATTATGAGCTCAAAGATAATAGATCCATGATGAAATTTGTTAGAACTTTTCACGCAATGGACTTAAGGCGTAACTTCTTGAAGTCCTTGGATTGCCTCGACGAGCTCTTGGTTTTGGAAAATGAATCCGAAAACTTCTTGGAGGCTGCCGAGATTGCAAAACTGTGAGGTGATATTCTACTTGAGGCTGATCTTCGGGGGCAGGCTGGTCATTTCAGCGAGGCATCCTTGCTTGTCCTTGATAGGTGTTTCAAAATTCTCTATGGGTTTCTAGAAGTAGGGGTTTTCCATTGGAGCATTTTTCGCGAAAGGATGAGCTTTTGACAAAAGCCAAGTTGTTTGCAGAGAATGACTCAGATCTTTTCAGTGAGTTTGTTTGCACTGAGGTTCAAATTTTATCGAATGAATAGAGTAGTTTGTTTGAGTTAAATCAGCTTTTTAATTCCTCCAAACGACAAACAATTATGAGAGGTAAAATCCTGTCCGTTTAGAAAATTCTAGATGCTCATCTTCATTCAAAGACTTCCAAGTATGAGTGGGAGGATGAATTGGTAATGGAACAAGCAAAGCTTTCAGAGGACAGGATTTCAAAGGAATATGTTTCTGTTGAAACACATGTTTTCTTTTGGAATCTGTGTAAAGGTAGCATTGTGAAAATGTTGGGAGTATCTAGAGTCTATTGAAACCCAAGAGGGTGGTAGTAAATATCTAGGTTACGGTGAGTTCTATTTGAATTATTTTGGTGTTCAAAGGCAATTCAATCATCTTTTAATCAACTCTGAAGCCGATTTGAGTGAGAGGAATTGACGACAGATTTCTTAAGAGGAAAGGGAGATTGGTGATCCTCACCATTTTGTCTCTGCTGCTCTTAGTCATTAGCGTGATGTATTACTAAAAGTTAGTATGAAGGAGTTAGAAACTCTTAAAGATCTCTATAAATTCTCAATTAGAAATTACTTGTCTGTATTTTGTCAAAGTACCCGTCTTTTTTATATTTTTAAGGTCTTAAACTTTCTTATGGAGTCCGAGTTTCGAACCAAGACATTGCAAAATTTTCTTGATCTCTCTACCGAGTACTTCAAAAATGTGTTTCCTTTATGCAGACAAATGTCTTTGAGAGAGAATATGATTCCTCTTAGGGGTACAGAGATTTCCAAAAAATTACTTGAAGAAGTAATTCGTGGAAACCTCGGTGGTACAGAGAGCTATGGTCAAATAGGCCAAGTGGTGTTAGGGTCTAGAAAGCCAAGTAATGAACTACGTGAGGAGATTGTGAAAAGGTTTAACTGGAATCCATCATGGAAGGCTTTTATTGGGAACCTCAGTGTTGGTGGGAATATTCCAGAATTTTCTCAAGGGTCTCTGTTCCTTAAAAGCTCTCAAAGATTACAACGTCAACTGGAGCAAAGTAAATGACTACACTGACCCAATTTGTTTTTGATATCTAATCAAGCACCTTCTGATTATGGTATCGTACTTTATCGGATTCTTTTTCACTACAAAATCTTCTTTTGTTGAATGGGTTTTCTTTCAAGAATCAAATGCCAACCTGAATGATGGATTAGTAACTGATATCCTATTCTATTTGGGGGACGTCTTTGATTTCGTGCCCAAAATAGTGGAGCAGTTTCTTTGTAATAAGTAGGATACAATCCAATGGATTAAAATGTGTAGAATCAATGTCAATTACTACTATTCACTGCTCGTGTTGAGACTGTTCATTATATTGTGTTTACTGGGTTTGAGTTTCGGCAATTATTCTGACTTGCTGTATGGTTTATTGGGGATGGATTATATTACTTCAAAGCTCCTGAGGGAATTCTTAGATGTCCTTCGAAGAAGAAGAAGAAGAAGAAGAAGAAGGCAACGTAATTTCTTAGATATAAACGTAAATGTTCTTGCTGAAGCTTTCAAAAAGATCGGGGATCCTCTAGTGATTGTGAGCTTGGGGAAAGAATGCTCAAAAGACACATGCAAGGTTTCTATTTTCGTGAACATGGGAGTTTCCCAATGCAGAGAGGACATCCTAAGATTGTTATTTCTAAGGAATCTTAGAGCTCCCCAAGAATTGACTTATTCATGCAATGGAGAGGTTCCTTTGAAAAGTGATGATCAAGAGAAATTTTCCAAGGTTACATCTACCAACTTGGTTTTTGTGGATCGTCAGAACGTGCATACAAACACTGGAAATGGAGGAGGCAATCTTCAAATAGAGTGGGGGCTCTTTCGGGAATTTTGTGATGCTTTAATGTCCATGGAGAAGAGAAAAGATGGAAGGTTAATGACTTTCAAGTATAGTAATGCAGCAAGATTAAAGGTACTTCCCAAAATTTTGAAGTTAGTGTGAGTGACTTGCCTTGAATTATATATTATGATGAAATGATACATTTTTAATTTTCCTCCTATTTTTCAAGTGGAGGTGGAGAAAATTACAAAGATGCTAGCTGATGCCATGACCACGAGGAAGAACTCTTGTGATGCTGAAGATGGAAATTTTTGTGGTGAAGCAAGAAATATGCTCGATGAATTGAAGCACCTCTCTTCTGCTTTGGATATGAGGTCAGTCTAAATATTTAGCTTACAGCATATTAAGAGCCTTGGATTTTCATGTCACATACATCCATAGTACATAGAGAATCGTTTTCCTTTCCTTTCGTCTAAATTCGCAAACCAAAGGGAGCCATATTGAATTGTTGTTGATTTGGATCTAGATGATCATACAATGGATATAAAACATGCTTCAAATCAAGATCTAGTCATGGATCATCCAAATTTGTATGGATTTCATCTCTTCTCTTTCATGCTCTTCTCTTGAGGTTCATGGAATTTCTATATTCCATTTGAATCTCTTGAGATTAGATTCTCTAATTCTCTATAATTTCATGATTATAAGAGCGTTAGAGTTGATGTAGATCATATCTATGAATAATTGATGGATCTAAGCCTATGTTCATGGCTTTGGTTCATTTATTTGGAGTTTATGAAACTCTTCACGTTTCATTGAATTCTATGGAAAATTGGGTTCTTAATCCTCAAAGACCATTAACTTGGGAGAGGAATTAGATTTAAATCAAGTTGATTATATGATTCGATTATTAGATTCAAGTGAACTCAAGTGCTTAAGTTCATTCATAGGATTGAGTAAGACCTACGAGCTCGTTTCTTCATGACTAAATCCATAGATTTCTATGTCATTGTGTTGACTATAATCATACTAGGTCTAGATTATCCATAAAATCCTAGATCTAGCTTAGTTTTGAGTTATGGATATCAATTCATCAATGGTGAAGTGACTTCAATGATTATCTGCGATCAAAGATTTTAATTAAATCATGATCCATCGGATTCGAATGAGACCAATTGGAATTTGTTCTTAACACATAGATCTACCTTTGTAATTTTTGTTTTGTCTCAATTATGTGGTTTAGATGGTTTGGTCATAGATCTTGTGAATGAGTCACTTTCTGTCTAGAATTCCAGAACAATCTTTTAAAATGAGTAGTTCAGAACCTTAATTGAATTGTTTGGCCAGGTTTCAAAATATTTTTTTCCGTGAATTTTTGTGAGTTAGTGAAAATCTCTAGGAAAATTGAGTGGTTTAAGATTATATGCTATTTTTAATAAATCATACAAGATTCCTGGATAGAAAGTTTGACAGAATCTGAGTGATTTTGATCTAAGGTCAATCCCCAGAGTTTGAACCATGTGATCTTTGATTTTAATTTTTTATTTAGAAACTAGACTCAAAGAGGCTTGTCATATGTGAAAATCATCCAAATCAAAATATGGGAATCACTGTTTTCTAATTTTTGAAGTTGTGTTTTTGTTTTGTAAATTTGGAATTCCTGATGCAGATTTGATGAACATTGTTAATTTGGATCCAAATGACTCCTTAAGGGTTGAACATGTCTTAATTATGAATAATTCAACTTAAATCTAGAGGTTAGGTTATCCAAATCAAATAGTTCATGTCATGTTTATTATCATGTATCTTTGGTCATCATGTTTAGAGATAGATCTTGTATTCTAGAAATGTTAGAATATAGATTGTGATGATGAATTTTGATTGTTAACTTAATTGAGAATTCATTCCGATCACGTTAAAGTCATGTCACTTCTATGTTGACATTACGTTGGCTCTTGGTGAAGGTCTATTTTGGCTTTTCCATTGAGAATCGTATATCCATAGAAATATTGCGATTTCCTTGCTGGTCCAAGACTTTGTCATTTCCCCATTTAGATCTAGGTGAATCCTTGTTATTTGTATTAATCCATGTGGACTAACCCTTTATTTTTGTAGCTCTAACAAGGTATGATTCCTCATGTTCTATCTATTCAGTCTTAATTGTTTTATCGATTTTGCAACTCCATGTGCGACACCTTAGATTAGGGTGATGCCTTATGTGTTTATGTGATTTAGATACCCTTTTATTAGGTTTTCTATTATTGTATGCATAGCACGTTTTCCTATCGCAGCTGGATCTTTGTGAGTTTTCTCGTTTCTCTATGCATATCATGTTGCTTGCTATTTGAATCTACTTGGTTTTCGATGCCTCTTTTAGCAATCGTACACCTCTTTCGACTTGTTTGTGCTATGTATATCTATAGCTATATATTGATTGGGACACACATAAACTTTTCAATTGAATAAAAAAGGATGGTGACTAGAGGCCTATCCATGATAGGATAAGAGGGGGTGCTTTAATCCACTCCCACCGGGCTCCTTCCCTTCTCATTCCATAATTCTCGGATATAGAAATCTCAGGTTTCACAGAAAAGTATCTTTTAAAATGGCTTATTAATTTCTTTCCTTAAAATTAAGTGGTAATTGAGAGAAAAACCCGGAGAGGCCGTGGGCGGTATCCACAAAGAGTAATGTTATGTTTCCCAAATTTCTATCCAAAAAGTGCTTTACAAATGATGTGACAGTGATACCAGCTAAAAAAGTTGTAAGATCTAGTTCCACTATCACATCATTTAAGAAGCACTTTTAGGATAGAAACTTGGAAATCATAGCATTGTTCAAATGGAAATGAGAATGGAATATAACAAATGCTAGAATGGTTGAGCAAAAATGGTTAAAATGAGCAAAAATGGTTAAAATAAGCAAAAATGCTATTTTGAAAATATTCAATCCCAGATGTTGTGATATAGGAATGGGACCTACAATACAAAATCTGGGGCACCTCCAATTACAGTGGACGTTAAGCAATGTCATTTCACAAAAACGAGAGAAAGGAGAGAAAAGGAGAGAAAGTACCTCAATTTCTTTCGCTTTCTCTCGTTTGGGAGTTTAAGTGAGGAGAGAAAATGAGACAAAGGGAGAGAAAACTAATCCCCACTTTCTCTCAATTTCTTTCTCTCCAAATTGGGAAGAAAAGGAGAGAAAAGAAAGTGGGGTTTAATGAATTTTTCTTAATACCCACAATAACCTTATTTAACTCTTGACTAATTTTAATTTCATCTAAGTCATAGGCTCCTAATACACTATATACATGTATTCTCTCTCCTAACAAAGAAAAATGCTCATCTACCAAGTAAATCTGTATGTCATTTGGTGTGAATAGAAAATGAAAAGAAGAAATGTTAGAGGCTTCATTAGTTCAAGTCGTTAATGGGTAGAATGGTAAATTTCTTTCTTTTCCCTTCTTTTCTTCTCAACTCTTAAACAAGAGGAAAGAAACTCATTTTCTATTCTTTCCTAAACTCCCAAACAAAATAAAAAAAAAAAAACTATCATCATTTCTCTTCTTTTTTTTTCTCTCCTCACTTATGACTTTCTCTTCTTTTCTTTTCTTCCCTAAACTCCCAAACATAGCGTTACAATAGAAACTTGGGAATCTATAGAAACCCATAAATTTATAAAAGGGTAATTTGGTAATTTTGGACCAATGTGGGTCTTGAATTGGAACAATGTATTTCAATTTGATACATGTTGGTAGCACTTTTTGGTTACATGTGGGTATACATGTGTGAATATAGGCTTGTGTGTATGTGTGTATGTGTGATGAACCATACCCACCCCCTCAACTACCCACAACTAACACCATCCCATCTATCACCTTTTGGGAGACTTCCCCTACACTCAACATTCTCCCATACCTCCCCCCTCTCTTTCTCCCTATATAACCAACCCATATCTCACTCTCCCTCTCATTTTCTCTTTTTCATTTTCTCTCTATATATCTCTCATCAATATCTTGTTGTGGAAGCTCAAAGCTTCCATGGAAACCTAAGCTTCAAAGCACCCATTTGAAGACCTTCAAGAAATTAATGTACAAAGGCTATTAGATGTTTTTTTGTCCCCCTTGTCAAGAGCTCTCCATTGGTGTTCTCATATTTCATTTTGGAGATCCCTAGCTCAAACCATGGCCTAGAGGAAGAAGAGGGTTTTCTTTGTCACTTGTTCTTGGAAGCTCTACTATTGGGTTCTTCTATTTTCCTCTCTTGGACTCTCTATCTCTCTTGCTTTCCTACTCAAGAACAAGAGGTAGATTTCATTGACTAAGTGCACTCCTCTTTCTAACCTCATGGCTTGCTATGTGTAGGACTAGAGATATCACATACTAATCTTGTTTTATGACTTTTCCTACATATATAGCTTTGATGGTTAGTTGCTCATTATATGCATGTCTAGTTAATTTAAATGTTTAAACCTAAATGTTAAATGAGTTGTTATGATTCAAATTACTCTTTGTTGCTAGTAATTTCTTTGATGACTTAAATGATATCTATGCCCTACATGAGATCCTTGATTTCTTGTTTAGTCATTATGAGTTATTATGTTCATTTCATAATATCGAAACCATAGAAACGACATTGTAGTTGCAGAATCATTGTAGTCACATTTCATAATCGCTAAGTCGTCATATCATCCATGGCATTGACTTGGGAGTATGAATCTTGTTAAAATTCCCACAATGAGGAATGTCTTTTGAATCCCCGTTTGGGGTTGTTATTTGATGAAATTCCGGAAGCGGGTGTGAGGTCAGGAAGGTTGTTTGTGATCCTTGAAACATTCAAAAATACAAGGTCACATTCGGTTAGCTATCGGAGATCTTGTATGCTATACTCACGTTGGAGTGGCTCGCATCCGGTGTTGAGAGTGAGTGGTTATGGAATTTGGTATCAGGAAGTTGCATGGTTTGGCCTTACGGCTATTTGCATTGCCACGGTGGCAAATCATTGCACCGCATGTCGTAGCATGATTTTAGAAGTAGTAGTACATTTCTTCAATGCTATCTACTGAGCCATCGTGCTTAATGAATCTATAAAACCACTTTGTTTCAAGTGAAGTTGACAAGGGCAAGGCCCACGAGTAGTCAACTCAGATGTATCTTTTGAAGACGTCCCTCGATGAGTCATACTTTGATAAGGAACTTCATATATAGTAAATGGATAGAAAGGATTTGTAATAGGTGTAATCTAATGCCTAGACATTGATAGATTACTAAGCTTACATGTTTCTTTCCTTTCCTTTTGAATATCCATTCGACTCATGTAGTTCGATATCTTAGATGTTGTAACTGGGCATATGTTTAGCCCTTGCTTTATATCTATTTCATTTGGATTGTAATGATCTTTTATATTCGGGAGTACTACCTCTCTTAGTCTTAAACTTGTTGGATTGGTCCATGTAGGACTATTCCTTGCACTTCTTGGTAATGTTTGACTCGTTGACCTTGGCCATGTGGCTTGGTTTTCGGGGCGTTACAGAATGGTATCAGAGCTTACCGGGTTCGAATACCTTGGTACTCTGGGAGTTATTTGGGTCCATATGTGACCGTTGCACTCTGTTTATAATATTAACCATGCTTAGTTAAATGAATCGTTTTATTTCATTTTAATGATGAGTTGATAATAATAGCATGCTTGTTTGCCTATGGGATTACATGATAACATGCTTATGTGCTTATATGATCACATGTTTAAATTTCTAGCACTTATGTGACTTATATTCTAGTATGTGGTTCTTGAACTTTACTTTTTTGTTTTCTAGCTATGCCGCCTAGAGTTAGAGGGCGTGTTGGTCGTGCTAGAGGCCACGGTGGCCGAACTGGAGGCTGAGGAGACGATGACTTGGCCGAGTCTTCTTCCATGCAATCACGGGGTAGTAATTTCTTTGATGACTTAAACGATAGCTATGCCCTACTTGAGATCCTTGATTTATTGTTTAGTCATTATGAGTTATTATGTTCACTTCAAAATATCGAAACCATAGAAATGACATTGTAGTTGCATAATCATTGTAGTCACATTTTATAATCGCCAAGTCGGCATATCATCCATGGCATTGACTTGGGAGTATGAATCTTGTTAAAATTCCCACAATGAGGAATGTTTTTTGAATTCCCGTTTGGGGTTGTAATTTGATGAAATTCCAGAAGCGGGTGTAAGGTGAGGAAGGTTGTTTGTGATCCTTGAAACATTCGAAAACGCAAGGTCACATCCGGTTAGCTACCGGAGATCTTGTATGCTACACTCACATTGGAGTGGCTCGCATCCGGTGTTGAGAGTGAGTGGTTATGGAATTTGGTATCGGGAAGTTGCATGGTTTGGCCTTACGGCTATTTGCGTTGCCACAGTGGCAAATCATTGCACCGCATATCGTAGCATGATTTTAGAAGTAGTAGTACATTTCTTCAATGCTATCTACTGAGCCGTCGTGCTTAATGAATCTATAAAACCACTTTGTTTCAGGTGAAGATGATAAGGGCAAGGCCCACGAGTAGTCAACTCAAATGTATCTTTTGAAGACGTCCCTCGAGGAGTCATATTTTGATAAGAAACTTCATATATAATAAATGGATAGAAAGGATTTGTAATAGGTGTAATCTAATGCCTAGACATTGATAGATTACTAAGCTTAAATGTTTCCTTCCTTTCCTTTTGAATATCCATTCAACTCATGTAGTTCGATATCTTAGATGTTGTAGCCGGGCACATGTTTAGCCCGTGCTTTATATCTATTTCATTTGGATTGTAATGACCTTGTATATTCAGGGGCACTACCTCTCTTAGTCTTAAACTTGTTGGATTGGTCCACGTAGGACAATTCCTTGCACTTCATGGTAATGTTTAACTCGTTGGCCTTGGCCATGTGGCTTGGTTTTCGGGGCGTTACAGAATCATATTATTGTTCAAATGGAAATGAGAATGGAATATAACAAATGCTAAAATGGTTGGGCAAAAATGGTTAACATGAGCTAAAATGGTCTTTTGAAAATATTCAATCCCAAATGTTCTAATATAGGAATGGGACCTACAATACAAAATCCGGGGCACCTCCAATTACAGTGGACGTTAAGCAATTTCATTTCACAAAAACAAGAGAAAGGAAGAGAAAGGGAGAGAAAGTACCTCAATTTCTTTCGCTTTCTCTCGTTTGGGAGTTTAAGTGAGGAGAGAAAACGAGAGACAGGGAGAGAAAACTAATCCCCACTTTCTCTCAATTTATTTCTCTCCAAATTGGGAAGAAAAGGAGAGAAATAAAAGTGGGGTTTAATGAATTTTTCTTAATACCCACAACAATCTTTATTTAACTCTTAACTAATTTTAATTCCATCTAAGTCATAGGCTCATAATACACTATATACGTGTATTCTCTCTCCTAACAAAGAAAAAAGCTCATCTACCAAGTAAATCTGTATGTCATTTGGTGTGAATAGAAAATGAAAAGAAGAGATGTTAGAGGCTTCATTAGTTCAAGTCGTTAATGGGTAGAATGGTAAATTTCTTTCTTTTCCCTTCTTTTCTTCTCAACTCTTAAACAAGAGGAAAGAACTCATTTTCTATTCTTTCCTAAACTCCCAAACAAAATGAAAGAAACTATCATCATTTCTCTTCTCTTCTTGTCTTTTCTCTCCTCACTTATGACTTTCTCTTCTTTTCTTTTCTTCCCTAAACTCCCAAACATAGCGTTAGGATAGAAACTTGGGAATCACAGTATTGTTCAAATGGAAATGAGAATGGAATGTAACAAATGCTAGAATGGTTGAGCAAAAATGGTTTAAATGAGCTAAAATGCTCTTTTGAAAATACTGAATCCCAGATGTTGTGATATGGGAATGGGACCTACAATACAAAATCCGGGGCACCTCCAATTATAGTGGACGTTAAGCAATTTCATTTCACAAAAACGAGAGAAAGGAAGAGAAAAGGAGAGAAAGTACCTCAATTTCTTTCGCTTTCTCTCGTTTGGGAGTTTAAGTAAGGAGAGAAAATGAGAGAATGAGAGAGAAAACTAATCCCCACTTTCTCTCAATTTCTTTCTCTCCAAATTGGGAAGAAAAAGAGAGAAAAGAAAGTGAGGTTTAATGAATTTTTCTTAATACCCACAATACCCTTTATTTAACTCTTAACTAATTTTAATTCCATTTAAGTCATAGGCTCCTAATACACTATAGAGTAATATTTGGGGCACTAACAACTTCCAATAACACTTACTAACACACTCTATCTCTCTCCTAGTGGCACTGTGGGCTCCGCAGTGGACCCCGCAGTAGCACTAGGAGAGAGATAGAGTGTGTTAGTAAGTGTTAGTGGAAGTTGTTAGTGCCCCTAGCATTGCCCTACACTATATACGTGTATTCTCTCTCCTAACAAAGAAAAAAGCTCATGTACCAAGTAAATCTGTATGTTATTTGGTATGAATAGAAAATGAAAAGAAGAGATGTTAGAGGCTTCATTAGTTCTAAACATTAATGGGTAGAATGGTAAATTTCTTTATTTTCCCTTCTTTTCTTCTCAACTCTTAAACAAGAGGAAAGAAACTCATTTTCTATTCTTTCCTAAACTCCCAAACAAAATAAAAGAAACTATCATCATTTCTCTTCTTTTCTTTTCTCTCCTCACTTATGACTTTCTCTTATTTTCTTTTCTTCTCTAAACTCCCAAACATAGCGTTAGGATAAAAACTTGGAAAGCATAGTACTGTTCAAATGGAAATGAGAATGGAATATAACAAATGCTAGAATGGTTGAACAAAAATGGTTAAAATGAGCTAAAATGCACTTTTGAAAATATTGAATCCCAGATGTTAGTGATATGGGAATAGGACCTACAATACAAAATCTGGGGCACCTCCAATTACAGTAGACGTTAAGCAATTTTATGTCACAAAAACGAGAGAAAGGAAGAGAAAAGTAGAGAAAGTACCTCAATTTCTTTCGCTTTCTCTCGTTTGGGAGTTTAAATAAGGAGAGAAAATGAGAGAAAGTGAGAGAAAACTAATCCCCACTTTCTTTCAATTTCTTTCTCTCCAAATTGGGAAGAAAATGAGAGAAAAGAAAGTGGGGTTTAATGAATTTTTCTTAATACCCACAATACCCGTTATTTAACTCTTAATAATTTTAATTCCATCTAAGTCATAGGATCCTAATACACTATATATGTGTATTCTCTCTCCTAACAAAGAAAAATGCTCATGTACCAAGTAAATCTGTATGTTATTTGGTATGAATAGAAAATGAAAAGAAGAGATGTTAGAGGCTTCATTAGTTCAAGTCATTGACGGGTAGAATAGTAATTTTTTTCCTTTTTCCTTCTTTTCTTCTCAACTGCTAACAAGAGGAAAGAAACTCATTTTCTATTCTTTCCTAAACTTACAAACACAATAAAAGAAACTATCATCCTTTCTCTTCTTTTCATTTCTCTACTTTTTTCTTTTCTTTTCTTCCCTAAACTTCCAAACATAGCGTTTAAATAGAAACTTGGGAATCATAATAACGTCCAAATAGAAATGAGAATGGAATATAACAAATACTACAATGGTTGAGCAAAAATGGTTAAAATGAGCTAAAATGCTCTTTTGAAAATATCGAATCCCAGATGTTGTGATATGGGAATGGGACCTACAATACAAAATCTGGGGCACCTCCAATTATAGTAGACGTTAAGCAATTTTATTTCACAAAACGAGAGAAAGGAAGAGAAAAGTAGAGAAAGTACCTCAATTTCTTTCGCTTTCTCTCGTTTGGGAGTTTAAGTGAAGAGAGAAAATGAGAGAAAGGGAGAGAAAACTAATCCCCACTTTCTATCAATTTCTTTCTCTCCAAATTGGGAAGAAAATGAGAGAAAAGAAAGTGGGATTTAATGAATTTTTCTTAATACCCACAATACCCGTTATTTAACTCTTAAATAATTTTAATTCCATCTAAGTCATAGGATCCTAGTACACTATATATGTGTATTCTCTCTCCTAACAAAGAAAAAGGCTCATGTACCAAGTAAATCTGTATGTTATTTGGTTTGAATAGAAAATGAAAAGAAGAGATGTTAGAGGCTTCATTAGCTCAAGTCATTAAAGGGTAGAATGATAATTTTTTTCCTTTTTCCTTCTTTTCTAATCAACTGCTAACAAGAGGAAATAAACTCATTTTCTATTCTTTCTATTCTTTCCTAAACTTACAAACAAAATAAAAGAAACTATCATCCTTTCTCTACTTTTTTTTTTCTCTCTTCACTTATGACTTTCTCTTCTTTTCTTTTCTTCCCTAAACTCCTAATCATAGCGTTAGGATAGAAACTTGGAAATCATAGTAATGTTCAAATAGAAATGAGAATGGAATATAACAAATGCTAGAATGGTTGAGCAAAAATGGTTAAAATGAGCTAAAATGCTCTTTTGAAAATATTGAATCCCAGATGTTGTGACATGGGAATGGGACCTACAATACAAATTCCGGGGCACCTCCAATTACAGTGAACGTTAAGCAATTTCATTTCTGTTTATAGTTTTTAGTTTTTTTTTAAAACGGAAACAGTTTCTGTTTTATTTTTTTAAAAATGAAAACATGAAACTTGTTTGGTAACATTGTTGATTTAAAAAAAAATGAAAATAAAAATAGAAAACGTGTTTGGTAATAGCATCAATGTTAAATTTAATTTTCAAAATACCTTATCAAAATACATTTGAAACACAAAATCTTGTCTTAAGATTTTTTTTTCAAAAAAAAATATGGCCAACATTGTAATACACATCATGCTAATACAATTCCAAAACGCATTATTCATGTGGGCACTATTATTTTATTATTATTATTATTTTTTTTTTTGTGTGTGTGTGTGTGTTATAGGTTCTTAAATGAATCTAAAAACGTGTTAAAAGAAATGAGTGTTAAAACGAAGGGTCAAGGCCACTTGACTCAAGGGTCTAAAACTACTCTTACACATGTGAAGAATATTCCCAGCGTGTGTTTAACAAAACAGTTGATCGTTTTCGTTTTAGAAAAACTTAAAACGGATTTTTTGTGTTTTCGTTTTTTACCCAAATCTTAAAAACGTTTTTTGTAAAAAAAAAAAAAAAAAATCGTTACCAAACGTATTTTTAGTTTTCGTTTTCTAAAAAAATAAAAACGAAAACAGAAAACAGAAAATCACAACGTTACCAAACGAGCCCAATTTGATGTTTTATGGTGTTTAATTGAGATGATATTTGATTTACTTAGCTAGTAAAACTATATAAAAAAAAAAGAGTTGATCTTGAGACTTGGAACATGTTTGCCTAAATTTATGCTTTGATAATGCCCATCAATAAGCAATATTCGATATAACGGTTATTTTGCTGATTTGGCATCAAAAACCAATAATAGGTGATTGTTCAAGCACACATCAGTCCTACTTTTAAGGAAAAGAAAAGATGTGTACGCACAATTGCACAAGCATTATACCTAGGCGTATTAGTGTGGTGATACCGATGAAGTGGTATCACCATTGGATTGAATATTTACTCCACTCACACAGGCACACACATACACAGTGTGGCGCACTTATTTACAAGGTTGTTAATTCCTTTGGTTGTAATGAAGGATAGGATCGGTGATGCGGTGCACTATTGGTTTTCATCCACCTGATTCCTTTGCACTTTCCAGTGCTTGGGCTTGTGACTTTAAGCTTCACCTGTGCAGTGTTATTTCACTGTTAAAACTTCTTAATGCACCTTTTTGGTGGTTTTTTTTTCCCCCTGCTTGCATTAACTATAAGCCATGCTTATGCAAGTCCATTTTCTTATTACTTCGTCTAGAATCCAAAACTGTTGCACACAAATGCAAAATGGACTTATTTGATTGAGAACTACTATAATTGTTACTCCCTCTGTCTCATATTAAGAGTCCTTGATGCCATTTTTTGATGTCCCATTTTGAGAGTCCTCTTTGAAAAGTCAAAGTACTTTAATACACAATTTTCAAATTTGCCCTTTATTATATCCAACTCTTCCCTCTTTTTTTTTTTTTGATGTGACACTGTAAGTTTGAATTTCAAAAAGGGCAAGGTTGAAAAGTTGAAAATCTCATCAAAATCAAGGTTGTTCCCTTAATAAGTTGGAATTCCCAAAAGAGACTCTTAATATGGGACGGAGGGAGTAGATGATTTCGAGTGCCACATCCTATTCACGCTTGTAGCAAATTCTAGATTCATGATAAGCATCCTTTTGTCCAGCGATGTTCCAACCTTAGAGTGACTAAAAAAGTAAAATTACAGAAAATTAGAGAATTAAGAGTAGTAGGACATGATGTGTACAATGTTTTTTCAACCCTCAAGGAGTTAAGGGAGAAAGACCTACTTTAACAATCATGGACATGGATGGGCAAGTATGTGTGTTGGAAAACAATTAATTTGATTGGTATCCTTGTGGTAGTTCAATGTAGTACCTTGTATAAGCACAATACTAAATCGAGTATTGACTGATTACAGGCTGAAATTCAAACAGAGAGGCAGAGAATTCTGCTTTTAGATACATCAAAATCACCAGTTGAATCAATACGTGCTGGAGGTCGTTATGATTTCATTGTGGAACATGATGTGAAAGAACTTGGTGCCCACACGTAAGTTTATCCAACAATGCCATCACTTTCTCTTCATGAGCACCTTAATTCATTTTACAACGGTAGTTCATGTTGGAATTATCTTATTTGGACTTGGGCCTTTTATTTCAAAAATGCAAACAAAGTCATTTACATGATGCAACTAGTATGCTGTATCAAAATTATGGCCGTTGGAGGCTATTCAATCTATTAACTCCTGTATTAAAAATATGGCCGTTGGAGGTTATTAACTCCTATATTAAAAATATGGCCGTTGAAGGCTATTAAATCTGTTTTTAATAAAATGATCGTTGGGCAATTTGGCTTATAAAATAGCCTTCTCTCTTCTCATTTGAAACATAGAAAATTTCTCTCTCTTTTGATATTCTTTTAAATCATTCTCTCAAATATTCATCTTCATTTTTGGAGCAATCTGAGCACTCATATATTCTTCCAATTCGAGTGCACGTTTGGAAGAAACTGATTGCTGAATCCTGGGGAGCATAGCGCTGAGACCTTGTGCATCGAGTCATTGACTCCGAGAGGCGGAATTGTTCTTAAGGACAGTGCAAATTGTTGCACGCCTCAATCAATATCATAGCCGTATCCTTCCAATTTTTCAACAATCTTAAGAACAATTCTTGGATGCTGCTATGATCGACGCAAAACGATTCAACTCAAGATTTGTTAAAAAGGCTACTAATCCGGTAATGTTCCACTTCTATTTTATTAGTTCCAACAATATTATGACATAATATTTTGTCATAGATTATAGAGCATCCTCTAAGTCCCTAGTCCTCTACTGTCCATATTTAGTTGAGGATCTTGGATATAAGAGGTGGAAAAAGATATATATAAATATATATATATATATATATTTTAGTTTCATATAGAACTGTCTCGATACACAGATGTATATACAGGTTTGTATATAATTTGGGTCAAGAATTTTGTTTTTCTTCTTGACTTGAGTCATGGATATCTTGCCACATTCCAAGTTGAGGTGCTATTATTTTTGGTAGTGGAACAATCACATTAGCTTGAAATCAGTAATTTTTTTTTCTTTGGCTTTATGTCACTAATTGATTTATACATTATGGCTCCCAGTGGACTAAGGGTTTTACAGACGCTCAAACCGAGTGGTGTACTCATGGACAGTCAGATTCCCTTGAGTCAACTCCATAAACTCTTTCTCTCTCTTGTCCTTCTCTTCTTCAGAGAAATACTTCTCGAGAAATCTTTCCTTGAACACCACCCACGGCATTCTCCTTGCAGCTTCTTCCCCTATGGTCGCTTTTTCAGCATCCCACCAATCAGCCGCTGCGTAAGACAGCTGAAAGATAGCCAGACGCTTCTTCTCCAGATCAGTGCACTCTATGGTCTCAAAGATACGCTCCATCTGGCGTAGCCACTGTTCCGCTTGCCAGGGTTCATCAGTCCCGGCAAAATACTCAGGTCGCAGAGCACGAAACTCCTTGAGAAGCTTGTCTCCAGTCTGGTGGGCTTGCCTTCCATTCCCGTTATGATTCCCATTCTGGTTATTGTTCCTCACATTCTGATCACTAACCCTCTCCAATCTTCTTATAAAAGCCTCGAACATTCCGGTTGGATCTATTACCGGGGGTGCATCTTCAATAGCGGGACGATTCCTGAGATTTCTTCCAGCCATCTGATCGAGAAAACGGTACATATCCATCAATCAATAGAATTCGGTCAACCCCTCGAGAAGAAAGAAAACTCTAAACGATAGAAAGCGACTAAACACGGAACAAAGTCGAACTGTCTTATCTTAATTCTATCTTAACGGGAGATCTTATGTGTTCTGGACAATTGGTCGAGCCATAACCTGGCTTTGATACCAAAAAGCCTGTCACGCCCCGACGTAGCATAATTCAGGAAATCATTTAATTTCCTTTATGGACTCGTAGGTCGTGACAAGTGAGTATGACCAATTGTCCCTACAACAAATAACTTAACAAACATTTCTAGAGAAAAGGATACTAACAAAACATAAGCTCCAAAATAAAAACTTACTAAACTATTACAGCAGTCATAAACTTAGGCACAAAACGCCTTATTCAAATGTCTAAAGCTAGTTTATTACAAACCCAAATTAAAAGACATAGGAAATATAAAGCAGTCTCCTGGAAAGTCTCTTGACTCTAAGTAGCATAGTCAAAATACCCTGGCTGCTCCTGACCCTGAAAATCTGGACATACAGTCCAGGACGCATCAACGCCGTCAGCTTATGAAAGCTGGTGAGCAAAATAAACAAGTGCTCGCAATGTATATATAAGCATATAAACAACGGTGCAATTTAACTTTTAAAAGCAATAGATTCAAGGTTCCAATTCCAACATAAGTCATGGGGGAATAAAGAAAGCAATAAATACGCGACCATGCATGAACAATGCAATATCTCCTCTTTCTGACTCTTTTCTCTCAACAAAACTCAACACAACCAAACCATTATCTCAGATACCAGGAATACTATCCGATCGATATCCAAAACAGCACACCAAACTATCGCTTCAGATACCAGGAATAATATCCGATCGATATCTAAGCCACACTCAATACCATCATTTCGGATACCAGGAATAATATTCGATCAATATCCGAAACAAGCGCCTTAGATACCAGGAATAATATCCGATTGATATCTAAGCCGTACACCACACTATCACCATCGCTTCGGATATCAGGAATACTATCCGATCAATATCCGAAACGCGCGCCTTAGATACCAGGAATACTATCCGATCGATATCTAAGTCGTAACTCAATACCATCGCTTCGGATACCAGGAATAATATCCGATCGATATCCGAAACGAGCGCCCTAGATACCAGGAATAATATCCGATCGATATCTAAGCCGTACACAACACTGCCGCCTCCAATACCAGGAATACTATCCGATCAATATTGAGGTCGCACACTAGACCGCTATGCTTTACTCTTTTCACGCTTTCTCACACACATGCATGTTGACACAACCTCAACCCTAATATGTATGTCAATGTTTTCATAAATAACACCATTAATAAATCACAAAGCCGGATAATCGTACGAGCATAAATTTTGGCCTTAGTTGTTCTGTTTCGTACAATTCTTAAAACATAGACCTTTGAAACATTATATTTTTTATTTTTTTTTTTGCCAAACTGTTCTTTAAAAACTTTTAAAACATTTTCCAAACAGTCCCTAATAAGAAAACACAGAAACTGCTCAAACTGCCAGGTCGCGAGAGCGGGTCGCGCGCGCGAAGGGGAGAACAAATCGCGCGAGCGGATCGCGCGCGCGAAGGGGAGAAACAGGTCGCGCGAGTGGATCGCGCGCGCGAAGGGGAGAATTGGTCCGCGCGAGCGGGCCGCGCGAGCGAGCCTCGCGCGAGCGGGTCGCGCGCGCGAGTTCTTGCAGAATGTCATCTTCTTCGTTTTCCTCTGTTTCTGGTTTTCAAACTGAATTTTACCCATTTCTGTTTTCTGTTCGTACCAGGACATGTAATATATGGATCTCCTCGGTTTTCCGCGTAGATTAAGAATACGCGATCAATTTTAACTAATACGGATTGTATCGCTTAATTTTCACGATTAAAGTTAGAGTGTCAAAACTTTAAATCAACCGTTCGTCGCGATACAGATGAATTATTGCGTAGGATTCGAACCACAGCTTATTGGGACCAAGATCTTCCATTCCCAATTCATAAATTTCATTTTGGTTAAGTTTTACAAAACTCCAATTTCAAGCTTCAATGGTGAAATACATATATATACACATATACACACTTATATAGACTGAAATACACATATATAAACATGGCGAGTGAGTTTATAATACTCACCGAGGTGTTTAATACAAAGAATTTGAGACCGAGAATATCCGCCGTAAAAATCCGTCGAAGTTTCCGTCAATAGAGTTTATACTCCTCCGTTCTTGATTTATATATATGTATCCATGTATCTATATGACTGTGTGTATGAATATAATGTATAAACTATATATGTGTATTAGTGTCTTGAGAGATTTAAGAGAAATGAGAGGATTTGGAGGGAGATTGAGAGAGACAGTGAGTGATATGAGAGAAAAATGAGAGTCTGAGAGTTTAAACACACACATATATAGATAAAAAAATGTGTAGGCTCCAAGTAACTCCCAACAGTTGCACGGTGTGGTTGAGCTCACATGCTCCCACACCCAGGACGCGATAAAAACGTAGATTAAAATAAAAACTGGTATTATTCGTTTGAAAATAAAGATACAGAAAATTATATCAGCATAGGAATAAATTTCTGGGTTATACAAAAATATAGATATTGTTTTCAAAACCATAGAAAGTATTTTGAAAATTACAGTTTGACCCCAGATATATATATATATATATATATATCAAAAAGAAATAAAATCAAATGCTCATGGAAATGAAATGCAGTATTTATTTATTAATGAAAAAGAAAATACAGGGTGTTACAGAATTGATTTAACAATTCTCAGTAGACTAATGGATTGGTTTTTACATCTCCCTAGCTCACTTGAAAGATTCTATTAGTCAACCAATAGTATATATGTCATACAATTACATGTAGATGGTGGCCCGCTATGTGAGACACGTTTGGGATATTTTGTGTCTAAGACATTATATTAGAAATATTTCGGGAACAAGCTTTATAATAAGTGCATAATTTTGTTTTTGTTTTTTGTTTTAAAGAATACCCCATTCTAAACCAAAATTACTCTTTTTGAATATGGGAGAATAGAAAACTCAATTTATGTTATTATCAAATTATGAATTATTTGGCTTATGTGAGGATTTTTAATCCTAAGAGCAGTGTAAAGTCAAAGAATATGCTTTTTGGGTTATTCATGTAATATTCCTATTTGTCAATTTTAAATATAAAGGTTATGTGATTTTTCCCTTGGTGCTAGTAGAGCATAACAATATAAGATTTTGGGATATGCATTTAACAGTAATGCTTACACAATTTTGGATATAAAAATTTATATGACTTTTTGAGTCTATTGATGTTAATTTTTACGAGCGTGTATTTCTTTTTAAAATTGAGAAATAGCGGGGGTTCTTAACCTTTTATTTTATCCCTTCTAGCCATATTGAATTTAGAGCATATGGTAAATGGAGCCTTAGTAAAGATTTCTAAACCTAGTGGTTCTACTGGAAAATTGTAGAGCTACTTTTGTAGCTGAAGGTTTTAAGGGAAAGGAAAGAGTTTTTATCTTTAGATACACCTATTCTCCGGTTTTACATCCATTAATTTATTCTAACTGATATTGTTGTTCAAATTTTGATTATTTATTAAACAGATGTAAACACTATTTAAATGGAGAATTAGTAGATGTAATTTTATTCGGATAAACCGGTAGGGTTTTACAGATCCGAATAAGAGTAAAGTGTGAATACTTGTTTGCTCCTTATATAGATTTTAAATTTAGTAGCCAATTATGAGAATGAAAATCTAGATTAAACTATTGTTTCAAATAGTTTCAAAATCAATGAAAGTGACATGTTTATATCATAAACACAGTGTTAGAGTATGTGTTATGATATATTTACATGGAGATTTAATTTTGATATGAAATAATTTGGATGTAACGAGGGTAATTGTAGAGATAAAAATTACAAGAGCTCCTGCTGGTATTTTTCTTGATCAATCTTATGAGGTTGAAAAAGGGTTTTGAGTTAATAATTCTCTTTGTAAACCTTTTTAGAATTTTTTTTTGAGCCAAGTGTTATAAAACCTCCTTTAAATAAAATGATTTCAAATTATTTTATTTTGAAAACATATCAAGCTCTTTAGTCAAGAATTGGAAAAGCATCAATTTGTTCCTAGGCTAATGTGTCCGAAGAACTATTTGTGGCTATGTTTATGGAAGTAAAGTTCATAACAAATTTTGGAGGATGGTTAATTAATTTGAGCGCTTGTAGGCATATGTGTAACAACACAATTGTTACAAGAAATACTCTTCAAGGGAAAATGAAGTGTTTTACTTGATGACTCACATAGTACCAATGTTTTGGTACTAAAGATTTAAAGTTGATTTTCTCCTCCGAGAAGAAATTAAATTTTGAAAAATGTTGTATAGCTGGAGAAAAGGAATAAATCTATTTTTGAAAATGTATTGCATACTTCAAAATTCAAGAGAATTTAAATTTTGGTTTTTTCAAAGCCAAATTTTAGCCAAATTGTTTGGGGGAGGAAAGTATGTATTTTCAATAATCAGTGATGCAAATTGGATTTTGGATTCAGATAAGACAAATTCAATGAGTGAATTTATTCTTACACTTAATGGAGGTGCGGTATCTTGGAAGTCGTCCAAGCAAACTTGCACAGCTAAGTCAATGATGGAATATGAGTTTGTAGCTTTTGAGAAAGCTAGTTTTGAGGCTGAGTGGCTTAAAAGCTTCTTAGCAGATATTCCTATTTGGAATAAACATTGAGATAACTAGGCTGTAAAAGGCTGAGCTATGAAAAAGTCCTATAAAGGCAAGAGTAGGCATATACGCCTAAGTTATAATATTGTGAGACAGTTGTTTGCGATAAAGTTTATCTCTTAATTTAATAAGGTTAGAAGTGAATTTGGCCGACTCTTTATCAAAATCACTAGGAAGAGAACTAGTGTATGAAACATCGAGGGGAATGGGACTTAAGCCTATAACAAAAATCAACAATGATGGTAACCCAACCTATGTAATTGGAGAACCCAAGAAATAGGTTCATATGGGTAATAACAAGTCATTGGTTGATTGGAGATGCACTATAAGTTTATTATGTTATTGTCCCTTCCTATGGTGTATAGTGCAATTGCAATGTGAAAGGTTGAGTTAAACTCTTAATGAATTCCATAGTCCATATAAATTGGATGGTATGTTTAATTGCAATGCATACCTGATGGATTCACCTATATAAGTGTGAAAGTGGGCCGCTTTCTATGAAAACTTGGGCAAGTTTTCTAGAGCACTTATGAAAATTCAGGACTGGCGCAGGGCCTAGAGGCGCTACACCGATTAGAGTTGCTCAGATTTTGAGGAGTCAATGTGGGTACAAGACGACTGATTTACAATAAGGGATTCTGGTTCATAGAAATTTTTATTTCACCAAATTACTGTAAATCACTTCTTGTATTCCTAGGGACTGGTTCATAGCCCTAAAGGCACCAGTTTTGATGCATTGAATTCTTTTGCTCCACTTCTTTTTATATGTTGTTTAAATTTTTGAAATAGGGGGGGATTGTTGGAATTATCTTATTTGGACTTGGGCCTTTTATTTCAAAAATGCAAACAAAGTCATTTACATGATGCAACTAGTATGCTGTATCAAAATTATGGCCGTTGGAGGCTATTCAATCTATTAACTCCTGTATTAAAAATATGGCCGTTGGAGGTTATTAACTCCTATATTAAAAATATGGCCGTTGGAAGTTATTAACTCTTATATTAAAAATATGGCCGTTGGAGGCTATTAAATCTGTTTTTAATAAAATGACCGTTGGGCAATTTGGCTTATAAAATAGCCTTCTCTCTTCTCATTTGAAACATAGAAAATTCCTCTCTCTTTTGATATTCTTTTAAATCATTCTCTCAAACATTCATCTTCATTTTTGGAGCAATCTGAGCACTCATATATTCTTCCAATTCGAGTGCACGTTTGGAAGAAACTGATTGCTGAATCCTGGGGAGCATAGCGCTGAGACCTTGTGCATCGAGTCATTGACTCCGAGGGACGGAATTGTTCTTAACGACAGTGCAAATTGTTGCACGCCTCAATCAGTATCATAGCCGTATCCTTCCAATTTTCCAACAGTTCAATCTCATCACGTGATGTTACTCTACCATCTTTAGGCTGGTCTGCACTGCGTTGTACAGTGATGGAGACAGTGAGTGTAAATATCTTCCACAGTTCTTCAAGTTCAATGTTGCTAATCCACTTTCAGTAAGGACAAAGGTACCCCCCCATGACCTACGCATAGGTCAAAACAGTTATTATGTTCAACTTGTTTCATTAGAATCAGGCCAGGGGCATTTTTTTTTCTTCTTTTTTCTTTTTCCCACTGCCTTGGCATATCCTTTCAGAAACATGTTTCATGTGTGTCTTTGATTTAAGTCCTGTTTCTCTATTATAACATTGGTTTGTTTTGCTTGTGTAGGTTCGCGTTGTCAAGGTAGGTTGACCTTGGTTTAAATTCTTTCAAGAGTAAGTCCATGAATCTCATGAAGATATAAATTGAGGTGAACTGGGTTTGAAAAATAAAATGGGTGGTTTTCATATCTTTTACAAATTTTTGACTTAATAATTTAGAATTGGGGTGATGTTTAGGCTTGGAATGGGGTTTACTGGTGATTCCATGTTGAATTTCTTAATTTGTTGATTGCAAATTGTAACTGCTGATGTAAGCACCATCCCAAACATGCTCAGCTGCTTGGTTTATATGCTCTATTTACTCCTATATTTGTACTTGCAACTTTTACCTTGAAGACAACATTTATCTGAGCTTTGATGGCTAAATGGGTAGGGTGAGAATTTTTCCGGCTCTGTTTTGATAGTTTCTGTTATTTCTACCACAGGAAACTACGTTCTTGGAGGCTTGCATAGAAAATCATACGAAGTCAAACCTATACATGGACCAAGTTGAGTTTGAGCCAGCTCAGTATTGGAGTGCAACAATTCTTAAAGCTGATGAACACTATTCAGAAGATAGTGTTTTGACTAGGTGGTGCAACTAATGTATTTACGACTTCATTTTCATTAGAAATGTGGCTCAATTCAAAACTTGCCTTTGGTGTTCTCAATTTGTTGTTAAATCTTACTTCACTCCGATGTTGTATGCCAGAGAGATATTCAAGCCACCCATTCTCATCAGATCTGGGGGAGGAATTCACAATTATCTCTACCAGTTGACAATGTCCGCAGATGGTTCTCAACAAATGAGAGTTGAGGGAAGCAATGTCCTTGGTAAATTTCAGAAAACATGGCGTACGAATTTAGGTGAACCTGGGCGCCTGCAGACGCAACAGATTCTTGGAAGTGTGAGTGATTATTCTTGAATATATATGTAATTAGGAAGCGTAATTTCTACTGTGTATCGGCGTATCCGTGACATTTCCCCTTCTGAATTAGATGTGTAGTTTATCCGAAGTTGTCGTACATATATTCTCTGTGGGGATGCATTTTTTCGCATGCACTTTTACAAGCTCATAGAGAGACAAACCTGAGGGAGTGGGAAGGCTATAAATTGCTGCACATTTATGAGAAATTTGCAGCTGGCCCAGCCATATGGCCGGGCGAAGTTAATGTCATGAAGTACCTTCCTTAGAAGATCTCTCCTGACAAAGTATTGGAGATTAGGACTTTGAAGTTTTCATTGGAATGTTGCAAGGCTTTACAGACACAGACGTGTGTGCGCGTGTTGTGAGTCCAAGAGGATGTGCTTGTGTCACTCTTGTGTATATGAAACTCCTCAACGAAGGCCAAAAACTACTTCTCAGCAGAGCTGATTAAAGTTTCTGCTCAGAGGTACTCTTTGTCCTTTTACTTTGATGAACTCTATACAGATTTAATTCTCTTACAAAAAGTGATCTGAACACTGCTCTCAACATTGTCAGCTAACAAATTGCCAAATGTGCTTTCTTCATATTCTTCCCTTCTTCTTTCTCTCCATGGTGTCATTTGGGCTACAAGTTCAATTTTGTTAGTAAAATCAGGATTAGTACTATGCTTTTTTAAGTCACGAAGGACATTGCTAACTTAATTTACTCTGAAGTAGTGTTATGGAAATTCGCATGCAGATGCACTTTTAAGTAGGTAATTTGTTCAGCATGTAATATGTTTTCTTTGCTTTTTTTTTTTCGCAGCCCATCACACGCAAAGAGATTGAGTCGCGGGCAAGAGATGTACCTCCCATCATCAACTTGGAAAAACCTTTTCTGGTAAGTGCTATTGAATACAATTATTTTTTTTTTTTTTTTGAACAGCAAGAGAGTTTTATTAAAGAGCCAAATGGCCAACAGAAAAACATCCACCAAACGAGCCTACCAAACACAACTTAACAAAAAAGACCAGCCCCAACAAGACACAAAAAGCAAAACCAGAACAACACAAAACAAAATACCAGCAACCCAACACCACAAACCAGCACCAGCCCCAAAACAAGCTAAACCAAAAAGCCACAAGAACCTGCTACACCAAATTGACGATAGCAACTTCAAAGCAGCAAAAGCCAGCAGAATCAACAAACTCCAGCTCCACCAAGACAGCCAACTGCAGAAAAGACCAGCAGCAACGCGCCCAGCTAACCAGAAACCAGCAGCAACACACCCAAGCTCCCTTCGATCGCAAGAAAAAAAAAACAAACGAGCACATAAACTGAAATCCACTAACAGGCCACCAACAGCTCAAAGCAAAACGACACAAAAGCAGCCCCTAGAAGCCACAGACAAGACGGAATACAATGCCAACATACCAAAAAGAAAGAAAGGAAAAAAAAGCCTAAGAACCCACATGACAATTATGATGCAGCTTAAGTCATGAAATAGTTTTCTGGATGTTGACCTATCATCCTTTTAGTTATTTATCGGGTGGAGGCAAGTAACAACAATCCTCATTGGATGGTCAATATTTGCACATTGTCTTAGAACTTTAGCTATGAAGCACGGACACGGACACACCGACACGACACAGACTCACCGACACGACAAAATTCTTAAAAAATTGCACGTCGACACTCCAATAAAAGTGTCCGTGAAGTGTCGTGTCCGCGTGTCGGACACAACGACACGCGACACGTTACCTTCTTAGAAGTGTCGGTGCTTCCTAGAACTTTAGCAGTCAATACTTGTACTACGAAATGGAGACTTTCTTTTAAATTCTATTCGTGATACCATGAACTACCATGGCATCATCTAATTATTAACTGTTTCATTGGAAATTGCCCTTTTGGGTAATTATTTATTTTTGTTACTCTAGAAACATGTTCAAGTTGTAGTGGAGTACATTCTCCTAAGTTCATATAAATGTCAAAGTGCACAAAGAATATTATATCCGCCTGAAGAGTGGTTTAACTGCATTGCTTTTCCTGTTGATGTCAATATTTGTGCTTTTTTAAAAAGAAATTTTGTTTTGACCTTTTCCGTTGTCATTATTATCGTTTGTTAACACAATTCATGGATCATCACTGCTGTAGTTTTTTCTTAGAAATTGTAGATATCGTTCTGCTTGTTGGAACAGTCCATCTTGAGGCTGCAAGAGGAATATTTCCTTAAGGCAGTCTCTTCTCTAACTCAAGCTTATTATATCATTTGGGTGGATATCATTTTTTTTTTCCAAGTCCTATTTACCATTTGATTGAATTTGGATAGTTCACTCCTTGGGCCATTGCCTGGATATGGGCTGCCACCCTGAATCATTTTGATGAACCGAGAATCTCTAAAACTAAACCATTTCTTCGTTGCAAAAACTTTTCATATTGAAGTAGGAGAAATTAATAGGTCAGTATTCTGTTTATTTTATCGAATGAGGGACTGTTTGGGAAGGCTCCGAACCGGTTCTTTGGTGCATAAGGGAACTTGTTCAAGTGTTTGGTGTGTCCCTGTACCCAGTTATTGCACCCTTAAAATAGATCATGTTGGTTTTAATAACAACCAGATAGAATATGAGAGTAAGGATGAACCTGATCCTATTTTCACATTCCAAAACACCCCAGTAAATAATGTTAGTGATGGTCCTGCTGTTTCTGCTAAAAGAAAGAACTACAACAATTAATCCAAATATACCCTACCAACTGTTCGCTTACTATTTTATATGACTGGGATTTATGTGACTGGTAGTTCACTTTGTAATCATGAATACAAATCAGTGATATCACCTGATGGGTTGCAATATGACAATATCTTTAATTTACACTTTTTTTTGGTGCGTCTATAGGTATGCTTGAATCTCACAAACCAGACAGACAGGGTAATGGGGCCCTTTGAAGTTTGGTTATCACAGATTGACTCCCAGGATGAGAAGGTTGTTATGGTTAACGGTCTCCAAAAAATGGTAAGCCATTTGAATAGAATTCAATCACCAATAGCTCATTCTGGTTAAAGGCAATAGAAAGTGTATAGAGAGGCTATTATTCGGTTATGGTCTCAGTATTGATCTAATCATTTGTTCACTAGTTCAGAATCTTATATTACGTATGTATATACATTTGATTCTAGGCCACGAGTAAACTTCAACCTTGGGTTTTTGGGGACCGAGTGAACTGTGAGCCTCAGAGATGAAATCCATGAGGTTTACGTTCTGAGAAAATAATTAAAGACAGGAGACATGATTGGAGATGCATCTTTTTGTTGTCCCTCTTTCAAGCTCATGGAAATGCTGCTTCAGGGTGCTGATCATCTGATTTGACACCCATTTACAGGTTTTACCAGAGGTGGATGCAACGAGTTCGGTAGATTTCCAGCTGGTAAGTGTAATTATTCTGAATTCTTTGTTCTAGACAGGATGGTTAAGGATAAAATTATTAAAACTCAACCTATTGTTTGTAAGCTAAAACAAAGTGGTATTTGGTTGTCTATTTAGGTTAAAATGCTGAAAATTATTTACAAAAAATATTACCAGAAGCCATTTTTCGGAGCAATACTTGAAAATGAAATGCCCAGGTAATCAACACGGGTGAATTTCAATATATGTAAATAGAATTATATTAGCCCAGGTTGGTTTCTTAACCGGACTGGTTTTGTTCAAATGCCCCCCTGACTGAAAATGCTGTTATTATTGCATCTTTGTTCAACTCGATCTCCTAATATTCAGGGTATAGACATGTATTTGGTGTCTTAGGTACCTAATGTTCACATCTAAGTCCGGACGGATAAACGACGTCAGATGCTAGGCACTTAGTTCCCATTTGGGTTAGATTTTAATAATCACTTTTCTGGAATAAGAAATATATTAAAAAATTTCAAATTGGAGCTTTCTAAAAAAGCTGTTTTTTAACCTTTAAAAGGAATCACATGTTTTAAAAAGCTGTGATAAAGCTAATCAAAGCGATCACAAGTTTTTTAAACAATCACATATAATTCGAGAGATTTGACTGTCCAGTTTCTATAACATTACTTTATGTGCCATCTTTATATCCGATACAAAAATTACAAATATGAAATGTCCATTGACCATTCTTGTATAACGAAACTAAAGAAAGAATAGAGAAATTACTTTTCTGATCAATTGTTTGTGCATGCTGCAGATATTTGTTGATTCGGATTGATTTTCCAGTTAGGTTGCCTAATTATAACTGGGGAGGCCGTGGGGAGGGTGATTTGAGTCTGTTTGGGAATCCTTCTATCGAGTTGAGCTCTGTATTGTCAAGTGCATTCATTAGATCAAGCAAATCAGTGCCACTTTTGGTTATCTGGTTTTTGATGAAGACCTGCTGCCGTGCTTACAGACAAGAATATCTTCAAATCCCATGAAGGTCATATGAACATTATTTTCATTGTAAATTTTCCATATTTATCACTCTTAGAGGCTGTTTAAATCATACAAAACTGGTTTTGTTGTTCAGGAAAGAACCAGTTTTAATAGTGCAGTGTCTTGTAGCTATCCTTTTACTTACATAGGAGGCAGTGGCTGAATTAAAATACCCAAGAACTGCTTCTTTATCAGACCAACACAATACTGGTTTTAGATAAAAGTTTAGTTCGGGTCTAAACCTTAGCCTATTTTAAGCATTCCCAAACAGGAGCCTGTAGGATCAACTGATGTTATGTATGATATGAAAGGATATGCTTTGTAGTTCCATTTAAGCTGGCTGAAAATTTTTGTTTAATAAATCAGGAATTTGTTCTCTCTCTCTCTCTCTCTCTCCTGCCTGAAAGTTTTTGTTAATAAATCAAGAGGTTTCTCTCTCTCTCTCTCTCTCTCTCTCTCCTTTATATTGTATGTAGGTGTAGGTGAGCTCCCCTTTGGCTCGATGGGGGAAGGCTGTGATACGGCCAAAAAAAAAATAGCAGTTTGGGCCGCACCATACGGCCATTTTCTGGCCGTTAGATTAATGCCCCTTTCAATCTACAACCCTTTATTCAAAACCACTGGTATGTGTTTAAAAAACAACTCTAACCTACCCAACCAGTCACCGGTTACCCACCAAAATCCCGCCCTGAAAATTTTTGTTTAATAAATCAGGAATTTGTTCTCTCTCTCTCTCTCCTGCCTGAAAGTTTTTGTTAATAAATCAAGAGGTTCTCTCTCTCTCTCTCTCTCTCTCTCTCTCTCTCTCTCTCTCCCTCTCTCTCTCTCTCCTTCATATTGTATGTAGGTGTAGGTGAGCTCCCCTTTGGCTCGATGGGGGAAGGCTGTGATACGGCCAAAAAAAAAACAGCAGTTTGGGCCGCACCATACGGCCATTTTCTGGCCGTTAGATTAATGCCCCTTTCAATCTACAACCCTTTATTCAAAACCACTGGTATGTGTTTAAAAAACAACTCTAACCTACCCAACCAGTCACCGGTTACCCACCAAAATCCCGCCCAAACCCTTTCCCCTCTCTCACTCTCACTCTCACTCTCTGTCTCTCTCTCTCTCACAGACAGAGGTAAAGCTCGCTCTCTCTCTCACAACCAAAGAAAGGAAAGGAAGGAAGCTCTCCCTCTCTCTCACTCTCACAACCAGTCTACGGTAAGGAAGGAAGAAGACCCATCCACCAACCAAACCCTCCAAACCCTCTCCAAACCCTCCACCGCCCAAACCATCCACCGCCCAAACCCTCTCTCTTTCTCTTTATTTCTCTAAAACCAACAAGAAGGAAGAAGGACCGGACCATCCACCACCATCCGACCACCATCCCCCCTTCGTTCGCCGTCGCCGTCGCCGTTGCCGTCGCCTATCTCTCCTCTTGGTAGTCTCTCTCTCTCACTCACTGAACACATACACATGCATAGTCACGCACACACTCACTGCGCAGATCGTGCACACACACACACACACACATCTATGCCTCTCTGCCTCTATTGTTTGATGGAGATCATAAATATTGTACTGGAGACTTTAATTGAGGTTTTTCATTTTTTTTAATACAATAATTTTCAATCCACCAAAATATGGAGAGGAATAGAAATAAGTTGTTTTTTTTTTTGCAAAACTATATTATGATGGTGGCATAAAGGGTAATGGTAATGGTGGTATAGAGCTAAGCTAAATGTGAAAAAATCCTGATGTAAAAGTTTGTGATTCTTGTTTAAAATGTGTTGTTTCTTGTATAAATGTTTGGTTCCCACTGTGTAAAGTGATGTTCTTTGTATAATTTGTTTATATTCAAGTGTAAAAAATTTTGTTCCAAGTGTAAAATGTTATATTTCTATTGTAAAAGTTTATGTTTCTTGTGTAAAATGTTATGTTTCTTTTACGTAAAGTTCTGTTCCTTTGTAACATGTTCATGTACAAGTGAAAAAGATTTTGTGTCCATTGTATAAGTTTATGTTCCTTGTGTATAATGTTGTGTTTCTTCTGTGTAAAGTCTTGTTCCTTTGGTAATGTAATGTTGCAAGTGTAAAAATTTTTGTTCCAAGTGTGAAATTTTATGTTTCTATTGTAAAGGTTTATGTTTCTTGTGTAAAATGTTGTGTTCCATCTGTTTTATGTACAAGTGTAATATAGTATGTATCTATTGTAAAAGTTTATGTCAAATGGGTAAAATGTTGTGTTCCTTCTGTGTAAAGTTCTGTTACTTGTGTAATTTGTTCATATGCAAGTGAAAAAGATTTTGTTTCCAATTGTAAAATGTTATGTTTCTATGTTACTAGTTGATGTTCCTTGTGTATAAATATTGTGTTCCTTCTGTGTAAAGTTCTGTTCCTTCTTTAATTTGTTCATATGCAAGTGAAAAAGATTTTGTTTCCATTTGTAAAATGTTATGTTTCTATGTTTCTAGTTGATGTTCCTTGTGTATAAATATTGTGTTCCTTCTGTGTAAAGTTTTGTTCCTTCTGTAATTTGTTTATATGCAATTGAAAAAGATTTTGTTTCCATTAGTAAAATGTTATGTTTCTATGTTTCTATTGCAAAAGTTTATGTTTCTTGTGTAAAATGTTATGTTTCTTCTACGTAAAGTTCTGTTCCTTTGTAACATGTTCATGTACAAGTGAAAAAGATTTTGTGTCCATTGTATAAGTTTATGTTCCTTGTGTATAATGTTGTGTTTCTTCTGTGTAAAGTCCTATTCCTTTGGTAATGTAATGTTCCAAGTGTGAAATGTTATGTTTCTATTGTAAAGGTTTATGTATCTTGTGTAAAATGTTGTGTTCCATCTGTTTAAAGTTCAGTTCCTGTGTAATTTATTCATATGCAAGTGAAAAAGATTTTGTTTCCATTTGTAAAATGTTATGTTTCTATTGTAAAAGTTGATTTTCCTTATGTAAAAGTTATGTTTCTTCTGCGAAAAGTTTTATTCCTTTGTAACATGTTCATGTACAAGTGAAAAAGATTTTGTATCCATTGTATAAGTTTATGTTCCTTGTGTATAATGTTGTGTTTCTTCTGTGTAAAGTCCTGTTCCTTTGGTAATGTTATGTTCCAAGTGTAAAAATTTTTGTTCCAAGTGTGAAATGTTATGTTTCTATTGTAAAGGTTTATGTTTCTTGTGTAAAATGTTGTGTTCCATCTGTTTAAAGTTCAGTTCCTGTGTAATTTATTCATATGCAAGTGAAAAAGATTTTGTTTCCATTTGTAAAATGTTATGTTTCTATTGTAAAAGTTGATTTTCCTTATGTAAAAGTTATGTTTCTTCTGCGAAAAGTTTTATTCCTTTGTAACATGTTCATGTACAAGTGAAAAAGATTTTGTATCCATTGTATAAGTTTATGTTTCTTGTGTATAATGTTGTGTTTCTTCTGTGTAAAGTCCTGTTCCTTTGGTAATGTTATGTTCCAAGTGTAAAAATTTTTGTTCCAAGTGTGAAATGTTATGTTTCTATTGTAAAGGTTTATGTTTCTTGTGTAAAATGTTGTGTTCCATCTGTTTAAAGTTCAGTTCCTGTGTAATTTTTTCATATGCAAGTGAAAAAGATTTTGTTTCCATTTGTAAAATGTTATGTTTCTATTGCAAAAGTTTATGTTTCTTGTGTAAAATGTTATGTTTCTTCTACGTAAAGTTATGTTCCTTTGTAACATTTTCATGTACAAGTGAAAAAGATTTTGTGTCCATTGTATAAGTTTATGTTCCTTGTGTATAATGTTGTGTTTCTTCTGTGTAAAGTCCTGTTCCTTCGGTAATGTAATGTTCCAAGTGTAAAAATTTTTGTTCCAAGTGTGAAATGTTATGTTTCTATTGTAAAGGTTTATGTTTCTTGTGTAAAATGTTGTGTTCCATCTGTTTAAAGTTCCGTTCCTGTGTAATTTATTCATATGCAAGTGAAAAAGATTTTGTTTCCATTTGTAAAATGTTATGTTTCTATTGTAAAAGTTGATTTTCCTTATGTAAATCTTTTTTGTTTTTTTGTTTGTGCAGGATTTATTTGGTTTTGGAATGGGTCATGAATTTTAGTCAAATTGGTTTGGGGTTGTGTAATAGTACAGTGATCAGCATTTTTGTGACCATTATGTTTATGTGATCAGCATTTTTGTATCCATTATGTTTCTGTGCTCAGTATTTTTGTACTCATTATGTTTCTGTGATCAATATTTTTGTACCCATTATGTTTCTGTGATAAGATTTTTTGTACCCGTTACGTTTCTATGATCAGTATTTTCGTGCCAATTATGTTTCTGTCACTAGAATTTTTGTACCCGTTATGTTTCTGTGGTAAGTATGTTTGTACCTATGTTGTGCCAATAGTAAGAAGTATTGAGCCTCTGGTATGCAGGTGAATTTTAGGTAAATAAAAGTTGTGTTTAAGAAATAACCTACAATAACCACAACGCTTTAAATTGTGTTTGCTGCTGCCTGCCCCTTTACTTCCCTTTGTTTCAACTGGGGCTGGGTCTTTTACACCAAAACAGGTTCTAAACTCTGCGGTCCCATTCTTCTTCTTCCATAGGTCCTTCAAACGGCATGTTAGTTCTGTGACTGTATCATTTGCATTGTTCCATCCTTCCTCCGTTAAGACAGCATAGTGCCCCATGTCTTTGCACCTCGAATTGAGCAAATCGAGACGTGCAATTTGACTTTGAGTGTGCTGAAAATTATTCCAATTCAGAGACGTGCATTTTGCCGTTTTCGCCCATTCTGGGCCACTTTTCAACCATCTTGGTGTGATACAACTAAGAGGGATTTCCTGCATGTATTCATTTTTCATTACACATATCATATGGCAGCAAGGTATTCCAACAGATTCAAACCGCATGCAAGAACACTTAATTGTCCCCTCATGGTGATCTGAAATAACATTCTATCGCGAAGTGGGCTGTGGATATTTGGACAGGTAAAAATTAACGTACGTCGGCCCATTCACCCTTTCCACCACAAAGTACTTAGTCTCACGCTTAATTTCACCACTAAACATGATAAAAATGGATCTAGTGAATATGTTGGCAGCATGCTCCTCAATGGGTCTCAAGTTTGTGGCCATAACTGGATGTGTTTGCTCCGTATCATTGTGCGCCTTTACTTCATTATGGCGAAGCCGTCTAAGTGCTCTATCATAATTTTTAACAAACTCGTAAAGGCGCATTCGGATTTTAAGAAACCCTTTTAAAAAAGAATTAATCCCTTCGCACCTTTGTGTGCTCTTCATACCGGCAAAAAATTGGCCCCTTAAGAATGCCTCGGCCCAAATCGAACGCTTTTCATACATTTCTGTCATCCATTTGTTACGGTATAGCCCATACGTGTCAAGTAACTCTTGCCATGATGCTTCAAACTCTTCGCCCGTACAATTTCTCTTCATGCATTTGTCAAAATATTTACCAAACCCTGCGATACGAATGTTTGTAACGGCATTCCGTTGTATGTGCCATTGACACAACCGATGTGATGAGTTAGGAAGGATGCGAAGAATTGCCTGCCGCATCGCCTTATCTCCATTAGTTAGTACAGAAGTCGGAGCCTTACCCTTCATTGCATCAAGTAAGGTCTCCAAAACCCAAATGTAGGTGTCTATGGTTTCATCGACCAATAATGCACAACCAAAAATTGTAGTTTGAAAATGATTATTGACGCCTGCAAGTATGACAAATGGTTTCCTATAGGCATTTGTTCGGTAAGTTGTATCAAATGCTAGGACATCGCCAAATCTGTCGTAGTCGATACGGGATCTTGGATCTGTCCAAAACAACCTAGACAATCGATGCTCCTCATCCACCTCGAACTTGTAATAAAAATCTGGATCGCTCTCGCCTTTAGAACACAAATACGCTAGTGCTCCCTCGGCATCACCATCTACAAGTTCCGATGTACGTTCAGCTTCAATATAGTTGTACAAGTCCTTCTGAATGAATCCAACCTTCTCGTACGAACCCGCTTGATGTACCATGTAGTCCATTATCTTACTAGGTCTGATACCGACACTGTGCATTGAACTAATTTGAGCTTTGTCTTTTGCCTGGACTTCCCTGTGCGATCGGAGGAAAGGCACACATTGAGGAGTACACAGCGGATGGTTGTGGTCTTTAACAAAATTTGTCACAACATAATACTGAGAAGCTCTATGCAATTTGATACGGAGGAGTGCACCGCATCCAACTCTAGTTAGGGGCTTGGGCTGTTTCAATCTGTCTTCACGATCTAAATATTTTTGGGACCTTTCCCCTTCTTTAGAACACACCCAACGTCTCGATAACACTAATTTGTCCCTTCCGTATTTCATTGAATCCTTCCGTATACTAAAACCCACCACCTTCGCGTAACTATTGTAAAAATTTTTAGCTTTTTCCACGGATTTGAATGTCATGCATATGACTTCATCTACGGTCAATTCATTCAGCGCTTGGTCCGAAACACATTCGAAGGTTTGCTGAACGACATTACTTTGTTCAGCTTGAGGATCATTACTGCCAACCCCGGTATGAATATTATATGTGTATTCCAATTCGCTTTCATCATCTAAATCATTTCCCAAACATGTTTCTTCATCGACCTCTATGCATACTGACTTTCCCTTAGATCTCCGCATTCCATCCATTGAAATTTACCCTGATACAAAACAAACAACAATTAATAAATGTAATGTATGCGTATAACAAATTATTTTCTGTACCCTTATTGTTCCAAGATTAAGAAATACTGTGCCATTGTTGTTTCATGATTGAGAAATTCTGTACCCTTATTGTTTCATGATTAAGAAATTATGCTCCTTTGCTGTTTCTTGATTAAGAAATTCTGTACCCTTGTTGATTCTTAATTAAGAAATTATGTACCTTTATTGTTTCTTGATTAAGAAATTCTGTACCCTTATTGTTTCTTGATTAAGAAATTCTGTACCCTTATTGTTTCTTAATTAAGAAAATCTGTACCCTTGTTGTTTCTTGATTAAGAAACTCTGTACCCTTATTGTTTCTTAATTAAGAAAATCTGTACCCTTATTGTTTCTTGATTAAGAAACTCTGTACCCTTATTGTTTCTTGATTAAGAAAATCTGTACCCTTGTTGTTTCTTGATTAAGAAACTCTGTATCCTTATTGTTTCTTAATTAAGAAAATCTGTACCCTTGTTGTTTCTTGATTAAGAAAGTCTGCACCTTTGTTAAACCTGGATTAAGAAAGTATGTACCCTTGTTGTTTCTTGATTAAAAAATCCTATACGCTTGTATATAATGATTAACAGATTATGTACCCTAATTGTTTCTTAATTAACAATAAGTATTTCTTGTTCTAATATTGTTCCACAATATTATTGCCACTTATTGTTCCAAAGCTATAAAAAGTGAGATTTTTTAAGTGATGGGACAACTCACAGGAACTATCCAGATCCTACTGTAGCGTTTCGTAAAATGCAGCTTTTTCAGTGATCTGACTAAATTTTCAACTTTCTAATTGATTGAGAGATGTCGACAACTAACTAGAACTGTCCGTGAAATAACAACTCAAATATTTTTTAAAGGATGAGACAACTCACTGGAACTGTCCATCATATCTTATTCATGATATACGCTTGTATATCATGATTAAAAGATTATGTACCCTAATTGTTGATTCATTAACAATAAGTATTTGTTGTTCTAATATTGTTCCACAATATTATTGCCACTTATTGTTCCAAAACTATAAAAAGTGAGAATTTTTTAAGTGATGGGACAACACACTGGAACTGTCCAGATGAATTTTTTAAGTGATGGGACAACACACTGGAACTGTCCAGATCCTACTGTAGCGTTTCGTAAAATAACAGCTTTTTTTTCAGTGATCTGACCAAACTTTCAACTTTCTAAGTGATTGAGAGATGTAGACAACTCACTAGAACTGTCCGTGAAATAACAACTCAAAGAATTTTTTAAGAATGGGACAACTCACAGGAAGTGTCCATCATATCTTATTCATAGTACTGTCCCTTCTATGAAATCCTTAGTGATAGTAGGTGTAGTCATTTTCAGTTTCAAGCAACATCATAATTCATATTCTATAAAAATCAATAGGACTTGCTAGCAACAACACAATTCATACTCTATACTGTGTACTCAAATCTCCTTAGGCTGAGAAGAGGTAGAGGTGGAGGGAGAAGTGGAGGAAGGGGAAGAAGGGCTAGTAATGCTCCTTCAATTACCGATGTATGGCATATATATTGCTCTTACACAGATCCTAAAGGGCAAACTTGGTATGGCAAAAGACGTCCTTTTGTCAACACCCCAATACCTTATAATTTCTCTTTCTCCAATGTTGGCCACATAATCATTGGTGACGCTCACACTCGACTGCCAAACAATGCAGTCCTTATTGGAGATGATCTACACTGGACAAAATTGTTTAGCACAAGGTGTGAATGCGAAGTATATTGTCGTTGGCATGGGTTGCCAGTACCAATTTCTCGAGCTGCTGATTTGATGGAAAATCCGAATAGGGATGACGATCGAGTCATACGTTTGTTGAAGCAAGAAATTCGACAGATGAAACGACGATTGCATCGTTTTCATGCAATCGAAGATGCAAAAAAGTATTACGACCCACCAATCTTTGCCATACAAGATATTGAAGATGATCCATGTTACGCTGATGTATATCCCAATCTACCGGATTATAGTGAAGATGATGTTGATGGGGGATTTTCAACGTTTTCTTCCTGAGTGTCTAATCAGAGATGATGGCCAGCCTTTCTGTTGCTATGAATACTATGGTGATCTATCTGGTTTGGACATCCTTTCTGAATGATGATATAAATTTCATGATTAGGAAACTATGTACCCTTGTTGTTTCTTGTTAAGAAATTATGTACCCTAATTGTTTCTTAATTAAGAAATTCTGTACCCTTATTGTTTCTTGATTAAGAAAATCTGTACCCTTGTTGTTTCTTGATTAAGAAATTCTGTACCCTTATTGTTTCTGGATTAAGAAAATCTGTACCCTTGTTGTTTCTTGATTAAGAAACACTGTACCCTTGTTGTTTCTTGATTAAGGAATTCTGTACCCTTAATGTTCCATGAGAAAAATCTTGTACCCTAGCTGTTTCATGATTAAGAAATATTGTACCGTAACTGTTTCATGATTAGTAAATTATGTACCCTACTTGTTCCCCGATGAAGAAATTTTGTTTCCCTCTTGTTCCCTTACTGTTTTCGTATTTTTAATTCACTAATTTTCTTCACTTTTTTTTTTTGGGTACTAATATAATAAGAACACTCTTATTCCTAAAAATGTTTGTAGATACATTAAACATATATTGCTCCATTATTGTTTCATGATTAAGATTTTATGTACCCTTTTTGTACCCTAGTATAAATGTACACTCTTATATTGTTACATTATAAATGTTTGTAAGAAAATACATTTCAAAATGTATTTCAATGGTGTATCTTATTTATTTTCACTTCACTAATTTTTGTTATACTAATAAAGAACACTCTTAGTCACTAATATTAATTTTTTTCACAAATTAAGTAAGACAACTCTTATTTATTTTTACTTCACTAATATTTATTTTTGTCACAAATAAAGTAACAAACACTCATATTTCTACAAATCTTACAATAAAAATAAATAAATACAAAGTAAGAACATACAAATGTTTACCTCTTTTTTTGTTTTTTACAACAACCTATTGTCTTCTCTCTTGTGCTCCAAAAAAAATCTTCACCTCTTTTTTTTTTTTAACAACAAACTATTGTCCTCTTTCTTGTGCTCCAAAAAAAAAACATTCACCTTCTATATTTTTTTATCAACTAACCAATGTCTTCTCTTCTCTCTTGTGCTCCAAAAATAAATCTTCTTTCTCCAAAAAATGGCTACAGTTAAATTGGTTTGGAAGAGTGAAGTTTTTCAAAATAATCCTAGGATTATAGTGGTTGGTGTGTTAGCCTAGGATTTGTGTGGTTGGTGTGTTGTTATTTAATAACAACCTTAAATTCTACAAAGGAATGTTGGTATGGTACCACATTGGTTACATTAGGTACAAGTGTGTGCAAGTGTGTCACTTAAATTCTACAAAGGAACACTGATATGGTACCACATTAGTTACATTACGTACAATTATGTCCAAAAATTGTCCTCAGAAACAACTTTTCTTTATACAGAAACAAGTCTTATTAATACAGGAACAAGTGTTATTACACAGGAACAACATTTACAACACAAGGGGTGAACATGACCGGCTCTACCAGTCAATAGCTCATTTACTGCGCATTTAATGCGCCAGCTGTGCTGTCCAGAAGTCAACTTTACCTTTATTGGATTTAATCCCAACCGTTGGATGGGCATCAATAGACATCTCCTAGCCCTTGGATTGGCCGCACCATGCATCCCAAACCACCCTTTTTTATGTGGATGTATCATAGCCATTTCCATAAGATAGAAAGAGAATCCTACTTTATAAATAGGGATATGTACTCTTATCTAATAAACCAGTACCAAGCAAAAAAAAAAAAAGAAAGAAAAAAGAATGATTCCAAAATCCCAGATAGCAATAGCAATAGCAATAGCAATAGCAATAGCAATGCGTCTGATATAAAGGATTTCTTGATTGACTGGTCTACCAAAGAACATGATGAATGCCTACATTTTCTTTCCAAAATTTTCGAAAGTTTGTACTCTTTTAGAGTTGTGTTTTTGGTGGTTTGAATAATTGTTTGGTGTCCTTATTTATAGTTTCTGTGCTCAAAACACGACGCCCTCGAGTATATTTTTACTATACTAGTCTTAAACCATGTGCTTTGCACGTGATTGGTGCACAAGAGGTAGATACTAATAAATTGAAAGATCAAACCGGCTAAACACTTGACTTGTACAAATAATTTTTTTTAATACTCCCTCCGTCCCATAATAAGTGTCCACTTCTTTTTTGCACAATGTTTAAGAAAGTTGTATTATATTAATTTATTTGGTTCATTAAAGAGTCACTTTCCAATTTTACCCTTAGATGTGATGGGTGTTTGACATTTTGCTTATTTTGAGACCACAAATAAATGCTTCTTTGTCTTTATTATAAGGGTAGTTTTGGAAAGTAAGTAAAAGCTATATGCCAATTTAGGAAAGTGGATACTTATTGTGAGACATCCAAAAAAGGAAATGTGGACACTTATTATGGGACAGAGGGAGTATGTTTTTAAAATATATTAAAATCTAGAAGAATCACTCATACTGCTAATATTCAGTTTAAATTATAAAACGTCTTTCAAGTGTTGAAGAGAAGTATAAAAACACTTGCTAATTTTGCTTCAATTTGTGTCTTTATTTTTCTTAAGAATTCTGACAATTTTAATTATGTTATTGCTAATTATGTGGTCATATGAATACAAGTTAGAATGAAAATCCTCCGGAAAACTATGATTATGGAATCTTAATTTTAGTTCCACATTTAAAAAATAAATAAATCAATAATCTGACAAAATCCAGGGAAAAACTTTTTGTGTTCGAATTGAAATGGTGATGGAAAATTCTAAAATTCATTTTAATTTTCAAATATTCGTAACTTCCAACCCAAGAATTCTGGAATAAATCAAAGAGTAATGCTATGCTTCTCAAATTTTTATCTCAAAAGTGCTTTCCAAATGATGTGATAGTGGGGCCAGGTAAATAAATTTCAATCAAAATTCAACTGATCCCACTGTATTAGACCTGGCCCCACTGTCACATCATTTGGAAGCACTTTTGGGATAAAATTTTGGGAAGCATAGCATTACTCTAAATTAAATATATGCCTTATATATTTTACTTTCAAAACTAATGACATGAAAACTGTTATTTTGTTTTCAACTAATATTGAATTTTTTTTTGTTTAAAAGCAATTAAAATTCCACAAAAAAAATATCCGATTTCCAAATCATTTCAACTATTCCAAAATTTTGGATATGAATGAAGTTTCAGAATTTTGAAGTAATCAAAATTAGCTTCTCTATTCGAAAACAAGGAATTATTGTTTGAACACACCAACCTCGGATCTGATCCATCTGAAAATCAACGCTATGTGATCATATTTCTTTTATAGATTATCTTGAAGGAAAACTAATGGTTTTCTCTTTGTAGGTTCTAGAGTTGAATAATTATATGGTTAATATTTTTTTATGAGCATAATTATATAGTTGTGACAACTTGTTCTATAGAGGGAAAATTATTTTACAATATTTTCTACTTTAAATGACTAAATCTACAACTTTCATGAGCCCACAAATGACAATAGAGGTAAATTAAGTTAGTCTAAAGTCCATTTTTAAACTGCAAATCCTTTAATTTTTACCCTCTCATGCAATCTATTAATACTGGCACATACACACGTGCATATACATACATACATACATACATATAAATATATATATATGAATATGACAGAATTTACATGCCTCAGAAAAATTGTAAAAGTAAAAGGTTTCCTAAACTAAAGGAAGTAAAATTAATGGACTCTAGTGCTCTAAAAATAGTAGGAATCCTGAAAACTTGAAGTTCCCGAAAACAATCAAGTTCAGAAAATAGGACTCGTGAAAATATGAAGTAGCTATAAAAAATAGTATACAGAAAAGTACGGATATTCTTAAACTATTTGTATAATCCTCAAACAAAGTTATATCATTCAATATAGCATTGTGAATTCACATAAACATGTTGAAATTTTTGTCTTCTAAAATTTGACTGAAATGTAAATTAGCAACTAAAATGTTTAGTTATTACTATTTTGAATTACATTCAATTAAACAGAGAGCCTCGGTAGTAAATTATTTTTTGTTACCTACAGTCTTTTAGTATTAATTCCGTGTTAGTACTAGCACTTGTCATCCTAGAAGGAAAGTAGTTGATTATGAATAAGTCCTGGAATCTTGCTATAAGCAATAGGAATGGAACGGAACTTTTACGAGATATTTTATCATATGCTGGTATCAGGTGGAAAAATATACTCCCTCCGTCCCATATTAAGAGTCTCTTTTGGGAATTCCAACTTATTAAGGGGACAACCTTGATTTGGTGAGATTTTCAACTTTCCAATATTGCCCTTTTTAAAATTCAAAATTATAGTGTCACATCAAAAAAAAGAGGGAAGAGTTAGATATATAATAAATGACAAATTTGGAAAGTGTGTATTAAAGTGCTTTGACTTTTCAAAGAGGACTCTTAAAATGGGACATCAAAAAATGGCATCAAGGACTCTAAATATGGGACAGAGGGAGTAATCAAGACAAGTGAGATTTGTTCCAGAATGACTGGGGGGAAAATGACTATTGTGGGACAGAAATGTTTTAGAAATTTTATCCTCAGAAAAGGGTATAGTTTGATGAACCAAGTGAGATTGAAATTCCACGCCTATTGGAAATATTGAAAAGAATGGGGACCAGTCGGTTGCGATTGTGATCACACCAGTGGGTATAATGTACGTATTTGTAATCTTCTTGTTGCTTCATATGAATCAGTAAAGGTTTGAGACTTATATCTACTTGATTCGTGAAGTGAGAAAAGTTTGGGGACAAGCTTCCTAAAAGGGAGGGAGAGATGTAATACCCGTACCCGGAAAAAGGTAGTGATATTTATCTTACATGCATTAATTAATATAAACAATTGCATGTGATGATTTGGGTAAGTTTCAGTTACCCCATGTGATAAGTGTTTGATAAAGGGCACAGTTGAAAGTTCCACTAGAGGTGGGACAGATATGAAACTGTGACCCAAGAGAGGGTTGGATAATATAAATTGCATAAATGTGCATTTATGTGATTAAATGGTAGACATGTAAATGTAAATGTGTACATTATAATAGTCGTCGATGCCATATGATTGTTTATTTGATAAAATGTTCAGTGTTTTAATATTCTATTATAGTTCATGATTATTTATGAGACGAGTTTGGGTACCCTTATGAGGGCGTAATTGGACACATGACATAATTAGTAGGCTAATTAGTGCCTTCATACAATATTTGGGACCACATTTGGGAGTCATGCATGACATAGATATAGATTCACTTAAATATTAGATAGTTAACATTAATATTAGGGGGTTTTATAAAAAGTGTAAAAAAACTTTGAGGGTGTAAATGAAGTAAATCAAAGTTTTGTTTAGAGGCTATGGAGTTGACACCTCGTGAAGTGAGTCACCATCTTTATTATACAAAAAAAAGGAGAAACGTGATGTGTGTGATATGTGTTAGGCGGCGGCTGCCGTAATATATTATATTATATATATTTAAGTATCTTAGTTAATGTAGGAAAGGAATAAAAAAAAAAAAAAGAAACAGAAACAACACAGAGATAATGAGAGCTGCGAGGGAAGAAACAGAGAAGAGAGGGTTTTGACCCTTTTAAAGCCATAGCTTCGCCGTATGTTGTCTAAATCACGATATGAAGTTATATTTGAATTCGTGGGGGTAAGCCTAACATTTTGGTATAATTTATTTTCAGTTTGAACGATATATTTTTCGTGACCCAAATGGGTTGGTAATATTTAGTTTATCAAAATTTGTATAGGATTATCATTGGAATCATTAGGAGCTAGTTTTGCGAAGGAATTTGGGAATTCTTAGCTTATTTTTGGACCTATTCGTGAGGTGAGTGTCCTAATCCAAAAATTGGATGTTTAATGTTATTTATTTGTTAGTGAATGCTTAAATTGCTTAATTGTGATTAAGTAGAAAAGCATGTGATTAATTATTATTTAAAAATATGTCCAAAAATGATGAAATTGCCATGTTGACATGTTGAGTTGCTTATGTGCTTATTTGGGTCAAAGGGTGTCAATTGATAATCACCATTATTTAGCCCGTATATAAGGGACGCCCATTCCTCAGAGAAAAGGGGGATGATGATGAAGTCCTCAGAGAAAAGGGGACGGTGGTGACGACCACCAGTGAATTGACTACGGTCAGGAGTGAATGAGAGTGATTTCGCTATATGCGACGGAAAAAGTGAGAATGGCCCGGAATCAGGGGTCCAGAACGATGGTGGTTGATTACTTGACACGCCGGCGACCATTTATTGTTGTGAATGTTTAATTGGTGTTATGAATCATTGAATACTCCAATTGCATGATTAGCACCACGTACTCACTAAGCGAAAGCTTATTCGATTTTTGTGGCTAATGACCACGCAGGTTCAGATGAATATCACAGTGAGAAATGATCAAGACTACGGGATTGGGTCTAGCTTGTTTATATATTTACATGTGAGAATTTAAATAGACTTGTTATAAGCTTGAAGTTTATCATTTTAAATATGTGTTAGAAATAAATGTTAGAATGAGTTTGTAATATTTATATATTTAGTTGAGTTTTAGTATGTTTTAGAATATTTAAATAAATAAGTGCAGCAGAGGTTAAAATGTTTTAGTTTGTGAAAACAGGGTGAATGGTGCTGTAATAGGGGACACTCTGCCTAAGTACCATTTGACGGTTTTAAAATTTATTTTATTCATTTTTATTAATTTTATTTGATAAAAATATATTTTACCCCTGATATAAAAATCAAAATATTGATTTTTGGAACGTTATAAATGATTGTTTGGTCCTTGTTGGCTTTGTTACACGTGTCCTAGCCCGTGTGGGCGGGTTGGGGTGTGACAAAATTTTGGTATCAGAGCAATAGGTTAGAGCTTTTGGGGACGAGAGACGAATACGACGCGTAAAAAAAAAAAAAAAAAAACATGTATATGTCAATCGTGACACGTAGTTACATGTAGAAGCATACATGTTTATAGCACGTGATTTAAATATTGTTGAGCATGCATATCATATGGCATGCATTCTACATATTATAATATGTGGAGGGATGGTTGGAAGCTTCATTGTGAAAAAAGTGGAGTATAAAGGGGGAAATGTTTTCCCATATGATGAATTAATTGAGTTGGAAAAGGGGATTGTAAATTCAGTAAGAAAAATCCGAGTTTGGGAATATTTGTGAAATCTGGGTTCAGAAATCAAGATTGAGTTGGTTATCCTGAAATAATTTGATTGATATTATATTGTCAAGGGTATTAATTTGATGAAGGGTTATTGAGTATTGGGTTACGATTGTGGGTATGGATTTCTTTCCGAATATTATTGGGTATTATTATTAGTGAAGATTATTCCTTGTTTTCTTTCAAGAAGTTAGATATCTGGATTTCTTTATTTATGGTGGGTCTTCCAATATTCAAATATTATAGTTTGGGGAAATTCTGGATTTCTTATGATTTACATGGGCCTCATGAGCACATATGGTATTATTGTTATCTCTTATTTCTCCATTTATTCGGTAATGATCTTTGGGAGTATTTATCGAGCTCCTTATATATTTTCTTGAGATTGAGGCCGAAGGTGAAATACTGGGTTTGTTGAGGTGATATAATGTTTGGGGATTTATCCAGTCGTTTGAGTTATCATCGGTTGTTGAGGAATCTGTCAACTCTATTTGGGTTATATTGGGTTGTTGAGGAATCTCTCAACATAAATTATTTATTTCTATTTCTTGGGATGCCTCTCTTGTTATCAAATAATGATTGGTTCTCCAACGTGTCAGTATGAAGAGTAGATTTGGGGTCAACTAAAAGTAACAGACTTTTTCATTGTGTTTCTATCGATTGGGTGTCACTACAGTTATGAATCATTCTTTTCTGGTTAGGGATTTGGTTGATTGGGATCAAGATTAAGTAGCTGTGCTGTACGAATAATTAATTGAGTTGATTGGCTATACGGGGTAACAGAATTTTCTAGCAGACATCTGAATTTGAAAATGGGTTTACAAGTTTAATAAGTAGTATTCTCTTTGACAACCAAACCACTGCAAGATCCGTTCAACCACCATGTACCCCAGGTAATAATATTTTTATTATTTATTTATACTTTATGTGTAAGTAATCGAGATCTGACTATTGCACTGCACTATAGCAATTGTCAAGTATCCTAGTATATCACTAGAAACTTTCAGACTTTGAATTTAGCTACTAACAATGTATTCAAAATATCAGAGATATTTGAATGACATTAAGTGAGCTTATATATGTTTACATGAGTAGAAAATATTTTGAAATCATCTCTTGTGGGGAAAAAAAAACTGATTATTTGTGAATCAGAAAGTATTTAAAAATATTTTGATAAAAGAAGATAATTGGATTTGATCCAAATTCGGTAGAAGGTGGAAACTAGTGAAAAGAGCTTTAATCAAATATGGGTATTTCAATTGTTGTTTAAAGGAGTTATTAATGGAAAATATTTTGATTATATGATAGTTGTGTAAGCATTTTTATTTGATGGAGAGAGATTTTAAATAAATACTATTGGGCTAGAAGTTCAACTGAGTACACTACATTTACTTTGATTTTAAATTGGAATATTATATTTTGAAAGGAATTCCAAATGACCTTGGCAAGAAAGGGGTCTGAAAGGAACTTGTGATATTCTACGTATTATTGTTAATACTTTTTGTTGCGAATACATGATTGAGTTGATGGGTTATAAAGAGCATCAATTTATTTCTTGGGAACTGAGTTGGGATATCCTTAGTTACAAGATGAGTATGACAGGGTAATGAAGCACTTCATTTTAAAGACATGTTCTGGATATCTTTAGATTATCGCTTGTTGCTTGGAATTACAGTCGGAGATCAACGAGTGATCTTGTTACATACAAGTGACGCATTTAAAAGGGTATTGCACACTTGGGTAAACATGAGAAAATTTGATATTGAGGAGTATTGGATCATATTCAAGTTTTATCACGACAAAATTAGTTGCTTATTGATTTTAAGTGCTACAAAGAGGGGATAAATGCATATCAATTTCTATATATTGGGGCTTAGACAGCGTAAATCGAATGCAAGTTCTAAAATCTGAAAAGTTTGAGAATTGTGAAGTTTCGCCTTATGTTAAACATCTGGTGGATGAGTTATGTTTCCAGAGTATGTGATTTAAAAAGATAGAGATTTCATGGGTGTTGTCAGAAATCAATCAATCGGGACTTATGAAGGTGAAATGAATTTGAAGGTATTATTGAAAATTTGTTGAAGATTTCTCTTCTGTGCAAGAACATGTGTGAAATTTATATCGATTACAGTGAAGTTTTCAATAATCCAAGAAAATCGATCTATGATGATACTTATATTATTATTGCAAAGGTTTGTGTTGAGATTGGGTTATATGTTGATGCAACAATAATTTATACTGCATATGGTTGAAATTTCATAGCATGAATTATCTGGTACAAGATCTAGAGTTCATGGTATTCTTTCTATATATATATTGAGCATTGGGCAGCAATATTCTTACGAGCCGGAAGTTTATATTAATTGTTGCGATTTGGAATATTTAATTATACAACGACAATTGAATACATAGTACAGAGAACAGTTGGAACTCGTGATAGCTACAATTTGAAATTTATATTAATCAGGTGAAGACAAAAGAGTTGTTGGTGCTCGAATTAGAGATCAGCGAGGGTTTGGTGTGCGCGTTGACTATTTAGAAATGATTTGAGTCAAGATTCAGAATTTATTAGAAATTAAATTTGTTCCGAGAGTTGGGCAAAGGAGTGATGACAATAAATTGGGGTCAACCAGCATTACTATAACAGATGAACGGAAATTGATTTAAAAAAAAATCGATTTGAGTTTCTGTTTTAGAAATTTGTGATAAAGCATTGAAAGGAGAGTGATTGAGCTCTGCTCTACAGTAAAATGTGTCAGAATCTCAAAGTCAAGCATGTACTTCGAGTGAAGATTGCTTAAGGGAATGAGTTCAGGAAAAAAAAATTGAGTTATGTAATGGGATTTAGGTATCTAATACGTTAGTAATTGGGTCTACGACACTATTCATTGCATTTCATTGATATGATGACTTAGTAATCAGTTACAGGGACACATGTCTCCCTAAAGATTGAGATGTCGAAAAAGCTGCATTCAGATGGAAAATGTAAAACATTCTTTGCGATGTGTGGTATAAAGACAGAAATAATAAAGGCCCGTGGGATTATTGTGATTAACTTTATTGACAATCTGAGTTGGATATTTATCGTAGTAAATTTCATGACGGTGGTAGCCAAAATCAACAAGAATTAGTCGTTGTCATATATATGATTTGTGGGCAGGTTGATTCAATCAAATTGTGGTTATTGATTGCAATTGCAGACTTGGTGGGGTTAAACAAGCTATGTGTTAAAAGAATTTGTGAAATTATGTGAATACTAGCACTTGTCATCCTAGAAGGAAAGTAGTTGATTATGAATAAGTCCTGGAATCTTGCTATAAGCAATAGGAATGGAACTGAACTTTTACGAGATATTTTATCATATGCTGATATCAGGTGGAAAAATATACTCCCTCCGTCCCATATTAAGAGTCTCTTTTGGGAATTCCAACTTATTAAGGGGACAACCTTGATTTTGGTGAGATTTTCAACTTTCCAATAATATTGCCCTTTTTAAAATTCAAAATTATAGTGTCACATCAAAAAAAAGAAGGAAGAGTTAGATATAATAAATGACAAATTTGGAAAGTGTGTATTAAAGTGCTTTGACTTTTCAAAGAGGACTCTTAAAATGGGACATCAAAAAATGGCATCAAGGACTCTAAATATGGGACAGAGGGAGTAATCAAGACAAGTGAGATTTGTTCCAGAATGACTGGGGGGAAAATGACTATTGTGGGACAGAAATGTTTTAGAAATTTTATCCTCAGAAAAGGGTATAGTTTGATGAACCAAGTGAGATTGAAATTCCACGCCTATTGGAAATATTGAAAAGAATGGGGACCAGTCGGTTGCGATTGTGATCACACCAGTGGGTATAATGTATTTGTAATCTTCTTGTTGCTTCATATGAGTCAGTAAAGGTTTGAGACTTATATCTACTTGATTCGTGAAGTGAGAAAAGTTTGGGGACAAACTTCCTAAAAGGGAGGGAGAGATGTAATACCCGTACCCGGAAAAAGGTAGTGATATTTATTTTAAATGCATTAATTAATATAAACAATTGCATGTGATGATTTGGGTAAGTTTCAGTTACCCCATGTGATAAGTGTTTGATAAAGGGCACAGTTGAAAGTTCCACTAGAGGTGGGACAGATATGAAAGTGTGACCCAAGAGAGGGTTGGATAATATAAATTGCATAAATGTGCATTTATGTGATTAAATGGTAGACATGTAAATGTAAATGTGTACATTATAATAGTTGTCGATGCCATATGATTGTTTATTTGATAAAATGTTCAGTGTTTTAATATTCTATTATAGTTCATGATTATTTATGAGACGAGTTTGGGTACCCTTATGAGGGCGTAATTGGACACATGACATAATTAGTAGGCTAATTAGTGCCTTCATACAATATTTGGGACCACATTTGGGAGTCATGCATGACATAGATATAGATTCACTTAAATATTAGATAGTTAACATTAATATTAGGGGGTTTTATAAAAAGTGTAAAAAAACTTTGAGAGTGTAAATGAAGTAAATCAAAGTTTTGTTTAGAGGCTATGGAGTTGACACCTCGTGAAGTGAGTCACCATCTTTATTATACAAAAAAAAAAAAGGAGAAACGTGATATGTGTGATATGTGTTAGGCGGCGGCTGCCGTAATATATTATATTATATATATTTAAGTATCTTAGTTAATGTAGGAAAGGAATAAAAAAAAAAAGAAACAGAAACAACACAGAGATAATGAGAGCTGCGAGGGAAGAAACAGAGAAGAGAGGGTTTTGACCCTTTTAAAGCCATAGCTTCGCCGTATGTTGTCTAAATCACGATATGATGTTATATTTGAATTCGTGGGGGTAAGCCTAACATTTTGGTATAATTTATTTTCAGTTTGAACGATATATTTTTCGTGACCCAAATGGGTTGGTAATATTTAGTTTATCAAAATTGTATAGGATTATCATTGGAATCATTAGGAGCTAGTTTTGCGAAGGAATTTGGGAATTCTTAGCTTATTTTTGGACCTATTCGTGAGGTGAGTGTCCTAATCCCAAAATTGGATGTTTAATGTTATTTATTTGTTAGTGAATGCTTAAATTGCTTAATTGTGATTAAGTAGAAAAGCATGTGATTAATTATTATTTAAAAATATGTCCAAAAATGATGAAATTGCCATGTTGACATGGTGAGTTGCTTATGTGCTTATTTGGGTCAAAGGGTGTCAATTGATAATCACCATTATTTAGCCCGTATATAAGGGACGCCCATTCTTCAGAGAAAAGGGGGATGATGATGAAGTTCTCAGAGAAAAGGGGACGGTGGTGACGACCACCAGCGAATTGACTACGGTCAGGAGTGAATGAGAGTGATTTCGCTATATGCGACGGAAAAAGTGAGAATGGCCCGTAATCAGGGGTCCAGAACGATGGTGGTTGATTACTTGACACGCCGGCGACCATTTATTGTTGTGAATGTTTAATTGGTGTTATGAATCACTGAATACTCCAATTGCATGATTAGCACCACGTATTCACTAAGCGAAAGCTTATTCGATTTTTGTGTCTACTGACCACGCAGGTTCAGATGAATATCACAGTGAGAAATGATCAAGACTACGGGACTGGGTCTAGCTTGTTTATATATTTACATGTGAGAATTTAAATAGACTTGTTATAAGCTTGAAGTTTATCATTTTAAATATGTGTTAGAAATAAATGTTAGAATGAGTTTGTAATATTTATATATTTAGTTGAGTTTTAGTATGTTTTAGAATATTTAAATAAATAAGTGCAGCAGGGGTTAAAATGTTTTAGTTTGTGAAAACAGGGTGAATGGTGCTGTAATAGGGGACACTCTGCCTAAGTACCATTTGACGGTTTTAAAATTTATTTTATTCATTTTTATTAATTTTATTTGATAAAAATATATTTTACCCCTGATATAAAAATCAAAATATTGATTTTTGGAACGTTATAAATGATTGTTTGGTCCTTGTTGGCTTTGTTACACGTGTCCTAGCCCGTGTGGGCGGGTTGGGGCGTGACAACTGTCATCATCAATTAGATATTGCCCATGCCCAAAGGCACTATCCATTGATTTTAATACATGTGTTTGGTTGTTAGCTTTTTACATTTCGTTGTCACTTAATACATTATTCATCCAATATAGATGGTCTTATATTAGATACAAAATTTCATAACTTTCTCTATATAATAAAAACCAACCATACTTTTTATTCTTGTAACTTAATGTTTGAGCACAAAGAAACAATAACATAATCCATCATTAAAATTCTCAAATATTACAAACAGAAAAGTCTTGCATGCTAAAATTCTGAAATATGACAATAAGATTCATCACTGATACGAATATAAAGAACATAAAAAGAGAATTATGAATTTCATTTCCTGGATGATCCTTTACGATCTTCGGGCGTCCAACCATACATTTTCCTCATCATCCTACAGAACGAAGTTGTATCCAATACAATACACCTTCCCATGTGATGAATATACACAGTAAGCTGATTATGTATTCAACAAAGAAATTAGTACTAAAAATGTGTACCGTTATTAGTAAAATTAATTTATATAGATAGGTTAACTTACCTCACTATTTCCTTTCCATCTGAAAAGCCTCGGTTTTTTTATCCACTCGGAGTCCCTACACATCTTGTTCCAAACCTGCAAATATTTATTTAAATTTAAGTAAACTGATAATATGTTTTCAAGAGTTTGTAATTTATTAACATTAGAATAATGTACCTTTATATTAAAGAATAACACTATAATAAAACCTCCGGGTAAACGATGTTTGTCGTAGTATCTATTCCATCTTCTGGTAGAAGAACACTTACATGATCAGAATTTGTACATCGGGATAGTGCAACATATAGTTGTCCATAGCTAAATATCGGTGTGCGCAAGTCTACCCCAACATACTTCACAGATTGTCCTTGAGATTTATTGATCGTCATGGCATATGCTAACCGGATTGGAAACTGTCGTCTCGTCATTGTAAAAGGTAGTTCCGAAGATGACAGAGTTAATGATATTCTCGGAATGAAGACCAAATATCCAGATTTATCTCCAGTCAGAATTTGAGCTTGAATTACACGCGATTTAAACCTGACAACCATCAGTCGTGTTCCATTACAAAGTCCATCCTTTGGGGCAATGTTTCTCAACAACATTATTGGGCATCCTACTTTCAAGTCCAACTTAAAGGGTGGTAGTCCAGTAGGATCCAACAAATTTAAGTACTTATTCGGATATCTGGTTGTAATGGTACGATCAACTTCATCATCTTCAGACAATTTATCAGCAGCGAGATACGAAACTACCTCCCCAGGAAAAAGATTCAGTGTTGCAGCATTGATAGCACTAACGTCGTCATTCCGCGCAGACAGCATTGTGCGTTCAGTTAGAAATGTTGGGGTCACCGTACTCACGACATTCAACTCCGGATAAACAACGGATAATAGTTCATTTAGGTTTTGGCACTTGCATATTGTTGATGGAAGTTGTATGACTTCTTCTGGATTGGACACAATCTAATTAAAATTACAAATGATAAATTAAAGTGTCATAAATGAATATAAAAAAAAAATTGGTGGTTGAAAAATTACCTCGATCAAGAACTTTGCAAAATTAGTATTTGCATGGTTTGTGCTAGTGAGACGCATATTCTCGTTCAAGGTCAATATGTGTATATTATGCCAGAGATTAGACCGTCTTAGTGATGCAGCCACAATCTGCTCACGAATCCCTCTTGGTATAACTGGTAAGATTTTTTGGAAGTCTCCACCAAGCACAACAATGATTCCCCCAAATGACATCCCATTCTCACAAATATCTTGCAGTGTCTGATCAACTGCTTCAATGCAATATCTATGCTGCATTGGAACTTCATCCCAGATAATTAGCTTTATTTGTCTAAACAAATCTGCCTAAGCTGATTGCTTTGAAAACCCACAAATTGAGTTTTCTACCACATTCAATGGAATGCTAAACGTAGAATGTGCAGTGCGACCTCCCACTAATAGCAGAGAAACAATACCCGATGAAGCCATTGTAACAACAATATGTCCAAGGCTACGACATTTAGCTGCAACTGTGTTGTACAAAAATGTCTTCCCTGTTCCAGCACCCCCATTCAAAAAGAAAGTAGTTCCCTTAGTTTCGAGTACTGAAGAAGTGATTGCATTGTAAGCGCTACGTTGTGCAGTATTAAGGCGAGCCACATTAACTTCTGTATCCGTTTGTAGCACATCACTCTGGAGTTGTCGATGTTCCCATATCAATTGATTTCCAACTACAGTATTCCAATTAGTCACCGGTTGTGGCATGGGCGGGAAGTCAATTAAACTTTGGCCTGATTCTTGCAACAACTGATTGAGAAGGTACAAACCATATTCTTCAATTTGAGCATCAGTTGGATCAGGAATGGAAAATAATGTACGAAGCTTGTGTCCAAGATCATCGCAAATAGACACTGAGAATTTATTCCATAACTCATGCGGTTGTAATGGATGGCATTGCGTTAGAATAACACAGAATAACCTTCTCAACTGGTACCTAGTATTCATAACTGCGGCCTCCTGAAGACATTGTATCCATTCTTCATCATCTTCTAAAAGGCCTCTTGCAACACATGCTAACTTAAATGTGTCATACAAAACACCATCGACTGTACGTAAGCACTCAAATGAAGTTGGTCCTCTGACAACAGTTAGCAACAACTGCAGATAAAATCTATCTCCTGAATTAGGGCTAGCAAAGTACATTCTACCAATCGCATAGCCTCTTTGTCTTGGCGTCCATATACGTTATTTCTCATACCAAACAAAGTATTGCGGAAATTCTTGGTAAGTGTAGATGCGTGCACTTACATTCGTAGCACAATACGCAAAAAAGGCAGTTAATTTTGACGACTGATGCTCAGCTCTGGAAATGATCGAATCCATTGACTCGGCAGGATTAAAAAAAACACGATGATTTCCAGGTAAATAGACATCCAAACGTACAACTGTCGGAACCTCTTCATGCAAAGGATTACCAAATATTCGCCAGTCAGCTTCCGGCAGTCCAATATACCTCGTATCTAAATATTGTTGGATCTCATCTGCACCACCCAATACCATTGTTGTACGATCATGTCCTTTATAAATGTACTTATGGATATATTTCACACATCTCATTCCCGCACAAACTTCCACATTAATATGACAGTTAAACATTTTAGAGAGATATGCATTGTATGGTACGACATCTCAATTATCGACATCATGTCCATTCACATCATATGTCTGGCCATCATTGCGACGACGATAAATAGGATATCCATCTTGGTTCATAGTTGTTGCTTCTGAAAAGGCTCGAGGGTATTTCTTAGTGCATCTACCATTTTCCATACAGGGTGCTTGGGGTCTACAAAAACCACATGGTCCGTGTACCATACAACGCTTGACAGTATCAAAAAGTACAGGATCGTCGGCTAGATTAGGAAATTCAGCGCATACGGCTTTGTCTACTTGAGCACATGTTTTAATCTTGTCACGACCTTAAAGAAATAGTAGAACTTGCATATGTGGTAACCCGCGCTTTTGAAATTCAATTGTAAAAACATGTGCAACTTTGTTACCGAACACTTTCTTTTTTTAAATCTCTTTCATCAATCTGTCTCTCTTCAACTCAAAAACATGAGCTGCTAAATCTGGACGATCTGTGGAATTTTGATGCGGTAACAAAGCTGAGGTAATCTCAGGCCATCCGGGATTTGCTATCATAGTTAGAAAAATATCTGGGTGCTGGTTATATCATGTGATTGCCATGGAATCTTGAAAAATTTCAAACATATGTCTTGGGCTACCAATGAATGACGACGGCAAAATCATCTGTTTACCAACTTGGTCAGGACCTAACCCGTCTGTAGCAACATCTGTAAGATCTTGGTAAAGTTCAGCACGGAGTTTCCTTTTATTAAGCTTGTAATATGTCAATCAATTTTACTCAATTACGGCCCAAGCATCTACCAAAAACTCTTGGAATAGTTTACCAGCTCTCAAAATTGTTGAGTACTCTGTAGGACGTTCAAACACACGATAACTGTAAAATTGCATCTGTATGAGTCGCACAGTTGTATGTCTACTATGTACGACGTCCCATTGTCTCATTTCAGGTTCCCATCCAAGCTCACCATACGAGAACAGTAAGACATAATGCAATGACAAATATGCTGGATGGCATTCATTAATACGCATAAATTGGTTATCTCCTCTAAGATGTAAGACAAAATCTCTCATTGCGCTACACTCACTTCCATCTCCTGGTAAAATCACCGCAATCTCTTCTGTTGCTGGTAGTCTATACCTTCGTTGATCTGTTTCTATACTATAGTGAAGATGAGCTCGTACATTATGGTCTCTCCCATTAGATTGTTTAAGAACTGCAGAAGCTTGACGAAATTTATCTGGGAAAATATTATATTGCAACAAACAGTCCTAAATAGTTTTTAACACGTCTACTCTTAAGTGTGGATTTTGACGACTATGAACATTCAAAGCAGAATTAGGATCATAAATGTACAATTGAGCATACGCTGGATCCTGACCTGATTGTGGTAGTATTGATCATGTTCGATGACGCAACTCACCGTGAATAGTGAATGTTGTAGGACCTCTTCCACGAATGAGTCTTGCATCCATTTTAACACCCAGACTTGTAAAAGCATTAGCTGTATTGTACCCTCTAGTATAACGGCGAAATGAAGTCGATTGCAGGCTCACTCCATCATACAACTGTTGAAGTTGTTGAGGGCGTGTTTTAAGAAGATGAAGCTTGATTTTTCCTTGCAAACAACATGTTCCAAAAAGAGGATTTCTCTTAGATGAATTGACTAATTTTTCATCCATCCAATGTAATGCAGAGCAGTAAGGGCATTTTACATCCATCTCACCCAGAAAATGCTGAACTGCACTTATCTGTACCGGAGCAACAACTCTTGTGATACCTTCTAATTCTTCACCACTAACATAATCCTTGTCCATGTACTGATTTGTCGTAGTTGCCCTACACATTTATTTAATTACATGAATGAATTAAAATTGCGCGGTCAATAGAACAAATATTGCAAATAGACAGGCAACATGCTTACTGAATATTTTGGGGAGATGAGGAATGTTCAGCAGGCGTTGTGATGGCTTCACTTAGCTCAACAGCAGCAAATTCTTCACCAAGATTACGCGGAGGAAGCATGGAGTGTAAGTGCACTTGCATTGGTGGTATATGACAATTTACCACGCTATCTTCCATAGGTAGTGGAGTTCTTCCACAAACAGAATTGTAAACCTGAGTAGTTGTTTTTGGAAGTGTTGTGCACATAGATGATGGCACAAAAGAATTTGCAAAAGTTGGCCGTTTAGCAAGATTTGAAGGTATTTTATGCGAAACAGACTCTAATGGAATCACTTCGCGTCGACGACGACAACTCGGTGTCATAGAGGGAAAACCAATTGGTTGGGCTATCTGACGTGTAGAGCACCTTTCATTCCGTTCTCGTTCTCGTCGAGCGCGTTGGGCTAATGAAACTTTTGATACAGAAGTATAATTGGGTTTAGGTAGTTCTTGCAAAACAGACTCTTCGTGTCGGCGACACCTCGGTCTGGGTAATGGATGTGTAGCGCACCATCATTCCGTTCTCGTTCTCGTTCTCGTTCAAGTGGAGGTAGTTCTTGCAAAATAGAATCTTTGCATTGACGACGGCTTAGAGTCAAAGAAGGAGAATCTGTTGGTCGGGTTAATTGACGTTTAGAGCACGATTCATTCCGTTCTCGTTCTCGTTCTCGTCGAGCACGTTGGGCTAACAAAGCTTTTGATAGATAATTATCATTGGGTGCCTAAAATATATCTCGTACATATCAATTTCATCTATAATCTTGAAGTACCAGAAAAACTATTTGTAATTTGTAGTGAATAAGAGCAATTTTGCCAATCTTGAAGTACCAAAAATACTATATGACAATTTAAGTATTTTATGTTGGCAATACATTCATGATTAAATAGAATATTTGTATCTTTGAAATGTAATTAAATGTTATTTTGTAAATAAATGTTCACTATTTATTTTCTTTTGAAGTATTATATTATATAAGTATCATATTGTGATTTGAAATTTATTTTCAAAGAATGTTCAATTTATTTTTTTTCCTTTGAGTTATTTTAATGTTGGCTATTTGAATTTAGTATGTTACAAATATAAATAAGCAATTTAGACAACGAATGTTCATTTTTTGTTTATTTTATTTTATTTGTATTTTAAACTTCTGAAGTATTAGATGATGAATATTCTCATTTTGTCATATAAATATAAAAAAGTTATATTGATATCATATTGTCTTTTCTTCGACTTATAATTTTCTTTTGAAGTGTTATTATTTTTTGTTGTTTATGTTAGAAAATGTTAGAAAATATAACGAAAAGCAATACGTAAACAAATGTTGAAGTTTTTGATTTTTTTATTTTTTTATTTCCAAGTATTATGTGATATTTACTTTGTCATTTTCATTGTTCGAAACATAAATAAAGGAATTTCGTAAATGATTCTTCAACTTACTATTTTAATTTGACTGTCTGTATATATTGTATGTTAGAAATTATTTTAAAAATGATATATTGTTAACTAATTTTAAGCTTTTTTTTTGTTTTTTTTTTTTTAAGTATTGTCATTCTTTGCTGTTTACATCTATATGTTCAGTTTATACAATAAACAATTTAAAATGGAAATGACGGTAATCATATATTTAAATCAGTATATAATAATACTATCCGCATAAATAGTAACAGTGAAAACTATATATTAATTAACTCTAAGGAAATCATACAACATTTACCTGATTTTCCTTCTCTTTTCCTTTTACAGAAGAGCTTGCATTTTCTTTTGCTTTTGCATTTTTCGTTAAAAAAAAACGTGTAAATAAAGTGAGATTGACAAAATAAAGCACAATTAGTATAAACAACAACCCCAAAAATGAAAATGTAATAACAAATTGTGGGCTTACCGAAAGATTGAGTTCAGCATAACCATCTCTCTCATCACGAAAAGTGATTCCCACGTTTTTAGTTCGAAGAAAATCAACCTAATATTTTTTTGTATAAATCATAAATACATATAAATCATAACTAATTGAGCATAAAATTTTTTTTGTAAAATAATTATTAACTTACAGTTTCTTCCAGTTCTTTCTCCAACTGTAACATGTGTAAAAAAAATCAATAAATTATGAAATTATGAAATTCACTTATGTTATATGTTAATGTTAATAGATTATTATACAAATAAAGTAAACTTACTACAGATTCCTGAACTTTAAAAATTGTGTATTTTGCCATTAGTTGTAACAAAATTGAACAGAATACCACTAAGGAAAAAAGAAGAAGAATCAAAATATTAATTAATTACGAAAAAGAAAGTAACCTTATACATTTTCCTCATTCATTAGCATGAATAGTAACAGATTAAATTAAAAAAGAAAGAATAAACAAACACCTAATAAATTACAAAAAAAAGCTCATCATTACTCATTAAATGACATAGAAATTTCACAATAATAACATTCTCATTTAATAAAAACTAAAATATTTACAAAATTATCCGCGATATAATTAATTAAAACACCTAAAAGTACAAAATATTGCCCAAAAAAACTAAATAAAGACTACTTTTTTATTTATCTTCTCGACCTTCGTCCATCGCCAATGTCTTTTCCACGCCAACCACTGCTTTTGAACATAAGAAATCAAACTCCTCTTCCTCCAACATTTTTCTTAGAGTTTTCAAGTCTCTAAAATCATTTTGTAAATTTTTATATAATGTTTTCTTAGGCCACTCATCTGGAAGTGTGTTGACTATCGCGTACGCCAAAATCGCATCATGGAGACGAAATCCTCTTCTCTGAAGTTCATTGCATATATTTTCCTTTTTCAAAATATGATCTATAACTCCTACACCTGAAGCCATTTGTGTTGTCTCAAAGTCTATCCATAATGGGTAGATATCGCGCTCAGCTTCCTCTAATATTTCAAGAAAGTCTAATGCATCATTCGGTTGGTCTCTATTTAATATATCTTCAACAACATCGTTCCAACACGATGGTAGTGAATCAGCTATTATTTGCATTATATCTCTTTCTGACAAACATTCACATGTGTTCCTTAATTGGCCACATAATGCAATTACATTTGTGCCAAACACCCATATGGGAGTGCCTTCTTCAAAAGTCATATTTTCAAGTTCACTCATAATCTTTTTATGAAGAAGATGCACACTAACACGTGCCATTATAGGGGGTCTTGTCACGCCCCGGAAACCGAAGCGCGAGGAAAGAGAAAAAGATAGAGAGAAAAGAATTAAAATTTCAATCACAAATGCGGAAGCGACATTGGGATCCCACGGGGATTCCTACAAATATGACTTACTAACATATAAGCCAAAATGGACTTACATGTTAACAAGTCCAACAAAGATGAAAACATTTGAAAACATACTTAAAAGACTATCCGAACAAGTACTAGTTCAAGGAGAAAGGGAAAATACAATAGATTTGATAAAAGGTCATTTTTAGATAGTTGCTGAATTTTAAAACACCTGTAAGTAACTATATCTTTGAAATTATCACATTCTGTTTGCTTAGGTCCATGTAAAATTTGATTCTGAACAACTTTTGTCTAATGACATTTTTTCCAATTCTGCACCATATGGGCAGAAAATAAGGAAAACAGTAGCAGTTTTTTCTATGACAGCAACTTTGACAGCACAAGTACTATTTTTGGATAATTGCTGAATTTTGAAACATCCGTAAGTAACTATATATTTGAAATTTTCACATTCTGTCCAAGCTAGTCCATGTAAAATTCGATTCCGCACAACTTTTGTCTAATAACATTTTTTCCAATTCTGCACCATTTGGGCAGAGAAAATAAAGAAAACAGTAGCAGTTTTTCTATGACAGCAACTTTTGACAGCATTTTTACAACTTGTAGAAATGTTCCCAATTATGCTAAATCCTCAAATTTAAACCTCAATACATGACTAAACAAGTCCTAAATGACATATAACACATGCCTAGACCAAACGGAACTTCATATACTCGAAATTTATTAAAAACGAGAAGTGAAAGAGATAAAGAGAGGAAAAAGGGGAGAGGGAGAGATTGGGAGAGATAGGGAGAGAGATATAAGGAATGTATTCTAAACACACACACATGTGTATTTTCACATTCGGAAACCTTTTAAAAACATATATATACATAATTCCAACATAAGTAAATGGAAAGAATATTTGAAAAAGGGAAAGAGATCAAAGAGGGGAGAGGAGAGAAAAAGAATGGGAGAGATTTTTGAACATTTCCTTTAAAAACAAAATGGACAAATCCGGCAAGGATTTCATACAAATATAATGAGTCCGGCAAGGACAAAACCAATCATAAATGAATCCGGCAAGGATTCCATACAATTACAATGAGTCCGGCAAGGACAAAACCAATCATAAACGAATCCGACAAGGACTCAAATCCACACACATACATAAAACTTTAGAAGAAATGCTACGGTCTCGGAAACATAGTTACATAACATAAATAAAAGGACTAACACTTGTCCATCAAACTTACAACAAGACCTTCCGATGACAAAATTATGGAATCCAAACTTTAGAAGTTTAATAAAAGTAATTCAACAATTTTCTTGAAGAGCTCTAACTATTACAAACTTCTCAAAAGACTAAAATTTACATGGGAACTATCCATTTACATATGTAGACACGAGTCCTCAAAATAGAACAAAATACATCAACGTCTATACGTCGGTCACATGTGCCATTTGCCCTTATCAATCTCACCTGAAAAATGTTTTGTCGTTTTTATGAGAACGACGGCTCGTAGACAACATTGTAACAAATCTATATGCTATCCATGACTAAAATGAAATGAGGTGCAATGAATCGCCACCATGGCTACCATGAAATGTTTAAAGCCGCAAGGCTATGCGTGACAAATGCACATCTCTCTCGTTACCGGACCATGAGTCACCCACGCATGGAGTGTAGCATACCAACTTCCGGGAGCTACCCGAATATAGTTTGGAGTTTGAATGTTTCTAAGGGTCATTCTCCCTGTCTCACATCACAACCCACGTCCGGATTTCTTAAACCAAAATTCCCACACATGGGGTTTTTCTCTCTTTTTCAAATAAAACCTTTATGTCGTGATATTTGAATGTTTGCCGATTTGGCCTCAATGCATGAAATGTTTAAAATGACAACATAGATGCTCCAACAAAATAATGAACACAATAATTCTTGCATGTTGAACATGTATTAAAGACATCAAGAGTTAAATTAAAATTCATAATATAGCACTCCTAACAAGGATTTCTAAACTAACGTCCTAACATGCTTTTACACATAAAGGGAGCATCCTAGGCACGTCTAGCATCACATAATCAATTATAGAACAACCAAAACATGTAAATTCACAATTAGGCATATAACCCTAAATTTACAACTTTGGGGAAAACCTAATGCATGCGTCTAAATTATTCTCATAACTTCATTTTAATTACATTTAACACCCCAAACTTTCAACTAGTACAACCAAGGCATATAATTCCACAATTTGGCATACAACCCTTACATTACAACTTTGGGGAAATACCCATTGCATGTGTCTAAATTACCTCCTAGCACATATATATGAACTCAAAACACATTAGGCAAGTGTAACATATATAATTGCACAATGTAAATCTACCTCAAAGCTTTGTTTCCAAACAAGAAAATATTCAAGAGAGCTAGAAAAGAAAAACCCAAGTAGCTCCAAAGCTTGCCAAATTTTGAAGGATGCTTCAAGAAGACTACACTAAGCAATAACAACCCAAGGTTAGGATAGAAACATAAAGCTAGTAAACCCTAGGTTGCTAGAGATTGGGAAAACTTACCCACACTAGAAATCCTCCATAGAAATGGTTAGGAAGTGAAAGAGAAACTCTATATACTCCAAGGAAGCTATACAAGAGAAGAGAACTTCAATCAAATCCCAAAATTTCGAAATTTAGTGAAACCCTAGAATTTGGGGATTTTCTAGAAAGCTTACCAAATGATGATTCCAAGCCCTAGGATGATTAGAGATGCTAGATAATGAACTCCTTGACAATCCCTTGAAATCTTGAAGAATAAAGCTTGAAAGAGAAGGAGAACTATGGAGCTTCTTGTCTCTTGAAAGGAGAAGAAGAAGAAGAAATGAAGGAGAAGAAAAACTAATATGAAGGAGTGGGAGAGAGAGGTTTGGCCGGCCATATAGGGGAGTGGGGTGGGGCCCACTCTCTTGTGTTCTCCAAAAATAACTGTTTGGTGCTCCAATGGACAGTCTGACCCAACAGTGTAACCCCAAAATTAAATAAACACATCCACGGGTACAGAAATTAATTTCTAAAGCATATGAAAGACAAAATGAAATAATTTAATCATGCTCTGAAAAATTTAAATACAGTAAATTAAAATACCAGTCCACACAGAACATGCAAAATTACCCAATTACCCTTATTAAAATTCTGAAACATTACAGTCTAATATCCATCTGCATAAAAAATTAGAGAAAAAAAAACTATAAATTCTAATAAGTGATGTAATTAGGAAGATATCTAATTACAACTATCATTATTTTATTAGATAATCATACTCTAGGGTACTTGGTTAATTCCGTAAGTTTATATATTATATCCAATATTTTGGGCATAGAGATAATCTTCAAATTGTGATGGAGGAGTACATGTGTTAAGTTCCCTAGAATATAAAAAAAGATTATCAGTTAAGCACTCATTATACCGTCCACATACCATATGTATGAAAAAACAAAGTTTTTTTTTACTTACGCTATGCTTTCCAAGTTCTCTTTAGCATTTTGTTCAATATGATGGGACAATGATTAGTATCACTGGTACCATATATAATTGCCAAACAATTAGAATCATAGCTTTACTCTTTACTGTGTATGTGTATAACTCTGAATTCTATGATTCCAAATTTGAATTCCAAACTTCATTCCCAAATGGTTTAACTATTACCACATGATTTGGTAACCTTCGATGGTACCCCATATTAATAAATGCGTGTGGTACAACTAAGAAAGCATTTGATATCAAATTTGGTGCTCAAGTTTGGAAAACATAGCATTACTTTTTTTAGGTTTACCATCTGCAACTTAATTCGATGAAAATTACTAAAAATCAACTACATAGAAATGAAGTTGGAAATATTAACACCTTCAAACCAACTACAATAAGAGAGAAATATACTACAGCTTTTTTTTACGAAACCATCAACAACACTGACAACATCATGAATTCCAATGAAGTATGCTAATTGATCTTACATGCAAACACTACACGGACCACATACATGCACATACTCAAACTTTGACCCTCATGAATTATCCCCACTCTTTTTCAATAAACAAACTTTAGGGGGTGTGTAACACTGTGTAACAATTTAGGGGGTGGGGAACTGATATTGTATGAAATTAGAAACCCAAACTTGAAGGCCAAATTTTTTTCCTACCCAAACTTGAAGGCCAAATTAGCAACCCAAACTATGTTCATTTCTGTTTTTTAGTGTTTGCATTTTGTGGAACACATCAAGTCTAATTCCATTTGTAAAAAACCTATGCAAGTTGTTCAAAGACTCGTTTAATTTTAGAATTCCACTTGGGTTACAGACTATGTAAAAAAACAATGCAAGTTGTTAAAAAATCATGTAATTTTAGACTATGTAATGTCAAACAGTTACATTGCCCAATGTCACTGTGACTGTAGTGACATTGATCAATGAAAAAAAAATGTTACAAAAGGGAATGTTACTAACATTTACAAACAAACAAATAATTAGACACATACATCAGCCACATCACTGCATAAAATTTGGGATCATTTGACATGGTAATTGGAAAACATGTTAGCAACTGATAACCAGGCAAATAAATGAGGACTGTAACAGAAAAAAGAAAATGAAAATGTTCGAAATCGAAAACTCTTGCAAGGAATGCAATTTTTTTTTAATACAAAATTACCAAAATCTGTATTCTCAAAGTAAAAAATAAATATAAAAAAAGGGGAAAAAAGGAAGAAGAAACAAAGAAAAAAGAAATAGATTTTACAATGAACAAATTTTAGAGATAAAGGAATGTAATTGTGGCATAGAAGTGAAGCACTTCTTGATGTGAGCAGCACAGCATCTGAGGTGCAGACATCTAACCCCAGTTGGGACAACATTTAGGATTTCACATTTAGGAAATATGATAAGAGGAGGAAAAAATAAACACCATAGTAGGAGTGCTCGGAGGAGTAGCGCTAAAACATCTTGATTCAACAACGACATTCGAAGATTTCTTCTAATGCAAAAACAAAATGTGAAAATTAAAGCGCAGTGAATTTTTTTTTTTCCAGAACTGATGCAAAAACAAAAAAGAGACAGAGAAGCTTCTCCTTTTTTATAATATATTCATAACTAACGATAAAACAAAAATGGAAAATTTAAACAGTAAAAATGTTTTTTTTAATAACTATAGCTATTTTTAAATTTTTTCTACATAATGAAAAGAGAGAGAGAGAGAGAGAGAGAGAGAGAGAGAGAGAGAGAGCGAGAGAGAGATATGGATGTAGTATGGCCTCAAGAGTTCGTGAGAAATTTTCTCAAAGTAAAAAATAAATATAAAAGAAAAAGAAAAAAAAAAGAAGAAACAAAGAAAAAAGAAATAGATTTTACACTGACAAAATTTTAGAGATAAAGGAATGTAATTGTGGCATAGAAGTGAAGTACTGCAGACAACTAAACACAGTTGGGACAACATTTAGGATCTTACATTTAGGAAATATGAGAAGCAGAGGAAAAAATAAACAGCATAGTAGGAGTGCTCGGAGGAGTAGCGCTAAAACCTCTTGATTCAACAATGACATTCGAAGATTTCTCTAATGCAATAACAAAATGTGAAAATTAAAGCGCAGTGATTTTTTTTTTCCAAAACTGATGCAAAAACAAAAAAAGACAGAGAAGCTTCTCCTTTTTTATAATATTCATAACTAACGATAAAACAAAAATGGAAAATTTAAGCACAGAAAAGGTTTTTTTTTTTTTTTTTTTATAACTACAGCTATTTTTAAATTTTTTCTTCATAATGAAAAAATAAAGAGAGGGAGAGAGAGAGAGAGAGAAAGAGAGAGAGAGAGAGATGGATGTAGTATGGCCTCAAGAGTTCGAGAGAAATTTTTTTCGACTGTCGCCCAAACAGTCTGTCATGAAATTTAGGCCTACACTATTACTAAATCGGCCCAAGTAGGAGGAAGAAGATTACTATTACACACAACAATAATTGAAAATTACAATTACAACACACATACGGGAAAGAAAAAAAGATTACTAACACGCACAACAATAATTGGAAATTACAATTAAAAAGAAAAAAAATGCATAAAATTACTAATACTTCGAATGTTACATAAGAGAAGAAGAATGTTACACATGAAAAAGTAAGAGGAAGAAGATAGTTGGGAAAAATAAAACATGGAACTTGGACATACCTGTTAAATAAAGCAGTAAAAAAACTTGAGAGAGATAATGTGTGTGAGAGAGAGATAATGGAGTGCAGCGACGGATGCAGTGCAAGTGGCCGGGGGCAGCGGTGGTGGACAGTCAGGCAGTGAGTATAGAAACTCAGAGAGAGGTGCAGAGAGAGTGAAAAAGAGGTGCTTGCGTGAGTTGTAGAAAGGGAATGTTATAAATAATCGATATGCAGTTAATTAGGAGAGTTGGAAAGATAAATATAATTGTTTGACTAAAATATAAATCATGGAAAATAAAATTATAATTGATTTGGAAAGTAAAACTTATGAGAGATTGATATAAAATTAGGGGCATAAAATTGTGGAAACATAGGAAATGTTTGACTACAATTATGGGGAAAGAGAGAATCTCAGGCTGGAATGAGATGAAAATGTGGAAAAGTAATATTTAAGTTTTGATTTGGGAGCAATTTTGGGCGATTGAAAAAAATTTCAGTCAATGAGATTTAACTCAATGAGATTTTACCATTAAAATAGGAAAAAGAGTAAGATTAATCAAATTAATACCCAATCATAAGGAAGGAACAAATTTAATACCCAATCATAAGGAAGGAACAATCAAGCACAAAGAATTTCAGTACCTTGATATCCTTGATTAAGGAAGGTCATATATTTTTGTAAGTGATTTTATGATTAATTCCCATCATACATGAACATTTATTTTTGGTATTCACACATACAGACACATAAGGGATACGAAAATTTGAAAGAGGGATACGAAATTTAAGGGATACAAAATTTGAATCAATGAAAATGTAGATGAAGAAAAAACTAAACTATGAACAAAATGATGAACAAAAGAACAAAATTTAAATCAATATTGTGAGCATGAAAAAGAATATGGTGCCTGGTGGACCATAAATGACATGCAAACATAATATGGTGACATGCAAACATAATATGGTGCCTGGTGGACCATGATGCAAACCCTCCCTAGCAATTACAATAACTCTGTGAGCATGAAAAGTTGTGATAAATAGAATGATCAGGAATGAAAAGCTGCGATTTAAAAAAAAAAAAAAAAAAAAAAAAAAAAAAACCACCCTATCAAATGCTTCAAGTTTTGAACAAATGCTTTAATATGAACAAAAAATAAATGAAAAAGTTTTTTCCCACAAATGAAAAAGTTTTTTCCCACAAAACTGCTTTGAACTATTCTGAAAAAGTTTTTTTTTCCCTTCAAATACAAATAAAAATGGAAAGAGAGATAGAAAATCAGGCCTGAGTTTTTCTTTTTTCCGATTTGGTGCTTTTTATTTTTTTCCAATCTTGTGCTTTTTCTTTTTTCCGATTTGCGATTTCCGATCTTCTGACCTTCTACTTGACGGACAGAGAGAGTGAGAGAGGGTTTGTGAGAGCGAAAGGGGGAGGAACCAGAGAGAGAGAGACATGTGGGGAGGGAGATGGATCCGAGAGTGGTGGTGGGTGGTTGATCGGTGGTGAAAGAGAGAGAGAGAGAGAGAGAGAGAGAGAGAGAGAGAGAGAAAGGGGGAGGAAAAGGAAGAGTAGATGGAGCCGAGAGTGGTTGTGGTTGATCGGTGGTGATTGGGTGTCAAGAAGAGAGAGAGAGAGAGAGAGAGAGAGAGAGAATGAAAGGGGGAGGAAGAGGAAGAGTAGATGGAGCCGAGAGTGGTGGTGGTGGTTGATCAGTGGTGGTTGATCGGTGGTTATTGGGTGTCAAGAACCCTAACCCCCAAAATGGAGAGAGAGAGAGAGAGAGAGAGAGAGAGAGAGAGAGAGAGAGAGAAGTGTAAGGCGTGAGAAGGTGTGCTGTGTAAGGCGTGAATGGGTGGGTGGAGAAGTGTAAGGCGTGAGCAGGTGTGTGATGTGTAAGGCGTGAATGGGTGGGTGATGTGTAAGGCGTGAGAAGGTGTGTGAAAATAAACCATCCCCACTCAGCAGACTTGATCTAGTCATCTATTTTTACCAATCAAAGGAAGTCTAGTCATAATTTTTCTTGTCCTAGTCAGCACCACCGTTCTACATTATAATATATATATATATAAGTTATATATGGTAACACTCTCATGGGACCAAAAAAAAAAGTGGCATACTAAACTTATTAAAACTCTAAGAAAAATCATTTAAGTAAAAGTGCATCGATTGATAAAAGCGTAAAACTCTTATGGGCATCGGTGCACTAATATATATTATAGATTTAGATATAGATATATATATATATATATACTAGTCTTAGAGCACGTGCTTTGCACGTGGTTGGTGTACAAGAGCGTAGATATGAACAAATAGAAGGATTAAACTGGCTAAACAATGGATATGTTCTGAACATCTTTTTTAAGAAGTATTAAAATTTAGGAAAATCATGTCAGACGTCTAACATTAATTTGTTTAGATTATAAACTATCTTTAAAGTGTAGCACTCAAACACTTCTAAATTGTTTACTTTAATTTATCTCTTCATTTTTAAAAAGCAGTCCTCACAATTATATCTATGTTTTGTTCTTGCTAATTATGTGATCATATAGGTGCAAGTTAGAATGGAAACTCTGAAACCAATTTGAAAAAAAAATATGATTATAAGCACATGGAGTGCACGCGGATGATGTATAAGTAAAACCAATAATTTGGATTCAATAATGACATACACACACACACACAGTCACACAGTATTCTACATTTTTCCACACCCAACAATCCTTGCCCTTGATGCCAGTGGGACCCATGTGGGATCTACATAGGGTCCACTGGAATCAAGGGTTAGGATTATTGGGTGTGAAAAAGTGTGGAAGAGTGTGTGTGTGTATCATTACTCATTTGGATTATATTTTTATCACCCAATTCCCTTTGATAAAATTGTGGATAAGAAGCATAGTATAAATCACTTACACACATAAGAGCGAAAAAAGGGAAGAAAAAAAAAACTAAAATGAAACAAACTAAGGTATGCATCCAATCAAAAACAAAATAAAAAAATGAAGACACATAATATACTATTGTTTGTGGAGGAAGAACCATAATTATGTATATTATTATGGTTTATAAAGTTTAGGCAAATACAGTTTTCATTAACTGAATTCTCATAATGTATAATACTTGAAATATTTTGGATAATTCTTCTTAAATTCTTTTAATGAGCTTTATATAGTGATTAATTGAATAAATTTTATTTTATAACGCTTTGTTTCCCAAATTTGAATCCCAAATTTGGTTCCCAGAAAATTTAACAGTTATATCACATATTGTGGTAGTGATTAGTAGTATGAAAACGTAGCATTAGTCCCTGAGATAGTGTTACAGTATATGAGGGTTTTTCCTTCTGGTATGTGTTTAATTTTCAAAGAGCATATCATAACACATTATAATATCAAATTTGACCCGTGTATATATATATATATATGTATTATATATAATGTAGGGTTAATTACATTTTACCCCTGTGGTTACGCCCGTTTTCAATTAATGTGATGACCTTAAAAAAAAAAATAGATTGTTATTACAGTAAGTGTAGCGCCCCAAAATCCACGACACGTGGACGGGTCAAAGAGTCAAAGAAAGAGATTAAAGAAGAGGAAAGATCCCACGTGGACCAATCAAGAGGTGCGGAAACAACAAAAGAATCCTACGTGGATTCCAAGGATAGTCAACAAGTCAACGACTGACCTCACATTGCCCAAATCAGTCAAAGAGGGCCAAAGAACAAAATTTTGGTTTAGAAAGGTCTTAAGAACAATTGAAATTAACATAACTGGTTTTAAGAATTGAAATTCATTTGGACCTCTTTTACGAAAAAGATTAGTTTTAAAGAAATAAACTTAAATAAAAAAAATGAAAAATAAATAAAAATAAAAATGAAATCCGTTGGAACCAAATTCTAGCACTTGTAAGGCGGTTTTGGCTGTCCAAAACATTTGTAGGGGCAAAAAAATAAAATTTCAAGGACAACCAATTTCCAACAAAACCAAGCCTAAAGCAAATACAAGGAGGCTATAACATAAGACTTTTTAAAGTAAAAAAAGAAGAAAAAAAAAACAAGCTTTCTCAACACGTCAAAACCAACATTAAAGTCGTACACAAGTTCCCCAAAATGATATAACCACAAACACCCAAAATTTCAATAGAGTCCTTGTGCAATTCACATTCTATACAAACATCAAAGTTCTTCAAGTCCTTAAATGAGTTAGAATACATCCAAGTCAAGAGATATTAAGACAAAAGAGAGGTTCTTTGCAACACACATGAAGTTTTAAATATGTACACAACACAACGACGCGGCCAACAAGTGCCGGTCCCAAAAGAAAGTGAGTCTAGCTATTACAGATTTCATATTCAATGTTCATATGAATTAGTACATGCAATTCTATTGATCTAATCCTATTCCATGATACTAGATCACATAAATTACATGTCCCCCTTTCCATCCACGAGCTAGCTCTCAAAACAAAGTCCTCCAACAAGAGGCTTCAAAAAGAGGATACCTTTAATCCCACCCTTTACTCGGACTTGGGGTCTTTCCCCTTATCAATATTTCCTGCAAAAAGATTTGGGATCGTAGTCCCTTAGCGCGACGGCTAAGTAGATAATGTATGTAAAGACACAAAGTAATTTCTATGACTAAGAATGAAATGCGATGCAATGAGGTTGCCACCGAGGCGATGCAAATGTAAGGCTTCTTAGCCATGCATGTAATCGTTCACTCCCCTCGTTACCGGACTGCGAGCAATCCCCCACTGGGAACTTAGCATACTAACCTTCCGATAGCTAGTCGGCTATAAGTTAGCGTTTGGCACGTTCTTAGGTACCTCCACCCTGTCTCACATCACAACCCGCATCCGGATTTCCATATCATCTCATTTTATGCCCTCCCTTGTGAGGGATCTTTTCAACGCATATCATGTGTATGCAATGTCTTTGCCGATATGGCACAAATGCTATGAATCCCTTTGATTCACTCAACCAATGTCAATGCTTATGCAATGTCATGTCCACTAATCAATGTATAATGTCTTATGCATTGTTGTTAAGAAATCAAAGGAACAATAATGAAATTCATGCTATGAGCTCAAATGTAATATTAACCCATTATGCTCCATAATAGTGTTAAGCTAGAATTAAGCACATTTTGCACACCTTGAATCACAAATGATAAAATTTGTATAGTAACTCATGATCTCCACACATGCAATTTCCAATAACCAAAGCTAACCTCTCCAACTTGACTTCTAACATGGATTTCAACTAGCAAGTAGACAAGTAGGCACATAGATATTAACTTAAGCATGTAAATCACATAGTTCCATTCTAAGTTAAGAAATTTAAAGAGAACTAGGTTAGGGCAATTCATCAAATCCAAGGGTTTCACCAACAAGTTTTGCAATTCATACTTTGAAGGAGGAAATAAAGTGCACCCATGGACACATAAACATGTAGTTTCATAGGATCTATGACCTAAGTTAATGATATACTACATAGCCCTAGAAATTTACCCAACAATCAACACACATGCATCATCATACTTAGAAATAGGAATTAAAGTGTATCAATACATAGAAAATCTACCTTGTTCTTGGAGAAATCCAAAGAACACCCAATTCAAAGTTAGGGCTTGAGAAGAGTGAGAGAAAGAGCTCTTAGAATCTTGAGTTAATGCTTCCAAATCTTCCAATGTTTGGTCCTATAGCTCCTAGCACCTTGACTCTTGAAGAAATTTGAGGTTCAAAGCTTGTGTTGAGCTTCCATGGTGGATCATTGAGGGAGGGAGTGAGAGGAAGAAGAAGAGAAGAAGAAGAAGAGAGAAAAGAAAGAAGAAAGAAAAAAAAAATAATGTGGGTCTCCCCCTCTTCAAAGTGGCCGGCCACTTTAGAGGGAGGAGAGAGAATGTGTGTGTATTTTGTGTGGTTAAAATTTGGGCAACCAAAACATATGGGTCCCACGGGTATGGTCCAAATGCACAATGTTTTAAATATGTGGGTACATTCATACCTATGCAAGCAATAATGCAACATTAATTCTACAAGTTGGGAAAAAAAAAATAATATACCAAAAAAATAATTGGGTCCAGATTCATGTATAAATTACTGAAATACCCCTTATTAAATTACGGGTCATTACAATCTACCCCCCTTAAAAGAATTTCGTCCCGGAATTCAAATCACAAACAAGAGAATAACTATAAACCATCAATAAGTCATCAAATCAATTTAGCAGTAAATCACAATGCACATGTCATATTTAGATTTAACTTACCTCAATCGGCGAAGAGATGGGGATAACGAGACCTCATCTCTGACTCTGTCTCCCAAGTCGATTCTTCAACGTTGTGATGGTTCCACTGAACTCGAACCAAAGGTATCGTCCGGCCTCTAAGAATGCGGTCCTTCCTCTCAAGTATGCGAAGGGGTTGTTCCTCGTAAGAAACGTCTTGATCTACCTCGATCTCTTTCCAATCCAAAATATGCGAAGAATTCTCTTGATACTTTCGTAACATCGAAACGTGAAAGACGTTATGAACCTTTGAAAGCTGAGGTGGAAGGGCTAATCGGTAGGCAACCTCACCAATCTTATCAAGAATTTTAAATGGCCCAATGAACCTCGGTGATAGTTTTCCCTTCTTCCCAAATCGAAGTACTCCACGTCTTGGTGAAACCTTAAGAAACACATGATCACCGGGGCGGAGAGGTAGTGGCTGACGACGACGATCGGCATATGACTTCTGACGGCTCTGCGCTGTAATCAATCTTTTCCGAATAATGTCAATCTTCTCGGACGTCTCCCGAATCAAATCAGGACCCAAGATGGATGACTCGCCAACCTCAGTCCAACACAAAGGAGATCTACAGGGTCGGCCATACAAGGCCTCGAACGGCGCCATTTGAATACTAGACTGATAGCTATTGTTGTAGGCGAATTCCACTATCGGCAAGTGGTCTTCCCAAGTACCCCCAAAATCCATAACGCAAGCTCGCAACATGTCCTCCAGAATCTGGATGGTACGCTCGGACTGTCCGTCCGTCTGTGTGGGTGAAATGCTGTGCTCAACAAAAGCTGGGTCCCCAAAGCCTTCTGAAGGCTCTGCCAGAACTGAGAAACGAACCTAGAGTCGCGGTCAGAAACAATTGAGACTGGAATACCATGAAGCCTTACGATTTCACGAACGTATAACTTGCTAAGAACATCAATAGAATCCGTCACTTTGATGGGCAAGAAATGTGCAGATTTGGTTAAGCGGTCAACGATCACCCAAATAGCATTGTGCTGACGAAAAGTCCTCGGGAGTGCAGTAACGAAATCCATAGCGATATGCTCCCATTTCCACTCCGGAATAGGAAGAGGCTGAAGTAAACCTGGAGGTCGCTGATGTTCGGCCTTTACCTGCTGACACGTCAGACAGCTGGATATAAACTCTGCAACGGATCGTTTCATCCCTTTCCACCAAAACTGACGACGCAAGTCTTGATACATCTTCTGCCACCTGGATGCACTGCTAGGCGATAATGATGAAATTCCTTCAAGACCTCTTCACGACAAGCCGTAGGAACACAAGGTCTACCTTTAAATCTTACACCGTGCTTAGGACTAAAAGTCCACCCATCAATCGCTTCACCACTAGAGATACGTGATCGAAGTGACTCGGTCTCATCATCGGACTGCTGGGCCTCCAAAACTCGACTCAAAAGCGTCGGTTGAGCAACCAAAGTGAATAATGTAGCACGCCCATCGGCCTCTGCAAGATGAACATCGAAGTCTCTAAGTTGTTGCAGCATCTTCCATTCTCGAACTGCTATAGAAGCCAAAGTAGAACGAGGTTTCCTGCTAAGAGCATCGGCCACGACATTGGCCTTTCCGGGATGGTACTGTAGATCAAAATCATAATCTTCCAAGTACTCCATCCATCATCGTTGCCTCAAATTCAAGTCACGTTGTGTGAAGATATACTTAAGGCTCTTGTGATCAGAGAAAACTTCAAATCGCTCACCATAAAGATAATGTCTCCAACTCTTCAACGCGAAGACCACAGCTGCAAGTTCCAAATCGTGCGTAGGATAATTTGACTCGTGAGGTTTCAACTGTCGAGAACCATAGGCAACAACCTTGCCTCCTTGCATCAAAACACATCCAAGACCCTCCTTCGAAGCATCACAATACACAGCATATTCCAATCCTCGCTCAGGTATAACTAGAATAGGCGTCGAGGTCAACTGAGTCTTCAATTGTTGGAAAGCTTGTTCGCAAGATTCGGTCCATACAAATTTCATCCCTTTACGTGTAAGCTTGGTCATAGGCATGGCTATGCGCGAAAAATCCTTCACAAAACGTCGATAATAACCAGCTAGTCCCAAGAAACTTCGAACTTCAAAAACATTCTTCGGTGGTTGCCAATCCATCACAGCTTCAATCTTTGATGGATCCACAGAAACTCCATCACTAGACACGACGTGCCCAAGAAACTTTACTTCAGGTAGCCAAAATTCACACTTAGAAAACTTGGCATACAAGCGGTGTTCTCTCAAAGTATGTAAAATGATGCGAAGATGCTCCTTGTGTTTCTCCCTAGAAGGCGAATATATGAGAATGTCGTCAATGAAAACAATAACAAACTTGTCAAGATAAGAGTGAAATATACGATTCATCAAGTCCATGAATGCGGCAAGAGCATTTGTCAAACCAAAGGGCATCACAAGAAACTCAAAGTGACCATAACATGAACGGAAGGCTGTCTTGGGAATATCTTGCTCTTGTATTCTTAATTGATGGTAGCCCGATCTCAGGTCGATCTTCGAAAAACACATTGATCCTCGAAGTTGATCAAATAAGTCATCGATCCTTGGAAGTGGATACTTATTCTTTATTGTAGCTCGATTCAACTTGCGGTAGTCTATACACAGTCGCAAAGATCCATCCTTCTTTTTGGCAAAGAGAACCGGTGCTCCCCAAGGCGAAGCACTAGGGCGAATAAATCCTTTGTCCTGAAGATCTTCTAGTTGAGACTTCAACTCTTTCAACTCAGCAGGAGCCATTCGATACGGCGGAATAGAAATAGGAGATGTACCCGGAACAAGGTCTATTGTGAATTCGATCTCGCGAATGGGTGGTAAGCCAGGCAAATCCTCAGGAAATACATCAATGAACTCACAAACAACAGGAGGAAACTCTCCATGAGTCACCATATTCTCATCAACCAACAAGCTAGCCAAATAATCATTATGTCCTCCCTTCCCATGTAAAAGATGTAAGGGTGAAGTCGGGAAGCTAGGACGATCCCCCAAAAACACACAAGTCTCTCCTGACGGAGCAAGGAAGGTGACTCTCCTACGAAAGCAGTCAATGAAAGCGCGATAGGCGCTAAGCCAATCCATACCAAGTATCACATCAAAACTAGACATATCAATTATAATGAAGTCAACTTTAAGATTTTGGTCCGATATGATAAGCTCACAATTTCGACATACAAGGTCTATTGGAACCAATCCTCCAACAGAAGTGTCTACGGTGAGCGTAGAACCTAAATGGCCTACCTCCAATCCTAACGCCGATGCAAATGCAGACGATATGAATGAATGAGATGCCCCAGTATCAAAGAGAACCGATGCCCTAGAATTGAACACTAGTAATGTACCTCGGATGACAGACGGTTCAGGGGTGTCGGAAGATGTAGCAGTACCAAGATTGTACACTTGCGGTGGGGTGGCGAGAGCTTGTTGCCCTCCTCTGAAAGATCCTAGCAACGGGTACTGTTGACCCCTGGAAACACTGGGTCTAGAGCTCTGAGCAGTAGGTGGTACAGGCGGTGATGGTAGAAGCGAAGGCCTAACACTCTGCTGATGATGTCCCATAATAGAAGGTGTAGATTGTACAGATTGCTTGAAAGGGCAGTTCTTGAGAAAATGATTGGGATCACCACAACCGAAACATACCCTTGGCCCTAGGTGATGCCCACCACGGGCTGATGTAGAATGTCGAGAACCACGAGCCTGTGAACGCTGAGCCTAAGGTCGAGAAGCAGTGGGTGCTGGATACGAATGATGTGTAGTATAAGAGGACTGTTGCTGCTGTCGAGGAGCCTCATACCTTGGCTTCTTGTTCTGAGGACCACTAGATGATTCGGTATGAGATCCTTTGGTTGAAGGACGAGCGTCTCTAATCTTCTTGGAACTATTATACTCCTCTTCAAAGATCATGGCTTTCTGTACCACTTGGTTATAGGTCGGGAGCTCGAAACCCATAACCTTTCCACGAAGACCCGGTCGAAGTGCACGCTCAAATGTTCTTGCCTTGGTAGCATCATTGGATGTGATATCAGGTGCAAATCGCGCTAAGTCCCCAAAGCGAGCCTCAAAATCGGCAACGGACATATCTCCTTGCTGAAGAGATAAGAATTCCACCCTCTTAGCATTGCGTGCATGGTCCGGAAAATACTTCCCAAGAAATAGGCTTTCAAAAGTGCCCCAAGTCATACCCTCAAGAGCATTAGTCGTCAAAACAAGGTCCCACCAAATCTGAGCTCTACCAGAGAATTGAAAAGTAGCGGCATCAATGCGAAGATGATCCTCTACGAGCCCGATATGATCAAAGATGCGGACAATCCTTTTCAGCCAAAGCTCAGCTCCGACTGGGTCAGGATCACCCGAGAAAATGGGAGGATTACGCTTCTCAAACTCCCTCATCACTGATAGAACTCTAGGCTCCGCCGGTGCCAAAGGAACAATAGGCTCCGCAATAGGAGGAGGCTCCTGAACCACTGAGGCGACGGGAGGAGGTTGCGGAATTTCATTTCGGGCCGCTCGGGCAACTTGAGTGAACTCCCGCATGGCTTCAGCCATCTCACGAAAGAATTGAGCTCCCCTAGGAATTCCACCAAAAGCATCGCCGGGGGCGGAGGAAGAAGAAGAAGCCTCTACCCCACGGCCACCAGCGCCAACACGACCTCGAGCACGACCTCTAGCACGACCTGCTGGACGGCCCCTAGCATGACCTCTCACTCGAGGAGGCATCACTAAAAAAAACACAAAGACGTAAGCACAAAGGCATATGGTCATGCGAACATCTAATCTTGAAGGCATGTAACATAAATCGAGTGAACATACTCTCATCAAAACATTCCTATATATGTTAATATACTTCACATTGGCATTTATGCACATAATCATGTCGGCATGCAATCATCTAAGCAAGTCAACTACAACACATGCCTTGAATTTAAGTAATGAAATTAACACCTCAAAACACGAAGCAAAAGTCATATAAAGACCCAAATGAACTCCCAGAGCACCAAGGTATTCGAACCCGGTTAGCTCTGATACCAATCTGTACCGCCCCAAAATCCACGACACGTGGACGGGTCAAAGAGTCAAAGAAAGAGGTTAAAGAAGAGGAAAGATCCCACGTGGACCAATCAAGAGGTGCGGAAACAACAAAAGAATCCTACGTGGATTCCAAGGATAGTCAACAAGTCAACGACTGACCTCACATTGCCCAAATCAGTCAAAGAGGGCCAAAGAACAAAATTTTGGTTTAGAAAGGTCTTAAGAACAATTGAAATTAACATAACTGGTTTTAAGAATTGAAATTCATTTGGACCTCTTTTACGAAAAAGATTAGTTTTAAAGAAATAAACTTAAATAAAAAAAATGAAAAATAAATAAAAATAAAAATGAAATCCGTTGGAACCAAATTCTAGCACTTGTAAGGCGGTTTTGGCTGTCCAAAACATTTGTAGGGGCAAAAAAATAAAATTTCAAGGACAACCAATTTCCAACAAAACCAAGCCTAAAGCAAATACAAAAGGAGGCTATAACATAAGACTTTTTAAAGTAAAAAAAGAAGAAAAAAAAACAAGCTTTCTCAACACGTCAAAACCAACATTAAAGTCGTACACAAGTTCCCCAAAATGATATAACCACAAACACCCAAAATTTCAATAGAGTCCTTGTGCAATTCACATTCTATACAAACATCAAAGTTCTTCAAGTCCTTAAATGAGTTAGAATACATCCAAGTCAAGAGATATTAAGACAAAAGAGAGGTTCTTTGCAACACACATGAAGTTTTAAATATGTACACAACACAACGACGCGGCCAACAAGTGCCGGTCCCAAAAGAAAGTGAGTCTAGCTATTACAGATTTCATATTCAATGTTCATATGAATTAGTACATGCAATTCTATTGATCTAATCCTATTCCATGATACTAGATCACATAAATTACATGTCCCCCTTTCCATCCACGAGCTAGCTCTCAAAACAAAGTCCTCCAACAAGAGGCTTCAAAAAGAGGATACCTTTAATCCCACCCTTTACTCGGACTTGGGGTCTTTCCCCTTATCAATATTTCCTGCAAAAAGATTTGGGATCGTAGTCCCTTAGCGCGACGGCTAAGTAGATAATGTATGTAAAGACACAAAGTAATTTCTATGACTAAGAATGAAATGCGATGCAATGAGGTTGCCACCGAGGCGATGCAAATGTAAGGCTTCTTAGCCATGCATGTAATCGTTCACTCCCCTTGTTACCGGACTGCGAGCAATCCCCCACTGGGAACTTAGCATACTAACCTTCCGATAGCTAGTCGGCTATAAGTTAGCGTTTGGCACGTTCTTAGGTACCTCCACCCTGTCTCACATCACAACCCGCATCCGGATTTCCATATCATCTCATTTTATGCCCTCCCTTGTGAGGGATCTTTTCAACGCATATCATGTGTATGCAATGTCTTTGCCGATATGGCACAAATGCTATGAATCCCTTTGATTCACTCAACCAATGTCAATGCTTATGCAATGTCATGTCCACTAATCAATGTATAATGTCTTATGCATTGTTGTTAAGAAATCAAAGGAACAATAATGAAATTCATGCTATGAGCTCAAATGTAATATTAACCCATTATGCTCCATAATAGTGTTAAGCTAGAATTAAGCACATTTTGCACACCTTGAATCACAAATGATAAAATTTGTATAGTAACTCATGATCTCCACACATGCAATTTCCAATAACCAAAGCTAACCTCTCCAACTTGACTTCTAACATGGATTTCAACTAGCAAGTAGACAAGTAGGCACATAGATATTAACTTAAGCATGTAAATCACATAGTTCCATTCTAAGTTAAGAAATTTAAAGAGAACTAGGTTAGGGCAATTCATCAAATCCAAGGGTTTCACCAACAAGTTTTGCAATTCATACTTTGAAGGAGGAAATAAAGTGCACCCATGGACACATAAACATGTAGTTTCATAGGATCTATGACCTAAGTTAATGATATACTACATAGCCCTAGAAATTTACCCAACAATCAACACACATGCATCATCATACTTAGAAATAGGAATTAAAGTGTATCAATACATAGAAAATCTACCTTGTTCTTGGAGAAATCCAAAGAACACCCAATTCAAAGTTAGGGCTTGAGAAGAGTGAGAGAAAGAGCTCCTAGAATCTTGAGTTAATGCTTCCAAATCTTCCAATGTTTGGTCCTATAGCTCCTAGCACCTTGACTCTTGAAGAAATTTGAGGTTCAAAGCTTGTGTTGAGCTTCCATGGTGGATCATTGAGGGAGGGAGTGAGAGGAAGAAGAAGAGAAGAAGAAGAAGAGAGAAAAGAAAGAAGAAAGAAAAAAAAAAAATAATGTGGGTCTCCCCCTCTTCAAAGTGGCCGGCCACTTTAGAGGGAGGAGAGAGAATGTGTGTGTGTTTTGTGTGGTTAAAATTTGGGCAACCAAAACATATGGGTCCCACGGGTATGGTCCAAATGCACAATGTTTTAAATATGTGGGTACATTCATACCTATGCAAGCAATAATGCAACATTAATTCTACAAGTTGGGGAAAAAAAAAATAATATACCAAAAAAATAATTGGGTCCAGATTCGTGTATAAATTACTGAAATACCCCTTATTAAATTACGGGTCATTACAGTAAGTCTATGTGTACAACTATTTATTTATTTTTAGTTGTAAGATACATTCAATTTTTAGGTCTCAAATTATAATGACAAAGTATTATTAGTTATAAAATTTGGTACCAATTGGTAATAATTTTTCTAAGATACAGTATGATAATTATAAAATGTCATTTGACATATATAAACTTTTCTTTTAGCTAGTGTACTACTTAGTATTAACACCTTTTATTGTTAGTATAGTGGGTCACTTGGTAGTAACTAACTTGTACTTATTTTGATATGAATAATAAATGGGTAAATATTAATATGGATAACTCTCTCTTCCACATATCTATATTTATACATTGGAATTAAACTAGTGTGTGCACGTGTGAGAGTGAAAAGAGATAAGATTGAATGAGTCAATAACTATCCTCATTTAGATTAGGATAGAGTTGGAAGATTCCTTAGGATAGAATTATTATTAGTAATCATGATAACTATCCTCATTTAAATAAGGATTGAGTTGAGAGATTCCTTTGGATATTATTAATAGTAATCATGAAGTAAGATTCTTTTGGTATGTTATATATATATACTAGGTTATTGCCCGTGCCCGAGGGCACTACCCGATAGAAAAAAAAAATTTGTTTGTGTCTAAATGAGCAGTAAAAAACTGATTTTGACAGATTGCAAAAAATATTGTAAAAAAAAAAGAAAAAAGACAGTCTTCTTTGTTATTTCAACATTGGACCCTGTTTTCATCACCCAAAAAAAGAACTTCATTACTTCGACATTAGACCATGTTTTAATAAATAAATATAAAAAGGCATTAAACCCTGATATTCAAATTCTGAGTAAGTAAAAATGCTCTACTTATATACATGTATGCATATTTGAAAGAGATTTTACAAATATATAGCAGTTTGTCAATGTTTTACAAAAAAAAAAAAAGAAATATTAGAACCAACACGATATATCCGTCTGTGCTTGCATACACATTATAAATTCATGGAGCTTACAACGTTAATGTAAAGTGAATTATTCAACTCCAGTAACCAATAAAAAAAAATCCATTACAACTCTCACTCAAACAAATCCTTACATATTAAAAGAGTAAAAAAACAAACAGAAAAATATTACACCTCTCACTAAAATCTGTCAATTAAATTTCCCATCAGCAAAAATACAACCAAAAATCAAAAGTGTACATATGTAAAGCTTAGTCAAACCAAACATATGTGTGTTTGTAAGAAGGGGTGAGCGAGGTTAAGAGAGAGAGGGTGGGCGTCGAGAAAGAGACGGGTTCCTATTAGAAAAATTCCCAACCTTTTGTTTTGAAATTTAAATTCTTGAAAAATGGGTTCCCAACTTTTTCAGAAATCTGGTATTTACAATTTTACAGAGAGTTCAAAGAGAACGATTCTTAAAAAAATGGGTTTCAAATTTTCTTTTATGAAATCTGGGATTTGTTATATAGTTTATTTTGTCATTTTTTTGAATTTTTGAGAGATAGGAAGGATAGGAAAAAAAAAACATTTTAATATTGTTTTCAGGAGTGTGATGGACATGGTGAGAGACATGAAGGATAGGGAAAACACAGAGAAAAGAGAATGGCAGACATGTCAAGTATGTCACACAATAAAAATAATGCAAAGATCACACCACTTTTTATTTTATTTTTTTGAGGAATACAAAGATCACGTTTGGGTCTTATATCTCAAGATCTTGAGTGATGAAGGTTAATACCTTTCATTGATCTTGCTCATAAGCAACCTGCTATCGAGTTGAATAGACATCAAAAGGCACTGCAAAAGAAGAGAGAAGAGATGAGTGACAGTAGAGTGTTAGTACCAAAACTTAACATGAAGCACATTTTTTGGAATGAGACCGTGGCTAAAGGCACTATCCATTAATTTCGATACATGCGCTCGCTGTTAACTATTCACATTTTTTCATAACTTAATTCATGCATTCGTCCAATATTTTTTTTACGATTCAGAAATATCACAAAGTCAAAATTGGCCACTGATTTCAAAATAACAATTTCAAAGTCAGAGATGTACAATTTTGGAAAGGAAAACCCCAAAATTACAATTTTAGGAAGAGGTAATTAAGAGAGATACAATTACCCTAAGATTCCAAAATCATAAAATAAGAATAGTGGATATGATCAAATCGTGCAATCAATGAGATTTGCTAAATAGTAAGAAAATTGGTCACTGATTGACCACTGATTTCAAAATAACAATTTCAAAATCATGATCATTAAGTGTATTTCACTGATTGCCCTAATTGCCCTTAAATTTGGCCACCCCTCTTAGGAAAATAGGTCAGTATTTCACAAACTGTTTACAATGAATCTAAATTTGGCCAGTAGATCTTCTGCTTAAATTTGGCCATAAAGGACACTTTCCCAAAATTTACCAAGAATATTTCTATGCATCTAAAATTCATAAATAAAAAAAAAATCTAAAATCTATGAAAGATGCAAAACCCACATCAGACCATGAAAGATAAAATATGAGAAAATAAAAATAATAAAAAAAAACTATGAAAGAGAAAAAAATGGGAAAAACACTGAAATGAGGTACAGGCCAATCACAGAACTTTCTTCCTTCACACACAAAGGAGAGTAAAAACTGATTCAATGAAACTTATGAACAGCTAGATAGCCACATCATAGAAGCACATAAGCTTTTTCCCACATCAATCACAGAAACAAAAATTGATCAATGACGATTGGCAAAACCCACATCATAGAAGCCATTCGAAGCTTTTTCTCAACTAACAAAGTCCAAATGAATGTTACAAGGGATAAAAGAAGGGAAAAAAAAGCACTAAACTAACATGTAGCAATGATTTTGATTGGGCATCCAAATCGGTGATGGTCGATTGGTGGTCGAAATCGGTGATGGATAGCGGTGATGGTGATGGTGCTGGTCCAAACTCCAAGCTAATCAAGGATTAGTGAGAAGGAAACCCCCAAATCATAAAAAGAAAAATAAGATCAAATAAGCAATGATTAATGACTAATGAGAAGGAAACCCCCAAATCACAAAAAGAAAATTAACATCAAATTGAAAACCGAAATCAATTTCAGCATGTTTTACCTTTAGCAGAAGTTTAGCATGTTTACCTTTTCCGAGTGAAGATCTGACAGATGTGCAATTTACTTTCTCTAAGTGAATATATGCAAGAGAGTGAGAGGAAGGATGAAGCCGGAGGCAAAGGGATGGTAGTGGCCGAGGTCGGTGATGTTGGTCGGCGGTCGCCTGGTGGTGATGGTGATGGAAAGGCGGTGTGGGTTGTGGGTGAGAGAGATAGAGACCGTGGGGTTGTGGGTGTGAGAGGGGGTGGGGTGAGAGAGAGATGCAATGGGGGTGTGAGTGAGGTGAGACAGGTGAAAGTGTTAAAAATACCCTAGTCCTAGTCAGCATCCCAGTCACACAAATATCAGTCCTAGTCATATTTTGGGTGTCCTAGTAGGAAAAAGTTCTAATTTATAATATAGATATTAACCCCTACCATATATGATATAGAGAAGATAAAAAAATAGACATAGAGAGAGAGAGAGAGGGAGAGAGAGAAGCAAGCAAGAGAATCGGAGAAACTAAAGGCTGAATTGGAACTTCTTGAAAAAAGGTAAGGAATATACTGATATATTCAAACTTTTTGATTCCTTAATTAATATGTGAAGTTTTGAGTTTTATATTTTTTTTGGGTTACTAAGTAGGGAAGAAAATAAAATTCAGTTTCTGTTGAGTTTTAGGAATTTAGACATGTTCGGGAGGTTCTGGCGGACATTTAGGAAAAAACGGCATCAAAAACGGATCTAAAAGGGGCAAGTAAAGTTAAGATTTCAGAATCAGCGAGTTTTTTCCGGCCACCGTCGCCGGAGATGATGCCGGAATAGTCACCGGCGGTAGATTTTTCGGTTAGGATTTGGAGAGTCCATACAGTATGTATAAAATAATATTTTCGTTAAAGTATGAATGTCAAAGCTCATTTGGCAGAGCGGGTATTGTTTTGAACCTTTCTCTTAGAGGTCTTGGGTTCTAGCCCTGATAGTTTATACCAAAGATTTTGTTATTTTTTTTATTCTATATACACTAACTGTTAGGTATGAGATACATACATATTCTGGGCAATTTAAACCAGAGAGGCCGTGACAGGTTGCGTGGTGGTGTTTTTTTTTATTTTGAACTCTTAGCTTGTGGGTTCAATTCCTTTGAACAACCAAACTTTTTATTTTTATTGTTATTTAGGAAAATAAATAAGAAAAGGAACTTTTAGCTCACAGCAAGGATTGATCCCATGGCATATAAGCAACTTGAGTCCAAACCTTCTTGCCACTTTACACTATATGTAAATAGTTACCTTGACACACACACACACACACACACACACATATATATATATACATAAATCTATAGCTATTAGCCTATTACCTTACTTTCATTTACAATTTTACAGATGATAGTATAAAGGCAATAAATCTTAAACCAACTGCGTTTATAGAGATTGTTCCATTTCTAAACGGTTCGTTACAGAATTTTTGATTCATTGTATTTTAACTTTGGGGTCTGTTTGGATTACAACCTTAAGTTGAGCTCAGAAATAAATTAAATTAGAAAGGGGTGTAGAAGATGAATTTTCATTTGGTCTCCAGTTAAACTATGAACTATTATGAACATGAAATATTATGAGCTTATTATTCAAGTTATCATAAATACTTTGTTGGTAATTGGTTGAAGATAAGGCCGAGGCCTTAAAAATAATGTAAGACTGAGATAGTCAAAGTTGAGATGGCTGGGACTGAGATAGTCCTGCAGTTAGTGCACTAATATACTACCTATTTCGAGCTGGGCTGGTAGGTGGTATACACCTTTCGAGCTGGGCTGGGGTGCTGTAGCCTTGATGAGAGATACATTATGTGATAAGTTGTAACGCCCCGCCCCGCCGTCCCGCAGGCGAGGGGGTGCTAACTAAAATAAAATAATAACCAAGAGCAGAAGAACTAAACTTACTTGTAATGCTCTGAGTCATAGACCCGAAGCTTACCTGAAAACTTTCTCTTTAGAAAATCAAACGTTTAAACTTTAAAATCATTTAAACTCGGAAGCTCTAAAATATTTAAACTTTGAAACCTCAAAACTTTGATACCATTTTACAACGCCTCGAGTCCTAGACTCCGAGAGTTACTGCGGAAGCATAGAATAGCCTTTTTGCAAATCCTTGATAGGAAATCAAAATCTTTAAAGACTCACAGATATGATTAAAACAATCGCGGAAGCATTAAACTAGTCTTTTGAAAAGCTTTGCTTGTCAATTTAAAAGACATTAGCGGAAAATCTTTATTGGTTCGTGAAATGAACAACAGTGCAGCGGAAAATATATAGATTTGATAAACATTTATCAATCTCCTCCTCAAACTTTAGAATACAATCTTTAAATAGAAACTCAAACTTGGTTCCACATATTGAAAAGTAATACAATGATTTACTTCCTTTTTCTCAAACTTTAGAAACTCTTATAATAAAACCCGAGGTTTATATTAATGTTCTGAAATCAATACAAAGAATCATGATCTCACAATTTCTTCCCTAAACGGGATCTTCATGAGTAAACTCTACTCCGGGCTTGAAATTATGTTTATCATTTGGAAAACATTAATAACACAAAAATCAGGTTTTCATTTGAAAACTATTCTTTCTTGAAACAAATCGTTTTCAAGATAAGCAACGAAAAATCAGAGTTAAGCTATCATGCTATTTAAAAGCGGGTGGACTAACACTTGTCCAATTAAATCATAACATGCTCTTTGAACCATCATTAAATTAAAATCCCATAAACTCGACCTTCAAACAAAGCGGAAGTTCATCAAATCTCGGGAGCCTTACCCTTATCTATATCACCTGAAAAGGAAAGGTTTGATAGTCCATAAGCCAAAAAGGCTCGTATAGTCATATAACCGCACAATAACATCTGTTATATAACATGCGTGAGTGCAATGAATGCCAATGTCATGTATGAAAATCACTTTTCGTGCATTTTCAAACACTCACCCTCAATCGTCAATATCATTACCAGGAGCATGGGCTTCCCGTCCACGTAGGCCTAGCCTCAAACGTGCGGGACTTTGGGCCTTACGAATTACACGGAGGCCTAGCCTTTACCGTTACGGGGGTTTCTTGCAGCACATCCCGCAATTCGAGTTCCTAGTGGTACCCATCTCACATGCCTACCCACAAATCCGGGATTTCTATCTTTTCAAAACAAAATCCCTCCTAGAGGGTTTTATGCATGGAAGCCTCTAAGGTCTTCCCTTTTCAAAACCTGGAAGTCTCTAAGACCTTCCCTTTTTTTTCAAAATCGAAAGCCTTTAAGGTCTTTCATCCCAAAATCATTTTCGTGATTTTCGCGATCATGCATGCTTATGAAATGTTATGACATATGTGAGCTCTAAGCATCCAGACATATTCAATATTTCATAAGGCAGATTATCAATCCATGCTTTTAATTTAAAGCAACACAATAGACATGCTGAACTCACTCAGGTAAACACATAGCAACTCAAGTAAGCACTTAAGGCATAGCAGCTCAAGTAAACACTTAAAGCATCACAGATCAAGTAAACATGTAAGTACACTATTAAACATGTTATACAACTTTATTGAGGGTTATATGGAACTACCGTTCACCGAGGATAGCCTGAATAATTAATCAGAATAGAAACCGGAACTGCTCAATCTGTTACAAATCTCGATATACAATAATGCACGTATATCAGTGAGGTACAACACCTCTAAGCACAAGTACAACTACTATTACAGTAAAGTACAACTCTTAAAGCATAGGGTACAAGGCCCCTTAGCTCATAACAGACTCAAGTACAACAAAACAGAAGATTTCATCAAACTGCCTGAGGTCGCGCGCGCGGGCTGCTCGCGCAGGACCTCGCTCGTGCGGGCCGCTCGCGCGAGGCCTCGCTCGCGCGGTTCGCGCGCGCGGAATGTGTTCAGTAAGGCCACATTCTCATTTAAAAACGGTTTTCAGAAACTAGCTTGGTCGCACGCACGGGCCGCTCGCGTGACCCCTCGCTTACGCGCGCGAGATGTCACAGTTTCGTCTTCTTCTTTCTTTTCTTCCCCTGTTTTGAAATCAAAGGTTAAATTTTACCCAGTTTGAAAACTTAGCTAAAACAGGACTTCCAATATATGAATCTCTTCCTTTTTCCACATAGATTTCAAATATGAAATCAGATTTTCAAGAAATCAAATGCAGCTCTCGATTTTATTGAAAAACCGAATGGTGGCAAAACTTTAAATCGACCGTTCGTCGTAACCGTTGCGAATTAGCTTTTGAAATTCGAAAGGGAGCCTCGTGGGATCGAGACCTTTCATTTGATATATAAAAATCAAATTTCTGTGACTGTTTTTTTGCCCGCTATTTTCAGACCCTTAACGATTTATACATGGAATCCTATATATATATCAACATATATCTATATCTATATCATCAGTTTATAAAAATTGAATTACAAACTGAATTATCAACAAAATTACAAAAGAAAGTTTTATCAAATTGATTTTACAGAGAATTACAGAGAATTCCCAAATAAGAAATCAAGTTTGATTTCAATTACTCACTGAATATATATATGTATATATATATCTATGTGTGTGTTTATATATTGACTGAAATCCAACAACTTAAAAAAAATGGTGTAGGAACCTTACCCAATCTGAATTTCAAAGAGGTATAAGAAGAGAATTCCAATGATCCAAGCTTTGATTTGAATTACTCTTTCAATATTTATGTAACTATCTATGTATATATATATATATATGCACATATATATATGTATATCAGCCGAGAGAGAGAGTGACAATAGAGAGACAGTTGAAAGAGTTAAGGGAGTTGTTGAGAGTTTGAGAGATTTTGAGAGCTTTAGGTGTATATATATAATCACCTTTGCTTGGCCCCCAAAACACACACAACACACTCCTACACACACTGCACAAACAAAAATACATGCACACACTGTGCACTTTTGATTACTTTGGCACCAAGTTCACAAGGGAAATCCTTGTGTGTGCTGAGCTCACGCGATGACGCACACACACAGGTAAAAGTTACACTGCTAACATCTCAAATCTGGTATTTTTCTTTGACGAAAAAGAAATAATTAATTTTAATATTTTCCGGGTCACTACATAAGTTGATTTATTCCTTGAAAGATTTGTTTTGTATAATATAGTACAAGACTCAAATATAATTTTACATGCAATTGGTACGTACGATGTTGAATATATCATCTTATTCAATTTTTCTGGGAATCAAGTAATGTTAAATTATATATGTATCATTATAAAGACTTTCTTTCGAAAATAAAATTATATCCTTACTGGGCCCACAGCTCATTATTTTTATAAATAAAAATTACAGGGACAAGCACAGAAGGTGAAGACTGAAGAGTAAGGCTGGTGAAAGAATCTGGACCTTTTATGTTATTCCCTTTCTGTTTTGAATAAAGCAATGTAATAAGAGATTTGTCTATAGAAAGTTATATGTAATCTTAACATTTTTTTTTAATTAATACCGTCATAGCTTCATTAATTTCACTTTATACCATAACCATATTGGTATCTGAAATTAAATTTGGGGTGTGACACTTAATTACCCCATGTATTTTAAAAGTGGACACTTAACCTACTTGTAGTTTCAGACTAAAGTGAAACTGTTAAGATTACTCTCAAAACTAACAAAAATTCTAAATGGATAAAAAATATTAACACTTAAAATCCTTTGTGAGGTTAGATAAACCCTTGCACGTGGGACAATGTCGTCATTTAACACTCTTATGCGTGGCTAATTTTTAACACTAAACCCCTTGTAGGGCTAATTTTGGGATTGACTGCCTATGTAGGGTTAATTTTGTCACTTAGGCTCTCTAATGTGGGGCTAATTTTAATATTTAATCCCCATGTGGGATTGTTATGAGAGAAATCTTAACAGTTTCATTTTAGTCTGAAACTACAAGGGAGTCAAGTGAAAATGAGCTTAAACATAGGGGATAAAATGTAATTAATGTTATAATATAAAAGCTAACTTAATACATGCATTTTCAGAAGCATTCATTAAGTCTCAGATTATAACTCCTATGTCCTAAATATTCAGCACCTCGGTTACTTTATCTGTTTATTACAATATTGTGATAGCTGTTTTGTTTCTTCTGAAATAATATTGAAACAATTAAATTAGTTTAGAGAATATTATCTTGGCTTACATTCAAATTAAACAGAAAGTAAAGTCAATATTCAAATAACAACTAATAATATAATTTGGAGTACACGAACATAGAAACCAAGTTAAAATAATTATTAACATTTTTAGATTCTCTCTTGTTGATGTAATTTAACTCCTTTGAGAATCCCATTACTCCAACATAGCTGATTGCTTTAAGGTTTATTTTATTTCATCATACAAGTATGCTAAAAATGATAACAAAGTATTAGAAATAAATTGAATCATTCATAAATAAATAAACCGTAGAAGAAGCATACCTCAAACTTTGATACTATATACCAGACAAGAACTATGTTGCCAATAGATACTTAGAGTATTGGGGATTATCATGCTATTTGCTCATTATGATCTCGGTTTTAGAGGTGATATAAATAATGGATAATTGAGTCTTAGAATTGGGTGTCAATCTTCCACGCATTCTGTGATTATCGATATCAATAAACACAATTTCTTTGTCGTTCAAAAATAACTTTAAAGAAAAATACAGAGAGAATACTCAGACAAACTACTTATGTATGGTATAGTAATTTATTTTAGTTCCTTCTAGTTAGAGTCACATATTTATAGGAGTTGATATTAGACAAAGTCCTTATCATCCATGGAGCCTGGTAGGGTATATTCCCATCCCCAGGAAAAAAAAATGATACTTAACCATTTTGTATAGGATACATCATCTATGTGAATTCATAAAATAATAAACGATAAATTGTATCATAGAAGTGTGACTACTTTGAAATTACATTTTTTAAAAGGTACATTGTCATTTAGCTTTCACTCATATAATTTAACATTTGATCTAAACAATCTATTATGTATAGAAGCATGTTATACGAAGGCGTAATTATGAAGCTATAAACAAGCTTGTAACTTCCTATCCACAGCAAAAAAAAAAAAAGAAGAAGAAGAAGAAGAAGAAGCTTTTAACTTGGACTTTTGCATTTGTTTACAAAATTTAAGTAAACCATATTGCATATATAGGATGTGCATTCATAAGAATAAAATTGCAAATTACGTTATACATAGAATAAAAAAGGCTAATTATCAATAAATTATCAACATTACTAATTTCATTTAATATTATCATGACCATATCATACAGTATGACTATAACAATCTTGACCAAATGTTCAAACCTTAAACATGCTCTGCTAGTTGCCCTAGGATCTGAACTATATGCAGTTTAAGGGGAGAAAATCACTACAAATTCAAAGTAAAAAGAATAAATTTCAAAAAATGCATTAATCTACCTTTCTTTTTTTCGGAATAAATACATCATCTCATATTTTATAAAGCATTTTTCTATTGCATCATATACTTCAAAATAATTCCTGTATAAAAAAAATCTTAAAAATTCCTTTTCAACCATGAGGGTGGCCGCACAATACCATCACAAATGTAATTAATTTAGTGAAATCGTTGAATCTATATGATTTCAATAATGACTAATCACACAACTATGATTAAAATAAATTATGTTGATTTAGTCCACTATACAAAAATCCTTTTTTTTTTTTGGGTATAATTAATAACCTTATAGCTTTTAATTAAAAAAGATAGAAACATACCTACAACTTGTATATGATAAAGAGGAATGAATGTTGTTGGGAATATTTTTGAGAGAAGTATAGTGAGAAATAAGAAACAGGCAAAAGATGTGTCTGTTAGAATTAGTTTTATTAGCTTTAGGATAGTTTAGTCTTTTCTTTTTATATTAGGGTAATACTGTATACCTAGATATTCTATTATTATTGCCTCTTCTTTTCCATTGTATTCATTAATTCAGTTTTTGTGTTATGAAAAACTCTAGCTCTCTTTTCTCTTTTCCCTTTGTTGTTTTCTTGATTATTTAATATATTCACATGGTATCAGAGCAGGTTTGAATCTCATCCACGATTTTCGCAGATCCAACTCTGCGGTGAATTGGCTGGGGGTTGTAGGGGGCAGCGCGCCCCTGCCGGGTTCGGGGCAGAGCCCCGAAAAAAAAAATTTTGGATGATTCTAGTTCGTTGTTGGATTTCTCGCTGATTCGGATTCGTATTTAGATCTTGCACTGCTTTGCGCTCATTTTTGGATCTGTCTGTCACTGATTCTGGTTCGTTTGTTTTGTGTTCTTGGATCTGTCTTTGATTTTGGGTTCGCTTGTTTTGTGTTATTTAATTGCTTCGTTTTCGTAATGGCTACTGAACGTGATGATTCGCTTCAAGCGATTAGTGTTAAACTCGATGGCAAGAATTTTGCATATTGGAATTATGTGATGAAAAATTTTCTGAAGGGGAAGAAGATGTGGGGTTATATCAATGGGGATTTTAGTAAACCTACGAATGATAATGCTGATAAATTTGCAGAATTGCTAGATGTTTGGGACACAAATAATTCAAAAATCATTACTTGGATCAACAACTCCGTTGCTCCCTCAATAGGTATGCAGTTGGCAAAGTTTGAATATGCAAAGGAGGTGTGGGATCATTTGGCTAAATTATTTACACAGTCCAATTTTGCGAAATGGTACCAATTAGAGTGTGATATTCGTGCCCTTGAACAAAAAAATTTGAGTATTCAGGAGTTCTATTCTACAATGACAGATCTTTGGGATCAGTTAGCTCTCATGGAGTCGCCCGAATTGCGGGCCTTTGCACCATATATCGCTAGTAGGGAGGAACAACGTCTGGTTCAGTTTTTGATAGCTCTACGTGAAGATTTTGAGGGCCTTCGTGGGTCCATTCTCCATCGTAGCCCACTTCCGTCCGTTGATTCTGTTGTCCATGAGTTAGTAGCCGAGGAAATACATCTCAAGACACAGTCTGGAAAGGGAATTCTCCCCGACTCTACTCCGTCTATTTTAGCAGCCCCTTTTCGACCACAGTCCAACAATCAGAATAAGCCTTACTTGAGAGTTGGTAGTGATGTATGCAGCTACTGTAAGGAGAAGGGTCATTGGAAGGCTCAGTGTCCTAGGTTGGGTCGTGCAAACCAGCCCAATAGCAGCAACCAGCCCTCACATGGTCGACTACCACAACAACAGCAACCTCAATCTTCTCATTGGAAATCTGACAATAAATCTTAGCAGCGTTCATATAGGCCTCCACAGCCTAACACTGCAGCAGTTGTCCCACCATCAGACTTATTTGGACCCGGTTCCCCTTCCCCATCCACTCCATCCATGACCTCCCTTGCTGAGCAATTTCAGAAGTTCCTTGCCACACAGCCATATGTTATGGCCACCTCTTCACTAGGTATGTCTTCAGGTATGTCCTCAGGTATTTGGGTTTTAGACTCTGGAGCTTCTAATCATATGTCGCCTGACTTGTCGTCTTTTGCTTCCTTATGTCTTGTTTCCTCTTTGCCTGTTATGACTGCTGATGGTACTCCCATGCCATTAGCAGGTGTTGGGTCTGTTGTCACACCTCATGTATCTCTCCCTAGTGTTTACCACATTCCTAAACTTACTATGAATCTTGTTTCTTTTGGTTAGCTTTATGATGCAGGTTATTTAGTCTCTTTTCCTTCTACTTTTTGTCATGTGCAGGATCCGCAGTCTCAGACGCTGATTGGGATAGGCCGTAGGCAAGGGAGATTATACATCTTGGACAAGTTCAATGTACCAGTGGTTGCAGCTTCTAGTGTTGACTTGTCATCCTTTCGTTTGAGTTCATCTTCGTCTAGTTTTTATTTATGGCATTCTCGCCTTGGTCATGTTTTAGCCTCTCGTTTAAAATATTTAGCTTCTACAGGAAAATTAGGAGATTTACAAACTCATGACATTTCTGATTGTAGTGGTTGTAAACTGGCAAAATTTTCCGCTTTACCATTTAATAGAAGTATTTCTTATTCTCTTGCACCATTTAATTTAGTTCATTCTGATGTGTGGGGACCCTCTCCTATTACTACAAGAGGGGGGTCTCGCTATTATGTATCATTTATTGATGATTGCACTCGTTACTGTTGGGTTTATCTTATGAAACGCCGTTCAGACTTCTTTGATATTTACAATACATTTCGTGCTTTTGTTAAAACTCAACATTCTGCTGTCATCAAATGTTTTAGATGTGATTTAGGTGAAGAGTATACCAATCATAAATTTCATGAGCTGCTTGCTTTAGATGGAATTATTCACCAGTCCTCTTGTACAAACACTCCTGAGCAAAATGGTGTTGCTGAAAGGAAACATCGGCATATTGTTGAAACTGCTCGCTCTCTTTTATTATCTGCATATGTCCCTAGTGATTTTTGGGGAGAGGCTGTCCTTACTGCTGTCAATCTAGTTAATAAAATTTCGTCCTCTCACTGCTCAGGTCTGTCACCTTTTGAAAAATTGTATGGGCATGCTCCTGATTATTCTTCCTTAAAGGTGTTTGGTTGTACTTGTTTTGTCCTTCGACCTTATGTAGAGCGTACCAAATTATCACCTAAGTCTGCTATTTGTGTTTTCTAGGTTATGGTGAGGGTCAGAAGGGATATCGTTGCTTGACCCACTTACTAAAAAACTATATGTCTCTCGTTATGTTGTGTTTCTCGAGCACATACCCTTCTTTTCTATTCCTGATAATCATCATGAGTTGACTAAATCTGATCTCATCCATCTTGACCCATTCTCTGATGATACCGATAGTGCGCCCTCTCAAGCCCCATGCACCACTGATATTGTCTCACCTCATGGTTCTACTTCTGCTGATACTGGTATCTTGCCGCTTGATGCTACCTCCCTTCTAGAGGCCACCCAAGCACTTACTGAGACTGTGGAACCTCCTCGCTATCCTGCTCGCACTCGTAAGTCTACTCAATCACCTGATTTTGTTTATTCTTGTTATTCGGATTCTTTTGCTTCATTTTTAGCTTCAGTTCATGATCTTTCTGAGCCTCTGTCCTATAAAGAGGCAGCTCTTGATCCTCTTTGGCAATAGGCTATGGCAGAGGAACTCTCAGCATTGTATAAGACAGACACTTGGAGTTTGGTTCCCTTACCTTCTAGTAAGAGCGCTATTGGTTCTCGTTAGGTTTATAAAATCAAAACCAAGTCAGATGGGTCTGTTGAGCGGTACAAAGCAAGATTGGTTGCTAAGGGTTTTTTCCAGCAGTATGGTATGGATTACGAGGAGACTTTTGCTCCTGTTGCTAAAATGACTACTGTTCGTACTCTTATTGAAGTTGCTTCTATTCGTCAGTGGCATATAACTCATATGGATGTTAAAAATGCTTTCTTGAATGGAGACCTCCAAGAGGAGGTTTATATGGTTCCTCCTCCGGGTGTTCCTCATGGTCCTGGTGAAGTTTGAAGGCTTAAAAAAGCCTTATATGGTCTTAAACAAGCTCCTCGAGCTTGGTTTGAGAAGTTTTCCACAGTGATTACCTCATTTGGGTTTTCCTCGAGTGAGTATGATTCAGCTCTCTTTATTAGGTGTACCACTGCTGGTTGTATTATGCTTTCTTTGTATGTTGATGATATGATTATTACTGGTGATGATGTTGATGGGATTGCAGTGTTGAAGTCTGAATTAGCTCGTTGTTTTGAAATGAAGGGCTTAGGTCCACTACGTTATTTTTTGGGGATTGAAATAGCCTATTCTCCAAAAGGTTATCTTCTTTCTCAGTCTAAGTATACAGGTGACATTCTTGAGCGTGCTCGCCTCACTGATAATAAGATTGTTGATACCCCTTTGGAGCTTAATGTTCGTCTTTCCCCTTCTGATGGCGTTCCTTTGCCTGATCCTACCTTATATCGCACTATTGTTGGTAGCTTGGTTTATCTTTCTATTACTCGTCCGGATATTGCTCATGCTGTTCATGTTGTTAGTCAGTTTGTTACTTCCCCTACTACAGTTCATTGGGCTGCTGTTCATTGTATTTTGAGGTACTTGAGGGGCACTAGGTTTCAAAGTCTTTTACTTTCTTCATCATCTTCCTTGGAGCTGCGTGCGTACTCTGATGCTGATTGGGTCGGTGATCCTACAGATCGCAAGTCTGTTACTGGGTTTTGTATATTTTTGGGTGATTCTCTCATTTCTTGGAAGAGCAAGAAACAAGATGTTGTTGCTGTGTCTTCCACAGAAGCTGAGTATCGTGCTATGGCTTCGACTACCCGTGAGCTTATTTGGTTACGCCGACTACTTACAGATATGGGTGTCTCCCTTCCTCGCCCTTTACCTATGTATTGTGATAATAAGAGTGCTATTCAGATTGCTCACAATTCCGTTTTCCATGAGAGGACCAAGCATATTAGAGATTGATTGTCACATTACTCGTCATCACCTTAAGCATGGAGCTATCACTTTGCCTTTTGTTTCTTCTTCCGCACAGATTGCTGATTTGTTTACAAAGTCACATCCGATTCAGCGTTTTCATTTTTTTAGTTGGCAAACTCTCTATGCTTTTAGCTGCAGCATCGTGAGTTTGAGGAGGGGTGTTAGAATTAGTTTTATTAGCTTTAGGGTAGTTTAGTTTTTTCTTTTATATTAGGGTAATACTGTATACCTAGATATTCTATTATTATTGTCTCTTCTTTTCCATTGTATTCATTCATTCAGTTTTTGTGTTATGAAAAACTCTAGCTCTCTTTTCTCTTTCCCTTTGTTGTTTTCTTGATTATTTAATATTATATTCACAGTGTCAAATAGCATGAGAAATTTTGATCCCTTAATTCAGTACGATGGTTAGAATAAAAAAAATTGAATATGTACTCTCAGAATTATAAGAGAATAAACGTGAAAAAAAAAGGTGTTCTATAAGCACTCAAATAACAGTTAAAGAATATACAAATTAAAGTTGAACTTTGTTAGGATTTATATGAATCCTTATTAGACTTGATCTTTCCAAAGAGAGGAAGAAAAACGTGACACACAAGTACATTTGTATCTAACAAAAAAAAAGGTAGGTCTCCCATGGACACACCACAAATAAAAAAGTGGAATACTAAACTTTTAAAATTCTAAGGAAGATAGTTAAGGAAAAGTGCACCGTTTTTTCTATAAGCACTCAAATAACAGTTAAAGAATATACAAATTAAAGTTGAACTTTGTTAGGATTCATATGAATCCTTATCAGACTTGATCTTCCAAAGAGAAAAAGAAAAATGTGACACACAAGTACATTTGTATCTAACAAAAAAAAAAAAAGGGTAGGTCTCTCATGGACACACCACAAATAAAAAAATGGAATACTAAACTTTTAAAATTCTAAGGAAGATAGTTAAGCAAAAGTGCACCGATTGATAAAAGTGTAAAACACTTATTCACATTGTTACATTTAAATATATTATAGATATATAAAAAAGCAAAGTGGGAACGAGATTACTATATATATATATATATATAGAGTAATTTGACGGTGTTCGATCTGATAAAATGTTAGCATAATGATGGCAAAAGATTCAAGTGCCTGTCAACAAATTTTGTGGACGTCTTGCCACCATACATGCTAAAAACCAAAGTGGCACAAGACAAGGTAAATTCTTATATAAAAATGTTAGTAATGTTGATAAAAGGAAGTAAGAATTGTCATGTCCAAGCAAAAGCTAAAAGAAGTGTCATGTCCTAACATAAGCTAATTGAATTATCATGACACTAAAAGTTAAGTGAATTATCATGTCTGTCAAAATCTAAATGAAATGGATAATATATAAACCATTCTTATTTTTACTCAAAAAACTTCAATACTTCTCTTCTCCAAATAAGAGAGTTTACTTTGAATATCCTTTAACACGTCTCAACATGCCTCCGATTGACCATTGCAGAATTTAAAGGTACGGTGAGACTGGAACATCATACAAAATAGTGAACATAGCAAGAACTTGAAGAACAATTTCTTATTTATATGCCAAGAATCCCAACTTAAATTTACAAGGAAGGGAATACAAAAACCGTAAAAAAATCACTGCCGACGGTAGAACTAGTGGAGAGCATCTCACAGTAGGTATTGTGAGGTTGCCATCTGAATCCCCGATAAACTATACATCACGAGACAAGTTAATCACTTTAAAGGTTTATAAGTCAGTGAGGTCGCCAGATCACATAACCTCCCTATAAGGTCACACAATGCGAGACGAATTAATCTCGCGAAAGGCGTGTGAGGCCAAAAACTTAACTATGCGAACGACAAATACTGGTACGCCATAAAGAGAAATGAAAAACTGAAACAAGATAAGAATTACAACTACACCAAAAATGCAACCAGGAACAAAATGGGAAACTTGTGTAGAGAGTGTTATTTTGGCCAGACTCATCATCCCCAAGCAGCCCAATTGGCTTCACTTCCAACCCTAGGCATGCTATTTGTCTTTGAATACTTATCAACCTTGAAGTTGGCTCCACACATAACCCCCTCGCTGTCTATTCTAGGCATAGCCTTCATCTTGTTCATTGGATGCTCATAGCTCATTAGCCCTCTTTCATTGTGGTACATGCACCCTGCATTTTGAATTAAATTAAAACATCAATGCTTTGACCAAAGCTCACAAATGTAAAAATTTGTTTGTGTTTGTATATATATGGTCTAGAATAATGTTGTGTTCATTTTTAAACGGGAAAGGAGTCTAGGATAATATTGTGTACAGGGTAGTGCTTTCCCAACCCATAAACCCTCCACCGCATCCACCGGTAGGTGGAATGGAATCCGTTACCACTGGGCCATCTCTTGGTCTCTTGTGTTCATTTTTAAACAGAAAAGAAAACTCCTATCACTTCATTTAAAATAGGGTAAATTATTGTGTACGAACTATACACCAATTTCAGTTTTGTCATTCATTTTTCAATTGTAGCATTTTAGTCCTTTAACTTTTAGGCTAATTGCATTGTCAATCTTTCCTTCAGAAAAAGTGACGGAAGCTGGTAAAGTGGCACTACATGGTGCAATCTCAACCATTCACATGATGAATTTATGTAAACTTTTTTAGCAGGAGGCTTACTGAATATTGACATTGCAATTAGCCTAAAAGTTCAAGAACTAAATTGTTACAGATGAAAGCTGAGGGATTAAACTGCAAATTGTTATTTAGTTCAAGGGCCCTTAAAAATTTTACAAACGAGCGTACTAAACTACTAATGTAATTTTTCTTTAGGTCTTTAATTGTTCAAATATTTGTGCCCATGGAAGAAGAGTAATGATATGGTTTTCAAATTTGGGATATCCAAAAAGTTATGGGAGTGGTACCGCAAGCAGTGATATGTGGCACCAAAACCACCGCAATTAGTACAATATGAGAGATAACTATTAAAACATTTGAGAACTAAATTTGAAATTCAAATTTAAGACTCATAGCAGTAATAATGGAAGAGAGACCTTTGGTGAATTTGAGTTATTCGCACCAAAAGTAAAAATAACATACCATTTGGGAAAGGGGCAAATGATTTTGCACAGCTTGCTTTTATGATCTTCAAATTGTCAGAAATTACCACATCCCCATCAGCTCCAATACCCCAAAATAGCTTCAAACTTTCATCTCCACCCTGTCCCACATAATATATACAAAATTTTCCAGCTATAAGTATATGAACTCGATTTTAAATAGGAATTTTATTCCAAAAATTTTTAAAATAGATTTTTTTAGTTATAGGTCTAATCTGTTTATTTACTTATTTATTATTATTATTTTATTATTTTAGTAAAAAGTCCGTCAATAGACAACGTTTTGTGAAACCTCCCATACTTTATGTAAAAATTAAACTAACCAGTTATGTGAAATTTTATATAACTTTTGTAAACAAAAAAATAAATAAAATAAAAAATTATAACACAAGGATTGACTTGATTAAGTCTTACTAATCAGGGACTTTTGACCAAAATAATAAATGAGTTATTCTTTAAACTCAATTAATCCAAAATGAGGGATTTTTTTTTTTTTTTTCTTTTTTACTATAAATCAGTTTTAAACCAAATTCACGATTTAACCCTTTTTCAAGAGTGAAGAGAACTTACAAGTGCAGCAAAGACAGTGCCAGCCTTGGTATCATATAGTACAAACCCGAAATTGCCCTCCATATCCCTGAGGACTTGATGGGCCGGGTAAGGGCCTCGGTCACGGAGGGTCCGATAGGCCTCGATCACAAACATTGCCTCGTTGCCCTTTGATAGGCCATATTGCTTGTTAAGAGCAAATAGGTTGTTTAAGCTCCCCAAGAAAATGCAGTATATGTCATCCAAACCACAAAACAACCTGCAAAATTATTAATTTTATTAAACTAAATTATAATGTTGAAAATTAAAATTAACTAATAAAAAAACAGAAAGATTCTCATAAAATTAATTAATTTTTATGGTTACCCACACTTATATGAAAATTTCTTGAATCACTTGTCCGAATATTATAAATAAATTGTAATTTTATTCTGTCAAAAACTCGAATTACTCAAAACAATTGTAGCATGGATGTCGTGTTTTTGATATTTTTTTTAATGTATTTCTTGCCAACGTGGAAGCTGTCATTTTTTTTTTGGGACCTTCAGCCATAGCCCCTTCAAATAAAATTCTTCAAAACTAAAACTCATACCACTTTTCTTTATCGCATTAGGCCCTTTTTACACTCAAATTGCTATAATTTTTGTTATACAAGTCCGTTTTTCATAAAATTTGATGTTTTGAAATCAGCAAAACGAGATCTATCAGTCAAGTTCAATGTTGATCATGAAATACTGGGACAAAAAAAAAAAAACTAAACATCAAACATATATGAAAAATTGTATTTTTTTCGCATACATATAATAAAAATATATTTCTTTCGTACAATTGGCACCATAGATGCATAGATCTTAAAAAAAATACACGAAATCAAAAAAAAAAAAAAACACCCAAAAAATCCAAGAATTTATAAAGTTATGGTAGGTTAAAGTTGACGGATAATATTATCTGTTAGACACACAAATAACAGATAATATTATCTGTAAGATAGATAAAACCTCAAAATTAGGCTGCAACTTGACTTTTTTTTCTTCAAATTTCTACGCCTATTGCGTAGATCTCAAAGAAATACATGAAATCAAAAAAAAAAATTATCCAAAAAGCCCAAGAATTGATAAAGTTATGGTGGTTTAAAGTTGACAAATAATATTATCTGTTAGTGTAAACATATAATATTATCTGTTTGTGTCTGAAAGATAAAAATGATAAACGAAGTTATAAATTATTTTTTTTGTACAACTTTCAAGTCCGATGTGTAGATCTTAAAGAAATACATGAAATCAAAAAAAAAAAATCACCCAAAAAGCCCAAGAATTGATAAAGTTATGGTGGTTTAAAGTTGACAAATAATATTATCTGTTAGTGTAAACAGATAATATTATCTGTTTGTGTCTGAAAGATAAATATGAAAAACGAAGCTCCAAATTATTTTTTTTTGTACAACTTTCAAGTCCGATGCGTAGATCTTAAAGAAATACATGAAATTAAAAAAAAAAAAAAAAAATCACCCAAAAAGTCCAAGAATTGATGAAGTTATGGTGGTTTAAAGTTGACAAATAATATTATCTGTTACTGTAAACAGATAATATTATCTGTTTGTGTCTGAAAGATAAAAATGAAAAACGAAGTTCCAAATTATTTTTTTTTAGTACAACTTTCAAGTCCGATGCGTAGATATTAAAGAAATACATGAAATAAAAAAATAATAAAAAAATCACCCAAAAAGCCCAAGAATTGATAAAGTTATGGTGGTTTAAAGTTGACAAATAATATTATCTGTTAGTGTAAACAGATAATATTATCTGTTTGTGTCTGAAAGATAAAAATGAAAAACGAAGTTCCAAATTGCTTTTTTTTTGTACAACTTTCAAGTCCAATGCGTAGATCTCAAATAAATACATGAATTCAAAAAATAAATCACCCAAAAAGCCCAAGAATTGATAAAGTTATGGTGGTTTAAAGTTGACAAATAATGTTATCTGTTAGTGTAAACAGATAATATTATATATCTGAAAGATAAAAATGACAAATGAAGTTTCAAATTACTTTTTTGTGTACATCTTTCAAGTCTAATGCGTAGATCTCGAAAAAATACATGATAAAAAAAAAATCACCCAAAAAGATCAAAAAACGAGTGAGTTATGATGATTTAAAGTTCACAGATAATATAACATAATCTGTGAGTGAAGGAGGGGCTTTTCATCAAATACGAAAAGTAGCGAGGGACTTTTTATAAAACTGCAAAAAAACGTAAATTTTTTACTAAAATGCATAATTTTAATGGATTTATGACTTAATATCCTTTTTTTTATTTTGAATATTTGAAGATATTAAATAAAATTACCAATAGTTCGGATGCTGAACTATTATTGATTAGTCCTAACAAGTCTCTATCCTCTTTGCTATTTTTTTTTTTATTTTATTTAATTTTTATTTTGTGCTGTACAAATTAAATAAGGTTTGACTATTCATTTTTTTTTTTTTTTTTTTTTTTGCTAAAAGGCAAATATCATTAACTAGAAAGAAACCATTACAAAGAAAAAACCAACATCAACAAGAAACAACAACATAATAGAGAAAAGAAAAACAACAAAGCACAACCATAAAGACAAAAGGTACAATAATGGAGATTCAGACGAAGCCAGATGAACCCCTCCGCAAGCTGCACCAGAAGCTAACCACCGCGTCACAGAAACCGTCGCGTGGAGAGATCGAGAAACCAGAGAACAAGTAACCTGGGCAATTTCAACTTTGAAAATGGGGTAGACCCACCCAAAGATGAGAATGACACAAAGTCGAGCCCAAAACAGTGAAGAAACTTCACTCAGGGGAGCAACCAAAGTTGCTTTAAAAAACTTCATGGGAGCAAAAGCTACACCATGAACAGCAACACTGCGGTAAACGAGAGGCTAAAGACAACCAACCAAAACCCAAATGAAACCAAGAGCTGAATGGTTTGAACTATAGATTATTGTAGGAGAAAGGGACAACAAAAAAACCAAAAAAGGGGAAAAAACCCCAAGAGAAAACTTCATAAGGGGAAGGAAAAACCCTCCCCTAAGAAGTGGAAATCTTCACCATGGAAGAGGGATTGAGAGACAATGGAAGAGGGGAGCGGAGGAACGGACCGAGAGTGGGGGAAGGATTTGCGGCGGCTAGGGTTTGGGCGATGGAGACCATCGCTTCTCTCTCTCTAACTTTTAGAGAGAAGCGAGACACCAATGTAATTTAAGGTTTGACTATTGATTACAACGTACTGTTACGTACATAATGTTTTGAACCAACATGGTCCCATCATGTGGCCAGAAACAAAATCCGAGCCTCTTAGGCTCTTAGCACATCTCTTCAAAGCCAATCAAAATTTTATGAGAAATTTTTGAATTCTTTGAGAGTACTACATTGTAGTTCTACATGATATCATGTTATTCACAATGAATATATGTGGAACACAATTGGATCGCACCGTCCAAAAGAAACAATGTGAGGCTGTAAGGTACTACACGTAGAACTATCACATAGTACCCTCTAATCACTCAAAATTTCTCAATTTTAATTACGAAAAAATTATGAATATCTTGAGAGTACCATGAAGGATGGGTGATTTAGGGGGAACCAAAGCCTCTACATACAAGGCCGTCGTGCAAAAATTTCTCCAAACTTTATAGCCCTTAAAACACGCGCGCGCACAAAAAAAAAAAAAAAACACACACATATAGATAGTTATAGAAAGAGGGAGTACCTGTGATGAATGGAGTAATGCCTCTCAGGTGGGGCATAAGCAAGCAAGGCATTGACACCAAAGCCAATAGAGAAAGCATTATTGGGATGAAAAGATAAGAAATCTTTCAATGTCTCTTGAGGAAGCTTTGGCTTCTTTGAATCCAGAAATGAAGCTGGGCTGTTCAGCTCCTTTGGTGGATCTGCCAAACCCTTGTTGAATATAGCCAACATCTTTCTCTCTCTCTCTCTCTCTCTCTCCAACAACAAATCTTCAAAGAGATCCAAACAAATGTAACAAAAAACTGGTTAGGAAAAGCGTGTGGATAAATGAAGATGCTATATGGTATATATAGTGTGTGTGTGTGTGAGAGAGAGAGAGAGGTGGCGTTATTATCCAATAAAAAGTAGAGGATAGATTTTCGAGAAATAAGGATTAAGTTGATGTATGAACACGTGGATCAGAAAAGAAAAAAAAGAAAAGAAAAATCCAGATGAAAATAAAGGATGTGTTTAATAACCCAATAAAGTGGTAAAAATGAAAATTTTTTGTACTTATTTTGTTTTAGTGCGTTTGATAATGTATCATTTAATTGAAAAAGCAGTAAAAAATCACTGAAAACTTTAAGTGAAAAATTCTACTGAAAATAATCACTGAATGTAATCTATTTCAGTATTTGAAAATTTTGTTTTCAGTATTGTAAATTCAATTGCTTAAAATTTTCAGTACTTAAAATTTTTCAGTTTTATCAAACGCACCCTAACACTCCATTTTGGTTTGGTTCTCAAATAGAATAGAGTTGAATAAAATATAATTGATGATATGCCCAAAATTATCCAGCTATGAAGACAGTGCCATGTCATCAAGAGGTACCGGTTATCCCGGTAAAGGCGCCAAGAGCCAAGCAATCCCGAGGTGTTTATCAGGACCGGGCAGTTCGTACCAACTGTCCGGGTATAAAGGTCGAGGGTCCCGTGATCCCGTCCGATCCAGCAGTTTCCTAAACCAACTACAAGTCTGCAAGATGGAATGTGGTAGTTTCCTAAACCACTTAGGAAACCTTCCCTAAACTATGCCAATCCAATTGTAATCAGATTAGTTTTCCTAATCCTATTTACTTACATGTAAGGGTGGACTCTTGCACCTATAAAAGAGCCCACCTACCCTGTCAATAGGGATCCCAATCCGAAACTAATTCTCTAAGCTTACAAGCCTACAACAGAGAACTCACCATCAATAAGCATATACTCGGCCGGTAATACTGGTAGTGCCGCCCATCTTTGTTGGCTCACCAGGCCCGCCGGTGATCTGCTAGTGAGAGCTCACAGACGCAACCGTGGACGTAGGTCACCTCGTTAACGGGACCGAACCACATACAAATTCTTGTCTTACTTTCTCTCTAAACCCTTCTTACCAATTTTAGGCAGCATCAGTTTGGCGCCGTCTGTGGGAAACGACATAGTCTTCCCATCAACAAAAATCCTTGACTGATCAACATGCCGCCGAAGACGGGTAAGAAAACTACTGCTCCGACCGGTCAGGAGAACCTGCAGCTTGGGCTGCAGGCTGCCTCCATGACCCCCGAGCAGATAACGGCGACACTGGCATAACTCTTGGAGGCCCAATGCCAGACATAGGAACATATGGAGGCGCTTTTGGCCCGACAAGAGAAGCGTCCTGCCTCAGAAAATCAGCTCGAGAAGAGCGCCCCTGTCTAAAGGCCCGCTCGGGCACGCAGGCAAGCCCGTTCCGCCCCGGTGTCCCCACCAGACCGGGAACCCCTCGGTGATGGTAAGCGCAGCCAGGCAACAAGGCGTTCATAAAGGCGAGCTCAGCCCGATCCTCGTTGTGTCTAGGATGCCAAGACCATCATCAACTGACGGCGTGCGGCCCGAGGAGAAGAGTCAGGACGGAGAGCCCGGGAGTCAGCCGAGGACCCCCCGACCAAGAGCCAGGGGGACCTTTGGCACACGATTACCCGGACCCAGAGCCTGGCTCGATCCCAAAGGTCGACGCGTTTCGAGGACAAGGCCTCATCATCCGATCCGACCTACCGCTTGGATACAGAGAGGAGGACCCGGCGGGATAATGTCAAGGCCCAAGTCGAGCAACTACAGCAGTAAATCGAGAGGTTGAACCACAAGTCCGGTCACGACCTCACCAACACGTAGACAGAATCACCCTATACAGCTTGGGTAACACAATTTCCTATTCCGCGGAAGTTCAAACCCCCTCACCTCAGCTCCTACGACGGCACAGGAAGTCCGGTAGACCACATCCGTACTTACAAGGCTCAGATGGCACTGGTCACCACGGTGGACAAGCTACTGTGCCTGGCCTTTCCCAGTACTCTTAAGGGGCCAGCCGCACAGTGGTTCCATGCTCTAAAGCCCCGGACGGTCGACAACTTCAAAGTCCTCGGCAAGCTCTTCATCAGCCAGTTTGTCAGGATGCTAGACCGGTCGCAACAGGACACTCAGCTGTTGACCGTCAAGCAGCGCAAAGGGGAGTCCCTGAGGGAGTATGTAGACCGTTTCAACCAGCAAAGGCTCCTGAACCGCAATCTCAACGAAATGGCTGCAATTATGGCCTTCTGCTCGGGAGTTCAACACACCAAGGTTGTCACGTCGTTCTATCATGACTGATCGGCAACCCTGGTAGAGCTCTCGGAGAGGGTCGGAAAGTACATAGATACTGAAGAATTCCTGAAGGCGAAGCGCGTCGGCCAGGCGGAAGACGAATCCCCGAAGGCCAAACGCAAGCGTGAAGGATTCGAGATGGGCTCGGGAAAGAAGCCGAGGCAAGATCAGAAGGACGCCCGGGGTCAGCCCCCGATTGCCTTCACCCCCCTTTCCCGGCACATACATGAAGTCATGGCCGCCGCCGAGGCACAAAGACTGCTCCAGCAGCCTGCCAAGATCAGAGCCCCGCCCGGTAAGAGGAACCGGGACAAATTCTGCCGCTACCACAGGGATCACGGCCACGAAACGGAGGATTGCTTTAAATTAAAGATAGCAATAGAGAAGCTGATCGAGCAGGGACACCTCGCCGAATTTGTCACAGCAGATAGACGACCCCGGCAGGACACCCGAGCTCCCGATCAGCAACCACCACTTGGCCACATGCACGTGATCTCCGAAGGAACATCAGGCAGAGGAGATTCACAGTCGGCACGGAAGAGGCATGCTCGAGCATCCTGGGCGAATGTCTGGCAGGTCCAATCCACCGGTTCCTCCCCAACCAATGTTCTAACGTTCACGTCCAACGACTTACAGGGCGTCCACTGCCCCCATGATGACCCGCTAGTAGTGACGCTTTCTATAGCCAACTATATGGTCCAAAGGGTGCTAGTGGACACAGGCAGCTCGTACGACATTATGTTCACGTCGGCATTCGATCAACTCGGGATCTCTAAGGATCGGCTCCGGCCGATCGCTACTCCCCTGGTGGGATTCAACGGCTCCAGCACACAACCGCTCGGTGCAATCGAGCTCCCAGTTCTCATGGGGACCTACCCATAGCAGGCCTCCGTACTGACCAATTTTGTGATCGTCGAAGCCTCGTCGGCCTACAATGTCATCCTTGGCAGGCCAACCCTCAACAAGGCCAGGGCGGTCGTCTCCACCTACAGCTTAACAGTGAAGTTCCCAACTCCCCAGGGACCCAAATGCTTGCGAGGTGATCAGACTACCGCTCGGAGTTATTATGTCAGCTTGTTACGCCGGGGGGCAATCACAGAAACATTAAACGTCCAATAGATGGACCCCCGAGACCAGAGCGACATAATAGGTCCGATGGAAGAACTGGAACAAGTGATGCTGGATCCCGAGTACCCAGACCGCACGGTCAGCATAGGTACCCTACTGGAGCTCGGCTTGAAGGAAAAGCTGACTCAGTTCTTGAGGCAAAATCAAGATGTTTTTGCTTGGAATGAGGATATGCCCGGGATTGACCCCCGGGTAATGTCCCATCGTCTCAATGTCAGCCCGAATTGTCGCCCAGCCAAGCAGAAGAGAAGAGGCATGGCCCCTGAGAGATAGAAAGCAATGAGTGAGGAGGTCTAGAAGCTCCTAAAGGCAAAATCCATCCGAGAGGTCCACTATCCCGGCTGGTTAGCTAATGTTGTTCTGGTCAAGAAAAGCAACGGGAAGTGGAGAATGTGCGTGGACTTCACCGACCTCAACAAGGCCTGCCCCAAGGATTGATATCCACTGTCAAGGATAGACCTCCTCATGGACTCTACGCAGGTCACTCACTCCTCTCATTCATGGACGCCTACTCGGGGTACAACCAAATCAGCATGTACCTCGGGGACGAAGAGAAGACTGCGTTCATCACTGACCAAGGCACGTATTGCTACAAGGTCATACCATTCGGCCTCAAGAATGTCGGGGCTACCTACCAGCGCCTGGTCAACTACATGTTCAAAGACCTCATTGGAAAGTCTATGGAGGTGTATATGGACGATCTCCTGCTCAAGAGCCAGGACGAGCCCGACCACCTCGAGCATCTGGCCGGGGCCTTCAACATTTTAAGAAAATTCAGGATGAGGTTGAACCCGGCCAAATGCACCTTTGGTGTCTCGTCCGAGAAATTTCTTGGCCATCTAGTCAGCAGACGGGGAATTGAGGCAAACCCCGAGAAGATCAAAGCTATCATCAACATACGGTCGCCCAAATCAACGAAAGAAGTTCAAAGCCTAGCCGGACGGGTGCCCGCACTGAACAGATTTGTCTCCCGAGCTACCGACCGGTGCCTGCCATTCTTCAAAATACTCCGCAAAGCGTTCCAGTGGTCAGAAGAGTGTGAAGAGGCAAGAAGTACCTGGCGTCCCCTCCTCTCCTCTCAACACCCGTGCCGGGGGAAGAATTATTCTTATACTTGGCAGTGTCACCATCGGCGGTTAGCTCAGCACTTATTCGGGGAGAGCATGGGATACAGTTCCCAGTGTACTATACTAGCTAGGCGTTACAGGGTGCAGAGAGCAGATACTCCCGCATCGAGAAACTGGCATTCGCCCTTATCACCTCGGCCCGAAGGCTCTGCCCCTATTTTCAGGCCCATGCCATTGTGGTCCTCACAGATCAACCACTCCGCAAAATTCTCAGCCGCCCAGACACGTCCGGGAGGCTCGTCAAGTGGGCCTTGAAATTGGAAGAGTTTGAAGTGATCTACCGACCCCGGACAGCCAACAAGGGACAAGCCGTAGCAGACTTTCTGGTCGAGTTTACATATCCCGAGGACCTGGTCGAGGAGTCTGAGCCCCCGGCCTTACCGCCCCAGTTACACTCTGACATCCCAACCTGGGTACTGCATGTGCACGGTTCCTCCAATTAGCAAGGTAGTGGGGCAGGAATCATCCTGACTACCCCCGACGGTATCCAGCTCGAATATGCACTAAGGTTTGGGTTCTGTGCCTCCAACAATGAAGCCGAATACGAAGCCCTCTTGGTTGGGTTACAATTGGCCATTTCTATGAGTGCACAATAGGTTCAGGGCTACAGTGACTCCCAGCTCGTGGTCAATCAGGTTAACCAAGAGTAAGAGGCACGGGAAGACATCATGGTAGCCTACCTGGCCCTTGTCCGAGCGGTTTCCAAACAGCTCCGGGGATTCTCCATCACACAGATACCCAGAGAAGAAAATACCAGAGCCGACTGGTTAACCCGCCTCGCCTCGTCTTCTGAGTCAGACTTGCCCGGGATAAGGATACAATACCTACCCGAGCCAAGTGTGATCAACTCAGAGGGCATGGAGGTAGACCCGGTCACTCTGGAACCCAACTGTATGGACCCACTCATGACATTCCTAACAACAGGGATGCTCCCAGACGACAAAGAAGAAGCCCGCCGGGTGAAATACCGGGCGGCACGATATTATCTTCTCGACGGCATCCTCTACAAGAGGGGATTCACTATCCCGTACCTCCGCTGTGTTCACCCTGCGCAAGTCCAAGCAATACTGTCTGAAATCCACGAAGGTGTGTGCGGGAACCATATCGGAGGCCGGGCACTCTCTAGAAAGGCCCTACTATAAGGTTACTACTGGCCAACCATGACCCAGGATTCCCAAGAGTATGTCCGGAGGTGTGACAAGTGCCAAAGATACTCTCCCATGATCAACCGACCGGGAGAACTCTAGACACCAATCCACAGCCCCTGGCCATTCGCCCAGTGGGGAATCGACATTGTCGATCCCTTACCGATGGGAAAAGGACAGGTCAAATTTTCCGTGATAGCTGTTGACTACTTCACCAAATGGGCAGAGGCCGAGCCCTTGACAACAATAACCGAACAGAAAATGGAGTGCTTCGTGGAAAAGAATATTCTCAACAGATTTGGCATTCCCCGGGTCCTGGTCAGCGACAATGGCAGACAATTTGACACCCCTATCTTCAGGCAATTCTGCTTGGTCTATGGGATACCAAATCATTACTCCTCCCCCGAGCACCTACAAGCCAACGGTCAAGCCGAGGTAACCAACTGGGCAATCTTGCAGTCAATCAAAACAAGACTTGAAGGCGCCAAAGGACTGTGGGCTGAAGAGCTACCAACCCTCCTGTGGGCCTACCGCACTACACCCCGAGCGACAACAGGCAAAACGTCGTTCTCCTTAACCTACGAATTTGAGGTAGTGGTCCCCACAGAGCTCGGGTTGCCAACGTACCGGGTGGCCAACTTCAGTGCGCCGGATAACTAAGAAGCTCTCCGGTCCGAACTGGACTTGGTAGAGGAAAAAAGAGACCGGGCCTACCTAAAGGTGGCGGCCTACAAGCAAAGGGTCTCGCGATATTACAATAGCAAGGTGAAGCACCGCAGCTTTCAAGTCGGAGACCTCGTCCTCAAGGCAGTGAACCAGTCTACCCGAATTCCGAGCCATGAGAAATTGGGGCCAAACTGGGAAGGCCCATATAAAATAACCCAGGTCAACCGACCGGGAACCTACTGGCTACAGAGCATGGATGGGCACGATCTCTCTCATCCTTGGAATGTGCAACACCTTCGCAAGTATATTCAGTAGCATCAGACCACGGAAATTTAGTACTGTAGAGAAATTTATTTTTTGTAGCTCTGATTGAGCAACCATTATAAATTTTTATTTTTAAATAAAATGGAATAGTTTGCTTTGAAAATTTACTCCTGTCAGTAAACCGTGCAATGCTCAAAAGACCTTGGGCCTAACCCCGAGGCACCAAAGACCTTGGGCCTAACCCCAAGGCATAAAAGACCTTGGGCCTAACCCCAAGGCATAAAAGACCTCGGGCCTAACCCCGAGGCGCCAAAGACCTTGGGCCTAACCCCAAGGCACTAAAAAGACCTCAGGCTCTGAACCCAGGCACAAAAGGACCCTGCAACCACCCATGTTCCAGGTCGGTTTCCTATGGTCGCTCCTTAACACGCCCCCGCCTTCACAGGACGCTTGGGGGCAAGGGGATACTAGACTTAAACAGGAAATTACTTAAAGTTTCGCTTAGGCCCAACCGACTATGAGGCCAAACCCCTAGGTGGTCGACGATGACAAGCTTCAAATGACCCTGCAACCACCCATGTTCCAAGTCGGTTCCCTACGGCCATTCACTCCTGCACTCCCGCCTTAGCAAAATGCTTGGGGGGCAGGGGAATATTAGGCCAAAACAGGGAATCACACCGGTCACTACAATAACTTGGAAGATGTTCCCAAGTACTTACAGTGATCAGAGTTATATCCCGGACGGTAAAACAGGATACACATATGATACACCGGGACATCCCGGACGGTAATACAGGGTATTCCTATAATACACCGAGCGATCCCGGACGCTAAACAGGACCAGTTCCTACAGCACCGCTAAACAGGACTAGTTCCTACAGCACTCGAGGCAACTACCTTTTAAACAGGTCAGAAAGACTAGGTGTTTTGTTGGGTACGGCCCTAAAACATTTGTTAAGGCAGGTGTTAGGTTGGCCAAAAACCGAACGGGTACGGTCCTAAAACATTTGCTAAGGTAGGTGTTAGGTTGGCCAAAAACCGAACGGGTACGGTCCTAAAACATTTGCTAAGGCAGGTGTTAGGTTGGCCAAAAACTGAACGGATACTAGCAATTATAAACAGGCACAGTGCGAAAAAAGAAAAAACAGTTAATGGAAGGAAAATTTGACCTCAGGGGCCTTTTCATTAATAAAAAAGAAACTGTACAGAGCCTGGGGGGCAGGCCTCCCCAAAAAAGAAAAAAAACTACAATAAACAAAAAAAGACTAGTCCACCACCACTACTTCCTCCTCCTCAGCGGCCTGCTCATCAACGGAGGGGTCCCCGGCCAGTGCAGCTTCAACGGTGTCTTCGGCCTCAGCGGCAACCTCGGCTTCAGCAGCGACCTCGGAGTCGGCCTGGCCTTCCTTCCAATAATCGGACTCGACCCAGGAGTACCCGGACAGATCCCAGTCGGGATGGTCGGCAGCAGCCCGCTTCGCCAGATCAGCATAGCCCGTGAGGAATCCTGCTTCAAATTCCTCCTCAGCTTCTTTGGCCTCGGCCTCCCGAGCAGCAGAAAGCTCCGAGAGCGAGGCTGTCATATCTTTGAGATCCTTCTTGGCAGAAATCTTTGCGGACTCCGAGGCTGCAACCTTGGCCTCAGCAATCTTCTCGGCGGTGACCCTCCCGACCTCCGCAGCCGCAGCCTTAGCCTTAGCCTCCGCGACCTTCCGGGCATCCCTCTTGGTTGACAAGGAGTCGCGGACCTCCCACAACTCTAAGGCCGTTGCCCGGGACCTCTCTTCCTCCACGGTCAGGGCGAATTCCGCGGACTCCCAAGCAGCCCTCTCCGCGGAAAGGTTAGCCTCAGTAGCGGCCAACCTCTCGGCAACGCCGGGAAGGGTGGTTGCAAAGCGGGGGTATTTGTAAAATACAACCGCGCTAAAAGGAAGAATTGTATTAGTTTTTATCACAACTTCCCGTTTTATCTGCGATTTGCATTGCAAGGCTAATTTTTATACAATATGATTAATCTATGACAAGTTGTATTGTTTTAGCTGTTGTTGGTGCAGATTACTGCTGTGTGGACTAAACAGATGAACATCAGAATAAATGGAATGCTGGAATGAAAACAAAAGAAGTCAAAGCTGAAATGTGGAGCTCGATCGATCTAAGACGGTTCGATCGATCGAGAGTTTGATCGCTTGAAGAGTGTTGAAGCGCTTGAGGCTTAAGGGTTCGATCGATCGAGAGCAGTTCGATCGATCGAACGGGGTATTTCTAGTAACATTCGTGTGCGCAGCAGATACGGGTTTTTAACCCTAGTTTCTTAGGTTTCTTATATATATGTGTATTGTATACGTATAGAGGGACGCCCACTTTACATTTTTACAGTTTTAGAGAGAGAGATAGAGAGTTTGTGTTTGGTTTTGTAGGTTTTGCATTGAAGTTTCATTTGTGCAGTGGATTTCTTAAGTTTAATACAAGTATTCTTCATTCCAGGTTATTTATATATTGTTTATTTAGATTCTGCACTTGGTAGTCGTAGTTTAATCGCTCATCTTATAGTATTGCATGCTAAATATTAGTAAAACCATAGTTTTTAGATTTTCCATGAAAAACTCACAACCAAACAAGGTGCTAATGTTTTTTTACGTTAAATATCAATCTGTGATGTCCCAGACGATGTCTGAGTAGTCCCAGGTTGGGAGAACACGATGAAACAGTGATCTCCAGCTTCTGCCATGCAGCAGAATAATCGCTGTGTTCGATCGATCGAAGTTAGTTCGATCGATCGAACCAGAGACAGTCAATCGATCGAAGTCAGTTCGATCGATTGAGGGATGAAGGTCTTCGATCGATCGAAAGCGCGTCGATCGATCGAACTCCCTGATTCTTGAGGATGTTCCCTACAGTATTCCAGGACCTTTTTGTTTTAAGATTTGTTATCATTCTGTCCCAAAAAATGCTCAGTCTGTTAAAACAGTTTTTAAAACTAAGGCCCTAAGGCATTTTCTTTCAATACATTTTGCAAACCATCTTCAATGCTAACACCATTGAGGATGCGAGTCTTAACTATTGGATTAAACCGCTTTTACGTATTTTAATTTAATTGTGATGATATGGTCCCGGTCATGAAAGGACCATGGATTCTCCATCTTTAGAGGAATACGGAAAACTGTGGGTAATGTACTCCTTTGTGCTTCAAGGCAACTGCATGGTAGATAGTTAGATTACTGCGGATTCGTGTAATCCCAACACTTTCTTTTTAAAGTTAAACATCCTAATTTAGAGTACTGTTTTAAGTAGCTAGTTAGATTGTTAATCATATTCCTTAGTAATCTTAGCTGTGGAACTTTGTGTTCCACACCATTGCTTAATCTTATTCATTTTATTTTGCTTTCTTTTGAGGTTAGTCTAATTCAATAGGTCAACACCTTCCCTGTGGGATCGACCTGGTCTTACCAGATATTACTTGCACGTCTACCTATACTTGGGTATTGCACAAGAGCGCACAGAAAAATTCTCGTGTCAAGTTTTTGGCGCCGTTGCCGGGGAAGGCGACGATCAATTCCTTAGATCACCTCGGTCTCTCTTCATCTCTTTCTATTTTTACTTTCTCTTCTTTTCAGTTCTTTTGGTAAGCACTCACCCTAGGGACTCTCCTAGTTCATGTCCAATAATTCTATTGAAGGAATTTTTGGAAATCCTTTCTACCGCTCTGACTCTGATAGTTCCATCAACCCGATAGCCACTCCAACTGCATCAATGGATGATCATCAGAGTGAAAATGGTGACAATGTTGTGGTACCAATTGATGAGGCACTCCGTCCTCTTTGCGATCTCATGCAACCAGAACATGCACCTACGCCCTCTTGCATTCAAATCCCACCGCATAATGGCAAATTTCAGTTTCGCAATGGGATGATTCAACTGCTTCCCACCTTTCATGGGATGGAAAGTGAGAAGGCGTATTTACATATCACTGACTTCGAGGATGTGTGCAAAACATTCTCGCAAAATTGTCCTAGGGAGGTGACGCATCTAATGCTATTCCCCTTCACTTTGAAAGATAAAGCAAAGGCGTGGCTCCACTCCCTAAAACCTAATTCAATTTTCACCTGGCATGCGATGAGCACTGCGTTTCTAAAGAAATTCTATCCTACTCGCATGACCACAGACCTTCAGCGTCAAATCAATTCCTATAAACAAAAGAGCAATGAAACCTTCACACAAGCGTGGGAGCGTTTCAAAGATTTGCTTCTCTCATGCCCACACCATGGGTTTGAGAAATGGCGAACTATCAGCTTCTTTTATCAAGGATTGAATGGTGAAACAAAGAAGTTGGTGGAAACGATGAGCTCTGGACCATTTCTGCGTAAAAACACCGAAGAGGCTGAAGCTCATTTCGAATGGTTAGCTGAATACGCTCATGAATGGTCAAATTCTGACAATGTCTCACGCTCACAGATATCCTGTGTAGAAGAGAAAAGCCTATACCAGCTAACCAGTGAAGATCACCTTATGACTAAGTATGCAGAGCTAGCAAAGAAGGTAGAAGAGTTAAGCATGAAAGGAGAGAGCTCTAGGCAAGTCTTGCCTGAGGAACCATGTGGCACATGCAACATGTTGGGACATACAACTCAATATTGTCCTAATGTGCCATATTTTCAAGAGCAAGCCCCTATAGAGATGAATGCCATGCAAGGTTTTCGAGGGGCGGGGAATTCCAACAATAACTTTCAAAGTAACAATAGATGGAATCACCCCGGTTTTGATTGGAGAAATAATGCTGGGGACCAAAATCAATATCAACAGCAGCCCTACAACAATAATCAATATCAAGGGCAAAACAATAGGCCGTCCCAGCAATACAATCAAAACAGAACCAATAATTTTAACCAAGCTCAACCCTCCAATGCACCACAGGCCAATACCTATGTGCCACCGCACAAGAAGGTACAAGAAGAAGAGCCACTTGCTAATGCCAATCTAACGCAGCAACTCATACAGATGATGAGTAGAATGTCTGCCACGTTAGAGAGGATAGATGCACAGCAAGAGGGCTCAGGAGGAACATTCCCTGCCCAACCACTTCCAAATCCAAAGGGACATAACAATGGTCCTAACAATCAAGAACATGCTAAAGCTGTGACTACATTGAGAAGTGGAAAAATCATAGAGAAAAGCATGCCTCTGTCCACTCCCGAAGTGTACAAAGAGGAGGAAGTGGTGGATGAAGAAGTTGAGCTACCATCTACTCAAGAGGAGGAGCCGTCTACTAATAACGAGGCAATAAAGGTAAACATTGAAGCTCCTAGAGTAGAGGAAAAAGTTGAGCGAAAGGCCTGGGAAGGAGTCTGTTAAGGAGGAACCACCAAAATGCCCCTTTCCTGCACCTTATCCTCAACGGTTGAAGAAACCCAAGAATGAGACGAAGAATCAGGAGTTTCTGGAATTGTTTAAGCAAGTTAAAATTAACCTTCCACTCCTAGATGCTATCAAGCAAGTGCCGGCCTATGCTAAGTATCTCAAAGATCTATGCACGGTCAAGAGGAGGCAAAGCGTGAAGAAACATGCGTATGTCGCTTGCCAAGCCAGTGCGATCATTCAAAATGAGTTGCCTCCAAAACTCAAAGATCCCGGTACACCTACTGTCTCATGCAGAATTGGGAATCAAAAGATAGATAACGCACTCCTCGATTTAGGAGCAAGCATGAACCTGCTGCCATATTTAGTCTATAAACAGCTAGGGTTGGGTGAACTCAAACCCACTCGAGTCGCTTTGCAATTGGCAGACAGATCTGTGAAGTACCCTAGAGGGGTGTTGGAGGACGTCCTTGTCCAAATAGACTCTTTTGTCTTTCCGGTTGATTTCGTGATATTGGACACAGAACCTGTGTCTAATCCTGGTGCACATATCCCGGTTATTTTTGGACGTCCATTCCTCAACACCATTGATGCCACAATCAAGATTAGAACTGGTATCATGACTATCGTATTCGGGAACATGACGTTGAATATCAAGATCTTTTCTAATCCCCGACCTGAAGAATACGATGATGAGGAAGAAATCCATTACATAGACACGGTCATTGAAGATGAAGTTGACTTGGTCGACTACAAAGATCCTTTGGAAGTTGTGATGACTCAATTTGGCGATATCTATCAGCCTGCAGAGTCCACCCCATTGGATGCTGACCTGAACCAGACGTGTCTTATGATGGATACGATAGAGGAGGATAGAGCCGATTGCATGTGGGTAATGCCATATGAACAACTGCCTCCTAAAACCAAGTTGGTAATGCCCTCTAGTTTCCAGTTTCCGGAGTTAGAATTGAAGGAGCTTCCCAAAGAGCTAAAATACGCGTTCCTAGGGACTGGAAAAACTTATCCTGTGATCATTTCATCTGCTTTAACTCATGAACAGGAAAGTAAGCTAGTGGAAATGCTTACCAAGCATAAGGATGCTATGGGATGGACAATTGCTGACCTCAAAGGCATAAGCCCATCCATATGCACGCATAAGATATATCTGGAGGAAGACGCTTAACCCTCAAGGCAAATGCAAAGGCGTCTGAATCCCAACATGCAAGAAGTAGTTAAAAAGGAAGTGCTTAAACTACTTGATGTTGGGATGATATATCCGATATCTGACAGTCCTTGGGTTAGTCCTACCCAAGTAGTTCCAAAGAAAGCAGGCATAACGGTCATCCCGAACAAAGATGGTGAATTAGTACCAACACGCGTCCCCACTGGATGGAGGATGTGTATTGACTACAGGAAGTTAAATACTGTGACCCGAAAGGACCATTTTCCTTTTCCATTCATGGATCAAATGCTAGAACGTGTGGCGGGTCACAAGTATTACTGCTTTTTGGATGGATATAGTGGATATAATCAAATTGAAATTGCTCCTGAAGATCAGGAGAAAACCACGTTCACTTGTCCATTTGGTACATTTGCCTACCGACGAATGCCGTTTGGCTTATGTAATGCACCGGCTACCTTTCAGCGGTGCATGCTAAGCATCTTTAGTGACATGGTCGAAAACATTCTTGAAGTCTTCATGGATGATTTTTCAGTGTTTAGCCATAGCTTCGAAGATTGCCTCAGCAATCTCGAGCAGGTTTTAATGAGGTGTGAGGACAAACACCTAGTTTTGAATTGGGAGAAGTGTCACTTTATGGTGACCAAGGGAATAGTCCTCGACCACATAATATCCGATGAAGGCATCCAAGTGGATAAGGCTAAAATCGACATAATCTCAAATCTACCTGTCCCCCGTACAGTGAGAGACATCCGTTCATTCTTGGGGCATGCAGGTTTTTATCGTCGATTTATGCAGAATTTCAGTGCAATCTCTCGACCCCTTTGTCAACTTCTTGTTAAGGACGCACCATTCGAGTGGTCAGAGAGTTGCCAAAAGTCCTTTGAGGATCTAAAAGAGCTCCTCACCTCCGCACCTATAATACAGGCACCCGACTGGAGTTTGCCTTTTGAATTAATGTGCGATGCTAGTGATTACGCCATTGGCGCAGTCCTAGGCCAGAGAAAGGACAATAAGCCATATGTGATATACTACGCCAGCCGAACTTTGAATGACGCTCAAATGAATTACACTACCACTGAGAAGGAGCTGCTGGCTGTAGTATTCGCCCTGGACAAGTTTAGGTCTTACCTGATAGGGTCACCAATCGTCTGTTTTACAGATCATTCGGCCCTCAAGTTTCTTTTATCAAAGAAAGACGCTAAACAACGGCTTATTCGCTGGATACTCTTACTCCAAGAGTTTGATTTAACAATCAAAGATAAGAAAGGAGTAGAGAATGTGGTTGCGGATCATTTGTCCCGGTTGACTTTTGTCGACAACACTGAATCCCAAACCATTAAGGACGAGTTCCCAGACGAACAGCTACTGGCAGTAAGTAGTCTGCCTTGGTATGCTGATATTGTAAACTACCTCGTCACGGGTGAAACACCAACTCATTGGTCGAACCAAGATAGGAAACGGTTCCTCTCCTTCGCGCGCCATTTCTTCTTTGATGACCCATACCTTTTCAAGTACTGTGCTGATCAGGTCATCAGGCGCTGCGTCTCCAACGAGGATATAACCGTAATATTAGCATCATGCCATTCTGAGGCATGCGGTGGCCACTTTGCGTCACAGAAGACCGCACAAAAAGTCCTACAAAGCGGGTTTTACTGGCCCACAGTCTTCAAAGATGCTTATTCCTTTTGCAAGACATGCCAACGCTGTTAAAAGCTTGGAACGATTTCTAAAAGGAATTCTATGCCTTTAACCCCTATCATCACAATTGAGATATTTGATTGTTGGGGCATAGATTTTATGGGCCCATTTCCCAAGTCTAACAACTGTGAATACATACTCCTTGCTATGGAGTATGTATCAAAATGGGTAGAAGCAATACCAACGAGACGAAATGACCACAGAACGGTCATGTCATTTCTGAGAGAGCATATTTTGTCTCGTTTTGGTACTCCGAATGCTTTACTAAGTGACCAAGGCAAGCATTTCTGCAATAGGCCCTTGGAGTCACTTCTCAAGAAATACGGAGTCCATCATAAAATCGTTCTTGCCTATCATCCACAGTCTAATGGGCAAGCAGAATTGGCTAACCGAGAAATCAAGCATATTCTCGAAAAGACGGTTAGTTCCAATCGAAAAGACTGGGCATACAAATTGACTGACGCATTTTGGGCATACCGTACTGCTTATAAGACGAATCTTGGTATGTCCCCGTATAGACTGGTTTATGGGAAAGCTTGCCACCTTCCCGTTGAAATAGAACATAAAGCTTACTGGGCAACGCGCTCATTGAACTTTGATATTCAAGAGGGAGGTCAGCTACGCAAGCTCCAACTTGCAGAGCTAGAGGAAATACGACGAGATGCATATGACTCTGCAAAGTTGCATAAGGAAAAGTTGAAGGCTCGCCATGATCGTACGATTTGTCGTAAATCATTTGAGCCGGGGCAGAAAGTTTTGCTGTATGACTCTCGCCTCCACCTTTTCCCAGGAAAACTCCGTTCCCGTTGGACAGGCCCGTTCATCGTAAAAACTGTTTTTCCACATGGGGCGGTTGAAATCGTCAATCCAAAGAACGATGATTGTTTCAAGGTCAATGGCCAAAGATTAAAACCGTTCTTGGAGAACTTCCACACTGAAGTTGAGCACATCCAGCTGGATGAGCCCAGCTATTCTCATACTTAAAAATCCAAAGTGAAGTTCCAAATTGTTGTTGTAATTCTTTTCTTTCCTTGCATTTTAGTTTCTCTCTCTTTTGTTTCTTTTTGGTTTTCGTTCTTTATTTCGTGTTTGTGATCTAGTTCTAATCCATTATACCTTAAACCACTCTGTTGCAGGTGCATAGATGCGAGGTGATGATGTTCATTCTGTCGGTTCTTGGGCTGATTCAGAATGTCGTTGTAGTACCTGGACTGAGGGTGAACTCACACACTGCCCCTTGCTTCATCAAGATCCTGAAGCTCATTCTCTTATTGATGCTGCTCAAGGGTACATTCCATATCCACCAGCCCTCCTGGACATCAATCCATACAAAAATATGGGATTTCAGGATGACGATGATGTGGAGGAGGATGAAGACCTGTACATGGGACGTATGGTGGATGATGCACTCATGGCCCAATGGGAAAATGATGATATGTGGGAGCCATGGGAAGATCATGACCTCCAGGATGTCGTCCCAGACCGCCATAATGCCATCTTTGTGTTCGTGGATGATTTTCTTGTTCCTGAGTTGGTCCCATACCACTATGTGCACCTGAGCTTCCTGCTATTCAGGCTCCAATGCCCATTACCAGCCAGTGCATTTTGGGAACCTATGCCAATAGTGAGGTTGGAACTTGTCACATTTCTTTGTATTTTTTGTTTCTATTCATTGTTTTTCTTTTCGTGTTAATCCGTGTTTCTTGTGTTCTGTTATTTTAATTTCGGTTTGTTGTCTTTTGTCCAGGATTGTCACTATGTTCCTAAATGGTATTCCAGTATTCCTCCCACATCAACTGATTCATGGTCTTGGGCCCTACATAAGGCCCCCACACACTCCGCCGCGAGAGGACAGTCCGTTGCGCAATTATACCCCTTTATCCATGTCTCCAGCCGGATCACCTCTTGCATGGGCTTTCAATTCTTTGGAGACGCCAGACTTGTTTGATGATGTCCTTGCTGCTTTTCGGTTGTTCTGGGAAAGGGAATCATCGAGTTTGGACTTCACTTCTGCAGATTCGGCGAGTTATGAAGAGATTGTGGAAGAGGAAATCTTTATACTCGAAGATTAGTGCTGCATTTCAGTTGTTTTTGTTCATTTCATCTTTTCGTTTATCAACTGGAGTGTAATCCTTGACAAAATGTTATTGGTTTTAGTTTTATTTTTAGTTTTCTTTAGTTAAATAAGGTCTTAAACACAGTTGGGGGTAATAATGTTGCAATTTGGGTGCAGTTATAAAGTTTTATTTCTATATAAATTGCAATTTTCTATTCTGAGGATGAATTTCTGTCCTACATGCCTGTACTTAAACTGCTTTTTAGTCTCTCTGCATGTCCAGAATTGTTTCTGATAGTTGGGTGTGATATGGTTCATGTTCCCCATTAGATTCTAAAATTTTTGTGTTCGATCGATCGAACTCATTTCGATCGATCGAAACCTGGTTGTTCGAGCGCTTGTATTTTATGTTCAATCGATTGAGGGATTTGTTTTCGATCGATCGACCATAGTTCGATCGATCGAACGAAGCTTTTAAACGAAGCGTCTTCAGAACACTTCTTCAGTTCCCTCACTTTCACTCTCGAGCGCTCGAGCACAGAGGAGGGGGCGACTCGGAAATTTTCGATTCCTTGCACTCAATAAGACGCCCAGATCATCCCTCTATTCATCCTCATCGTCATCTCAACATCCCTTCCACCTTCACTGTGTACTTCCACACCGAGGTAGGCCCACGATTGTTTTTACTTGTGTTTTCTCTCTCTTTTCGTTAGAAATCCCAAGGGGGTGTCCCCTTGGTCTTAGTTTTCACTTCTATATCCTTGTTCTCTTCTTTTCGTTGTTTCCTTTTTGATTCTGCGATCGCTGCACACCGCTGTGCTCGATCGCTTGAACTGGTTTCGAGCGATCAAAGGGGAGCTGTTCGAGCGATCGAACAATGTTCAAGCGATCGAAGCCTACTCCAGTTCAATCGATCGAACCCAGTTCAATCGATCGAACCCAAGCAGTGGCAGTTTTGTTTCTTTTTCTCCCTGTTCTTATCTGTATCATGTTGTGTCTTATTTTTAGGGCTGCCGTGATGAATCCAGTGACGGGCTACCATAAGTCCAAGCCCCTCAGCCTTATTATACCAGATCCGGTGCCCGCACATGGGTTCCGGAATGACGAGGACAGGCTATGGTATGAGCGGCACTTTCAGACGAGGATGGTGATGGTCGAGCGCCCTATTGAGTACGTCTGGACAGAGAGTCCATGGTTCCTGACACGGATCCGTTCTATGCCTCACTGGTTCCATCTCCTTTCTTTGGCTAAGAGTGTCAATCTTTCCTGGATTCGAGGTGCTTGTGCGACTATGATCCGCGACCCGGTTGCACCATTCACCTACCATGCCTTCTTCCGGAGTCGCCCATTCATTATCAGTCCAGCTACAGTTTCAGCCGCGTTGGGGGTACCAGAGGTACCTGATTATGTTTGCCCCCACCGGCCTGATGCACCAGTGACCCCACCATCCACTATTATCCGTGAGCTCACTGGAGGCGCTGTTCCGTCTTGGGATGGCGATGCTTTGATTGAGGACCACTTTCTCACTGATGGCTACCACATGATCCACTTGGTCCTCAGCAACTGCCTCCTAGTGACTTCCTATCGAGAGAAGATCGCGGCTTGGTATGCGCGAGTCTTATATGCAGTGGGGACGGGACAGCCAGTTTGCATACCACGCCTCTATATTGACTTTATGGTCCACCCCACCCATTTTATCTCGTCTAAGAAGCACCTGAAGGGTGCTTGGGCTATTCAGAGGGTGATGGCTGAGGCCGGTTTCCCCGTGCTTGCTGGCGATGATGTTCGCCCTTCTCCCCGCAGATTTAGCGAGGCGGCTGCTCGCCGCTCCGACGCTCAGAAGAGGAAGCGAAAGGGAAAAGGGAAATCGCGGGTGAGGGGGACGAAGAGGAGGCATGGTGGGACGGATACGGAGGCGGGAGCTTCAGGGACACCCACCGAGGTGGAGGAGCTTGATTCCGATGATGATGAGGATGATCCGATTGCTGCGGTTCGGCAGTTTGAGCTGCGACAGCGATCGCAGACTCAGGCCCAGGGAGAGTCTTCTTCCTCTGTGCCTCTCCCGACGGTTCACGAGCTACTATTGGAGGAGAGAGAGGCCAGGATTAGACTCGAGGGCCGGATAGACCATCTCCAGACTTTGCTGGAGTCCATATTGATTCAGATTGGGGTCGATTCAGCTGTTCACTCTACTCCGCATCCATCGATGGCCCCGTCTGCACCACCTACTACTGATCCATCATCTGCTGCTGCCCCGGTTTCCGCTACTACAGGTCCATCCACTTCTTCTGTTGCAGCCGATCCACCACTTGCCGATCCATCTGCTGCAGCCTCTGCTACTACCTCGTTGCCGCCTGCTCCTATCGATATCCCTTCTGATGTAGCTGATGATGCACCGTCCGGGGTCGATTAGTTTTAGTTGGGGAGGTGGTGTTTTTGTTTTTTTTTGGTTAGTTGTTGTACTATTTTTGGGTATGGTTTTGGTTGGATGGACTGGTTGGTTGTTTTGGTTGGACTATTTGGTTGGTTGATTCTATATGGACAGTATTTATCCCTGCTTTTATTTTATTTTATTCTGTTCATATTACAGTGGTTTAGATTGCTTGGATCATGGTTTTTAGCGTGTTACTCTTATCTATTGATCCTGTTTGTTTTGGAGATTGTGTTCTGTTTTTCTATGCTAGGTTGCGTTGCTTGTGATCATCAATTTGCTCCATACAGGTGATACCCATTGATCGGGAGAGAACTAATCCTAATTATATGCCTTAACGAACATTTGTTAGTACCTTTTTATCCTGTTTTTGTATATTTTTACTTCGTTTTCAAGTTTCTGACAGGTTTTGGAAGAAATCAACTAAACCAGGCTAAACAGGGTGAAAAAGCAGAGCTAAAGAAGCTGAAAAAGCCAAGTCGCGCGCGCGACCCGCGCCCGCGAAATCCGAGAATCGCTCGCGCGATCCGCTCGCGCGAGAACCCCAGAAATCGCTCCCGCGATCCGCTCGCGCGAGAACCTAGAAACCGCTCGCGCGATCCGCGCGCGCGAAGGTCCAATTGTCGCGCTCGCGCGACCCGCTCGCGCGATATGTCCAAAAATCAATGTTGCGTATTTCAGTGTACTGAGGACTCCTGTGCAAACGAAACTGCTAAACGACGTCCAGACTGTAAATTACATGCGTTTCAGTTCGTTTCGGGTTAGGAAGCCTTCCAAAGCTTGTACAAACTCTATATAAACTCCAAATTTACTCAATTATGGGGTTGGAAATTATTATACACATATTATACATCCATACTTCCAGCCATTAAAGGGAGGGAAGCAAGGAGAAGAAGAAGAAGACCAAGGATTTCCATGGCTTCCTCCATCAACTACTTGCCGATCTCTACTTCCATGGACGGCTAGATCATTGATCTAGGGTTTCAATGAAGCCCTAGATGAGTAATAGGGTTTTATTTATGTTTTTATTTTAGTTTTCTTATGTATGGATGACAGTCACATGTTTAGAGGATTTTTATAAATAAATCGTACTACTATTGATTAACTCATTGCTTTCAGAATTTATTCTTGTCTTAGATCTATTTTGACTGTGATGTGCTCAACGATCTATTCTTGCTGTGCTTGTTTAGGTTGTTTACATGTGATGGTGCTTTATTGATTCGTGCTATCAAGTATCCGAATAGTCCATGCCTAGGTTAGACAGATTAGATCACAACCCTAGTTTAGTGTGAGATAATTCGTGCTAACCGAAGATGGATTATGTTGGTGCTTGAACCATGATTATCTTCTTGTCGGAGGAATTGGGCTTGTAGCTATAATTCCCCATTATCATCCAACTTAATAGGCTAAAGTAATTCATAAATATTCCTATTATGAAGCTAGTGGTGGATTTGCAATCCTAGGTTCCCTTAAACATTATTTAAAACAACTTTAAATCGCTTTCGTAATTTAGATTTATTTTCATTGTTATTAGTTTAATTAAAATTCAAATCAAAATCTCGTTTTCATAATTAATTAGATTTAGGTTTTAAAATTAAGAGTCGTAGTAATTCAATCTCTGTGGGTTCGACCTTTACTTTCACACTACAAATCTTTAGAAAAGTAAAGTATACTTTTTACATCTTGATTCTGACAACATCACCCATCTATTTTATTTATTGAAAATCAACTTCTGGGGACTTTGTTGTTTTCAGTTGGGGGTAGGAGATAATAGATAGGTATACACCCGACACCCGTAATGATCAGGTTTTGCACTTGGATATGTTTCAAATTTAATGAAAACACAGTCTGTTAAAATTTTGAAAATTTTTAATCATATTGTTAGAATAACTCTGAATAATCTCTCCTGCTTGTTGATTAGACAATGACACATTTGTAGTATTCTCATCTTTTTATGGATTAAATCCACGCGTTTTCTGTATCACTGAAATGAATTGCATTTGTAAAGCTATTTATGTACCCAATACTTTTGCGCACTAATTGGCAGCTATGTAGAAAACCTGAAAATTGAGTTAATATGAATATTGTGCAAAAAGAACAAGTAGTGGAGGCTAATAACCCTTTGTGAGCTATTGAGCCAATCGTCATTTCTGAGGGGATTCTCATATATTGTCGAATGGTCTTTCTTGCATATACTTGGTGAATTCGTTGTTAAGTCTCAGTTTTCTTTAAAAGTTTTGACTGTTTGTTAGAGGAGAACGTTCAGGATTTACCAATTACACTCAATGAACACTTAAGTGCTAAAAATTGAAAGTTGAGAAAATGATTCAAGCCATCGTTTACCCATTCTTTTACCTGATATAACTTTCACCTACATTCATTGAATTGTTTCATCCCTGATCCCACACCAATTAAATATTTCCAATGTAATCACAAGAATCCATACCCTTGATCTATACCTTGACCTCATTGAGCCGTTTGATATATTTGTTGAGAATGAGTCATCAAAGTATGTGAAATGGAAGAAAGTAGTTGTGGGATATTAAAAAAAAAATATATATATATATATATGAAAAAAGGATGAATGAAGGAGAAGAGAAAAAAAAAGAGCATACGAAATGAATGGGAGATTGGGTGGAGAAAAGAATGAAGAATAAAAAGAGAAGTTGAAATTCCATCACATACTAAAAAGCACACTTTTCTCTACAACACTCCCCCCTACTAAATAAAAGTCGCAAGTCAAAGTCTTGAAGTTTCTCAATAATTGATTTGAACATGGAAGTGTGAGTTGAGTTATCCACGGTATTTCGCTCCTCTAGTAAGTAGTGTTCCATTCCTGAGACTATACACTCTTAAATGTCCGTTTTTCATAGAGTCAAGTATGAAAGCATTAGCACTTATAATATCATCCTTATCAAAGCTTTCATACGATGTGTGATCATTGTAAAGTAAGTTTCTGAGAGACGTTCCTTTTGAGTGTGACCAATGTGAGAATTGAGCTAAAACTGCAAGTTTTCCAAAGTACAATAGTCTAGATAACTCTTAATAGGGTTGGACGCATGGTTGTTAATTTCACACACACACGGGTGCATGATGGTAATACATTTGTTATATTTTACTTGGTGATATAGGGGAGCATGTGGGTCTCTTTCATGGGTTGATAGAGGATAGTATACTATTGTGGAGCTTAATTAACAAGTGAATGGAAGGGGGGATTCTACAAGTTATTCTAAATCTTTTTTAGCTTAAAATTGGAGAATTTTGTGGGTATATTCACTGCAAACCCTCACGAGACAACACTCGTCCACTAGGGGGAACCTAGGGGTTTAACGGCTTGTTGCATTTGCTAAATGCAACCGCGATTCCTGCGAAAGTGAGTTAGGATCTTTCTTTCTATCTTAGTTTAGGTTGTTTTTAGTTTTCCTTTGTTTTCTTAGTTGTGGTAGTATTAGTTTAGGAGTTTGTATTTTATTTTATTTTATTTTCGCTTTATCGCTAGGGACTAGCAATAAGCTAGTTGGGGGTGGTTGCAAAGCGGGGGTATTTGTAAAATACAACCGCGCTAAAAGGAAGAATTGTATTAGTTTTTATCACAACTTCCCGTTTTATCTGCGATTTGCATTGCAAGGCTAATTTTCATACAATATGATTAATCTATGACAAGTTGTATTGTTTTAGCTGTTGTTGGTGCAGATTACTGCTGTGTGGACTAAACAGATGAACATCAGAATAAATGGAATGCTGGAATGAAAACAAAAGAAGTCAAAGCTGAAATGTGGAGCTCGATCGATCTAAGACGGTTCGATCGATCGAGAGTTCGATCGCTTGAAGAGTGTTGAAGCGCTTGAGGCTTAAGGGTTCGATCGATCGAGAGCAGTTCGATCGATCGAACGGGGTATTTCCAGTAACATTCGTGTGCGCAGCAGATACGGGTTTTTAACCCTAGTTTCTTAGGTTTCTTATATATATGTGTATTGTATACGTATAGAGGGACGCCCACTTTACATTTTTACAGTTTTAGAGAGAGAGATAGAGAGTTTGTGTTTGGTTTTGTAGGTTTTGCATTGAAGTTTCATTTGTGCAGTGGATTTCTTAAGTTTAATACAAGTATTCTTCATTCCAGGTTATTTATATATTGTTTATTTAGATTCTGCACTTGGTAGTCGTAGTTTAATCGCTCATCTTATAGTATTGCATGCTAAATATTTGTAAAACCATAGTTTTTAGATTTTCCATGAAAAACTCGCAACCAAACAAGGTGCTAATGTTTTTTTACGTTAAATATCAATCTGTGACGTCCCAGACGATGTCTGAGTAGTCCCAGGTTTGGAGAACACGATGAAACAGTGATCTCCAGCTTCTGCCATGCAGCAGAATAATCGATGTGTTCGATCGATCGAAGTTAGTTCGATCGATCGAACCAGAGACAGTCAATCGATCGAAGTCAGTTCGATCGATTGAGGGATGAAGGTCTTCGATCGATCGAAAGCGCGTCGATCGATCGAACTCCCTGATTCTTGAGAATGTTCCCTGTAGTATTCCAGGACCTTTTTGTTTTAAGATTTGTTATCATTCTGTCCCAAAAAATGCTCAGTCTGTCAAAACAGTTTTTAAAACTAAGGCCCTAAGGCATTTTCTTTCAATACATTTTGCAAACCATCTTCAATGCTAACACCATTGAGGATGCGAGTCTTAACTATTGGATTAAACCGCTTTTACGTATTTTAATTTAACTGTGATGATATGGTCCCAGTCATGAAAGGACCATGGATTCTCCATCTTTAGAGGAATACGGAAAACTGTGGGTAATGTACTCCTTTGTGCTTCAAGGCAACTGCATGGTAGATAGTTAGATTACTGCGGATTCGTGTAATCCCAACACTTTCTTTTTAAAGTTAAACATCCTAATTTAGAGTACTGTTTTAAGTAGCTAGTTAGATCGTTAATCATATTCCTTAGTAATCTTAGCTGTGGAACTTTGTGTTCCGCACCATTGCTTAATCTTATTCATTTTATTTTGCTTTCTTTTGAGGTTAGTCTAATTCAATAGGTCAACACCTTCCCTGTGGGATCGACCTGGTCTTACCAGATATTACTTGCACGTCTACCTACACTTGGGTATTGCACAAGAGCGCACAGAAAAATTCTCGTGTCAAGTTTTTGGCGCCGTTGCCGGGGAAGGCGACGATTAATTCCTTAGATCACCTCGGTCTCTCTTCATCTCTTTCTATTTTTACTTTCTCTTCTTTTCAGTTCTTTTGGTAAGCACTCACCCTAGGGAATCTCCTAGTTCATGTCCAATAATTCTATTGAAGGAATTTTTGGAAATCCTTTCTACCGCTCTGACTCTGATAGTTCCATCAACCCGATAGCCACTCCAACTGCATCAATGGATGATCATCAGAGTGAAAATGGTGACAATGTTGTGGTACCAATTGATGAGGCACTCCGTCCTCTTTGCGATCTCATGCAACCAGAACATGCACCTACGCCCTCTTGCATTCAAATCCCACCGCATAATGGCGAATTTCAGTTTCGCAATGGGATGATTCAACTGCTTCCCACCTTTCATGGGATGGAAAGTGAGAAGGCGTATTTACATATCACTGACTTCGAGGATGTGTGCAAAACATTCTCGCAAAATTGTCCTAGGGAGGTGACGCATCTAATGCTATTCCCCTTCACTTTGAAAGATAAAGCAAAGGCGTGGCTCCACTCCCTAAAACCTAATTCAATTTTCACCTGGCATGCGATGAGCACTGCGTTTCTAAAGAAATTCTATCCTACTCGCATGACCACAGACCTTCAGCGTCAAATCAATTCCTATAAACAAAAGAGCAATGAAACCTTCACACAAGCGTGGGAGCGTTTCAAAGATTTGCTTCTCTCATTCCCACACCATGGGTTTGAGAAATGGCGAACTATCAGCTTCTTTTATCAAGGATTGAATGGTGAAACAAAGAAGTTGGTGGAAACGATGAGCTCTGGACCATTTCTGCGTAAAAACACCGAAGAGGCTGAAGCTCATTTCGAATGGTTAGCTGAATACGCTCATGAATGGTCAAATTCTGACAATGTCTCACGCTCACAGATATCCTGTGTAGAAGAGAAAAGCCTATACCAGCTAACCAGTGAAGATCACCTTATGACTAAGTATGCAGAGCTAGCAAAGAAGGTAGAAGAGTTAAGCATGAAAGGAGAGAGCTCTAGGCAAGTCTTGCCTGAGGAACCATGTGGCACATGCAACATGTTGGGACATACAACTCAATATTGTCCTAATGTGCCATATTTTCAAGAGCAAGCCCCTATAGAGATGAATGTCATGCAAGGTTTTTGAGGGGCGGGGAATTCCAACAATAACTTTCAAAGTAACAATAGATGGAATCACCCCGGTTTTGATTGGAGAAATAATGCTGGGGCCCAAAATCAATATCAACAGCAGCCCTACAACAAAAATCAATATCAAGGGCAAAACAATAGGCCGTCCCAGCAATACAATCAAAACAGAACCAATAATTTTAACCAAGCTCAACCCTCCAATGCACCACAGGCCAATACCTATGTGCCACCGCACAAGAAGGTACAAGAAGAAGAGCCACTTGCTAATGCCAATCTAACGCAGCAACTCATACAGATGATGAGTAGAATATCTGCCACGTTAGAGAGGATAGATGCACGGCAAGAGGGCTCAGGAGGAACATTCCCTGCCCAACCACTTCCAAATCCAAAGGGGCATAACAATGGTCCTAACAATCAAGAACATGCTAAAGCTGTGACTACATTGAGAAGTGGAAAAATCATAGAGAAAAGCATGCCTCTGTCCACTCCCGAAGTGTACAAAGAGGATGAAGTGGTGGATGAAGAAGTTGAGCTACCATCTACTCAAGAGGAGGAGCCGTCTACTAATAACGAGGCAATAAAGGTAAACATTGAAGCTCCTAGAGTAGAGGAAAAAGTTGAGCGAAGGCCTGGGAAGGAGTCTGTTAAGGAGGAACCACCAAAATGCCCCTTTCCTGCACCTTATCCTCAACGGTTGAAGAAACCCAAGAATGAGACGAAGAATCAGGAGTTTCTGGAATTGTTTAAGCAAGTTAAAATTAACCTTCCACTCCTAGATGCTATCAAGCAAGTGCCGGCCTATGCTAAGTATCTCAAAGATCTATGCACGGTCAAGAGGAGGCAAAGCGTGAAGAAACATGCGTATGTCGCTTGCCAAGCCAGTGCGATCATTCAAAATGAGTTGCCTCCAAAACTCAAAGATCCCGGTACACCTACTGTCTCATGCAGAATTGGGAATCAAAAGATAGATAACGCACTCCTCGATTTAGGAGCAAGCGTGAACCTGCTGCCATATTTAGTCTATAAACAGCTAGGGTTGGGTGAACTCAAACCCACTCGAGTCGCTTTGCAATTGGCAGACAGATCTGTGAAGTACCCTAGAGGGGTGTTGGAGGAAGTCCTTGTCCAAATAGACTCTTTTGTCTTTCCGGTTGATTTCGTGATATTGGACACAGAACCTGTGTCTAATCCTGGTGCACATATCCCGGTTATTTTTGGACGTCCATTCCTCAACACCATTGATGCCACAATCAAGATTAGAACTGGTATCATGACTATCGTATTCGGGAACATGACGTTGAATATCAAGATCTTTTCTAATCCCCGACCTGAAGAATACGATGATGAGGAAGAAATCCATTACATAGACACGGTCATTGAAGATGAAGTTGACTTGGTCGACTACAAAGATCCTTTGGAAGTTGTGATGACTCAATTTGGCGATATCTATCAGCCTGCAGAGTCCACCCCATTGGATGCTGACCTGAACCAGACGTGTCTTATGATGGATACGATAGAGGAGGATAGAGCCGATTGCATGTGGGTAATGCCATATGAACAACTGCCTCCTAAAACCAAGTTGGTAATGCCCTCTAGTTTCCAGTTTCCGGAGTTAGAATTGAAGGAGCTTCCCAAAGAGCTAAAATACGCGTTCCTAGGGACTGGAAAAACTTATCCTGTGATCATTTCATCTGCTTTAACTCATGAACAGGAAAGTAAGCTAGTGGAAATGCTTACCAAGCATAAGGATGCTATGGGATGGACAATTGCTGACCTCAAAGGCATAAGCCCATCCATATGCACGCATAAGATATATCTGGAGGAAGACGCTTAACCCTCAAGGCAAATGCAAAGGCGTCTGAATCCCAACATGCAAGAAGTAGTTAAAAAGGAAGTGCTTAAACTACTTGATGTTGGGATGATATATCCGATATCTGACAGTCCTTGGGTTAGTCCTACCCAAGTAGTTCCAAAGAAAGCAGGCATAACGGTCATCCCGAACAAAGATGGTGAATTAGTACCAACACGCGTCCCCACTGGATGGAGGATGTGTATTGACTACAGGAAGTTAAATACTGTGACCCGAAAGGACCATTTTCCTTTTCCATTCATGGATCAAATGCTAGAACGTGTGGCGGGTCACAAGTATTACTGCTTTTTGGATGGATATAGTGGATATAATCAAATTGAAATTGCTCCTGAAGATCAGGAGAAAACCACGTTCACTTGTCCATTTGGTACATTTGCCTACCGACGAATGCCGTTTGGCTTATGTAATGCACCGGCTACCTTTCAGCGGTGCATGCTAAGCATCTTTAGTGACATGGTCGAAAACATTCTTGAAGTCTTCATGGATGATTTTTCAGTGTTTGGCCATAGCTTCGAAGATTGCCTCAGCAATCTCGAGCAGGTTTTAATGAGGTGTGAGGACAAACACCTAGTTTTGAATTGGGAGTGTCGCGCCCGCGCTCTCGGCAGCGGCCAGGCCGTCGGTGTGTGGGCCCGGCTTCTTTTGAAAGTGGGTGAATTGCGACTTGATTTTTATTGGGAGTAATGAAAAGAGTATGGTAGGGCCAATTTGAAGTGTTCAGAGTCGCCACCTAACATTTTGGGTGTTAGGACCCCTGCAAAGACAATTAAAATAATTCATCTTTGACTTTTGAAAACAGTTTTGAGAAAAGTGGGCCCTTTAAAAGTGTGACTCTTGATAGCCATGCAAAAACCAGAGATCTTTAAATTATGGGTTCGGGGACTCGATTATGTCGAGGGAAGGTGTTAGGCACCCTCGAACATCCATGCAAAGCATGGTTGCCAATTCTAGTGATTTTCATGATAATGGGGCATAAATAAAAGAAATAATGTGCGAGAATGTACAAGTGTTGGAAAAAAATGTGGTTATGGCCGCACCCAAGTGAGGGGTTGCATACGTATCTCAAGTCGAGAATCAGGCCGTACGTAGTTCTGTGCTGTGTATGTGCGTGAGTGTTTTAGTCGATCTAGACCGTGAGTGTGTAAAATAGTATTTTGAGTAAAGTCGGTGTAGCTAGGAACTTTAACCTGTGCGGTGTAGTCCTAGACTTTAACCTTTGAGAAAGTAGTGAGTTGTGAGAAAGTGTTTTTGAGTAAAAATCAGGATAGATCGACCGTGCGACGAGTTTTTTTTGTATTTTTTGTTTTTATGATTTTTTGTCCTTTTGTTTTATGTGCCGGAAGTAAGGGTCGGTGCCCATTAAGAGTGTGAAGGCATACCTGTCTTACCTGTGCTGTTTGTAGATTCCAAGCAAAGTACCGGAAGTACGGGTCGGTGACCATGAAGTTTGAGAAATGTGTACCGAAAGTATGGGTCGGTGCCCAGTGAGTGAAAAAGCGTGCCGGAGTAGGGTCGGTGCCCAGTGAGTGAGAAAGTGTGCCAGAGTATGGGTCGGTGCCCAGTGAGTGAGGTGTGTGCCGGAAGTATGGGTCAGTGCCCAGTGAGTGAGGTGTATACCGGAAGTATGGGTCGGTGCCCAGTGAGTGAGGTGTATACCGGAAGTATGGGTCGGTGCCCAGTGAGTGAGATTTACCGGAATTATGGGTCGGTGCCCAGTGAGTGAGATTTACCGGAAGTATGGGTCGGTGCCCAGTGAGTGAGATTTACCGGAAGTATGGGTCGGTGCCCAGTGAGTGAGATTTACCGGAATTATGGGTCGGTGCCCATTAAGAGTGTGATTTACCGGAAGTATGGGTCGGTGCCCATGAAGTTTGAGAAATGTGTACCGAAAGTATGGGTCGGTGCCCAATGAGTGAAAAAGCGTGCCGGAGTAGGGTCGGTGCCCAATGAGTGAAAAAGTGTGCCAGAGTATGGGTCGGTGCCCAGTGAGTGAGGTGTGTGCCGGAAGTATGGGTCGGTGCCCAGCGAGTGAAAAGTGTACCGGAAGTATGGGTCGGTGCCCAATGAGTGAAAAAGCGTGCCGGAGTAGGGTCGGTGCCCAATGAGTGAAAAAATGTGCCGGAAGTATGGGTCGGTGCCCAATGAGTGAAAAAATGTGCCGGAAGTATGGGTCGGTGCCCAGTGAGTGAGAAATGTTACCGGAAGTATGGGTCGGTGCCCAGTGAGTGAGAATATGAATTAGAGTGATGTTACCTGTGAAGAAGGGGGCTATTGAAGCCCAATCGGTGATTGTTGAGAAAGAAAACCGAGAAACGTAGCAGAAATAGCCCAATAAGACCAAAGTCGTACTTCGACGCGAAATCGACTTGAATGGACGTCATAGTTGGATCCAGAAGGGCCGAAATAGTCAGAATAGTCATAAGGCGGGCCGGAAAGGGTCCGGGCTGAGTTGAGCGGGACCCGCGGGGGTTAGAACTGGCCGGAAGAGCCTGAAATGGACTTATAGAATGCCAAACAGCCCTTAAGATTTAGATTCAGCCAATTCTGAGGTAACCGGTGCGTCCGGAACGGCCAAATTAGCTAGGAACAAGTGTCCGTTCGTTGAAATCTGGACCCGGAATGGAAAAAATTGGGAAAAACCAAAAGTGGGCCCCCAAATGCCACGTCAGCATGCCACGTGTCAGTCAAAGACACGTGGCGCTCTATGATTGGTCGGTCAAAGTTGACTTGGCGCTGACTGGGTAGGCCATGGACACGTGGCTGCCTCTGACTGGTTGGCGTTGCTGATGTGGTAGTGACGTGGCAGACACGTGGAATTGACACGTGGCAGGGGATGCCACGTGGCAGGCTGTGGTTGGCCAATGAAGTCTGACGTGTCGCTGACGTGGCAGACACGGGGGGGGCAGTGCCACGTGGCAGGTGATGACACGTGTCAGACTGTGATTGGTTCATCAATGCTGACTTGGCGATGACCTGGCAGATGACGTGGCATGACATGTGGCATGTGATGCCACGTGTCGGTCTATGATTGGACCGACAGTGATGACGTGGCAGATGACGTGGCTTGCTGACTGGACAGATGACTCATCAGCCTTGCCACGTGGCGGCTTCTGATTTGTTGGTCAACTGCTGAGTCATCGATGACTCAGCGCTGACTGTGGCTGCGCGTGGGGAGGCGGAACGGCGTGCTGGTAGCGCGTGTAGCGCGTGCGGCGATTTACGGTGGTCGTTGGAGGTCGGGCCGCCGGGATCTGGATCGTCTGGTCTAGACGATGAGGATGGTGATGGTGTTTTCCGGCGTGTGTCGCTGGAACATCCGCCGGAACAGCTTCTTCTCTGCGGCGGCGCGTGGAGAGATTTGGGCGGCGCGTGATGTCTCTGTGGCGGTGTTTTGGTGATCGGACCACTACGGTTGGCTTCGTCTTGGCCTTGCGGACCCACTGGATGGGGAGGTGAGATGCAAAGAGTCCTGTAAGGGCCTGTTTGGCTATGTTTTCAGAAACTGCGCAGTGGCTAGGCCTTGTTTGGTTCAGACAGTTTTTCTTGGTCTTCTGGGTGTTTCTGGAGGCTGATTTTTTGAGGGGGACTGGGTAATGAGGTGTTGATGGTGGGTATTTGGTGGTGGAGACAGTGGTGGTGTGGTGGTAGTGATGTGGTTGTATTTTGTGGAGATGTTTGTTTGATCAAAACCAAACAGAGCTTTGGAGGAAGTCCGGCCAAACAGAGCCTTGGGAGAAGTCCGGCCAAACAGAGCCTTGGGAGCTGGGAGGAAGACGTTGTGCAGCTTCTCCCCCGCTCCCCACTTTTGTTTTTTTTTTTAAATTCAAATGAGGATGAAGAAATCGGTGGTTTTATAAACAAAACCTACATGGGCTCTGATCCCATGTAGGTGAGACACCGTTTGATCGGTGCAATCTTGATCTTGATCGCCCGATCGTCCGGGAACTTCGATTGTTATTTATTTTTGAACCGACCGTCCGATCTTTCTGATTCAAGAAGTTACGGACTCGTAATGTCGTCCTCTTTATATCCGTACGGTTGGATCAGAGATCTTGAGCCCGGATATTGACATGTATGTCATCGTCGATGTTGATCGAGCCGTAAAAACTTGAATCGAACACCGTTTCTTCTTCGATTGTCCGATTGGACTGATTCAAGTCACAGAATCTCTGTTTTTCTCTGTTTTTTTCAGTCAATCATGTCCAGTCGGACTTCTGGTGTCTCCGGATTGACGATCGTGTCCTTTTTTCTCGATTCCGGTGCGCCGAAGCTTCGATCGGAGACCGATTCTTCGTCGGTTATCGGAATTTGATGATTTGAAGTTCCGTGGCCCAGTGTTGATGCCTGTTGAGCTTTGATGTAATCGAGTTCAACTTTTGGTTGTCCCGGACTTGATTCCGGTCTTGAATTTGTATTGAACTTCGATTCTGACTGAAAACGTCACCGATTATCGTAATCGGATGATCCCGGACTCTGGAACTTTCGATTGACGAGCTTCCGTCTCCGTATTCGACTTTGATTTGGCCCATGGGGTCCCCATTTGGATTCTAGAGCTCTTTCTTTGATTTGCGTGCCTGGTGGGCCCGCTGCGACAGCTATATATTTTTTTTTTTTTTTTTTTTGGCAGGTCAAAATGGGGTGTCTACAGCTGCCCCTCTTTGTCATGTTTTGCGAAGCAAATCATGACAAAGAAGTAAGACGACCCATTTTGACCCTTTTCTTTTAAGTGATAAGAAAAAGTAAAAAGACGTGCCAAAGTAGGCAGGTGAGTATGCAGTGCCAATGTAGGCGAGTGAATGTGAATTGCCATCGTAGGCAAGTGAGTATGAATTGCCAATGTAGGCAAGTGGGGGTTGTGAATTGCCATCGTAGGCAAGTGAGTGTGAAGTGCCAATGTAGGCAAGTGAATGTGAAATGCCATCGTAGGCGAGTGAGTATGAGGTGCCAATGTAGGCAAGTGAATGTGAAATGCCATCGTAGGCAAGTGTGAGAGGTGCCAATGTAGGCAAGTGAATGTGAAATGCCATCGTAGGCAAGTGAGTATGAGGTGCCAATGTAGGCAAGTGAATGCGAAATGCCATCGTAGGCGAGTGAGTATGAGGTGCCAATGTAGGCAAGTGAATGTGAAATGCCATCATAGGCGAGTGAGTATGAGGTGCCAATGTAGGCAAGTGAATGTGAAATGTCATCGTAGGCAAGTGTGAGAGGTGTCAATGTAGGCAAGTGAATGCGAAATGCCATCGTAGGCGAGTGAGTATGAGGTGCCAATGTAGGCAAGTGAATGTGAAATGCCATCGTAGGCAAGTGTGAGAGGTGCCAATGTAGGCAAGTGAATGCGAGTACCACCAGAGTACGCAAATGGTTCCGCTGGGGATTGAGAGCATTAACAGAAAGGGTGAACGACTTTGTTGGGGATTCATGCGAGAATCGAGTAAAAGAGGGATGGTGTAGTCGAGAAGTGCATAACCGCGTAATCTCAAACTCTAACCGAAAATGTGGTAAAGTAAGGGTATGGTCGAGCTCTTAAAGCTGCCTACGTATCTCCTGCGAGGAGAATCAGACCGAGCGTAGTTCGTGCTGGGTAGCCGAGAGATGGTGATAGATGGTGTAGTCGAGAAGTGCGTAGTCGCGTAATCTCGAACTTTAACCGAGGATGTAAAAGTAACGGTATGGTCGAGCTCTTAGAGCTGCCTACGTATCTCCCGTCGGGAGAATCAGACCGTGCGTAGTTCATTCTACGATAAAATAAGAGTGATGAAAAGTGAGAGACGAGAGTCGCCAGCAGAGTCGCCAGCTGTCGCGCCCGCGCTCTCGGCAGCGGCCAGGCCGTCGGTGTGTGGGCCCGGCTTCTTTTGAAAGTGGGTGAATTGCGACTTGATTTTTATTGGGAGTAATGAAAAGAGTATGGTAGGGCCAATTTGAAGTGTTCAGAGTCGCCACCTAACATTTTGGGTGTTAGGACCCCTGCAAAGACAATTAAAATAATTCATCTTTGACTTTTGAAAACAGTTTTGAGAAAAGTGGGCCCTTTAAAAGTGTGACTCTTGATAGCCATGCAAAAACCAGAGATCTTTAAATTATGGGTTCGGGGACTCGATTATGTCGAGGGAAGGTGTTAGGCACCCTCGAACATCCATGCAAAGCATGGTTGCCAATTCTAGTGATTTTCATGATAATGGGGCATAAATAAAAGAAATAATGTGCGAGAATGTACAAGTGTTGGAAAAAAATGTGGTTATGGCCGCACCCAAGTGAGGGGTTGCATACGTATCTCAAGTCGAGAATCAGGCCGTACGTAGTTCTGTGCTGTGTATGTGCGTGAGTGTTTTAGTCGATCTAGACCGTGAGTGTGTAAAATAGTATTTTGAGTAAAGTCGGTGTAGCTAGGAACTTTAACCTGTGCGGTGTAGTCCTAGACTTTAACCTTTGAGAAAGTAGTGAGTTGTGAGAAAGTGTTTTTGAGTAAAAATCGGGATAGATCGACCGTGCGACGAGTTTTTTTTGTATTTTTTGTTTTTATGATTTTTTGTCCTTTTATTTTATGTGCCGGAAGTAAGGGTCGGTGCCCATTAAGAGTGTGAAGGCATACCTGTCTTACCTGTGCTGTTTGTAGATTCCAAGCAAAGTACCGGAAGTACGGGTCGGTGACCATGAAGTTTGAGAAATGTGTACCGAAAGTATGGGTCGGTGCCCAGTGAGTGAAAAAGCGTGCCGGAGTAGGGTCGGTGCCCAGTGAGTGAGAAAGTGTGCCAGAGTATGGGTCGGTGCCCAGTGAGTGAGGTGTGTGCCGGAAGTATGGGTCAGTGCCCAGTGAGTGAGGTGTATACCGGAAGTATGGGTCGGTGCCCAGTGAGTGAGGTGTATACCGGAAGTATGGGTCGGTGCCCAGTGAGTGAGATTTACCGGAATTATGGGTCGGTGCCCAGTGAGTGAGATTTACCGGAAGTATGGGTCGGTGCCCAGTGAGTGAGATTTACCGGAAGTATGGGTCGGTGCCCAGTGAGTGAGATTTACCGGAATTATGGGTCGGTGCCCATTAAGAGTGTGATTTACCGGAAGTATGGGTCGGTGCCCATGAAGTTTGAGAAATGTGTACCGAAAGTATGGGTCGGTGCCCAATGAGTGAAAAAGCGTGCCGGAGTAGGGTCGGTGCCCAATGAGTGAAAAAGTGTGCCAGAGTATGGGTCGGTGCCCAGTGAGTGAGGTGTGTGCCGGAAGTATGGGTCGGTGCCCAGCGAGTGAAAAGTGTACCGGAAGTATGGGTCGGTGCCCAATGAGTGAAAAAGCGTGCCGGAGTAGGGTTGGTGCCCAATGAGTGAAAAAATGTGCCGGAAGTATGGGTCGGTGCCCAATGAGTGAAAAAATGTGCCGGAAGTATGGGTCGGTGCCCAGTGAGTGAGAAATATTACCGGAAGTATGGGTCGGTGCCCAGTGAGTGAGAATATGAATTAGAGTGATGTTACCTGTGAAGAAGGGGGCTATTGAAGCCCAATCGGTGATTGTTGAGAAAGAAAACCGAGAAACGTAGCAGAAATAGCCCAATAAGACCAAAGTCGTACTTCGACGCGAAATCGACTTGAATGGACGTCATAGTTGGATCCAGAAGGGCCGAAATAGTCAGAATAGTCATAAGGCGGGCCGGAAAGGGTCCGGGCTGAGTTGAGCGGGACCCGCGGGGGTTAGAACTGGCCGGAAGAGCCTGAAATGGACTTATAGAATGCCAAACAGCCCTTAAGATTTAGATTCAGCCAATTCTGAGGTAACCGGTGCGTCCGGAACGGCCAAATTAGCTAGGAACAAGTGTCCGTTCGTTGAAATCTGGACCCGGAATGGAAAAAATTGGGAAAAACCAAAAGTGGGCCCCCAAATGCCACGTCAGCATGCCACGTGTCAGTCAAAGACACGTGGCGCTCTATGATTGGTCGGTCAAAGTTGACTTGGCGCTGACTGGGTAGGCCATGGACACGTGGCTGCCTCTGACTGGTTGGCGTTGCTGATGTGGCAGTGACGTGGCAGACACGTGGAATTGACACGTGGCAGGGGATGCCATGTGGCAGGCTGTGGTTGGCCAATGAAGTCTGACGTGTCGCTGACGTGGCAGACACGGGGGGGGCAGTGCCACGTGGCAGGTGATGACACGTGTCAGACTGTGATTGGTTCATCAATGCTGACTTGGCGATGACCTGGCAGATGACGTGGCATGACATGTGGCATGTGATGCCACGTGTCGGTCTATGATTGGACCGACAGTGATGACGTGGCAGATGACGTGGCTTGCTGACTGGACAGATGACTCATCAGCCTTGCCACGTGGCGGCTTCTGATTTGTTGGTCAACTGCTGAGTCATCGATGACTCAGCGCTGACTGTGGCTGCGCGTGGGGAGGCGGAACGGCGTGCTGGTAGCGCGTGTAGCGCGTGCGGCGATTTACGGTGGTCGTTGGAGGTCGGGCCGCCGGGATCTGGATCGTCTGGTCTAGACGATGAGGATGGTGATGGTGGTTTCCGGCGTGTGTCGCTGGAACATCCGCCGGAACAGCTTCTTCTCTGCGGCGGCGCGTGGAGAGATTTGGGCGGCGCGTGATGTCTCTGTGGCGGTGTTTTGGTGATCGGACCACTGCGGTTGGCTTCGTCTTGGCCTTGCGGACCCACTGGATGGGGAGGTGAGATGCAAAGAGTCCTGTAAGGGCCTGTTTGGCTATGTTTTCAGAAACTGCGCAGTGGCTAGGCCTTGTTTGGTTCAGACAGTTTTTCTTGGTCTTCTGGGTGTTTCTGGAGGCTGATTTTTTGAGGGGGACTGGGTAATGAGGTGTTGATGGTGGGTATTTGGTGGTGGAGACAGTGGTGGTGTGGTGGTAGTGATGTGGTTGTATTTTGTGGAGATGTTTGTTTGATCAAAACCAAACAGAGCTTTGGAGGAAGTCCGGCCAAACAGAGCCTTGGGAGAAGTCCGGCCAAACAGAGCCTTGGGAGCTGGGAGGAAGACGTTGTGCAGCTTCTCCCCCGCTCCCCTCTTTTGTTTTTTTTTTGAAATTCAAATGAGGATGAAGAAATCGGTGGTTTTATAAACAAAACCTACATGGGCTCTGATCCCATGTAGGTGAGACACCGTTTGATCGGTGCAATCTTGATCTTGATCGCCCGATCGTCCGGGAACTTCGATTGTTATTTATTTTTGAACCGACCGTCCGATCTTTCTGATTCAAGAAGTTACGGACTCGTAATGTCGTCCTCTTTATATCCGTACGGTTGGATCAGAGATCTTGAGCCCGGATATTGACATGTATGTCATCGTCGATGTTGATCGAGCCGTAAAAACTTGAATCGAACACCGTTTCTTCTCCGATTGTCCGATTGGACTGATTCAAGTCACAGAATCTCTGTTTTTCTCTGTTTTTTTCAGTCAATCATGTCCAGTCGGACTTCTGGTGTCTCCGGATTGACGATCGTGTCCTTTTTTCTCGATTCCGGTGCGCCGAAGCTTCGATCGGAGACCGATTCTTCGTCGGTTATCGGAATTTGATGATTTGAAGTTCCGTGGCCCAGTGTTGATGCCTGTTGAGCTTTGATGTAATCGAGTTCAACTTTTGGTTGTCCCGGACTTGATTCCGGTCTTGAATTTGTATTGAACTTCGATTCTGACTGAAAACGTCACCGATTATCGTAATCGGATGATCCCGGACTCTGGAACTTTCGATTGACGAGCTTCCGTCTCCGTATTCGACTTTGATTTGGCCCATGGGGTCCCCATTTGGATTCTAGAGCTCTTTCTTTGATTTGCGTGCCTGGTGGGCCCGCTGCGACAGCTATATATTTTTTTTTTTTTTTTTTTTGGCAGGTCAAAATGGGGTGTCTACAGCTGCCCCTCTTTGTCATGTTTTGCGAAGCAAATCATGACAAAGAAGTAAGACGACCCATTTTGACCCTTTTCTTTTAAGTGATAAGAAAAAGTAAAAAGACGTGCCAAAGTAGGCAGGTGAGTATGCAGTGCCAATGTAGGCGAGTGAATGTGAATTGCCATCGTAGGCAAGTGAGTATGAATTGCCAATGTAGGCAAGTGGGGGTTGTGAATTGCCATCGTAGGCAAGTGAGTGTGAAGTGCCAATGTAGGCAAGTGAATGTGAAATGCCATCGTAGGCGAGTGAGTATGAGGTGCCAATGTAGGCAAGTGAATGTGAAATGCCATCGTAGGCAAGTGTGAGAGGTGCCAATGTAGGCAAGTGAATGTGAAATGCCATCGTAGGCAAGTGAGTATGAGGTGCCAATGTAGGCAAGTGAATGCGAAATGCCATCGTAGGCGAGTGAGTATGAGGTGCCAATGTAGGCAAGTGAATGTGAAATGCCATCATAGGCGAGTGAGTATGAGGTGCCAATGTAGACAAGTGAATGTGAAATGTCATCGTAGGCAAGTGTGAGAGGTGTCAATGTAGGCAAGTGAATGCGAAATGCCATCGTAGGCGAGTGAGTATGAGGTGCCAATGTAGGCAAGTGAATGTGAAATGCCATCGTAGGCAAGTGTGAGAGGTGCCAATGTAGGCAAGTGAATGCGAGTACCACCAGAGTACGCAAATGGTTCCGCTGGGGATTGAGAGCATTAACAGAAAGGGTGAACGACTTTGTTGGGGATTCATGCGAGAATCGAGTAAAAGAGGGATGGTGTAGTCGAGAAGTGCATAACCGCGTAATCTCAAACTCTAACCGAAAATGTGGTAAAGTAAGGGTATGGTCGAGCTCTTAAAGCTGCCTACGTATCTCCTGCGAGGAGAATCAGACCGAGCGTAGTTCGTGCTGGGTAGCCGAGAGATGGTGATAGATGGTGTAGTCGAGAAGTGCGTAGTCGCGTAATCTCGAACTTTAACCGAGGATGTAAAAGTAACGGTATGGTCGAGCTCTTAGAGCTGCCTACGTATCTCCCGTCGGGAGAATCAGACCGTGCGTAGTTCATTCTACGATAAAATAAGAGTGATGAAAAGTGTGAGACGAGAGTCGCCAGCAGAGTCGCCAGCTGTCGCGCCCGCGCTCTCGGCAGCGGCCAGGCCGTCGGTGTGTGGGCCCGGCTTCTTTTGAAAGTGGGTGAATTGCGACTTGATTTTTATTGGGAGTAATGAAAAGAGTATGGTAGGGCCAATTTGAAGTGTTCAGAGTCGCCACCTAACATTTTGGGTGTTAGGACCCCTGCAAAGACAATTAAAATAATTCATCTTTGACTTTTGAAAACAGTTTTGAGAAAAGTGGGCCCTTTAAAAGTGTGACTCTTGATAGCCATGCAAAAACCAGAGATCTTTAAATTATGGGTTCGGGGACTCGATTATGTCGAGGGAAGGTGTTAGGCACCCTCGAACATCCATGCAAAGCATGGTTGCCAATTCTAGTGATTTTCATGATAATGGGGCATAAATAAAAGAAATAATGTGCGAGAATGTACAAGTGTTGGAAAAAAATGTGGTTATGGCCGCACCCAAGTGAGGGGTTGCATACGTATCTCAAGTCGAGAATCAGGCCGTACGTAGTTCTGTGCTGTGTATGTGCGTGAGTGTTTTAGTCGATCTAGACCGTGAGTGTGTAAAATAGTATTTTGAGTAAAGTCGGTGTAGCTAGGAACTTTAACCTGTGCGGTGTAGTCCTAGACTTTAACCTTTGAGAAAGTAGTGAGTTGTGAGAAAGTGTTTTTGAGTAAAAATCAGGATAGATCGACCGTGCGACGAGTTTTTTTTGTATTTTTTGTTTTTATGATTTTTTGTCCTTTTGTTTTATGTGCCGGAAGTAAGGGTCGGTGCCCATTAAGAGTGTGAAGGCATACCTGTCTTACCTGTGCTGTTTGTAGATTCCAAGCAAAGTACCGGAAGTACGGGTCGGTGACCATGAAGTTTGAGAAATGTGTACCGAAAGTATGGGTCGGTGCCCAGTGAGTGAAAAAGCGTGCCGGAGTAGGGTCGGTGCCCAGTGAGTGAGAAAGTGTGCCAGAGTATGGGTCGGTGCCCAGTGAGTGAGGTGTGTGCCGGAAGTATGGGTCAGTGCCCAGTGAGTGAGGTGTATACCGGAAGTATGGGTCGGTGCCCAGTGAGTGAGGTGTATACCGGAAGTATGGGTCGGTGCCCAGTGAGTGAGATTTACCGGAATTATGGGTCGGTGCCCAGTGAGTGAGATTTACCGGAAGTATGGGTCGGTGCCCAGTGAGTGAGATTTACCGGAAGTATGGGTCGGTGCCCAGTGAGTGAGATTTACCGGAATTATGGGTCGGTGCCCATTAAGAGTGTGATTTACCGGAAGTATGGGTCGGTGCCCATGAAGTTTGAGAAATGTGTACCGAAAGTATGGGTCGGTGCCCAATGAGTGAAAAAGCGTGCCGGAGTAGGGTCGGTGCCCAATGAGTGAAAAAGTGTGCCAGAGTATGGGTCGGTGCCCAGTGAGTGAGGTGTGTGCCGGAAGTATGGGTCGGTGCCCAGCGAGTGAAAAGTGTACCGGAAGTATGGGTCGGTGCCCAATAAGTGAAAAAGCGTGCCGGAGTAGGGTCGGTGCCCAATGAGTGAAAAAATGTGCCGGAAGTATGGGTCGGTGCCCAATGAGTGAAAAAATGTGCCGGAAGTATGGGTCGGTGCCCAGTGAGTGAGAAATGTTACCGGAAGTATGGGTCGGTGCCCAGTGAGTGAGAATATGAATTAGAGTGATGTTACCTGTGAAGAAGGGGGCTATTGAAGCCCAATCGGTGATTGTTGAGAAAGAAAACCGAGAAACGTAGCAGAAATAGCCCAATAAGACCAAAGTCGTACTTCGACGCGAAATCGACTTGAATGGACGTCATAGTTGGATCCAGAAGGGCCGAAATAGTCAGAATAGTCATAAGGCGGGCCGGAAAGGGTCCGGGCTGAGTTGAGCGGGACCCGCGGGGGTTAGAACTGGCCGGAAGAGCCTGAAATGGACTTATAGAATTCCAAACAGCCCTTAAGATTTAGATTCAGCCAATTCTGAGGTAACCGGTGCGTCCGGAACGGCCAAATTAGCTAGGAACAAGTGTCCGTTCGTTGAAATCTGGACCCGGAATGGAAAAAATTGGGAAAAACCAAAAGTGGGCCCCCAAATGCCACGTCAGCATGCCACGTGTCAGTCAAAGACACGTGGCGCTCTATGATTGGTCGGTCAAAGTTGACTTGGCGCTGACTGGGTAGGCCATGGACACGTGGCTGCCTCTGACTGGTTGGCGTTGCTGATGTGGCAGTGACGTGGCAGACACGTGGAATTGACACGTGGCAGGGGATGCCACGTGGCAGGCTGTGGTTGGCCAATGAAGTCTGACGTGTCGCTGACGTGGCAGACACGGGGGGGGGGCAGTGCCACGTGGCAGGTGATGACACGTGTCAGACTGTGATTGGTTCATCAATGCTGACTTGGCGATGACCTGGCAGATGACGTGGCATGACATGTGGCATGTGATGCCACGTGTCGGTCTATGATTGGACCGACAGTGATGACGTGGCAGATGACGTGGCTTGCTGACTGGACAGATGACTCATCAGCCTTGCCACGTGGCGGCTTCTGATTTGTTGGTCAACTGCTGAGTCATCGATGACTCAGCGCTGACTGTGGCTGCGCGTGGGGAGGCGGAACGGCGTGCTGGTAGCGCGTGTAGCGCGTGCGGCGATTTACGGTGGTCGTTGGAGGTCGGGCCGCCGGGATCTGGATCGTCTGGTCTAGACGATGAGGATGGTGATGGTGGTTTCCGGCGTGTGTCGCTGGAACATCCGCCGGAACAGCTTCTTCTCTGCGGCGGCGCGTGGAGAGATTTGGGCGGCGCGTGATGTCTCTGTGGCGGTGTTTTGGTGATCGGACCACTGCGGTTGGCTTCGTCTTGGCCTTGCGGACCCACTGGATGGGGAGGTGAGATGCAAAGAGTCCTGTAAGGGCCTGTTTGGCTATGTTTTCAGAAACTGCGCAGTGGCTAGGCCTTGTTTGGTTCAGACAGTTTTTCTTGGTCTTCTGGGTGTTTCTGGAGGCTGATTTTTTGAGGGGGACTGGGTAATGAGGTGTTGATGGTGGGTATTTGGTGGTGGAGACAGTGGTGGTGTGGTGGTAGTGATGTGGTTGTATTTTGTGGAGATGTTTGTTTGATCAAAACCAAACAGAGCTTTGGAGGAAGTCCGGCCAAACAGAGCCTTGGGAGAAGTCCGGCCAAACAGAGCCTTGGGAGCTGGGAGGAAGACGTTGTGCAGCTTCTCCCCCGCTCCCCTCTTTTGTTTTTTTTTTGAAATTCAAATGAGAATGAAGAAATCGGTGGTTTTATAAACAAAACCTACATGGGCTCTGATCCCATGTAGGTGAGACACCGTTTGATCGGTGCAATCTTGATCTTGATCGCCCGATCGTCCGGGAACTTCGATTGTTATTTATTTTTGAACCGACCGTCCGATCTTTCTGATTCAAGAAGTTACGGACTCGTAATGTCGTCCTCTTTATATCCGTACGGTTGGATCAGAGATCTTGAGCCCGGATATTGACATGTATGTCATCGTCGATGTTGATCGAGCCGTAAAAACTTGAATCGAACACCGTTTCTTCTCCGATTGTCCGATTGGACTGATTCAAGTCACAGAATCTCTGTTTTTCTCTGTTTTTTTCAGTCAATCATGTCCAGTCGGACTTCTGGTGTCTCCGGATTGACGATCGTGTCCTTTTTTCTCGATTCCGGTGCGCCGAAGCTTCGATCGGAGACCGATTCTTCGTCGGTTATCGGAATTTGATGATTTGAAGTTCCGTGGCCCAGTGTTGATGCCTGTTGAGCTTTGATGTAATCGAGTTCAACTTTTGGTTGTCCCGGACTTGATTCCGGTCTTGAATTTGTATTGAACTTCGATTCTGACTGAAAACGTCACCGATTATCGTAATCGGATGATCCCGGACTCTGGAACTTTCGATTGACGAGCTTCCGTCTCCGTATTCGACTTTGATTTGGCCCATGGGGTCCCCATTTGGATTCTAGAGCTCTTTCTTTGATTTGCGTGCCTGGTGGGCCCGCTGCGACAGCTATATATATATATTTTTTTTTTTTTGGCAGGTCAAAATGGGGTGTCTACAGGGAGAAGTGTCACTTTATGGTGACCAAGGGAATAGTCCTCGGCCACATAATATCCGATGAAGGCATCCAAGTGGATAAGGCTAAAATCGACATAATCTCAAATCTACCTGTCCCCCGTACAGTGAAAGACATCCGTTCATTCTTGGGGCATGCAGGTTTTTATCGTCGATTTATGCAGAATTTCAGTGCAATCTCTCGACCCCTTTGTCAACTTTTTGTTAAGGACGCACCATTCGAGTGGTCAGAGAGTTGCCAAAAGTCCTTTGAGGATCAAAAAGAGCTCCTCACCTCCGCACCTATAATACAGGCACCCGACTGGAGTTTGCCTTTTGAATTAATGTGCGATGCTAGTGATTACGCCATTGGCGCAGTCCTAGGCCAGAGAAAGGACAATAAGCCATATGTGATATACTACGCCAGCCGAACTTTGAATGACGCTCAAATGAATTACACTACCACTGAGAAGGAGCTGCTGGCTGTAGTATTCGCCCTGGACAAGTTTAGGTCTTACCTGATAGGGTCACCAATCGTCTATTTTACAGATCATTCGGCCCTCAAGTTTCTTTTATCAAAGAAAGACGCTAAACAACGGCTTATTCGCTGGATACTCTTACTCCAAGAGTTTGATTTAACAATCAAAGATAAGAAAGGAGTAGAGAATGTGGTTGCGGATCATTTGTCCCGGTTGACTTTTGTCGACAACACTGAATCCCAAACCATTAAGGACGAGTTCCCAGACGAACAGCTACTGGCAGTAAGTAGTCTGCCTTGGTATGCTGATATTGTAAACTACCTCGTCACGGGTGAAACACCAACTCATTGGTCGAACCAAGATAGGAAACGGTTCCTCTCCTTCGCGCGCCATTTCTTCTTTGATGACCCATACCTTTTCAAGTACTGTGCTGATCAGGTCATCAGGCGCTGCGTCCCCAATGAGGATATAACCGTAATATTAGCATCATGCCATTCTGAGGCATGCGGTGGCCACTTTGCGTCACAGAAGACCGCACAAAAAGTCCTACAAAGCGGGTTTTACTGGCCCACAGTCTTCAAAGATGCTTATTCCTTTTGCAAGACATGCCAACGCTGTTAAAAGCTTGGAACGATTTCTAAAAGGAATTCTATGCCTTTAACCCCTATCATCACAATTGAGATATTTGATTGTTGGGGCATAGATTTTATGGGCCCATTTCCCAAGTCTAACAACTGTGAATACATACTCCTTGCTATGGAGTATGTATCGAAATGGGTAGAAGCAATACCAACGAGACGAAATGACCACAGAACGGTCATGTCATTTCTGAGAGAGCATATTTTGTCTCGTTTTGGTACTCCGAAAGCTTTACTAAGTGACCAAGGCAAGCATTTCTGCAATAGGCCCTTGGAGTCACTTCTCAAGAAATACGGAGTCCATCATAAAATCGCTCTTGCCTATCATCCACAGTCTAATGGGCAAGCAGAATTGGCTAACCGAGAAATCAAGCATATTCTCGAAAAGACGGTTAGTTCCAATCGAAAAGACTGGGCATACAAATTGACTGACGCATTATGGGCATACCGTACTGCTTATAAGACGAATCTTGGTATGTCCCCGTATAGACTGGTTTACGGGAAAGCTTGCCACCTCCCCGTTGAAATTGAACATAAAGCTTACTGGGCAACGCGCTCATTGAACTTTGATATTCAAGAGGGAGGTCAGCTACGCAAGCTCCAACTTGCAGAGCTAGAGGAAATACGACGAGATGCATATGACTCTGCAAAGTTGCATAAGGAAAAGTTGAAGGCTCGCCATGATCGTACGATTTGTCATAAATCATTTGAGCCGGGGCAGAAAGTTTTGCTGTATGACTCTCGCCTCCACCTTTTCCCAGGAAAACTCCGTTCCCGTTGGACAGGCCCGTTCATCGTAAAAACTGTTTTTCCACATGGGGCGGTTGAAATCGTCAATCCAAAGAACGATGATTGTTTCAAGGTCAATGGCCAAAGATTGAAACCGTTCTTGGAGAACTTCCACACTGAAGTTGAGCACATCCAGCTGGATGAGCCCAGCTATTCTCATACTTAAAAATCCAAAGTGAAGTTCCAAATTGTTGTTGTAATTCTTTTCTTTCCTTGCATTTTAGTTTCTCTCTCTTTTGTTTCTTTTTGGTTTTCGTTCTTTATTTCGTGTTTGTGATCTAGTTCTAATCCATTATACCTTAAACCACTCTGTTGCAGGTGCATAGATGCGAGGTGATGATGTTCATTCTGTCGGTTCTTGGGCTGATTCAGAATGTCGTTGTAGTACCTGGACTGAGGGTGAACTCACACACTGCCCCTTGCTTCATCAAGATCCTGAAGCTCATTCTCTTATTGATGCTGCTCAAGGGTACATTCCATATCCACCAGCCCTCCTGGACATCAATCCATACAAAAATATGGGATTTCAGGATGACGATGATGTGGAGGAGGATGAAGACCTGTACATGGGACGTATGGTGGATGATGCACTCATGGCCCAATGGGAAAATGATGATATGTGGGAGCCATGGGAAGATCATGACCTCCAGGATGTCGTCCCAGACCGCCATAATGCCATCTTTGTGTTCGTGGATGATTTTCTTGTTCCTGAGTTGGTCCCATACCACTATGTGCACCTGAGCTTCCTGCTATTCAGGCTCCAATGCCCATTACCAGCCAGTGCATTTTGGGAACCTATGCCAATAGTGAGGTTGGAACTTGTCACATTTCTTTGTATTTTTTGTTTCTATTCATTGTTTTTCTTTTCGTGTTAATCCGTGTTTCTTGTGTTCTGTTATTTTAATTTCGGTTTGTTGTCTTTTGTCCAGGATTGTCACTATGTTCCTAAATGGTATTCCAGTATTCCTCCCACATCAACTGATTCATGGTCTTGGGCCCTACATAAGGCCCCCACACACTCCGCCGCGAGAGGACAGTCCGTTGCGCAATTATACCCCTTTATCCATGTCTCCAGCCGGATCACCTCTTGCATGGGCTTTCAATTCTTTGGAGACGCCAGACTTGTTTGATGATGTCCTTGCTGCTTTTCGGTTGTTCTGGGAAAGGGAATCATCGAGTTTGGACTTCACTTCTGCAGATTCGGCGAGTTATGAAGAGATTGTGGAAGAGGAAATCTTTATACTCGAAGATTAGTGCTGCATTTCAGTTGTTTTTGTTCATTTCATCTTTTCGTTTATCAACTGGAGTGTAATCCTTGACAAAATGTTATTGGTTTTAGTTTTATTTTTAGTTTTCTTTAGTTAAATAAGGTCTTAAACACAGTTGGGGGTAATAATGTTGCAATTTGGGTGCAGTTATAAAGTTTTATTTCTATATAAATTGCAATTTTCTATTCTGAGGATGAATTTCTGTCCTACATGCCTGTACTTAAACTGCTTTTTAGTCTCTCTGCATGTCCAGAATTGTTTCTGATAGTTGGGTGTGATATGGTTCATGTTCCCCATTAGATTCTGAAATTTTTGTGTTCGATCGATCGAACTCATTTCGATCGATCGAAACCTGGTTGTTCGAGCGCTTGTATTTTATGTTCAATCGATTGAGGGATTTGTTTTCGATCGATCGACCATAGTTCGATCGATCGAACGAAGCTTTTAAACGAAGCGTCTTCAGAACACTTCTTCAGTTCCCTCACTTTCACTCTCGAGCGCTCGAGCACAGAGGAGGGGGCGACTCGGAAATTTTCGATTCCTTGCACTCAATAAGACGCCCAGATCATCCCTCTATTCATCCTCATCGTCATCTCAACATCCCTTCCACCTTCACTGTGTACTTCCACACCGAGGTAGGCCCACGATTGTTTTTACTTGTGTTTTCTCTCTCTTTTCGTTAGAAATCCCAAGGGGGTGTCCCCTTGGTCTTAGTTTTCACTTCTATATCCTTGTTCTCTTCTTTTCGTTGTTTCCTTTTTGATTCTGCGATCGCTGCACACCGCTGTGCTCGATCGCTTGAACTGGTTTCGAGCGATCAAACGGGAGCTGTTCGAGCGATCGAACAATGTTCAAGCGATCGAAGCCTACTCCAGTCCAATCGATCGAACCCAGTTCAATCGATCAAACCCAAGCAGTGGTAGTTTTGTTTCTTTTTCTCCCTGTTCTTATCTGTATCATGTTGTGTCTTATTTTCAGGGCTGCCGTGATGAATCCAGTGACGGGCTACCATAAGTCCAAGCCCCTCAGCCTTATTATACCAGATCCGGTGCCCGCACATGGGTTCCGGAATGACGAGGACAGGCTATGGTATGAGCGGCACTTTCAGACGAGGATGGTGATGGTCGAGCGCCCTATTGAGTACGTCTGGACAGAGAGTCCATGGTTCCTGACACGGATCCGTTATATGCCTCACTGGTTCCATCTCCTTTCTTTGGCTAAGAGTGTCAATCTTTCCTGGATTCGAGGTGCTTGTGCGACTATGATCCGCGACCCGGTTGCACCAATCACCTACCATGCCTTCTTCCGGAGTCGCCAATTCATTATCAGTCCAGCTATAGTTTCAGCCGCGTTGGGGGTACCAGAGGTACCTGATTATGTTTGCCCCCACCGGCCTGATGCACCAGTGACCCCACCATCCACTATTATCCGTGAGCTCACTGGAGGCGCTGTTCCGTCTTGGGATGGCGATGCTTTGATTGAGGACCACTTTCTCACTGATGGCTACCACATGATCCACTTGGTCCTCAGCAACTGCCTCCTAGTGACTTCCTATCGAGAGAAGATCGCGGCTTGGTATGCGCGAGTCTTATATGCAGTGGGGACGGGACAGCCAGTTTGCATACCACGCCTCTATATTGACTTTATGGTCCACCCCACCCGTTTTATCTCGTCTAAGAAGCACCTGAAGGGTGCTTGGGCTATTCAGAGGGTGATGGCTGAGGCCGGTTTCCCCGTGCTTGCTGGCGATGATGTTCGCCCTTCTCCCCGCAGATTTAGCGAGGCGGATGCTCGTCGCTCCGACGCTCAGAAGAGGAAGCGAAAGGGAAAAGGGAAATCGCGGGTGAGGGGGACGAAGATGAGGCGTGGTGGGACGGACACGGAGGCGGGAGCTTCAGGGACACCCACCGAGGTGGAGGAGCTTGATTCCGATGATGATGAGGATGATCCGATTGCTGCAGTTCGGCAGTTTGAGCTGCGACAGCGATCGCAGACTCAGGCCCAGGGAGAGTCTTCTTCCTCTGTGCCTCTCCCGACAGTTCACGAGCTACTATTGGAGGAGAGAGAGGCCAGGATTAGACTCGAGGGCCGGATAGACCATCTCCAGACTTTGTTGGAGTCCATATTGATTCAGATTGGGGTCGATTCAGCTGTTCACTCTACTCCGCATCCATCGATGGCCCCGTCTGCACCACCTACTACTGATCCATCATCTGCTGCTGCCCCGGTTTCCGCTACTACAGGTCCATCCACTTCTTCTGTTGCAGCCGATCCACCACTTGCCGATCCATCTACTGCAGCCCCTGCTACTACCTCGTTGCCGCCTGCTCCTATCGATATCCCTTCTGATGTAGCTGATGATGCACCGTCCGGGGTCGATTAGTTTTAGTTGGGGAGGTGGTGTTTTTGTTTTTTTTTGGTTAGTTGTTGTACTATTTTTGGGTATGGTTTTGGTTGGATGGACTGGTTGGTTGTTTTGGTTGGACTATTTGGTTGGTTGATTCTATATGGACAGTATTTATCCCTGCTTTTATTTTATTTTATTCTGTTCATATTACAGTGGTTTAGATTGCTTGGATCATGGTTTTTAGCGTGTTACTCTTATCTATTGATCCTGTTTGTTTTGGAGATTGTGTTCTGTTTTTCTATGCTAGGTTGCGTTGCTTGTGATCATCAATTTGCTCCATACAGGTGATACCCATCTATTTTATTTATTGAAAATCAACTTCTGGGGACTTTGTTGTTTTCAGTTGGGGGTAGGAGATAATAGATAGGTATACACCCGACACCCGTAATGATCAGGTTTTGCACTTGGATATGTTTCAAATTTAATGAGAACACAGTCTGTTAAAATTTTGAAAATTTTTAATCATATTGTTAGAATAACTCTGAATAATCTCTCCTGCTTGTTGATTAGACAATGACACATTTGTAGTATTCTCATCTTTTTATGGATTAAATCCACGCGTTTTCCGTATCACTGAAATGAATTGCATTTGTAAAGCTATTTATGTACCCAATACTTTTGCGCACTAATTGGCAGCTATGTAGAAAACCTGAAAATTGAGTTAATATGAATATTGTGCAAAAAGAACAAGTAGTGGAGGCTAATAACCCTTTGTGAGCTATTGAGCCAATCGTCATTTCTGAGGGGATTCTCATATATTGTCGAATGGTCTTTCTTGCATATACTTGGTGAATTCGTTGTTAAGTCTCAGTTTTCTTTAAAAGTTTTGACTGTTTGTTAGAGGAGAACGTTCAGGATTTACCAATTACACTCAATGAACACTTAAGTGCTAAAAATTGAAAGTTGAGAAAATGATTCAAGCCATCGTTTACCCATTCTTTTACCTGATATAACTTTCACCTACATTCATTGAATTGTTTCATCCCTGATCCCACACCAATTAAATATTTCTAATGTAATCACAAGAATCCATACCCTTGATCTATACCTTGACCTCATTGAGCCGTTTGATATATTTGTTGAGAATGAGTCATCAAAGTATGTGAAATGGAAGAAAGTAGTTGTGGGATATTAAAAAAAAAAAAAAAAAAAAAAATATGAAAAAAGGATGAATGAAGGAGAAGAGAAAAAAAAAGAGCATACGAAATGAATGGGAGATTGGGTGGAGAAAAGAATGAAGAATAAAAAGAGAAGTTGAAATTCCATCACATACTAAAAAGCACACTCTTCTCTACAACACTCCCCCTTACTAAATAAAAGCCGCAAGTCAAAGTCTTGAAGATTCTCAATAATTGATTTGAACATGGAAGTGTGAGTTGAGTTATCCACGGTATTTCGCTCCTCTAGTAAGTAGTGTTCCATTCCTGAGACTATACACTCTTAAATGTCCGTTTTTCATAGAGTCAAGTATGAAAGCATTAGCACTTATAATATCATCCTTATCAAAGCTTTCATACGATGTGTGATCATTGTAAAGTAAGTTTCTGAGAGACGTTCCTTTTGAGTGTGACCAATGTGAGAATTGAGCTAAAACTGCAAGTTTTCCAAAGTACAATAGTCTAGATAACTCTTAATAGGGTTGGACGCATGGTTGTTAATTTCACACACACACGGGTGCATGATGGTAATACATTTGTTATATTTTACTTGGTGATATAGGGGAGCATGTGGGTCTCTTTCATGGGTTGATAGAGGATAGTATACTATTGTGGAGCTTAATTAACAAGTGAATGGAAGGGGGGATTCTACAAGTTATTCTAAATCTTTTTGAGCTTAAAATTGGAGAATTTTGTGGGTATATTCACTGCAAACCCTCACGAGACAACACTCGTCCACTAGGGGGAACCTAGGGGTTTAACGGCTTGTTGCATTTGCTAAATGCAACCGCGATTCCTGCGAAAGTGAGTTAGGATCTTTCTTTCTATCTTAGTTTAGGTTGTTTTTAGTTTTCCTTTGTTTTCTTAGTTGTGGTAGTATTAGTTTAGGAGTTTGTATTTTATTTTATTTTATTTTCGCTTTATCGCTAGGGACTAGCAATAAGCCAGTTGGGGGTGGTTGCAAAGCGGGGGTATTTGTAAAATACAACCGCGCTAAAAGGAAGAATTGTATTAGTTTTTATCACAACTTCCCGTTTTATCTGCGATTTGCATTGCAAGGCTAATTTTCATACAATATGATTAATCTATGACAAGTTGTATTGTTTTAGCTGTTGTTGGTGCAGATTACTGCTGTGTGGACTAAACAGATGAACATCAGAATAAATGGAATGCTGGAATGAAAACAAAAGAAGTCAAAGCTGAAATGTGGAGCTCGATCGATCTAAGACGGTTCGATCGATCGAGAGTTCGATCGCTTGAAGAGTGTTGAAGCGCTTGAGGCTTAAGGGTTCGATCGATCGAGAGCAGTTCGATCGATCGAACGGGGTATTTCCAGTAACATTCGTGTGCGCAGCAGATACGGGTTTTTAACCCTAGTTTCTTAGGTTTCTTATATATATGTGTATTGTATACGTATAGAGGGACGCCCACTTTACATTTTTACAGTTTTAGAGAGAGAGATAGAGAGTTTGTGTTTGGTTTTGTAGGTTTTGCATTGAAGTTTCATTTGTGCAGTGGATTTCTTAAGTTTAATACAAGTATTCTTCATTCCAGGTTATTTATATGTTGTTTATTTAGATTCTGCACTTGGTAGTCGTAGTTTAATCGCTCATCTTATAGTATTGCATGCTAAATATTTGTAAAACCATAGTTTTTAGATTTTCCATGAAAAACTCGCAACCAAACAAGGTGCTAATGTTTTTTTACGTTAAATATCAATCTGTGACGTCCCAGACGATGTCTGAGTAGTCCCAGGTTGGGAGAACACGATGAAACAGTGATCTCCAGCTTCTGCCATGCAGCAGAATAATCGCTGTGTTCGATCGATCGAAGTTAGTTCGATCGATCGAACCAGAGACAGTCAATCGATCGAAGTCAGTTCGATCGATTGAGGGATGAAGGTCTTCGATCGATCGAAAGCGCGTCGATCGATCGAACTCCCTGATTCTTGAGGATGTTCCCTGCAGTATTCCAGGACCTTTTTGTTTTAAGATTTGTTATCATTCTGTCCCAAAAAATGCTCAGTCTGTCAAAACAGTTTTTAAAACTAAGGCCCTAAGGCATTTTCTTTCAATACATTTTGCAAACCATCTTCAATGCTAACACCATTGAGGATGCGAGTCTTAACTATTGGATTAAACCGCTTTTACGTATTTTAATTTAATGTGATGATATGGTCCCGGTCATGAAAGGACCATGGATTCTCCATCTTTAGAGGAATACAGAAAACTGTGGGTAATGTACTCCTTTGTGCTTCAAGGCAACTGCATGGTAGATAGTTAGATTACTGCGGATTCGTGTAATCCCAACACTTTCTTTTTAAAGTTAAACATCCTAATTTAGAGTACTGTTTTAAGTAGCTAGTTAGATCGTTAATCATATTCCTTAGTAATCTTAGCTGTGGAACTTTGTGTTCCGCACCATTGCTTAATCTTATTCATTTTATTTTGCTTTCTTTTGAGGTTAGTCTAATTCAATAGGTCAACACCTTCCCTGTGGGATCGACCTGGTCTTACCAGATATTACTTGCACGTCTACCTACACTTGGGTATTGCACAAGAGCGCACAGAAAAATTCTCGTGTCAGTGGTCTCGGCCTCGGCCGCATTACAGCTAACCTACAAGAACAACACGATGTCAGTACAAGCATGGAAAAAAAAAAGAAGTTAGTGTTCACGCTGCAAAGATACTCACCATGTGGCTGATGCTGTATAGCCAACCGATGATGGCCTCGGGGCTGAGCAGGCTGCACTTGTCAATTTGGCTTTACAACAGCCCGGGTCGTACCCTCCCGTAGACGTCGTCCACTGTCTCGACATCCGGCCTGGCAGAGGGGCCCGCGTGAGCTTCCCCCAAGGTCGGAAAGGAGACCCCGGTCGGTCGGGCAGCAGGTGGAGGTGGAGGTGGAGGTGGTGGTGGTGGTGGTGGTGGTGGTGGTGCAGCAATCGTTACCACGGGCATGGAAGTAGCAGCAGCTTCCTTCCCAGCCCGGATGGAGATCCCCCGGGAGATCCTCTTCAGCAGTTGGCCCTCAGCGAGGGCAGGTTTCTTCCTCTTCTGGCCAGCCCGGGCCATCAGAACCGCCTCTTTCTCCTTTAACGCCGCCGCGTTCTTGGAGAGCCATCATTGAAAAACCAGGAGCATGTCAAAATTCAACAAAGTACCAAATACAAATAAAACCGGACGGTCAAGAGATGGGACTTACCAGGAATGATCGCCGGAAAGATGGGAGTTGTGAAGTTGTATTGGGGCTTGTAGGAAGTCTTTGGGCTTCCCGACCGGGTCAGCACCTTATTGATGTCAGTTGGGTCCTCCACCAGAGATCAGACCCGCGCCTGAAGCTCGTCGGAAAGACTCGGCGGGTCCATTGATCCCACTGCAAGATAAACGCACCAACGGGTTAGTCAAGTCAAAGTAATGAAACTAAGCAAAATAAAGAAGCAAGAAAGAAAGACTACTTGGGCTTACTCCTCAGCTTCCCCGCCCAGGAGGTCCTCAGCTAGATACCCGGCGCCTTCTCGCACAGACCCAGGGTGGACACTTGGAAGAACTTCTTCTTCTACCCTTTATTATTACTCGAGCAGTTCACAATTATATTCCGCCCCTGCCTGGCCCCGAGCGAGAAGAAGTCGGCCTCCTCGTGGACTTGGTGTAATAACCTGCATTTTCATTTAATTACTTGTACTTGCATTTGACATATTTAAATTTAATTTGAATTACCATGATTAATCTGTATTGTCAATCTCATTTTTTTTGTTTACAATTCTTATATGTTAAAACGGATTTCTTGCTTTATTTCATGATTTAAATTCTTTTGGGGGTCAAATTGCAATTTTATAAAATTTCGCAATACCTGTGTTGGATTTCAAAACCTGTATTTCAAAACGGTGGAAAGGTTTACTTTTGACTCAAACAGTATTTTTATAGAACCAGAAAATCAATTCTTAAGTTAAAATGAATTTTCGGTATTTTTGTGATGACCACCGCGCCCCGAAAATACCAGTTTATGTTCAAAACTGTCCGCGCGGTACTAAACTTCCACAGATTTTGGAAGTGACTGATTGGACAATTGCTTTATTTCCATTTATGGCAAGTGATCATTAGCTTGTGCCTCGTTTGGATCTACCTATTTTGTATGTGTATTCTTAGGCCACAAGCTGTTTTTCTCAAACAACTCAAGCTTGCCCCCTACTAGTCTATGCTTGACCCTTAGTATGTTTGTAGAGTTAAAAACCCATCTGCATATGTACATATACATACGTATAGGCTGAATCATTTTAGTGATATTAGAATTTAAGAATCAATTTTTATTTGTTGAGTATAATTGATGGTTCTTGGCCCCCAAGCATTGGATTTGTATTTATACACTCACATACTCTCTCAATCACACACTTTCTGCACATTCACAAACAGAGAGATTAGAGAAGGGTTCAGAGAATTTACACAGATTATTTGTAGAGAGAGAAAGCACTCCACCATAGCCAAAGCTTGAGAATTGGGTCTTTTGTAATTCTAACTTCTTTCTCAACAATCTCTTCTATCTATATCTCAGTGAGTATTCTAAACTCACTCTAGAATGTAAATTCATGCTTAGTTACTGAGTTTGTGTATGTATTAATGATCCTCCATTGCTAAATTCGTCCATGGAAGCTTGAGCTTCAAAATCACAATTTTCCAAACTCAACCAAAATTCGTTTTTAGAATGAAATACGAAAGATTATACATCCTACATGCCATGTTTAAAGTATTAGACTTAAATTTGTTCACATGAGAAAGTATATTAGAAATGAAGTTTTGACATGTTTTAGTTTTTCATAAAATTGGAGAGTTATGGATCAAATGGTGTTTAATTGTTTATGGATTCTTAATCCTTGTTGAAAAACAAAGAGAATCATATATTATAAGGCTTAGTTAATTTCAGTTTTGGAAAATGTGTCAAAAAGACCCCATTAAGCTGAAACAGAGCAGTTTCTGCGAGGAAGAAGAAGCCTCAGCTTCATCTCGCGCCGCGATTGCGCGCGCGAAGATCGCGCGAGCGGACCACGCGAGCGACCCGTCGCGCGAGCGATCCGCGCGCGCGACCTGGGCTTATTCAGGCAGACAGAAAAGTTTATATATAAAATGAAAATTGGGCATATCGCGCGAGCGACCCGTCGCGCGAGCGGCCCGCGCGCGCGACCTCTGGTAGATTCTGGTTTTTGTCTGTTTTGTATTTAGGGACTGTTTGGTTCAATTTTTAAGTACTGTTAAGATTCTGTTTGGAAATTTTATTAATACAGAATGCTATTAGTTATGTTTGAATTGATTAAGAAAATGAATTACAAGTTATCAATCCCCGTACGCGTGTTGTTCATTTAATTCAGCATTTTGCTTATGTTTAAGTGTATATCATTCATGTGGGGTCAGTGGTACATGCATGTGGGTGTCAGTCAGTGTGAAAAAGAGTAATGGTAGTGTGGAAAGAGTATGAGTTTGAGTTTGTGGTTGTGGTTGTGGTTGTGGTTGTGGTTGTGGTTGTGGTTGAGATTGTGGTTGTGGTTGTGGTTGTGGTTGAGATTGCGATGAGGGTATCTTTGAAATGCGATGGTGGAAAATTTGGACACTCCCTGACGCCCATGGAAGCGTTAAAGTGTGTGACGCCGAACTTGGACATTCCCTGGCACCCATGGAAGTGCTAAAGTGTGGCCTACGGACACTCCCTGATACTCGAGTCTGGATACTGCGTGAGGGGTTGCCCCGGTATTTGCATGGCGGTTAGGGTATTCAAAGTGTGAGGCATTGGACACTCCCTGGTACCCCGGATCAAAGTGTGAGGCAAACTGGACACTCCCTGGCGCCCCGTTGCTAAAGTGTGGCTATCTTAGTGTTTCAAAGATACCAGGAGTAAGATAGTGGATTGTTGGGTTTTGTCGAGAGAAAAGAGTCGGTCAGATGAGATGGTGCATCGTTCTCATACACGGTCACATATGTGTGAACTTATCTTTGGAATAATGTTGTGGTTGTTTTCTAAACAAGCTCTTTATCTTAAATATAAACTTGTGAATTTAAATGGGAATTGGAAAATGGTAAATGAGTATGTTTTACATTTAAAGTTATGTTTTTAATACTCACCAGCTTCTTGAAGCTGACGACGTTGATGCGTCCTGGACATTCGTGTTCAGGCTTTTCAGGTTATGATCAGGAAGGACCTTATGACTACGCTAACTGAGAATGGCTGCTTTTGGAATGAGAAACTGTTTATTGATTATCTGCTCTAAGTTATATGTTTTAAGTTTTAGACTGTTTTGTTTTATAAGGATGACTCTAATAGACACTAAGTTATTGTTTTGTTTCAAGGTGGTCTGTGCCTTAGTTGACCCCGTACTGTAATATGTAATAGGTTAGAAAAATTTTATAAGCCTTGATTGCTCTGCTCTGATTATTATATTTTGTTTGTTCGACGTTTGGGACGGAATCGATCCTTCAAACTATCGCGACCTACGGGTCCATAAAGGAAATTAAACGCTTTCCTTATTTATGCTACGTCGGGACGTGACACTTGGAAAGGCCAGTGAGTCCAGAAGAACTCCTGAAGTGTGAGCTCGTACCCGAGGACTTGGGGCCACAAAGAGATGCACCCCATCAGGTACCGCCAATCGTTCAGGGTAAGTTGCCCGGGGAAGATCCCGAGGAAGATGAGCGCATCCCGGGCAACTGGGTGAAGAGGCAAGCGAAGGCCCGCCATGAAAGGGTCCTCGTACAAGGTGACGAAGCCCGACTCGTGGAAGTGAGCTCTGCCATCATGCACGGCAAGAGAAAAGGGACCGGGAAGTTCATACCTATCCCTGATCCAGTCCAGGTCGGGGCCTCGCAGGGTACTGACAATGGACTCACACGCAAAGACGACCCCGGAGCTGTTTGGCACAGACCCCTCGTCTCCTGACCCCCGAGACGTCGAGGCCACGGGAGAATCCCGGTGCGTTTCCTCGTGAAACGCCCGAGCGGGTATTATTCCCTTGCTATACTGGTCAGAAGGGGCCGGAGAAGAAGGGTCTGGGCTCGAGCTCATGGACCCTAACCGCACCTGCTCGTCCTCCGACCGGGACGATGAGTTGAAATCTGAATGGCACATGGCTACACCTGTGGAAGACCTAAAGGGACAATGACCTAAGAATGGGTCAAGAACTCCTAACCTGGTGTACAGAGGAGGTAGATCTAACAACCTACAGGGCAGGTCATACAAGACTCTAGAAGAAGAATAACTCTTTCTCAAGACTGTCCCGAGAACTCCCACTCGGTCAAAATGCTCTAGCGTACCCCCAAATTGAAAGAAATGGCAAAACCTAAAAAAGAAGAAATCCTAGGTTCGCTCTAACCCAAGTGAGTTCGCTCCCTCCAGCTTTGTTCAAGAAAGAAGAAGAGAATGAAGAACTAAAGACGAGAAGGAAGGACTTACAAAAATTTGCGCAGAAGAGGACTCGGGAATCTTACTCGGGATCTCAGTTGCTCTCAAACCGCTCAGCAAACTCTCTCAGTTAACAGCAAGGACTGAAGAAACGAACAAGTGTTTCTTATATAGAAGTAGCGGACGGTCCAGATCAAACAGATCCAACGGCTTAGATGCTTTCCTGCCAAAAGTTGCCTACAGTTGTCACCTCGGGCACGTGAAGGGTCGCCTAAATAGACGCACGCATTAAATGCGTGACGTGACAGTCCGGTTACTACGCGACTATTCGGTTACATCCGAACTGATACCGCTGAACCCTGACCAGGCCAATCACTCCCTGACACGTGGCAACACCCCATACCCGAGCTCCTACCTGTACCGGTCGATAACTCCACCGGACGACCTGGTGTGTGGGTCCCATCCCGAGTAGCATTCCCGGAGGACATCCGGACGGTTTCCAGGGCAATACTAATTTTCGAATCCTCACCCGATGACGTATCCGGTCAGTTCCGAAAATGGGGGGCAGCTGATATGCCCAAAATTATCCAGCTATGAAGACATTGCCACATCATCAAGAGGTACCGGTTATCCCGGTAAAGGCGCCAAGAGCCGAGCAATCCCGAGGTGTTTATCAGGACCGGGTGGTTCATACCAACTGTCCAGGTATAAAGGTTGAGGGTCCCGTGATCCCGTCCGATCCAGCAGTTTCCTAAACCAACTACAAGTCCGCAAGATGGAAGGTGGTAGTTTCCTAAACCACTTAGGAAACCTTCCCTAAACTATGCCAATCCAATTGTAATCAGATTAGTTTTCCTAATCCTATTTACTTACCATGTAAGGGTGGACTCTTGCACCTATAAAAGAGCCCACCTACTCTGTCAATAGGGACCCCAATCCGAAAATAATTCTCTAAGCTTACAAGCCTACAATAGAGAACTCACCATCAATACGCATATACCCGGCCGGTATTACTTGTAGTGTCGCCCATCTTTGTTGGCTCACCAGGTCCGCCGGTGATCTGCTAGTGAGAGCGCACAAACGCAACCGTGGACGTAGGTCACCTCGTTAACGGGACCGAACCACATACAAATTCTTGTCTTACTCTCTCTAAACTCTTCTTACCAATTTTAGGTAGCATCAATTGAAATGAATTCTTAATATTTGGTTAGATTTATAAATCCCCTAAAATAAGAATGGGGTTAGAATTGAAAATGAACTCAATTATAGTTTTAGGTCAAACAAAATATAATAATTTTCACAAATAAGAATTGAAAATCACTTATTTCCTTGTTTGTGGCAAACGAAATGGACTGTAAGGCATTGCATTTTTTTCTAACGAAGTGGTTTTTGATCCTAAAATATTGTAGTCAAATTCCAAAGTGCTGTATTTAGATTTTAAAATGTTACTGAGTATAACTTTGAAAATATTTTGATTCTTAAATCAAAGTGGTTTTCAAATTTAGAACTTGCTAAGAGTTGAGACCAAATTCCAACATTTTGAGTCCAAAACATAATTTTTTGGCACCAAAATTAAAGTGTATGATACAATAAAAAATATCGTGAGAATGTCCCCTTTTATATTAGGCTTTAGTGAAATTTATATAGGATTAATCAAGTCTTAAATATTGGGTGAGTGGTAATGTTGAAATCTTTATTCATGCTTTGAGGTAAAATTTTTATTTGTAAGAGAAACTTATATATATATATATATATATATATATTTACACACACGGAAAAATTTATGATACATCTTAATGTTTTTGCCCAAAAATGTTGTGTTTTCAAATTACAGCAATTTAGGATTTGATTACAATATTTTGACACCAAATTAAAATGTATGATACTCCTAAACCATTAGGATGTATCATCAAAGATCCGATGAACACACCCGTATGGATTAGAAAGCAATACTATAATGGTGGACGAGAAAATAGAGGCAGAGGAATTGGTCTTTGAGGCTTATCCACTAACAATGACACTCATCCGAGTCACCCAATGGTGTGTAACTCAGTAACAACAATGCTAGGGGCACTAATAAATCTCACTAACACTCATACCCACACTCTATCTCTCTTCTAGTGTTATTGTGGGGTTCATTGCTGGTCCCACAGTACTACTAGAAAAGAGATAGTCCCACAGTGCCACTAGGAGAGAGATAGAGTGTGGGTATGAGTGTTAGTGAGATTTATTAGTGCCCCAAATATTACTCTATGAGTAATGCTATGCTTTTCAAAATTTTTTTTGGGAAAATTGGTGAAAAGGGTATTAAAAGGAGTTTTATTGGAATTAAAGACAATTTAAAATACACATTGGATAAAAGTCCTGCAAGAAAAAGACAAAAGAAATAAATTTAAAAAAACCGCATCTACCCTTGCGCCACACGCGCACATGCGCAGGATCGCGCCTCCCCAGGCGCGCCTCACGCGCATGGCTTCCCCAAAAGACTGCTCACATGGTGTGAGCATTGTACCATATACTTTTCAATTTCGAAAAAATGTTTTTAAACTTTAAACCTCCATAACTTTTGTTCTACAACTCCATTTTTTGTAAATTTTATACCGTTGGAATCGTGTCGACGAGATCTACAAAACTAGTACCATTGTTGATGTGTTTTGAGCAAAAAATTTTTTTTTTAAGTTTTTATTTGTATGAATAATAAGTGAAATTTCACTTATTTATAAAATGTTAAGTGAAATTTCACTTATTATGTCCCACTTTTCACTGCATATTATGTCAAACTTCCTAACTTCGAATTTATGCGCACAATAGAACTTAGAAGTACAGTTCCCTCACTTGAACATTGGGGCATTTTGGAGTAGTAATGGACCTAGTTTAAGACGACACTTTATAAATTGCAGTATTTAACTTTACTCCATAAGATCCTTACTTGATGAACTAACTACCAACTTAATCTTACTCAAGTCGATCTTATGTTTCTTCTTTCTTGTAATCATAGCATCTGATGGTCCAGTTCAAGTTTACTACATAAATGTTAAGTGAATTTTCACTTAATATTTCAATCTCCATAAATATTAAGTGATCATAACATCTGATGGTCGAGTTCAAGTTTACTACATAAATATTAAGTGCATAAGTAGTTCAACCTCCATAAATTTTAAGTGAAATTTCACTTAATATTTCATGTACTCAGTGAAATTTCACTTATTATTCATATATGTAAAACTTGAATTTTTTTTACATATATGAATGATTTCACTTAATAAGTGAAATTTCACTTATTATTCATATATGTAAAAATTGAACTTAGGGCTTTTGGGGAGGAGCTTTTAAAACTCTAGAATGGAGCTTTTAAAAGCTCAAGGTTGCCTTTTGGCTTCATGATGTTTTTTTGAAGAGTAATGTGCTACTTGTACAAAATTATCAAACAACTTAAAAAAAATTTCATTAGCTACTTTTAAAAACCGTTTGGGGGCCAAACTAGGCCCTAATCTATACTTAAAGCATTTGCGACCCCTCTCAATTTGCCCCTTTTTAAACTAAGAAATCTTACAATAGAGAAAATTTCAACCTATATAAATATTAAGTGAAATTTCACTTAATATTTCATGTAGTTAGTGAAATTTTACTTATTAAGTGAAAATTTTCACTTATTATTCATATATGTAAAATTTTGAATTTTGTTTTTTGCTCAAAACATATCAACAATGGTACTAGTTTTGAAGATTTCGTCGAAACGATTCCAATGGTATAAAATTTGCGAAAAATAAAATTGTAGATAAAAAGTTATGGAGGTCTTAAGTTTAAAAATATTTTTTGAAATTAGAAATTATACGGTACAATTCTCACACCATGTGAGCAGTCTTTTTGGGAAGCCATGCGCGTGAGGCGCGCCTGGGGAGGCGTGATCCTGCGCATGTGCGCGTGTTGGGCAGTGGGGAAAAATTTTGGCGCGTTGGGCACGCTTTGGTGGCGTTTGACTTGACTATTTTTACAATTCCTTTAAGGGTAGTTTGGTCTGATGAAAAGAGTAAAATAGATTTAAAAAGTGATGTTTTAATATTGTAGATGTAGGTTAAAAATGGGCCTGGGCTTTTGTCCTTAGTGAGTTTGTTGTTAATGGGCTGTCTTTTAATCCAATTATGCCCAACTTTAAGGACCTTAAGCCAAGCCTCCCTTTTTTTTTTTACAAAAAGTGTTTCCCATGGTAGTGGGCCCCTCTTTATTAATGGTATGACTATTTCAACATCAATCAATCAAAATCAACTGGACCCACTATCACATGTGTTGAGAAATACATTTAGAAATTTTTTTTTTAAAAACATAACATTACTCATAATATATATACCCCACATATATATATCCAAAGATTTAATCCACATGTTTCCTTGTAACATATATCCACGTGGGTGACCTCGATCCACTGACCACTAGAGGATTTAATTATTGTGAAAAAAAATGAATTAAGCAGTTTCTCATATAAAAAGTAACTTTTAACCACCGTAAAAAATTTGGTTGTAAGATAGGAACTAAAAATATTACTAAATAATCACTAAATCTTCATTTAACGGTTAAAATCTGCTTTTTCATATAAGAAGTTGTTTACTATATTATTACCATTTTCTTTAACTTTTTTTTTCCCCATAAGTCGTTGCATTTCTTTAGCTGTAATATTTTGAGATTTTTTTTTAGGGAGCTTCGGCCATAGCCCCCTCAAATAAAACTCTTCAAAGCTAAAGCACATGCTAGTTTTTTTTTTTTTTTTTTTTATTTATTTATCGCATTAGGCCCTTTTTACACTCAAATTGCTATAACTTTTGTTATACAAGTCCGTTTTTCGTAAAATTTAATGTTTTGAAATCTGCAAAATGAGATCCATCAAACGAGTTCAATATTAACCATGAAATATAGGGACAAAAAAAACTAAACATCAAACAAATATGAAAAATTGTATTTTTTTCGCATACATATAATAAAAACATATTTCTTTCGTACAATTGGCACATTAGATGCATAGATGTTAAAAAAATATACGAAATCACAAAAAAATAAAAAAATAAAAAAAAATAAATAAATAAATTTCATCCAAAAAACCCAAGAATTGAGAAAGTTATATGATAGTTTAAAGTTAACAGATAATATTAACTGTTAGACACACATATATAGATAATATTATCTGTAAAATCTCAAAATCAGGTTACAACTTAACTTTTTTCAGAAAATTTCGACTCCTATTACGTAGATCTCAAAAGAAATACATGAAACAAAAAAAAAATCACCCAAAAAGTCCAAGAATTGATAAAGTTATGGTAGTTTAAAGTTAACAGATAATATTATCTGTTAGACACACAAATACAGATAATATTACTGTCTAACCTCAAAATCAGGCTACAACTTAATTTTTTTCACAAAATTTCCACACCTATTGCTTAGATCTCAAAGAAATACATGAAATTAAAAAAAATAAATAAAAATTCACCCAAAAAGCCCAAGAATTGAGAAAGTTATGGTGGTTTAAAGTTGACAAATAATATTATCTCTCAACAGATAATATTATATATTTAAAAGATAAAAATGAAAAACGGAATTTCAAATTACTTTTTTTTGTACAACTTTCAAGTCCATTGCGTAGATCTCGGAAAAATACATGATATCAAAAAAAAAAAAATCACCCATAAAAGCCAAAAAAAAAATGAGTGAGTTATGATGATTTAAAGTTCATAGATAATGTAATATTATCTGTGAATGGAGCTCACCGAATACGAAAAAGTAGCGATGGGCTTTTTACGAAACTGCAAAAAATGTGAGTTTTTGGCTAAAACACTGAATTTTAAGGGGCATATGACCTAATATCGGTTTTGTTTTTATTTTTTTTTACGGAGTAGTATATGAGAAAACTTGAAGCGACCCCGCATTGCACGAGATGTAATTTTTAATTGTTTTTTAAAAATAAGTAGTTACTATTTTAGTGTGATTCAAATTTTATTATTCCTAGATTACTAAGATAAATAAAAAATCAATCTAACACAATCCATCAATAATCTCAGTTTAAAATTAGAAAATGCAACTGATGACATATTCAATGTAAACCAATCTTTGTTTACATATGTTCATCTACTAATTCTTTTTTATTTTTCATGAAAATTTATCTACTAATTCTAGTATATATCTTTTTTGGCAAACAATCAAATCATAAGTTCATATTTATCTACATATATCTTGAACTATATATATATATACACATATATACATATATATATATGTGATTTTAAAAAATAAAAAAATGAGAAAAACTACATTGATGTCAAGTGGCAAGCTTCTGATTCAACTTTATAATATAGAGTTAATTGCACTTTTCACCCTTGAAGTATGAATGGTTTGATACTTTAGACCCTAAAGTTTCAAATGCTGTATTTTGGACTCTAAAGTTTCACAAATGCAGCAAATACGTCCAATTAACCCATTAATGACGATAATTTCGTCATTAAAAGTAAAAAATTTGTTGCAAAAAGTATTCGAGGGACCAAATTGCGACTCATCCCAAATTTTAGGGATCAAAATGCCACATTTGAAAATTTAGGGTCTATGTTTCAAAATAAAGAAGAAAAAAGAAACTTTAGGAGTGAAAAGTACAATTTATCCTATAATACATATATACATATATATATATATATATATTCATTGTAATAGTTATTTTGATGATGTGGTGGAACAAGTGAAAAAAAATCTCATCATTTGAATATTTGTATTTTTTTAAATGGGGATAAACATCCATACACGTCACTAATATACCAAAATATATTACTAGTCAGATTACACGGATCACGAGATATCATTGTTACAATTAGGGGTGTGAATTGGAATGGAAATTCCGATTCCGACCGATTTCGATCCGAAAAAATTCCGATTTTGGCAATTAAATATATATTCCGAATTCCGAAAAAAATCGGATCGGAATCGGAATTGTTTTTAGAATTCCGAAAATTGAGAAAATTTTCTGAAAATATTCCGAAATTGTATATTCTGAAACTTTTCCGAAAATATTCCGAAAATTTTCCGAACATATTCCGAAATTATTTTTTCCGAAAATATTCTGAAATATTCCAAAAATTGTGTTCATCCCACATCGAAAAAACATAAAAGATGGGATGTGATGCGCTTCTATAAAAGACCTACAAGTCTCAAGTGAAATCTCATTAAGCTTGAATTCCGAATATTCCAAAAAATTCTGAAAATATTTTGAATATTCCGAAAAATTCCGAATATGATGAAATTCCGAAAATTCCAAAATTTCCGAAATTTTGGAATCGGAAATAATTTTGGAATTTCCGAAATTTTGGAACGGAATTCGGAATACATTTTTGACTCCCAAAAATTTCAGAATTTTTTTTCCGAAAGGGGTATTTTCGATCCGTTCCGACCGAAACACACCCCTAGTTACAATGTATACTTACTCCACGTATATGAACTTATCGGCTAATTCAGTCAACCAGGAGGTCGGTAAGTTATCTTACCTAGGTCTGTCAATTCCCTAGCCCATGCCATATCAACCCAATAAATGGATGTTGGGCTGGCGGGTTGGACATGAGCGGTCCGTATAAAATCAAGGATAAATTATATTTTGTACTCTTTTTAGTTTGGATGTGATTTCACTTTTGGCACTTATAGTTTCGATTTTGTCATTTTGATCTTTACAGTTTCAGTTTAGGTTCAATATAATTCATTTATCAGATTTTCTCACAATTTTTTTTTTTACAGATTTAGGTTCAATTAGGTATGTAAAGTATAATTTCTTTAAGTAAATTTACCATTATTATCCTACTGATACCTCTCAAGTGCAACACATAACCTATTTCTGTCAAAAATTATAAAAAAATTTCATGAATGGACTACATTGAACCTAAACTGAAACTGTAAGGATCAAAATGACAAAAGTGAAACTACATAGACCAAAGTGACATCACACTCAAAATACATGGTGTAAAGTGTAATTTTGTTGGAAAATTGGATTTCAAGTATCAAGTTTTTTGTAAACTTTGGCTCCAATCTAAGGTGGGTCCCACATGTCCTTAGGGGCGGGACCACATTGGAATGCGTTCTCCTCCGTGAGGAGATGAACGTCGTATATTTACATGTTGAAATCCAATAAGGGATGAATGAGAAATTGTCATCCAAAGTGGCCCATGTGAAACATTGGTGAAGGAGGAAAAATGTGGGAAACCTTGGTTGTCCCACATAGGAAAAACATCAAAGAGCTTAAGGGTATATTTAAGAGGGAAGCCAACTAAGGGGCATGCCCCTTTGGGGTACCCACTTTTGTTAAGGGGGAAGGACCTAGGCATTTGTGGGAATTATCCCACGCGCGCGCCGCCGCCGCCGACCGGCTGGGCTTGGGCGCGGGTCGTGGGTCCATGGTCCTGGTCCTGGGCTTGTTGACTATTCTTTTTGGAGAAAATTTATTTAAATTTCCCTCCAGTTTTTTTTTAACAGTCATGTCCCTCCAGAAATAAGGCTCTGTTTGGTTGTGCTGTTTCGTACAGTCACCACTCCAACAGATGCTCTGTTTGGATGTGTTGATTCGTAAAGTCACCACTCCAACAGATGCAATGGTCTGTTTGGACGTGTTGATTCTAACAGTCACTAAATTGTTTATATATACTCCTCTGATTACATTTCATAAACAACAAAAGAAATCTCTCTCTCACTGCATATCATTTCATATAGTGTTTCGAGTATCATACAGCAGTGTGTTCGCTGTGTTCTGAAGGTTGAAGTGCAGAGTCTTCAGAATTGAAAATCCGTTCTATCTTGGGAGACGATTGCTTATCAACCTTGTGCACCGAGAGGGAGCAAATTCGTCTTAAGGAAACAGTTCTCTGGGCTCGGATTCTGTCTCAATTTATTATTTCTTTATTCTGTGACAGTAAGTTTAATTCTGTTTTTTTTTTTTGGGTTGCAATTACTGTTTCCTTTTGTTACCTGTTTATATTATTTATACAGATTACCTCATAGGAATAACAATCTTAAGACGAATTTTTGTTTTCATTTCTGGTAATCTGAACAAATCTGAAATAGTATTTCTGTTTCTGTTTTTTTTTAAACTGTGTAATCTGAACAAAACTGAAATAGTATTTCTGTTTCTGTTTTTTTTTTTAAACTGTTATATAACTGTTTTGTTTAAATTGTTTTATTAGTATGTATTAAAACTGTAATCTGTTCACTGTTTGTTTAAATCTGCTGTGTTATTAAAACTGGTAAAACTGGTTTTTATAAATCTGGTCTAGAAAATTGTTTTATAAATTTTAAATTGTTTTATAAAACTATCTTATAAACTGAAAATTGTTTTCAGTTTCCTTATTAGTTATTAAATCAGTGTTCATTACTTTTTTGATAATAAAGGAAAAAATCTTGTTAAAATTTTCAGAATGACAACTACTTCATCTATTCTTGTTCCTACTGTGAATCTGTCTCATGGGGAAAAACCGGAAAAGTTCAATGGAACCGATTTCAAATGCTGGCAACAAAAGATGCTCTTTTATTTAACCACATTGCATTTGGCTAAGTTTCTTCGCGAGGACCCTTTGGAACTCGTAGAAGGAGGAACCAATAGTGCCGCTGTTGATTCATGGAAAAATTCCGATTTTTTGTGTCGAAATTATATTTTAAATGGATTAGACAACATTCTTTACAATGTATATTGTAAAATGGAATCAGCAAAAGCACTATGGGACTCTTTAGATAAGAAATATAAAACTGAGGATGCCGGCATGAAGAAATTCATAGTTGGTAAATTTCTTGACTATAAGATGATAGATGCAAAATTTGTTATTAGCCAAATTCAAGATCTTCAAGTACTCCTACATGATATTCATGCCGAAGGGATGTCTCTAAGTGATTCTTTCCAAGTGGCTGCGATTATTGAAAAATTACCGCCTACTTGGAAAGACTTCAAGAATTATCTCAAGCACAAACGCAAAGAGATGAATCTTGAAGAGTTAATTGTGAGACTAAGGATTGAAGAAGATAATCGTGGTTCTGAAAAGAAGAATGTAAATTCCTCTCTTGGAGCAAAGGCCAATGTTGTGGAACATGGTCCAAAGAAAAGGAAGCATGATGGCGGAGGTCCAAGTCAAGGAACTCATGGTCCTAAGAAGTTTAAAGGCAAGTGCTATAACTGTGGCAAAAAGGGACATCGTGCAAAGGACTGTCGTAATCCAAAGAGGAAGCCAAGTCAACAAGCTAATGTGGCCGAGGTGGAGACACTTTCCAACAATGTTTCCGATATCAACCTCTCCGCGGTTGTTTCCGAATGCAATCTAGTTGGTAATACCAAAGAATGGTGGGTGGATACTGGGGCTACGCGCCATATTTGTTCAAACAAATGGATGTTCTCTACTTACAAGCCTGTGACTCACGAAGAACAACTCTATATGGGTAATGCTTCAAGCTCTAAGGTGGAAGGGCATGGGAAAGTGATTCTGAAAATGACCTCGGGCAAAGAATTAACTCTCAATGATGTGCTTCATGTGCCCGATATTCGCAAGAATTTGGTTTCGGGGTCATTGCTTAGCAAGAATGGCTTTAAATTGGTGTTTGTTTCCGACAAGTTTGTACTCACTAAGAATGAGATGTATGTAGGAAAGGGCTACCTTAGTGATGGGCTCTTTAAGATGAATGTAATGACTGTTGTACCTAATGCTATTAATAATAATAATGCTTCTTCTTACTTGCTTGAGTCTTCTAATATTTGGCATGCTAGATTAGGCCATGTTAATTATGATACTTTGCGTAGATTAAGTAATCTAGATTTTTTGCCAAAATTTGATATTGATAATAAAAAAATTAAATGTGAAATATGTGTTGAATCTAAAATGACAAGACCTCCTTTTAAATCTATTGATCGTGATACTGAACCTTTAGATTTAATACATAGTGACATTTGTGATTTAAAGTTTGTACAAACTAGAGGGGGAACAAAGTATTTTATAACTTTTGTGGATGATTGCACTAGATATAGTTATGTATATTTGTTAAGAAGCAAAGATGAAGCAATAGAAATGTTTAAACATTATAAAAATGAAGTTGAGAATCAACTTAGCAAAAAGATTAAGGCAATAAGAAGCGATAGAGGTGGTGAATATGAATCACCATTTGAGGAGTTCTGTGGAGAACATGGAATCATTCATCAAACTACCGCTCCTTATTCACCTCAATCTAATGGTATTGCTGAACGCAAGAACCGAACATTGAAAGAAATGATGAATGCTATGTTGTTAAGTTCTGGACTACCCCAGAATTTGTGGGGGGAAGCAATACTCTCCGCAAATTATATTCTCAACAAAGTGCTTCACAAGAAAACCCAGAAGACACCTTATGAATTATGGAAAGGTCATAGACCATGTTACAAATTCTTAAGAGTGTGGGGGTGCTTAGCAAAAGTGGCGGTTCCTAAACCTAAAAAGGTTAAAATAGGACCTAAAACCATTGATTGTGTATTCATTGGTTATGCCAATAACAGTAGTGCATATCACTTTTTGGTGTACAAATCTGACATTCCTGATATCCATGTCAATACATTTATAGAATCAAGGGATGCCACATTCTTTGAGGATATATTCCCGTATAAGAATGCACCTGAGTCGAGAATGTACAAAAGACCTCTAGATAGTACGAATGATACTCCAATAGATCTAGATCCTTCGGATGTGGAACCTAGACGGAGTAAAAGGGCGAGAGTGGCAACGTCCTTTGGTCCTGATTTTCTGACAAATCTGGTAGAAGATGAACCTCGAACGTTCAAGGAAGCAATGTCCTCTCCGGAAGCTTCATATTGGAAAGAAGCTATCAATAGTGAAATTGAATCTATTATGCAAAACCATACTTGGGAATTGGTGGATCTTCCATCTGGCTCAAAACCTCTGGGTTATAAATGGATCTTCAAAAGAAAGATGAAAGCAGATGGATCAATAGATAAGTATAAAGCTAGACTTGTAGTCAAGGGCTATAGGCAAAAGGAAGGACTAGATTATTTCGATACTTATTCTCCCGTTACAAGAATAACGTCTATTCGGATGCTCATTGCTATTGCATCACTGAATAATCTTGAAATCCACCAAATGGATGTAAAGACAGCATTCTTGAACGGTGAATTAGAAGAAGAAATATATATGGAACAACCCGAAGGGTTTGTAGCTCCTGGACAAGAAAATAAAGTATGCAAGCTTGTTAAGTCCTTGTACGGCCTAAAACAAGCACCGAAACAATGGCATGAAAAATTTGATAGTGCAATATTATCAAATGGATTCAAAATCAATGAATGTGACAAATGTGTGTACGTGAAGAACACTCCCAAAGGATATGTCATTGTATGTCTCTATGTTGATGACATGCTTATTATAGGTAGCAATACCGAGATGATAAGAAGTACTAAACAATTCTTATCTAATAGGTTTGACATGAAAGACATGGGTGTCGTCGATGTTATTTTAGGAATTAAAATTTCTAAAACATCTGAAGGACTAATATTGTCTCAATCTCATTACATTGACAAGGTACTTGAAAATTTTAAGAAGTATGAGATCAAACCTAAGAAGACACCAATCGATGTGAGTCTTCACTTAGCGAAGAATAAAGGAATAAGCATTTCTCAACTAGAATATTCACGTATCATAGGCAGTTTAATGTACATTATGAACTGCACTCGACCAGACATAGCATACTCAGTGAGTAAATTAAGTCGATTTACAAGTAATCCCGGAGAAACTCACTGGAAGGCTATACTAAGAGTTTTGGGATATTTAAAGGAAACTCAAAACTATGGATTGCACTTTACCATATATCCACACGTACTCGAAGGTTACTGTGACGCAAATTGGATATCTGATTCTAAAGACTCAAAGTCCACAAGTGGATATGTCTTTACAATTGGAGGTGCAGCCGTATCTTGGAAATCCTCAAAACAAACATGTATTGCAAGATCTACAATGGAATCCGAATTCATTGCCTTAGATAAAGCTGGGGAAGAGGCCGAATGGCTTCGTAACTTCCTAGAGGATATTCCAAATTGGTCACGACCTGTGCCTGCTATATGTATACATTGTGATAGCCAATCTGCGATTGGTAGAGCACAGAGTCATATGTATAACGGTAAGTCTCGTCATATTCGTCGACGACATAATACCGTTCGACAGTTGCTCTCAAATGGGATCATATCCATTGACTATGTGAAGTCAAAGGAAAACATAGTGGATCCACTTACAAAAGGCCTAACGAGAGAGCAAGTAGAAAGTTCATCGAGGGGAATGGGTTTAAAGCCTATGCATTAAACAAGAGTCGTCATGGTGGCAACCCAACCTAGTTGACTGGAGATCCCAAGATCTAGGTTCAATGGGAAAACCGAACTATGTAGTACTCGGAATACACTGAGAAGAATTAAATCTTCCTTCTCCCATTTCAAAGATGAGTCAGTGTTTATCTGCCGCGAGAAACAGGATAAGATATGCTTTTAATGGTCTCTATACTTTGGATAACGTCCAAGTGGGGTATTGCAGGATACTCTTCATAGATACCACCTACGTGAGTAAGAAGGGGCCGCTTCTATGAGAATATAAAGGCTGAATTCTCTAAAACACTTACGGAACCAAGAGGTGTTCAAGGCCAAAATGAACACAAACGTGAGAACCAAATCTGTAAGAAGAATTGTTGTGTGAATTCTATTGTCTTGGTTTACACAAACGACTAGGAGTTCAAAGATAATCTCATCTACTCACTGGTTAGTAAATCCGATAGTTTTACACTAGGGCAAGTTCAAAGCCACTAGGCTACTTAGTCTGAAGCAGTAATTCTTCGTCGATACTCGAACTGTGTCAGCATTTTCATTTACATTGTTAGATCGCCAATTTCATTCATGTGGGGGATTGTTGGAAAATTGGATTTCAAGTATCAAGTTTTTTGTAAACTTTGGCTCCAATCTAAGGTGGGTCCCACATGTCCTTAGGGGCGGGACCACATTGGAATGCGTTCTCCTCCGTGAGGAGATGAACGTCGTATATTTACATGTTGAAATCCAATAAGGGATGAATGAGAAATTGTCATCCAAAGTGGCCCATGTGAAACATTGGTGATCGAAGGAGGAAAAATGTGGGAAACCTTGGTTGTCCCACATAGGAAAAACATCAAAGAGCTTAAGGGTATATTTAAGAGGGAAGCCAACTAAGGGGCATGCCCCTTTGGGGTACCCACTTTTGTTAAGGGGGAAGGACCTAGGCATTTGTGGGAATTATCCCACGCGCGCGCCGCCGCCGCCGACCGGCTGGGCTTGGGCGCGGGTCGTGGGTCCATGGTCCTGGTCCTGGGCTTGTTGACTATTCTTTTTGGAGAAAATTTATTTAAATTTCCCTCCAGTTTTTTTTTAACAGTCATGTCCCTCCAGAAATAAGGCTCTGTTTGGTTGTGCTGTTTCGTACAGTCACCACTCCAACAGATGCTCTGTTTGGATGTGTTGATTCGTAAAGTCACCACTCCAACAGATGCAATGGTCTGTTTGGACGTGTTGATTCTAACAGTCACTAAATTGTTTATATATACTCCTCTGATTACATTTCATAAACAACAAAAGAAATCTCTCTCTCACTGCATATCATTTCATATAGTGTTTCGAGTATCATACAGCAGTGTGTTCGCTGTGTTCTGAAGGTTAAAGTGCAGAGTCTTCAGAATTGAAAATCCGTTCTATCTTGGGAGACGATTGCTTATCAACCTTTTGCACCGAGAGGGAGCAAATTCGTCTTAAGGAAACAGTTCTCTGGGCTCGGATTCTGTCTCAATTTATTATTTCTTTATTCTGTGACAGTAAGTTTAATTCTGTTTTTTTTTTTTTTGGGTTGCAATTAATGTTTCCTTTTGTTACCTGTTTATATTGTTTATACAGATTACCTCATAGGAATAACAAATTTACCCTAAAATCATATATTGACTTGTGCTTAAATAGCAGACTCTTATTAAATTTTTTTTACCACGTCAGCAAAATAGCCGTAATAATTAATGAACATTTTTCCCTTTTTGGGATATTTCGGCGTTTGGAGTTAACTTTGGCATAAAATATTTGCATTTGAATAGTTTGTTAAAGACGCTATGTTTTTAATGACAAAAAGTAGGAGTAACTCTTCAAAGTACCACATAGGTTACTTCATTATAAATTTGAAGAAAATAAAATTGAAAAGTCCTTTGGAGATGCTCTAAGTACTACTGTACTAGATCTAATGTGTTGGAAATTTATCTATAATCTTTATTGACATTTTGTGCTTTTCTTTTAAGAACTCAACCATATGCCAATCAACAAAACAACCATTACAAAAACTAAAAATTTCAAATTTTTCTCCTTTTCCTCCCAAATTGTAACTTGGCTACCTAGCATTTCGTTCCTCTTTTGCAATTCTTGGTTCTTGATCCTAAGCTCTTGGTTCATCATCTTCAAAGCTTTGTTCTTGCACATAAGTTCTTCATTGCTTGAATGCACTTCTTGGTTCATCCTCAGCCACTCCTCATTCCTCCTGTTTTGATCTAACTTCTTCCTTAGCAACATGGAACCGAAGACTCTCCCTCGCGGAGATGTGGGTGGATCAACCCAATTAGGCCACTCACGTGATATGTTTGTCTACATCAAAATTAATGTTCTAACGTTAAATTTTGTCGTAAAACAAATCAAATTTCACCAAATTACTTTGAGATTTTTTTTAATATATCACTCACTATGGCTAGAGTTCAAATATATTAGCGACCTCCCTTTTTATGACGGGTTCATGGAAGGCACTAGTGAAATGTCGTAATACTCACTTTAAGTTACAATGTAGAGCATGCTGTGAAGTTTTGTTTAATCAACGTCAAGTGTAAGTTCACTTAAATTTTGTGGAAGGCAAATTTGTCTAAGATATCAATGATAAGGGTATTTGCGCCCTTTTAAACCAGCCTAGTGAAGATATCATTGGTAGACTTTCCAAAAAAGAGGGTAACATTTTCGGTTAGCCCTGAATAATATTTGTGCCATCATAAAATTCCTATAACAACGTCTCTCATTTTAAGTGATGTCACGTGTAAATTTTAAAGAATAAGGATGGCGAGTGATATAGCGAAAAATAGCAGGGTAGTAGATGATATTTTCTTTTCTTTGTCCTAATATATTATAGTAACATTTTAGATAAAGACTACACCCACTACGAAGTAATTCTTATGTACTTTTCATCCCATTTTAAGATACTAATTAATCCATTGTGTGCCACATAGACAAATTTTTTGAGATAAAATAGAACTCTTTGCATTACTTGTACCTTATAATTGGGAGAACCAATAAGTTGACTTCTTGGACTGTCCATCAATGATATCCTCAATGGAGCTCGTCCTTCACAATAACAACTTGTCCCTGAGTTGAAAGTTGATGTTTGAATTGAATTGCTTGATTGGTAATTGGGTTCCATCTAAATATATTTTAAAAAGAATTGTACTTATTAGTTTTACTACAATGTTAAACTAATGCATAACAAAACCACCAAAAAGGAAATAGAACACAGAAAAAATGGTAGTCATTCAAAACTCGTTCGAGAGAGAAGTTGTTCTTTTAGATCCTCATCACATCATGTCATCATGGTAGGCAGCTGGTATGACTCCCTAACAATTTGGGCCATGTGCCCTACGAATAGGGGAGCATGATGCTGGTAACTTTAAGTAAAATAACATCTCTCAATTACTTCTTGCATGTGTGCCCCTTATTTTTGGGCACATATTCGTGTGTACTTTTTTTTTTTTTTTTTTTTTTGCTTGTGGTCAAAACACCCGCAGGTGTCACACACACACACACATATTCGTGTGTACTTAAAAATAGGGGATACATGACTTCGTATTATTAGGGTATCATACCACGTTACTATAATCATATGGTGTGAATTGAATAATTTTGTAGACTTGTAATATTGTTCATCCTTCTCTTCTATTGACTACTAAAATTATTCCCCTGGAAGGAGGGGGTAAGTGGATGATTAAAAATGGCTGGCGATAAAGGCACCTTCATGTTTTAATTAGGGCACCTAAATTTAAGTTAAAAATCTGTCTTTTACCTTTTACTTTAATTAGTAAGGGCACCTCACTTATTTGACTATATATTATAGGCTTTAACTATATTTTATACCCTATTAGTTTGCCCTTTATGTCAATTTAGTCCTTGTAGTTTAGAAATGTCATTCTAGTCCCTACACTTTCATAAATGTGTCATTTTAGTCCCTCAAACACTTTTTGTGACAAATTTTTATACTTTTAGTGACAAAATTATTTATCACTAAAGGACTTATGAGACTTATTCGACACACTTATGAACCTACAGGGACTGCAGTGATACTTTCTAAATTACAAAGACCAAACTACAGGTACAAGCACAACTCACAAAGTTAGGTATTATATAAAGTGTTCTAAAAATCAGCCTAGGAGGCGCCTAGGCGCTAGACCATGCCCGGTCGCCGAGATTTTCCCTAGGCGTTTGCGAAAATCGGCCAGTGGATTAGTTGGTCTCTAGGCGGGGCCTAGGCGGGCTAGGGTGAGAATACTATAAAGTCTTATTTGAGTCTGACTCTTTGGAAAAAAAAAACTCTAACATTAGTATATATATATATATAATTGAGGTTTAAGTTAATTATGGAGAGATCCCTAATAGTTTTTTAAATATTAAAATCTTCTAATAATCTTTACTTATTTTCAAAAAACACCACATAACCTTTATATATATATATATATATATATTATTTGAACTACAAATCTATAATTATTTTAATTAACACCACATAACTTGTATATATATCTATTATATAATTAATTTTATTTATAAAAAAAAATCCACCTAGGCCCCGCCTAGGCCCCTAGGCGCTAGGCCCCCCTCCGCCGCCCGACTAGCGCCTAGCAATTTTTAGAACATTGATTATATATTTTCATAAATATTATAAAATTAAAAGATATTCAAAGAATAATAATAATAAACTTGGTACTTGTAACAGTGTTACTTGCAATTATAGAGTTTTATAATATCTTAACTTATTAGTAATCCTTCTTTCAGTGCAAGACGCTTTGCAGTTTCTATGGCTTCGTCACTTGATATCTAGATATCATAAGACCAGGCCTAAATTATACAAAAGGAAAAACGATTGACTGCTAAATTGCGACAAATATAAAAATTGAATAAATATAACCCATGCCAAACACACACACACTCAAACACAGTTTCACCATAAAGTGTAATAAATTGATGATGCAAAGAAACAATTTCGAAACCTAATATGGTCTAATTCATATTATTATATGAATTATGCTCAAAAGGATCATGTGACACCTATCGAGAAGAGAGAAGAATCATAATTAGTGAAAACAAAAAAAAACTTACAAGAGAAGAAGTCAAATCAAAGAAGACGCTGAATACAGATTAAGGGTGTGTTTGATATATAACCCAATTAAGTGGTGAAAATGAAAGTTTTCAGCACTTAATTTTTTTCAGTGCGTTTGATAATAACCACTTAACTGAAAAAGCAGCCAAACAATCACTGAAAACTTTAAGTGAAAAAATTCTGTTGAAATTAATCATTGAATGCAGTTTATTTCAGTAGTTGAAACACTGTTCTTGGTATTACAAATTCAATCACTTTAAATTTTTAGTACTTAAAATTTAGCACTTAATTTTCAGTACTAAATTTTCAGTTTTATCAAACGAACCCTAAGAGTTAATAGAGAAAGAAATCAGAAGTAGCCAAGGATTTGAAAATAAATAATGATAGAGATACAAAGAGATAATATATAGTAAAATAAGTGAGGTGCCCTTACTAATTAAAGTAAAAGGTAAAAAACTGATTTTTTAACTTAAAGATGCCCTAATTAAAAAATGAAGGTGCCTTTATCGCCAGCCTTAAAAATAAATGATCACACCAAGTTAGCATGTTAACGTGGCGTGACGGGCTCACTGAATAATTCTCCTAATGTAGTGGAGTCCAGTACTTTATACCATTAATTAATTCTCATTTAATACTGGACTCCATTGCATTAGTCAACAAAAGAGGAGGGTAAATAATTTTAAAGTGAACAAAAAAATATTCACCATATATATATATATATATATATATATGTATTAACCTTGAAGTTGGCTCCACGCATGACCTCCTCATTTATCTTCATGTTGTGCATTGGATCCTCAAAGCTCATTAGCCCTCTTTCGTTATGGTACATGCACCCTGAATGCACCCAAATCCAAATAGTAATTCCAAATGTGTGTATATGCATACTGGAATGTATCTTTTTTCAAGTAATGCTTGAGAATATCTACAAAGGTCATTAAAAAAGGAGTAATGTTATGTTTTTCAAATGATTAAAAAAAAAAAAAAAAGATAAAAAATGCTATGCTCTTGAAATTTTGTATTCTAAATATAGTTCCGAATATATGTTGTGGTGAGATAATAGTTGGACCATTTTAACATTCTTCAATGAAAATTAAGTGAATCTCATGTGTTGAGCACCACATTTAAAATGCTAATTTGGGAAGTATGGAAAATTCCTCCTAAAAATGACACTAGATTACATGGACAACAAAAACTTTCCATTGATTACAAAACAAAAGAACACAAATTCATATCATTTAATTTTAAAAATTGCCATTAACATACAAACATATGAACACTTTGATGGAAGCTTCGGCCATAACCATCTCAAATAAAACCCTTTCAAGTTAAAACTCATGTTACTTTTTTTTAACTCATTAGGTCCTTCTTATGCTCATGGTGTAATATCCGTACATTTCATTTTATTTATTTATAATAAATTACTATTTTACAGAGCTGGAATAAAGATCATTGGATTTATTGGGGGATTGTAGGGTAATACTTGAGATAAACCCGAAGACATAACTTTTGGGACACAATAGAAGAGATGTATTTATCTCTCTTGTATCAATATGGGGTCCAGTGACATCACATGAGAGATATAGACATATCTTTGGGTTGTGTCCTATAAGTTGTGTATTTGGGTGTGTCCCAATATTTACTATAAATAAAATATGGAAAAAACTGGAGAGACTCCCATTTGGGATTCCCTTAGCCCGAATTTGCCATAAATTAACAAGAAAAACAGTTTTCAGTGCAAGGTAGGTGCATTGAAAATGTTTTTCTTGATATTTATAATAAATTCGGACTAAAAAAATCCCAAAATAGGAGTCTCCCTGGAACTGCTTATAAAATATTTGGTGAGTCATGTGATATGTGATATGTGATGATAATGTGCCACGTGTGTGTGAGTCACCTGGTCTTCATTGATGGAATGAGATAACTATGAAATGATTTACTCTTTACATGTGGTGAATAGGTGATGACTTCCTAAGTGACCAAGTCCATCATTTTGATGCATATGATCAACAATAATGATAGGTGTACAATAAATTGTACAAATGTATAATATAGGATTGGATATTGTGTTGAAAAGTTTATACACACAAAAAATTGTGTGCAGACTTTTCAGCACATGATCTAATTATGTGCTGCACGTTTGTATAATTCATTGTGCAATTTGTTGTGTGCCTACTATTATAAAAAAAAAAAAAAAGAAAAGATAACGAGTAGTATATAAATCAAAGCAAAAAAAAAAAAAAAAGAAAAAAGAAAGAGTAGTATATAAATCCATAATTAAAAATGGAGATGGAAAAAAAAAAAGGAATAGCGAGGGATAGGGGCCGACTGATTTACAGGGGACGTGGTTTCACAGTGGTATTTTTTTCACAATTTGGTGAAACTCAGTTAAGGCTACTTTTTGGCCTTGGGTTATGAATAAGGGAATTGGATTCGGGGGTGTGACAGTTTAAGTGTAATTATTTTATTATTTTAAAATACACTTAATTTTAATACAATTCTTTTAAGCAATTTTATAACTCGCACAAGGGACTAAAATTTTTGTTCTACAAATTCGTCTTTTGTAAAATTTGATATTTTGGGATTAATAAAATAAGATCTATCAAATAAGATTAATATTTATCATAAAAAAAATTGGGGGAAAAAACTAAATATCAAACAAATATGAAAATTTGTATTTTTTTCGCATATATATATATATATGTATATACACACACACACACACATATATATATATATATATATGCATGCAAATTCTCTTAAGATGGCGCATTTTCTTTATTAAAGAGAGGGCATTTGTTTTGGCTGTCGGATCGTATTTTCATTAAGGAGTTGTCATTTCATAATTTTTAAATACAATCCGACAGCCAAAATAGAGCCCATCTCTTTAATAAAGAGGCGCCTTCTTTAGAGCATGTTGTATATATATATCTACTATACTATAAAAACGAAGAAACAAGCACGTCAAAAAATATGAACTTCCTATTTTGCCCTTCACTACATTATAATTACTCATATATCTATATAAACATTGTAAGGATATATTGATTTGTGTGAGGCTAAATCTGTCATTTTGGACAAATAATTACATTCAAGTCAGCTTTTGAAATTTTATTTAATATAATATGAGGTTTTAATCAACAATCTTGTGTCTAATTACATTTGGGTCAACAATTTTTGGGATATTTATTATTGACTTCAAAAAAAGTCAACAAAAGTGGCTATTTTGGTGGCTATTTAGGAAATGGTCACTAATATTTATAATTTGGTCAACTTCTTCTCTCAAATGAGGTTTCAATCAACAATTTGTGTCTAATTACATTTGGGTCAATAAATTTTGGGATATTTATTATTCACTTCATAAAAAGTCAAACAAATGGCTATTTTAGTGGTTTAGGAATTGGTCACTAATATTTACAATTTGTTCAACTTCTTCTCTCAAATTTGTGATTCATATATTGTAATATGTGTAATGGAATTTAGGTCAACAAGTTTTGGGATATTTATTATTCACTTTAAAAAAGTTTTAAAAAGTGGCTATTTTAGTGGCTATTTTAGGAATTGGTCACTAATTTCACATTTTGGTCAACTTCTTCTCTAAAATTTAAGTTCTGGTATATTTAAAATGTCAAATAAAGTGGCTATTTTAGTAGCTATTATGAATTGATCACTAATATTTACATTTTGGTCAACTTCTTCCCTCAAATTGATGATTTATAGATTGTATTCGAATATCAATTAAGGCCTACAAACACATTCATGCCCTTTTTTAGAGGAAATATCATACTTGTGTCATATATTTTTAGTGGAGCTTTATTAGGTACATTTACTACTCATTTATAAGATAGTCAGAATTATCAACTTTTTCCGTAAGAAGAGTTTTAGATTAAATAGTTACATTTACAATTTCCTATTTAACTGTTTTAACATCTTATTATATACTTTTAACAACCACTTAATCACACGAAATGACACAATTAAATTTCCTGCGCAACGCGCAGGGCTCGAACTAGTATACATATATATATATATATATAAACACATTCCTTTTGTACAATTGACACCATATATGCATAGATCTTGAAAAAAATGTAGGAAACCAAAAAAAAATAAAATTCACGCAAAAACCCAAGAATTGAGAAAGTTATGATAGTTTAAAGTTGACAGTTAATATTATATGTTTGACGGAATTATAACAAATCATATTATCTGTTAGACTGATAAAACCTCAAAAATCAGGCTGCAACTTAACTTTTTTTGTAAAATTTTCAAGCCCACTACGTAGATCTCAAAAGACAATATCATCTGTCTTGAAAAATGAGGTTCTAAATCACTTTTTTTTTGGAACAATTTTCAAGTCCAATGCGTAAATCTAAAAAAATATATATATATATATATACATAATATAAAAAAAAAATAAACATAAAAATAAAAAAAATCACCCAAAAAGGTCCCAAAAAAACGAGTGGGTTATGATGGTTTATAATATTATCTGTTTGCGAGGGACTTTTCACCGAATTCGAAAAGTAGCGAGGGACTTTTCACAAAACTGTAAAAAAAAAAAAAAAAAAAAAAAGGGTAGGTTTTGGACTAAAAAACAAAAGTTTAAGGAAACTATAACCTAATTAGCTAAACAAATTCAGTTTAAGTGCTTACCTAAGTTGTTCCAAAATCTCAAGTAAATCATCACGATGTGTCTCAAGAGTAGTGCAATTTAAGGTGTCACGGGTGTCCTAAACTAACATTTGAATAAAATTATAGGCTTCAGTATTTCGGGCAAGGTCAAAACTAAAAGCACATGGATTTTGGACATAAGAGTAATAATTGGGCTACTAACAAATTTCACTAACACTCACACTCATATTTTATCTTTCTCCTAGTGTCACTGTGGGATCGCAATGGACTTAAAGTGCCACTAAAAGTACATGAGTGTAAATGTGAATGTTAGTGGAATTTATTAGTGCCTCTATCATTGTTATTTGGACATAACATGTCCTATAGAGAATGAAACACAGTAAGCGACGAGGAAGAAAGAATTGAAAGCTGTAAAATGTGAATATAACTAACTCTCATTAATAAGCTTTCAAACTAAATCTAACTGCCATGACACCTCTGTCACCTCACAAAAACAGCTCACTGTAATATGATATATTCCCTTGTATATGAGGAACACGGAAGAATTAGGTGTCTCGGGTTTCATAAATATACTCTTCACAATGTGATTTTGAAGTGGTATAATTTTTGGGACAGCACTTCAGTTCTGTTGTTTTAGTGCTATTTGTGCTGTTTTCTTTCACAAAAATGGGATTCAAAAATTAAAAAACAGTTTTTTTAGATTCTATTTTTGTGAGAGAGAACAACACAAATAGCACTGAAGCAACAACACTGATGTGTTATCCTAATTTTAGGTGTCTCGGGTTTCCTAGATTAGAAGTTTGCGCAAAATTGTAGGTTTGGGTACTATGCGAGAAAATATTCGTTGCAACGGTTATTGTGCTGACGTGGTATCACAATCCAATCAAAACCCTTTATTTATTCATCTGCACCCCCTATTTCCAGGGGAAATCTCATCCACATAAGCACATTTCCCAAATGTATTAGTACGTTATTTTTGATGACGTGGTATCCCCGTTGCAATGAATATTTACTCGTACTATGCACAACAGCACAAGACCAAGTCTAAAAGTACATGAGTCTCACACATTTAAAACAGCTTACAATAAGTATCGAGTGATCCCATAATTTTTTAACATTGTATATTATCACATGTGTTAAAAAGTAAATTTAGGATTCAAGTTTGAAAATCATAGCAATAATTAGATGTATATATGTGTTTATATTTACACTTTATTTGTCAAGATTAATCCTCTGAGAATCCTACGTGTTCTACTACGTCATGTGTTCTACTACGTCATGTGTCAACTATTCTGTACTCAATATTAGAGGTGAAAACCAATCTAAATCGACAAAATCGATCCAACAGAACCGAATCACTGCCAAATTCACTTTTATCATTTGTTTTCGAGAAGCATCAGTTTCAAAAACATAAAAACTAAAACTTTTAGTTCGTTATCGGTTTTCGGTGTTGACAAACGGACAAAATCGAATAGAAGGCTTTTTTATGGAGAATTTTTATTTTATATGACTTGATAAATGTGTTTCTATGCTAAAAAAGTTTATTTGAATAATGAGAGTATGAGGCCAAAAACCTTATTATCTTTTATCCTTATGTAACTAATCATGACAAAGTACATAAGAATATATATTTTTTCTTTATATAAGAATCAAGTAAATCCTTAAAAAAAAACACCAACTAAAGTATGAGGGCTAAATCTTAGAAGCAGGAACCTTCTAAATTGGCCACGTTCTCTTTTCAGACTCTCGATTCCGCGCTTCTTACTAAGAAGCTTGTCGGATCCTCGCTCCCCCCATGTTAGAACCTCGCTCCCACCCCGCTCCTACCACATCCAAGTCTCAAAATAGCCTATAAATAAATTCAAGTTCTTATTTTGCTCAAATATTTTACCGAATAAATATTTTTATGCAGGAACATAGGGCTTAAGACTTTCAAAAATAAAATTTACAATCAAAATATATTATGGCAATCTAACTTCCTATGTATAATTAGTATAGAATATATTTATATCAAATATTGGACGCTTCTTAAACGCTCCTAACCTTTGAACCTCTTAAAGTTTAACGCTTCCTCGCTCCCGCCCCCGCTCCCGCTTCGTGCTTCTAAGGTCTAAATATAAGGCCCAAATCGAAGTACCATTTCAAGAAAATAGGCCTTTGTGATGAACGTTTTTGTGACGGACTCAAATTCGTCACAAAAAATGTTGTTGTGACGGATTCTGTAACGGAAATGTATCCCACATAAATAAATTTTTATTCATGACGGAAACGTACCTATCCGACACAAATAAATTTTATTTATCTCTGTATGGCAGAATATTATGTAAATGCTAAGTGCGGGCGTGCCAGACAAATGTCCTCTTTGAAATGAACGATTTGACGAATCAGACGAGTGAGAGAAATAGAGGAACGAGATTTCTCCAAAATAGGTTCAAATTACCTTAACCAAAGATTAAGGACTTGAGATGTGAAGAAAACTAAGATTAGCTTAAAGGAATACAGAATATGAATTCCATTAAACTATTCATAGAACAGAGTACAATTAGAAGTGATGATTTCGCCTTCCAACTGAAGTCTAATTACAAAGCTACACCTAGATAAACTAGTGATTAAAGATAAAGGAAATACATGACAAAAAGTAAAGAAAATGCTAAGTGTTCTTGATCTCTGGGATCTCTTCTTCTCCTTTCGTCATTCCTTTAAATAGATAACAACAGTGATAACCGCTGCCCCTATGCTGAGAAACTGCCCACTATCTCCATGATCTCGGAATCATGGGCTTCATCCACCACCACGCTTGTTACCGCTTTGTGTCACACGTGTCATTCATTTAATTCAACACAACCGTCAATAACTGTCCTGCCACTGACGTGGCTTGATTCCTCAATTATGGTACCGTTATGTTGTATCAGCCTCCTTTCTCATCAGCCTGCCTTTGTACACATTTAACTTATTGTTCTTTCTTAGATTTTGTGGGCTCCACTTTTAATATTATTTTGTAGTACAAACAATGCCCCCCCCCCCCCCCAACATCCCTTTCAAGTAAAAGACGCAAGCAATCAAACTTGATGGGATGTTGTTGATTCAAACACTGGCCCACCAAATCATAGCTTCTCTTAAAGGGACTAATATGTATGTGTTATCCCTTTAACCGCCAATTTTTTTTTTAGGAAATAACAAGTTGACGCCTAAAAATAGAGAGAGTCTTTTCGTGAAAGGACACTGATTTGACCTTCATTTACTTCCTATTTGCACCGTTATGCCATCTTCATCCTGATTCTTATGGAATTTTCAACTTGTAATCTGCCCAAAAATTGGGAAAGTTTCAATTTTGAACAGATTCTCATTTAGAGCCCTTTTGTATCCTTCTACACTTCTACTATTTAAACCCTTTTCTCGAGCCCTTTCAGCTTGCATCTTCTTCCCCAATCTTCTAATCCTTATGGCTGAAAAACCTCCAAAGTCCACTTCATCCCCAAGTACAGAAGAAATCGCCATCAATCCTCAATCGCGTGCCCAGGAATCTTTGAAACAATTTCGTGCTTCTGCTTTATAGGGCGTCATCCTGCAGGTAATGGCACCTTCTCCTAACTTCCTTTCACCCATCCTTGGCCCAAGCGTAGCTCAAGAATTTGTCCTTCCTCGAGTTTCTAATCTCTTTCCTCGTAATGGTCTGTTCTTATCTGAACATCCTAACCCCCCGCTGACAAGATGGAACAATAGTAATGATATTCGTTTTTGGCCCTCAAAACCTTTGCCAGAGTGGCTAGCCTGGGTGGCCAGAGTTACTCCTTTTAAGTCAGATGAATGGCGTAGGCAGCACATTCATGACCTAGTGCTCTTAACCACTATGCCACTACCGATGAATAGCCCTCTTCTTTCCTCTGCACTGGCCTTTTGGTCCATCTCTACCAACTCCTTACATTTTCCTTGTAGGATGATGTCCCTTACTCTTCTTGACTTAGCTGCTTTGATCGGGGTCATGCCAGCTGGTGATCCAATCAATGCTCTGTTATCTCAGCAGGCGTACTCCATTTTCCCCATTACCTCTGGTTTTGAAAAGAATACCTGCTATCAGTCCTTTATCCTAGAACACAAAAAGGATGATGGTCCTTTGACTGATGCAGAGTACCTTCCCTTCCTCACATTCTGGGTTAGCAGATACCTGACTTGTCCCCCTTCTTTTAAAGTAGTGAAATCAGATCTCCCCCTAGACTTAGCTTTGGCTTCTGGACAAGTGTTGGCATTATGTCATTTCCTTTTGGCTCAGATTTATAGAGGTTATTTCCTTTTGGCTCAGTAACCTGGACACTTGGGGAGGTACTCTATGGATCCTACAACTGTGGCTCCATTTATACTTTCCTGAGGTTAGCCATTCTTGCACGACTGTATCGGACTCAACAGTCTATGGCCAGAACTTGGTCGCATATTCTTCCAACCCCTTTGGTTTCTTGAATTGCTTAAGTTTCTTGTTCTCTCTTAGGACCCCTTCTCCCAACATATTCTTGCCATATCACCCTCCTTTGTATGGGTCAGACTGGTTTAAAGCTTCCCTTCTTGAACCAAGCAGCCATCTTGAATTATGGGCTTGTTATTTAGTCTCTTGGGACTGCCATCACAGTGTGACAAAAAAATTCGGGGAATAACCCATGTGGCGTGGAATCTTATTTTCCGAACTATCACGCACGCCAGTTTGGCCTAACTCAAGCAATTCCTTATCCCAATTTTCTGTCAGCCAACTCAAACCTTCTGACTCGTATCATCTTTAAGACCTATGAATCAGTTCAGCAGGTGGATGAACTCAATAAACTTCTCCTTGATCAATTTGAGTTCCAATCATTCTCTCCTCATCCTGTGTCTACTCCTTCATTTAACACTTTTTGGATGGAACACTTTGATCGATGCTTGGTGATTTTAAATTATTACTCAATACATTGTATCCGATGCCATCACCAACTACTAATCCTTCATTTGTTCAGACTGCAGGCAAAAGAAAGAGAGGCCCAGGTATGGATCCTGACACCAAAGCTGATTATGATTCCATCGTCAAATTTGAAAAATTTTATAAGCTAAAATGGAATCCTTTGAAGCCTTCTGAGTCAATTTCCGAGGCGAGCCGCATCAGAATCTGACTAAAAAAGGAATGGGTGGAAAAGAAGGCTCGCAAATCCCGCACATGGCAAGACTCCCAATTGGCAGTATCTTTACGCTTCTGTCGAGAATTAGATCAAAAAGACCTTCCCTTTTCCACCCATAGCTGAATTTGGCATTGCGGAACCTGTGGCTCAGACTGATGTATCTATAGGGGTCAATGTAGCAGGTTATCAGTCTGAGCTTTCCATTCCCACTACCTTTGGTGGTGTCCCTACAACCAGTTGTCAGGCTGCTTGGTCATTTCCCGGATTTTCTAGTCAGTCTGTCCCCTTGGTTTCTGAAATTTCTTTAAAAGCTTAATACTAAGAGAAGTGACTTTTACTTTGTTTTGATGTTACTTTTCCTTATTGCTTCTTTTCTTCTGGTCAGGTTCTCCAAGCCCTGCTGCCACCATGTCTCCCAAGAAGAAAGTTGTTCCTTTGAAGGCTCCCCTTTCCATTCCAATTTGTCGTAGTTCTAGGGACATCAAGCGCTCGAATTATACGGGTACGGTGAAGAAAAACTCCTTAGAGGACACCACCTTTGATCACCCTATCCATCTGAATGAGGAGGAGACTGAGCCCGTCCTATAGCAAGATACTCCAAGGACAGCCAAAAAGGCATGGCTTAAAGCCCGGGCCCAAAAGCGACTGCAAGATAAGCCAGCATTGAGCAGCTCCTAGCCCTCTCCTGACTCCATTCAGAAACCAGAAGTTGTGAAATCATCAAAACTCTCCCCGTCTTCTTTAAAGAATCCTTCCCTTGCCAAGGTTTCCCCTCTCACTGGCCAAAGTGACACCGGAGTTTTGAAAGATATTGTTGATGACCCAAATGTCCTCCCCAAAATCTTTCAATGTTCGAAGACTCTCTTTCCTCCACCTCTTCCTCAATAGCAGGATTCGGTTCCTCTGCTTTGATGAGTCACGCCTCTTCGAATCCTCAGTTGTCTACCAATATTAAGGACCTTCGTCTTCGAGCTCAGAACCTCACACAAGCCCTCGCTCAAAGGCTTGGTTCAGCCCCCTTGCCTTCGAAGTCAAGCCTGACAAAATCCACTCCAGCTTACAAAGAGGCTAAACTTCAAGCAAGGAACCTTTTGGCTTCTCTACGCTCTTCAACTTTTAGAGAAGCTATGGGTCAACAGGAAGCCATTGAGTAGAGAAATTGCTAGCACCATGGATGAGGCAACCCAACAACTGGCTGACGTGAAAGAGTTTTTTGAAAAAAGGAAGAAAGTGACAACCAATGTGTTCAGTTGGCTAGCGCCACGGAGACTGGGATGGAAAGTTTTGCCTCACTTTTGGAAGAGATTACAAAAATGAGGGCTGTTCTTAAAAAGATGGAAGCTGACTATGCCATTCAACAGGCTGACTTGGAAAAAGTTCCAGAGCGACTTGATCAGCTGAATGATCAGATTTCAGCCTTGGATGTTCAAGAAGAATCATGGTTGGCCACTCAAAAAACCGCAAACACTGCCCTGTCCCAGATTAATGAACAATGGACTCAAGCTTTGGTCCTTCTGGCTCCCTTTTTTCCATGATTTCTTCTCCTTGTTCTCCTAGGCCTTTATAGCTTTTTGAGCTTTTTAAAACTTTATGTTCTATTAAATGGCCACAGGGTCAGTACTACTTATTTTGTTTATGTAGCCATGTTTGGCTCTTTTATGGCATGCTTATATTCATACGTCAATTCGTTTATTACATGCCATGTTTTAACAGATGTTTTAGTCTTTATCCAGCTTTATCAGTCTGAATTTGGACATTCCTGTGACCCAAATTTTCAGACTGATCAGGAATAACCCTAACATCCTGGGTATTCTCAACTTCTTGCTCCAACTGGAGTAAATGTGATTCCCACATACAGGGCTTATATTTCTTTAAATATTTTCCATTTATAAGCCTGTTGTGTATTTGCCCGTCCAAATTTCTCAAATGGTAGGCCCCTCCTTTTAGCACTTTATGAAATTCAAAGGGTCCTTCCCAATTAGGAGACCACTTACCCAACCTGTGATCTTTACGTCCTAACGGCAAAATAGTTTTCATAACTAGTTCTCCAATGGAGAAAGATTTGGCTCTTACTTTTTTGTTATAAGCCCTTTTGGCTCTACGTTTTTGCAACCTAAGATGGTCTAGATCCAAAAGCCTTACCTCGTCAAGATCTTTTAGTTCTATTAGCATAGCTTGATTGTACTTGTCCATATCCAACTCATTCTGCTTAGCCACTCTTAAAGACTTAACTATTAACTCCATGGGTAACACGACATTATGACCATAAGTAAGTGCAAATGGTATAGTACCGGTGCTTGACCTTTTTGAAGTTCTGTAAGCCCACAAGACTTCGGAAAAGTAACTCATGACAATTCCTAGGATTATTGTCAACCATCTTTTGAATATTCAGTTTAAGGATCTTGTTGGTTGATTCTACTTGTCAATTGGCTTGAGCATAATATGGGGTCGAATTGAGAATAGTAAAACCATATTCAAAGGCAAATTCCAACATATCACCCCCAGTAAAAGGAGTGCCTTGGTCAGCCGTAATGGTTTGTGGCAATCCAAACCTATGAATAACATTTTCTTTAATGCATCTAATCACTTCATTCTGGCTGACTGATTTAAGCGGAACAGCCTCTACCCATTTGGTAAAATAATCAGTAGCCACTAGAATATATGCATGGTTTTTTTTATGAAGGTGGACTAATCTTACCTATCACGCAGTGTCCTCCTCTTCTATAATTGATGACTTAGATCTTTTTCAACTGTAATCATCCTTTGGAAAATGTTTGTTGGGATCTTAAATCCCGAGGCAATCTGAGCCAATTCATTGGCCTCTTCATTTTCTTCTCTTGGTACATATTGCACTGCTGACTCAGAAAAACTATCTATGGTATTATGCACTTTATATTTTTTCCCTAACTGGTTGATCACTAATTGAGAGTCTCCAACCAATTTCACAATCGTGGCCTTCATTTCATATAAAATTTTAAGACCAATGCTCACGACTTCATATTCAGCCTGATTGTTGGAACATTTAAAATCAAATTTAAATGAAAAATGTGTCTTTTTTCCACATGGGGATGTAAGGATGATCCCTGCCCCTGCTGATTCTTCAGTGCTGAATCCATCAAACCATAACACCCACGGGGTAACAGATATGTATCCAATTTCAACCCCTTTTAGGATTCCAGGACTTATATCTAGGCAAGGATGGTCGGCCAGGAAATCAGCTAGGACTTGTCCCTTAATTGCTTTCTGGGGGACATATTGCAAGTGAACTTCTAATAAAGTTAAGGACCATTTTGCCACTTTACCAATGATAATTGGTCTTAACAACATGTACTTAATAACATCAGTCTTATACATGACTTCTACTATTACAGGCAGCATATAATATCTTAACTTGATGCAAGAAATGAACAAAGCCAAACATAACTTTTCAATTGATGTATATCTTTGTTCTACATTAGTCAGAACGCGGCTCAAGTAATAAACCGCTTGTTCCATGCCTTTATTATTAATTTTAACCAACAAACTTCCAATTGAATCATTAGAAGCTGAAACGTATAATCTTATAGGCTTGTTTGGCTTAGGAGAAACTAAGACTGGTGGCTTGGCAAGATATCCCTTGATTTGCTTAAAAGCTAGCTGGTGCTCTTGTTTCCACACGAATTCTTCCTCTACCTTCAGTTTTAACAGTGGACAAAAAATTTTAGTCTTGCCAGCACAATTAGAGATAAAGCGGCTCAAAAAGTTAATTTGGCCTAGCAATCTCTATAGTCGCTTCTTGTTGGCTGGTGGTTTAGCCTCTATAATGACTTTAGCTTTATTTTTATCAACTTCGATTCCCCTTTGGTGAACTAGAAAACCCAAAAAATTTCTTGCTGAGACACCAAATGCACATTTTAAAGGGTTCGTTTTTAATTGATGGCATCTCATTCTTTTAAAACTTTTTGTCAAAAATGTTATATGGTCGTCAAAAGTTGATTTTACTACCACATCATCGATATACACTTCCATCGATTTCCCAATCATGTCATGGAATATGGCATTCATTGCACGTTGGTAGGTTGCCCCAGCATTTTTCAATCCAAACGCATCACCACCCATTCAAATGTTCTAATTGCCCCTGGACATCGAAATGCTATCTTTCCAACATCGTCTCTGGCTATAAAAATTTTGTTGTAGCTAGAATGTCCATCCATAAAGCTGAGGATCTCATGCCTAGATGCAGAGTCATCCAACATGTCCGCAATGGGCATAGGATACTTATCTTTTGGAGTGGCTTTATTAAGATCTCTAAAATCTATGCATATCCACAATTTTCCATTCTTTTTCATAACAGGAACAATATTCGAAAGCCTTTCAGCATACCTGGTTGTACGGATGAATCTTGCTTTCAACAATCGTTCTACCTCCTCCTTGACCTTCAGGATGATCTCACTTTCCATTCTTCTTAGAGATTGCTTGTAAGGCTTATATCCTGGTTTTATTGGGAGTTGATGTTCTACCAGACTTCTATCCAAACCAGACGTTTCATGATAGTCCCAAGCGAAACAATCTTGGTATTGGACCAACAAATCGAGCAATTTTTGCTTAAAATCTATTGGAAGGAGTTGGCTTATGAATGTTATTCTCTGACCATCTACCCCCTTCCCCCCAAGTTAATTTCTTCTAACAAATCTTGAACCTCGGCCTTACCATCATCCAACTTAGATGGGGCCTGTAGTATTTCGGATGCTTGAATGTGGTCTAGCACGTCTTGATCAGTCTCTTCCTTCACACAATTTGCTAAACACACTGATTCTTGGACTTGTGACTACACATCATCCTGAATTTGGCGCATAATATCAAGATATACCTCAATGTGGTGTTCTTCCATTAAACAACATTGGTAGCTTCAGCATACTCATGGCTTCCTCCACTTACTGTGGGAAAGATCCCCTTAGGACGACCATTCTTGTCAATTCCCCAAAATCGTAATGGTACTATCTCCATGTCATAGAACTTAGCCTCCGCCAGATGAGCCTCTACGAGAAATGGTTTCTTATCTGCTTCCACGATTTCAGGCTCATCCTCTTATTCATTCCAAAAAATCAAACATTGGTGCAAAGTAGATGGCACACACCAAGCAGTGTGAATCCAATCACGACCTAGCAAGGCATTATAATGAGAAGTAGTGTTTACAACAAAAAATGCTGATAAGGCAGTCCTGCTCCCAATGGACACTGTGATTGGGAGTACACCCTCGGCTGGACTGATGCCCCAGAAAACCCCACTATAGCCACATTGGCATCTATTAAATCATCACTGGTTTTTTGTAATTTTTTTAAGCATATGTGAAGACAACAAGTTAACGGAGGCTCCATTGTCTACCAATACTTTGGACACTGGTACATCGTTAAAATTGGCCTTAACATATAATGGTTTCAAGTGTTTGGCTATTCCAGCATTTGGCTTATCAAACACGATAGCCATTTTCTGTTTTGATTATGAAATTGGCACATTATGAATAGAGGGCTTTAGTGTTTGAGCTTCCTCCGTGATGCACACCATAGGCTCTGAATCATCATTAACGTCCCCTTCTAAACCATCAGGTTGCCAATCAAGAGACACAAAATCCTATGGCATTGTGTAAACCATGTTGTCATAGAAGGATAGAAATGATCATCCTATCTGGAAGGCAACATCATGTTCCATGTTTACATTTTCTGACTGGCCTGAATTTAGGAAATCAACTGTTTGCTGGGCATCAGTCTGGATTTGATCACTCAATAGAGTTTCATCATCCTGATACAATACCCCCAGCTCGTATTGGGCGAGGTTGTCCTCATCTTCTGAGTGGTCAAAGTTTAAAAGGTTTACCGGTTGCTAGGCTTCAGTCTGAATTTGTCCACTCGAGGGATTCTCATCATCCTGAATCAAGCTTCTAAACTCAGACTAACCAAAGCTATCGTTGTCTGAGGTCTGACGGTCCATCTTTTTTACTGTTGCCTGACCATCATGCTCATCAAATTCTGATAAATCATCTCCCATTTCTGTAATGGCATCGTTTGTCTTGGCTTCATCCTAATTCCCTAGACTTTCATCAGTCTTTCAAATCCATTAATTAAACTTACCTTAAAATCTTCGAAAAAACGGTTGTTTTTTCATCAAGGCTACCTTTTTCCATAACATGCGCCTTTTTTGGGTTCGAGTTAAAAGTGATGGGTCTTGGTATTGAGGGAATTTAGGATGCTAGACATACATCCAACGCCCATCTTATGGTACAGGTGGGAGCACCATTCTCGGCTTGGTATTAGGATATGTGGCTGGCTCTGAACCTCTTTTTTGACCTTGATTGACTGAACCTGTGGCTTGAGTCTGTGGATGACGATTCCTTTGTCTCTTTGGCTTGCTTTGCTTGCTTGTTTGGGGTATCATCACCTCTTTACCCTTGTCTGGCCTATCCTTGTTTATTGTAACCCAAAAACCTCCTGGTCGTTGGACCGCCCTATCCTAATTGCTTTGTCTTCTGAGGGTTCCTCCAACATTTTCAAGCACACCATCTTGTTTCCGGAGCGGTACTGCCAACCTCTCTGCTCAACTGACTGGCTGTTCGCTGGCCTCTGCTAATTCATGTAAAGACTTCCTTGTCATAATGTATGATTCATAAGGATTAGGAGCATGATAATTCACTCCCGTCCTTGTTTCGAATGGTGGTGCTTCTGGGTTGAGGCTTCTAGACTGACCTCTAGGCCCTGAAATCTCACTTTTCACCCTTTCTTTTTTAAGAGCATTCTTAATCTGCCATTTTGGTTTGATTGGCTTTGTCATGTTGGTAAAATCAGTTAATACCATATTGACATGCGCTTCAGCCACAAACGGGTTTTTGTCAACCTCGTTTCCAGCAGGCTGATGGATTGGAAAATCAGGTATTCCATTGTGTACTATAGCTGGCAAAAATTGGTCTCCAGTTGGTGCTATCGGTTGTTGGTACCCTCCAATGTGTCCCAATGATGGCCTAGGTTGCCCCTCAGTCTGCACCGCCGAGTGTTGCTACCCCCCTGTCTGTCTTGTTGGCTGATAACACCCTCCAGTTTGATGATTTTGTGCTTGGGATGAACTTGCTATGTGGGTTCCTGTTGGACAAGTAGACTTGTGTTTAGTAGTGGTGGCTGTGTTGAGGGCCCTCCCGCTGAGAAAACAGCAGTATGTGGGTGGGAACCATCATAGTAACCAGGCTGATGAGCTGGGACCATCATTTGTCCAACTTGGAATTCTGTGCTTATATTGGGACCAATTGATGGTCATTGAACACCTGTAGGCCCCATACTCTGTCCCATCTGACTCTGTCCCAATTGGTTACTAGAACTTGACGTATGGTCAAACATATCTGATCCAGGATGAGTTGAAAAACCAGGCACTAGAGGCCGGGCTAGAACCTTCACATTCCCATAACTCAGTTGTGGAGCCTAATTTATAGGAATCTGCACATGCTCTTTTTGGGCGCTGCCTTTCAAAGAAGATGCTCGACCAAATTTTTCCGCCATGTATGACATCTGCCGATCAATACTCTTAGTAATCTGATCTCCCATTTTTGCATCATGTCTGTAAATAGTTTCACAATTGTGGATGTTTGTTGTGAATTGGCTTGAAGCCAATCATGTAGCGCATTGTCCAAATTGAAACGCATTGCTGATGCGTATTCTCTCAGAGCTTGTTGGTCTGGTCCACCTGTAGTGGCCTCAACATTTCCAGACAGTTACTGGAGTGACTCATGACTGCCAGTGTGAGACTAATCATTCTCTTCAGCATTTTCTTCCACTATCAGCACATCCATCTCTAGTAGCGCTACGACCCCTTTATCTTTTGACAAGTTCTTTCATGGTGACATGATGCATTGCTTAATTTCTCATAGATGCCCATCGGGCGTGCCAAAAATTGGATAGCAGAATATTATGTAAATGCTAAGTGCGGGCATGCCAAACAAATGTCCTCTTTGAAATGAACGATTTGACGAATCAGACAAGTTAGAGAAATAGAGGAACGAGATTTCTTCAAAATAGGTTCAAATTGCCTTAACCAAAGATTAAGGACTTGATATGTGAAGAAAACTGAGATTAGCTTAAAGGAATACAGGATATGAATTCCATTAAACTATTCATAGAACAGAGTACAATTAGAAGTGATGATTTCGCCTTCCAACTGAAGTCTAATTACAAAGCTACTCCTAGATAAACTAGTGATTAAAGATAAAGGAAATACATGACAAAAAGTAAAGAAAATGCTAAGTGTTCTTGATCTCTGGGATCTCTTCTTCTCCTTTCGTCATTCCTTTAAATAGATAACAACAGTGATAACCGCTGCCCCTGTGCTGAGAAACTGCCCACTATCTCCATGATCTCGGAATCATGGGCTTCATCCACCACCACGCTTGTTACCGCTTTGTGTCACACGTGTCATTCATTTAATTCAACACAACCATCAATAACTGTCCTGCCACTGACGTGGCTTGATTCCTCAATTATGGTACCGTTATGTTGTATCAGCCTCCTTTCTCATCAGCCTGCCTTTGTACACATTTAACTTATTGTTCTTTCTTAGATTTTGTGGGCTCCACTTTTAATATTATTTTGTGGTACAAATAGTCTCGAATTCAATTAATCCGTCACAAATAAGAGCCCAATTTTAGCTTACCCCCAAATGAGCCGCGCCCCAATTTTCCCCCAAATTACCTAGACCCCTCGCTCTCTCTCTCTCTCTCTCTCTCAGACCTCCCTCTCTCGGACCGTTCCAACCTCTCTCTCCTCTCTCTCCTCTCCTCTCCTCTCCTCTCCTCTCCCTATCAACGATCAACGCGACAGCCTCCCTCACCTGACCTCCCTCACAGAAAGAAGAAGAACAAAGAACAAAGAAGAACGAATGAGAAGAAGAACCGTAAGAAGAAGAAGAAGAACGAAGAAGAAGAACGAAGAATGAAGAAGGTTAGTCTCTGAAACAATTTATGAAACTGATCGATTATGAGCTTGGTTTTTCAATTTGGGGATTTTACAAATTACATGAAACTGATCGATTATGAGCTAGGGTTTCCTAACGGATTGTTTGAAAATTTTCTCTGGTCTTTAAATCGTCTTTGCTGTTAAATCGTCTGATTATGAGTTGCCAAATGTTTGTGTTCTTGTGGATATGATTATGTGTTCTTGTGGATATGATTACTCATTTCATCCTCCACTAATTTTTTCACTTGGATTTATATATATATATATATATGGATATGATTATGTGTTCTTGTGGATTCCTTTGATGTGAATGATTAGTTTAGTATTTCTACTTATGTGTTTCTATTTCTCCTTTTCTTATTTCAGTATGTTTGAAATTTCCATCACAAAAGGTGCAATTCCGTCACATTTTTGTGACGGAATTTTACATTTTTTGTGACGGATTTTTTTTCGTTACAAAAGACATGTTTTCTTGTAATATACCTAAACCAAATCGAGCCTAACAAATTCAATTTAATACCGAATCGAATTCAAACCGAAGTACCAAAACCGAGTTGAGCCTAACAAACTCAATTTAATACCGAACTGAATCCAATCCGAAGCACCTAAATCGAACCGAGCCTAACAAACTCGGTTTAAAATCGAACCGAATCGACTGACGTTCGATTATGTTTTGGTAAGATATATTGAAAACTGATAAATTTGGTTTATATATAAAAATCATTTCAAAATCAACCGAAATGCTACACCCTTTCTCAGCATATAGCATTATGAAAAGGCCCATTACGTGGAGCAATACTCTACTTTTACCCCCTTTTTTATTCAAGTATTTAATTTGTCTTGGGGTTAATTACAAATGCATCTCCTGTAGTTAAATTTTTTTTTCAATTTGTCCCCAATAGTTTCAAACGTATTACTAATACCCTTGTGGTTTGGCTAATGTGCAACCGTTAGTATAAAGTTGTTTTATTCTTAATTTAATGACAGCTACACCCTCTATGATTAGTCAATTTTCGGATACAACCCTGTGCTGGCTTCTCTATTCGTTAAATCTAATAGATTTTTTAACAGTTGCACTTTGGTCCAAAAACATAGGGGATATTAGTAACACATGAAAAATATAGGGCAAACTAAGAAATGCACTTAACCCAAAGGATCTGTAATTAAGTACTGAAAATTATGTGTGAATTTTAAGTATTGAAAATTTTGAATGATTGAATTGGCAATATTGAAAACGGTGTTTCAAACACTAAAATAGACTGCTTTCAGTGATTATTTTCAGTAAAAGTTTTTTACTTAAAGATTTTAGTGATTTTTTGGTTGCTTTTTCAGATAAGTTGCACATTATCAAACACATTTAAAAAAATACGCGCTAAAAATTTTCATTTTCACTACTTAATTGGGATATCAAACACACCTTACGTGTGTTATTCTTTTTCAGTGCGTTTGATAATGTACCACTTAATTAAAAAAGCAGTGAAAAAAATAGGATTAATTGTAAAAATACCCCCTCAACTATGACCCGTTTTCAACTCGCTCCCCTGAACTATTTTTTCCAACAAATTGACCCCTCCGTTTGTCTTACTTGACAAGTTGACCCCCTCTGTTTGTTTGCAATAGAAAATGGGCATGTACCCATCACGTGAGAATAAAAATGGACACATTTACCCTTTGTGCCCAAAATGGGTTTGATCTCTCTCTCTCTCTCTCTCTCTCTCTCTCTCTCTCTCTCTCTCTCTCTACCCTAATGTTACCCTTTTTAAAATTATGTTTTTACCCTACATATTTCATACTTTATTCATTTTCACCCCTCAATTGCCCCCCCTCAACTTTTCAAAATAATTCTTTTATCTTATATATTTTATACTTTATTCATTTTTGCCTCTTAATTGCCCCCCAACTTTTCAAAATAATTATTTTTACCTTATATATTTTATAATTTGTTCATTTTGCCCCCCTTTAAAAAATAATTCTTTTACCTTACATAATATATATTTTTATTCAATTTTGCCCCTTAATTGCACCATCAATTTTTTAAATTATTCTTTTAATTTAATTATTCCATACTTAATTCATTTTTGTCCCTTAAATTTTTAATTTATCTCTTTTGAAGCTAAAAAAATTCGAGTCAGGGGCGCTGCCCCCGAACCCTCGTGTAATTTTTTTCCCCCTAAGCTAAACTCCTGGATCCGCCCCTGACCGCACCATCCAATCACCACCACCCATACCCAAAATCACCACCACCGAACACCAGATATTGCATTTTTCTATCTCTTCTCCAATTTTTCTCTCAAATGATAGTAATAAACCCCACTTCTAAAACACTTCCCTTTATGAAACTTACTCTCATAAACATCCCCAGAGAGAAGGGGTTTGGGAATTGAGTTGTTGATGTGTAGTTGTTGGTGTTGATTTGGTTTCGATTAAGTAGTGGGGTTGGGTTGTAATTGGAAGAGAGGCCATTGGTGGTCGTGGTGGCAGGGGGGTGGGGTGGTGGGTGGCAGTGGTGGTGGGCCGTGATGGTGTGTGTGTGTGTGTGTGTGTGTGTGTGTGTGTGAGAGAGAGAGAGAGAGAGTGGAAAGGGGTGAAGTTGTTACACTTTTTAGATCAGGGGGTGTACTCGAAAACGGGTAATAGTTGAGAGGGTGTTTTTTTGCGATTTAGACCAAGGGTATATGCGACATTTTATATCATCCGTTAACGGTGTTTGAGACTAAATAAATTTTGACAGTTGAGGGGGTGAAGTTGTTCGCTTTTTGAAATCAAGGGGTGTACTAAAAAATTGGTCATAGTTGAGGGGGTGTTTTTGCAATTAACCCAAAAAAATACTAAAAACTTTAACTAAAAATTTTCGATTGAAATTAATCACTGAATGAAGTCTATTTCAATACTTGAAACGCTGATTTTCAGTATTGCAAATTCACTCGCTTTAAATTTTTAGTACTTAAAATTTAGAACTTAGCTTTTAGTTTTAGTAGCAGACCCTAATGCTATGTTTTTCAAATTTAAATCACAAATGTGTTATTAGTTGTACCATATATAATGATAGATGATTCAACAAATTTGGTAATCAAACTTCATAAGCATAGCATTATTCAACAACAAACAACCTTTAGCTAACCAAAATCACATACCAGAGGGAAAAGGTGCAAATGACCCAGGACAGCTTGGTTTTATAACCTCCAAATTGTCAGAAATTACCACAGACTCATCACTCCCTATGCCCCAAAAGAGCTCCACACCTTCATCTACACCCTATACCCACCACAGAATATTAGTACATATTAACCATTATACATTTAAAAATAAAAGTGAAATAAAAAAAAAAAATCATGGATGAAATTAAAATGACAAAAATACCCTACAGATTACTTGCCAGTGCTGCAAAGATAGTTCTAGCCTTTGTGTCATAGACCACAAATCCAAAGCTACCATCCATATCATTAAGGACCTCATGGGCCGGGTATGGGCCACGGTCTCGGAGGGTCCGGTAAGCCTCAATAACAAACATGGCCTCATTGGCCCCCTTTGATAGCCCATATTGCTTGTTGAGAGAAAATAGGTTGTTTAAGCTCCCCGAAAAGATGCAGTATATGTCATCCAAACCACTAAATAACCTACAATTTTATACATTTATCAGATAATAATGTATTTTAAAAAATAGCATAGGTTGGCATAGCTCAAATGGCAAAGAATTTGACATGTATATATCCCCTCTAATGCATTAGTTCGGTGTTCGAACCTCATCCCCCTCCCCCACATCAAAAAAAAAAAATTGTATTAAAAAAAATTAAATAAATACATAGAATTGGAAGAAAAAGAAGAAGAATTTCATTTATTTATTTTTCCTTTACTACTTATATGATGTGAGGACCTATATCTAACTCGGCCTATATTTGATAGAAATTTTTTTTCCCCAAAGAAGGCCCATTGTGGTAAGATCCGAATCAAGGCCAATTTCGAGCCTTATAGCCATCTATGGCTCATCTAATACATTAATGACCTGTTTGCGTGTCACATGAATTTGAACAAGGTCATTCCAATGTAGAAAATCATTAACTTGAATTAGATCATTTTAAAAAATGGTAACTACAGTAGAAAGTGTTCTTAAAATTATCAATGACATCATCTTCTTTTTTCTTTATTTATCAGATCAGTGATATCATCTTAAGTAAATATAGGAAAGACCACCTATGAATAATATTATAAAATTATCCACTAAACTAATTAATGATGTAATTTTATTAAAATGCTTCACTAGTATTGAGTAAACTCATTCAAATTTACGGATGTGCAAACAGACTATAAAACCATGAGCATGAATTAACAAAATTCCCTGGAATACTTTTGCATAACTGTAAAATATCACAGAAAATTCCTTTAACTACTACTGTATTTCCTAACGTTACAAGTAGTTTTCAAATTCTTTGAAATATTTTCTAGTTATTGTAAAATTATCTATAGTAGAATAGGTGGAATTTTAATATTTTTAAACACTAATATTGCTTTTCAAGCTCAAATGTTCGTTGAGGGCTTATTTAAGAATGGTGAAAACATGTGTATATTCAAATCAATTAAGTCTCACTTTTATTTTTATTTTTATTTTTTTTTTTTTATGACTTACCTGAATGATTCACGCCACACACACACACAATCCAAGTAGTAGAACCCAAGAGATAGATCCGACACGAGCACACGGGACGTTCTACAGTGAGGGAGGGGAAAAACCCCTCCCACTTCTCCATGGGGAGATTTGAACCCATCTCCTCCCACTTGGGAGAGAGGAGGTGATGCCACTTGACCACAAAGGTCTTGGCAAGTCTCACTTTTATTAGTTATTATGAAAATTAGTGTAGTGTCAATTAAATAAGGAACCAATTCTCGATTCATTTATAAGCAGATAGATACTCATATGCATCCAAAAAACCAGCTACACAACCACATAAATATTTAAAACTGGTTAGAGTACTAGTTCTCTAGCCAAAAAAAACCTCTAAATTTCATGATATTTTCCCAATTATAACTGAAGTTCATGGATATTTGAAAGAGTACTGCTATGATTCCCAAATTTCTATTTCAAAAGTGTTTTCCAAATGATGAGACAGTAGGGTCAAGTCTAATACAGTGCAACCAGTTGAATTTTAATTTGAAGTTGTTTATGTGATCCCACCGTCACATCATTTAAAAAACACTTTTAGAATAAAAATTTGGGAAGCATAGCAGTACTATTTTTGAAATGACAAATTACTTTGGTTATTAGCCTAGTGATAGTTTGTGAGAGAGAGAGAGAGGTTAATTAATTACCGTACCTGTGATGATGATTGGAGAGTGAGCGCTCAGGTGGGGCAAAAGCAAGGCAGGCCTGGTCTCCAAAGCCCAGAGAGAAGGCATTATTAGGATGAAAAGATAAGAAATCTTCCAATGTCTCTTCAGGAAGTTTGGGCTTCATTGAAGCCTGCAATGAATAAGCTGGGCTGTTTAGCTCTTGTGGTGCCTTAGCCAAACCTTTCTTAAATATACCCAACATCTTCTTCTTATTCTTCTTCTCTCTCCCCTTCAATTAACAATAAAATAAAATAAAAAAAATTCAAAAACACATCTAGAACAAATGCAAAACTACATAGAGATATATATACATCTATTATCTATATATGCATATAATAGCAGTTTATATATGAGGAATTGGTCTTTAAGTTGATCCACAATTCAAGGTTGTAGAACTAATTCTAGTTAGCAAATCATTCATTATTAACCACGTGCATCTAGTAATAATTAGAGCAATTTTCTTTTTTTGTTTTGTTTTGTGTTTTTTTTTTATCACTTACCTGATCCGAGACTGGACACACACACATCTTAACGCGCACATACAACCCAGCTCAAATCCAACCCCAAGCCCCACATTGACCCACTACAAAGCCTAACAAGGGCCACTCATTTTGACTAACGATCACACGGGGGGCAAGTAGTGGAATCCCCACAGAGGAATTCGAATCCCCAACTTCCCACTGGGAAGAAGGGGGCAGTACCACTTAAACTAGAGCGCTGGTGGTAATTAGAGCAATATTCTAAACACAAAAATTGACGTTTATGGTTTTCCAATAGTTCACTCATCTTAATTTGCTACATGTGTTCGTTATATTATGATATCTCCTTATCTCTTTTGATTCAATTTGGTTAATCTTTCTCCACTAGTTGTATTCCCATGCATTTGCACGGGATGCAAAGTGATCAATAACTATAATAAATTATAATAATTACTAAAAATAATAGAAATTTCATCTAAGAAATAAAAAGTAATTTTTTTAAGCAATACTTTGATTTTAGTTTTCACCCATCTTTTCCTTGGTCATCCTATTTTATACTTTCAAAATCTTTAATTTCAAAAGCATCAAAGCGTATTGATATAAAGTACAACTCAGACCAATGGATATTTAGTTTTTCATAGGTTGATTGTATATATATATATATATATATATGAATCAGCAAATTGGAAAAAACTTAGTACGCCCATTAGCAATATCATTACACCTTGCACTCCAATAGATGCAGAAGTTAACAACAACTAATTAAGCACACTATAGTCATTTTATAATTGTACTAAATGAAATAATATAATATGTTCATGATATTCCTTAATTATTAGATTGTATTATTAGAGATGGATATAGTTCAATATAAAAATCCAGTACTCGTTAGAACGTTAAATTGATTAGATTTTCAATACCCTATATTATTTCTGTCACACTACTCGACAATCAAATATTGTAGAATGATAGAATAATCCAAATAAACAATGTTGAGATGATTTCTCATATTAGTACGTGTATTAGATATAAAAACAGGGAGGGATGGTCTACTAACAGAACTTTGAAAAAGCCAAAGGGAACAACCACAATAATCAAACATTCAAGAATGTTTTAAAGTAACAATTTGCACATTTATGATTAATTTTTCACACACTATAATATGACCACTCACAGTTTGTGCGATTTGTTGGTTCTTGTATGTGCTATATCAATTTATGAAATTAACTTTACTTTATCATAATTTATAGCTCATTAGCATGCATATAACGGAGCAACCAGCCCCCTTCAACATCTCTCATAACGTGTTCTACGCTGTTGAAAGCTAGATCCACATGAGGTGTGTGATGCATAGCTAAAAACAATGTTTTGAAAACCGGACCGGTCATCGAACCGGAAAAATGACCGGGTCATGGGTTAGTGGTTCAACCGTCGGGTGAACCGGATCAAACCGGTGACGTCATAATTACAAATTTTATAAATATTTTAATTTAGGAGTAGTTATTATATTTCTAAAAAAAGACACATAAAAGAAATTTTAATTTCATACACTTTTTTTTTTTTATCTTTCTTTTAATTTTAGATTTCTGTAGTCATTATCATTTATTTTACATACACCAAACAGGCCATAAGAAAAAAGTAGCTGCACCAGGAAAGACCAAACAAACCATACTAATTTTCCTGATCCAAGTTGCCGCACGATTTATAAAGCAAAAGACTTTAGCCATCTGTCTTGTCTATAGGGTGTCATGATAACAAAGTAAAAGTTACTCTCTCTCTCTTACTTTTGCAGTATTGAGCAGTGTGTAGAAGAAGTTTTGGGCCTCAAATTTATGAAAATGAGGTTAAAAATCTAAGTTTTCATCAACCGGTTCATCCATAAAAACCGTCACCGGTTCTCCGATTTTCCGGTTTAACCGGTCCACCCACCGGTTTTGGCCGGTTCTTACTCTAATAACGGTTACCGAGTCAATCCGGACCGGAGAGCCGACCGGTCGACGGTCCAACCGGTTGAACCGGCCGGTCCGGTCCGGTTTTTAAAACCTTGGCTAAAAAAACGCTATTCATGTAACAACCCTATTTTCTAAGTGCTTTTAGTAATTTTTATATTATTATTTTCAAGTAATAGATATTAACTATGTGTATATATCTTAGAGACACTTAATAAAAATGTTGAAGTAGCGTGTATGGGTCATTAGTATGTTAAGTAGTGTACTTAATATAGAAATTTAGTGCTCGGGGTCATGGGTACCTATTGAGCTAATCATTTGTCACTTTAGAATGCATTTTCGGGTCCATATAAAGCCTTTTGTGAGGTCCTTAGACAAAAAACGGGATTTCAATATTTATTTGGGTGTGTTACATATATATATACATTTTATGAACCCTAGGTTTAATGATTAAAAGAAAAGAAAAGAGAGACATGAGAAAAATAGAGCAGTCAAGAGAGAGAGAGAGACATGAGAAAAATAGAGCAGTCAAGAGAGAGAGAGAGACATGAGAAAAATAGAGCAGTCAAGAGAGAGAGAGAAGAAGAAGAAGAAGAGAATAACAGAAGAAAAGAGGAACCCCAAATATTGTTTTGCGAAATCATCATCAACATTGAAGCCCCAAATCAGTGAGTTAACTTATTATTTTCTTTCAATCTCGTTTGATTGAAATTTAAATAGATAGAATATTAAATTAGTAAGGTTATGGATTATGAGATTTAGGTTTTTTTTTACAATGATTGAAGTTGAGATTTGAGATTTATAGATGAGCTTTGAATATACATTTGAGCGATTATTCAATTTTCAAATTTGGGGTATTCACGGATCAGATCTGAGTAGAAAATTCATAATAAATCATATGTTATAATTTTCGTGGTTCAGTTCGCATAGGCCTGTAGGAAACACAATTCTGGACAACTTTCGTCTAATAGTGTTTGTCCCGATTCCGCACCGTTTGGGCAGAAAATTCATATTACAATAGCAGTTTTATGAATGTTAAAATAAGCGTTTTTTTGCTATATCACATTTTTGTGTGATTTCGTGTTCGTTAATATGAATTAATTTGTTTGTACTTAGAGAGCTATGAGTTCTCATGTATAGTTGAGCTTTCTGAAATTGTGACTGTGCGATTTTGTAATGGTTATGAATCTGTATGAACATGTAGCTGTTAATATGATTTTAACAGAAAATTGATTTGAGATATATAAATCTCTTATAAAGTTGAGTTTTGTGAAAACGTGGATGTACGAACGTTAGAAAAGTCCTTAGAGTTCACCACTGCTCCTAAAGATTTTAGGCGGCGAGTTCGTGGATGACCCATCCTTGTGTAATTAGACGGCGACTACGTGGATGACCCGTCTCTTCATTTTTAAGCCTTATACCCGGCTTGTTGGTCTATTTCATGTGTATTTAGACATTGTTTATTGACGTCAAGAACGTAAGGACTAGCCTTTCGGTATATACTCAAACCCCAGTGATACCACAATGGGAGTTGGGACCAGAGTGAGAGTTAATATTACGTTAGGAGACACATGTGATATATGTGTAGGCTGGACCATGGATGGGTGGCCGAGGTGCTAAACATAAGGTGTAATAAAAGAAAATAATTTGTGGTATTTTATTCTCGCGTTTAGAAGTTTGAATAATTAATTACCTCTTGTTGTGGTACTATCGTAGAAAGTTGTGGATGTTTAGTAATCGACTTTTCTAATAATTTTTCGTGTTGTAATCGTTGTGTGTGAGCGTGAATGTGATAACCATAGACTGTGTGTCTTAAGTTTTGAATTATGTTTGGATGATTTTGATGTGAGTATTTTTTGAATTTATAGTGTTGATGAACTATGGGTTGGATTGTAGTATGACTGACTCTTGAATTGTTACGGATATTAATTCAGAAAGTAATTATGGATATGATTAGAACTGTGATAATTATATTTTACAGGATGGTGGGTCCACTAACTTTTATGTAGGGCTGGCTCATCATAGATATTTAATGGGTAAGTATTCAATTGGTATTATTTGGGTTGTGAACCACTGCCACCACATTGAAGGAAACTACTTTTCTGTCCTGAAATGTGTGTGGAACTACTGTTCTAACCCGACAGGGATTCTGTGTAATAGCGTTGTTTATTTTCTGTATGACGATAATGTATGGTGTGATGTAGTTATATTTTCTTTGTGAATATTTTTGGCAGCCTAAGGGACACCGTTGTTCCCTAAGACTCGTTTTATATATATATATATATATATATATTTTTTTTTTGTTAACTCATACCAGTATTTTATATACTGACCCGGGTGCGTAATGCATTCGGGGCGTTTCTATATGAAACGTAGTCAAATTTATGTACAGGTTTAGTATTTGGAGATTTTATTTGGAGCTTCTATTTGGGTGAAGAGATGGTCGTGGTGTTGTTTATTATTAGAGTTGTACTTATTTTTTTTGTTGTGCTTTATTTTATTTCTGGCAGTGTGGGTGTCACAGCCCGGTCCCACAATAGCAGAACCGAAGCCCGTGGCACGCCACCGAGGCTAACCCAATTCATTAACGTTCCCAAAAGTTTAATTTGAAGAACACACGCAGCGGAAAAACAAAACACATTTTAAAACCAGAGGTTCAGTCGACTGCTCAGTCGAATACTCCGTCGACTGAAGAAGGCAGAGAGTTTTCAAAAGTGTTTAATAGCAATTCCAGTCGACTGAGACTAGGGTCACTCGACTGGAGTCTCCAGCTTTCAGTCGACTGAATCAGGGACCAGTCGACTGAATCAAGCAGAATAAAAAAGAACACATTATCCTACAGAGGTCCAGTCGACTGAGGCAGGGCCCAGTCGACTGCTTTTACCATATTAACAAGCAGTAGCTAGCAGGCACAGGGGTTCAGTCGACTGAACATAGGACCAGTCGACTGCTCCCCTGGCAGCAGCCCAATCTGCAGAATTTCAAGTTTTAAAAGCTTCCTAACTTTCACCAATGATCAACCACTCAATCCAAACTCAATCCAAAGTAATCCTAGCTGTATTAAAACATTTCTAAAGCAGGATTACAACATGCCACTAACTATTACAACGGTTCAAAATCCATTCTATCATACGAAGTTAAACATAAGTTAAAATGATAAAAGTTCTTATTACAACATCTTATTGTCCCAAAACTACAAGATTAACATTCAAGTTGCCTCCCAAGCGAACTCCCAACCCTCGTACTCACTTCTGCGATTCCTCGCCAGCATTTACACCTGCAATGGTTATTTGAATAACCACACATATTTCGATTTGTTTAAGCTAATGCTTAGTGAATAATTCAACATATGTACATGAATGATAAACATGTCCGCATTCACATCTCTACATTTCATACTAGTCGTCGGAGACTCACGTGCCCGTCCATATTCCCAATCCGCGACTCCTCGCCAATAAGTCCACGCGAAAGGGTAAGACCCACGATTCTTCTTTTCAATCGTGCGACCTTAATGCCTATATCGGATCCACAAAATGGCACGGTGACCACGTGCTCCTTCTGACCCAAATAAGCAACTTAACATGCTCAAATACATATCATCATACTCGCGGTAATCAAAACATATCACCGTGCTATTGAGCCTACTTATCAATATAATTGCCCAATATGAACTACACAAGATATCTCTAAGAATTAATACATGTTATTCACACAAAACATGAATACATGTCAAGAAATTATTCTAATAACATAGTTGGATCACTCACCTCCGATTTATGCGCTTAAAATATGATCTAAAGAAAACACGTGCACAAAGAACGTGCAGAAGTCCGTCTAGTACAATTCCTATGAATCAAAATTCCATTTATCAACTTTTATGAAAAATTCTAGAAAATAACTTTTTGGAAAACTTAGCCAAACAGGCCCTAACCTATATCAAAACGAAGCTCTTACCTCGAGGAGCTCGAATATGAAATCTAGGAGAAAATAGACTGACGGAAGGTCGTCGTTTGGCGTCGCAAAGCTCTAAGCTCCCAAAATCTCCCTATGGCCTCCTTTCTTGAACTTAGGTTAAGACTTATGAAAAATATCTCAACCATCTCTATCTATATATAGGCAAAACTCTCGGGAATTACGTTTGCCTCCCCACGAGTTTCCAAACTCCTAATTAGTCTCTGACACTTTCTATACAGCTTATTTATAGCTTTATAAGTGAAATTTCAAAATTATAAAAGTTTTCGACTAAAGTTTCGTTTGGTCGCTAAAACGCGAATTTCTATATGCCGTTTCCGAAGTTGCTAATTAGCCTACCAAATTAATAGCGTGTTCATTCGTTCTCACCAGGATACTAAAACTAACAACAGATATAAATTCTAAAACAGAAAATAATACAGATATTGAAATACACAGGTAAACATTTATTTTCAGATAAACATTTAAAATGTTCCACAGTGACCGTCTCATACTCGGAGAGACTTCACAAACAATAAATCCTCAATCACAACAGTTTCAAAGGGTTCTCTAATACAGACACCCAAATCAACTCGTGAGTCAAAACTTACTCAACCATGTGTCATAAGACACGCCACATTACATTATCATGCATGACAATGAAATGCAAAAGCAATAACACAATTGTGGGTGTTATAATACTCTCCCCCTTAAAAGAAGTTTGTCCCCAAACTTGTACCTCATGTCTCGAAAAGGTGCGGATACTGAGTACGCATCTCATCTTCTATTTTCCACGTCATTTCTTCCGTAGTTTGGCTACGCCATAACACTTTCACTTTCGATATTACTTTATTTCGTAAGACTTGATCCTTCCGGTCTAAGATCTCTACCGGATATGCGGCATACGTTAAATCACTCTGAAACTCATTCGATGTCGGAGTCATCACTTGATCTCTATCTTCCACTAATTGTTTACGTAACAACGATACATGAAACACGTTATGCACTTGAGCATACTCACTCGGTAATTTCAAACGATAAGCTACGGGTCCAACTCTCCCAATGATCTCAAAAGGTCCTACAAACCTCGGGTTGAGTTTCCCGTATCTACCAAATCTGGTTATTCCCTTTGAAGGTGACACCTTCAAATACACTAAGTCTCCTACATCGAATTCCAACGGCCGTCTGCGCTTGTCGGCATAACTCTTATACCTACTCTGGGCCATCAGTAACCGTTGTCTAATTACCTTTATCTTATCCGTCATTTCTTGTACAATTTTCGGCCCTTCAATCTTTCTTTCTCCCACCTCTGTCCAACTAATCGGTGAACGACATACACGACCATATAAAGCTTCATAAGGAGTTATCCCAATACTCGACTGAAAACTGTTGTTATACGCGAACTCAATTAATGGTAGGTGGTCTTCCCAATCACCCTGAAAATCAAGTACACATAGCCTAAGCATGTCTTCCAAAATCTGGATTACTCTCTCTGATTGACCATCGGTCTGAGGATGAAAAGCTGTACTAAAGTGCAATTTGGTACCCATTGCTTCTTGCATGGCTCTCCAAAACTTCGACGTAAAACTACTATCCCTATCCGAAATGATAGAAACTGGGATACCATGTAGTCTCACAATCTCGCGAATATACAACTTAGCTAACGGCATCGGCTTAGTTGTTCGAAGGGGTAGGAAGTGCGACGACTTCGTCAAACGGTCAACAATCACCCAGATAATAGTATTTGATCTCTTCGACCTCGGAAACCCACTAACAAAATCCATTGTTATGTGCTCCCATTTCCACTCGGCTATCGGTAACGGTTGTAACAATCCCGAAGGTGCTTGGCGCTCTGCCTTCACTTGTTGACAACTAGTACAACGCGAAACATAACGTGCTATTTCTCTCTTCATTCCCGGCCACCAATAAACATGTCTCAAGTCTCTATACATCTTGGTGCTTCCCGGATGAACGGTATACTTCGTGTTGTGTGCTTCCTCTAGGATGTTCCGTTTCAACTCTTTCTCACTAGGTACACAAATTCTACCCCTCAATCTCAACACATTGTTCTCAAACATGAATCCCGGTTGTTTGCCCATTGGAATCTCATCACAAATCTTCTTCAAAGCCACGTCTTGAAGTTGTTTCTCCATGATCTCATGAATCAAGAGTGGTTGTGCCACAATCGTCGACATCAATCCACCTTCAATCCTCGGAATCACCTCAAGCTCCATATTCTCCATATCTCGTATCAATTCTTTCTGAGAAGTCAAATCTGATGTGGTGTTGGTTGGTACCTTACGACTAAGAGCATCGGCGACAACATTCGCCTTGCCCGGATGATACTGAATTGACAAGTCATAGTCCTTCATCAACTCTAACCATCTCCTTTGCCTCATATTCAAATCTCGTTGTGTAAACAAGTACTTCAAACTCTTATGATCCGTGTATATCTCACATTTCTCCCTGTATAGATAATGACGCCAAATCTTCAATGCAAAAATCACGGCGGCCAATTCTAGATCATGAGTTGGATAATTCTTCTCGTGCGGTCTAAGTTGTCTCGACGCATATGCAATGACTTTATCACCTTGCATAAGAAAGCAACCTAAACCTCTATATGAAGCATCACTGTAAATAATAAATCCTTCAGTCCCTGACAGAACTGCTAATATTGGTGCTTTCACTAGTCGACCCTTCAACTCTTGGAAACTTTCTTCACATTCTGGACTCCAAACAAAAACAATATCTTTCCTCATTAACTGTGTCATCGGCATTGCTATACGCGAAAAGTCTTTTACAAATCTCCGGTAATACCCAGCTAATCCTAGGAAACTTCGGACATCTGTCACATTCGTTGGTCTCACCCAATTTGTAACGGCTTCTATCTTCTGAGGGTCTACTGAAATTCCTCTCGCCGACACTACATGTCTAAGAAACGCAATCTCTGTCAACCAAAACTCACACTTCTTCAATTTCCCAAACAATCTCTTCTCACGTAATCGTTGTAATGCTAATCGTAAATGTTGCTCGTGATCTTCAACGCTTTTGGAGTAGATTAGGATATCATCTATAAACACAATGACAAACTCGTCTAAGTAATCCTTGAAAACGCGATTCATTAAGTCCATGAAAGCAGTTGGTGCATTAGTCACTCCAAACGGCATAACCAAAAATTCAAAGTGACCATAGCGCGTCCTGAAAGCTGTCTTCTCAACATCTTTCTCATTGACTTTCAACTGGTGGTAACCGGATCTCAAGTCAATCTTCGAAAATACTTGCGCTCCTTGCAACTGATCAAACAAATCGTCTATTCGCGGCAACGGATATTTGTTCTTGACGGTCAACTTGTTCAATTCCCGGTAGTCGATGCACATACGCATTGTCCCGTCCTTCTTCTTCACAAACAAGACTGGAGCTCCCCATGGTGAAACACTAGGTCGGATAAAACCCTTCTCCAACAGTTCTTCTAACTGAACTTTCAATTCTTTCAACTCTATCGGTGCCATTTGGTACGGTGCTTTGGATACCGGTTGTGACCCTGGTACTACTTCTATTGTGAACTCAAGCTCTCTTTCAATCAATACGTCGGGTAACTCATCGGGAAAAACATCTGGAAATTCGCGAACTACTGAAATTTCTTCTATTAGTGGTCCAAGAACTCGCGTGTTGATAATTGAACATAAGAAACCCGAAAAACCCTTCTTCAACATCTTACTTGCTTGGATCGCCGATATCAAGTACGGCGGTACGATTACTCCCTTACCCTGAAAAGTAAACTCCTCTCGTCCTGACGGATAGAAACTAACCCGTTTCTGTTCACAATCGATTTTGGCTTGATTAACCGACAACCAATCCATACTCAAGATAACATCAAAGTAATTCACCGTCAACGGAATCAAATCAATACTCAAGACTTTATCACCTATCTTGACTTCACATGACTTGAATATCGAAGAAGTAACTAGCGGTTCACTACTAGGCAATGATACACACAAGTCATATCCTAGCGGTTCTGACTTAACAGTTAAATGATTAACAAAATCACGTGATACGAATGAATGCGTTGAACCAGAATCCATAAGTATACGTGCAGGATACGAACAAATAGGAAGAATACCTAATACGACGGTATCATCCATATTCCCCGGACTGAGCTGGAAGTATCGTCCTTGTTGTTGCGCGATGCCTTTCCCTTTATCTACTCGAGGTTCTACCCTTGATCCGCTTGGCACACTCGATGCCCCGGTACTCATTCCCGGTTGTCTCTTACTCGGACAGTTCTTTGCTATGTGTCCCGGTTGTCCACACTCAAAACATTTTCCTCTCGTTTCTGGGTTGTAGCTCTTCGTATTCGGAAAGTTATTTGGTGCGGCCGAGTTTGCATTCAAAGGACAATTTCGGGATATGTGTCCTAACTGCTTGCAAAGGTAACAGGTGCTCAATTGGTAGCAAGTTCCTCTGTGTCGCAGGTTACATGTTGGACACAACGGTCTCAAGTCCCCCATGAACGTACTCCCTCCTTGGCTACTCATATATGATCCCGAACCTTGCGTAAACGGTTTCTTTGCATTCCCTTGGCTCTTGCCCCGACTGTCATTTGCTCTCTTCCCTTGTTGTCCCTGTCGATATCTGTCGACACTTTTCTCAGCAATACGAGCGGCTTCCTCAACGAGAGAAACGGTCGGGTGTTGTAGCATATCTACACGGCCACGGATATTCTCTCTAAGCCCTTCCTCAAACTTACGAGCTTTATCCCTATCAGTCGGAACGGTAGTTTTCCCAAATCGTAACAAGGCATTGAAACGAGAAACATACTCACCCACGGTCATATCTCCCTGAACCAAACTCGCAAACTCTTGGCATTTCTGAGTATAAGCAGATTGCGGAAAGAAATGTTTGTTGAATTCTTCTTTAAATGCTTCCCACGTGGTCGGCTTCCCTTGTTCAAGTACATTGTTCCACCAATCCAATGCTTCGCCCATCAACGTATCGGATGCGCATAAAATTTTCTCCTCATCGGTACATATTACCTGACGGAAATGTCTTTCCATGTCCATTATCCAATGATCGGCCAAGTCTATGTCAACTTGTCCATAATACAAGGTCGGTTTCTGCTTATGAAATTGTTCCACGATTGTGTGTTGAGGTCGCGGTGCCGGTGGTGGATTGAGATAACGAATTTCCACTTGTGGAGACTGAACGTTCATCTGTTCTCTTTCACTTACCGCTTGTATGAAATTTCCCACCATATTCACTATTTGGTCCATCCGCGAATGCGGTGACAATTCTCTCGGCAGATCCGCCATAATGTTTCAAATATTCCCCTATTGAGTTCAATGCATAATGACCATGCATGCTATGCCACAATATAGATATATGTGCACAATTCATCACGATCAACAAATGCTAACACTTGAAGCATTTCTACAATGATAACAATTATTTTCACAATTATACACTCCACTCGACGTCACTCAGCATATATATAACGTCACTCGTTCCCAAGGCTCTAAACTTATGCTTATGCTCTGATACCACTAAATGTCACAGCCCGGTCCCACAATAGCGGAACCGGAGCCCGTGGCACGCCACCGAGGCTAACCCAATTCATTAACGTTCCCAAAAGTTTAATTTGAAGAACACACGCAGCGGAAAAACAAAACACATTTTAAAACCAGAGGTTCAGTCGACTGCTCAGTCGACTACTCCGTCGACTGAAGAAGGCAGAGAGTTTTCAAAAGGGTTTAATAGCAATTCCAGTCGACTGAGACTAGGGTCAGTCGACTGGGGTCTCCAGCTTTCAGTCGACTGAATCAAGCAGAATAAAAAAGAACACATTATCCTACAGAGGTCCAGTCGACTGAGGCAGGGCCCAGTCGACTGCTTTTACCATATTAACAAGCAGTAGCTAGCAGGCACAGGGGTTCAGTCGACTGAACATAGGACCAGTCGACTGCTCCCCTGGCAACAGCCCAATCTGCAGAATTTCAAGTTTTAAAAGCTTCCTAACTTTCACCAATGATCAACCACTCAATCCAAACTCAATCCAAAGTAATCCTAGTTGTATTAAAACATTTCTAAAGCAGGATTACAACATGCCACAAACTATTACAACGGTTCAAAATCCATTCTATCATACGAAGTTAAACATAAGTTAAAATGATAAAAGTTCTTATTACAACATCTTATTGTCCCAAAACTACAAGATTAACATTCAAGTTGCCTCCCAAGCGAACTCCCAACCCTCGTACTCACTTCTGCGATTCCTCGCCAGCATTTACACCTGCAATGGTTATTTGAATAACCAAACATATTTTGATTTGTTTAAGCTAATGCTTAGTGAATAATTCAACATATGTACATGAATGATAAACATGTCCGCATTCACATCTCTACATTTCATACTAGTCGCCGGAGACTCACGTGCTCGTCCATATTCCCAATCTGCGACTCCTCGCCAATAAGTCCACGCGAAAGGGTAAGACCCACGATTCTTCTCTTCAATCGTGCGACCTTAATGCCTATATCGGCTCCAAAAAATGGCACGGTTACCATGTACTCCTTCTGACCCAAATAAGCAACTTAACATGCTCAAATACATATCACCATACTCGCGATAATCAAAACATATCACCGTGCTATTGAGCCTACTTATCAATATAATTGCCCAATATGAACTACACAAGATATCTCTAAGAATTAATACATGCTATTCACACAAAACATGAATACATGTCAAGAAATTATTCCAATAACATAGTTGGATCACTCACCTCCGATTTATGCGCTTAAAATATGATCTAAAGAAAACCCGTGCACAAAGAACGTGCAGAAGTCCGTCTAGTACAATTCCTATGAATCAAAATTCCATTTATCAACTTTTATGAAAAATTCTAGAAAATAACTTTTTGGAAAACTTAGCCAAACATGCCCTAACCTATATCAAAACGAAGCTCTTACCTCGAGGAGCTCGAATATGAAATCTAGGAGAAAATAAACTGACGGAAGGTTGTCGTTTGGCGTCGCAAAGCTCTAAGCTCCCAAAATCTCCCTATGGCCTCCTTTCTTGAACTTAGGTTAAGACTTATGAAAAATATCTCAACCATCTCTATCTATATATAGGCAAAACTCTCGGGAATTACGTTTGCCTCCCCACGAGTTTCCAAACTCCTAATTAGTCTCTGAAACTTTCTATACAGCTTATTCATAGCTTTATAAGTGAAATTTCAAAATTATAAAAGTTTTCGACTAAGTTTCGTTTGGTCGCTAAAACGCGAATTTCTATATGCCGTTTCCGAAGTTGCTAATTAGCCTACCAAATTAATAGCGTGTTCATTCGTTCTCACCAGGATACTAAAACTAACAACAGATATAAATTCTAAAACAGAAAATAATACAGATATTGAAATACACAGGTAAATATTTATTTTCAGATAAACATTTAAAATGTTCCACAGTGACCGTCTCATACTCGGAGAGACTTCACAAACAATAAATCCTCAATCACAATAGTTTTAAAGGGTTCTCTAATACAGACACCCAAATCAACTCGTGAGTCAAAACTTACTCAACCATGTGTCATAAGACACGCCACATCACATTATCATGCATGACAATGAAATGCAAAAGCAATAACACAATTGTGGGTGTTATAGTGGGCCACATGTGTATAATTGTAATAAGGATTGTATATGGTATTGGGAACGTTGTAGTTGCTCTGACCTATGGATGTATAGATTTTATGCTTATTTATTTTCTTTCCGCTGAACTCTGTAAAGAGGGTTTTATTGAATGAACATAATTTTTCTTTTGTAAATCGAAAGGATATAATATGTGTAATGGAGTTTAATTTATTTTATAATAAAAATGAATGTTTGGGAATACGAGTTTAAGAATGAAGAGTTTTTCTTTAAACACAAAATCACATGTCCTTATTTAATGAGTATAAAATACCGTTTTCAATAATTATCTATTAGCCTGTGTAAGGGTGTCAATCTCAGTGTTTTGAAAATTGAATATTAGTCTGGATACATGCTCTGGATTAAGTATTCGGTTGTCCAAATATCGGGGTGTGACAGTTTGGTATCAGAGCTTATGGTTAGCTTAGCAAGTCTAAGTGATTCTCGGAATGTGGTTTATGGGTTGGTAAGAGCCTTAGGTTTGAGGATTTTTGGGATAGGGATTATGTGTTATTTCGTGCTTCTATTGCTTTGTGCTACAATGTGTTTCATGGTACTATGTGTTTTGTTCTATAGTGTGCTTTGTAACGTGTTAGTCTTAAATGCATGTCATTTTCGGGATGACTTAATAGGAGCATACATGATACTGTTTAGATTTGCATGTTAGTGCATGGATCTTTGGTTGTAACGTTGGGGGTCTTATCAAGGGGAGTGATCTTTTGGCTCATGGAGTAGCAATGTGGATGACCATTTATGAGAAGGATTGTGAAAATCTTATTTGGGAGTTGGAGGCAGAGATTGGATATCTGGACTTCTCATGTGGTCGACTGATTTTCTTATCTCTATTGATTATCTACTATTTTTTTTATGCGGAATCTGTTACTATTGGTATTCTGGATTTCTTATCTTCTGATGCGGATATCATCAATGGGTGTTCTGGATTTCTTATGATTATGCTGCTGCTATTCTTATATATGGGAACTCTATTTTGTATGATTTCTCTGGTGTAATTATTGACGATATTCTCTTTTCAATGGCATATTATGATCCAGATGGTTATGGATTTATTTTCAACGGCAGTATCGTCTTCTCAATCTTATTACTAGTAAGGAGTTTGGAAAAAAGAGCATTCTCAGATACATTGGCTGATTAGTGAGTATTGAGTATTTCAAGGAGTATTAGAGTGGGGGGTAAATGGTTTCATTCCTAATTTTAATCTTATATGTTGCATTATTATCTATGTCTTAATTATCTGGTAATATTAATTTGACAATTGACCATATGAGGCTAAATGTATATACATGAGGGTTTCCTTGTTTGAATTATTCGCTCGATGTACTAGGCCTTGTATTGTTGAGAGTTAAATGTGAATCTGTGTTTTCGATTAGTTGTGTGTGTAACAATATTTATGAATAAGTAATTGTATCACCGTCGCTACGAATTTCGGGACAAAATTTTCTTTAAGGAGGGTAGAATGTAACAACCCTATTTTTTCTAAGTGCTTTTAGTAATTTTTATATTATTATTTTCATGTATTAGATATTAACTATGTGTATGTATCTTAGAGACACTTAATAAAAATGTTGAAGTAGCGTGTATGGGTCATTAGTATGTTAAGTAGTGTGCTTAATACAGAAATTTAGTGCTCGGGGTCATGGGTACCTGTTGAGCTAATCATTTGTCACTTTAGAATGCATTTTCAGGCCCATATAAAGCCTTTTTGTGAGGTCAGTACACAAAAAAACGGGATTTCAATATTTATTTGGGTGTGTTACATAGATATATACATTTTATAAACCCTAGGTTTAATGATTAAAATAAAAGAAAAGAGAGACATGAGAAAAATAGAGCAGTCAAGAGAGAGAGAGAGAGAGAGAGAGAGAGAGAGAAGAAGAAGAAGAAGAAGAAGAAGAAGAAGAAGAAGAAGAGAATAAAAGAAGAAAAGAGGAACCCCAAATATTGTTTTGCGAAATCATCATCAACATTGATGCCCTAAATCGGTGAGTTAACTTATTATTTTCTTTCAATCTCGTTTGAATGCAATTTAAATAGATAGAATATTAAATTAGTATGGTTATGGATTATGAGATTTAGGCTTTTTTTTTACAATGATTGAAGTTGTGATTAGAGATTTATAGATGAGCCTTGAATATGCATTTGAGCGATTATTCAATTTTCAGATTTGGGGTTTTCACGGATCAATTCTGAGTAGAAAATTCATAATAAATCATACGTTATAATTTTCGTGATTCTGTTCGCAAAGGCCTGTAGGAAACACAATTCTGGACAACTTACGTCTAATAGTGTTTTTCCCGATTCTGCACCGTTTGGGCAGAAAATTCATATTACAGTAGCAGTTTTATGAATGCTAAAATAAGCATTTTTTTGCTATATCACATTTTTGTGTGATTTCGTGTTCGTTAATATGAATTAATTTGTTTGTACTTAGAGAGCTATGAGTTCTCATGTATAGTTGAGCTTTCTGAAATTGTGACTGTGCGATTTTGTAATGGTTATGAATCTGTATGAACATGTAGCTGTTAGTATGATTTTAATAGAAATTTGATTTGAGATATATGAATCTCTTATAAAGTTGAGTTTTGTGAAAACATAGATGTACGAACATTAGAAAAGTCCTTAAAGTTAACCACTGCTCCTAATGATTTTAGGCGGCGACTTCGTGGATGACCCGTCCTTGTGTGATTAGACGGCGACTATGTGGATGACCCGTCTCTTCATTTTTAAGCCTTATGCCCGGCTTGTTGGTCTATTTCATGTGTATTTAGACATTGTTTATTGACGTCAAGAACGTAAGGACTAGCCTTTCGGTATATACTCATATCCCAGTGATACCCCATGGGAGTTGGAACCGGAGTGGGAGTTAGTGTTACGTTAGGAGACACATGGGATATATGTGTAAGCTAGACCATGGATGGGTGGCCGAGGTGGTGAATATAAGGTGTAATAAAAGAAAATAATTTGTGGTGTTTTATTCTTGCGTTTAGAAGTTTGAATAATTAATTACCTCTTGTCGTGGTACTATCGTAGAAAGTTGTGGATGTTTAGTAATCGACTTTTCTAATAATTTTTCGTGTTGTAATCGTTGTGTGTGAGCGTGAATGTGATAACCATAGACTGTGTGTCTTAAGTTTTGAATTATGTTTGGAGGATTTTGATGTGAGTATTTTTTGAATTTATAGTGTTGATGAACTATGGGTTGGATTGTAGTATGACTGACTCTTGAATTGTTACGGATATTAATTCAGAAAGTAATTATGGATATGATTAGAACTGTGATAATTATATTTTACAGGATGGTGGGTCCACTAACTTTTATGTAGGGCTGGCTCACCATAGATATTCAATGGGTAAGTATTCAATTGGTATTATTTGGATTGTGAACCATTGCCACCACATTGAAGGAAACTACCTTTCTGCCCTGAAATGTGTGTGGAACTACTGTTCTAACCCGACAGGGATTCTGTGTAATAGCGCTGTTTATTTTCTGTATGACGATAATGTATGCTGTGCTGTGGTTATATTTTCTTTGTGAGTATTTTTGGCAGCCTAAGGGACACCGTTGTTCCCTAAGACTCGTTTTATATATATATATATATATATTTTTTTTTTGTTAACTCGTACCAGTATTTTATATACTGATCCGGGTGCGTAATGCATTCGGGGTGTTTCTATATGAAACGTGGTCAATTGTATGTGCAGGTTTAGTATTTGGAGATTTTATTTGGAGCTTCTGTTTGGGTGAAGAGATGGTCGCGGTGTTGTTTATTATTAGAGTTGTATTAATTTTTTTTATTGTACTTTATTTTATTTCTGCCAGTGTGGGCCACATGTTTATAATTGTAATAAGAATTGTATTTTGGGTATTGGGAACATTGTAGTTGCTCTGACCTATGGATGTATAGATTTTATGCTTATTTATTTTCTTTCTGTTGAACTCTGTAAAGAAGGTTTTATTGAAAGAACATGATATTTCTTTTGTAAATCAAAATGATATAATATGTGTAATGGAGTTTAATTTAATTTATAATGAAAATGAATGTTTGGGAATACGAGTTTAATAATGAAGAGATTTCTGTAAACACAAAATCACATGTCCTTATTTAATGAGTATAAAATACTGTTTTCAATAATTATCTATTAGCCTGTGTGAGGGTGTCAATCTTGATGTTTTGGAAATTGAATATTAGTCTGGATAAATGCTCTGGATTAAGTATTTGGTTGTCCAAATATCGGGGTGTGACAGTTTGGTATCAGAGCTTATAGTTAGCTTAGCGAGTCTAAGTGATTCTCGGAATGTGGTTTATGGGTTGGTAAGAGCCTTAGGTTTGAGAATTTTTGGGATAGGGATTATGTGTTATTTCGTGCTTCTATTGCTTTGTGCTACAATGTGTTTCATGATACTATGTGTTTTGTTCTATAGTGTGCTTTGTAACGTGTTAGTCTTAAATGCATGTCATTTTCGGGATGACTTAATAGGAGCATACATGATACTGTTTAGATTTGCATGTTAGTGCATGCATCTTTGGTTGTAACGTTGGGGGTCTTATCAAAGGGAGTGATCTTTTGGCTCATGGAGTAGCAATGTGGATGACTATCTATGAGAAGGATTGTGAAAATCTTATTTGGGAGTTTGAGGCAGAGATTGCATATCTGGACTTCTCATGTGATCGACTGGTTTTCTTATATCTATTGATTACCTACTGTTTTTTTTTTATGCAGAATCTGTTACTATTGGTATTCTGGATTTCTTATCTTCTGATACGGATATCATCAATGGGTGTTCTGGATTTTTTATGATTATGCTGCTGCTATTCTTATATATGGGAACTCTATTTTGTATGATTTCTCTGGTGTAATTATCGACGATATTCTCTTCTCAATGGCATATTATGATCCGGATGGTTATGGATTTATTTTCAACGGCAGTATCATCTTCTCAATCTTATTACTAGCAAGGAGTTTGGAAAAAAGAGCATTCTCAGATACATTGGCTGATTAGTGAGTATTGAGTATTTCAAGGAGTATTAGAGTGAGGGGTAAATGGTTTCATTCCTAATTTTAATCTTATATGTTGCATTATTATCTATGTCTTAATTATCTGGTAATATTAATTTGACAATTGTCCATATGAGGCTAACTGTATATACATGAGGGTTTCTTTGTTTGAATTATTCGCTCGATGTACTAGGCCTTGTATTGTTGAGAGTTAAATGTAAATCTGTGTTTTCGATTAGTTGTGTGTGTAACAATATTTATGAATAAGTAATTGTATCACCGTCGCTACAAATTTCGGGACGAAATTTTCTTTAAGGAGGGTAGAATGTAACAACCCTATTTTTCTAAGTGCTTTTAGTAATTTTTATATTATTATTTTCAAGTATTAGATATTAACTATGTGTATGTATCTTAGAGACACTTAATAAAAATGTTGAAATAGCGTGTATGGGACATTAGTATGTTAAGTAGTGTGTTTAATATAGAAATTTAGTGCTTGGGGTCATGGGTACCTATTGAGCTAATCATTAGTCACTTTAGAATGCATTTTCGGGCCCATATAAAGCCTTTTTGTGAGGTCCTTAGACAAAAAACGGGATTTCAATATTTATTTGGGTGTGTTACATAGATATATACATTTTATAAACCCTAGGTTTAATGATTAAAAGAAAAGAAAAGAGAGACATGAGAAAAATAGAGCAGTCAAGAGAGAGAGAGAGGAGAGAGAGAGAGAGAGAGAGAGAGAGAGAGACAGACAGACAGAGAGACAGAAGAAGAAGAAGAGAATAACAGAAGAAAAGAGGAACCCCAAATATTGTTTTGCGAAATCATCATCAACATTGAAGCCCTAAATCGGTGAGTTAACTTATTATTTTCTTTCAATCTCGTCTGATTGAAATTTAAATAGATAGAATATTAAATTAGTATGGTTATGGATTATGAGATTTAGGTTTTTTTTTACAATGATTGAAGTTGTGATTTGAGATTTATAGATGAGCCTTGAATATACATTTGAGCGATTATTCAATTTTCAGATTTGGGGTTTTAACGGATCAGATCTGAGTAGAAAATTCATAATAAATCATACGTTATAATTTTCGTGATTCTCTTCGCAATGGCCTGTAGGAAACACAATTCTGGACAACTTTTGTCTAATAGTGTTTTTCTCGATTCTGCACCGTTTAGGCAAAAAATTCATATTACAGTAGCAGTTTTATTAATGTTAAAATAAGCGTTTTTTTTTTTGCTATATCACATTTTTGTGTGATTTCGTGTTCGTTAATAAGAATTAATTTGTTTGTACTTAGAGAGCTATGAGTTCTCATGTATAGTTGAGCTTTCTGAAATTGTGACTGTGCGATTTTGTAATGGTTATGAATCTGTATGAACATGTAGCTGTTAATATGATTTTAACAAAAATTTGATTTGAGATATATGAATCTCTTATAAAGTTGAGTTTTGTGAAAACGTGGATGTACGAACTGTAGAAAAGTCCTTAGAGTTCACCACTGCTCCTAATGATTTTAGGCGACGACTTTGTGGATGACCCGTCCTTGTGTGATTAGACGGCGACTACGTGGATGACCTGTCTCTTCATTTTTAAGCCTTATGCCCGGCTTGTTGTTCTATTTCATATAATACCCGTACCCGGAGAAATGGGGTAATATCTACTTAGCATGCATTAATTCGTATAATTAATAGTATGTGATAATTTGGGTAATATCCAATTACCCCGACGTAGTAAGTGTTCCGAGAAGGGCACAGTTGAACTGATGTGAAGTGGGACCCACGGGAGGTCCGGATTAAATAAATTACATTTAGTTGCATTCATATGCTTAATTAAGTATTTGTTTAATTGCTTTAATATTTTATTGTTATCTGTGGTCTTTTATGGTGCCTGTTTGAGTAACCGTGTGAGAGAGAATAGGAACCGAATTCATAACTAGTAGGTTAATTGGCAACTTTACAAAATATGTGGGATCACGTTTGGGACCTACGCGTGACATAGACAAATACCCACCTAGATATTGGATAGCTAATGCAATTGTTTAGGGGATGTTATAATAAACCTTAAAAAATGTTGGGGGTATAAAAGGAAATAAACTAAAATTTGGCTAGAAAGCCCAAGAGGTTGACACCTCTTGAGCATGAGTCATCTTCTTCTTCATATATCAAAACATAGAGATACAATACATGGAATGAAATTCAACCATTGAAGACCTCCACCGTCTCTCCGTCGTCTTGCCGTTTCGTCGCCGTCGGTACACTGTTTCGCGAACCGAGACCGTATTCGGGCTCGTGAAGGTGAGAGGATTGTCTCTATACATTTCATTTTCAGTTTCGTTGACGTTTTCCACGACTGTCTTTGACGTGCCGATATATATAAATATTTGTGAAATTGATATGTAGGAATATCATTGGAGTTAATTAGAGCTAAAATTTGCAAGGAATTTGGAGATTTTAGGCTTAAATTGGAGCAATTTGTGAGGTGAGTACTCTAATCCGAAATTGGGTGTTAAATAGTGCTTATGTAATATTGAGTATGGTTAAAATGCTTAGTTCTTGAAGTTGTAGTTATAGCATGTGTTAATTAGAGCTTAACATGTCAAATTTTGTAGAAATTGTTATGTGATATGTTTGATGTGCTTAATTGAGTCAATGGATGTCAAGTGTTAATCACCATTATTTAGCCCGTAGTAACGGGATGATGTTTTTCCTCAAGAAAAAGGGGACGGTGGTTTCCACCACAACGATTGACTACGGTCACGTGAGAGTGTGTGTTTTCGCTATATGCGACGTTGAAGTGAGAAAAGGCCCGGAATATTGGGTCCGATGCGATGGTGATTAAGTACTTGACATACCGGCGACTAGTTTTATCGTTGTGTTGCTTATATATTGCATATACACATTTCATACTCCATGGCACGGTTAAAGTATTCACTAAGCGTAAGCTTAAAACAAAACTGTTTTATGTGTGGTTATTGAATAACCACCGCAGGTACGGATCGTGACGAGAAAAGGAAGTGATCGGGAATCCGGGTGAAGAGTTATGTTGTTTATATGTTCATAAGTTGTAATTATGTTAGTCTTGGTGGAGATGGAACTCATGTTTGCAATATAGTAGTTGTAAATGTTTTTGTTGGAAGAACAAGATGTATTTTGGATTCCAAACTTCTTTTATAAGTTGTAAAATGTTAAGTACCAACTTTTAATGCTTTAGAATGTGGTTTGGGAACTTGTTAATATGTCGGGTGTTCTGCCATTGAGTGTAAGTGTTGAGCTCTTGGACTCTTGTGTGTGATATGAACTTGAGATTGAGTTGGGAGTCATGTTGGAGAATGTTGTGCTTGTAAAATGGGACTTGTTTTCAACTTGAATTGCAAAGGAGTTGTATTTTGGTTTGAACAAGTGATTTGATAGGGTATTGAATTCAATTGCAACTAGTTTCTATATGCTCATACTAGTTTTTGACAAAAGTAAGAATTGGGTTGCTTGATTTGTCCAAATGAGGTTGAGTTTATAATCTATAAGATGTTAATGGTGTTTTCACATGTTTGGTTAATGTTGGCGGAGTTTTAGTAGGTGTTTGAAATGTATTTCCAAAGTTCCAACAAGGTTGGTTTGAGTTTGGGTATGTTTAGACTTGAAAACAGGGGTTTTAGCAGCAGGGAAAACACTTCTGCAGAATCCAGATTGATCCGGGTCTCGTGCGAATCGATCCGGGGCATCCAGGGGAGCAGAAAATGAGATTCTGCTAAATCCGGATCGATCCGGTTTTGGGGCGGATCGATCCGCTTTTCTGTTTTCAGCCCGTCGGCTTTTACAGAAACGGGCATAACTCTCTCCAGAAAATTCGAATTCACGCGTTGTTTTTTGCGTTGGAACTGGGACTCAAAGACCTATCTTTTGGTATAAAATTTGCTATACTTTATTAATAACCATTTTACACTTGGGGTTGTTTTGTCACAGTAAGGTTCTTGTATGTCATTTTAGGCTCGTGTTTCTTAATAATCCACTTGTTTTCTTTGCTAATTAATTATAAATGATCGCTTGTGGCATTGTTACACGTGTCCTAATCCGCTGGGGCGGGTTGGGGTGTGACATTTCATGTGTATTTAGACATTGTTTATTGACGTCAAGAACGTAAGGGCTGGCTCACCATAGATATTCAAGGGTTGTGAACCACTGCCACCACATTGAAGGAAACTACCTTTCTGTTCTGAAATGTGTGTGGAACTACTGTTCTAACCCGACAGGGATTCTGTGTAATAGTGTTGTTTATTTTTTGTATGACGATAATGTATGATGTGATGTGGTTATATTTTCTTTGTGAGTATTTTTGGCAGTCTAAGGGACACCGTTGTTCCCTAAGACTCGTTTAATATTTTTTTTTTTGTTAACTCATACCAGTATTTTATATACTGACCCGGGTGTGTAATGGATTCAGGGCGTTTCTATATGAAACGTAGTCAAATTTATGTGCAGGTTTAGTATTTGGAGATTTTATTTGGAGCTTCTATTTGGGTGAAGAGATGGTCGTGGTGTTGTTTATTATTAGAGTTGTACTTATTTTTTTTGTTGTACTTTATTTTATTTCTGGCAGTGTGGGCCACATGTGTATAATTGTAATAAGGATTGTATATTGGGTATTGGGAACGTTGTAGTTGCTCTGACCTATGGATGTATAGATTATATGCTTATTTATTTTCTTTCCGCTGAACTCTGTAAAGAGGGTTTTATTGAATGAACATAATATTTCTTTTGTAAATCGAAAGGATATAATATGTGTAATGGAGTTTAATTTATTTTATAATGAAAATGAATGTTTGGGAATACGAGTTTAATAATGAAGAGTTTTTCTTTAAACACAAAATCACATGTCCTTATTTAATGAGTATAAAATACTGTTTTCAATAATTATCTATTAGCCTGTGTGAGGGTGTCAATCTCGGTGTTTTGGAAATTGAATATTAGTCTGGATACATGCTCTGGATTAAATATTTGGTTATCCAAATATCGGGTGTGACAAGTCACTATTTGAATGAAAAACTTTATTTAACGATTACAAAACCTTCTATGCCCTGAGGCCTTTACTTATCTTAACGCTTGTAAGGCTTGCAGGCTGGCCGCCCTGTCTTCTCTAAACGATGAAACCTATGGGCACTACTTGCCAAATGCCAACCAATGGTCACTAGCAAGCCGTAATCTTAGTTTCCCGAAGTGTTTATCAGTTTAGGTTTGATTCAAGTCGATATTGTCACTTTAAAGAGATCCATAGGTGTAATACCTGGAATTTTCTTTTCTTTAATAATAATAGTTTTCGAAAATTTTGGCATTTGACTATCTAACTTTATATTATTATTTTAATATTGAGATGATTTTGACGTATCATAAGATTACTGACTAGACTGTAGTGACCATACCGACTCGACCGTAATTAGAATTAACTTAGTCCCGTACCTGGACTCGGACATTAGAAATAATACCCGTCTGCACATAAACCGAGATCGACACGCATAACGAGGAACTTATGCACGCAAACCGAGAAAGTAGCACACAACCCAAGGTGGGCCCCACATGGAAGCTACATGCAACCCCATTGACACATGTCACCACCCCATGTGACACTTGTCCACTTGTAGGACACTTGTCCTAACATGCATACATGCATGTGACACCTAGCATAAGTCTTAAATTATATAAGCTTCCATGCATATGCATTTTTAGTTCTTTTAGTACATTACAATCTGCATTTAGAGAGGAAGTTAGGAGACTTGCATGTCCATGAGAAAAATAGAAGAGAAGAAAGAGGATTAGAAGAGGAGGAAGAAGAAGATTCCATCACTTGAAGCTTGTATCCAAGCTTCCTAAGCTCTAATCCAAAGCCCAAGCTCAATTTCAAGTTTATGTGAGTATTCTAACTCACTTTAGAACCTATGTAGTATGTAGTAATGTTTATTATGTGCTTGATATTGATAGTTTGAGAGATCCATGCCATGCAAGATAAATTTTCAAATCTGGGAAGCAGAAACTTCCAGCAGAGTGTTGTTTAGTAAAACAAACATTTCGAGCAGTACACAAATGGTAATGAGGCTAGGTTTTTTTTTGGAGAAAGCTAACTCATTTATCTACAAATAACTCTTCTATAGCTCAGTCTGAAAATCATTTCTTCATAGGTGAAATGTACATGCAACGAAGTACTTTAAATCTGAGAAACAGAAACCTCCAGCAGAATGTAGTTTAGTAAAATGAGTGTTTCAAGCAGCTCCGAAATCTGAATTAAGTTAGATTTTTTTGTGGATAAATCTAACTCATTTATCTACAAATACCTCTTCTATAGCCTGGTCTAAAAATGAATCCTTGATAGGTGAAATGCACATGCAATGCAGTACTATAAATCTGGGACAGAGCAGTCCGAAAATATAGAAATGTCTAAGTAAAATAAATATTTTGAGTAGCTCAAAAATGCAATTGAAGCTAGATTTTTTTGTACATGAAGCTAATCCAATTATCTACAATGTTCTAGTTTTGAGTTTGATCTACAAATCAATTTATCATGCCCAAATAAATCATATCAATTCAGTCGACTTAGTAAAATTAAGTTCTGGCAGATTGTATAACTACTTGTATGATGTGTTTATTAATGATGCTTGCTTTCCGGTACCTATGTGGTTATGGATATCTTGTGCTATGGTAGTGCTATCGCGTATATGAGTATGTTAAGGGTTTCATCTATATGGTTATTGATATCAAATCCATGTTATAGATCCACGAGCTACACGCTAGGTTTCCGTTGTTATGAATATAGTGTGATGACCATAGAGAGTTCATACCCAAGCTATAAGTATGTTGTACGGCACGATTATTGCACCGATAGTGATTGGATAGGTTTCAAATGTAAGTATATTATAACAAAAAAACAGGATGACGGATGTATAAACGTAACTTCGAAAGTATATTCGGAAGTCCTTTAATGAACTACATTCGGAAAAGAGTGACGAATGCGCGGTCGGGAAAACGTAAGGGTCGGTTGTGCTATGTTAGAAGCAGATTATGGTAAGGATAATTGTTGGATAGGTAATCTGGACAGCGGAGATCAAGATAGTAAGAAAAAGGGATGTGTTGTTGAATTGTGACGCGGTGATTCTTTGAGTAAAGACTCCTTTCGGTTCTTCGTGACGAAATAGATGTTCTTGTACTCCGTAACGCTTTCGGTTCTTCGTGACGAAGCGGTGATTTTTTGAGTAAAGACTCCTTTCGGTTCTTCATGACGAAATGGATGTTCTTGTACTCCGTAACGCTTTCGGTTCTTCGTGACGAAGCGGTGATTCTTTGAGTAAAGACTCCTTTCGGTTCTTCGTGACAAAATGGATGTTCTTGTACTCCGTAACGCTTTCGGTTCTTCGTGACGAAGCGGTGATTCTTTGAGTGAAGACTCCTTTCGGTTCTTCATGATGAAATGGATGTTCTTGCACTCCTTAACACTTCAGTTCTTTGTGACGAAGTGGTTGATGAAAGATGAAGTGGTTGATGAAAGATGGTTTGGTTAGAAAGAGTCACTTTGGGTTTGTAAATGATGTCGGATGTTAAAAATGAATGGTAGTGGCATTAAGAATGTCTAGACGGGTTTCCTGAATTGTTTGTATTCCTATCGAATACGTAGTCGGGTACGCTACTAGATATAATTCGACGGTGAGAACGTAAAGATCCTAAAAGACATGTTGAAAGATAGTAAATGTATTCCTATTGTGTTTTACTATATACGTTCCATTTGATTTAGCTTACTCACTCAGCTTTCATAAGCTGACGACGTTCATGTCGCTGGACATTCCCATGTCCAGCTTATCCAGGTAACGAGTACACGGGTTATGATGTTACGCAAGCGGAGAACGTGGAGGAAGAGTACACCGAAGATGGCTATGGATATACTTGTTAGAGAGAAGACTAGTGGCTGTCTTTTGTAAATGTATTTGGTGGAAAGCTCTATCAAAAGACTTATCATAGCTTTTGTAAGGCCCTAGAGCCATAAGACTCTGATGTATCTACCATGATGTAATAGTTAACTAGTACTGTGGCCTTTCTTTGTAATATATCAATGTGAGCAGACGTTGGTTTTATCCTTTTGGTTACGTTGTTTATTATTAGTATTTGGTCATGGACAATTCGGTAATGCAACCAGTCACGTGCCTCAGGGTCCAAGATGGAAATTTTAAATTTTTTCCCTATTTTGGCTACGCCGGGGCGTGACAGGGATTTTTTGTATCAAAGCTTTAGGTTAAGACGTGTACACCGATTGTCCTACACACTTAAGTTATAAACTGTTAGACCTTTTTCAATCCATAAATACATAAACCTTATGGTAGCTTTGTGATTAGCATGGCTCCTTATTACATCCCGGATGGATATGGAGGATAGGGTTGATGAGGAGATTGACCCAGCAGTGGGTATTGACCTAGCAGAGGATGTTGACCCAACAGAGGGTGTTGGCGAGGGAAGCAATGATAGTCATGGAAGCTGGAGAGCCAGAGGTTGAGGATGACTTTGAGGATGACTCTAAGGATGCAGATATAGAGCCTTTGGATAAGGATGAAGATGAGATGGTTGATAAGTTTGACCCGTACTTGGACTGGATTCCACCTATGGAGATTCCAATCTTGGATGATGTTCTACCATATAAGTCAGATATGAAGGACTTTTGGGATAGGACTCCCAGGATCTATATCTTTACTTGTATTAGGACTAGTAGCCCATCTTTTTGTGTATATAGTATGTACCCAGGCATATAACACAAACTAGTGGTAGCGTGTACTCCTTTCTATGTAAATATTTGAAGTTATCTATAAAGATTTGTTTCCTCTACTTGATGAAATGTATTGATGTGATATGTACTCATATTAGAATTGTTAGCTATACCTTATATTGTTTATATATCTCGTAACCATAGTTAGGACTGGAGGGTAACCAGTAGTTATTCAGTTAGGTTCATAACACACAAACAGATGACAAGTCAGCCACCTCAGCTTAGGAATGCACCAAGGGGAAGACCTCCGACCCGTTTCCAAGGAAATAAACACCCGTGGAATAGTGGTAAGAAACCAGGACATACCTTTCCCCGGAATAAGCATGCAAAACTAACTGCACCACAAGTACCAACCACTACTACTGGGAACAACAAGGATGGATGTTTCAATTGTGGGATCCCGGACTACACAGCCCCCAGAACCAACAACCGAGCTAATGTTATATGCTACAACTGACGCAAAAGAGGACTCATGAGCATGGATTACAATGCACCAAGAGAAAACTATCATGGGCCTACTACGCAAGGTTAAACTAGCAAAGGTCGACTAAATCCTATCATACTCGAGGCGGCCAGCTATGATTAAAAGGAACAGCAGAACTTGGAAGGTACACTCTCATTATATGCTAGTCGAGTTAAAGTACTTTTTGATACAGGTGCTACGAATTCGTTTATTACCTTTGAGATTGTACGATGATTGGGTTTAGTACCCCAAGCACTTGAGGTAGCCCTGAATGCGGTATCACCTTTGGGACTGACCGTGAAGCTAGGAAAGGTGTGCAAGGACTGCACTTTGACATTGGAGGATAGGAACCTACATGCAGACTTAATTGTTCTGTCAATGAAGGAATTCGACGTAATCTTAGGATTTGACTGGCTTACTAAGTATCATGCAAAGTTAGATTGTGCTAGTAGGTCGATCACATTTTCAGTACCTGGAAGTACACCCTTCAGTTTTCAATGCAACCCCACTAGTGATGCCTTTCTTACAAGTCGTTTAGCCGCTATGGAAACTACAGGCTCAGATTTGACAATCGCTCAGATTCCGATAGTCCGAGACTATGAGGATGTCTTTCGGGACGTTTCTGGATTACCACCAAAGCGCGAGATCGGCTTTTGTATTGAGTTAGTACCCGAAACGACACCGATATCCAAGGCTCCTTATCGTATGGCCCCAATGGAAATGTTGGAGCTGAAGAAGCAAGCACAAGAGTTAGAAGATCTTGGACTCATTAGACCGAGCACGTCACCTTGGGGAGCCCCAGTACTGTTTGTTAGAAAGAAGGATGGAAACCTCTGACTCTTTATCAACTACAGAGAATTGAATAAGGTCACCGTCAAGAATAAGTGCACCTTCCCAGGATAGATGATTTATTCGATCAACTGCAAGAAGCAACAACCTATTCGAAGATTGATTTAGTATTCGGATACCACCAGTTACTCGTTAGGCCTGAGGATATACCGAAGACGGCTTTCAGGACAAGATATGGGCATTATGAGTTTTAGTTATGCCTTTTGGATTAATTAATGCCCCGGCTGTATTCATAGATTTGATGGATAGGGTGTTTAGACCTTACTTGGATAAATTCATCATCGTGTTTATCGACGACATCCTTATTTATTCAAAGAATGATGAAGAACACGAGAAGCATGTAAAGATTGCACTTCAGACACTTAGAGAGAATCACCTTTATGCCAAGTGTAGTAAGTGTGAGTTTTGGCTAAAGGAAGTTAAGGTCTTGGGGCATGTAGTTTCATAGAATGGGATTTCTGTGGACTCAACAAAAACGGACGCAGTTTCTGATTGGAATAGACTAACCAACACATCAACGTACGAAGTTTCCTCGGATTGGCTGGATACTACAGGAGATCCATGGAGGATTCTCAAAGGTTGCGTCTCATTTAACCAAACTAACGAAAAAGGACTCGGAGTTTGAGTGGAAGGGCAAGCACGAATGCACCTTTCAGGAACTAAAGGAGAGGTTGATCTTAGCGCCAGCGCTAGCTATACCCAAGAGTGGTGAACAGTACACTATCTACAGTGACGCATCATATCAAGTATTAGGATGTGTACTTATGCAGAATGGTCAGGTGATCGCTTATGGATCCAGACAATTAAAGCCACATGAGTTGGACTACCTAACGCACGATTTGGAATTTGCTACAATTGTCTTTGCACTTAAGATTTAGAAGCACTGTCTCTACAGAGAGAAGTTTGACTTGTTTTCGGATCACAAAAGCTTGAAATACCTGTTCTCTCAAAAGGATTTAAACATGAGACAACGACGTTGGATGGAGCTACTTAAGGACTACGACTTTAATTTGCAATACCACCCCGATAAGGCAAATGTAGTTGCAGATGCTCTAAGCAGGAAACCCCAAAGGTTAATCGCCTCACTTTTAATCAGGGAATGGAAAGCCTTAGAAGCTTTAACGGAATTTGACTTTCAGACTAAAAGACCAGGTATTGGACGACCTTTTGGATGACTTATGGTGCAGCCAATCCTCATTAACCGAATACTCGAAGCTCAAAAGAAGGACGAAGGAATGAGGAAATGGTTTGAGAAGGCGCAAGCAAAGTATCTGACTGAATGGAATATTGGAACAGAAGGGGCATTCAGATGTAAGGACAGGTTATGTGTACCCAACACGGATAATTTGAGGAAAGACATTCTGAATGAAGCCCCCAAGTTGAGAATGACCATACACCTCGGCGGAACCAAGATGTACAAAGACTTAAAAAGGAACTTTTGGTGGAAAGGCATGAAGAGAGAGGTCGTAGAATATGTAGCCAAGTGCCCTACTTGTCAACAAGTCAAGGAGAAACACCAATGACCTCTAGGATTACTACAACCGCTACCAATCCCAGAATGGAAATGGGAGCACATCACCATGGATTTTGTTGTGGGATTGCCGAGATCTCAGCAGAACCATGATGCTATTTGGGTATTTGTTGATCGGCTGACCAAATAAGCCCATTTTACTACCTACAACATGACCTATTGTATCGAGAAGATGAGTCGAGTATACCAGCAACAGGTTGTGCGATTACATAGAGTACCGGTGTCAATCGTATCAGAATGTAATTCGAGATTCACTATTAGAATTTTGGGAGAGTCTTCCGAAAGCAATGGGAACATCTCTGATGCTAAGTTCTGCATTTCATCCACAGACTGACGGATAAAAGGAAAGGATGAAAGCAGCGCAAAGCAGATACAAGAAGCTACGCGGACAAATGACGTCGAAATCTAGAATTTAGAGTCGGAGATCATGTGCAATCGAAAGTTTCTCCGGCTCGAGGCATTGTAAGGTTTGGACAACAGAGGGGAAAGCTATCACCGCTCTACATCGGACTATTTGAAATTGTAGAGCACATAAGGAAAGTCGTCTATAGATTGGCGTTACCACCGAAGATGTCGGGAGTTCATAATATTTTCCATGTAAGTATGTTGAGGAAGTGTCTTCGCAACCTGGCACACGAGATTGATTTCAAAGATATTACAGTAAACAACAATGCTACACTCGTCAGAGGACCTGTAAGAGTTATGGATCACGGAATGGAGAAGCTAAGGAACAAAGACATTCCGGTAAAGGTTCAGTGGAAGCATCATGATGAAGGAGAAGCTTCTTGGGAGCCGAAATCGGAGATGCGAGAGAAGTTTCCATCTCTGTATAGTACTAGCTCATTCTGATTTCGAGGATGAAATCCTGTAATAGGTGGTAGAAAATGTAATACCTGTAATTTTCTTTTCTTTAATAATAATAGTTTTCGAAATTTTTGGCATTTGACTATCTAACTTTATATTATTATTTTAATATTGAGATGATTTTGACGTATCATAAGATTACTGACTAGACTGTAGTGACCATACCGACTCGACCGTAATTAGAATTAACTTAGTCCCGTACCTGGACCCGGACATTAGAAATAATACCCGTCTGCACGTAAACCGAGATCGACACGCATAACGAGGAACTTATGCATGCAAACCGAGAAAGTAGCACGTAACCCAAGGTGGACCCCACATAGAAGCTACATGCAACCCCATTGACACATGTCACCACCCCATGTGACACTTGTCCACTTGTAGGACACTTGTCCTAACATGCATACATGCATGTGACACCTAGCATAAGTCTTAAATTATATAAGCTTCCATGCATATGCATTTTTAGTTCTTTTAGTACATTACAATCTGCATTTAGAGAGGAAGTTAGGAGACTTGCATGTCCATGAGAAAAATAGAAGAGAAGAAAGAGGATTAGAAGAGGAGGAAGAAGAAGATTCCATCACTTGAAGCTTGTATCCAAGCTTCCTAAGCTCTAATCCAAAGCCCAAGCTCAATTTCAAGTTTATGTGAGTATTCTAACTCACTTTAGAACCTATGTAGTATGTAGTAATGTTTATTATGTGCTTGATATTGATAGTTTGAGAGATCCATGCCATGCAAGATAAATTTTCAAATCTGGGAAGCAGAAACTTCCAGCAGAGTGTTGTTTAGTAAAACAAACATTTCGAGCAGTACACAAATGGTAATGAGGCTAGGTTTTTTTTTGGAGAAAGCTAACTCATTTATCTACAAATAACTCTTCTATAGCTCAGTCTAAAAAGCATTTCTTCATAGGTGAAATGTACATGCAACGAAGTACTTTAAATCTGAGAAACAGAAACCTCCAGCAGAATGTAGTTTAGTAAAATGAGTGTTTCAAGCAGCTCCGAAATCTGAATTAAGTTATATTTTTTTGTGGATAAATCTAACTCATTTATCTACAAATACCTCTTCTATAGCCTGGTCTAAAAATGAATCCTTGATAGGTGAAATGCACATGCAATGCAGTACTATAAATCTGGGACAGAGCAGTCCGAAAATATAGAAATGTCTAAGTAAAATAAATATTTTGAGTAGCTCAAAAATGCAATTGAAGCTAGATTTTTTTGTACATGAAGCTAATCCAATTATCTACAATGTTCTAGTTTTGAGTTTGATCTACAAATCAATTTATCATGCCCAAATAAATCATATCAATTCAGTCGACTTAGTAAAATTAAGTTCTGGCAGATTGTATAACTACTTGTATGATGTGTTTATTAATGATGCTTGCTTTCCGGTACCTATGTGGTTATGGATATCTTGTGCTATGGTAGTGCTATCGCGTATATGAGTATGTTAAGGGTTTCATCTATATGGTTATTGATATCAAATCCATGTTATAGATCCACGAGCTACACGCTAGGTTTCCGTTGTTATGAATATAGTGTGATGACCATAGAGAGTTCATACCCAAGCTATAAGTATGTTGTACGGCACGATTATTGCACCGATAGTGATTGGATAGGTTTCAAATGTAAGTATATTATAACAAAAAAACAGGATAACGGATGTATAAACGTAACTTCGAAAGTATATTCGGAAGTCCTTTAATGAACTACATTCGGAAAAGAGTGACGAATGCGCGGTCGGGAAAACGTAAGGGTCGGTTGTGCTATGTTAGAAGCAGATTATGGTAAGGATAATTGTTGGATAGGTAATCTGGACAGCAGAGATCAAGATAGTAAGAAAAAGGGATGTGTTGTTGAGTTGTGACGCGGTGATTCTTTGAGTAAAGACTCCTTTCGGTTCTTCGTGACGAAATGGATGTTCTTGTACTCCGTAACGCTTTCGGTTCTTCGTGACGAAGCGGTGATTCTTTGAGTAAAGACTCATTTCGGTTCTTCGTGACAAAATGGATGTTCTTGTACTCCGTAACGCTTTCGGTTCTTCGTGACGAAGCGGTGATTCTTTGAGTAAAGACTCCTTTCGGTTCTTCGTGACGAAATGGATGTTCTTGTACTCCGTAACGCTTTCGGTTCTTCGTGACGAAGCGGTGATTCTTTGAGTAAAGACTCCTTTCGGTTCTTCGTGATGAAATGGATGTTCTTGTACTCTGTAACGCTTTCGGTTCTTCGTGACGAAGCGGTGATTCTTTGAGTAAAGACTCCTTTCGGTTCTTCGTGACGAAATGGATGTTCTTGTACTCCGTAACGCTTTCGGTTCTTCGTGATGAAGCGGTGATTCTTTGAGTAAAGACTCCTTTCGGTTCTTCGTGACGAAATGGATGTTCTTGTACTCCGTAACGCTTTCGGTTCTTCGTGATGAAGCGGTGATTCTTTGAGTAAAGACTCATTTCGGTTCTTCGTGACGAAATGGATGTTCTTGTACTCCGTAACGCTTTCGGTTCTTTGTGACGAAGCGGTGATTCTTTGAGTAAAGACTCCTTTCGGTTCTTCGTGACGAAATGGATGTTCTTGTACTCCGTAACGCTTTCGGTTCTTCGTGACGAAGCGGTGATTCTTTGAGTAAAGACTCCTTTCGGTTCTTCGTGACGTAATGGATGTTCTTGTACTCCGTAACGCTTTCGGTTCTTCGTGACGAAGCGGTGATTCTTTGAGTGAAGACTCCTTTCGGTTCTTCGTGACGAAATGGATGTTCTTGCACTCCTTAACACTTCAGTTCTTTGTGACGAAGTGGTTGATGAAAGATGAAGTGGTTGATGAAAGATGGTTTGGTTAGCAAGAGACACTTTGGGTTTGTAAATGATGTCGGATGTTAGAAATGAATGGTAGTGGCATTAAGAATGTCTAGACGGGTCTCCTGAATTGTTTGTATTCCTATCGAATACGTAGTCGGGTACGTTACTAGATATAATTCGACAGTGAGAACGTAAAGATCCTAAAAGACATGTTGAAATATAGTAAATGTATTCCTATTGTGTTTTACTATATACGTTCCATTTGATTTAGCTTACTCACTCAGCTTTCATAAGCTGACGACGTTCATGTCGCTGGACATTCCCATGTCCAGCTTATCCAGGTAACGAGTACACGGGTTATGATGTTACGCAAGCGGAGAACGTGGAGGAAGAGTACACCGAAGATGGCTATGGATATACTTGTTAGAGAGAAGACTAGTGGCTGTCTTTTGTAAATGTCTTTGGTGGAAAGCTCTATCAGAAGACTTATCATAGCTTTTGTAAGGCCCTAGAGCCATAAGACTCTGATGTATCTACCATGATGTAATAGTTAACTAGTACTGTGGCCTTTCTTTGTAATATATCAATGTGAGCAGACGTTGGTTTTATCCTTTTGGTTACGTTGTTTATTATTAGTATTTGGTCATGGACAATTCGGTAATGTAACCAGTCACGTGCCTCAGGGTCCAAGATGGAAATTTTAAATTTTTTCCCTATTTTGGCTACGCCGGGGCGTGACAATAGGTGACCTAAATGAAGCTTTGAGGAGAACCATCAAGGGCCGTAACATCCCCCTCATTTCCATCCAGCTCCCCGGGATACCAATCTTACGATTTTAGGGCTGGGGTGAAAGCTGCAAGACGACTGTCGAGAGTCACTTAGCTCCTTCATCTATTCTCTCAAAAAAGACGTTGTGCGGGCAAGTCGCTCCAACGGTATAACTTCAACTCCAGGTAAGGCGGAAGCACTTTTAGGGCTTAGGACGAGACAGACATATTTTACACTAGCTTTTGACCTAGAATTAACAGATGGATTGGCCTTGCCTACTAAACACGTAGAGCTGTTAAAATATTCCAAAAGGCAATGTGATCACACTCACAATATTAGTGCCTAAACTTTGAAATTTGCATGAGTATACTAAAACTAATATCATGTTTCTCAAATTTTAAGCCCAAATTTAGTTCTCATATACTGTGACAAGTCATACGACTTATACCACATGTTGTGATAATGGTCGTATTACCATAGTGGCATGCGGTATCAGTCCTATGGCACTTGGAATATCCCAAGTTTGTGAGCCATAACATTACTCATAATAAAAACAAAAAAACTACAAAATATAAATAATACTTATAAATTATATAAAAGGCTGACATTTTCGTCCATGGGAGAATGTACAATGCACCATATAGCCACCTCTTCTTTTTTTTTTCCTTTTTTTTTTTAGAATAATAGTCACCTCTTCTTATAGAGCTATAAATATATCAATCCAATCACATCATATATATCAATCCAATCACATCATATATATATATATAATCCAAAATTTCTGCCCCAACCTTTCCCTCCTTGTACAACATTGAAAAAAATAATAGCAAAATATATATATATATATATATATATATATATCCATTTTTCTTTCCCCATATCTTGCAAATGATTTATCTACACAAATTCAAAATTAACTTTTTTCTCTCCAAAAAAAACAAAAATTCTCCCAGAGTCCAACAGATAGGAGGACTCTTCAAATCATCAAGAGTCATATATATATTTAGTGATATTATTTCTTGATGTTTATTTTTATAGAAATAAAGTTTAAATTTTGAGTTGTAAACTTTAAATCCTAATTAATATCCGTATATATATGTAATTTGTTTAGTTTAAATGTTATACAAAGATATAGTTATAGCATTTAATTTAATATTTTATTTGTCAATTAACACAATACTTTTTATAGAGGTGTGCCACATGTGCGCTTAGGTGGCAAAAGCAAAAGCAAAAGCTTTTGTTTTCATATATATATATATATATATATGTATATATATTAGATGTATACCATAAAAAGAAGGGAGGTCTCTATAACATGCTGCCAAATGTGTGTAATTATGATGCAAATATTTGTAATGTTTGAAAATCACCATTATTTTCTAAAAACAAATTGTTTCAAATGTTGCAAACCTTTTGCACCGCGCGTGTTATACAAATTTATCAAGTAAGCCAGCATATACATACACTCACACATAGGGTTCAATGGCAGCGCTCCCGGGCCAAAATTGAAAATACTAAACTTTTTGACTTTAAAAATTGTGTGGTTGATTCATGGATTTCACGTATAGTAGCTTGATGGTGAAAACATAATTATCTAAAGAGAAATGGTTCTCTTCATTTAAAAAAAAACGCTATTTACATATGCTTTTGTTCTCTTCTTTTTCTTACTAGTTTTACCCTTAAAACAAAATCATTAGCTTGTTTAAGAGGATATCCATAAGGGCTTATACTTGGGCTAAGTGAGTAAATAACATAACTGTTGGGAGAAAAAAATAGGAAATTTAAGTATCAAAGTGATATTTTTGAGTTTAGGAGGGATGATGAATAAAAAATTATGGGCACAAGTGGACATCATATAAAATATATAGAAAAAATAAGAAGAAGATCAAAGTGAGATTTCTAAGTTTAGAAGGGATAAATTTAAAAATTCAGGAGGGGCACATATGGATATAATATAAAATATATAAGGCAAAAAATTAACTTAAAAGGTTAATTGCGGGAACAAATGTATAGAACCACAAATATATAGGGGAAAAGACTAATTTTTACGTGCACACCATCCTAAGGTGGCTCTGCCCCGACCAAGTATTTGTAACTCTTGGGAGGTATGATATAACCAAAAAAAAAAGTTTGTTTATGCTTAGATTGATAGATTGCGTAAAAATAATTTTTTGTAATATATGTACCTATATATATTTATTATAAGGAGGTGGGAGGTAAAACAATCAACCTATGCAAAGGAGGGGCCTAAGTCTAGATTAATGTCAAATGAGCTATACTCACTTTGTTGTAATATTAATATTTGGAAAATAATATTAAGAGCTTCTTCTCATAGGCACAAATACTTTTCAACCACTGAATTGTGAATAAATAACTATTTAATAATAATCTGACTTACTATTTTGAGACCAAATCTTTATCCACTTGTTGTAGAATGTTTATGCATATGAGAAGCTGCTCATAATATGTCACAGCCCAATCCCACAATAGCAAAATCGAAGCCCATGGTACGCCACCGAGGCTAAACCAATTCATTATCGTTCCCAAAAATTTAGTTTAAAAACATGCAGCGGAAAAGAACAAACCATTTGAAAACTAGCAGTCCAATCGACTGCACCTCGTGCCCCGACAACTGAGACTGGTCCAGCAGAAAGTTTGATTTTTGAAACTTAATCCAGTCGACTATTTTCTATGTCCAGTCGTCTGGGTTGCCAAATTCCCAATCGATTGTTCTGTTCGGTCGATTGAACTCCAATCAAGCAGAAAGAGAACTCTTGGAAGACATAAACCAGCCGACTGTGTCGGGGGACCAATTGACTGTAATTGATGTAGTGTCTCATTCACAAAAGGGGTCCAGTCGACTGGACTCACAAACCAGTCGACTGTTTTCTAGCAGCAAGGCATTCTGCAGAATTCCCTAAGCTAAAAGCTTTTCTGAAATTATCCGGGGACCAAGCACACACTCCAAACTCATCCAAATGATCCTAATTGGGTTGAAACATTGTTAAGACAAAATTACAAAAGATTCCTATCTATTACAACATTATGAATCCGTACTATGAATCTAAGTTAAACATAGCCAAAAGGTCATAAAATCCTTATTACAACATTTCCAATTCAAAACTACGAGATAGACATGATAAGCCGCCTTCTACAAGAAATCCCAAACCCATTGTAGACACCTCAATTTTGACCAACTGTCGAATTTTGGGGATTGTTACCTCCAAAACCGATGATGACAGTGTCCGACAAATTTTGGGTTTCTTAAGTGATTCAAATTCTTCGAAAGGCTATTCAATTTCAATTTAAAAATAAAAAATAAAAAAGGAAGGAGAACATGAGAAAGAAAAAGAAACGGCACACAATGAGACCTACGATAGTCACGTGGTGCCGCAACGGCACTCACTGACTGTCATACCGGCATTCAGTAAGAGTCGCACCGGCACTCACTGAGGCACTCACTAAACACTGTAGACAACTAGCCAAATGCCACAAAAATGGGAATAGTTTTGAAAGAAAAAAAGAAAGAAAAAGAATAAGAAAGAAAGAAAAAGAATAAGACTGAAAGAAAAAGAAATAAAAAACAAGGCAAAATGAGATGCACAAAAAGACGGCAGTCCGCGAGTTATAGAGAGTACCACTCCGACACTCAATGAATGTTTTTTCGGCGATTACTGAGTGTCGCAGACAACTCCACCAAGTGCCGCCCTTTGTTAACAACCTGTTTTAAATAGTACACATTGTACCAATCAAAAGTACTTTCGAGATTAGGATTTTTACCCCGAATTTACCAAAATAACCCTTAAAATTTTGTCTATATAAAGGAGTGAATATACCATTACAAGAGGATCTTGAATCTTGAACAACTTCTAGGAGGATTCTCTAACTACTTGAGATAATTAGGAGGCCACTATTAAGAGAATCTAAGAGAAAAAAAATCATTGTAAGAAGTTAGAAGAAGAGCTTGGAGTTCCTTTGAAAGTATTCAAACCACAAAGAAGTTGAGGATATTGGAGGTAACCTCTAATTTTAATTAGCTCTTAGTTTAAGTTCAATCACAATTCATAAGACTACTTAGGACCTCTTACACATTTTCCAAAAGTCTCTTCCTACCTCATTTCATCACACACCACTAGAATTATGATACTTCTATTTGCTTTTCATTGATTTGAATCTAAATAGGTTTGGGTTTAAGATTAAACAATTTCTAAAGTGAAGTTTAACTTAGAACATCAATTGAGTTTTGATTTCATTTCCTTTTGTTTGTATTCCTTTCTTGGGATTCATGAGATCTTCAATATTTCATTTGACTCCCTTGAGTTTGATTGTTTAATTCTCTATAAACTTATGATTTCTATGAGGATTAAGGTTGATTATAGTTATATCCATGCATAATTAGTGAATCCAAGTCTTAATTCATGACTTAGGTCCTCTAATTTGAAGTCTCATGGAATCTTCTCATATTCCATTGAGGTTCATATGGATTGGTCATAATTAGTCTCCAAGGATCATTAATTTGGGAGGAGAATTGAATAAAATGAGTTTACATTCCTCAAAGATCAACTTGAGAGAGGAATTAAGGCTTAAAAGAGCCAACTCTAATGGCTTGGATGTCAATATTAGTGCAATGAATTCAATAACCAGCAATGATCAATGATTTTTAATTAAATCATGATCCATTGGAATTGAATGAGACCAATTATAATGTGTTCATAACATAAAGATCTACCACTGCATTTGTTGTTTTGATGAGATTCCATGTTTAAGATGGTTTGGTCTTAGGATTTGTAAACTAGCTACTTTCTGTCCAAAAATTCAGAACAGTAAGTCAGTTTTGATTTGAATTTATCAGAGTCTTAACCAAATATTTTTGACTTTAAAGAAAATTTTTCTATGAATTTTAATGTGTTAATAAGATCCCCTAAGAAGAATGAAGCAATTCAAATTTGTTTACTATTTTTAGAAAATCACACAAAATCTCTGGTCTCTAACCAATGAGAGAGTTTGGAAGCAATAAGAACCACTAACGTGGCCGAAGATTATTAGACGCTGCTCCAAGATCGTTCGGCCCAAACGCTGGAAGTGGGGGCTCATCCCCTATAAGTACAAGACATGGTCCAAAGAGAAAAAGGGCACTGTGTCTCAAACTAAATTCCCAGAAAGCATACCAAACACACTGCACCTTTTACAAAGCATTCCTCTGTCTTTTTCATCTTTGTATAAGCTTTAGTTCAACACATAATCTGTTCTTAAGTTCTTACATTAATATTAGTTCCAAGTTTTTGATCGTCAGAATGGCTTTCTTTTTCAAGGTAGTCTAAACACATTTTAAAGTTTGTTGATTTATTTTGGTTACTTCTCATATCTTTATGACATAAATTAACTTGTGTGCTTCAATACTGTTAGGATAATTTCCTACTAGATTTTAACAATCGTCGTTACGATAGAAGTCAAATCGTGCACTACTCGCACAAAGTATTAGGAAAAATCACGTTTGCCTTTATACACACACACATACATACACATACACACACATACACAATCGAGCTCTAAGCAGCTCCGACACACTTGAAGCAAAATAATAATAGCGAGCAATAGTATCTGCAGTATTTAGAGTTATCATGTACTGATTATTATTTCCTTTCGAATCATAGTTATGTAAGATAGATATACTATTTTGAGTTTGGATCCCAATTTCTGTGCATATATACAATTTCAATGAAAACCTATTTTGGATAGCCTATAGGACTAAGAAATATTTTTTTAAGGGGGGGTGGGGGGTTTCAATTTATTTCTAATTTTAATTCCCATATTTTTAATCTGCATTCCTGGTTTTATTTTTATTTGCAATTCTTTTTGGGGTCAAACTGTAATTCTTTTATAGTTGAGCAATACCTGTTGTGGTTTCTGAACGCATTTCAAGAATACATGTATTATGTTTTAACAACTGTATTTTCATGAGGATAGTAATACACCTGTGACGTTATTTCAAATCTGTATTTTCAAAACGGTGAAAATAATTACTTTTGACTCAAACTGTATTTTTATTAAATCAAAAAATTATTTCTTACATCAATATAATTTTTTTGTATTTTTGTGGTGATCACCGCGCCACGAAAATATCAATTTATGTTCGAAACTGACCGCGCCACGTTGGATTCCTACAGTTTGGGAATCTCCATCAATTAGGAAGTGGCACTTGCTTTAATCTCATTAATACAACCAATGATTAGATAGGCTTGTTTGGGAATGCGTTTTGGGTGTGTTAATTTCTAGTGCCATAAGTTGTTTTACCCAAACACCCAACTAGATTCCTAGACAAGTTGCTTATGCCTTGTTTGGGAGTGCATTGTGTGTGTGTGTGTGTGTGTGTGTGTGTTAAACTAGTGCTTTAAGCTAAATTGCCAAACACTTCAACTTGACCCCTATACATCTATTTGACCCTATACACTGATTATGTACACATACGTATGTATATATCATTTCACATGTATATTGGTGTATATTATTTTTTAAAACAAATTTAATTTGTAGAGTATGGGTGAATAAACTTGGAGCCTAAGTTCTCCATTTGATCTTCTATATATGCAACACTCTCACACACACAAATCTGGACATTTACAAACTGAAATACAGAGAGCAAAAGAAAGAGTTTCAGAGAAGAGTTTACAGAAAATATTATAGAGAGAGAAAGCTTCTGAACTCCATAGCCATAGCTTGAATTGGGTTTCTTAATTTGAAGTTCTTTCTCAACAATTACTCTATTCTCTTGTCACAGTGTGTATTCTAAACTCACTTTAAATGTAAATTTATGCTTGTTTTGTTGTTATATATGTGAATTAAATTGTATATCACCATTGTTAATTTCATCAATGGTTCAAAGCTTAAAAAGGGTGATTTTCCAAACTTAACCAAAAGGAGTTTTAGAGATGATTATGAAAGATTATGATACATAGAGGCTACAGTTTAAATATTAGAGCATAATTCATTCATATGAGAAAGTACATTAGAAATTAAGTTTTGACATCTCTCGATTTTTTGTAAAATTCGAGAGCTACGTTTCAATTCGTGTTAAATCGTTTACATATTCGTAATGCTCGCGGAAAAAATGAAGAGAATCATATACTATAGGTCATATTTACTTTTGAAATCAAACTGGGTCAAAAACATGGTATAAAACTGAAATAGGGAAGAAAAACGAAGAAGACGAAGTCTCTATTCCAACTCACGCGCGCGACCTATCGCACGAGCGGCCCGCACGCGTGACCCGTGAAATTTTTTATTATCTAAAATTTTTAAAAGAAAATCGAAAAAGTGACATATCGCGTGAGCGACCGATCGCGTAAGCGGCCCGCGCGAACGACTTGACCTTTTCTGGTTTTTGTCTGTTTTCTGTGAAGGAACTATTTAGATAAAGTTCTGTGAGTTTTTAAAAGTACTGTTTGGGAATTATACTAAGACAGAATTCAGTTTGTAATGTTTTGTTAAAAAGGGGTTGATTAAGGACTTGGTTTTTCTCTTCCATATGTTGTTATTCATTTCTTTCCAGTAATTTACTTTTCTGTATAAGTTACATGACATACATGTGGGGTCAAGTGTGCATGCATGGTGAGTGATGATCAGTGTGAAAAAGTAAGTGGATAAGATTGTGTATTGGACACTCCCTAGTACTGGTGTACTGTAGTGTGATGTTATGAGATGCGGTTTAGAGTATCTTTGAAATGCGACGATGACAAAATTGGATACTCCCTAGTGGCCATGGTAGCGCTAAAGTGTGTGACGCCGACTTGGACATTCCCTGGCACCTGTGATAATGCTAAAGTGTGGCCTACTGGACACTCATTGACATGCATGGTATAGCTAAAGTGTGAGGCAATTGGATACTCCCTAGTACCCCGTACTAAAGTGTGAGGTAAACTGGACACTCCCTGGTACCCCTATACTAAAGTGTGGTCACCTTAGTATTTCAAGATACTGGAGTGAGAGAGTTAGGATGGTGTGTTGTCGAGAGAAAAGAGTCGGATAAGGAGGTTGTATTATTCCATGCATAGTCACATGTCCTATTGATTGGAGGTTATGTCATTGTCTTTATTTTTTACAATTTTGATTTTATTACTATATTTCTAACATGCGGAATAATGAACCTTTAAAATGAAAATGGTAAAGGAGTATGTTTTATGTTACAAGTACATATTTTTAATACTCACCAGCTTTATGAAGCTGACGGCGTTGATGCGCCCTGGACATTCGTATCTAGGCTTTTCAGGTTATGACCAGGCGGGACAATATGACTATGCAAATTGCTAACAACTACTTATGAAGAGAAACTATCTAAATACTGCTTTAGTTGATAAACTGAATTTGTAGTTAGGATGACTGTAATAGATATTATTTTATTTCGAGGCGGGTTGAGCCTTTCGTATTCATGTGCTGTAATGAATATTAATTTGGTAAAATTTTGTAAGCATTGATTGCTCTTACTCTGATTAAATTAAATTATTATTCGACGTTTGGGACGGAATCGATGCTTTAAACTGTCGCGACCTACGGGTACATAAAGGAAATTAAATACTTTCTATATTTATGCTACGTCGGAGCGTGACAACTATTGTCAAAATTTTCTATTTATAGAGTTGTTGAAGATTGCAAATGACTACAACAATATTTTAGATCGTCGATCATTGCTCGTTGACAATGTTGAAGGCAAAGGTTTGTTGTTCGTTGGTAAATGGTTGTTGGTACTTGGTGAGCATTTTACATTTCTAGACTTGAGAAGTAAGTTTGTTTAGATGTATTTGTGAACCAGTTGGTATTTGGTAACTTGTAATGTTGTATTGATTTGAGAATTTGTATTTTTTACATTTTGTAGACTTTGTTGAATGTTTTAACTTTCATGCTCATTGTTTTCTTTGTGTGTGTTCTATTTATTGGAACTTGGAAACTTGGCTTAGGAGTTGGAAATATATGACTATGTTCAATGTTTACAGATTACAGGTACAAATGCAATGTGAAATGTCTATTGAGACATAATGTTTTGTGTGGTTTGTGACTTAGTGTTGTGGACCTGTCACTTGTGGTTGTAAAATTGAGACATAATATTTTCATTATTTTGTGTGGTTTGTGATTGTAATATTAAAGTGTGTAATATTTGTGTGGTTTGTTGTTTGTGGTTATAATATTTTGAAATTTCTATGTTCAATATTTACAAGTTATAGGTTCTTTAATTGTTATGTCATACTCCATAAGTTATATAACGGATTAACAAACCAGACAAGGGAAAAAAAATAGTGTAAAATATATCAGTTAACCGAATTACAAAATCGAACTGAACCGATAATTTCAGTCACCGAACCGAAATAACCGATTTTAAATTCAGTGCAATTTCAGTTTTTATTTGTCCAAATAGAACCAAATAAAACTAAACCAAAATTACCTAAATTGAACCAAACTGACCGAATGTTCACCCATATATGAAACGTGACTTGAGAGGTCTATCTATGTTTTCACTTAAATCAAATCTGTACTCCTCCAAAAATAATAATAATAATAATAATATAATAATAATAATAATCTAATCATTGTACGGTACTGAAAGTATACGGGGTAAGGTTGTGTTTGGTACATTTCATATTTGACCGCTTTTTGTCCTTTTGGCTCTGCCTTATCTACATATGACAAAAAAGCGGAATAAAAGTCCCCAAACACTATATGAGCCGAAACACTTGTCAGCAGCAAAATCGCCTCCATTTTTTGTAAACGTACGGCCATAAATGCTGGTCCACGGCATGCGTAATCAGTGACGCACCATCGAATCATTTGGATCCTTGTTTTTAACAAGACACACAATATACAATACAACAATGATAGGCCTAGGAAAACACACTAAACGACACATTGTGTTTTAAATGTATGTAATTTGTGTTGTTTGAATTTTTTTTATACTTTTCTGTGCATCATTTACGCAGCACAGGATACATGCATTTAAAGCAGGTGTGTTGTTTAGTGTGTTATTTGGTCTGTATCTCTATCATTTTTGTATACAACATACTCCGATGGTGCTATGTAAGCGGTCAACGGCATGCGTAATCAGTGCTGAAAGTATTTCAGAACATATTTTTAAATGCATGTACTCTGTGTTGTGTAAGAGGTGCATTAAAAAGTATAAAAATTTTAAACAACATTAGATACAACACATTTAAAACTTTGTTGTGAAATGTGTTATGTGCAGCGTGCTTAACATTTTTGCCTTATTTTACCTCGACAACAAATATATTATATTTGGGAAAAAGATGTCTATATACCAAGAGGTTTGGTGTGTGTGTATATATATATATATATATAAAGTAATGATATTGTAAGAAAAAATGGTTTTAGGTAGTAGATATTTATTCTTGGACAGAAATATTTGTTTTGTGATTAAGAATATTTGTTTCGTCAAAATTACACAGTATTTTAAAATAAATATTTTCTATCACAGATTAAATATATATATATATATATATATATTTTAGTGTAACACAGTGCAAGTGCACCACAACCACTTTGGTGTGGGACTCATATTTCGGGTGACCATATCACGTGCTCATGGTGTAACTCACCAATTGAAATTAACTCTTTTTTTTTTTTTTTGGTAAATTACGTTAACATCTCCTCAATTAGGACAATTTTTTTTGTTTTTTAAATATCCCCTAAACTATAAAATTCAACAAATTAACCCCATTGGGCCTTAGCTATTACAATTTTTTACTCACACCCCTTCGATTAGGTTGTCGTACCAAAAAAAAACTTTTGTATAATGTCACTAGTACATGATATAAAAGTGTTAACAAAATAAAAAAAGTGTTAATAATATGACATTTTTGCCTCCCCTTTGAGTCGTTGAAAAATTTGGAACAAATTAGTTTAAAATTATGTATACAATGAGCAATTATGTGGGCAACAATGGATAATTTGGTCTTAAAATTATCAACAGCTCAAATAATGGATAAATAAGTATCATGTTGTTCATTTTTTTGTATCATAAGTTGCTCACATGATACAAAAACGTTAGTTTATTTGGCAGAATATTAAGAGAATGGAGTGTTAATGAGAAAACACAATAGTTGAAGGGGTCAATTTGTCTAATTTTATAGTTTAGGGGGCTATTTGAAAAAGGGTCATAGTTGAGAGAATGTTACTGTAATTTACCTTCCTTTTTTTTCCTTCTTGTTCTTCTCCCGAAAGAGTTGTGTCCGTAGGACAACGACTTCTTTTTACTTACACTATATTTGAGAATTTAAAAAACGAGAGAAAAGAAGAGAAAATGAGATAAAATACCTCACTTTCTCCATCTTTCTCTCGTTTGGGAGTTTTGGTAGAGGGAAAAGGAAAAAAAACTAACCACCACTTTCTCTTAATTTTTTTCTCTCCAAATTGGAAAGAAAGTGAGGATTAATGAATATACATTTCTTAATATATTTTAGCCTAATAATTTATTTTTTATTACATCTATATCCTAGGGCACCCACAATTACACAATCCACATTGATTGTATAAAAAAAAATTGATCAATATCCCTTCTCATTAAAAGATCTATCTCTCCCCTCTTCATTGATTAGGTGTTAATTAAAAAAAGGAACAGAAGATGCATTAGAGTTTTCATTACACTTAATAGGTAGAATTGTAACTTTCTACTTACAAACAAGAGAAAAGAAAAAAGATAAATGAAACCACCATTGATCATTTTTCTTTTTTTCTTCTCTCCTAACTTATGACATTCTCTTCTTTTCCTTTCACTCCCAAACATAGCGTTAGAGTAATCCTATGCTTACCAAATTTTGTTTCTCAAATTGTTCTCATACACATGTAGCAGTGGGATCACATTAAATAATGGTGGAACCGCTTTAACATCTTACAATTAAAATCAAATGAATCTACCACCACATATATTTGTAAACTATTTAAAATACAAATTCAAGAAACATACGTTCATAACATTACTATTTTACTTATAGTTATCAAAACTGTACTGGATACTAACCTGACAACGCAATCGAGTTAAGGTGGTACAAATGTTGGGCGAATCGGTTGAACCAATTAAGGTATATAATTAAAAATCACTTTATTGAAAAAACATGAATGTATGACGTTTTTTTCGTATACAAGGAAATACTGTATTAACACATTAATCGAGCAAATTCATGGTGTTTTGATGGAAGTAATAATTTATATTCACAGACAAATTTCCTAGTCTTTTTTAAGATAATATTTTGTGTAAAGTTTTAGGGAATTAAACTGTTTAGTCAAAAATTATCCGATTTAATCGATTTACAGCTATTTTTACTCATTTCATTGTATAAGTGATCCAACTTCAAAATTGAAAGTGATGACTTGCTGACGCTTCTACTGTTTTTGAATCATTCACTATTTTAGGGCATAAAGTAAAGAATTTATGTATTTATTTATTTTTTTTGGGCATGGTAGCCGAACTATTCCTGTTAATAAGAGAGATGGTTGTAGAGAGAACCATAGTCATTTGATTTTCCTTTTGTCTAGTCACATCTGCTATGAATCGTACTTTATAAGCCATTATGTATCGATCACAAACCAGTCCCAGTAGCTGGGCTGGCCAGACCCCGCAACCCCCAAATGGGAGGTTGTGGGTTCGACTCTTGCAAGGAGCATTTGGCTTTAAAGTGGGGTTTGGCCCCCCTTGCGTGTGCGTGTGTTTCCAAGGGAGCTTCGTCTTTAAAGTGGGGTATGGCCCCCCCTTGTGTGTGTGTGTGAGTTCTTCGACCAAAAAAAAAAAAAAAAAAAAAAAAAAAAAAAAAAAAAAAAAATAAAATGTATCGATCACACACATAAATGTGGTCCTGGAGAGAGTGATGTTTCATGTGTGGTTGTCAAATGCTAGTCGCTTTCCAACTAGAAATACTTTTTTCTTCTCATTGCAACGAGTGAGTCATTCAGTTTGGCATTATGGTAATGAATTAGCGAATACAATTGTATTTTAATTAGTTCGTAGATGTACGTTCGATTACAGTGTTTGTGGATTGTGGATAGTATTCACGTGACCATTTGTATGATCATAATTTATTTATTTATATATATATATATATATATATTTTTTTGTATATTTTTTCAAAATAGAAAAATATTAATGTGAATGTGTGAATGTAATGTATTTTAACTTTCCTGTGAGTCAAAAAAGACGGGTAGGTTTTTACAACTATTTCTCTATTTCTTGTTTTCTTCATTGGAGCACTCTCTCTGTGAAAAGGGGCAGTACCATGGAACAAGGGATTCAAGGCCCCTTTAATTTTAGGAAAATTTTAAATTTATCCTAAATTGAGGTTTGGAAATGTTTGGGAGATGTGGGGATATCTTGGCTTACAAAAGTTTTTAATAGAATTTTAATGACTAGAAAAATATCTGATGAGTGGAGGAAGAGCATCCTAGTGCCTATATATAAGAGTAAATGAGATGTACAACAATGCAATAACTATAGAGGTATTGATGAGCCATACTTGAAGCTATGGGAGAGAGTGATAGAGCATCGCTTAAGAGGCGCAACATCAGTGTTAGAAAATCAGTTTGAATTAATGCCTGGGAGATCAACTATGGACGCAATTTATTTACACTTAGAAGACTAATGGAAAAGTATAGAGAGAAGAAAAAAGATCTACATATGATTTTTATTGATTTAGAGAAAGCTTATGATAGAGTGCCTAGAGATTTAATTTGGTGGGTGCTAGAGAAGAAATGAGTGATCAAGGGTTATATTGATGTGGTGAAGGATATGTATGATGAAGCGGTTACTACAGTTAGATCACCAGCCGGAGAAATAAGCGAATTCCCAATTACCGTAGGCCTGCACCAGGGGTCGGCCTTGAGCCCTTATTTGTGTCGCCCTAATTATGGATGAATTGACTAGACACATTCAAAATGAGGTCCCATGATGTATGTTGTTCGCAGATGATATTGTCTTGGTTGATGAGACTAAAAGGCGACTCAACACTAAACTAGAAGTTTGGAGAGAAGCACTGGAGACTAAGGGGCTAAAGATAAGTAGAACGAAAATAGAATACATGGAATGTACTTTTAGCAACAGTAGAAGTAGAGACAACGAAGCAGTGAAGATCGAAGATCAGGAGATCCCAAAGAGGGAACACTTTCGCTATCTAGGTTCAATGATCAGTAGAGTCGGAGAGATTGGTGATGACGTGACCCATAGAATTAAAGTGGGCTGACTTAAGTGGAGGAGTGCTTCTGGAGTATTATGTGACCGGAGAATACCAGCAAAATTGAAAGGAAAAGTTTATAGGACAACTATTAGGCCAGCTATGCTCTACGGGACAGAGTGTTGAGTAACTAAGAAACAACACATTAGCAAAATGAGTGTAGCAGAGATGAGGATGCTAAGATGGATGTGTGGTAAGACTAGGAAAGATAGAATTAGAAATGAGTACATTCGAGAGACTGTAGGAGTGACACATATTGAGGATAAGTTGAGGGAGAATGGACTTAGATGGTTCGGCTATGTGCAACGAAGACCTGTAGATGCACCTGTGCGAAAGAGTGATAAGATCGTAGTGTCTGGAATAGTTAGAGGGAGAGGCAGACCTAGACTGACTTGGGAATATGTAGTGCAACAAGATATGAATATATATAATTTAAATGAGCATATAACTTTTGATCGTGCAGAATGGAAAAAAAGGATTCATACAGCCGACCCCAATTGATTGGGACACAAGGCTTGGTTTGGTTTGGTTTAGTTTTAGATTTTCTTTTCTTTTTTTTTTTTCTTTTTTTTTTCTTTTCTTCTTCTTCTTCTTCTTTTTTTTTTTTTTTGACATTTAAGTCTCCACCAAAAATTTTAGAGAACTCTCTATTTTATTACTAGTATTTAAGTTTTGAAAATTAAGTTGTGTGATACATTCAATAGCTTGGTCTCAATTTGTATTCATAAGGTGAAATTTTGTTGTACCTTTAGTGCCAATTTGTATTCAATAACTTTTCTATTGTACCATGCTAGTAGCTTTTTAGGTGTCATTCATTAGTTACAATTTTATATTGGATAGTAATAAGTGCTAAAGTGTTGTAACTTTGCTGTATGTATCATGTAATGTTATAAAAATAAAATAAAAAATAAAAAAAGATTGCCCTCAGGTGCAACTTCTTGGTTTCACCCCTTACCAAGCCCCCCTTAAGTGTCATTTGTGTGACGACCAAGAGCCAATACTCATAAGGTAGGAAGGCCAAGATGGATGAGGTGAGGTCGGGTGTGGCGGTTTGTCCCACATGCCTGGGCGGGGTGAATTTCCTGGACTAGTTTATAAGCATTAATCGCCCCTCTATATGCAATAAGGCATTTTAAAACCGTAGGAGAGCTAAACACAAAACAACTCCACAGTTAAGCGTGCTGCAGCTAGAGCAATACCAAAGATGGGTGACCTCTTAGGAAATTCTTTGTGTTTAGACCCAAAGCGGACAATATTGTTGCAAGACGGGGAGGTGTGTCACACCCGTACCGGGAAAAATCATTTGTTTAATTTTGCATATTTGAATTCTGGAATTATTAATGTTGATTAATAACTGAGATGATATTGACTGTGGATCAACGGTGGGTGTCAACTGAGGACACGGGAAGTTGATAATTCATGAGGCATTATCATGACTTAAATGACATTTATGTGATTAAATGTTATTTGACACAATCTGGTATTTGTGAATAGTAACTTTATGTAGAGTAATTTCTGTTAATGTTGATCTTATTTTAGATCATTTTGAATACTATAGTGAGAATGTAGGTGATACGTTGCATAAAAGGTATGCTATATAGAGATTCCATGAAAATAGTTTTTTTAGAATGTGATTTCGGACCCAAACGGAACTTTGACGAAAACTTTTATAATTTATAGTTTTCACTCGTGAAGTAATGAAGTAGACGTGTATGACGTTTCGGAGGATAATTTGAGGTTTTGAGAACTCGTGGGGAAATATACGTAATTTTCGAATGTCATGCTTATAAATAGGAAACTTAAGATATTTCTTCATAAATATCAAAACTCAAAATATCTAGGAGAGAGAGAGAGAGAGAGAGAGAGAGAGAGAGAGAGAGAGAGAGAGAGATGATTTTTTTCCCCATGAGCTTTGTGACGCCGATCGACGACTTTCCGATCATCAGTTTTTCTCCACTTCCTATTTGAACTCCTTGAGGTAAGATCTACATTTTAATATCTCTTAGGCCTTGTTTAATTAGCTAATTTTTTTTATAAAATTGAATTTCTATAATTTTTGAGAAACCCAGTAAAACTTGTAGGAATCATCTAAAATTAGAGATCCTACGTTTAATCAGTGCTCTAATACTTCCCTCAAAGTTATAGAGCTTTAGCATGAGGTATGAAATTCTAACCTATATTATATAAGAAATATACATGTTTTGATTTTCGATGACAAAATTGTGATCCGGACAAAACTCATGTGTTAATAGTAGGCATGTTACTTATGCACACGCTAATATGTAAAAAGCATGTCCACTTTGACGCGAGCACGTTAATTGATTATGTGGGTCAAAGGGGAGTTTTTATACAATTTCATGCTAGAGTAAGCCTCTCGATGTTTAAGAATTTAGTAGCGACGGCTACTGTGCATGGTTTAAGACTTGGACTTGCCAGGGCACTTGGGATGCAATGGTTGTATACTTAGACTAGCCATAGGCATCACAGTTTAAGACTTGGACTTACTGCTATTGGATGAATGCATGTTTTTCTCCTTAGAGACTATAATTGATATGATTTATGAGATTAAAGTATGTGTTATCATATATGCATATGTTAGAATTTGTGCACTCAGCATATAGCTGAGCAGTGGAGCTTTACTCCATAGCAGGTGAAAAGAAGATATGAAAGAAGAAACGTGAAGAGTGAGGCCAACAGGACGACGGGAGCGCTCTTGTATATGTTTTTGTTTTTGTTTTCAAATGTTGTAATGGATTTTGAGAAGTTAAACCATGTGTTTAGTTTAGAATCTTGGATGGATTTGTAGTATTGTAACCTATAGTAAAACTTATGTAATTATGTTTGGAATCGTCAAATTATATTAGTGAGTGTGTTGGATTTGAGCTTGGGCAGTCATAGTTAGAATTTGTAGAATGCTTTGCAATCTGAGGTAAACCAGTCAACTGATTTATGGAAACAGTCGACTGAAGGCCTGTTTAATCCAGCCACTACCCTGATATATTGAAAAACAGTCGACTGGGGCCCCGACACATTTGACTGGATATTTGGGTTGAAATGTTATTTTTGGGTCTGTGAAAGAAACAGTCGACTAGGTGAAACCACAGTCGACTGGACTATATTTTTAAAATTTGGAATTTTTGGTTTCGTTGACTGAGATATTCAGTCGACTGAGAATTTGAGACTCCAGTCGACTGAGTCCCCGACAGTCAACTGGACAAACTGCCGAGTTTTTTAGGTTCTCTGTATCTTGCATTTCCAATCGACTGGACCCCGATCAGTCGACTGGATTGTTGTTTTCAAACAGGGTATTTCTTTTAGTATTTTCAAATGCGCAAAACTTTTTATAGCTATGAATTTCATGGATTTCACTTATGTTTTTCCACTGCTGTTTACTTTAATGAAATTGGATTATCCTTGGTGGCGTGCCACATGTCCTATTTTCGCACGTAGCACGATGGGTCGTGACAAGGTGGGTCGTTACAATTTGTCAGTGCTGTAACTTTGATGCATGTATCATACAATGTTATGAAAATAAAAATAAAAAAATCGCCCGCGGGTGCAACTTCTTGGCTTCACTCTTACCAAACTGCCCCTACTTCAAATTTATGCATTCACCCTTGCTCTCTGTCTCTTTTTTCTCCAAAAACATTTTATCCGTAACCATTGTGATTCCCTGATTCTCATAAAAGAATCCCACAAGAAATGTGGTAACATATGTCATTATTTACAGAGGGTATTTGACGAGTTTCCATATGATAATGTAACTTCAAAAATAAATTTATTTTTTGAAAAAAAAAAAAAAAGAAAAAGAAAAAATCAATTGTAGAAACTTTTGGCCAAAAGCTAATTTTTACGATCATGTAGTATAAGCAGAAGTTGTGGCAAACGAGTCCTTAGCAAGGCTACGGCCGATTTAACCATTAACCTGGAAAAAAAAAACCTTTCCTTCGGCCCCAAACATACGAAGGCCACACATTCTTAGTAGGAAAAAAAGAAGAAGAAAAAGAAGAAGAAGAAGAAGAAGAAGAAGAAGAAGAAGAAAAGGCCACACATGCACAAGTATCAGCCTCTCATAATTAGGGGTGATAAAAAAGACTCGCCCATCTGACTCACCGATCGTCCTAACTCCACCAGACCATTTTGGTCGGTTATTAAAGAGCCTGGATGGAGTCACGGGTCCAAGGGTGTTAAATCTGATTATTTCGGTTCCGATGTCGATTTGGTTTTCCAAAACCCGACTAAAACCGACCCGACCCGACTATGCATATACACACACACACACACACACTTTACTGTTTGAAATTTAGGGCATATATATGCTCACAGTTTTGTTTTTCAGAAATGATTTATACATATATATTATATATACTCCTAATTTCAATGTTAGAGAGATAAAGAGATGTGGACCATGGAGACCAAGAGAGAGAGAGAGAGAGAGACAGAGAAATTGAAACCTCTCTCACGCTCTGAGTCTTTCACCATGCCACGGCGCCACTGGCCCACTACTGAGCTCCTTCCTCACCATCAGCCACCAACCAACTACTTCGTTGTCGTGGCCACCACCCACCTTCTTAATCCTTACCGTCGGCCCATCGCTGCCTGAACAGGGAGGTATTTCCCCTCTTAATTTCTTCTTTTGTATCTCCCCTCTTCTCTTAATTTCTTATTCTATATGGACTGATTTTCATATGAAACTGATTTTCATGAACTGGTTTATAGATTGAAAAAATACATTGGTGATTTTAATGCTTCATGAACTGATCTTGTATTTTTTCCTCACTTCTTCAGGTTTCACCCGACCCCACCCGAATCCACCCGAACCCAAGGGGTCGGTGTCACCTGACTATGTGAGTGGATGTAGCAACTTGTAATTTCGTTTCTGGTTTTCAATTCGATGTCGTACCATTATTTTAATAAAATTCTGACTTTCATATTTATACCGCATTTCTTCTCGTATTTTGGTATTTTATTTAATGTTAATTAAATTATCTAAGGAATTATTAATTCACATTAAATAATTGATTACTAATTTTCTAGGGTTCGAATAGTAATTGTTAGATTCATTTGGGGGTGTAAATAGAGATAAGTCTAAGTAGAAAAATATCTTAAAAAATATTACATACCATATTCCCTTTTGAAAAATATCTTAAAGAGTATTATATAGCATATTCCCTTTTGAAAAATAACACTATCTACACGCATGTTATGCTTCACAAAACTTACACACTTCTCTATTTTACTTACCTTAACTATTTCTCTCTCTCTCTCTCGGCAACTCTTTGTCTCTCCTTCCCACACATTATATATATACACACACATTATATCTAGCTTACATATACATATATAGAGAGAGATAGAGAGTGATTTATATACATATACACACACAGTTATAGATATATATACACCTTGGGTTAGTAGAAGAAAAGAAGAGGAGCTGAGGGTCTGATTGGAAAGGTGGATAAACGGGGTTGTGTGCAATATGCTTTCTAAATTCTCCAGAGTATTTCTTTGTTATCTCTACTTGTACTCTTTTTGCAGTTATGTTGTGCTTTCATTTAAAATCAATGAGTATGTGTTGATTTTTAAGTGCTATGGAACTGAAGGGTCATGAGCAAGAAGCACCAGTCCAACATGCTTCAGGGACCGACGTACCAGAGACGGGTAAGGTGAGGTGAGGTGAGGTGACTCTTTTCTATGTGACCAAGAGGAACCTTGGATGATGCTTTTTGTGTGAGCGGTTGATTTGTGTGATTGATTTATTTATTTGATTTTGTTATACCTTTTGAGCCTTTGATATTCCTGTCATATTGTATATTTCTCGGTGTGATTTTTAGATACTGGTAGTGCCGGTTGACACGACTAAAAAGTTGTGCGCTCTTGTGCAACACCCAAGTGTAGGTGATCGTGCAAGTAATATAGTACTGGAAGTCCAGGTCGATCCCACAGGGAAGGAATAGGAAGAATATCTACTAAGTTATAACCTAAAGAAATAGAAAAGATGAATGTAGAAGAGAAGGTTCTAACGAATCCTAATTAATTAAATTAAACTAAATAATAAACTAAAGCATAAAGAAACATAACTAATTAAATAACTAAATTAAAGGTGTTGAAAACACGTGAATCCACATTAATCCTAACCATCTACCATGCATACTCATTAATGTTCTATGGAGTTCATTCCTCTTCAGCATTCCGTATTTTTCTAAAGATAAAGAATCAATAGCCATTTCATGACCGGGACTACATCATCACATTTGAGTAAAATACATGGAAGACGGTTTAAAACAATGGTTATTACTTGCACTCTAAATGGTGTTAGCATTCAAAGTGGTTTTCAAAAGTCATTGAAGAAAAGGCCTTAAGGCTTTAAGTTCTAAAAACTGTTGTGACAAACTGAGCTTATTGGGACAATTTGATGACAGATTTCTAAAACAGAAAGTCATGGAATACTTAAAAGAATCATCTCAAGAATTAACATGTTCGATCGATCGAAGCGCTCTCGATCGATCGGACAGTCATCCTTCAATCGATCGAAGTGCCTTCGATCGCTTGACTATCTCTGGTTCGATCGATCGAACTCTCCTTCGATCGATCGAGCCCAAGGTTTCTAAAGATTGCATGGTAGAGGCTGGGAATCAATGTTTCAACACATATTTCCAACGTCTAAACTACTGAAACATGATTAAACTAATACAGGAACAGTAAAACCAAGCAATCGTTAACATCTAAACTATTAAACAATCAAATAGCATAGATTGGAAAGGAAAAACCTGTAAATAATCTGAATATAATCTGAATAAACTTGAAACAAACTTGAATCTTCAATCTACAATGGAAAAGGAGGAAGAAGAAGATAAATCTAGCCTAATCTACACCTAATCTAACCCTAAAACTACCCTAAAACTGCTGTTTTTCGCATTCTGGAGCGTCCTCCCTTCGTCTGGCGTCAAAACGACGTATATATAGGGTTCCCACAGAGTTTACGCAACTTTTGGGTGAATAAAAGGTTCGATCGATCGAGCTCAGTTCGATCGATCGAAGGTTCGATCGATTGAACCCTTCTTCAATCGCTTGAACTCTTCTGATTTTGACAGCACTGCACACCGATGGGAGAATGGCCATAACTTTTGACTCGGACCTCGGATTGACCTCCCGTTTGCGGCCACGCGACCGTAACTCAAAGATCTACATTTTATATCTCTGGGAAAATCTTCCAAATCTGAAGTCATCATTGTCAAAATTGGCGTTTTCTCAGATGCTTCTGTTGTTCTATCCACCAGAATCACTTTCTTTAGCTCCACTTCATTGGTTTACATCCTAATACCTATAAAACATTGCAAAAACATATGTTTTAGCATTAACACAATAAAAAGATCATTGTTATTAGAATGCACCTAAATGTAGGGACTTTGGGGATAAAAGATGCATAAAATACCACGTAATACACTATAAATATGCACTTTTCACCTTGAATCACCGGTAACAGAAGCCTTGAAGGGAGATAAGGCAAAGAATGTTATAGGAGATCCGTGGAGAATATAAAGAAATATTGTACTTTTATTTTAAAGAATCAAAGTGTAATTCATTTTATTTTTCAATGAAAATACGCTTTATTTTTGCGGGGCGTCACAATGGATGGCGGGTGGAGATAGCCAACTCGACTACTATACGGGTGGATGATCAGGTAATGGCTAAACTCGACTCACCTGACCCGTGAGCACTACTCATAATCCTTATATAAGAATAAGAAAAAACCTTAATCTACATTCAAATAAAAGCCCAACTCTTTGTTAATAAAAATATGTACCACGCCATCTCTATCACCATACTATTACATATGGGGATGGTGTTATATGTAAGCTTGTTTTTCATAGCATTAGGAGATTGATTATATATATATATATATCCATGATGTCATAGAAAGTATTGTTAAAAATAACTTGCACAAGATGTGAGAATTTTTTTTTTTTTTCATGGGAGTGAGAAAGTTTCGACATAGAACCTGTATACATAGGAGTGTAAGTGTCAATCCTACCACTTGGACTATGAGTCATTGTGTCAAAAGTGAGCAAATTGATTTTGAATATAGAGATTACCAACAACATTTGAAAAAAAAAAAAAAAAAAGGTAACATTAAAATTGTGACTTGCTTTATATTGTCTCAAGAGATGGCCGTGAGTAGGGTTGTGGGGATGTGTAGCAAAAAATCATAGGTGTAAAAAAGACTAAGCTAGTCCCGCTCCTAGTTTTAAAATCTTCAGCTATTTGGTTTTTTTTTTTCGCTTTTAATGTAAAAAACACTTGTGAATGATTGCGTACGAAGAAACATGAAAAAGTTCTTTTCAATAACCTAATTCTTGGTTTCTATATCTTTATAGAAATACTTTATAATTACAAATTATGAATAAGGGGGATTTACTGAAAAGAATAATTTTGGAGTACTTGTTAAGTTTAAATACAATTTAAAAGTACACTTAATAAAAAGGACAAAAAGTTGACAGCTGATGTTCGCACGGTATAAGTGCACGCACCATAATATCTCCCATGTGCACAATTCAGTCAAACCCGTCGCCCACGCGCCCCTATGCGTGCGGCCCACGCGTGCCACGCGCGCGGCTTCTTTCAGAGACAGCTCGCACCATGCGAGCAGTGTACCGTATGATTTTCAATTTCGAGAAATGTTTTTAAACTTTTAACATCCATAACTTTTGACCTACAACTCCATTTTTCGCAAATTTTATACCGTTGGAATCGTGTCGACGAGAGCTACAAAACTAGTATCATTGTTGATACATTTTGAGAAAAAAAATGTCATGTTTTTACATACATGAATGATAAGTGAAATTTCACTTGATCTACATAAAATATTAAGTGAAATTTCACTGAATACATGCAAAATATTAAATGAAATTTCATGTTTTTACATACATGAATAATAAGTGAAATTTCACTTGATATACATAAAATATTAAGTGAAATTTCACTGAATACATAAAATTTTCATGTTTTTTACATACATGAATAATAAGTGAAATTTCACTTGATATACATAAAATATTATGTAAAATTTCACTGAATACATGAAAAATATTAAAAGCTCTCTCCAAAACAGTCCTAAATTCAATTTTTGCAAAACTCATAAACTAGTTACCAAATAAATTAACATGAAATTGTGCTTTAAAAAAGGAGAAGCACCAAAATGGGGGCCAAACTAAGCCTTAATGAGGTAGCAATGGCTTTATTGCTATTCGTCTTTTTTTAAAAAAAAAAATTTCTCAAAACATATAAATTTGGCATACATAAATATTAAGTAAAAATTCACTGAACCCGTACATGCTTTCTTCCTGAAAAACTTGAAGTTAAACTTAACATTTGTATACTCGTTCAGTGAGATTTCAGTTAGTAGGTCAAGTGAAAATTCACTAACTATCCCAAAAGTCGCTAGAAGTAACTCTCTAGAGTTTAAGGTATAATTTAATACTTACTTTGTTAAAAAGACTCTCAAATCTCAATTTAAGTAAAATTTCACTTAATATTTATGTATGTCAAGTGAAATTTCAATCTTTTTTTTCTCTTTCATATTAAACAACGCATATTTCCTTTGAAAAAAAAAATTTAAGTTTCACAAATCAATTATAAAACATTGTTTTTCACTCCAAACAAATGCAAAATTCTTCTGAAATTTCACTAAAACTCTCCTTAAGAACAAAGTGAACATTCGATTTTTTTTTTCCTCATAACATATCAACTTAACATACGTGAATATTATGTGAAAATTCAATACCCCATACACGAATGTTATATTAAAATTCTATTAGGTTCATCTGGAACATGACATGTAAAAATAATTTTTTTTTCCTTTTGCTCAAAAGGTAAAAAAAAAAAAAAAAAAAAAAATGGTACTAGTTTTGTAGCTCTCGTCGACACGGTTCCAACGATATAAAATTTGTAATAAACAGAGTTATAGATCAAAACTTATGGAGGTTTAAAGTTTAAAAAAACATTTTCGAAATGGATATCATATGGTACAGCCACTCACACGGTGTGAGTGGCTGAAAGAAGAGGCGTGCGAGGGGCGTTGAAGTCATGTGGGATCTTCTATGGTGCGTATACTTATACCGTGTGAGCACTGATTTAGATTCCTTTTGTCATTTTTAAAAAATGATCAAACCAATTGGAGTTTTAAACTTTTGAAAGTTATTTGAATAATTTTCCGACAATTATCTATATGAATATTATCTCTTAAGACTTTTGTGACATTGCTTTCCAATTTGAAGCAAACCCACCACCTAGCACTTCATCTCTCTCTCTAAATTAAACTATGTTCCAATGGCAATTAAGGTAGAGTTTTACAGTGAAAATGGAACTGGATTGTTTATGTTAGAGGGGAGGTCTGTATAACTTTGCAATATGGAGGAAAAGTCTGTGTAATTTTGTCAAATCTCATAGGAGGTTCGTGTAATTAACCTTATTTTTTAATTGTTTACAAATGTGGGTAGAAAATAATCCTTTTGGAGTTCCTTTTTGTCTTTTTGTAAATGGTAATTCTTTGGTGACAACTTTCATACAACTTTCATACAACCTCTTAAAAGATGTGTCTATCTCTCTCCTGTGTCACTGTGGGGTCCAGTGACATCACAGGAGAGAGATATAGACACATCTTTTTAGGAAGTTATAAAAGTTGTATGAAAGTTGTCACTAAAGAATTACTCTTTTGTAAAATGATATGTTTGTAATGAGAAAATTTCTTTGAAATGTCAGTGGGTGTAGAATCTATAGATAGAATTTCTATTGAAATTTAGAAGCAAGTAAGATCATGCCATCCATTGAATTTGATCATTCTTCTATACATAAACAAATTACTACTATTTCAGACATTTAAAGGAGCATTTTTAGTCGCTCATTGATTAATCAAGCCTCCACTAGATGACATATACCCCAATCGAGTAATTATGTTAATAATATATTAATAAAATAGGAATATAACATGACAAATGTTATCTTATGAAAACTTGAGTGAACAATGAATAAATAAAAATACTTTCATCATTTAAATGTACAAGAAAAGTTTTTGACCATCCACGTGGAACAAATACACTCCCACTTTGATACAATCTAGCACATGTAAATATGAACTTATTCAAAATTGTCATGTAAAATAGATTTCTCAATTATTTGACTTGGCTTTTAAAAACAAATGCAATTTGAAAATGTTTTCCTTCTATTTTGTTCGCATATGTTTAAAGAAATAGATTGTCCAAAATTGTATTTTTATGAGTTAATGACAGATTGTAAGACACGAGTGGTTGTAACCATCCCCAGTGGTCCTCATCACTATCAGTACCCTAATTTGGACTGCTTTCTTGGATCAGTACTAGTTTGGCATATTCTCATTTATTTTAAAGAATATAGTGGTTTAAGTTATTTGTTGGAGTTTCATAACTAACAATTGAGAGTTTTTTTACTCACTCAAAAATATTCATTCATTGCTCACCTAAGTTTTAGTTAGGTGACATGTGCTTTATTTTATTCTCATTTTGTCCTTGTATCATCAGTATAATTATTGGAATAGAACATATGCCACCCAGTGAAAACATGAGTGAACAATGAGTAACTAATTTTGAGTAAGCAAAAATGCTCTCTTAACAGTCGAACACAACATCAAATATCATGAACAGACCAGACATGTGTGTGAGTGAATAGGGGTTAGGGGTGTTCACGGTCAGTTTCGGTCGGTTTTTCTCAGTTTATCCACGTAACATAACTGATCAATAGGCTCGGTTCGGTCGGTTTGGTCGGGGTTTTGGGGTGTTTCGGTCGGTCGGTCGGTCGGTCGGTTCGATTTTCTTCTTGGACTATAAGTTTGAAAATCGACCGAATGCCCTTGGTTTGGTCAGTTGATTTCTGGGTTGGTTTTTCTTGTACACCCCTAATCGCAAATGTATGTGGATGTCTGGACAAGTTTCTCATTTTTGAAGATTATTCATAATGAGATTTGGATGCATGTGTATGGATAGAATTGTTAGCCAAACAGATCACACCTTACAATACTATTATCTCCGTTCACCATGTAATTCATGTGATGTAGTATTCTAGACCAATAACCGAATATCATATTACAAGTCATTATCACAACTTTATTGCACAAAAAAAAAAAAATAAGTACCAAAAATATTATAAATTAAAACTGTGATTGTGACATTTTAACCCGGGTATTATTAGTGCGGACCATCATATTACATAAGTGGACTTGATGATCCCAAACCAGACAATAATCTATCATATAGTTGATCCTTTGAGATTGTTTCACAGAAATTTTTTTTCGCATATGAGGATGAATCCTCCGGCATGTCCTCCACGACTTCAGGATCAATACCTATTGTCGTTTTTTATCGGAGTAGAATAGGGGGTAAACCGTGGGCACGTGCACCGATCCCATAATACATGTACCAGGTAAACCAGGGGAGGCAACCTAGCTGTAGGATATGAACTCACACTAAACTGGACATTGTCCATCTTGAAATTCATCCCTCCAACCAGCGCTCTCACGCGACCCCTGGGGGATTTCATACCACTAACCTCCCTTAGCAAGGCCAAACACCTTAACCAAATCTCTTGTATTTACCCATGCAAAATCTCGAACCCCTGACAAAGGGGTAGAACACCCCTGTCTTGGTCTGATGTGTTTTATGATTATTCTTTCGATTAAAATTGTATTTGCTCAGAGTTTTAGGAAATGTTGACCAACCATGCCCCTCTCTCTCCGTGGGTTTTGATACTTCTGTTCTCTTTTCATAAAAATTGGACTTGCTAATAGCCTAGTAGTGGCTAACCAACCCATCCGTCTATTTATAGCATAATTAGTTGATATCTCGTGCTACACGCGGACTACTATTAAAATCAGGAGAAAATATGTTGAAATCATTGCCAATAACAAAGAACTAAATCACACAGATTTTAACCATTGTCCGCTAAATCTATGAGATATATAATATTACATACAGTTTTTATTTATATATATTTTCGCCAGGGCTGAAACTAATAAATACAGAAAGCCTACCAGTCAAGATGGAAAATAACCAATCTAAATCAAACCAAAGAAGAGTTTGAAGCCTATCCCAATCTAAAGATGATAGCACCATAATGAAACAAAATTTAAGGAACTCAATGCAAATGATCTCATAAATCCAAAGGGAAAGCCAATAGGCTCATATTTGCGAGACAGGTAGGATCCCAAAGTAACTCAAAAACAAAATATATCCAATTTAGCACCAGACCAAAACTTTGACAATTTAAAGGGTAGGCAAAACGATGAGGAGAATATAAGATGAGATATAAATTAAATAGTTTGAATTTTGTGAGTCGTTTTCCTTCCTTTTAACGCACATTATATTTGTTTTTTGGGAATATTTTTACGTACAGTGTTGTTTAAGCACGGAGGAAAACATAAGGAAAAATGCAAGGGAATTAGTTTTCCTTCCAATGTTTTTCTGTCCCTTTTCGTTCCTTCAATGAATCTGTAAACCAAACAAAGGGTAAGCCAAGGAAACAAGAGGTCTAAAGAAGATCACCAACCAATTGTTCTTGGGCTATGCTATGCTTTCTAAATTTGAATCCTAAATGCTTTGTCAATTGTACCACATGTAGTGGTATATGATACCTGTAATAACCTGCATTTCCATTTAATTTAAAATTCATGTCCATATTTAATTTATGTGTATTTGCATTGGCATATTTAAATTCAATTAGCATGGTCTGCTTTTACTTTAATTCCAATCACTTGTTTGGAATATCTATTTCTTATCTAATTCACATTTAAAGTTTATTGGGGGCCAAACTGCAATTTTACAAAAGTTAGTAATACCTGTATGGATTTCAAAATCTGTATTTCAAAACGGTGAAAATAACTTCTATTAACTCAATCAGTATTTTTATAAAACCAGAAAATCAATTCTTAAGTTAAAATGAAATTCCCGTATTTTTGTGGTGACCACCGCGCCCCGAAAATACCAGTTTATGTTCAAAACTGTCCATGTTGTGTTTAACTTCCACAGATTTTGGAAGTGACCGATTTGGACATTTGCTTTATTTCCATTAATGGCAAGTGATCATTGGCTTGTGCTTTGTTTGGATCTACCTATCTTGTGTGTGTTATTGCTGTATCCATAAGCTAATTTCCCAAACAACATTGCTTTGCCCCCTACTATCCTATTTGACCCTTGGTGAATCTGTGGAGCCTTAGGCTTATATATCAGTGTGTATACGTAGATGTAATCCCAGCATTAGCTGTGAACTGCTCATAATTAAGGAAGTTTATTAACTAATTGGTAGGGTGAAGATCACACTACTTGGGCTCCAAGTTGAAATTGGTTATTTATACACCTTGTATACACACACAACACACAATCTGCAAGAGCAAGAGAGAACATAGAGAGTTTCAGTGAAAGTGCAGAGAGTTCTTCAGAATTATATAGAGAGAGAAAGCTCTTAATCCCCATAGCCAAAGCTTGGGTTTGAATTTCTTCATTTGGTTTCCTTTCTCAACAATCTCTTCTATCTATATCTCAGTGAGTATTATTAACTCACTCCCAATGTAATTCTATACTTATTTACTGATATTGTGTATGTATAGTTGGAACACCATTACTAATTCGTCCATGGAAGCTTGAGCTTCAAAAATCATAATTTTCCAAACTTAACTAAAATCTGTTTTTAGAGATGATTATGAATGATTATACATCACAACTGCTATGTTTGAAGTTTTAGAGCTTAATTTATTCATATGGCAAAGTATATTGAAAATGAAGTTTGGACATGTTTTAGTTTTTTCTAAAATTGGAGAGCTATGGATCAAATGGTGTTAAATTAATCATAGATTCTTGATCCTCGTTGAAAAAGGAAGAGATCCATATATAACATGATAAACATACTTACAGATTTGAAATGGGTCAATTTTAGACCCTGTTTTCTGAAACAGAGCAGTTTCTGCGGAGAAGATGAAGCCTCAGCTTCATCTCGCGCCACGATCGCGCGCGCGAGGAATCGCGCGAGCGGTCCGCGCGAGCGACCCCTCACGCGAGCGACCCGCGCGCGCGAGGTATGCTTCCCCAGGCAGAAAGGAAAGTGTATATATATAAATGAAAATTTGGCTAGTCGCGCGAGCGAGGGTCGCGCGAGAACCCCTTCGCGCGAGCGATCCGCGCGCGCGACCTTGATTTCCACAGGCAGACAGAAAAGTTTATAATAAAAGGAAATTTGGGCATATCGCGCGAGCGGCCCGCGCGAGCGATCTTTCGCGCGAGCGGCCCGCGCGCGCGAGGTTTGGCAGTTTCTGTTTTTGTCTGTTTTTCTGTTAAGGGACTGTTTGGATGAAATTCATATACTGTTAAGGTTCTGTTTGGGAATTTTATTAATACAGAATGCTATTAATTAAGTTGGTAATGATTAAAACACTGTATTATGACTTATCAATCCCCGTACGCGTGTTGTTCCTTTAATTCGGTATTGTTACTTAGATTCAAGTGCATATCATTCATGTGGGGTCAGTGGTACATGCATGTGGGTGTCAGTCTGTGTGGAAAAGAGTAATGGTAGTGTGGAAAGAGTATGAGTTTGAGTTTGTGGTTGTAGTTTGTGGTTGTGGTTGTAGTTGTGGTTGTGGTTGTGGTTGTGGTTGAGTTTGTGGAGAGGGTATCTTTGAAATGCGACGGTGGCAAATATGGACACTCCCTGACGCCCATGGAAGCGTTAAAGTGTGTGAAGCCGAACTCGGACATTCCCTGGCACCCATGGTAGTGCTAAAGTGTGGCCTACGGACACTCCCTGATACTCGAGTCTGGATACTGTGCGAGGGGTTGCCCCGGTATTTGCATGGCGGTTAGGGTATTCAAAGTGTGAGGCATTGGACACTCCCTGGTACCCCGGACCAAAGTGTGAGGGAAACTGGACACTCCCTGGCGCCCCGTTGCTAAAGTGTGGCTATCTGAGTGTTTCAAAGATACCAGGAGTAGGATAGTGGGTTGTTGTGGCTGTCGAGAGAAAAGAGTCGGCAAGATGAGTGTGGTGCATTGTCTCATTACACGAGTGTCTGTACTTATGAATGAACGACTTTTATTATATTCCTTGTGGTTTTATAAAATGAATTCTTTCTGCGGTTTAACTATTGATTTTACAAATTGAAAAATGGAATAAGGTAATTGGGTATGTTTTTACATTCAAAGTCATGTTTTTAATACTCACCAGCTTCTTGAAGCTGACGACGTTGATGCGTCCTGGACATTCGTGTTCAGGCTTTTCAGGTTATAACCCGGAGGAATCATACGACTATGCTAATTGAGAATGGCTGCTTCTGGAATGAAGAAACTGTTTATTTACTATATGTTTTAAGTTTAAATCGCTTTGTTTTAAGGATGACTGTAACAGACTCTAAGTTATTGTTTTATTTTAAGGCGGTCTGTGCCTTAGTTGACCCCGTATCATAAGATGTAATAAGTTAGGAAATTATTTGTAAGCTTTGATTGCTCTGCTCTGATTAATATGTTTTGTTGTTCGACGTTTGGGACGGAATCGATCCTTCAAACTGTCGCGACCTACGGGTCCATAAAGGAAATTAAACGCTTTCCTTATTTATGCTACGTCGGGGCGTGACAATACCGCCAATCACTATCACGACATGTGGTACAATTGCTAAACCATTTAAAAACTAATTTTGGGATTCAAATTAGAGAAGCCAAGCATTATTCATAGTTTTTTGTCCCTTTCTTTTCTTCTTCTACGTTGACAATGTAAACTTGCCGCTAATAGGGAATAGAAGCTATATAGATCATCAACTAAGGAAATTATAGCTTTTGATAGAGGGTAAAAAAAAACATATCTAATATTCCAAGAGGAAATTTCCAACCAGAAAGGAATCTCTAAATCTTATTCCTGAGTAGTTTTCAATTTAATGGAGACATGTTTATTTGACTCAATTAAGTTTCCATTTCATCATGGACACTTGAATTCTGGAACACGGGGTTCTATGATCATTTAAATGGATCGAAATTACAGAGTATAACCACTGTTGCTGTGTCGAATTGGAAAAAAAATAATACAAAAAACAAAATCTAGCAAATTACCGACATCGGCGATGATTAGAAGAGCGGCGCAGTAGCACAAGCAGAGAAACAGTTTCTACCATTTCTAGCGGCCTACAATATAAAATCAAATAGCAAAAAACGAAACATCAATTGACTATAGTATTGGCAACTATGTGTATGAAACAAAACAAATGGTGACTAGATCGAGCACGGAAATCGTTGTCCAAAAAATGAATTTACGTCCCACACTTAGTTATTTGTGGACTAAGATGTATCGTTCTTGAGGATACTACGATCTAGTATAATAGAGACAACAACTCTATTATACTCTGCATAGTATATGTATATAAATTGCTTTCAAAGGACTCTATAATAGATGAAGAAGAGAAGAGAATATCTGAAAATTGAGTATGTAGCAAAACTAACTAACTATATTGTATATATAGAGGTGTCTATTAGGTAAGAGATGTCTCTCTATACAAATGGTTGTGTCCCAACACCTATACACTAAGTACATAACAGTATATACACATTTATCAACCATTAGAATAGATGAATTTCACACTAATTCGAAGTTACAACATGAAAAGTTGTGACTCTTCACAAATAGGGTTCGGTCGAAAGAGGCATGTCGACCGATCAAATACCCCTCTGCCAGAACTTGTTTAAAACTTCATATAGCCATTGACGTAATCGATCGGTTGAAAACCCCTCTACTGGAACTAAGCCTTTCTCTGAGTATTGAGCCGGTCCATAGCGATTCTAACGATCCCCTTGTGCTTACATAAGCTCCCATTCACACTCCGGAATCTAACAATATCCTACATATGAATGATTATGGCTAACTAAACAAAATACAATAAAACTATGAGAACAATTCACGGACTTACGATGCATGAGGAGAGTGTCTTTTGTACTTGAACTTTCCCTTAGTGCATATCTACTGAATTTACTCGGTGATGCACTGTACATTATTGACTATGCAACCTTTTAGTGTAAACCACCACTAGATAACACACCACATATCCTTGTACATATTAATTCATTCAGTTGTATTCATTTTGGTGTTGAATATGATCCTTACTTATGAGAACTCTTAGAGAACCAAGCCTTTGAAGTTTTCATAGAAGCGACCCCACTTCCATTATCATATAGGTAATACCAATTAAGAGTACCATCATTACTCATCAATATCATTAAATATAAGTACATAACCTCAACAAATTTTATTACACACTTGAACAATATACATGAATGATGCCACTATAGATGCGTGTTTACAACATGAACTTTCCCAACTAGTTTTCCTATTGAACCTACATTTTGGGATCTCCAGTCAACTAGGTTAGATTTCTGCCAGGTTGTTTAAAGTACCCATTCCTTTCATCGTATACTGAACTTGATCTCTAGGCAATCCTTTCGTAAGAGGATCCGCAATGTTTTCCTTTGACTTGACATAGTATATCGTGATTACACCACTAGAGAGCAATGTAGACACACAATTTTGACCACATTGATAGGATTTAGGGGGGACAATGTCTTGGAGGATTCGATGATGAAAAGTACCCCACGGAAGGTACTGGATTCCACACAATCAAAACATCAAACTTTGAAAAGTGACTTCAAGCTCAGAAAAACCCTTTTCCATGCATAAATCCCAGTTTTGTCAAAATTGTCTCTCAGAATTTATATTCACTCAGGGTTATATGAACATAAAATGTTCTAAACATAGTATTCTAGGTAACCAGAGATTCAATTTCAAAGAAAAACTCAAAATCGATGCACATTGGAAAGCAATTTTGAAAAAGAAGTCGTTTGATTTCAAAAAGACGACGAAAGTTTCGGAGGAGTTTCGGGCTTCAATTGAACTTCAATTTTCATTTCAAATCCTCCCAAAATATTTTTATACTGAAATTCAACTTGAAAGCTTTCCAAAGGTACATAAACGGATGATTTCGGACACTACAAAGAATTTTTTCAAAAATCAGGAAAAGCAATGCACTTAATATGTAAAACATGGCTTAAGGGCAACCAGAGGGTCAAGAAAAGCAGGTGGCGGTTTGGGATAGTGGGGTGGCGGTTCCCCCCTTAACTTCCACCTATATATGGTGTCCTCCATCGAGCTTTTCGAGTTTTAGACCCTTCCAGAGGCTTCCCATTGCCAGGAAATTGCCCAAAAATTGCGTTTAGGCACTGAAATGGCTAGTTTGGCCCTTTTCTGATCTCTAAAACTCCTATTTTGACCCTGAAACTTAAGAGTTAAAGTTTTCAAAACTTTATATATAGATCCATGCATCTCATATGAGATCATCTTAGAATGTGTTGAATCATCTTGGAAGATCCTTAAGCACACTTTGAATATACTTGAAGATACAATCACATATACTTTCAATTTGAGATATTTTTAAAGAGAGAATTATGAATTTAAGTTTTTAAAACCAATCTTAGGCTAATTAGATCATAATTTGACATCAATTGCCTCCCTCAACTTCCACAATGGATGAGTGCTTGAAGAACTTGAAGAACACTTGAAGAAGAAGACTCTTCAAATCAACTTTGATTATATAATTGAGAATCCTCCAAGAAGTAGACATCATAATTCATCTCTAATTCCTACTTTTGTATATAGATCTATAGGGTTTGGATCTAGTTTAGTTTTGTTTTTTTGTTAGAACATTCATCTTCTCCTTCTCTTGTTCTTCACACACTCACATAGCTAGATCCAAATCCTCTTTGATTTTGTTGATAATTCATAATTGGAGATTGATTTTCACTTTGATTTTCAATTTTGATTTCATTCTTCTATTTAGTTTAGATGCATGCATACATGATTATATATATATATATGTATCTATTTTGAATTCTATGATGGTTTGGAAGTATGATCTATGAGAAGGATGATTCCTATGTTCATACTGTTCTCTTGATCATTCCTATAACCTAAAATTCGTATTGAAATTCATCTCTAATAGGATATTTGTAAGTCCCTTTGATCTATTCTCTAAAGTTCTTCATAGAATTTGAGGGCTAAATTGATTGGAAATCATGATAATCAAGTTGATCCATGAGTTTGATCTCTCTAATAAGCCTCAACCAACGCCTAAGATGTCTCTCTCACACTTTAAAATGAACTAGTCAAAATTCAGCAAAACAGATTGGTTTTATCCATAAGATTTGGTCCATTAAAACCCATAGTTTGATGGATTTCAAATTTTTTGCATGAACTCTGATGAATTAGCTTTCATTCAATCTGTTTTGAGAATTATTAGGATCCATATGCTATTTTTAGAAATTGTTGAGAAATCGGTTGACAGATTTGAACATAGTCTCTTTGTACTTGAATTTCAGAAAATCTGTGACAGTTATCGATGATCCACTTTTTGGGGATGATTCCTAACTTATGTATCTATATGCCAATGTAAAATTGTGAGCATACGATCGAGTTAAGATCATTTTATAAGCGTTTGAAGTTAATACAACTATTCTGGAATTTTCTAAGTTTAACTACAATTATGTTTATGTATACAAAATGATCATACCTTGATCACTCAACAATAATTGATGAATAAAACTTGGTTTAAAAATCATCTAGGATAAATGGATGAGAGATTAAAAGCAAAGATCAACTTGATTAACATGATTTATGAACTTCTATTATGTTTTGCATTCCTTTGTTAAATGATACCAATTTCCAGAATAATAGAGTCTATTTAAAATAATTTTTCAGAAACCTTAAGTTCATGATATGTCCATGGGATTATTTTTGTCATAAACTAAAATGAAATAGCTTTATTTTGACAAAAAATAGATCTTCATTTGATTTTTATAAAATTAATTATGATTTTTACAAGAACAGTGGACAGTCCTGACCCACTGTTCCCAAAACTCTTATTTCTCAAACTTTAAAAATGCTAATGAGGTCCTACTTTTTGGAGAAGTTCCCTAAGACATGTATCTAACTTTCTGTAAAAGGGCTTTCACCCAGCTTATGTTTAAGACCACTTTTGATAGGATTCATTAGAGGTTACTGAATCTGGAAATTTGATTGATGACATCTTTTCCTTGTTTATCATGCATATCATTTGTTTGCTTGTATTTTTGCAATGCTTGGGTATACAGAGAATTGAATGCCGTGGATCCAGACTTCAATTTGTGGACTTGCCTCATGTACATGTGGCTTAGTGCTCATGTATAGTGTACTATCTCTACCCTTTCTCTTAGAATTTTTCTAGGTTTACAACTTTGTTTTCAATGACACAATTCCTTTAGGATAGTCTCCGTTTATGTGCTTATATGTTAGAGACTTTTATTTAGGATTGTTGCATGATTGCATTACACGTTTCCTTTTTTTTTTTTTTTTTTGCGACTCCGCTTGAGTAAACCCAATGTAAGTCTTCTTGTTCCCTTTTGCATATCATGACACGTAGCTTACGAGTGAGAAGATTGCAAACTTGAGTTGAAACTGCTAAAAAAAGATTGAACATGTGGGCCGCTTCGTGCTCAAAGCGAAAGCCAGATCTTCCTTTATTTGCATCGGTCCTGGGCGGGACTAGCCACTGTGAGTATACCTCTCTCTTGTATTGCATATGCACCCAATTGCTACTTGATTTAATATCTTGAAATGATTTTCATTAGATGTAATTTTTTGCCATGTATATATTATCTAGTATGGTTGAGGACACAACACCTATTATGAATTAAGAACAAGGATATTTGAATCAAGGCCTACCGTTCGGTAGGGCGAGGAGGGGGTGCTTTAGTCCTACTCGGGCTCCTTCCCCTCTCGTACCAAGACCCCTGAACCTTGTTTCTGGTGATGAAAGGCGAGTAACCTTATTCAATTTTGGATGAGTCAAAGTTAGTTTCCTAATTCCCGATAAAAATTAGGTGGCGACTCTTTATCTCTAGGATTGCATGAAGAAGTTCTAGTTCCTTGAAGTGTGCTCCTTGGATCCATCCCGGGACACTGTCAAGGAATGTCAGGACCCCTCCTCGCGCTCACGGTCCATAAGCAGCTGCTTGATTATAGTGTGTCTCCTTCTTATGTGTCTTGGCTTGCCCTTATACACAACATTCTTCGCTACGGAAGGTGCCGCATTACAGTCACAATGCACAACTATAGCCGTTACTGGTTTCGACCATAATGGAATATCTTTAGATAGTTTCAAAGCCATTCAGCTTCCTCACCCACCTTGTCTAAGGCTATGAACTCTGATTCCATTGTCGAACGTGCTATACACTTTTGCTTAGTTGATTTCCAAGAAATCGCAGCTCCACCTAAAGTGAATATATATCTACTTGTGGACTTAGTCTCTTAACTATCCAAAATCCAATTCGCATAAGAATATCCCTCTACCACGGGTGGGTATCATGTGTAGTACATACCATAACTCATGGTATGCTTTAGATATCTTAACACTCTCAGAAGAGCATCCCAATGATCTCTTCCTAGATGGCTAGTGTATCTAGCAAGTCTTCCCACCGAATATGCAATATTCGAACGTGTACAATTCATAATATACAATAAATTCCTGATTACTTGGGAATATTCAAGTTGAGATATGCTTTCACCCATATTCTTTCTCAACTTAGAATTGGAGTCAAATGGAGTTATGACCGATTTGCTATCCAATTGCCTAAACTTCTTTAATATTTTCTCAACATATTGTGATTGTGTGAGAAGTAATCCTTCGGAAGTTTGTCTCACTTGTATACCAAGAATAACATCGGCTTTACCCATGTCCTTTATGCCAAAGCTTGAGCTTAACATTTTCTTGCTTTAGTTGATTAATTTCTTATTTGTTTCCGTAAAAAGTAAGTCGTCAACATACAAACAAACAATAACATATGAGCCATCAAATTCCTTGACATACACACACTTATCGCATTCATTGATTTAAAAACCATTTGCGATCATGGTGTGGTTGAATTTCTTATTCCATTGCTTTGAAGCTTGTTTCAAACCATAAAGAGACTTAACAAGTCAATACACTTTATGTTCTTGCCCCTTTACAATAAACCATTCCGATTGTTCCATATAGATCTCCTCATCTAGATCCCCATTAAAGAATGCAAATTTCACATCCATTTGATGTAATTCTAGGTTATAGACGGTGGCTGTAGTGATTACCATCCTAATGGAAGTAATCCTAGTAATTGGGGAATAAGTATCAAAGAAATCTATTCCCTCTTTTTGTTTATAGCCTTTTACAACTAGCCTAGCTTTGTACTTTTGTAAGGTACCATCAGCTTTGAGTTTCTTCTTAAAAATCCATTTGCAATCAATTAGTTTACTACCTGGAGGTAGGTCAACCATCTCCCATGCATGGTTTTGCATAATGGAGTCTACCGTTCTATTCACCGCTTCTTGCCAATAAGGCGCTTCGGGTGTACTCATAGCCTCGTTAAAAGTTTGAGGCTCAGCTATGGTAACTAGGGTCACAAAATCCGATCCAAAATAAGTAGCTTTCCTAACTCTTTTTCTCTTTCTAGGAGCAACTTCGATTTCTTCATCGTTTTTAGAACTTGAAGAAACCTCTTCAATACTTCTTGTAGGTGCTGAATTTTGTCTTCTTTCCCTAAAAGGAAAGATGTTTTCGAAGAACTCAACATCTACCGATTCCATGAATGTGTTGACACGAATGTTTACATTCTCAGACTTAACCACAAGGAAATGATATGCAACACTATTATTAGCATAACTGGTAAATACATAATCTACGGTCTTAGGTCCTAGTTTCGGTCATTTAAGAAGCGAAACTTGTACCTTAGCAAGACACCCCCCCACTTTGAGCTTTTTATACGAGGGTACTCTACCTTTCCAAATTTTATAACGAGACTTGTTAGTCTTCTTATGTGGAATTCTATTAAGAATGACATTCGTCGTAATAATGACATCTCCCCACAAGTTGTGTGGCACTCCCGAACTATTTAGCATAGCATTTGCCATTTCCTTAAGGGTTCTATATTTCTTCTCAGCTACACCATTTTGTTATGGTGTATACGGCGCAGTGGTTTCATGTATAATCCCATTAGTAGCACAATACTCAGTTAGTGGAGTTGAATCATACTCAACTCCTCTATTTGATCTAACTCTTTTTATTGTTCTAAATAATTAATTTTCAATTTCAGCTCTATATGTCTTAAACATGCCCATTATTTCATCCTTAGAACTAAGTAAACACAACAATATCTACTACTATCACCTAAAAATGTAACCAAATATTTCCTTCCACCTCTTGTTGGAGTTAGTTTTAAATCACATAAGTCGGTATGAATTAAGTTTAGTAATTCACTTGTTCTATCTATTGATTTAAATGGTTTTGTAGCAAATTTTGATTCTATACATGTTTCACATTTATGTGACTTGTCAATTTCAAATATAGGCAATAATTCTAGATTAACCATTTTATGCATGTATTTGAAATTCACATGTCCTAATCTAGAATGCCACAATGAACATAACTCAACAATATAAGAAGAACCTATAACATTCTCATTACTAATAATTTTAGGAGTATAATTGATCTTGAAGAGCCCTTCATTAAGTTAACCCTTTTCTACATACATTCTATCCTTAGTTGAAATAAATTTATCGGATTCAAAGACTAGCTTGAATCCTTTCTTGCTTAGATAGGCTCGGACACCAAATTCTTGCGAATTTTCAGAACATGCAGCACATCTAGGAGGGTCATCTCTTTTCCAGAAGTGAACTTAATAATCACGTTCCCCTTGCCTTCAATGGTTGAAGCAGCGGCATTGCCCATAAAAATCTTGTCACCACTATTCGTCTTTGTAAAGATAAAAAACATGTTTCTATATCCACAAATGTGTTTAGTGGCCCCGGTATCTATCCACCAACCCTTAGAGTCGGTCACCACACAAGTTTCCATGACCACTATCGCAAGATCGTCGGTGTCTATCATGTTAGCTTGATTGGACTTCTTGTTTCCTCCATTAGATCCTTTCTTGTTTTGACACTCGCTTGCATAATGTTTGGGTGTTCCACATACCCAATAATCCCCTTTAATCTTCTTGGAATTGCGGTCTTAGACCCAGTGTATGTAGATTTCCTCTTGCCTCCCTTAGACCTTGACTTAGGTTTAGATTCTCACCTTCAACGAGATTGGCTTTCAACTCCATAGATCCTTGCTGCCCATTTTTATCTCTTTTCCATTTATCTTCCTCACTCCTCAAACAAACCACAAGATCTTCCATTGATAATTCGTTGAGCTTGTGCTTGAGATAATTCTTGAATTCTTTCCACAAAGGTGGCAATTTTTCAATTATGGCTGCCACTTGGAACGGTTCTCTACTCGCCATTCCTTCTAATATAATTTGGTTAATGATCACTTGAATCTCTTCCAATTGCTTCACTACGGGAATAGAATCCACCATCTTGAAATCTAGAAATCTCCCAATAATGAATTTCTTAGTCCCCACATCCTCGATTTTGTACTTTTTCTCCAAGGACTCTCATAACTCCATGGAGGTAGTAAATGTTGAATAGACATTGTAGAGAATATCTTCTAGCCCATTAGAATGTAATTTCGACATAAAAATCAGAATGGTTCTATGCTTCCAATGCGGCTTCTTGTTCTTTTGAAGGATTTTCTGTAGGAACCATCGGCTTCTCTTGTCATAGGATGTGTGCAAGATTGAGCATTGTGAGATAGAACATCATCTTCATTTACCATCTCTTGAAGTCTTCTCCCTCAAACTTTTCGGGCTTCTCGGCATGTGAGTTCTTGATGACAGATGTTGTTTCAATAGCCGTACTTCCAACAAATAAATTAAATTCATTTTTCGATTTTTGGCAACTATTTATATGAAATAAACAAACAAGGACTAGATCAAGCACGCAAAGCATTGTCTAAAAAACGAATTTACATCCCACACTTAGTTGTTTGTTGACTAAGACGTATCGTTCTTGAGGATACTACGAACTAGTATAACAGAGACAACAAACTCTATTATACTCTATAGAATATATATATATATATTGCTCTCAAATGACTCTAGAATAGATGAAGAAGAGAAGAAAAGATATGGAAATCAAGTATATATCAAAACTAACTAACTATATTGTATATATAGAGGTGTCTATTGGGTAAGAGATGTCTCTCTACACAAATGGTTGTGTCCCAACACCTTTACACTAAGTATACAATAGTATATACACATATATCAGCCATTAGAATAAATGAATTTCAAACTAATTCAAAGTTACAACATGAAATGTTGTGACTCTTCACATATAGGGTCCGGTCGACTGGTTGAACGGGGCAGATCGATCGGTCAAATACCCCTCTGCTAGAACTTGTTTAAAACTTCATATAGCAATTGACTCGATCGAAAACCCCTCTATTGGAATCTTGAAACTTAATGTTCTAACCCTTTCCCTGAGCATTGAGCCGATCTGGAGCGATCCTAATGATCCCCTTGAGCTTAAACAAGATATCAATTGACTATAGTGTTAGCAACTATGTATATAAAACAAAACAAACAGTGACTAGATCTAGCACGCAAAGCGTTGTCTGAAAAATGAATTTACATCCCACACTTAGTTGTTTGTGGACTAAGACGTATCGTTCTTGAGGATACTACGATCTAGTATAATAGAGACAACAAACTCTATTATACTCTGTAGAATATATGTATATAAATTGTTATCAAATGACTCTAGAATAGATGAAGAAGAGAAGAGAAAATCTAAAAATAAAGTATATATCAAAACTAACTAACTAAATTGTATATATAGAGGTGTCTATTGGGTAGAGATGTCTTTCTACACAAATGGCTGTGTCCCAACACCTATACACTAAGTATATAACAGTATATACACATTTATCAGCCATTGGAATAGATGAAGTTCAAACTAACGTGAAGTTACAACATGAAATGTTGTGACTCTTCACAAACAGGGTTCGGTCGCCCGGTTGAATAACCCTCTGCCAGAACTTGTTTAAAACTTCATATAGTCGTTGACCCGTTCAATCAGTAGAAAGGACTCGGTAGACCAGTCGAAAACTCCTCTGCTAGAATCTTCAAACTTAATGTTCCAAGCCTTTCCCTGAGCATTGAGCTATTCCATAGCGATCCTAACGATCCCCTTGAGCTTACAGAAGCTCCTATTCATACCCTGGAATCTAACATATAGCAAGCATGACTAAATCAAAAAACGACATCCATTTTTATGTGAGTGCATATATATATTTAGAGATAAAAGAGCCCAAGGGCTTAACATTACCTGACCGAAGTTGGGTTCACACGCTCTCTCCTTCTTGATCTTCCATTAGAGCGACCCAATTCAATCGATTCGCAAATTGAGAAGGCATTGTGAATGCAAATCCTCCATCCCCTTAGAATTCAAAATACAGATTGCAAACCCCAAAACTTATCAGTTCATCATTGAAACATTAAAGAAACAAAGCCAATACAAAAAGATCAGATACATACATATATATACGCATATATGTCATAAAGAGGGTGATATCAGCACATAGTGATGTTCGTACTTCGTAGAGGCAGTGAGATATGATTGTGTAGTGCTGAGAAAGAAGAAATGGGAGAAACATGGAGGTTGAGAGATCGAGAGAGAGAGGGAGAGAGACGTAATTGGCATATTTGTGCACTGTATTGTAAGTTATTTAAGAGAGAGAGAGAGAGAGAGAGAGAGAGAGAGAGAGAGATGCTTTTCAACTTCTAGATGGAGAGAGAGGGGTAGACAGACGTTTTAATTTTTTGGAGTATGAGAGTTTCACTTCTCTGGTGTTAATTGAGTACTCCAGCAATCTGTGTTAGTGAGAGAGATGGAGGCATTTCATATTTACATAGAGAAAAGTTTCAATATTTAAGAGGAAAGAGAGAGGGAGAATATTTGTTGTATAAAATAGACACAGAAAAAGAAGAGAGATGCTAAACTGAAATTCTACTTGCCACGTAGGATTTTTGGCTAAAGCATGAAATGCAGATGTGGTAGCTTGTACATGCTTTTTGTGCTTCAGCCTATATATATATATATATAATATATTATTCTTTTTTATAACGAGGGGAAGGGTAGAGATGGGACACTTCATCGAGTCCGGATCCTTGGCTGTGCGAAGTTTGGGCAACGCCTACGTGGTACTGGCAGGACCACACTGTGAGTTTTTTTACATCTTTAAAAATTGTAAAATATATATATATATATATATATTCGTGTGGTCCTGCCAATGCCACGCAGGCACTGCTGGAGTGCAGGCCAGGTCATTCGCTGCCGAGGATCCTGAGGCCATTTAATCTATGCAATGGAGGAGCTTAAAACCCAACTCAATACCAAATGAACTATACTCACTTTGATAATAATGTCATAGTTATTAAAATAGAACAAGACACTAATTTGACAGTTTAACTGATTGATTTATAGATATTATGGCTTTTGATTATTTATATTTGTTAGTAGGTTTAAGTATGGTGCTTTTTTAACTGTCTTGCATACAAATATAGGTCATATCAAAATAATTACCAAGGTTTAAAGTTTAAACTCTTCCACTAAATAATTTTTGCATTATATTTTAGAAAAAAGCAAGACCATTTAACTGGTTTAAACTACTGAAATTCTTATGGTTTAGTCAAAATTTGACCAATTTAGTCAGTTTAGTTTTTATCGATTTAATTACCCAAACGGTCCAATTAAAGAAGCAATTCTAGTTCAGAGTTAAACTAGATTGAACTTGTCAATTTCAATAATTATGATTTCTTCTACATCACTCTCTCTCATTCAACACATCACGCAAAGAGCGCTACTGATAATTTTGTAAAAACTAGTGTTTTTGGGCGACTATCACATTTTCCTTCCTTTCTTTATAATATTTTTGAGCTCAAGCTTGATATCTTATCTTCTTAATTTTCAACTTGTTTTCAAAAATCGAATTGTAGTATACTCCTTTTTTTTTAAGTAACCAGAATACTGTTTTAACTTGCATGAAAAGAAAATACAAGTCATATTTACTTCCACAAAGTTGGAGATCAATGTTAATTGATCTGATATATGGACCCGCACATTTCTGAACCTCTTAGGTTAGGGATCTTCAATGATACATCCTAGTGGTTTAGAATGTATCATAAGATTCCAATTTGATGGAAAACTATTGTAATTTTGATTCCAAAATTTTTTAATGATAACATATTGTAATTTTAAAAACCACGCTGGTTTTTGAAAGCAAAATAATTTCAAGTAATAATATTTTGGGACCTAATTACAACATTGTAGAACCAAAATCACTACATTGTATGTTACATTCAAAATCACTAGAGGTATATAGGGGTGTTATCGATTTGGTTTGGTCGATTTGCACATAAAAATCACATCGAACTGATTGGTTGGTTTTGCACAGGGTTGGAAACAGAAACAGACAGTACGTAACCTGTTTGAAAACGAACCAAACTGACCATATAATCACGGTTCGATTTCAGTCGGTTTTGGTCTGTTTGAACCAAGACAGCCAAATCTGTCACGCCCCGACATAGCATAAATATGGAAAGCGTTTAATTTCCTTTATGGACCCGTAGGTCGCGACAGTTTGAAGGATCGATTCCATCCCAAACGTCGAACAACAAAAATATAATAATCAGAGCAGAGCAATCAAGGCTTACAATATTTTTCTAACTTAATAGTTATTACAGCACAGGTCTCTAAAGGCACAAACCGCCTTAAATCAAAACAATAACTTAACATCTATTACAGTCATCCTTATTACAGGATTCAGTTTATAACTTAAAACATATAAAAGTAAATTCTCTTTCCAATAGTGTTTCTCAATTTGCGTAGTCGTAATGTTCTGCTTGATCAAAACCTGAAAAGCCTGAACATGAATGTCCAGGGCGCATCAACGTCATCAGCTTCAAGAAGCTGGTGAGTATTAAAAACATAACTTTGAATGTATCACATACTCATTTACCATTTTCCAATTTCCCTTTTAATTTAACAAGTTTACATTAAATAAAGAGTTCATTTTTAGAAAACAACCACAATATCATTTGAAAGCTTTAATTCACATATATGTTACCGTGTATGAAAACAATGCACCATCTCATTTTACCGACTCTTTTCTCTTGACAAACACAACAACCCAATATCTCACACCAGTATCTTTGAAATACTCCGATAGCCACACTTTAGCACAGGGGTGCCAGGGAATGTCCAATTTGCCTCACACTTTAGCACGGGGTGCTGGGGAATGTCCAATGCGTCACACTTTGGTACCAATCTGCCTCGCAAATACATCACACGGTATCCAGACTTGGGTATTAGGGAGTGTCCGTAGGCCACACTTTAGCACTACCATGGGTGCCAGGGAATGTCCAAGTTTGGCGTCACACACTTTAATGCTTCCATGGGCGTTAGGGAGTGTCCAGTTTTGCCACCGTCACATTTCAAAGACACTCTCGCCACAATCTCAACCACAACACACTTTGGTACTCACTTACCAGGGAGTGTCCTCAACACAATCTCAACCACACTCTCTTTACCACACTGACCATTACAATTTTCCACACTGACCAACACTCACACTCACCATGCATGTGCAACTGACACCATATGAATGTTGTGCAACTATAAACAGAACATATGAAATGCCGGGATTGATAACCACGTACATTTGAAAAGAATCGAAATCATAATCGTTCCTAAATGACCAATCATACCCAAAATATAATCTGTTTTAACATTTTTTGCAAACAGAGCTTTAAAGACCCATAAGTTAACAACCAAACAGTTCCTTAACATGAAATAAGCAAAAACTAGAAACTGTCAGAAGTCGCACACGCGAATCGCTCGCGCGACCTGTCTATTTTTTAATTTTCTTTTACAAAACTTTTCTGTCTGTCTGGGAACACAAACCTCGCGCGCTCGGGTCGCTCGAGCGATCACGCGCGCGAGTTCATGTAGTAGCTTCGTCTTCTTCGTCAGGATTCCCCTGTTTCAGAATTAAGGGGTCCTTTTGACCCATTTTTGAATCCGTAAGTTATCATGCCTTATAATATATGAATCTCTTCAGTTTTTCGTAAGGATTATGAATCTACAATCAATTTTACATGAATCAATCTATAACTTTAGAATTTTATGAAAGATTACAAGATGACAAAACTTAATTTCTTATATACTTTTTCATATGAACAAATTAAGTTCTACAACTTTAAACATGGCATATATGATATGTAACCTTTCATATTTATCTAAGAAATCAGACTTTGGTTAAGTTCGAAAAGTCATGACTTTCAAGCTATGGAGTTCATACACAAATTCATCAATGGTGGTTGACAAAATTAAAAAAACACACAGTAAATAAACATGTAGTACATTCTGAGTGAGTTCTAAATACTCACTGATTTTATAGATAGAAAAAATTTGTTAAGAAAGAAACCCAAATAGAGATCCAATTGCAATATGGCTATGGTGATCAAGAGCTTCCTCTCACTACAAAGTTTCTGAAATTTTAACTCTCAAGCTCTCTCTTTTCTCTCTGTGTTTCTACAGAATGTGCAAGAGAGTGTTGTGTGAGTGTAGCATATATAGAAGATACAATTGATGAACTTGGAGGCCAAGTAATTTCTAGTTCACTCAACAAAATGGTATTCTCTAAAATACATAATACTCAGCACATACATAGATATACAATTCGTATATACATCTCCAGATTTTGAAGGGGTAATATAGGCTAGTAGGGGTCAAAGCAAGGGTGTTTGGGAATTCCAGCTTATGGCATAACAATACACACACACACACACACACAAAGCATTGCCAAACAAGGCCTAAGTCAATGATTAGTTGCCACATATGGAAAGTAAAGCATAAGTCATGTCCAACTTTACATCACTTCCAAAATCTGTGGAAGTTTAACGCGGCGCAGACAGTTTTGAACATGAATTGGTATTTTCACGGTGCGGTGTTCACCAAAAAAAATATAGAAAATTGATTTTAACATAAGAAATGATTTCCCGGTTTTATAAAAAATACTGCTTGAGTTAAAAGAAAATATTTCCACCATTTTGAAATACAGATTTAAAATCCAACACAGGTATTGTTAAATTTATAGAAATTGTAGTTTTGACCCCAAAAGAATTTCAAATATGAAATAAAACCCATAACAAGATTTATGTATGAGAATTTAAATTAAAAGTAGACAATACAATTTAAATTTAAATATGACAATACAAATACAGATTAATTATGGAAATGTCAATTTAAGATTAAATGCAAATACAGGTTCTTACACCCTTCCTCCCTTAAACAGGATTTCGTCCCCGAAATCAAGACTAACTAGTTCTGAAACAACTCTGGGTACTTCTTCCTCATCTCAGCTTCAACTTACCATGAGGCTTCATTCTCGTCATGGTGATTCCACTGAACCTTCACCAACGGAATGTCCTTGTTTCTCAACTTCTTGATACTCTGATCTAGAATCTTCACGGGTCTCTCCTTGTAGGATACGTTATGACTCGCCTCAATATCGTCATAACAAACCACATGTGAGGGGTCTCGTATGTACTTTCTCAACACACTCACATGAAATACATTGTGAACCCCAGACATCTTTGGTGGTAGCGCCAGTCGATATGCCACTTTCCCGACACGTTCCAGAATTTCGAACGGTCCGATGAAATGCGGAGCCAATTTTATTTTCTTGAGACCGAAGTATACTACTCCTCAGGTCGGTGAAACCTTAAGAAGTACGTGATCTCCAACATTGAACTCCAAATCTTTTCGACGTCGATCGGTATAACTCTTATACCGGCTTTGAGCGGTTCTCATCATTTCCTTGACCAAAGAAATTGGTTTCTCTAACCAAATCTGGTCCCAACAATTCTGTATCTCCCACCTCTGCCCAACATAACGGAGAGCGACATGGTCGCCCGTACAATGCTTTGAACAGAGCCATCCCGATACTCGTGTGATAACTATTGTTATAGGCAAATTCCACCAAAGGCAAATGCGTCTCCCAAGATTCTTCGAAATCAATAACATAAGCCCTAAGCATATCCTCCATGATCTGATTAACACGCTCAGTTTGTCCATCTGTTTGAGGGTGAAAAGCAGTACTCAACTTGAGCGAGGTTCCCATAGCTTCTTGCAGACTTTCCCAGAATCTAGAAGTAAAACGTGCGTCACGGTCTGACACAATCGACACAGGTGCACTGTGAAGTCGCACAACTTGTTGTATGTATATCCGGCTCATCTTTTCTATTGGGTATGTCATACTATAAGCGATGAAATGTGCCGACTTAGTCAGTCGATCCACGATTACCCAAATGGCGTCATAGTCTGTTGCGATCGAGGCAAACCCACTACAAAATCCACCGTGATGTGCTCCCATTTCCAACCAGGAATAGGTAGTGGTTGCAACAATCCCGCGGGTCTCTGATGTTCAGCCTTGACTTGTTGACACGTCAAACACTTGAATACAAATTCGGCTATATCCTTCTTCATACCTTCCCACCAAAAATTGCTTTTCAAGTCCTTGTACATTTTTGTTCCTCCTGGGTGTACTGTATATGTTGACTTATGTGCTTCTTCCAGAATATCCTTCCTTAGTTCTCCAAAATCTGGCACATACAATCTATTCATGCACCGATATCCTCCATCGATTCCCACCTTCCATTCTATCGGATCTTTCTTTGACACCTTCGCAAACCACGTTTGAAACTTCTCATCTTCTTTCTGTGCTCCAATAATGCGATCGATGAGGATAGGCTGTAGGATAAGACATCTAAAAAGTTGTCCTTTTTCTTCTTCAGCACTCTGTACGTCAAACTCTACCAACGTTTCCAATGCTCGCCATTCTCTAACCATTAAGGAGGCTATTGTCTTACGAATCTGCCGACTCAAAGCATCAGCGACCATATTAGCTTTACCAGGGTGGTATTCTAATATGAAGTCATAATCTTTGATCAGCTCCATCCATCTACGTTGCCTCATGTTCAACTCTTTCTGTGTGAACAAATATTTCAGACTCTTGTGATCGGAGAATAAATCAAACTTCTTACCGTAGAGATAATGTCTCCAAATCATGAGTGCGAATACTACTGCCGCCAATTCCAAATCATGAATGGGGTAGTTCAACTTATTCAGCTTCAACTGTCGGGACCTATAAGCGATAACTCTACCATCTTGCATAAGCACGCACCCTAGTCCTTGATATGACGCGTCACTAAAGATAGTCTCATGAGGCTGGGGTATAGCTAGTACTGGTGCGATAGTGAGTCTCTCTTTTAACTCTAGAAAGGCGCTCTCATGCTTCTGTGTCCAGTTGAACTTCAAATTCTTCTTCGTCAATCCGGTTAATGGTGTAACTAGTTTAGAAAACCCTTCAACAAATATTCTGTAATAGCCTGCGAGTCCCAGAAAACCCCTAAATTATGAAAGCAATTAAATATTTATTTTTATAATAAGTTTAAGGAACCTAGGATTGCAAATCTACCACTAGCTTCATAATAAGGGTATTTACGAATTAGTTTAGCTTATTAAGTTGGATGATAATGGAGAATTGTAGCTACAAGTTCAATTCCTCCGTCAAGAAAATAACTATGGTTCAAGCACCAACATAATCCATCTTCAGTTAGCACGAATTATCCCACACTAAACTAGGGATGTAGTATAATCCGTCTAATCTAGGCATGGACTATTCGGATACTTGATAGCACAATTCAATTTAAGCACCATTACATGTAAATAAACTAAACAAGCACAGCAAGCATAGATCATTGAGCACACTACCATCAAAATAGATCTAAGACAAGAGTAAACTTTGAAAGTAACGATTTAATCAATAAAAGCACGATTTATTTATAAAAATCCTCAGAACATGTAACTGTCATCCATACATAATACACTTAAATAAAAACATAAAATACACCCTATTACTTGGCTAGGGTTTCATTGAAACCCTAGATCTTGAGTTTAGTTGGCCATAGAATTGATGAACGGCAAGAGGTTGATGGAGGAGGCCATGAGAATCCTTGGTTTTCTTCTTCTTCTCCTTGCTTTTCTCTCTTCGTTGACTGAAAGTTTAGTTGTATATTGATGTATCTAATGTTATGTAATGATGTGTAACCACAAAATTGATTTAGAATAGGATTTATATAGAGTTTGTATATCGCATTTTTGGCAAGGAAAACTTTAGATTTGAGAAATTTCTACAGAGATATAAAATGTAGATCTTTGAGTTACGGACGCGTGGCCATAAACGGCGAGTCAATCCGAGCTCCGATCAAAAAGTTATCGCAATTCTACAAAAGTCGCACAGTGTAGCTTTCATCGAAATCACCGTTTGAGCCAGAATGACTTTCAAAGCCACAAATCATTGGATTTTTGTGAATTTTCAAGTTAAAGCTCCAAATCCTACCAAATTTAAAATACTTATTAAAAAATAACTAACAACTACATGAAATGGGCTAACAAAGTGTATTTTTAGGACTATAAACGGCAACTATTCGTCGCCGATCACACCCCCAAACCTACTCTTTGCTAGTCCTCGAGCAAAAACAACAGAAAAATAAAACTACTACTACAAATACTACTCCATTTTCACATGGATCACGATTGCATTTAGCATATACAACAAGCCTTTTAAACCCCTAGGTGTCCCCAGTCGGACGAGTGAAGTCTTGTGAGGGTTCTCATCAAGAAGTCATCCACAACCATCTTTATTTCATTATATATTTAAACAGTTTTATTAAAACAAAAACAACATTCAATACTCCTTATTATAAAATGATGATTCAAAATAGAATAACGAACAAGAAGAAACGGAATCAAACGTCTACCTACGTCATGAAGAGCAATCCCGAGCACATGCATCGTATAAATCAACAGAGTTTCTCATAAAATTGCACGTGTGTGATGTGGTAGTCAACTGAACACGCGCATGTCATGAACATGGAATATAACCATTTAACTATATCTCGACTACGAATCTCACAATGTCAATTACACTCTAAAATGAAACACTTAAAAATAAGTGTAATTTTTCTAATATATGGGAGCAAAGGAAATATATTTTCAAAACAAGAAACGCTCACATATGACTCGAAAAAGACGCATGACACGAAAGACCAATAGTCTCATGGATAGGATGCCAACAATCAAGAAAAATTAATCTTTACCATGTTTTAATCCCCCTCCCATCGTTTTCATATCCAAACCATGTTTCCTAGGATCAAATAGGACTTTTCAACGATTGTAATGTGGCTCAAGTAATGAAAAATGATAGAAAGAATTAATTAGGTAGGTAATCTTAGAATGGCATTGTAAGGCATGTACAAATTCTTTCATTCGTCTCTTATACCATCATCTTTTCATTCTCTTCTTTTCATTCCTTTCAATTTTTTCTCTTTCTGTTTCTTTTTCTTCTTTTTTTTCCAACCTTATTTTTTTTTTCTTTTGTTTTGTTTTTTTTTTCTCTATTCTTTTCCTCCTCGTTGCTTTTGAAACGAATATTCAATAAATAACAAGGCAACCACCCCAAACATCATCTTATTTTCTTTTTCTTCTTCTACTCAATCACACATCGCCTTAACACCACTAAAAGTTTATCAATCTTTCAGGGATGAACTCCAAGTTGGCCAAATTGGAGCAAAAACAGGATAATGGTAATTAAAGAAAAATGGCATTTTAATGGCTCAAAGGGCGAGCTAAGGAAATTTATCATTTAACTGGATAGGACAAATGTCAAAAGGGTGGAAAACAAAGAAGGCCTAAAATCATGTCCTAGGGTGATACGATTTTTCAACGTTTACGACGGAAGATTACTTAGTGTGGTAACAAATATTTTAAATTGACTTATCAACTAAAACAAGAATAATGAGACTAAACAACGAGCTAATGCGCTATTTCAATGAAATTCGACAAACACAATGTATTTATAACCCTCTATAAAGAAAACATAGGCTCAAAACCTCACCGGGTCTAGTCTCCATCTTGTGTTATCTAGAAATCCGAATCATATTATAGTTCACATCAAACATGTATTCAAGCGACTACGTACAGTGCATAGGTTTGTGTGCAAATCTATGATATAAAACTACAATTCGAACGATACATGACCTAAATTGTCATATCATGACTTCAGCAAATATTTAATCACATCTTCTCTCGTTTACCATTCTATAACGAATCACATTACATACTAAGAAGTATCGAATTCGAGATTACAAAAACATCAATAACATCGTTTATTTAAGCACAAGTCTTGAAAAATTTTGAAAATTTAGTGTTAGTGTAATAATGTGCAGATATGTGTGTATACTCCCAAACCTAAACCTTTCATTGTCCCCAATGAAACAATAAAACGAAAGAACGGAGAGTAGGTAAGAAAGGAACGATAATACCTCGATCTCGGCACTCACAAACAGGTGAACGTATAATAATATGGAATCAAAGTTCAATTACTCCAAACAGAGCACTATTTCACCTGTTAATACTTAACAAAAGAAAATTAAACAAACAAATAAATAATAAAAGCTAATAGAAATATACAGATATAATTATTTTTTGTTATTGTTTTTGGTTTTTTTTTAATCAATAGATTTTTTTATTCTATTATTATTTTTCTTTTTTCTTCATTTTTATTTATTTATTTATTTTTATTTTTATTTTTTATTTTATTTTTTATTTTTGAATAAAAGTTAAATTATAACAAAAAAAACTAATGGAAATAAAACAAACAAAATAATCAAAACCAAGAAGAACTTAATCTAAAAAAAGACCTAACAGAATAAACAGAAAAAATAAAAATAACTGATCAGGTTGTGGGAGAAAGGAGGTAAAAGAACAAAAGAGAAAATCTCCAAAATTCCACCTCGTGCGAGCGGGCCGCGTGAGCGAGAGTCGCGCGCGCGAGCACCTCTGCGAGGGAATGCAGAGGCATATATTTATGAAAACAAAAGAAAAATCTCTAAGTCCCCAGATCGCGCAAGCGAGCCGCTCGAGCGACCTCCTCGAGCGCGCGAATTCCGGCGCGAGGTGATACTGAGGCTAAATATCACATAAGGCTTTAAAAATTTCACTAAGGGGCAAGCTCGCGCGAGCGGGCCGCGCGCGTGAGTTACCACTTTTCCTCTTTTTCTTTATTTTAATGTATATAAGCTGAAAATAAGTTTACTCTGACCCCCAAACCTGTTCAGAATGACCAAAACTGACTCAAAAAGACCCAAAAATGACCAAAAATAATAGAAACAGATGAACTAAAGCTTGAGTTGCCTCCCAAGAAGCGCTATCTTTTACGTCTTTAGCTAGACCGTTCTAGCTCAAGACTCAAGGAGGTCGTAAATCAGAGTTTGTACCCTTTAGGATATCAGGAAGAGCCCGGTGATAAGCAGAAATAACGTCGCTTTGAATTAATTTGACCGACGATTCTCCCGGATAATGTTCAAATCGATTTCTTACCTTTCGAGTAAATTCATCATTCGGGTCTTGGTTGTCAGGATTCATCCGCTCATTACAAATTATGTTATTTTCCTCACACGTATTTATTCCTTTATTAGGCTCAATATTCCGTCTTACCTCACATTTTGCCTCACATAGGTAATCGTCATCTTTAGGAGGTTGATCCATAGCATTAAAAATGTTTAATTTTAAGTTCATGTTCCCAAATGACACCTTCATTACCCCCGTCCGACAGTTAACACAAGCGTTAGCGGTTGCTAAGAATGGACGGCCTAAGATGACAGAAGTGTGTTTCCGAGCATCTGGCACAGGTTCAGTGTCAAGGACCATGAAGTCGACAGGATAATAGCATTTATCAACTTTAACTAAGACGTCCTCGATGATTCCTCTAGGTATTTTAATAGAACGATCCGCTAATTGTATGGTAGCGGCCGTAGGCTTAAGTTCACCTAGTCCTAGTTGTTTATAAACGTGATAAGGTAAGAGATTAATGCTAGCTCCTAAGTCAAGGAGAGCCCGATGAATGATAGTGTCACCTATGACACATGAAATCATAGGCGTACCTGGATCTTTATATTTCGGAGTAGCGTGTTAGAATATTGAGCTAACTTTTTCCGTGAGAAAGACCTTTTTCGGTATATGACTGCGCAACTTGCGCTTTTGCGTGCAAATGTCTTTTAAACATTTTGCGTGAGCGGGTATTTGTTTTATAGCATCGAGGAATGGAATATTAATTTTTACTTGTTTAAATACCTCGAGTATATCTTCAGTTTTTGACGTTTTCTTTGAAAAATTTGACGGTTCGTCGACATTTGGTGGAAAAGGTAGTTTTGGAATATACGTCGTCGGGGTTGTTACATTTTCTTTTCTATTTCTACTCATTTCTCCACCCTTTTCTTTATTAGAGTTAATGTTCCCTTCCTTCTCACTTTCATATGGCACGTCAACAACTTCCTCTTCTCGAATAGTCATCCTAGTCGAGAGGGCGTTTACTTGTTCATTCGAACCCCCATTCCCACATTTCCCTTAGGATTTTGAATAGTTTGACTAGGAAACTTACCCTCGTTTCTACGACTCATAGCAGTAGCTATTTGTCCCATTTGGGATTCAAGCTTCGCAATGGATTGTGTGTGAGAGTGCACTATCTGTGCTTGTGGTTGTACTTGTGTTTCGATATTCTTAAGAGATGCCAACACTGTCTCCTCAAAAGCGTTAACCCTTGGAGGGTTAGGATTAGGAGGAAGGTGTTGGTATTGAGTTTGTTGAAATTGGGATCGATAAGTATTAAGAAAATTAGTCGCCTCATTATTATTATGATTATTATTATTATTTTTCCATGAATAATTATGATGATTTCTCCATGGCATGTCTGGATTATTAGTCATAGGATTAAAATTATTTCGTGGAAATTGTTGAATATAATTAATGTGTTGCTCCACGAATTCCAGAAATTGAGACGTTGATGGGCATGCAAGTATAGAATGTGAAGGATCGGAACATAATGCACAACTTTGATAAGAGGGTGAACCCGACATTTGATTCATTGTCAAAAGTCGGTCAAGTTTTTTAGATAGTTCTTGAAATTCAATTGAGTGACTTGACTCAAACTTTACTTCTCTCTTAGGTTGATGAGGATATCCCTCAGAACGTACCGACATAGCCTGATGCATCGAGTTCTCGCTTAATGTTTCAAAAAATTTCCAGGCCTCGTCGGCGCTTTTGTGTAGGAAGGTCCCCGCACAAACGGCATTGACGGTATTACGGACAGAGGGAACAAGCCCCCTCGTAGAAGACTTGAACTAATTGCCACTTAGGAACCTGATGATGTGGGCATGAGCGTAATATTTCTTTAAACTTTTCTCAAGTATCATAAAGCATTTCCCCATCTTGCATCACAAAGTTTTTTATGGATTTCTTTATCTGATTTGTACGCATAATAGGGAAAAACTTTTGTAAAAATGCGGTGTGTAAGGCTTCCAAGTTTTTAATTGTATTCGGCTCCAAAGATTGGAGCCAATACTTCGCTTTATCTTTTAAAGAGAATGGAAAGAGCCGCAGTTATTCATCATCAGTTAATTTTTGAATTTTTAAAGTAGAGCAGATATCTTGAAAATCCCCTAAGTGTTGGTAAGGGTCTTCATTAATACGACCATGGAAAGAAGGAAGTAGCGAGATGGTAGACGACTTTATCTCAAAGTGAGATGTCGTCGCCTCCGGTAATTTGATACCTGCTTGAGGCGTGTAAGTCATAGGAATAAAATAATCTTTAAGTGGAGGAGGTGGAGGTATATTAGGGTTATTTCCATTATTTCCGTTGTTTTCAATGTCGGCCATTGGAATAGGTTCTATGTTCAAAGTTTGAGTTTTTCTTAAACGTTTACGGGTGCTTTGAATTTCAGCCTGAAACAATGACGATGGTTTTGGAGTCGACTCGTCGTCTATTTTCAACTGAGCTCTCGGAGCTTGGGTTGAAGACTTACTAATTCTAAGGGTACGTTCAAGATCGAAAGATTTTAATTCTGGTTTATTTGAACGTATACCAAACATAAACTAAAAAGAAAATAAACTAAAATAAGGGCTGACTCAGCAAATACAAAAATAATCGCGCAAATCAGACAACAGGCAAGCACACAGTACTACTATGATGCATGTAATTATCCTTATGCAGTGATTCACGTCAAAACCCAGTGCCCCCGGGTTTCCTAGCTAATGTAGTGCTCACTCCACAACTAACCTAATGCAAATAATTGCGTCTCAGCGCCGTGACTTACAGTGATTTGATGCGAAGTTTCAAAGAAAGCGATTTACTTGAATTTTATTTATTATTATTTTTTTCGCGTAAGCTCCTTTGACGGGCACAACTGCTCCACTCTGAAACGCTAGAATTTTGAGTACTTAAGAAATTACAAAAATAAATAGAAAAAATAGTAACTTAAAATAAAAACAAAAAATAAGAAAAGGAAAAACCTAATATAATATTTACGAATTAACTAAACTAGGATTATAAAACTAAAGGTAGTAATGCAATCCCCGGCAACGGCGCCAAAAATTGATCTTGTCAAAATCAAGATATAAAAGTATGCTTACTTATGCTTTACTTTCAAAAGATTTGCAGTGTGAAAGTAAAGGTCGAACCCAGAGAGATTGAATACTACGTACTTTAATTTTTAAAACCTAAATTTAATTAATTAAGAAAAACGGATTTTGGATTTAATTTGAATTAAACTAATAACAATAAAAATAAATCTAAATTATGAAAGTAATTAAATATTTATTTTTATAATAAGTTTAAGAAACTTAGGATTGCAAATCCACCACTAGCTTCATAATAAGGGTATTTACGAATTAATTTAGCTTATTAAGTTGGATGATAATGGAGAATTGTAGCTACAAACCCAATTCCTCCGTCAAGAAAATAACTATGGTTCAAGCACCAACATAATCCATCTTTGGTTAGCACGAATTATTCCACACTAAACTAGGGTTGTGGTATAATCCGTCTAATTTAGGCATGGACTATTCGGATACTTGATAGCACAATTCAATTTAATCACCATTACATGTAAATAATCTAAACAAGCATAGCAAACATAGATCATTGAGCACACTACCATCAAAATAGATCTAAGACAAGAGTAAACTTTGAAAGTAACGATTTAATCAATAAAAGCATGATTTATTTATAAAAATCCTCGGAACATGTAACTGTCATCCATACATAATAAAATTAAAATAAAAACATAAAATACACCCTATTACTTTGCTAGGGTTTCATTGAATTGAGTTTAGTTGGCCATAGAATTGATGAACGGCAAGAGGTTGATGGAGGAGGCCATGAGAATCCTTGGCCTTCTTCTTCTTCTCCTTGCTTTTCTCTCTTCAATGGCTGAAATTTTAGTTGTATATCGATGTATCTAATGTTGTGTAATGATGAGTAACCACAAAATTGATTTAGAATAGGATTTATATAGAGTTTGGAAGGATTTAGGAAGCTTTCCTAAGTCAAATCGCACTAAAACTACTATATTTACGTTTCTGGACGTCATATGCACAAACCACCTTCGCTGGGCGCTTTAATTTAACAAAATACGCGTTTTTGGTTTTTTCACAGGTCGCTCGCAAGGCCCGCTCGCGCGAGGTCCTTTTCGCTGCACTACGCGACTTTCATAGAATTGCAATAACTTTTTGCTTAGAACTCGAATTGACTCGCCGTTTGTGACCACGCGTCCGTAACTCGAAGATCTACATTTTATATCTCTAGAGATATTTCTCAAATCCAAAGTATTCCTTGCCAAAAATGCGATTTACCAAGGTTGCTACTGCATTCAGCTTTCACCGGAATCACCGTTTGAGCCCAGAATGACTTTCAAAGCCACTAATCATTGGATTTTTGTGCATTTTCAAGTTAAAGCTCCAAATCCTACAAAATTTAAAATACTTATTAAAAAATAACTAATAACTACATGAAATGGGCTAACAAAGTGTATTTTTAGGACTATAAACGGCAACTATTCGTCGCCGATCATATTCCCAAAATTACCCCTCTAAGGCGGCCAAAATTCGAATTGCTTCCGATTCACTCGAGCAACTTCTTCCAGGTCAGTGGCCAGGTCAACTAGTCCTTCGAAAGACTTATCTAGGTGGCCGAGAGTCAGTCGACGAATCTGCGGTGTCAGCCCTTGGTTATACTTCCGTATCTTCTTATCTTCAGTATCAACCAGGTGTGGAGCGAGCCGAGACAGTCTCTCAAACTGTGTGGTGTACTCTTGCACCGACTTAGTTCCTTGCGTTAGATCCATGAACTCTTTCTCTCTTCTGTGCCTCTCCGTAGCTGGAAAATACTTCTCCAAAAATCTTTCTTTGAACGCAGTCCACGTCATTCCCATTGCAGCTTCATTCCCAATAGTAGCTATGATCGAATCCCACCAATTTACGGCAACATCGGTCAATTGGAAAGTAGCTAACCTCCTCTTGTCTATCTCATTGCACTGGACAGCCTCGAAAATGCGGTCCATTTGTCTTAACCACTGTTCCACTTTCTAGGGTTCTACGGTACCTGCAAACTGCTCAGGCCATAGTGCACGGAATCTCTCCAGCAGCTTATCTCCAGTTTGACGGTCTCGTCGGTTTTCATTCTAATTACTAACCCTTTCGAGACATCTAACGAAAGCTTTAAACATTCCTGTGGGATCGGCAGCTAACGGTGCATCTTCGATCAAATTCCGATCCCTCCTTAGTCCTCTAGCCATTCTATGCATGATAGTGATAGTAGAATGAGGAAAATGCATGCAACAGAAGTATAAAGCAGTTTAAATGACAACAACATCAAAAGAGTATTTCTATATATAACTTCTCGATCAAGTTGATACAAAAAGCATGTATGATCAGTCAATGCCTACCCTAGCTATATGGGTTAGGACGTACATCGTCCATGCAAGAGTTAGAAAGGTTACCAAAAATGGGGTCATTGCCTTATACTCAAATGCATGTAGATACAGTTGCAAAAAGAGAATAGAGCTACTAGTAAAAAATAGTCAATATATACAAGGCGATATCTAAACGGTCAGTCATCGCTGTAGGTAGCCATCAAAAGGTCAAGCGAGTCAGCCTGATGAAGTCGCTAAACATGAGAGGGGCCTGCCCCAAATTTACAACTATGTGAGGTCAACAACAAAGCAAGTCCAGGGGCATCTACCTCTGGCAAAGCTAGCTCAAGTGCTAGTGCCTCCTCAAGGTCAACTGCGAAGTCGTCCCATCCTATGCCATCCTCCTCATCAACACCCTCCCTACCTATAGGAGCCAAATGAACCACCTCAGCGTCGTCCTCATTAGTGGGGACAACTGGTGGAGGCATATCCAGCTATGCAAGGTGAGCCTGCACAACCTGAACCTCAAGGGGTAAATAGAAAGAATCATTGTTAACCAAGTGAATCATCTCTATAAGCACTAAGCGCTGAATCTCGATAAAGTACAGGATCTCGAGGCGAGCACGGGGTAAATCAACCAGTCCTAACACGTGGATTTGGTGCCAAAGATCTAACTCGACAGTCGTAGCTGCCCGTTGCTCAATAGCGGTAAAATAAAGTATCGTTAAAGCTAGTACTATCGCTCCCAAGGTAACCCAGTGTCCTCCAAAAGCATCGGGTACAAAAAGGGGCTGAGCTGGATTCATACCTGAAAAAAGGTACTAACTTAAATCAGGACATTGATAATCTTAGGCATTTGGGTTCTGAGTCTATCCTCCCTGTCGTCCCAATCTATGCCATCCTCCTTATCAACACCCTCCCCACCTATAGGAGTCAAATGAACCACCTCAGCGTTATCCTCATTAGCGGGGACAACTGGTGGAGGCATATCCAACTGTACAAGGTGAGCCTGCACAGCCTGAACCTCAAGGGGTAAATAGAAAGCATCATTATTAACCAAGCGAACCATCACTACAAGCACTGAGCGCTGAATCTCTATAAAGTATAGGATCTCGAGGCGAGCACGGGGTAAATCAACCAGTCCTAACACGTGGATCTGGTGCCAAAGATCTAACTTAACATTCGTAGCTGCCCACTGCTCACCATCACTACAAGCACTAAGAGCTAAATCTCGATAAAGTAAAGGATCTTGAGGCGAGCACGGGGTAAATCAACCAGTCCTAACACGTGGATCTGGTGCCAAAGATCTAACTCGATAGTCGTAGCTGCCCGCTGCTCGATAGCGGTGAAATAAAGTATCGCTGAAGCTGGTACTATCGCTCCCAAGGTAACCCAGTGCCCTCCAAAAGCATCGGGTACAAAAAGGGGCTGAGCTGGATTCATACCTGAAAAAAAGGTACTAACTTAAATCAGGACAGAGATAATCTTAGGCGTTTGGGTTCTGAGTCTATCCTCCCTGTCGTATCATCGGGTGTGTGAACCTTAAGCTAATAGATTGTGGAATCGGGTCTAAACTGGTAAACCCTAGCATGGCTAATTTGTCTTGAGATAACCTGGCTCTGATACAACTAAATCCTGTCACGCCCCGACGTAGCATAAATATGGAAAGCGTTTAATTTCTTTTATGGACCCGTAGGTCGTGACAGTTTGAAGGATCGATTCTGTCCCAAATGTCGAACAACAAAAACATAATAATCAGAGCAGAGCAATGAAGGCTTACAATATTTTTATAACTTAATAGTTATTACAGCACGGGTGTAGACACCCCATTCTATCGGCTATCGGATGTAGGAGACCCATAGCTTGGTGGTTCATAATGATCAAAAAAGACTCAAAAGGACCCCTGGAAGTTGGTTCTATCTCTCAAAAATGCTCAGAATGACCAAAATGACCCTGAAAGCCCGAAAACTCCCAGATTTGATCCCAAAGTTCTGGAAACATGCTATGTCATAAGAAAAATGATAAAATGATTTTTTAAGAAAAATCGGATGAAATCGTCAGCTCCCAGAGACCCCCGGAAGTCCCGGAGGTTCCCAGAAAGTCCCCGTTGACCGGTTTGACCAAGGTTTGACCAGATTTGACCAAGTTTGACTGAAATCATCCAAATTCACCAAAATCATTCTAGATCATGTGAAAAGTGTTAAAATGAGTTTTAAAAGAAGATCGCACAAAAAACGTCAACTCTTGGGAGCTCCTAGAGGTTGCCAAAACTTCCCGGGAATCCCAAGTTTAACCAGTTTGACCAAAAATTGACTTTGAAACCGGAGCACTATAACAATTTTCAAACATTTTTCATGGATACTAGAGGTCAATAGCTTTCCGACGGTATATCACACATAATTTTTGGATTTAAAACGAGTTTATTATGAATTTCTGAAGGCGAAAAAGGCGATCAAATCGGCTTTTATCGCAAATACCGCAAAACTTTTTAAAGTGACCTATCCCCAAACTATTTTTTATGTAAAGTAGCCTCCATTACCTTTCCAACGGTATATCAAAACCTCAATTTGGAGTTCGTATGCATTTTCTGTGAATTTCGGACAAAATAGGGCCTTTTCGCGAATACTGGAACCTCTGGGGGCCTAAACGTAAATTTCTGGGCGTCTGAGGAGCAGTGCCGCCGCGGCACAGGCCCAGTGCCGCCGCGGCACTCAACCCTTGCAGAGTCCATTTTTGTAATTTTTTTGGGGGTCCAATTTGATTAATTGAAAGCCAAAACGACATAGTTTTGTGTTCATAGTTGTTTGGGACCAATGGGAGTACTTCTAAAACCCCAAAACCACCCCAAATTGGCCTATTTAAACCCCCCATTGCTCTTCATTTTGGGGGGGCCAAGTGAAAAGCTTGAAAAGTTATAGAGAAGAAGAGAGATAGAGATAGGTTTAGAAGAGAGAACGGGAGCTTCTCCCATTGATTTTCCATAAGAAAGTGAGTTTTAATATTGTTTTCTTCCACTATCCTTCTATATACTTCACATTCAAAGTCTACTCCAACCCTCATTCTTGAGCATTCATGAGATAGGAAGCTACTTCCATGTCCAAATGTCAAAATCTATGAGTGAAACACCAAGCTACAAGTCCAAAATCACATTGATTATCATCTATTGATTGCTATTTACTTGCTTGTTTATGTATGTGTTCATCTCTTCTTCCCTCATTTCTTTTTGATTTTCTTTATTTACTTACTAGTTCATCATCATTTAGATGATGACATGAAGTTTGAGATGAGTGAATCCTTATGGATAGTAGCTCTTAACCTCAAAAACATGTTTGATAGATGATGATCATAACTTCAATACCTCCAAGGTATCCTTGAAGTTATGTTCAAATAAAAAATGAATCTCTCCAATAATATTGGGGGTTCTTGATGATGAGTTTGATGTTGATATTCCAAGAGGTTATAATCTCTATTTGATGTTGAAAATATACTTTCAAAACCTCTATTTCAAAACCCCTCTCAATCTCTCTCATTTTCATTTCAAGAAAGAAAACTCAAGTTTTTTTCCAAAATCTTCAAAACAGTGAGTGATCTGAGTTTAAAGATTTCTCTAGAACTCAATACTCAATGTATAGATGCAAGGCCACTTGGAAAGTCTTCCTAACTCATTAGAGAACACCCATGATTTTTGGTTTGACTTGAAAATACTTGGAAATGGTCCATTTGGACCCAAACATTCCATCCAGACATTCTGTTTTTGCTGTCACAGCAGCTAGGTCCACTTCCAACTTCTTTTTCAGAAACCTTTTCTAAAAGGGGTGGCCTTAACTTATTTTTCCCTTACACTTCAATGTCTTAGGGAACATTTTGTATAGAATGGGCCTCTAGATCATTTGTTTTCATTTTCTAAGATTTTTCAACATTTCAGTTGACAGTACGGACTCTGTTTCAGAGTGACCTCTATTGTTTATATGATTTCTCTCAATCTGTGATAGTTATTAAAGATTGGATTTTTGGGTTGTGTTCTAGACACAATAAGGAAGATCTCCATAAAATATCATGCATTGAAAACATTCCTAACCCCTCTTTTCAATTTTTAAAAGATCATGTTACTGTTCTGTCCACTATTCACAGCAAGCACATTCTTATTTTCCCCCTTTGATTTGATGCTTACATGCACTCAAAATTAGTTAATATCTTAGGAAGTAGTTCATACTACATTTGTACATATCTCATGATGATTTCATTCATTCATTCATTCATACACATTCTAGACTTCTAAGTCATTCTAGGAATCCATGAACACAAAGCACACTACAACTTTGGCACATTCTAGATACATACATTGCATCCATGCAAAGATTTGGGGCTTTTTGTGACTCCTAATCTATGAAGATTATAAGGAATGAACATGATCACACGTCCATGCTTTCCATCGATCTAATCATCCTTTCTCATCCGTCTCGAAGATTGAGAGGTCTTCTTTTCTCAAAGATTAACATGCATCATACTAGCTCGCTAAGCATATTTTGATTTCTTTGATTATTTTGTTTCAATAACAATTCATGTCCCCCTTTAGATTAGGAGGTCTTGACTATCTGATATATGATTAGACAATTTTTCCTAGGTTTATTGTGTGATCTTTCACTTTGCATTGTGTGATACTTGGCTTAGATCTTATGAATGATATCTTATCTTTAGATCTTCCATTTCAAATTTCCTTATGTGATGTAATATACTATCATAGTATTAATTGTCGAACCATACATAGTATAAGATGATTATTTAGATGCTAATTGAGGCCCGTCGAAAGACGGGACGAGTTGAGGGTGTTTTAGTCGCGACAAAGGCTCCTTCCTCTCTCGTATCAAAACCCCGAGCCAAGTTCTTTGGTTATGAAGGGCCGGTGCCCTTTATCTATTTGGGTGAGTCAAAATTAGGTTTCTTGGTTCCTTAAAGACCAAGTGGCGACTCTGTATCTGTTTTCAACAGACCTTTTCTCTTTCTTTGATCCAAATCAATTTCAAACAAAAACAAACAAAGTTGATAGTGGTGGAATTCCGCATGTCCACAACGGGGTCTCTAAAGGCACAAACCGCCTTAAATCAAAACAATAACTTAACATCTATTACAGTCATCCTTATTACAGAATTCAGTTTATAACTTAAAACATATAAAAGTAAATTCTCTTTCCAGCAGTGTTTCTCAATTTGCGTAGTCGTAATGTTCTGCTTGATCAAAACCTGAAAAGCCTGAACACGAATGTCCAGGGCGCATCAACGCTGTCAGCTTCAAGAAGCTGGTGAGTATTAAAAACATAACTTTGAATGTAGCACATACTCATTTACCATGTTCCAATTTCCCTTTTAATTTAACAAGTTTACATTAAATAAAGAGTTTATTTTTAGAAAACAACCACAATATCATTTGAAAGCTTTAATTCACATATATGTGACCGTGTATGAAAACAATGCACTATCTCATCTTACCGACTCTTTTCTCTCGACAAACACAACAACCCACTATGTCACACCAGTATCTTTGAAATACTCCGATAGCCATACATTAGCACAGGGGTGCCAAGGAATGTCCAATTTGCCTCACACTTTAGCACGGGGTGCTAGGGAATGTCCAATGCCTCACACACTTTGGTACCTAATCTGCCTCACAAATACATCACACGGTATCCAGACTCGGGTACCAGGGAGTGTTCGTAGGCCACACTTTAGCACTACCATGGGTGCCAGGAAATGTCCAAGTTCGGCGTGACACATTTTAACGCTTCCATGGGTGTCAGGGAGTGTCCAGTTTTGCCACCGTCGCATTTCAAAGACACTCTCGCCGCAATCTCAACCACAACACACTTTGGTACTCACTTACCAGGGAGTGTCCACAACACAATCTCAACCACACTCTCTTTACCACACTGACCATTACTCTTTTCCACACTGACCAACACTCACACTCACCATGCATGTACAACTGACACCATATGAATGTTGTGCAACTATAAACAAAACATATGAAATGCCGGGATTGATAGCCACGTATATTTGAAAAGAATCGAAATCATAATCGTTCCTAAATGACCAATCATACCCAAAATATAATCTGTTTTAACATTTTTCGCAAACAGAGCTTTAAAGACCCACAAGTTAACAACCAAACAGCTCCTTAACATGAAATAAGCAAAAACTAGAAACTGTCAGAAGTCGCGCGCAGGCCGTTCGCGCGAATCGCTCTCGCGGTCCGCTCGCGTGACCTGTTTATTTTTCAATTTTCTTTTACAAAACTTTTCTGTCTGCCTGGGAACATAAACCTCGCGCGCGCGGGTCGATCGCGTGACCCTCGCTCGTGCGATCATGCGCGCGAGTTCATGCAGTAGCTTCGTCTTTTTCGTCAGAATTCCCCTGTTTCAGAATTAAGGGGTCCTTTTGACCCATTTTTGAATCCGTAACTTATCATGCCTTCTAATATATGAATCTTTTCAGTTTTTCGTAAGGATTATGAATCTACAATCAATTTTACATGAATCAATCTATAACTTTAGAATTTTATGAAAGATTACAAGATGACAAAACTTAATTTCTTATATACTTTTTCATATGAACAAATTAAGTTCTAAAACTTTAAACATGGCATATATGATATGTAACCTTTCATATTTATCTAAGAAATCAGACTTTGGTTAAGTTTGAAAAGTCATGACTTTCAAGCTATGGAGTTCATACACAAATTCATCAATGGTGGTTGACAAAATTAAACAAACACACAGTAAATAAACATGTAGTACATTCTGAGTGAGTTCTGAATACTCACTGATTATATAGATAGAAGAAATTTGTTGAGAAAGAAACCCAAAAAAGATCCAATTGCAATATGGCTATGGTGATCAAGAGCTTCCTCTTACTACAAAGTTTATGAAATTTTAACTCTCAAGCTCTCTCTTTTCTCTCTGTGTTTCTACAGAATGTGCAAGAGAGTTTTGTGTGAGTGTAGCATATATAGAAGATACAATTGATGAACTTGGAGGCCAAGTAATTTCTAGTTCACTCAACAAAATGGTATTCTCTAAAATACATAATATTAAGCACATACATAGATATACAATTCGTATATACATCTCCAGATTTTGAAGGCGTATTATAGGTTAGTAGGGGTCAAAGCAAGGGTGTTTGGGAATTCCAGCTTATGGCATAACAATACACACACACACACAAAGCATTGCCAAACAAGGTCTAAGTCAATGATTAGTTGCCACAATTGGAAAGTAAAGCATATGTCATGTCCAACTTTACATCACTTCCAAAATCTGTGGAAGTTTAACGCGGCGCAGACAGTTTTGAACATGAATTGGTATTTTCGCGGTGCGGTGTTCACCAAAAAAATACAGAAAATTCATTTTAACGTAAGAAATGATTTCCCGATTTTATAAAAAATACTTCTTGAGTTAAAAGAAAATATTTCCACCGTTTTGAAATACAGATTTAAAATCCAACACAAGTATTGATAAATTTATAGAAATTGCAATTTTGACCCCAAAAGAATTTCAAATATGAAATAAAACCCATAACAAGATTTATGTATGAGAATTTAAATTAAAAGTAGACAATACAATTTAAATTTAAATATGACAATGCAAATACAGGTTGTTACAAAATTGATTCAAAATCTCCAAATCATAATAGAAAACCTAAGGGCTCGCATGGTAACGTTTCCTGTTTTGAGTTTTCAGGTTTTTAAAAACGAAAACCAGTTTTGGTTTTTTCTTTGAAAAAAAAAAACAAAAACTTGTTTGATAACCTTGTTGATTTAAAAAAAAAACAAAAACAGGAAACTCAAAACGACTTTTGAAAACGACTTGTTTGGTGTTTTCATTTTTTTCCCAAAATTTGAAAACATTTTTTAAAAACAAAAAACAAAAACGTTACCAAACGTGTTTTCAATTTTCATTCTCTAAAAAATGAAAACAAAAACAGAAAACAGAAAACAACAACGTTATCAAACGAGAGTTGGCGGTCTATATCAAAACCTAACCAAAAGAGAGAATGAGATAGACAAAAAATTCAAAAAATTGCAGATCCAAATAAAGAGAGAGAAACGAGTGGGGCTTGATGTGTTTTTTGTTTAGTGTTGGTCCTTGGACATCACCAACAGAGGTAGAGGCGGTGAAAAGTCTTGCATTTTAGATTAATTAGGTTTAAAGGACAACCCTTCTTTTTTTTTTTTGGGTCAAAACTCCATGGCTAGTGAAACTTAAAAGGATCAAGTCCCTATGTTTTAAAAGTATGTGAAATTTCACATAACTAATTCATTTTTAACAAAATTTGTGTGAAATTTCATACAACTTTTATAATGTACGAACTTTTCGCTAAATTAAAAAACGAGTTGGAACTATTACTTAAAAAAGGCTATTTTAATGAAGGCTTAAATGCATGTAGTTTGGTCTCTGTGCCATTTTGGTCCTTGAACTTTCATTTGTGTCAATTTGGTCCTTTGAATTTGTGAAGTGGGGTCAAAAGGGTATTCATCCAAATCTGTTAAAAAACTAACCGAGTTAAAGGGCAATTTTGTCTTTTCACTTGTCTTCCCCAAATATCCATCAACACCGCTGGAGAAGGTGAAGAAAACGGTAAGAAATGAGAATGTAGAGTACGTGCGAGACGACAATGATGTTGAAGCTGTCACCAAGCATTAGTAGGAATTTGGACAAGTTTTGAGCTGATTGTTGTCGAATCTGGACAACAATATAGAGGACGAATGGAATTCAATCGAGTTCAGAGAATTTTCTAGAAGATGATGGACAAGGCATGGGAGAGATTGAAGAAGTCTAAAGAGAAAATTGAATTTTCTAGAGAGAGATAGACGGATGTCTGGAAATGGTATCACTAAAGACTGGGAGCTAGTGGTGACCCGTAATTGATTATGATTAATTTTGGGTTCTGATTGTTATATGTAAGGGCCCTCCAACTGATTCTTACTTCACGGCAAACATACACACAGAAATCCAAAAAACAAAGGAAGAAGGAGAAGAAGAAGAAATGAGGAAGAACATTCCAATTGAACTAATTCTTCTTCTATCACTATGTATATGTGTGTGTGTGTGTGTATATGTATATATGCGTAGATTTGTATCATTGATTTTGACTACAGTTCATCACTTTTTTGTTTTAATTGTATGATTTTCAACTTCTTCTATCTATATGTATGTGTGTGTGTGTGTGTGTATGTATGTGCAGATTTGTTGATACGTACAAGTATAGTTCATCACTTTTTATGTATTTTAATTGTATGATTTTCAATAGAGCCTTCACTATTATACTTTTTTGTACTAAATTTGTTGTCTACAATGGAAACTGGAAAGGGCACCAAAAATAATGAAGAAGTTGCTTTTGTGATGGCGAAGGCGGTGGTGGTAGGAATGGGCATTCAGTCGGTCTGGTTCGGTTCAGTTTGGCGAAATTCAGTTTAGTTTACGTTCGGTTCGGTTCGGTTTGAGGAAATGTCAACTGTTAACTGATCGAAATATAATTCGATTGGTTCAGTTTGGTTAACCGAATTAGTAATTTGGCTTGGTTATGAAATTCGGTTAACCGAAATAGTAAAGAGCACAAAAAATAAATATATAATGAAAATGACATATTTGACTAAATAAAAGAAATGAAAAAGGAAAAAAGAAGAAGAAAATACTTCAAACCTAAATAAACCTAAACACAAAAAAAAAAAAAAAAAAAAAATTACAAAAGCTTTTATTTATTGGGGATTTTCAATTTTTCATTCACAAATGAAATTGAAATGAATACTTCAAACCTAAATCTAAACCAAAATTGTTCATCAAAACCTAAATCTAAAGCTGCTATTTACAAAATAAAATAAAAAATTCAAATAAAATTAAAAAGACAATAATCAATGAATCACAGCACTAGAAATGACACTAATAAAAAGCTTCAAAGATCTGTATCTCTTCATATACATAGAGATACAGATTTACTTAGCTAAGATTATGAGAATTCCTTAGATATAGGATTTCTACCAAATGTTTTAGGGTTTTAGATCTAACCAGTTGTTTTTGGATTTCACAAAGTCAGAGAGAGAGAGAGAGAGAGAGAGAGAGAGAGAATGTGCTTACTGCTTCCCGTCGGCCATAACAAGTCGTGTTGCCGTCGCTATCACTAGTGAGGTAGAGAGCCTGAAAGAGAGGGTGAGGCCATCGCTATTGCTTTCTGCTTCCCGTAGTCTAGAGAGCCTGAAAGAGAGGGTGAGCCTGAATAAGAAGGGAAGAGAGAGAGAGAGAGAGAGAGAGAGAGAGAGAGAGAGGGGGGGGGGGGACTCCATGATTCGTGAGGGCGAGGGTGAGACCGTGATTTGTGAGGGTCAGGTGAGGGGGACTAGGGGAGTCGCAAGAGAAGAGAGAGGAGAGAGCTGAGTTCTTGTAGGTAATTTCAATTTGTAACGTAACGTGTTCGGTTAAGTTAATCATTGCTATACCAAAATTCGAATTGAATTAATTATTTTGGTTTCGTTTATAACTGAACTGAATTTTTTAACTAAAATAACTGAATTGAAATTGATTTTTTAGTTCGGTTTGGTTCAGTTTTCGGTTATTCGAACTATTTACCCACCCCTAGTTTGGGAATGGTTGGAAATCTTCTACATACCACTTGTTGGGAATGAGTCCACAATCACAATAAGAAAAACCACACCCACAAGAGATGCAGATAAATAGAATAAGAATGGCACAACCACGAAAGAAAAATCAAGCAAACCAACACAACAAGATTTAAATGTGGTTCGGCCCAACAATGCCTACGTCCACGTGCAAAGGCGATCACTACGATAATATAAAGATTACAAGCACTCATGACCTCACGTGTATAACTCTCCAACCAAGTTATATGACACACACAATTGCTAGAACCTACTCTCCCCCTCACTAATTTTGCAGCCCTCTCTTGTGTATGTAGAAGATTGCGAACCAATCTTATCAATTCCTTGAGTAAGCCCTATATTTATATAGATTGTAAAGTCACAATCCTAGTTGTAGTAGGATTTACCCCTATGATAAGTGTTGGCCCAAATATGGAAACCTTAGGGGGGGGGTGAATAAGGTTTTAGTGAAAATTTAACCTTTTTTAAAACTTAATACAAAATTAAACACAATCACAAACAATTATGTAAAGAGAAAAGGGAAGAGAAACTTGCAAATCGAGTTTTCAAGTGGTTCGGCAATCCGCACACCGCGGTCTACGTCCACCCCTCAAGAACACCTCTTGAGGATTCCTTTAATCCGATCTACTTCACGGGTGTAGATCAAACCGTTACAAGAGCCTTAAATCTCTCTAAAAGAAGAACACCTTTTCTTTGCACACAAGGGTTACTAACCCTCACTCTTTACAAATAATTTGAATACAAATTGAACTCTCTCTATCTAGAGTGGATGGATACAATAATAGCTCACACAACTCCTTAGTGAGTGTATAATACAAATGAAAGCTCACTACAATTTGCTCTCTCAAGAATTACAATTGAAATCTAGAGCAAATTGATTTTTCACTCAAACTAGGGCTCAAAAGGGAATGATAATTAAACAAGATGTTTGAATAATTTTTTTGATCTTTTTACTTGTTTATAACCCTTAAAAACATCCCTATATATAGCTTTTGAAAGATTATAGCCGTTCGGAGTGGTTGGGGGGTGTAAAAATAATTTTTGAAGAGTTTAGAAAACTAGCCGTTAGTGCATTCAGCGCGATCCAGTCGACTGGAAAAATGCCCGAGTCGAATGGAAATTTTGTAGCAGTGTCTACCTTTCAAAAATTGAAAACAGTAAACTTTTTTTACAATTCAGTCGACTGGAACATTACCTCTGGTCGACTGGACATTAATCCAGTCGACTGGACCCTTAAAAAATTAGTCGACTAGTTTTCTGCTGGTTTTTGGCAGACTGACACCTCTTCACTAAAACGGCCATAACTCGCTCTACAATATAAATTTTTGTGATCCGTTTGAAGATTCGGAAATTAGATTCAAATACCTTTCCAACCATATAAAACTTAACATCTAATTCCTTACCAATTAGATCAGGTTTGCCTTTAAAGTTGACCTATCTGCGTAAGGGTCTTTGTTTTAACTTAGCCACTTGAAAGCTTTTGTCAAATGAATTTAATTGAGTGGTGTAACTATGTTTAGGTCCTTGAGAGTATTTAAAGTATAAGAGCAAGGATCCTAAAGTCCAACTAAAGTTTACTTGAGCCCCTATGAGTGATTGATCAAAAAGCTTACAAGTGAATCCTAGTCTTCAACCAAGGATGAAAAATCTTCAAGTCTTCAAGCTTGATCCTTGTTGAACTCCATCACTCTTGGATTTCACCATATGCTATCTCATGATCTCAAACAAAGTTAGAACATTTAAGTACATGAATCAAGAGATTATCATAACAAAAATGACATGATAATTGATTGAAATAGAACTAATAAAAGTATGCAATTATCACTATTTTTGTCATCATCAAAACAAACAAAAATAATGCCTTAAATAAATTCAAGGCTAACAATTTCCTCCTTTTTGATGATGTCAAAACATGCAATAGAGATATAGCAATTTTAGCAAAATAAGGTCATTTTCATGTTATTATTCAAAATAACAAGATATACAAAAATATGAATCCAAGAATCATTTTTCTATTTTTAAAAATCTCTATCATATCATCTCTAAGAATGTTCACTAACATTCTCTATCTCTATCATTTTTTCCCTTTTTGACAACAGCAAAAAGACGGGGGTTTGAACTAAAAGTTCCATATGCAACCGTATGATACCAAGGAAAACTCAAGTAAATATATCATGGAGGCAAAATAAGATACCAAAAGTAACTAAAGTGAGCGTAATATCATGATACCAAGGAATCAAGCCACTAAAATGAACATAGTAATATGTTCCCCCTCAACATAAGCAAATAAGTCATGAATGATACCAAATTACCAAATACCAAATATGATACTAATTATAGGATCAATATTATGCGTTATCTCCTTAAGAGGACGAAATAGCTATGAATATCAAAACAAAATAACTTGATAAATCAAACAAGATTAGCATGCTATCAAAATCAAGAGAAGTATCAAAACAAATCAATTTATCCTACTCCTACTAGGCTTAAGGCGAGAGATTTAACCATTGTCCAAGCACCTCTTGGATGCAACATTTGCTGAGAATGTAGGAGAGGATCCTTTCACAACCCAAATCATGTTAATTTTCTTACGAAATGAACATTTGTAATTAACATGCCCCTTTTTCATGCAATAATGACAAGTTACATGGGGAAGGGTCTCATTTGAGATTGATTCCTTAACAAAGAATTTCTTGCGAGAATTTTGAGAATTTGAAATAGAGGGTGTGGACTTTACAAAGAAGCTTTTGTACTTCTTTTCCTTATATGTGGGATTAAATCTCAAACTGGCCTTATCAAAAACACATTTTTGTTTTCCTAAAAACATATTCAAATTTTGTTCACTTTGGGTGAACTTGGCCAAAGTTTTGGTCAAATCATCCGCTTCCTTTCTCAATTCAACCTTTTCTTTTTCAACATATTCATTTGAAGGTTGATTGGTTGAAACAAGCTTTTTCTTTTCTCAAAATTTTATTTTGAGATTTTAAATCATGCAATTGCTTTTTCAACTCCAAATTTTCTTTTCAATCTCATTTGAAGATTGTGCTCTTAAAACATGTTTTTTATTTTCAATCTTCAAAGATTTATTTTGGTATTTCAAAATATTTAACTCATTTGAAAGTATTGAAAAATTCTTTTTAAGAGTTATATATTTAGATCCCAAATTCTCTAACTCCTCATGTAATTCCTCAAAAGCACATTGAAGCTCATTAGATTAAACGATAGATGTAGGGTTAGAGTTTACCAAATTTTCTTGTGCACCTTCTTGGTCACATGATTCTGTTAGGAAACTGCGTTCCTAGAATCCATTGACAGTGCGTATAAGTTGGTACTGCAAAAAATTACGTGAAAACTACAATAACCCTACAAGGGCGGAACTAGGGTTGCCTTAAACTGCTAAAACGGATTGCTGTAGTAGATGAATCGAGAACACGGGCTCGATAACAGCTCACGATCTTCTACCGTATTCCTTTGCTGCCAGAATATTGAACTGAGTGTGGGCTCCTTCGAAATCCTTTATGTTTCTGCTCTCTCTTTTTACGTTCTCTTTTCTATTCCGAGTTATAATACTCTTGATGGAAAAACGCAAACTGAGAAGAGAGCCAAAGCAGCATATATATAGGCTACAATAAGGGCCATAAGAAGTCAATAAGGAATAGGCTTCCTTATGGAATTAGGAAACCCTAATTCGAACTGAATCAGATTCCTATTTCCATAAATTATAATTCATACCACTAAAGAATTCTAATTGCACTCCTACCCTTATATAAAAAATATATTTCGAGCTCCATGTTATTAAATGCTTATTATCTCCCCATGTTAAGATTACAGATATCCATTAACTAAATATAATTGCTGACAATCATATTTAATCAATCTTTTAAAATTCCTAGAGATCCTCTGCTTAACTTATCTTATATGTCAGATACAAAATCCACCTGCAGGGTTTGACATAATCAAAACTTATAAGCTTTCTCAAGGGGATATCATCAATCCCAAAATTGAGACATGGATTCCATCATTAATTAATATTCACCACACAATTAATATTGTCACCCAATCCAATGAGATATTGACCCATTTAAGGATCTCACCCTTTTAGGGATCAAAGTGTAAATATCAAATGTACGTGTCTATAAATTAACTTAGGATTTATAACATAAGCACTCATAGTAGTCATGAAGTATTAATTATCTTATAAGTCAGTATAAAGATAATTACCCCAAGTCGGTCCCGTTTAATACACAAAGTATACCAGCATGGTGAGTTGAAACTATACCGTTTTCCGCAGTCAAGACAAACCTACTACAACACCATGCTGCAGTCCTACCGATGGTGTGTCCAATCCATCTTAGACTGTAAACCAAAATCTTATATTCTACAAGATCCGATGGTCTGATCTTCCATGTGTAACATGAACTCTACACACCAAACCACCTACTATGTAGAATGAAAGACACACATGCATAATATTAAATAAACAATATAATACAAATATTCCCCACACAGATTCTCATAAAAATGGATTAACTGATTTTATTAAATGAATAATAAATCAACTACATAAAGCATGGCTTTTAGTATATGTCCCTAACAGAGTCATCATCGGATGAGTCATCATCATCCTAAGTGGCCTCTTTGGCCATTTTCTCATTCTCATCATCTTTATTTGGCAAAAGGCACAATTTTTATTCTTCACAAGTTTGGTTAGTTGTAACATGAAATTTTTTGAAACATGACCAAATTTCATTTGCACTAGAGCATGAACGAATTCTATTATATGAACTATCATCTAACGAATTATATAGAATTTTCATGGCTATAAGATTCAATAGAAAGTTATTTTGATCACTTTCATTCCATTCAATCTTTGGTTTGGGAGAAAAACCATTTTTGACAATGTTCCAAAGATTTATGTCAAGTGATATTGTGGACACCGACATTTGGGAGGGGCCCGCCTTTTAGGTTTAAAATTGTTGTTTTGAAAAGAAAAAGAAAAGGAGGTCTGTTGAAAACAGATACAGAGTCGCCACTTGGTCTTTAAGGAATCAAGAAACCTAATTTTGACTCACCCAAATGGATAAAGGGCACCGGCCCTTCATAACCAAAGAACTTGGCTCGGGGTTTTGGTACGAGAGAGGAAGGAGCCTTTGTCGCGACTAAAACACCCTCAACTCGCCCCGTCTTTCGACGGGCCTAAATTAGCATCCAAATAATCATCTTATACTATGTATGGTTCGACAATTAATACTATGATAGTATATTACATCACATAAGAAAATTTGAAATGGAAGATCTAAAGATAAAATATCATTCATAAGATCTAAGCCAAGTATCATACAATGTAAAGTGAAAGATCACACAAATAAAGCTAGGAAAAATCGTCTAATCATGTATCAAGTAATTAAATTTCCCTAATCTAAAGGGGACATGAATTGTTCTTGAAATAAATAAATCAAAGAAGACAAGGATGCTTAGCAAGCTAGAATGATGCATGTTAATCTTTGAGGAAAGAAGATTTCTCAATCCCTGGGACGGATGAGAAAGGAAGACTAGATCGAGGGAAAGCATGAACGTGTAATCATGATCATTCCTTATAATCTTCTTAGATTAGGAGTCACAAAAACCCCAAATCTTTGCATGGATGCAATGTATGTGTCTAGAATGTGCCAAGGTTGTAGTGTGCTTTGTGTTCATGGATTCCTAGAATGACTTAGAAGTCTAGAATGTGTATGAATGAATGAAGGAAATCATCATGGGATATATACAAATGTAGTATGAACTACTTCCTAAGACATGAGCTAATTTGGAGTGCATGTAAGCATCAAATCAAAGGGGGAAGTAAAAGTGTGCTTGCTATGAATAGTGGACAGAACAGTAACATGATCTTTTGAAAATTGAAAAAAGGGGTTAGGAATGTTTTCAATGCATAATTTTTTATGGAGATCTTCCTTATTGTGTCTAGAACACAACCCAAAAAGTAAATATTTAATAACTATCACAGATTGAGAGAAATCATATAAACAATAGAGGTCACTCAAAAACAGAGTATGTACTGTCGACTAAAATGTTAAAAAATCTTAGAAAATGAAAACATATGATCTAGAGGCCCATTATATACAGAAAGTTCCCTAAGACATTGAAGTTTAAGGGAAAAAAATAAGTTATGACCACCCCTTTTGGAAAACGTTTCTGGAAAAGAAGTTTAAAGTCAACCAAGCTGCTGTGACAGCAGAGGCAGAATGTCTGGAAGGAATGTTTGGGTCCAAATGGACCATTTTCAAGTATTTCCAAGTCAAACCAAAAATCATGGGTGTTCTATAATGAGTTAGGAAGACTTTCCAAGTGGCCTTGCATCCATACATTGAGTATTGAGTTCTAGAGAAATCTTTGAACTCAGATCACTCACTGTTTTCACTCACTGTTTTGATGATTTTGGGAAAAACTTGAGTTTTCTTTCTTGAAATCAAAATGAGAGGGATTGAGAGGGGTTTTGAAATAGAGGTTTTGAGAGTATATTTTCAACATCAAATAGAGATTATGACCTCTTGGAATATCAACATAAAACTCATCATCAAGAACTCCCAATATTATTGGAGAGATTCATTTTTATTTTGAACATAACTTCAAGGATACCTTGGAGGTATTGAAGTTATAATCATCATCTATCAAACATGTTTTTGAGGTCAAGAGCTACTATCCATAATGATTCACTCACCTCAACTTCATGTCATCATCTAGATGATGATGAACAAGTAAGTAAATAAAGAAAATAAAAAAGAAATGAGATAAGAAGAGATGAACATTGTATAAACAAGCAAGTAAATAACAATCAATAGATGATAATCAATATGTTGGACTTGTAGCTTGGTGTTTCACTCATAGATATAGACATTTGGACATGGAAGTAGCTTCCTAACTCAAAAATGCTTAGAGAAATGGTGATTGGGTGTATTGATGATGAAGTACATAGAAGAATGGTGGAGGGAAACAAGGTTGGAACTCACTTTCTTTCGAAAAATAGTAAGAGGAAGCTCATTTCTCACTTCTAAATCTATCTCTATCCCTCTTTCTCTCTACAACTTTGTCAAACTTTGCACTTGGCCCCCCCAAAATGAAGAGCAATGGGGGGTTTATATAGGCTAATTTGGGGTGGTTTTGGGATTTAGAAAGTGTTCCCATTGGTCCCAAACATCTGTGAACACAAAACAATGTCGTTTTGGCTTTTAATTAATCAAATTGAACCCCCAAAAAAAATACAAAAATGGACTCTGCGAGGGTTGAGTGCCGCGGCGGCACTTCTCCTCAAATGCCCAGAAATTTACGTTTAGGCCCCCAGAGGTTCCGGTATTCGCGAAAAGGCCCTATTTCGTCCGAAATTCACAAAAAATGCATACGAACTCCAAATTGAGGTTGTGATATATCGTTGGAAATGTAATGAAGTCTATTTTACATAAAAAAAAAATAGTTCGGATATAGGTCACTTTGAAAAGATTTGCGGTATTTGCGATAAAAGTCGATTTGATTGCCTTTTCGCCTTCGGAAATTCATAATAAACTCGTTTTAAATCTGAAAATTGTGTGTGATATACCGTTGGAAAGCTATTGACCTCTAGTATCCGTGAAAAGTGTTTGAAAATTGTTACGGTGCTCCGGTTTCAAAGTCAAATTTTGGTCAAACTGGTCAAACCCGGGATTCCCGGGAAGTTCTAGAAACCTCTAGGAGCTCCCAGGAGCTGACGTTTTTGCTCGATTTTCTTTTAAAACTCATTTTAATACTTTTCACATGATCTAGAATGATCCCGACGAATTTGGACAATTTCGGTCAAACTTTGTAAAACCGTGGTCAAGCCTGGTCAAACCGGTCAACGAGGACTTTCCGGGAACTTTCGGGACTTCCGGGGGTCTCTGGGAGCTGACGATTTCATCTGTCTTTACTTAAAACTCATGTTCTTACTTTTCTTACGACATAGCGTGTTTCCAGAACTTTTGGTCCAAATCTGGGAGTTTTCGGGCTTTCAGGGGCATTTTTGTCATTCTGAGCATTTTGAGAAATAGAACTAACTTCTAGGAGTCCTTTTAAGTCTTTTTCAATCATTGTGAATCACCAAGCTATGGGTCTTCTAAATCTGATAGCCGACAAAATGGGGTGTCTACAGTTTGCCCCTCTTTGGCATGAACTTGCGAGGCAACGCATGTCGCAAGCGAGTGCCAAAGCTTTGAACAGACAGGTCTTTTGGAGGCTATAGATTTAGGATAAAAAGTGTTGCAAAAGATGCAATGATGCTGAGGCCAGTGGTGGTTGTGCTCTGCGTGAGCTGCCTACGTATCCCAAAGTGAATCAGACCAGGATGTAGTTCAGGGCACAAAGGAATAAATTACACATGCACATACACAACAATCAGGCGGATGCTATGCTAAAAGAGTGATATGCAATTCATGGATGTGATATGAATTGTGTCATGAGTCCTATCATGTCTAGTGTTATGATCCTAGTATGAGCAGGTGCTGTGGGGTGTGCCACTCCGAGTGGGCTGGTGTTGTGCCAGTGTTTGCAACTGTGATGTGGTGGATGACTCGGATAAGGACATCAAGGTTTAGAAGACTCTGGGTCTAGGGGCAAACTTCTGGAATTTGGGAAGTGTGCTTTGCAAGCGAATGCAGTCAAATGTGGGGTCCCTGAGGACGTTAATCCAAGATGAAGTTTGACAGATAACCGATGGACATGGAAATCCTGGACACAGAAAACCTAAGAATTCAAGTGATGAAAATCAGAGATGTCAAGCGACGGACACGGAAGCACCATTAATGGATATGGAACCCCAAGATTTTGAATGAGAACGATGAACACAACACATTTTGAATGGGAGTGATGATAAACTAATGATGACTAAGGAACTGATGATGCACGAATCGAGATGACGAGTAGTCTATGTGACTATCATGGGTTGGACCAACGGTTGGACTAACCTTGATCAAAAGAACTGACGAATCGATATGCCTGCTGGGGATGAAACCTTGTCAATCTTGACTGAAATAGGCCACTGGAATGGATAGTGCACTCTGCTAGGAAGAAGGAAATACGCCCATTGAATGGGAGTCAAGGTATCATTCTATTTGTGATGAGGGATACGGAGATGGTCTGCGGCAGTTAAGATTTTGATATTGAAAGAGGAGGGTGATCAACAATCACTTATGGACTTATGTTGCTTTAGGATGAAAGAAGGTCATCAACGGCCACTCATGGACTTATGTTGCATGAAGAAAGATGATCAACAGCCACTTATGGACTTATGTTGCACAGATGAAAGAAGATCATCAATAGCCACTCATGGACTTATGTTGCTAGGATGAAAAAAGATCATCAACAGCCACTCATGGACTTATGTTGCTAGGATGAAAGAAGATCATCAACAGCCACTCATGGACTTATGTTTCATGAAGAAAGACGAAAGATCAACAACCACTCATGGACTTATGTTGCTAGGAGAAAGGAAGATCATCAACAGCCACTCATGGACTTATGTTGCATGAAGAAAGATGAAAGATCAACAGCCACTCATGGACTTATGTTGATAGGAGAAAGAAAGATCATCAACAGCCACTCATGGACTTATGTTGCATGAAGAAAGATGAAAGATCAATAGCCACTCATGGACTTATGTTGCTAGGAGAAAGGAAGATCATCAACAGCCACTCATGGACTTATGTTGCATGAAGAAAGATGAAAGATCAACAGCCACTCATGGACTTATGTTGCTAGGAGAAAGGAAGATCATCAACAGCCACTCATGGACTTATGTTGCATGAAGAAAGATGAAGGATCAACAGCCACTCATAGACTTATGTTGCTAGGAGAAAGGAAGATCATCAATAGCCACTCATGGACTTATGTTGCATGAAGAAAGATGAAAGATCAACAGCCACTCATGGACTTATGTTGCTAGGAGAAAGGAAGATCATCAATAGCCACTCATGGACTTATGTTGCATAAAGAAAGATGAAGAATCAATAGCCACTCATGGACTTATGTTGCTTAGGAGAAAGGAGGATCATCAACAGCCACTCATGGACTTATGTTACTTGAAGATAGTGGTTAACTTTTGGCGGTTTGGAAAGGGATGAAATTTGCATTTGCCCTAAGTTTGGACACTTCTCATGCTGATGTTTTGACTGGTGCAGTAATGGTGTTTGGTACTCCTGCTTATACTATCATTGGAATGCTCTTTATAAGTTGATTTGAAAGATTCATTATTAGTCACTGTTGACTTACACATTGGAGACTACGACAGACTCTTTTTCTGAAAAAGACTATGACAGACTCAAAAACTGACAAACACAGACACCCGAGGGCGACACATTTGACACCAAAATGAAAACAAGCTCGACTTGCTAAAACTTGATGTGCTTTCATCTTAAATGATGTACCATTTCTCTTATGAGTTCACTCCGCATAATTTTGATGATAAATATCATTTTGAAAGTTCTTCCCTATTGATCTAATCGATTCTTTGCTTCTCCCAAAATGTGCTTTGGATTAGTGCCTTAGCTTTTAAAATAAAAGATGCTCTATTTCAAAAGTTTCAAAACAACTTGGTGACTCAAAAACCCACCCTTTGGTGTGAAGGGATCGTGTTAGGGAAACGGATTTTGCCCCTAGTTCATAGGCAAACGAGGTAGGTGACCGAAGTTTGCCCCTAGTTTGGAAGATGGTTATTTGAAGGTTTTGGGCAAACGAGGTAGGTGATCGAAGTTTGTCCCTTGTATGAATGGTAGATAGTTAAATTCAGGCAAACGAGGCGGGTGGCCGAAGTTTGCCCCTAGTGTGGAAGGTGATTTTCTGGCTTGAGGCAAGGACCGTGACTTTAATCTCTCAAATGCTCATAACTTTTGCCTAGGCACCAGTGAGGTGACCTAGCGAGCTCTTTTCTCTCTTTTGTTATTTTTCACCTTGGATTTAGCTCTAATATATGCCTAGGCGTCCTTTCGGTTTTTCGACCTAGCGAGCCGTCCTTCTTTTCTTTTTGAAAATCTGCCTACGTACCCCCGAGCGGGGATCAGGTCCAACGTAGTTCGGGCCAAAGTTTTGAAAGAAAAGGGGGTGATTATGATGGTGTCGACCGAACCAATGCGGTTGCCTACGTATCCTCGAGTGGGAATTAGGTCAAGCGTAGTTCAAGGCAAGGTCTGAAGAAAATTGGTTGAGTTTTCAAACCAATCGTCAAAGAAGTTCAAACTTAGGTCACTCGTGGTAGCCTTGAATAAGAAGATTCAGTTTCAGTCTCCCTTTCTTTTCTTTTCTTCTTTTTTTTTTTTTTTTAGGATTGATCTTTTTCTCTTTCACCTAGCCAGTCAATTTTGTTTTTCATGTAGTTGATTCTTGCAAGATCTTTCAATCGCAATCTCAGAATTCCGAAATGTGCATGTTAGCTCTCGGAATTTATTTGTGGTTGTTCCGTGCCTTTGGAAATGTGATCTAGGCACATTTTTATGATGTACCTTAAATCGTACAATTCTCTTATTTGTTAAATCATTCTGGCTGGCTAGAGTCAGATCTTGGAAATCAATACCTTTTCAACTCTAACTTTTGCCTAGGTGCCCTTTCGGGTTTTCAACCTACTGAGCTTTTTTTTTTTTTTTTTTTTTTTTTTTTAAGGTGGAGATGAAATTCACTAAAATGTTTGGCTACCATCAAGGACCAAGTCTGCACAGATTCGCATGGCTATCAATTGGGTTGGGCCCAAGGCTTTGAAATGGTAGAAATGGTGGGAAGGGTGTTGGGCAAGCCCCAAATCAATTCCAAGCATGTCTTTTCAAGATTGAGGCAAGAGAATCTTTAAATTCTTAAAGTAAGACTATTCAATTCTCGGCTCTTCATCGGTGTCAGTGCAAAATTGACTTTGACCTTTTAGGATTTTTTTGTTTGAGTAAAAAAAAAAATTATTATTTTTTAGCACAGTGATATCCATGGTAATTTGAAAAGTGACATTTCAGTTCAGCGATTCATGCATCTATGACTACGCACATCAGATTAGGCAAAATGAGACTTCATTCCATCAGTAGAGAAGGATTACAGACTCATTAACAACTCGATGACAGACAGACTCGACCACAAGACTAAACTTGAAATAGACAAAAACATATAACAGACTCGACTAGACTCGACTTGATCTCAAACAGAGTGTCACGATGACTCGCTCATTTTTTTTTATTTCTTTTTCTAAAGAGCATCTTCATTTGGTTTTCTAGCAAGAGTCCCAATCACCATCACTTCACTTTCACAGGTTCAACATTCATGGTCCTTAGTGAAGGGGATCATTTAAACGGATAGGTCAAGGGTTGGTCCAGACCGAGGTAGTGGATTGGATTGGGGTGCGGCGCATCATCTAAGAGATCCTGAATTGAGTGACGGAGCCTCTTACAGTTGTCGGTCTCATGGCCTTGGTCTTGGTGGTAATCACAATACTTGGATTCATTGTACCTAGGAGGTGGGTGATTAGGAGGCTTACTGGGCTCCAAAGGTACAAGGTGGACCTTTTGAACAAGGTGATTGATAGTGGAGGATAAGCTCATGTCAAGTGGTATGAAGACTCTTTGGTTTCCTTTCTTGTGCCTCTTACTGCAGTCATTTTGGCTTGATGATGGGCTTAAGGCATTGACATCTAGGCTCTCTTGATCTTCACCAAAGGTGTGGGGTCTCTTCTCCTTTTTCAGTGACCCAGCTCCATTGATCTTGCCTTCACAGATAGCATCCTCGATTCTAGTCCAAACCTCAAACAACTCTTCAAATGTTGTGATGGACTGGTAGAATAATTTTTCATGGTATACTGGTAGCAGGTTCTTGACCAGCATACGTACTTGCTCTTTCTCAACAGGCATGTGGATCATTTGGGCTACTTTATTCCTCCATCTTCTCAAGAATGCAGCGAAGGACTCATTGAAATTTTGCCTGGTAGTTTCCAGATCTCGAATGGTGACATCAAGCTCTTGGTTGTAGGAGTAGTGATCAATGAAAGTTCTAGCAACATCTTCCCAAACTCGGGTCTTGGAAGTTTCAAGGGTTAGGAACCAAGATAGTGTGGCTTTCTGGAGGGTTTGAGGGAACATCATAGCTATGTGCTCATGGGTGCAGCCCATTGACTGGAAAATGCTTATACAAAACTTCACGTGGCTATTCGAATTTCCAGTTCCGTCAAAACAGTCGATTTCAGGCATCTTGAAGTTCTCGGGTAGCCTCACCTTGTTGGGCTCAAACAATCCTTCCAGATCTAACATGTAATCGTCGACCCCCTTACTCTTCCTTAGTATGTTCTCAAGCTTGTCGACCTTGTCCATTTTATCTTGGAGCTTTTTCTCATATGCGGGCGGCGGGACCCCTTGAAACCATTCTTCTTCTCCATTATTTTCGGGAGGCTGTCCAAATCTAGGCGGTGGTGGTGGCATGAACCCTGGTGGTGGTGGGAACCCAGGTGGGTACTGTGGCTGCTGTTGTCGGAACTCTTCCATAAATTTCAGAACTTGAGTCAGCCGATCTGACTGTTGATTGATTAATTCAGTGACCTTGGCTTCCAAAGTTTCCTGATTCATGTTGAATTTTCTCGGCAGACTGATTCTAACCAAATGACTGTTCGAACTTCTGACCCAGGATGGGGATCTTAGTGGCTGATTTTGGGAATCTATAATGACCTATAGATTCGAGAGGAGTGTATCAGATTCCGATAGTGATGACTAGAGAGACAATGACAGTGATGTTAACAAACGTGGACTGACTAGGATAGTGTGTGCAGACCGATAGGAATGGTGCATGGAAGTGAGACAAGCACACGGATGTAAGCCCTAATCTATATGATGCTCCTATTTCTAACAGATAGCAGTTAAACAAGTAAGGTCCTAGCCATACAGAGTGTGCTAACCTTACTTTCCAGTATAATCATCAAGGGATGACAGGGATTTTTGGGATATTTCAGGAGGTTTGGACAGAGAGGAGGAACTGGTATATATTTTGGACAGAGTTTCTAGAAGGAGCTGGTATATATAAGGGAAATCTGGGAGATTTGGACAAGTTTCTAGAGAATAGAGTTTTCGAGAAATAGGGATTTCAGGAAAGTCTTAGGGAACTTTGGCAGAGTTTCTGAGGAAAACAGGTATATTTGGACAGAGTTTCTAGGAGAAACTGGAAAATCAGAGTTTCTGGGTGAAACTGGGGTTTCTGGGTAATCTGGGAGATTTGGACAGAGTTTTTGGGAGAGATATTTTTTTCTGGGAAATCTGGGAGATTTGGACAGAGTCTCTGTATTTTCTGGAAAATCAGGGAGATTTGGATAGAGTCTTAAGCGAATTGAGCAGAGTTTCTGGGAGAAACGAGGATATATGGTAAGGGCAAGCGATGATGGTGATCAAACTTTCTAGCAAGTTTTCATACTCCTATGTCTTAGGACTGACAAACAAGGTTTGCGGTGTATATCTTTGTGAACATGGAGCAGACATCCTTATCATGGTGCCTAGGCATGTCAACTCAATGTAATCACATGTGAGTGGTTGCCTTGGGAATCATTAGAAAGAGGTTCTGTTCTATGCCACATAAGCGTCTACACCGCGCAGGTAATCCCATCAGGGCATACATCAGTTATATCACATTGTCCTATCTGAAAAGATAAATCAACAGTCCTATGAAAGGTTCTACAGGAATCTATATGCAAAGGCTGGGTTTAGTCAAAGAGGGTCCGTTGACGAGAGTTCCAATATACCGTCAGAGAGACAGTACAGAAGTGTTTACACTTTTTGATATACCTTGGAAGGTACAATATCAACGGTGACTTGTGCCCTGGCACAGCAAGACCTGAACAATGTCAGCACCGCGTTTCAGACACAGTCGAAGGGGGAAAATGCAAAGTGCAATGAGGTGAACCAAACACAGTAAAAAGATGATTTTAAGAATGCTTCTTATGAGTCAAACCTCTGTATTATTTTGTTTTAAAATAAAAATCCCCAGCAGAGTCGCCAGATTGTGGACACCGGCATTTGGGAGGGGCCCGCCTTTTAGGTTTGAAATTGTTTTGAAAAGAAAAAGAAAAGGAGGTCTGTTGAAAACAGATACAGAGTCGCCACTTGGTCTTTAAGGAACAAAGAAACCTAATTTTGACTCACTCAAATGTAGGGGTGGGCATTCGGTTAGTTCGGTTCGGTTTGGGGTAATTCGGTTCGGTTTGGATTCGGTTCGGTTTGAGAAAAGGTCAACTGTTAACTGACCGAAATGTAATTCGGTTAGTTCGGTTCGGTTAACCAAATTAATAATTCAGTTCGGTTAAGAAATTCGGTTAACCGAAATAACTTAGTTGATCAAACTTGATCCTAACAAGATATTCAGCATATTCTCTTAAGAAAAGGCATATACTCAGCATATTCCCTCTCTTTACATTTTTGTTAAAAAAAAAAAAAAAACTCATTTCACAATTAATAATGAACAAACAAATTGAAAAGAGGGGAATAGCCGAATAGATGATCAGATCTAAACAAAAATAAAAATTTTGATTTCACAAATAATTATGAACAAACAGATTGAAAAGAGGGGAATAGTTGAGCAGATCTAAACAAAAAACAAAAGAAATGCAATTGAACAAACAGATTGAAAAGATGGGAGTATATTTTTTCCCCCTTATTTGATTTCACAAGTAGCTGATCAGATCTAAAAAAAAAAAAATAAATAAACAAAGCAAATGATCGTGAGGGACTGTTCGTCCATGTTTCCAAAAAATTAGTCTTCAATTTCATATATCAAATGATCAACAAATGAAGGCTTGAAGACAGATGGCTTCAAGGCCGAGGGACTAAAGCCTAAGGCTATATATTCCAAATCATCTATGAGTAGCTTCTCTCTATCATCTAATTTTTTTTCCATGAAGTTGAAGGTATGAGAAGCCATGATTTGAAGAATTAAACTTACCCAAATCAAAAACCCATGAGATTTTCAGAGAGAGAGAAGACTTGGTGTTGGTGGTATGCGACTGTGCCGTTGGCGGCTGGTGGTGGTGATGAGATTTCAGATCGGCAGCTGGTGAGGCAGAGGTGGTCAGCTGGTGATGGGTTCGGGGATCGGCGGCTGGTGATGAGGTGGGCAGTGGCGCCGCGCTGCTTCATCACAGAGTCTCTCTCTCTCTCTCTCTCCATCGTTATGTTCAACAAATGAAAGGAGGGGAAAAAATAAAAGGTTTAGTTGACAACCCTAGTTTTCGGCATGTATAAATATCATTGAGCCAATTCGGTTTTCGGTTCGGTTCGGTTTCCATAAGTGGTACCGAAAACCGAACCGATTTAGTTAAAACAGTTCGGTTACAATTCGAACGTAATTTAGTTCGGTTCGGTTACCGACCGAATTGACTATTTTAATTCGGTTCGGTTAAAAATTTCGGTTAACTGAACTGTTTGCCCACCCCTACTCAAATGGATAAAGGGCACCGGCCCTTCATAACCAAAGAACTTGGCTCGGGGTTTTGGTACGAGAGAGGAAGGAGCCTTTGTCGCGACTAAAACACCCTCAACTCGCCCCGTCTTTTGACGGGCCTCAATTAGCATCCAAATAATCATCTTATACTATGTATGGTTCGACAATTAATACTATGATAGTATATTACATCACATAAGAAAATTTGAAATGGAAGATCTAAAGATAAAATATCATTCATAAGATCTAAGCCAAGTATCATACAATGTAAAGTGAAAGATCACACAAATAAAGCTAGGAAAAATCGTCTAATCATGTATCAAGTAATTAAATTTCCCTAATCTAAAGGGGACATGAATTGTTCTTGAAACAAATAAATCAAAGAAGACAAGGATGCTTAGCAAGCTAGAATGATGCATGTTAATCTTTGAGGAAAGAAGATTTCTCAATCCCCGGGACGGATGAGAAAGGAAGACTAGATCGAGGGGAAGCATGAACGTGTGATCATGATCATTCCTTATAATCTTCTTAGATTAGGAGTCACAAAAGCCCCAAATCTTTGCATGGATGCAATGTATGTGTCTAGAATGTGCCAAGGTTGTAGTGTGCTTTGTGTTCATGGATTCCTAGAATGACTTAGAAGTCTAGAATGTGTATGAATGAATGAATAAATCATCATGGGATATGTACAAATGTAGTATGAATTACTTTCTAAGACATGAGCTAATTTGGAGTGCATGTAAGCATCAAATCAAAGGGGGAAGTAAAAGTGTGCTTGCTATGAATAGTGGACAGAACAGTAACATGATCTTTTGAAAATTGAAAACAGGGGTTAGGAATGTTTTCAATGCATGATTTTATATGGAGATCTTCCTTATTGTGTCTAGAACACAACCCAAAAAGTAAATATTTAATAACTATCACAGATTGAGAGAAATCATATAAACAATAGAGGTCACTCAAAAACAGAGTCTGTACTGTCGACTGAAATGTTGAAAAATCTTAGAAAATGAAAACAACTGATCTAGAGGCCCATTATATACAGAAAGTTCCCTAAGACATTGAAGTTTAAGGGAAAAATAAGTTATGACCACCCCGTTTGGAAAACGTTTCTGGAAAAGAAGTTTAAAGTCAACCAAGCTGCTGTGACAGCAGAGGCAGAATGTCTGGAAGGAATGTTTGGGTCCAAATGGACCATTTTCAAGTATTTCCAAGTCAAACCAAAAATCATGGGTGTTCTATAATGAGTTAGGAAGACTTTCCAAGTGGCCTTGCATCCATACTTTGAGTATTGAGTTATAGAGAAATCTTTGAACTCAGATCACTCACTGTTTTCACTCACTGTTTTGATGATTTTGGGAAAAACTTGAGTTTTCTTTCTTGAAATCAAAATGAGAGGGATTGAGAGGGGTTTTGAAATAGAGGTTTTGAGAGTATATTTTCAACATCAAATAGAGATTATGACCTCTTGGAATATCAACATCAAACTCATCATCAAGAACCCCCAATATTATTGGAGAGATTCATTTTTATTTTGAACATAACTTTAAGGATACCTTGGAGGTATTGAAGTTATAATCATCATCTATCAAACATGTTTTTGAGGTCAAGAGCTACTATCCATAAGGATTCACTCACCTCAAACTTCATGTCATCATCTAGATGATGATGAACTAGTAAGTAAATAAAGAAAATCAAACAGAAATGAGGTAAGAAGAGATGAACATTGTATAAACAAGCAAGTAAATAACAATCAATAGATGATAATCAATATAGTATTGGACTTGTAGCTTGGTGTTTCATTCATAGATATAGACATTTGGACATGGAAGTAGCTTCCTAACTCAAAAATGCTTAGAGAAATGGTGATTGGGTGTATTGATGATGAAGTATATAGAAGAATGGTGGAGGAAAGCAAGGTTGGCACTCACTTTCTATAGAAAAATAGTAGGAGGAAGCTCCTTTCTCACTTCTAAATCTATCTCTATCTCTCTTTCTCTCTACAACTTTGTCAAACTTTGCACTTGGCCCCCCCAAAATGAAGAGCAATGGGTGGTTTATATAGGCTAATTTGGGGTGATTTTGGGATTTAGAAAGTGTTCCCATTGGTCCCAAACATCTGTGAACACAAAACTATGTCGTTTTGGCTTTTAATTAATCAAATTGAACCCCCCAAAAAAAATTTCAAAAATGGACTCTGCGAGGGTTGAGTGCCGCGGCGGCACTGGGCCAATGTCGCAGCGGCAGTGGGCCAGTGCCGCGGCGACACTGCTGCTCAGATGCCCAGAAATTTACGTTTAGGCCCCCAGAGGTTCCGGTATTCGCGCAAAGGCCCTATTTCATCCGAAATTCACAGAAAATGCATACGAACTCCAAATTGAGGTTGTGATATACCGTTGGAAAGGTAATGGAGTCTATTTTACATAATAAATAGTTCATAGATAGGTCACTTTGAAAAGTTTTGCGATATTTGCGATAAAAGTCGATTTGATCGCCTTTTTCGCCTTCGGAAATTCATAATAAACTCGTTTTAAATCCGAAAATTGTGTGTGATATACCATTGGAAAGCTATTGACCTCAAGTATCCATTAAAAGTGTTTGAAAATTGTTACGGTGCTCTAGTTTTAAAGTCAAATTTTGGTCAAACTGGTCAAACCTGGGATTCTTGGGAAGTTCTAGAAACCTCTAGGAGCTCCCAGGAGCTGACGTTTTTGCTCGATTTTCTTTTAAAACTCATTTTAATACTTTTCACATGATCTAGAATGATCCCGGCGAATTTGGATGATTTTGGTCAAATTTGGTCAAACTTGGTCAAACTTGGTCAAACCTGGTCAAACCTTGGTCAAACCGGTCAATGAGGACTTTTTGGGAACTTTCGGGACTTTCGGGGGTCTCTGGGAGCTGACGATTTCATCTGTCTTTACTTAAAAACTCACTTTCTTACTTTTCTTACGACATAGCGTGTTTCCAGAACTTTTGGTCCAAATCTGGGAGTTTTTGGGGTTTTAGGGGCATTTTGGTCATTCTGAGCATTTTGAGAAATAGAACTAACTTCCAGGAGTCCTTTTGAGTCTTTTTCGATCATTGTGAATCACCAAGCTATGGGTCTCCTAAATCTGATAGCCGACAAAATGGGGTGTCTACAGATATAAAATAAATTTCTATTCCCCTCTTCCAATGATCATATTTATGATCACTCAACAATGGAGGAGTACTAATGCAATAACCTTCTTGAACTTTTGTTTCCATAGAACTTGACTCAATATTTTGAAATTCAAAAAAATCATTAAAGTCATTGAAAGAGCTAGAAGTAGAGGTTAAATCATCGGACGTCAATTACCATGAGGCAAAGATTGACAATCTCATCTTCATTTGAGTTGCCGTCCGATGATTCACTCTCGGAGCAACTTTGAGTGGCCTTCATTGCCTTCTTCTTACGTTGTTCATCTTTAGGAGGCTTCTTTCCCCATTTTTCTTTCTTTAGAAACTTTGCAAATTTTTGGGTAATCAAAGCCATTTCCTCATCCTCATCATTCTCATGATCTTTTCCCTTTTTCTTTGAGCTTGAGGACTTTAAGGCGATGTCTCCGCTTTTGATCTCCTTTTTCTTGTCTTCTTCGACAAGCACGGCTAACTCTATTTCATGGGTAATGAGAGATCCCATGAGTTGTTCAATTGACAAGTTTGTCAAATCTTTCGCTTCCCGGATAGCCGTGACCTTCGGTTGCCATTGCTTTGGTAAATCCCTAAGAATTTTCTCAATAATTTCTTCATTAGCATAAACTTTACCAAGATTTTTCAAGCTATTGATGATAGTTGTAAAATGGCCAGACATATCACTAATAGACTCAAAAGGCAACATTTTGAACATTTCATAAGATTAAACAAGCAAATTAATTTTTGACTTTTTGACTTGGCTTGTTCCCTCATGAGTCACTTCAAGTTTATCCCAAATTTCTTTTGCGGATTCGTAAGATGAAATTCTATTATATTCATTTGGGTCTAAACCGCAATATAATAAATTCATTACCATTGCATTCATTTTAATGAGTTTCTTATCGGCATCATTATACTCATCTTCCGTTTTTGAAATATAAATACCATTTAAAATTTTTGTAGGAAGATGAGGGCCTTTGACCACTATTTGCCATAAATCAAAATCTTGAGAAATTATATAGATTCTCATTCTGTTTTTCAAATAAGCATAATTTGATCCATTAAAACACGGTGGTCTATTTGCCGATTGACCCTCACTATAAGAGATGCGAGAGGTGTTGGATTCCATTTGGATCTTAACTCAAATTTTCAAAAACTTTTGAAAATAGAAGAGTCGAAGCTCTGATACCAATTGTTGGCCCAAATATGGAAACCTTAGAGAGGGGGTGAATAAGGTTTTATTGGAAATTTAACCTTTTTTTAAAACTTAGTACAAAATTAAACATAATCACAAACAATTATGTAAGGAGAAAAGGGAAGAGAAACTTGCAAACTGAGTTTTCAAGTGGTTCGGCAATTAGCATACCGCGGCCTACGTCCACCCCTCAAGAACACCTCTTGAGGATTCCTTTAATCCAATCTAATTCATGGGTGTAGACCAAACTGTTACGTGAGCCTTAAATCCCAAAGAAGAACACCTCTTCTTTGCACACAAGGGTTACTAACCCTCACTCTTTACAAATAATTTGAATACACATTGAACTCTCTCTATCTAGAGTGGATGGATACAATAATAGCTCACACAACAACTCCTTAGTGAGTGGATAATACAAATGAAAGCTCACTACAATTTGCTCTCGTAAGAATTACAATTGAAATCTAGAGCAAATTGATTTTTCACTCAGTGTAGGGCTCTGCGCTATCATGCGTATAAGGAAATGAAGTTGCGCCTTGGCTAACTACAATTGCTTTTGGCCTAGTGGTAAGCGCTTGATCCTAACAAGTGGTATTAGAGCGAGGTCACAGGTTCGAGTCCCCCGGGTGTTGCTGGGGGAGAGATTGTTGGCTTTATGGGGGCCAGCAATCACCCTATGGACTCGCTGCCACGTGTATGTGTGGCATCGGTACTTGACAGCCCATCCCGTTGGCACTTTAACCGGCGTAGCCCCTCATGCCCACCTGCCACTCAGTACAGGGCTCTGCGCTATCATGCGTATAAGAAAATAAAGTTGTGTCTTGACTAACAGCAATTGCTTTTGGCCTAGTGGTAAGTGCTTGATCCTAATAGTAAGTGTTGTACAAAAATCCCATGATTATAGTGTTTTTTCGTCTTTTGTCGTTGTGCCATAAATCACGTTTGGTTTTGAAAAAAAAAATTGTTGAAAAATTTGATCTCCTATCCCTTTATTTTGGATATCTAATAAATGAAAATAAAATCCCTGGATTTTACGTATTTGCATTATGGGTTTGTTACATCTTGCTAATGCCATCTATGGGTTTTCTGTTCTACCAATAATCATTCATGATAGTATGTATTATACTGCATTCGTGAGAGTTTTAAGATTGAAGGAGATAACAATAGATCGAAGAGAAGATATCAACTTAATTGGAATAAATGAATGAATTTTTCACTACGAGTAGTGTGAAATTTCACACTGCTGAATAATGTTTAGGTTAAATTTTTCACTGTGAGTAGTATGAAATTTCAAACTGATACTACGAAAACCCTATTATGATAAAAAAAAAAGTTGTACATACTGCCACAAATCCAATTTGTTTATCCAAAATAGAAAGATTAAGAACAAATTAACCCAATAGCCACTCTCAAATCTCAGTCAAGAGCACAAGACAAACTATTCGACAAAACACCTTGCATGTATCCAACAGGACCACGCTGATCCACCCCAACCACATTAAAAAACAAGACCAATACAAAGGCGAACAAATTTAAAGAAAAGAAAAAACCATCAATCCCACAATGAAACTACTGTAGATAACTCCATTTCAAAAGCACCACTATAAAGCCATCACATCCCTACGAAGGTTGTGAAAGCCTCCAACACATCCAATAGAGGAAAGTAAAAACAGGTTCTGCCGAAAAAAGATGACAAATCTGTGTTGGTAATCTTCTCCAAGATAGCTGCTTCTTTTTTGGTCTTCATCAAAACCATGCTGTGAAAGAGCAATAGTGTGAAATTTAATACGTTTGCAGTGTTAAATTTTGCACCACGGAATGAACGATCCATCAAAGTCAATTATTATTGGGGAATTTTCACACCATCGAAAGTTCTTGTGGAATTTTACAAATTTTCCAAACATGCAATAGTGAGTGATAAATTTCAGACTGCAGTCACACGCAAAAATTAATTTTTTCCCCAAATCTTGTCTTCAATCCCACAATAAATGATCCATCAAAATCATACATCAACATGTAGTACCAAAATTTCACACGACTGAAAAAAAAACCTCACCTTTTCTCCCTCATTGTCGTTACTCGTTTGAGCCGTACGGCTGGAGCCTCACCATCACACTTTTTGGACACCTAAGAAGTTTTTTAGCTTGCAATTGAATGTAGAACCCTATATGTTCTTGGAAGGAGGTCGACAATCAACTGATATGTAATATATTTTTCTAGAGAGAGAGAGAGAGTATGAAACGTAGGAGAAGATGATACATATATATATACACACACAGTCAGGCTATGAAGAGGGTGCCCTCTCTTTAATAAAGAGAGGGCTCTGTTTTGACCGTCAGATCGTGTTTTCATTAAGGGCAGTTTTGTCACTTCACAGTTTTTAAACACGATCTGACGACCAAAACAGAGGCCCTCTCTTTATTAAAGAGAGGGTGCGCTCTCCATAGAATTTTCGTATATATAAATATATATTATGTATATATAGTGTTTAAAATTTAAAAATCCTTAATTTTAGATGGGTTTAAATGAGAATGATTGCTTTGATAAGTCATAGGGATAGTTTGGTTAGTAAATAAAAATATGGACCTATCATTAAAATATTGTATAAATTGAGTCATTTACAACAATCTTAGAATAAATTGAATTTATTACTAATTACCTACTTTAAAAATTACTTTTTAAATTCAGCATCCCACTATGAGGAAAACCTAACAGAACACTTCCAAAAAATTGTACGGAAGTTTTGTCTGTATTTAAGCTTTTAAACAACTTTTAACTAAATTTCCTAACAAATAAAAAAGAATCCTAATTGTAGTATACGTCCACAAATTCGTAAATGTTGACAACGCGAAAATGCCACCGGCTATACCCGGTAACCGTCGCTATAAATATCCCACTTTGCCGTTTCCAATTTCACAGCCTGTAATTTGCAAAGCCAACTCTCTCTCTTTCTCTCTAGAATTCCCTCTCTATATCTCTCCTCCCTCCTCTCTCTCTCTCTCTCTCTCTCTCTCTCTAGATTTGAGCTATTCGTGCATGGCAGTTAGCTTCCTGCGTCGGGAGGTATCCGACCTGTGCCTTGGAAAGCCGCCGCTGAGAGCCCTACCGATCTCCGCCACTGTTGCCGCCGCTTTATCGGCGTTGAAGAGGTCCGGCGAGAACTATGTAAGCGTATGGAGCTGTGAGCATTTTCCTACGAGGACGACGACGAAGGTCGATTTCGACGGCGGCGATTGCCGGTGCGTTGGCCGGATTTGCATGGTGGATGTGATTTGCTTCCTCTGTAGAGAAGAAAACCTAAATCGTCCTTCGATTGCTCTTCAATGTCCTGTTTTGGATCTCTTGCCTAAATTCCCTGGACTCGTTAAGCATCTAGAACCACAATCTAGGTTTGTGTTTTTATATATATTTCACATGTTTTTAGCAAAAAAAAAAAAAAATATTAAATGCTTATTAACCTTTTATTTATTTATTTATTTATTTATTACTCTTAATATTATTTTTTTAAATTTTATTATTATTTTTTGTTGATTTTCAGTTTGATTGATTTGATGTGTTTTACTTTTACGAGGGAAGTCCGCAAATTCTAGATTTCTGAATCCTGCTAAATTACTACTCCTACTTAATAAAAAAATATTAAAGAATCTTACAAAAATAATTTTTCCCGGTGAATGCACCTTACAGTATCAGTGGACCAGCACCTTACACTGACCGAGACAAATTTGTGAGATTTATTTGTACCTAAGATTTTTACTGGTATATTTTCAGCCATTCGATTCCCTATTCTTTTTTTTTTTTTTTTTTTTTTTTGATTTACCTACCTGGATGACTCACGCCACGCACGCACACACACACACACCCCCCCCCCACACACACACACACACACGATCCAAGTAGTAAGAACCCAAGAGATCGGCCCGACGGGAGCACATGGGGCCTTCTACAATGAAAGGAATGAAAATCCCTCCCACTCACCCACGGTGAGATTCGAACCCTCCACCTCCCACTTGGGAGAGGTGGAGTGATGCCACTAGACCAAAGAGGCCTTGGCCATTCGATTCCCTATTCATTAGGGTAAGTTGCGGATTTCCTCATAAAAGAGAAAATATTATAGAATCTGGCTACTACTGTCACGCTCCCTGTCTCACTATCCAAGCCCAGCCCAGTATGCTCACCTAATGCTCACCGGAGGTGATTCTGTGTATATATATATATGTATGTATGTATGTAAGTATGTATGCAAAGCTCGTGTGTGTTCGTTCTTAGAGGAAGTTGAGAAATTACAGGGGACGAGACAAAATGTGTTAAAAAATTTATTTCACATTTATAGCTCAAAATGGGTGTTGTTCTGAATATTTTTTGAATCTTATTTATTTTGTAGATATTCGATTTGATTGTTTTGATGTGTTTTGCAGGTTGTAATTAGATGTCAAATTCTTATCTTTGCATTTCAATTTTTTAATTTTTGTGTATCTCTATATGTTCTTAGAGGGAAGTTGAGAAAAAAAATAATGTGAGGTAATATTTTACAAATACCTACAAACACACTCTTTCTTTTCTTGGTTGACACTGTGGGGGTCGTGTTTGTAAAAAGTGTTAGGTGAGAAATTACATGGACACGAATGTAATTAAAAAAATAGTTGAGATAGAAATTCACAAGGGTAGGAGAGCCGTACACCCAATATCTTCGTTGACCCGTACGGTAATTATAAAAATTGTGAAAAGACGGACTTCTTCTTTTAAGTTGTAAATGATTCAATTGGTCTTGTTCTATTAAGCAATTAAGGAATTAATCCATCTTAATAAAACTGTAGTCTATAGGGTAAATTACAGCAGCACCCCTTTGAACTAGGACTCTTTTCACTAAAACCCCCTAAACTTTAAAATTGAGCACTTACCCTTGAAGATGGGGTGTTAGTGTCAACAAATGATAAAGGGTAAGTTTGTTCAGTTTTAAAGTTTATGGGGGTATTAGTGAAAAAAGACAATAGTTTAGGGGGTGTTACTGTAATTTACCCTAAACTTATTTAGGAATATGAATGCAAATGAGAAAGGTGATTAAACTATGACTGGTCAAATTTGGTCTCCTTGCTGTTTCCTTTACGCGGCTAGTTGACTTAGTCTGTAAAGTTAAGATGAAGCTTGGGATGAGATTCCGCTTGTAGGGCCTTTTTGGGAATTGCTTACGGGGGCCAATATTGTCGTTGGCTTCCCTAAGTAGTTTGTGCAATTTTGGGATTTTTTGAGTGGGCCAACTGCAGTGCCGCCTGCCAGGAACCTAATCGCAGCGCAAACTTTCGATTTTCCAAACGAGCAATTAATCATGTATTATATGTGGGAAGAAGGTAATAATTTACCTTAAAGTTGAAAAGTGTCCTTGCGTTTGGGAAGATTAGCCACAACTGCTTAGCTAGGAAACATCGACACTTCTAAGAAGGTAAGTGTCGCGTGTCGTATCGTGACCGTGTGTCGGACACGACACTTCAAGGACACTTTTATTGGAGTGTCGACGTGCAATTTTTTAAGAATTTTGTCGTATCGTATCGTGTCGGTGTATTCGTGTCCGTGCTTCATAGCTCCTTAGTGCACCCTTATGGTCAAGAAAAATTTTATTGTAAGAAAAAAATGAGTGTTGCATTGAAATTTGAAACATCTTGGAGACCATAAGCATATTTACTGTCAAAATGCTTGTTACCTTTAGTTTGCATTTAATTATTTATTGAGTTTTTCATGTAATGAATATATATATATATATATATATCCTGCAAGCTCTTCTTGGTAGGTTAATTTACACTCTAGTGAAATTCCTTCCTTTTCCATCCCCTTTTTTTTAGTACATGAATGTGAACGGTAGATTGACGTGAACTTCAGTTAATGCATCGTAGCTGCTAGAACTTCCCTCACATTTATGCGTCCTGAACTTGGCATTTGTTTGAATAAAATGTGATTTTCCATTTCATCTTAATTTGTTCAGCTTGCTGGAGGCAATAGATTCCCTACTTGAAGGCGCCCAAAACTTGGTTCTGCCAATACCCAACCATATAAGCATCAATTCTAGAAAGAGGCTCCTGAGCAAACCATCATCGTTTGGTCCCACACTTCATAATGGTCATGAATTCTGTTGGCTAACACAAGAAGATGTGATCCGTTTCATGCTCAACTCCATCGGAGTCTTCTCTCCTCTCCCAGCCTTGACGATTGAATCGCTTAACATCATCAACACTGACATCATGACCATCCATTACGACGACCCCGCCTCCTCTGCATTGGCCTCCATATCTCACGCCCTCACCGAACAAAAATCGATTGCAGTCATAGACGATGGCAACAAGTTGATAGGAGAAATATCACCTCTCTCTATTGCTTGTTGCGACGAAGCCGTCGCAGCGGCGATCGCAACTTTATCCGCCGGTGATTTAATGGCATACATGGACTGTGGTGGCCCACCCGAGGATTTGATTCAGTTGGTGAAGGAAAGGTTGGAAGAGAGAGATTTAGGGGCAATGTTAAAACTAATAGAAGAACTCTCTCTTCCTTTGTTATCATCATCATCTAGTTGTTCTTCGGACGAAGAGTTCGGAGTGGCCCGAAGTGGAGGGTCGGGCCGGTACTATTCATCGGCAAGGAGCTCAGAGGCAATCGTGTGCTATTCGTGGAATACGTTGGTGGCCGTGATGATTCAAGCGCTGACCCACCGTGTGAATTACGTGTGGGTTGTTGAAGACGACTATAGTTTGGTCGGAATTGTGACTTTCGCTGGAATGTTGAAAGTTTTCCGGAGCGTTTCTGGGGATTTGCACAAGACTGAGAGAGACAAATCTTTCAAGCTATAACAGAAGGGTGTAGGCCTTATGCCCAAACCTCGGACACTTGTATAATTGACAGCAATTTGAGTATTTTGGTTTTCTGGACTCATAAAGTGAAACTCTACGAGGCACTATGAGGACATATGTGATTGTGAGTAATTTGATTATTGTGGTAATGTGGGTTCATATAATGAAACCTCTTTTAAGGGATTATTTATTGTTGAAAATCTGGTGGCATGTTGATGTGCTTAGAATTTCTTGCCTCGGAATGATCTTTGGATTAGAGGTCTTGGATTAGAGGTCTGGATATTAATAATTGTTCTTATTTCTCCAAAGGAATTTTTTGTTAGGGATTCAGATAAGGCATTCTGAAAAATGCAAGAACACCGTATTTTATGACTCAAAACTGAGATTTTCACTATGCTCTTGAGCAAGAAAATGAAGATTTTCAAAGTACACTCATAGTCTTCTAATAGCACAAGGTACATGCATTTAAAGTATGTGTTGTGTGTCTAGAATTATTACCTCTTGAAATTATTATTGGGCCTTGAGTGGCCACAATCAGTGTACAAGGCAACAACTATACATGGCTGAAGCCTGAGGGCTTGAGGTTTTGGATACAAATATGAGTTGATTTATGCAGGGTGGTTGATAGATCGAGTAATATTACTACCCAATTGTAATTCTAAGTTTATATTTCAAATGATGTGGTAGTGAGACCATCTTCAATAAGGATGTGATTATTTTAACATTATTCAATCAAAATTTAGTGGACTCACTGTCACATTATTTGAAATGGAAATTTAGGAATATTATTCGGGAAGTATGGCTTTACTCTTTTAACTACTATGTCATACGGTTTGCACTCAAAATATGTGATTTTGTACACATGACCAATTATTTAGGGCCTGTTTGGTTGTCCTTGAATGAAATAATTTTATTCATGTTTCTATAAATATAGATATGGATAAGTATGAAAAATAGTGCACTGGTGGAAGAAGATATGCATTTGGATAGATGAAAAGCCAAGTAGATAAAAATCCCTAACTTGTTCATCTTCAGCTCACTCTCCTTTCTTTCTCATTGATTCATGTAGTGGGTTCTAATACTTTACACCATTAATTAGTTTTCATTTGATCTTAGATCCCACTGTATTAGCGAATGATACAGGAGGTTGAGCAAAGGTGAGCAATTTTAGTGTGAACAAAGCTACACAACAAGACCGATGCAGTCTTAACAAACATCGGGCTGACAAAATACTTAAAATAGCTCTCCAAAAAATCATTTTTTTTTCATTTTTAAAGAATTATAGGGATAATTGTTTGCACCCAATATATATATATATGTACACATGATCAATTGTTTGGGACATTTGGACAAAAGTGCTTTTAACATTGTCAAATGGGTGTTGAAAATTCGGACTGGCATGGCAACTGAAAATGGGACTCAGCTTGCTAAGACCAATTGTTGGTCGTCAATATACAAGCCACAGTCGGTGATAGAATTTGTGAGGATCTACATGTTTGTCTGCATTACATGCACTAGATAATTATCATGGGATCCATCTTGTTTTGACTTTTAAGTTTTTAATTTCAAATATGACATAAAAATGGTACTTGACCATACCAAAGTGTACTCTCAGACATAAGCATGTGACCGGGCTCGATTACTTTATTTGGTGAAGACACGCAGTTTCGTGAGCAGATTGTGGGGTCCGTTGTTGACTTGGTGATGGCTTCAAAAATAAATGAGAATATCAAGTGGGCTAGCTACTTTGACTCGTTCCAGATCCGCCACCATGATGCTCGGGCATCACATGACCGAGGTCGGTCAATTTGAGTCTTGAAAATACATGTATCTATGAGCATGTGGGGTCCATAAGAGTTGTAAGAAGGCAATATTAGGAGAACAAATTTAGCATTCCAAGGCATTGAAACGTGTGCAAACATTGGGAACTCAAATTTGGCATTCCCAAAGAATCAAAGACCCTGTTTGTTATTGTTTATTTGATCATTTTAAGTAGTTTTGGTAGCTCAAACTGTTTATTGATCTGTTTGTTTCAACAAAAATTTAAGCAGATTGGGTTTAAAAAGCAGTTTGACAATAAGCAGGTAGGGGGGTGCTTTTCAAGATTATCTCTATATTTGATTAATTCACAACATATTAACCAAACACCCAAACTACAATAAACAGTTCTACTTTTAAACAGTTCTACCAATCACAATCAAGATCGCATAAACATAAGCACACACAACCAGGCTCAAAGACCAAGCTCCAATTCCTTTCCTTACAAATATAAAGGCCTCCGCAACAGGGAAACATTTGATTATAATGCAATACAAAAATAAACAGAGCCAAGCTACCGTGAGACATTTCACAGGTGTGCAACACAAAATAGAAAAAACTTTAATACAGTTTTTTGGGTGTGATTGGTGTTGGTCCCCTCACATAAACAGTAAAAACTATTTGACAAAGTTATAATTTTATACTATTTTTATTGTTCATGTAAGAGGAACTCCACCAATCACACTCAAAAAATTATACTGAAATTGTGTCTATACAAAATAATCTAAGTATGGACCAACTACGGTGAGGGATCTAACTAGGAATTGGGTTGAAATTATTTAAATATTGTAGGTAGGAGATGACACACTTTGACTGAATTTTAGACTGGGACTTTAAAAAAAGGGTTGCCTTCTTGACCTTTGCTCAGGGTAGGCAGGCAATTATGGCCACAAAAGCTACTAGATATTGCATATTTATCAATGTAACTTGGATAATTTATGTTGACTAAACAATAAGGGAGGAAATCCCAATTTTTTAGGAGGTGGTTCGAAAATTCCATTATTCTACGGTGTTCTACTGTTTGCAGATTTAGAGAAGAAAAACTAGTCATCTAGTGTTTTCCTGTATTCTTAAATAACAAGAAAATTATACATTTGTATATATATATATATATATATATATAATCAGTCAGGCTCCAGAGAGGACGCTCTCTCTTTATTAATGAGAGAGCCTCTTTGACCGTCGGATTATGTTTTCATTAAGGGCAGTTTTGTCATTTCACAGTTTTTAAACACGATCCGACGGCCAAAACAGAGGCACTCTCTTTAATAACGAGAGGGCGCCCTCTCTTGAGATTTTTCGTATATATAATATAGAATAAATAATGATAATATTAGAAAAAAAACAAAAAAAAAAAAAAAAAAAAAAAAGAAAGGAAAAGAAATTACTCACAATATTAAAGAAGTTTAATTTATTTGCAACTCAATTTTTTTTCCTTCTTATTTTTGTCTTCATGTTTTTCCCCTTCATTTATTTTCTTTATTAACTGAACAAAGGAAAAAAAAATTCCTCCATATTTTCGTTTCTTTTTTCTTAAGCAAGACCAAACACCTGTATGGCAGAAAATAAAAGAGGGGGATGATCGGCGACAAATAGCTGCCATTTATAGTCCTGAAGTTACACTTTATCAGCCCATTTTATTTAGTTATTAGTTATTTTTTTAATAAGTATTCTATATTTTGTAGGTTTTGGAGTTTTAATTTAAAAGTGCACTAAAATTCGATAATTAGTGGCTTTGGAAGACATTCTGTGCTCAAAAGGTAATTCCTGTGAAAGTTGAATGCAGCAGTAGCCTTGATAAATCGCATTTTTTGACAAGAAATGCTTTGTATTTGAGAAATTTCTCTAGAGATATAAAATCTAGATCTTCGAGTTACGGACGCATGGCCACAAACGGTGAGTCAGTACGAGGTCCGAGCAAAAAGTTATCGCAATTCTACGATCGGTGCGCAATGTAGTGAAAACTACCTCGCGCGAGTGGACCGCACGAGCGACCCGTGAAAAAACCAAAAAAACGCGTATTTCATCGAATTAGAGTGCCCAGCGAAGGTGGTTTGTGCATATGACGTCCAGAAACGTAAATATAGCAATTTTAGTGCGAATTGACTTAGGAAAGCTTCCAAAATCTACATAAATCCTATTCTAAATCAAATTTAGGGTTACACATCATTACACAACATTAGATACATCCATATACAACAAAAAGTTCAGCCATTGAAGAGAGAGAAGTAAGGAGAAGAAGAAGAAGACCAAGGATTTCAATGACCTACTCCATTAACCTCGTGTCGTTCTTCGCTTCTATGACCAACTAAACCTAGATCTAAGATTTTAATGAAACCCTAGCCAAGTAATAGGATGTATTTTATGTTTTTCTTTTAGTTTTACTATGTATGGATGATGATTACATGTTTAGAGGATTTTTATAATAAAGTCGTACTCTATTGATTAAATCATTCATTTCAAAATCTATTCTTGCCTTAGATCTATTTTGGATGTGATGTACTCAATGATCTATATTTACTGTGCTTGTATGGATTATTTACATGTACTGGTACTTAATTGAATTGTGATATCAAGTAGTCAAATAGTTCATGCCTAGGGAAGACGGAGTATGCCACAACCCTAGTTTAGTGTGAGACACTTCGTGCCAACCGAAGATGAATTATGTTGATGCTTGAATCGTAGTTATCTTCTTGATGGAGGAATTGAGCTTGTTGCTACGATTCCCCATTATCATCCAACATAATAAGCTAATTGAATGCATAGATACCCTTATTACGAAGCTAGTGGTGGATTTGCAATCCTAGGTTCACTTTAAATATCGTTTAAAACAACTTTTAATTGCTTTCATAGTTTAGATTTATTTTCACCGTTCTTAGTTTAATTACAAAATCAAAGTTCTGTTTTCTTAATTAACTAGACTTAGAATTTTTAAAATTTAAGTGCTTAGTAAATCAATCTTTGTGGGTTCGACCATTCACATTCTACACTTACATGTCCATCCGCGCCATGGAGAAATCATCCTAACTTCTCATCGAAATAAAATAATAACAATAATAATGAGACGACTAATTTTCCTAACGCGTATAGACCTCAACCATATCAATATACACAACCCAACCCTCCTCCACCTCCATGTAATAATACATTTGAGGAGAATGTATTGGTATCCATTAAGACTATTGAAACGCAAGTGCAAGCACAAGCACAAATAGTGCACTGTCATACACAATCCATTGCAAAGCTCGAGTCTTAAATGGGTTAAATAGCTAATGCGATGAGTTGTAGAAACGAGGGTAAGTTGCCTAGTCAGACTGTTCAAAATCCTAAGGAACAATATGAGGTTAGGGGTTCAAATGAACAAGTAAATGCCATGTTAACTAGGATAACTACACGAGAGGAAGAGGTGATAGAAATTCCGAGTGAGAATGCTAAAGATAAGAACATTAATTCTAATCAAAAGAAGGGTGGGGACACGATTCTAATTAGGAAAGAAAACATAATGACCTCGACTAATAATATTCCAAAACTGCCATTCCCACCAAACGTCGACGAACCATCACATTTTTCAAAGAAAGGGTCGAAAATGAAAGATGTACTCGAGGTATTTAAACAAGTTGAAATCAATATTCCATTCCTCGATGCTATTAAACAAATTCCCGCTTATGCTAAATGTATTATGGACATGTGCACTCAAAAGCGCAAGTTGCGCAGTTATACTCCGAAAAAGGTCTTCCTCACTGAAAAAGTAAGTTCAATTTTCCAACACGCTCCTCCGAAGTATAAGATCCTGGAACGCCTACCATTTCATGTGTCATAAGTGACACTGTCATTCATCGGGCTCTCCTTGACCTAGGAGCAAGTATGAATCTCCTACCATACACAGTTTATAAACAATTAGGTCTAGGTGAACTTAAACCCACGGCCGCTGCCATACAATTAGCGGATTGTTCTATTAAAATCCCTAGAGGAATCGTCGAGGACGTCTTGGTGAAAGTGGATAAATGTTATTATCCCGTCGATTTCGTGGTCCTTGACACCAAACCAGTGCTAGATTCTAGGAAACACACTCCTGTCATTCTTGGTCGTCCATTCTTAGCTACGGCCAACGCTCGTGTCAATTGTCGAATGGGGGGTGATGAAGATGTCATTTGGGAATATGAACCTAAAATTAAACGTTTTTAACGTTATTGATCAACCTCCCAATGATGATGATTACCTATGTGAGGCAGATAGTAAGGTTAGACGAACTATTGAACCGAATAAAGAAATAAATGTGAGTACGGAGAACAATATAGTGAGTAATGAGTGGACAAATTTGAATAATCAGGACCCTAATGTTGAATTTACTCGAAAGGTGAGAAATCGATTTGAACATAATCGGGGAGAACCGTCGATCGAGTTAAAAAATAATGACATTATTTCTACTTTCCATCAGAGTTTCCTTAGTGTCTTCAAGGGTACAAATTCTGAGTTACGACCTCCATAGGTCTTGAGCTAGAATGGTCTAGCTGAAGACGTAAAAGACAGCGTTTCTTGGGAGGTAACCCAAGCTTATTTCATCCGTTTCTCTTATTCTTGAATGTTTTTGGGTCATTTCGGTCATTTTTAGAGTTCTATGGACAGGTTTGGGTGTTGGGTTAATTTATTTTGAACTTATATATATATTGAAAGAGAGACAAAAGAGAAAAAAGACATGTCACGCGCGCGGCCCGCTCGCAGGAGATTTTACCTTAGAGGAAATTTTTTCTAACTTTTTATATATACTCTCAGTTTCAGATCGCGCCACAGATCGCGCGCGCGAGTACATTGCCCGAGCGGCCTGATCACGCGATCTGTTGCCTTAGAAATTTTCTTTTAAGAAACTTAAAACACGACTCAGCTTTACCTTGCGGAGGAACTCGCGCGCGCGAAGGTCGCCCGTGTAGCCCGCTCATGCGAGGGAAGGTTTTGTGTGTTTTTCTCTCTGTTCTCTTACCTTCTTTCTCTCAAACCTGGTCAGTTATTTGTTCTTTTCTATTTGTTCCTATAGGACCTTTTAGATCGAGTCATTCTGTGTTCTGATAATTCCGTTTATGCTTGTTCTTTTCAGTTTTAGTTCGATTTTTTAAAGCATGCCACGGTCTGCATTTAATATTTATATTTCTATTAGCTATCATTGTTTTTTATTTTTATTTTTATTTTCTTTTGTCAAGTATTAACAGGTAAATTAGTGGCTCTATTTGGAGCAATTTATTTTTATCACCATATTCATATACGTTTACCTGGTTTGTGATTGCCGAGATCGAGGTAATGCCGTTTCTTCCTTAGGTGCTCTCTTGTCTTTTGTTTTATTGTTTCATTGGGGACAATGAAAGGTTTAGGTTTGGGGGTATGCATTCACATGCACATTATTATGCACCAATTTTTCAGAATTTTTTTTTCGATACTTGTACTTAAATAAATGATGTTACTAGTGTTTTTGTAATCTCGAGTTGATACTTCTTGTTATGTAACTTGGATTGTTATAGAATGGTAAACATGAGAAGATGTGGTTAAACATTTTCTAAAGTCATGATGCGCGTTTAGGATATGTATCATTCGAATAATAGTTTTATATCATAAATTTGCATACAAACCTATGCACTACACGTTGTCGCTTGAATAAATGTTTGATGTGAACTATAATATAATTCAGATTTCTAGATAACACATGGTGGAGACTAAACCCAGTGAGCTTTTGAGCCTATCTTATCTTTTTAGATGGTTATAAATACATATTGTATTTGTCAAATTTCATTTAAATAGCGCATTAACTCGTTGTTTAGTCTCATTATTCTTGTCTTGGTTGATCGTCAAGTTAAAATATTTGTTACCATGCTAAATAATATTCCGTCGTAAACATTGAAAATCGTATCACCCTAGGACATGATTTTAGGCTTTTTTTGTTTTCCACCCTTTTGACCTTTAACCTATCCAGATAAATGATAAAATTTCCTTAGATCACCCCTTGAGCCTTTAATGTGCCATTTTTCTTTAATCACCATTATTCTTTTTTTTTTTGCTCCAACTTGACAAACTTGGAGTTCACCATTGAGAGATTTATCAACTCTTAGTGGTGATAAGGCGGTGTGTCGATTGAGAAGAAGATAAGATGCTATTGGGGTAGTTGCCTTGTATTTCGATGAATATTCGTTTCAAAAAGCAACGAAAGAAAAAAGAAAAAAAGAGGGTTGGTAGAAAAAAAAAAGAAAAGGAAAGAATTAAAAGCAATTGGAAGAAGAAGAATGAAAAGATGAAAGTTGGTAGAAAAATGAATGAAAGAAATCGAACATGCCTTACAACGCCATTCTAAAACTACCTAATGAATCCTTTCTATTCTTTTTCATTGCCTGAGCCACGTTACAACCTTTGAAAAGTCCTATTTGATCCTAGAAAACATGGTTTGGATATGTAAACGATGGGAGGGGGATTAAAACATGGTAATGATTAATTTCTCTTGACTGTTGGCGTCCTATCCACGAGACTACTATTATTTTGTGTCATGCGTCTTTTACGAGTCATATGTGAGCGTTTCTTATTTTGAAAACACATTTCCTTTGCTCCCATATATTAGAGAAATTACAATTAACATTGTGAGATTTGTTGTCAAAGCATAGTTGGTTGGTTATCCGAGTTATATTCCAAGTTCATGACGTGCGCGTGTTCATTTGACTACCACATCACACACGTGCAATTTTATGAGAAACTCTATTGATTTACATGAAGCATGTGCTTGGGATTGTTTTTCATGACGTAGGTAGACGTTTGGTTTCGTTTCTTCTTGTTTGTTATTCTATTTCAAATCATTGTTTTATGATAAGGAGTATTGAATGATTGATTTTTGTTTTAATAAAACTTTTTAAATGTATAATGAAATAAAGATGGTTGTGGGTGTTTGATTTGACGAGAACCCTCATGAGACTTCACTCGTCCTACTAGGGACACCTAGGAGTTTAAAAGACTTGTTGCATATGCTAAATGCAACCGCGTTGCCTGCGACAGTGAGTTAGGATTTTTAAATATAGCAGTATTTATTTTTATGTTTTTCTTTGCTCGAGAACTAGCAAAGTGTAGGTCTGGGGGTGTGATCGACGACGAATAGTTGCCGTTTATAGTCCTGAAGTTACACTTTATTAGCCCATTTTATTTAGTTATTAGTTATTTTTTAATAAGTATTCTATATTTTATAGGTTTTGGAGCTTTCACTTGAAAATGCACTAAAATTAGATGATTGGTGGCTTTAGAAGACATTCAACGCTTAAAAGGTGATTCGTGTAAAAGTTGAATGCAGTAGTAGTCTCGGTATATTGCATTTTTGACAAGAAATACTTTGAATTTGAGAAATTTTTCCTGAGATATAAAATCTAGATCTTCGAGTTATAGACAAGTGGCCACAAACGGTGAGTCAATACGAGGTCCGAGCAAACAGTTATCGTAATTCTACGATCGGTACGTAGTGTAGTGAAAACTACCTCGCGCGAGCGACCTGTGAAAAAACCAAAAACGCATATTTCATCGAATTAGAGTGCCCAACGAAGGTGGTTTGTGCATATGACATCCAGAAACGTAAATATAGCAGTTTTAGTGCGATTTGGCTTAGGAAATCTTCCAAAATCCTTCCAAAATCTATATAAATCCTATTCTAAATCAAATTTAGGATTACACATCATTACACAACATTAGATTCATCCATACACAACAAAAACTTCAGCCATTGAAGAGAGAGAAGTAAGGAGAAGAAGAAGAAGACCAAGGATTTCAATGGCCTCCTCCATCAACCTCGTGTCGTTCTTCACTTCCATGACCAACTAAACCTAGATCTAGGGCTTCAATGAAACCCTAGCCAAGTAATAGGATGTATTTTATGTTTTTCTTTTAGTTTTACTCTATATGGATGATGATTACATGTTTAAAGGATTTTTATAATAAAATTGTACTTCTATTGATTAAATTATTGCCTTCAAAATCTATTCTTGCCTTAGATCTATTTTGGATGTGATGTGCTCAATGATCTATATTTGCTATGCTTGTATGGGTTATTTACATATGATGGTGCTTAATTGAATTGTGATATCAAGTAGTCGAATAGTTCATGCCTAGGGAAGACGGAGTGTGCCACAACCCTAGTTTAGTGTGAGACACTTCGTGCCAACCGAAGATGAATTATGTTGATGCTTGAATCGTAGTTATCTTCTTGATGGAGGAATTGGGCTTGTAGCTATGATTCCCCATTATCATCTAATGTAATTAATAAGCTAATTGAATGCACAGATACCCTTATTACGAAGCTAGTGGTGAATTTGCAATCCTAGGTTCACTTTAAATATCATTTAAAACAACTTTTAATTGATTTCATAGCTTAGATTTATTTTCACTGTTCCTAGTTTAATTAAAATCAAAATCAAAGTTTTGATTTCTTAATTAACTAGACTTAGGATTTTTAAAATTAAAGTGCTTAGTAAATCAATCTTTGTGGGTTCGACCTTTACATCCACACTACAAATCTTTAGAAAGTAAATCATACATTTATATCTTGATTCTGACAAGATCATGGGACACCTATTTTAAAAGCTGATTGACAAAAAATAGCTTTTCTAAAAGCATTTGTCATTATGGCTTTTATAAAAGCTGTAGATTCCAATACCTTTTAGAAGAGTGATGTTTGACTATTACTCAATTGTGGAACTGTGTCTCAAAACCATAACAATCATTATCATCAAGGTTATCATATTTGGGAGGATCCAAATCTTCTGGATTACCTGTGGAAGAGTCTGAAACAGGGATGGTATCATCATCACTGTTTGAATCAAAATTTAATCTTTTGCATAGTTCTTTCTTGACAAGAATTTTAAACTCACCTCTAAGTAAGTCAAGAAATTTAGATTTTAAATCTAATCGGATCTTTGATTTAAGATGGGATATATCAAGAGAAGAAGATGATGGTCGAGAAGAGGATGGGAGATCAATATCTAGATTATATTTATATTTTTATTTTTTTAATCCTAGATGGATCTAAAGAAGGATTAGAATATTTTGGCCACCAACGAACATAAAACTTTCTGCATAAGGACCTAACTGGCTCATGGGAGTTTTGTAGAACAAAATCCCATTTTAGAATCCATGGAATAGAGAATTCCATAAGAAATAAATAAGTGGATTATCACTCTACTAGGGAGGTTCTTGGATTTATAAAGACCAAAACTTTTATATATCTGAATAGGAATAATTTCTTCCATTGGACCAAGTTTAACAGCCCACAAGTGGAATATCAAAATTAAAATTTTCATTGATTTGAATAAACCAAGTATGTTTGAAATAAGGTGGATTAAAAACACTTTTTCCCAAGCTTTTTGATAGCAACAAAAGCTATATGAGTTGCATCCGGATGGACCAAGAAACAACTTTCTTTCATGAGAAGGATCAACTCCCCAATCAAGCGATGAAAGAACTTCAAGAATTTTTATCTTGGAGTAGGCAAACTAGCTAGATCTAGTAAAAGAGTGATCAATACTAATATATCCTGATTTGATCAAGATATTTTCATAATAATCTCTGGAATTACCCATGGCTGATTTGGCCTAAAACCATCCATTAGAAGTATCAAAACAATGAGTAGCAATATATCTAGGAGTTTTTTTAGTTTCATCTTTATTATTTAAAATAAGAATTGGCTAGGATTTAGCCTTTTCAAAGAAATTTGAATGAGTGATAACTCTTTCAGGCGTATATGACGAAGGTTTTATGAAGTTAGAACCTTGATATTTGTTTTTATGATAATCATCCTGAGAGGGGCGATGACTGATGTTGTCAGTATCAAGATATAAAAATATACTTTACTTTTCTAAAGATTTGCAGTGTGGAAGTAAAGGTCGAACCCACAGAGATTGAAATACTACAGTGCTTTAATTTTAAAACCTAAATCTAATTAATTAAGAAAAACAGATTTTGATTTTGAATTTAATTAAACTAAGAACAATAAAATAAATCTAAATTATGAAAGCGATTTAAAAGTGTTTTTATAGATATGTTTAAAGGAACCTAGGATTGTAAATCCACCACTAGCTTCATAATAAGGGTATTTATGAATTACTTTAGCTTATTAAGTTGGATGATAATGGGGAATTGTAGCTACAAGCCCAATTCCTCCGTCAAGAAAATAACTATGGTTCAAGCACCAACATAATCCATCTTCGGTTAGCACGAGTTATCCCACACTAAACTAGGGTTGTGGTATAATCCGTCTAATCTAGGCATGGCCTATTCGGATACTTGATAGCACAATTCAATTTAAGCACCATTACATGTAAATAATCTAAACAAGCACAACAAGCATAGATCATTGAGCACATCACAGTCAAAATAGATCTAAGACAAGAATAAACTTTGAAAGCAATGATTTAATCAATTAGAAGCACGATTTATTTATAAAAATCCCCGGAACATGTAACTGTCATCCATACATAATAAAACTAAAATAAAAACATAAATAACTCCCTATTACTCGACTAGGGTTTCATTGAAACCCTAGATCTAGAGTCTAGTTGTCCATAGAAGTGGCGGATGGCAAGAGGTTGATGGAGGAGGCCACGGAAATCCTTGGTCTTCTTCTTCTTCTCCTTGCTTCCCTCCCTTCAATGGCTGAAAGTATGGTTGTATGTTGTGTGTATAATAATTGTCCACCCCCTAAATTGAAGTAAAATAGGGTATATATAGATTTACAACAAGTTTTTGGAAGCTTTCCTAACCCGAAACGCACTAAAACTGCTGTATTTAGCTTTCCAGACGTAATTAGGCAGTTTCGTTCACGTAGGAATCATCAGTATACTGAAATACGCAAGTTCCATTTTTACACATGTCGCGCGCGCGGGCCGCGCGAATGCGATATTGGGACCTCGCGCGAGCGATTTCTGGGATTTCGCGCGAGCGGGTCGCGCGCACGATGTGGATTTTTCAGCTTCTTTTTGTTTTCTTTTTCACCCTGTTTAGCTTGGTATACTTGATTTCTTCCAAAACCTGTCAGAAAATAGAAAACGAAGTAAAAATATACAAAAACAGGATAAAAAGGTACTAACAAACGCATGTTAAGGCGTATAAATAGGATTTGTTCTCTCCCGATCACACCCCCAAACCTACATTTTGCTAGTCCTCGAGCAAAACTAAAATAAAAATAAAAATTACTAATAACATCCTACTCCATTTTTGCATGGATCACGATTGCATTTAGCTTATACAACAAGCCTTTTAAACCCCTAGGTGTCCCTAGTCGGACGAGTGAAGTCTTGTGAGGGTTCTCGTCAACAAGTCACCCACAACCATCTTTATTAACTTATAAATTTAAAAACTTTTATTAAAAACAAATAACATAACAATCAATACTCCTTATTATAGAACAATGATTTGAAATAGAATAACGAACATAAAGAAACATAGTGAAACATCCACCTAAATCATGAAAAACAATCTCAAGCACATGCATCGTATAAATCAATAGAGTTTCTCATACAATTGCACGTGTGTAATATGATAGTCAAATGAACACGCGTATGTCATGAACATGGAATATAACTCGGATAACCAATTAACTATGTCTCGACTACAAATCTCACAATGTCAATTACACTCTAAAATGAAACACTCAGAAACAGGTGTAATTTTTCTAAAATATGTGAGTAAAGGAAATATGTTTTCAAAACGAGAAATGCTCACATATGACTCGAAAAAGACGCATGACATGAAAGAACAGTAGTCTCATGGATAGGATGCCAACAGTTAAGAAAAATTATTCATTACCATGTTTTAATCCCCCTCCCATCGTTTACATATCCAAACCATGTTTTCTAGGATCAAATAGGACTTTTCAAAGGTTGTAATGTGGCTCAGACAATGGAAAAGGATAGAAAGGATTTGTTAGGTAGTTTTAGAATGGCATTGTAAGGCATGTTCGATTTCTTTCATTCATCTCTTCTACCAACTTCATCTTTTCATTCTCTTCCTTTTCATTCTTTACAAATTTTTTTTCTGTTTTTTTTCTTTATTCTTTCAACCTTATCTTTTTTTTTTTCTCTATTCTTTTCCTCTTCGTTGCTTTTGAAACAAACATTCATTGAATACCAAGGCAACCACCCCAAACATCATCTTATTTTATTCTTCTTCTCAAACGACACATCGCCTTACCACCACTAAAAGTTGATCAATCTTTTAGTGATGAACTCCAAGTTGGCCAAATTGGAGCAAAAACAGGATAATGGTAATTAAAGAAAAAAAAACGGTATTTTAACGGCTCAAAGGGCGAACTAAGGACATTTATCATTTATCGGTCGGTAATAAACAAAGAAGGCCTAAAATCATGTCCTAGGGTCATATGGTTCTTCAATGTTACAACAGAAGATTATTTAGTATGGTAACAAATATTTTAACTTGACTATCAACCAAAACAAGAATCATGAGACTAAACAACAAGTAGATGCGCTATTCCAAATGAAATTCGACAAACACAATATGTATTTATAACCCTCTAAAAAGAATAAGATAGGCTCAAAAGCTCACCGGGCTTAGTCTCCACCTTGTGTTATCTAGAAATCCGAATCATATTATAGTTCACATCAGACATGTATTCAAGCGACTACATTCAGTGCATAGGTTTATGTGCAAATCTATGATATAAAATTACGATTAAAACGATACATGACCTAAAACCTCTCAACATGACTTCAGCAAATATTTAATCACATCTTCTCTTGTTTACCATTCTATAACAATCCAAGTTACATAACATGAAGTATCAAATTGAGATTGCAAAAACGTCGGTAACATCGTTTATTTAAGCACAAATATTTAAAAAAAATTTGAAAAATCGGTACATAATAATGTGCATGTGAGTGCATACCCCCAAACCTAAACCTTTCATTGTCCCCAATGAAACAATAAAATGAAAGAAAGGAGAGTACGTAAGGAAGGAACGATAGTACCTCGATCTCGACAAGCATAGAACAGGTGAACACAAAGGAATATGGCAATAAAGTTCAATGTTACCTGTTACTTCTTAACAAAAGAAAATTAGAAAAACAAATAAATAATAAAAGCTAACATATAAGTTTAGAAAATAAAAATAAAATAATAAAAACTTAAATGAAAAGAACTGAAAAGAACAAACAGAAAAGAAAATAACTAACTAGGTATGGGAAACAGAAGGTAAAAGACCAACAAGAAAAAGTGGGAAACCCCCTCCTCGCGCGAGCGACCTTCGCGGGCGCGAATCCCTCCGCGAGGTAAAACTGAGGCCTGTTTTATAAACCTAAAAGAAAAAACTTGAAAAAATTTGTCTATGGGGGAATCTCGCGCGAGCGGACGGCGCGAGCGACCTGTCGCTCGAGCGAGCAACCCGCTCGCGCGACTTTGGTCTTTTCCTAAGTCAAGGAGAGCTCTATGGATGACAGTGTCACCTATGACACATGAAATTGTAGGCGTACCTGGATCTTTATACTTCGGAGTAGCATGTTGGAAAATAGAACTTACTTTTTCCGTGAGAAAGACCTTTTTCGGAGTATGACTACGCAATTTATGTTTTTGAGTGCAAAGGTCTTTAAGACATTTAGCGTAAGCTGGAATTTGTTTTATAGCGTCGAGGAATGGAATATTAATTTTAACTTGTTTAAATACCTCGAGTATATCTTCAGCTTTTGACCCTTTCTTAGACAAATGTGACGGTCCCTCAACATTTGGTGGAAAAGGTAGTTTTGGAATAATATTAGTTGGGACTGGTTCTTTTTCCTTTCTACTTTGATTCACTTCCTCACCCCTCTCTTTATTCGAGTTAACGTTTGCATCCCTCATAACCTCCCTAGGAATCTCAACAACTTCTTCCTCTCGAGTAGTCGTCCTAGTCGAAACAACATTCACATGCTCGCTCGACCCCCCCTTCTCGTATTGTCCCTTAGGGTTCAGAATAGGTTGACTTGGCAACTTACTCTCAGTTAAACGATTTAGCGTGTTAACTATTTGTCCCACTTGGGACTCCAGTTTTGCAATAGACTGGGTGTGGGAATGTACTAACTGGATCACCGGACCAAAACTTTCAAGTGAGGCCAATACCTTCTCCTCAAATGCATTATTACGTGGAGGTGGAGGAGGAGGTTGTTGGTATTGACATTGTTGAGGTCTATAAGCGTTAGGGAAATTGCTCATCTCATTATTATTGTTATTATTATTATTTTTCCATGAAAAATTAGGATGGTTTCTCCATGGCGCGTCCGGATTATTAGTAGTCAAATTATAATTATTTCGTGGGTATTGTTGAATATAATTAATGTGTTGCTCCACGAATTCCGAAAATTGACTCACCGATGGACATGCTAGGATAGAATGTGACGGATCAGAACATAATGCACAAATTTCATGAGCGGGTGGGGCTGTCGTTTGGTTCATTGTTAAAAGTCAGTCAAGTTTTTTAGATAGTTCTTTTATTTCAATTGAATGACTTGACTCGAACTTTACCTCTCTCTTAGGTTGTGAATGATATCCCTCAGAACGTACTGACACAGCCTGATGCATCGAATTCTCGCTTAATGTTTCAAAGATTTTCCATGCCTCGTCGGCACTTTTGTGTAGGAAGGTACCCGCACAAACGGCATCGACAGTATTACGGACTGAGGGAATAAGTCCCTCGTAAAAAACCCGTACCAACTGCCACTTAGGAACTTGATGATGTGGACACGAGCGTAATAATTCTTTAAATTTTTCCCACGTGTCGTAAAGTGATTCCCCGTCTTGCATCACAAAGTTTGTTATGGATTTCCTTATCTGATTCGTACGCATAATAGGGAAAAACTTTTGTAAAAATGCGGTGTGTAAGGCTTCCCATGTTCTAATTGTGTTTGGCTCCAAAGATTGGAGCCAGTATTTAGCTTTATCTTTTAAAGAGAATGGAAAGAGCCGCAATTTCAATTCATCATCAGTTAAGTTTTAAAATTTTAAAGTAGAGCATATATCCTGAAAATCTCCTAAGTGTTGATATGGATCTTCATTTAGACGGCCATGGAAAGATGGAAGTAGCGAGATAGTAGACGACTTTATCTCAGAGTGAGATGCCATCACCTCCGGTAAGTCGATACATGTTTGTGGCGTGTAAGTCGTAGTAATAAAGTAATCTTTAAGTGGAGGAGGTGGCGGTATATTAAGATTATTCATATTATTTTCGTTGTTTTCGTCAGCCATTTTAATCGGTTCGATTTTAAAAGTTCGAGTTCTCCTTAATCTATAAGGGTACTTTGACTTTCAGCCTCAACTAATGACGACAGAATCGGCGTTGATTCGTCGTATTGCAACCTAGCTCTAGAAGCTTGAGTTGCGGACTTACTAACTCTTAAAGTACGTTCAAGTTCAAGATAGATAGAATGCAATTCAGGTTTTCTTAAACGCGTACCAAACATAAACTTAAAAAGAAAACTACACTAAAAAAACTAAAAAATTGACTCAAATTAAAAAAAACAACTAGCAATCACGCAACTAAGGTAACAAGCACTCAACTACTGTGATGCATGCAAATTATCCTGTAATGCAGTGACCGTGTCAAGCCCAGCGCCCCAGTTTTCCTAGCTAAGGCAGTGCAATTAACCCTAAACTAATGCAAGTAGTGCGTCACAGTGCCCTGACTTACAGTGGTTTAAAGCGAGTTTCACAAGAAGCAATTTACTTGAATTTTTTTTTTGATTTGCGTAAGCTCCTTTGATGTGATTAGCTAATCCACTCGAAAACGTTAGAATTTTGACGACTCGAGAAACTACAAAATAAAAAAGAAAAGTTAGCAACTTAAAATACAACGAAAAATAAGAAAAAGAAAACCTAATCTAATATTTGCGAATTAACTAAACTAAGATTCTAAAACTAAAGGTAGTAATGCAATCCCCGGCAACGGCGCCAAAAATTGATGTTGTCAGTATCAAGATATAAAAATATACTTTACTTTTCTAAAGATTTGGAGTGTGGAAGTAAAGGTCGAACCCACAGAGATTGAAATACTACAGTGCTTTAATTTTAAAACCTAAATCTAATTAATTAAGAAAAACAGATTTTGATTTTGAATTTAATTAAACTAAGAACAATAAAATAAATCTAAATTATGAAAGCGATTTAAAAGTGTTTTTATAGATATGTTTAAAGGAACCTAGGATTGCAAATCCACCACTAGCTTCATAATAAGGGTATTTATGAATTACTTTAGCTTATTAAGTTGGATGATAATGGGGAATTGTAGCTACAAGCCCAATTCCTCCGTCAAGAAAATAACTATGGTTCAAGCACCAACATAATCCATCTTCGGTTAGCACGAGTTATCCCACACTAAACTAGGGTTGTATTATAATCCGTCTAATCTAGGCATGGACTATTCGGATACTTGATAGCACAATTCAATTTAAGCACCATTACATGTAAATAATCTAAACAAGCACAGCAAGCATAGATCATTGAGCATATCACAGTCAAAATAGATCTAAGACAAGAATAAACTTTGAAAGCAATGATTTAATCAATTAGAAGCACGATTTATTTATAAAAATCCTCTGAACATGTAACTGTCATCCGTACATAATAAAACTAAAATAAAAACATAAATAACTCCCTATTACTCGACTAGGGTTTCATTGAAACCCTAGATCTAGAGTCTAGTTGTCCATAGAAGTGGCGGATGGCAAGAGGTTGATGGAGGAGGCCACGGAAATCCTTGGTCTTCTTCTTCTTCTCCTTGCTTCCCTCCCTTCAATGGCTGAAAGTATGGTTGTATGTTGTGTGTATAATAATTGTCTAACCCCTAAATTGAAGTAAAATAATGTATATATAGATTTACAACAAGTTTTTGGAAGCTTTCCTAACCCGAAATGCACTAAAACTGCTGTATTTAGCTTTCCAGACGTAATTAGGCAGTTTCGTTCGCGTAGGAATCATCAGTATACTGAAATACGTAAGTTCCATTTTTACACATGTCGCGCGCGCGAGCCGCGCGAGCGCTATATTCGGACCTCGCGCGAGCGATTTCTGGGATTTCGCGCGAGCGGGTCGCGCGCGCGATGTGGATTTTTTAGCTTCTTTTTGTTTGCTTTTTCACCCTGTTTAGCTTGGTATACTTGATTTCTTCCAAAACCTGTCAGAAAATAGAAAATGAAGTAAAAATATACAAAAACAGGATAAAAAGGTGCTAACAAACGCATGTTAAGGCGTATAAATAGGATTTGTTCTCTCCTGATCAATGACCACCACCTCGATCACCGGAGAAATATCCTCTGGGACAAAAGCTAGGCCTCATTTCTATTCTGCAAAAATTCATAAGTAAGAAAAATCAGGAAGAGAGTTAGAGCTTCCTTTTATATACTCGATTTTAAAATCAAAAGCAGGTAGAATTCCTTGCCATCTAGTAAATATTTGTTTTGAGGCAATATTTTTAACATCTTTCAAAAGAACATCGTTGGCTGCTTCATATTTTGTGAGACAAAGAACAATAGCCAAGATTTCTTTTTTGGTAGTAGAATAGTTTTTCTGAGCTGGCTTTCAAGCACCATAAAAAAGCGAACTAACTATTATAAGTTATTAACTCTTTGTTTCAGAATTTCACCATATCCAAGAACTGAAGCATCAGTTTCAACAATCTTAAAACCTTTGGGAAGAGGTAGGAAAATGCATGGTAAAACTTTTGCTTTGGCCTTAATTCTTTTCACTGCTTCAGTGTGCTTCGTATTCCAAGCTGGAGGAATCTTTTTAAGTCTCTCATAGAGGACTGCAGAATCTTTATAAAGATCTTTGTAACAATATGATATGTAGTTTAAACTTCCCAAAAATCTTTTCAATTAAATTTTATCTTTTAATTGGTTAAAAAATTTATTAGCAAAGGCAATATCCCTATCTATAGGAATCATTGTTCCTTGGTCAAGATTATGGCCAAAAAATATGATTTTTGTTTGAATCAATTTTATCTTTTTGGCTGATATGACCAAACCATTTCTCTTAATAGTATTATAAAAAATATCAAGATGTTTCCAATGTTTCTCAATAGTTGTGGAAAATATATACGAACATCATCAATGTAGTAGGAATTTTCTTTTCATCAAAATCCTTTTCACCAAGTAAAGAAACAACATGTTTCCTTCTATGCCAAAAAGCATTAGGGTGTTCAGAACAATTGTTTTCCTCTAATGCTTTATGAAATTGTTGAATTTTTGTTTTTAAAATAACTTGCTCTAATTGATCACAAATGCGTTTATGAATCAACTATTAACATGCCAAAACTCGCAATTGATTTTCAATAGATTTTATCTCTTCGTTAATTTGAACAATTCTTAATCTCATAGAAATATTTGTTTGTGGAAATAGATGAGATAAAGCATAAGAATCAGAAAGAGCAGAAAGATAAAGATTTTTTTTAGATTAACTAGGGTATGCAATAAGTGAAGTAATACACATCTATTTGACATACATAAACATAATACAAGATACCAAAATACCACTTACAATCCATTGCTTGGAATTCAAATTTGATTTCCTTCCAAATACTAGAAGCACACCAAAGATATTACAGTACACGGGAAAGAATAAGCACTTTTATCAATTATATCTAAAATAAGACTTTCTTCAGAAGAAATAACATTGATATTTAAACCATTCATTTTCAAAATTGATTCGTAAAAATCTATATTTCCATTACAACTGTCAGAACATCCTATACCTTCTTCTCGTTCAGTAGAGGATTCTATGTTATCCTCTTCTTCATTAGTAGGACTGTCTTATTCTTCCACAATGTAATCATCCTCAATTTTATCTTCACTTTCCAAAAGCATAATAGACTTTAATTGTGTATTCAAATCTTCATCAATATCTAAAGCATTTATCTTTTGTTTAGTATGGCACTTATTCTTATAATGGCCTACTTTCTTCATTTATAACATATAGGGATAGACTTCTTTCTTTTTTGGGAAGAGGTTTTAGAAGACCGATCCTTAGATTTAGAAAATCATTTTGTGGATTTATGCTGGAAACTTTTCTTTTTAAAAGTCTTTTATGTTTGGTGTCTTTTCTAGGGATTTTTGAATTGTCATAACCAAATTGGTAACAAAATTCTCCTAAGTCCATCTTTGTTGTATGATGTTCATTTTTCAATTGTTTTTAAAGTTTTATATTATTACATAAAACCAATCCTTCAGTACAAATTTTGCCAAAATGTTCACCATAAGTATATTCATAGTTTGGAAGTTGATCATTGTGTCTCTGTCGTATACGATTTCTAACCTTTTCAGCAAAGAAGGTTGGTACTCCAGCTAGAAATCTTTCTTTTCAGAATTCTTGGTTTGCATCCGAACGTTGCATCAGTTTTTCCATCTTAAATGAGTAAGGGAAGGACACTTAAGATGAATTAAAAATAATTTTCCTCTTTCTAATATCATCAAGACATCTCCAAGGAAATGAAATGTAATTGATGCAATTAGCATAGTAACCGCATAAGGTATTTCTTGACCATTTCTTACTATTATAGGTTTGCCATTATGGTTTTTCTTACCAACATTTAGAACTTCAAGTTGTTATTCTGGGGATACATGATTATCCCACCATCCTTTTAACTGGCCAGTGAATCCTAAGATAAGAAGTTTTGCAACTATAACTTCTGGATTAGTGTCATTAATCCTGACATGAATAGCACTTGCTTCCATTAGCCTATATTGTAACACATTTACAATTTGGTAATCTGCAAGGCCATCAATATTCCACTCATAAATGGAATTACCATTGTATTGTATAGGATTTAAAATATTTATTTCCTCATATTGAATATCAATAGGGGTTAGTCTAGGATAATAGTTTCTATTAGTATTCCTATGTGTAGTTGCATTAACAAACTGGTGTTCAAATTCTACAACATTGTCGCTGTCAAAATGTGGAATTAGTTCTTCTAGCTCAGCATGGTCAACCCTATAAATAACATTCATATTATCCTTACTATCGTTTTTCTTGGGAGTAGAAGAAGAAGGAACAATGCTACTAGAAGATTTAGATTTAATAAGTGGGGTTTCATCAAGGGTATTCCACTTTTGCTGGAGAACAGTTATAAACTCATCATTCTTAGCAAAAGAAGTTTACTAGACAAGAGGGGAGATCATTTCAGGTGAACCCAAGAGATATGGCTGCCTCGGAGACCCTGGTCTCAGGTATGGCGCCTATATCTTCATATCTAGCACGCATACTTGTTGACTCAAGATCTACGCATTCATTTGTATTGCATAATTTTGTTGAACATTTGAATGTTAGATCGGCATTGTTAGGATATGAATTATCCATTGTTGGACTTGTTAGTAAGTCAATAATTGCATCCACGATATACAAGAACTATGAGATTAAACTAGGCGAGAAGTTTGTGAACCATTTCGATGTAATACTAGGAATGGATTGGTTGTCTCTTAACCAAGCCACAATAGATTGTGAATGGAAAGAAGTCAATTTTTGGTCACCGGTGCACAAGAGCTTTTGTTTTCAAGGGAGTGAGGTTCAACCGCCACCATATTTGATTTCAGCTATTCAAGCAGGTAAGTTGTTGAAGAAGGGATGTCAGGGATTTCTATGTTCAGTAATTGATATTTCGATGATCGAATTGAAAGTAGAAGTTATTATAGTAGTATGAGAGTATCCAGATGTATTCCCAGGTGACTTACAAGATGTTCTTACTGAGAGAGAGATTGAGTTCACCATTGAGATAATGCCAAACTCAAGACCTATATCGAAAGCGCCTTATAGAATGACACCCGTGGAATTGAAAGAGCTAAAAATTCAACTGTAAGAGTTACTTGATAAAGGGTTCATTCGACTTAGCATATCACCATGGAGAGCTCCAATGTTGTTTGTGAAGAAGAAAGACGGTTCAATGCATATGTGTGTCGATTACCGAGAGTTAAACAAGTTAACAATCAAGAATCGACGACTTATTCGATCAACTTCATGGAGTAGAAGTGTTTTCGAAAATAGATCTTAGATCAGGTTACCATCAGTTGAAAGTAAAGGTTGAAGATGTTGAGAAGATAGCTTTCAGAACTCATTACGAACACTACGAATTCCTAGTAATGCCAATTGGAGTTACCAATGCACCACCCGCGTTCATGGACCTTATAAACAAGCCTTTAAGAATAATTTAGATGGCTTTGTGATCGTATTCATCGACGACATTCTTATCTGTTCACCGAGTGAGATAGGGCATGAGAAACATTTAAGACTTACACTTCAGAGATTATGAGAGAAGCAACTATTCAAGAAATTTAATAAATGTGAATTCTGGCTACCTAGCATTAATTTTCTTGGTTACATGAAGAATGGAGTTTTAGTTGATCCTCACAAAGTGGAAGCAATATCTAATTGGTAAAGACCGACATCCATATCTGAAATTCAAAGTTTCTTAGGATTAGCCGGATACTATCGCTGTTTCATTGAGAATTTCTCAAAGATTTCATTGCCTATAATAAAGTTAATGAGAAAGGGTATTACTTTTGAATGGAGTTCGGAATGTGAAAACAGTTTTCAAGAGTTGAAGTTGCAGTTGACAAGAGCACCTATTCTGACAATACCATCCAGAACCGAGGGGTTTGTGATCTATAGTGATGCTTTGCATCAGGGTTTGGGATGTGTACTTATGCATGCTAGCAAGGTGATTGCCTATGCGTCTAGACAGTTGAAGACACATGAAGCTAATTATCCGACTCACAACCTTGAATTGGACATGGTAATCTATGCTTTGAAATTTAGAGACACTACTTGTTCGGGGAAAAGTGTGAGATATTCACGAATCACAAGAGTTTCAAAAACATTTTCACTTAACAAGACTTGAACATGAGACGGAGGAGATGGTTAGAATTAATGAAAGATTACGATCTTTTGATTGAGTATCATCCAGGAAAGGCTAATGTAGTAGTCGATGCTTTAAGGCAAAAGGTGACAAGGAACTTAGCCAATGAGCTAACCCTACAAAGGGAATTAGTCAGAGAAATGGAATGATTGAAGTTAGATGTAATTCCCTAGACAAATGGTGGCTTAATGATGGCGATCATAGCTCACCTAGACTTTATAGATGAGATCAAGGTAGAGCAGTTCAACGATTGTTACTTGTGTAAAATGAGAGATGAGATACCTTTGGGAAAGCGATCGGGTTTTACTTTGGAACAAGGAGTATTGATGCTTGGAAATCAATTGTGTGTACCAAACGTAAAAGACTTGAGGGAGCGACTTTTAGAAGAGGCTCATAGTACTAAATATTCAGTTCATCCGGGAAGTAACAAGATATATCAGAACTTGCGAGAGAACTTTTGGTGGAGAGGAATGAAACGGGAAGTTGCCAAGTACATTTCAGAGTGTACGACATGTCAACAAGTCAAAGTAGAGAGACAAGTACCTGCAGGATTACTACAACCATTACCAGTGTTAGAGTGGAAATGGGATCAAATCATAATACATTTTGTTTCTGGATTTCCGTGATCGACTAACAAGAATGATAAGATTTGGGTTATATTTGATAGATTGACACAATTAACTCATTTTTTACCAATCAAAATGATTAAGTCATCTAGATTAGCAGAGTTGTATGTGAAAGAGCACTACACCAAAATGGCCAATTTGTCACGATTTTGGACAGTGACAGAGGCCCTTTGTCACGGTTACAATCTGTGACATTTTTGGGTGTGACACAAAATATTGTCACGGTCCAAAACCGTGATAATTGGCCTTTGTCACGGTTCCTTTGTTACACTTTCAAAGTGGCATATCACTTTCAAGTGTCACGGTTTTTGTCAGTGTGTTAAACAGTGACAATGTATGGAATTAGTCACATTCTTTGTCACGCACATGAACCGTGACGAGTTATGACACTAGTCACATTCTTTGTCAAACATATAGACCGTGACAATTTATGATGTTAGTCACAATTCTTGTCATGCTTATAGACCGTGACAAAGTATGGTAGTTAGTCACAGTTGTTTGTCATGGTTAAGGACAGTGACAAAATTTCAGAGCTCAAGTGACTAATATATGAAAAATGTCACGGTTGTCTATAATTGTCACGATTTAGAATAGTGACAAATCTGATTTTTTTTAAGATTTGTCACTATTCTAAATCGTGACAATTATAGCAACCGTGACATTTTTCATACATTAGTCACTTGAGCTCTGAAATTTTGTCACTGTCCTTAACCGTGATATAAAAAAAATTCTTATTTTTTCCAGAACCCACCCTATTATTTTTGGTACCTAAAACAATATAAACACCATAACAAAAATTCCAATCCGATACAAACTAGATCACCATAAATAACATAATGTATCTAGATAATCACAAAACACAGTATTTAGTTCATCACAAAATACAATTGTAATCCAATACAAAGTCTACCACTTAACAAAAACATAAATTGTTCAAATTCAAAAACTAACACTTAATAACGTGATTCAGTGAAGCAACCAGATAGGCCACACCACCCACCGACCCACCCTCAGTTTCCTTAATAGTTGAGGCGTACCCTTGGCTCTCTAGACACAAAACCTGTTCCTCCTCTCCCGCAATGACTTTAATAACATTAACTTTATGTTCATAATCTAACAGTACATGACCATGCACCATCGTTCTAGTAGTTGCTGTCAAAACAATCTTTCCAGTAGCAATATTCTTTGCTGCATTTGTCACACTAAATATATTATAACTCGATGATGAAGCAGGTGTAGGATAACTTGGAGTCGCTACATCTGAAGGATTTGACAAGGAGCTAGGTTGGGGTGGCATTGGCTGGGGAGGACATTTTTGGGCATCAAAATAAGCTCTTAATAAAATATCGAGGGATTGTTTGACCTCTAGCATATTTTGTTCCACCTGTATATTACTTCGTTTCACTGCTTTGTCAATCTCTGAGCGTATAGGAGTTATAGTCTTTAATTTACTTTTGGACATTGGACCTACGCCACGAGTCCTCCCTCTATTGTCTGTCCCGTAAAGTATGGTCAACAGATCACTCTCCAAAGTATTTTGGCTTGAAGAATCTTGACTGCTCTTCAGCTCAGTCAATTTTTGCTGTAACAATATCACATTGAAAAAAAATAACATTTTTAATGATGAAAATTGAATGATGTCTAGAATTATAACTAGTTAAGTAGTGAAACTCACCATCTTCTCAGTGGCATTTGGGTGAAATTCCCTAGTTTTCCTCTGTTTGCGGGATTCGACGAAAACATTAGAGCGCTCAGGCACTCATTGAAGTGGATCATTGCGGATCTATAAATTAAATTTATATCAATTATTTGAATGAGGTACATATAATTGTATATAAAAGTATATATAAGTACATACCATCTCCTCAGTTTTTTCAGCATATGACATAAGACCAAGATAATGGATATCAGTCTTTTTAGCCCTGCTGGTTTTGCCTATGTCTCTTTGCATAAATTTAGCCTCTGATGCTTCACATTTGATGAATTCATTCCATTGACTAAGAGGGATTTTCTCTTTTTCTGGCACCTTATTCTTTAACACCTTTATTCCATCGCTGTCTAGGCCTTCAAAATATTTGAAACGCAAGTTCCTCCTCCGCATCCTCAACTGTGTCCCCATCTCTTTTAATACCTCCTCTTTTCAGTCAACCGACATCGTGAATTCTGAAAAGAGGATACACCAAATATCGTCTTTTTTGGCTTGCTCAACTAGCCTCCAATCATCATAATTAAGATCGACTTGAGTTTTCAGCAGAGGCAAGCATCGGTTCTTCAAAGCTGGTTTACCACTAATAATCCCACCACTCAAATTGAAGATCACCTCTGGCCGTAGATTGGTACCGGATTGTGCGGTTTTAGGAGGAGTAGATGACAAATTCAAACTTGAACCATTTTGTTGACTTGAAGTTGCCATTTACTGTATTAAAAAAAATAGTAGAAAAGGTAAATTGAACACATTATTGCATAGTATTTACCAAATTCCACCATGCATGAGAACAACATCTACCAGAAACGATGAGAAATCTAGAGGTGTCTTCTCTCTCCTTATTTAGTTGATAAAATAAGATGCAATAAATCAGTCCAGAAAGAAACTGGGAACCCGCAACATATTTATATGGATATTCATTACTCATTTTACTTGCACTTTACTTAATTTACTAAAAAATTATAGCCATCTTCAAAGCACATAATCACTATCACAAAGAGTACGGTTGACTTGCACATGTTTATTTAAAATCTTCAAAACTAACTTGTACATGTTTATTTAAAATCTTTAGTAAACAGTGCCTGTAACTTATTGGCCGCCTAGCTCCCCCCCTCCTCCCCCTTGCTTTTTTAAAATGGGTATATGTACTACTTTGGTCATATGAGCTCTTTGGATAAGCGATTTACTGTTTCACTACTCAAAATCTCAAAAACAAAGTTTTTTTTCAAGTCTAAGTGATGAAAAAGTCATTTTTTGCATTATTTGTTAACCCTGATTCTGTTATGCATTATGTTAGTTCCCACAAGTTTCTTTAGGCATGTTTGAGGTGCGAGTAAGGTTTCATGGCATTCGAATAAGCAGTTTACAGTTTTACAACTCAAAACCTCAAAAACTATGGTTTTTCAATCCCAAGTAATGAAAAAGTCATTTTTTTGCATTATTTGTAAACCATAATTCTGTTATGCATTTTGGTAATTGCCACAAGTTTCTTTAGGAATGTTTGAGGTACGAGTAAGGTTTCGTAATATTCGGATAAGCGGTTTACCGTTTCATGAATCAAAATCTCAAAAACTAAGTTTTTTTCAAGTCTAAGTGATTAAAAAGTCATTTTTTTTGCATTATTTGTTAACCGTGATTCCGTTATGCATTCCATTAGTTCCTACAAGTTTATTTAGGCATGTTTTGAGGTGCGAATAAGGCTTCGTAGCATTTGGATACACGCTTTACCGATTCACTACTCAAAACCCCAAAACCAAAGTTTTTTTCAAGTCTAAGTGATGAAAAAGCCATTTTTTTGCATTATTTGTTAACCGTGATTCCATTATGCATTTTGTTAGTTCCCACAAGTTTCTTTAGGCATTTTTGAGGTGCAAATAAGGTTTCATGGCATTCGGATAAGCAGTTTACAGTTTCACTACTCAAAATCTCAAAAACTAAGATTTTTCAAGCCTAAGTAATGAAAAAGTCATTTTTTCGTATTATTTGTAAACCGTGATTCCGTTATGCATTCTGATAGTTTCCACAAGTTTCTTTAGGCATGTTTGAGGTGCGAGAAAGGTTTCGTAGCATTTGGATACACTCTACTGTTTCACTACTCAAAACCCCCAAAACTATGTTTTTTTCAAGTCTAAGTGATGAAAAAGTCATTTTTTTTTCGCATCATTTGTTAACCGTGATTCCGTTATGCATTCCGATAGTTCCCACAAGTTTCTTTAGGTATGTTTGAGGTGTGATTAAGATTTGTGGCGTTCGAATAAGCGGTTTACAGTTTCACTACTCAAAACCTCAAAAACTAAGGTTTTTCTGACCTACGTATTGGAAAAGTCATTTTTTCGTATTATTTGTAAACCGTGATTCCGTTATGCATTCTATTAGTTCCCACAAGTTTGAGGTGCGAGTAAGGTTCTTTAGGCATATTTGAGGTGCGAGTAAGGTTTCGTAGTATTCGGATAAGCGGTTTACCATTTCACTACTCAAAATCTCAAAAGACTAATTTTTTTCTAGTCTAAGTGATGAAAAAGTCATTTTTTGGCATTATTTGTTAACCGTGATTCTGTTATGCATTTCGTTAGTCCCCATCAGTTTCTTTAGGCATGTGTGGATATCGCAATTTTTCCTACCCACAACTTTTTAAATTACTTCAAAATTCAAATCACGAGTTGCCACTTAATTTTTAAAAGGAAAATTAAGAAATCATTTGAAGCAAACTGACATTTTAGGAAACCAGAGATTTCTAGGTCCGGGGATTATGGAATGAGAGGGGGAAGGAGCCCGACGGACTAAAACACCCCCTCTCATCCTATCTCACGATAGGCCTCTACTCAACATCCTTTTAATCGAATTATTAATCTAAATGTGCTCTCAACTAATACATATGTATAAATATACATTACAAAAGCATGTCTAAAGGGTACAAGATTGCAAATGATAAAATCTCATTCAAAGCCACATAATTCAATTAGCAAGCAATATGATATGCAATAAGGAACAAGAAAACTTACCAGTGATCTGACCGCGAATATTAAACGTGCAATGCATGCAAATAAGTAAAACTTAGGAAACGAGTCTCTAATCCATATATACAAGTAAAGCAAGTCCTAATTCTAAGGTGTAGCGCCTAGAGTCGATAAATCAATTAAAATCAAAGAGTACAATAAACTAGAGAGGGGTTGAGAAATCGTACCTCAATAGCGCTACAAAATAGAGGGTTAGTCCACATGCCTTAATCAAGATAGAGTATGAAATTCCAAATGACAATCTTAAACTTCTAACTTAAATCTATCAAGTTTGAGAGAACGGACGTAATCATGGATTTCTTCTAATTAGTTGGAAATGCATCACTTCTATAGATATACAAGTCTTAACTAGGAGCCAATGTAATGTCCATATAGAAGTGGTGTAGTCCCAACATGGTCATAAGGAACCCACAATTAGGTTTTACTAAATTCAGTCCTAACACAAAATGAATTCTAATTACAAGTATTAACCTACATGGATGAATGCATATAGATATATAAACATGAACAAGGATAAGTTACGAATTATTCATTAATTTGGATCACTTAAACTCTGTATTTAAGTTTAATTGATCATTATTAAAACATGGTTTGAGCCCTAGGTCATAGAATTTGGACCATTATTTACAAAGTTGGTCAAATCTGTCATAAAATTATGAAAATTACAAAGAGCAGACCAGAAATTAAAGGAAAGAAAAAACATGCTTCCCATGGTATGATGTCGCTGAATTTACGACACAAGATGCCTCTGTATGTCTAGTTTCCATACCAAAAAGAAAATCAAAGTTTCAATGGTTAGATCTCTGGGAAACGGACAAAAACCAGACGTCACTTAGAGATTTACAAATCTCTCTCCAGAGATTTTGTACGATTTTCTAAAAATAGTAAAAAAATCAGAAACACTTTGATCTTTTTAGGGTATCCTCCTAACACATTGAACTACCCAGAAAAAATTATTTGGAGTCAAGAATGCATGATTAAGGCTCTGATTTACTCATTTAAAAAATATGTTAGTGTTCTGAAACTTTGGACAGATTGTAGTTGTCTCACAAAACTCATGACCAAACCACTTTAAACATGAAATTTCCTTAAAACAAAAATTACAGTGGTTAAAATTCGTGTTATGAACACTCTCCAGTTGGTTTCATTCAATTCCAATGGCCCATTATTTAACTAAAAATCCTTGATCAAAAATAGTTTATGAACCCACTGTTTTATTTCAAGTTCAACTTTTATTTGTTAACTCCAACTACTAAGCCATGAAGTTAGGCTTGAACTAAAGTACTTTTCCTACAATTTGATGGTCATTGGAGACTAGAGACGTGGCTAGTACTCATGAGTTTTCAAGGAATATAAAGGAGATTCTATGAAAACTCCAAGTTAGAGAACCCAAACCATGGTAGGGGTTTGGATTCATCTACTTGTTCTTAATAAAATGATGATCAACTTTAAATCTCATGTGAATCATAAGCTTACTGATTGGGAGAGAACAAATCCTAATTATACACCTTAATTCACATTTGTTAGTCATTTTTATCCCATTTTTGTATAATTTTATTTTATTTTCCACTTTCTGTCAGGTTTTAGGAGAAAGCAATGATTTTTGGTTAAATGGGGTGAAAAAGCAGGAAGAAAGAAGCAGAAAAAGCCAGTTCGCGCGAGAATCCAGCACATCGTGCACACGACTCGCTCTCGCAAAATTCAAAAAATCGGTCGCGCGGACCGCGCGCACGACCTCTTATTTTACGCGCACGCGCAGCCCGCTCGCGCGATCTGTACAAAAAATATAAAACGCGTATTTTGGAGTGCTGAAGACTCCTATGTGGACAAAATTGTTCAACTATGTCTAGAATGTAATTTTTAGCAGTTTTAGTGAGATTAAGTTTAGAAAAACCCTCCTAATCTGTCTATAACTATATATATCTCATTAAAAATCAAGGGGGACACCGACTTTTGAAGGCAAGAGGAAGGAGAAGAGCAAGCTTGAAGGTCTCTAATGGCTATCATCAAATCATTCTTCGTGCTTTCATCCACCATGTGCAACTAAACTCCTAATCTAGGGTTTTAATGAAATCCTAGCTATGTAAAGGGGAAATTCTATGATTTCTTATTTTAGGATTTTATGTATTGGATAGTGATTGTATGTTGGTGGATTATTTATTTATAATAAGTTTTTAATGGTAATAATCAAGAGTATTTTGGATCTATTCTTGTCTTAGATTTTTCCTTATGTTTATTGAACTCAATAGTCCTTGATTTCTGTGATTGATAGGAGTATTTACATACAATAGTGCTTATGTGATCGTGATATTTACATCTTTTATAATCTATGCTTAGGAAAGATGAGTTATGCTACACCCTAGTCATAGGTAGATAATTTATGTGAACCATAAATGGATTATGCTTAGGTTAAACTAACGATATCTTCTTGCTGATTCTATTGGGCTTGTAGCTATAATAGATCGTGACTATTCAAACATAGAACTTAGAATAGAAAGTCTAGACCCCCGTTGCATAGTTAGTGGTGGATTTGTAATCCTAGATCTCATCCACTCATATTTAAAACAATCTTAAATTTTACATCAGTTTATTTAGATTTAATTTTTGAATTTATTTCCATAATTTCATAGTTTCATTCATAGTATACTTAGTAGTAAGAATCAAATCATCAATCAATCGAAATTTTGTTTTTCTTATAACTATATAGATTCAATTTTAGAAATTAAAGGATTAAAATTAAAAATCTCTGTGGGTTTGACCTTTACTTCCACACTACAAATCTTTAGAAAGTAAAGCATACTTTTATATCTTGATTTTAACAAGATCAATTTTTGGCGCCGTTACCGGGGATTGAAATTTTTATGCCATTAATTTTTAGAATCATAATTTACTTACTTAGTACATATTAGCTTCTATTTTTTTTATTTGTTGCTAGTTTTATTTTCGAGTCGCTAAAATTATCCTTGTTTTTGCAGATTTCAAATCATCAATTCTAGCAAGTTCGAGTGGAGCAGCTGTGCACGTCAACGGAGCTTACGTGGACCTGAAAAAAAAATTACAATCCATTAAAAACTACCAAGTAAATCCGTTGTTTAAATTTCGCATCAAACCACTGTAAGTCAGGGCGCTGAGACGCAATACTTGCATTAGGGTAGGTGTGGAGTGAGCACTGCATTAGCTAGGAAACCCGGGGCGCTGGGCTTGACGCGGTCATTTCATTACAGGATAATTTCATGCATCATATTAGTTTTGTGTGCTTGCATGCTTGATTACTAGCATAGTTTAGTTTTGTTTAATTGAGTCAGTCTTTAGTTTATGTTTGGTACCCGTTCAAGTAAATCTAAATTAAATCCGTTTAATCTCTAACTTGAACGCACCCTTAGAGTCCTTTGGTCGTCAACACAAGCTTCTAGAGCTCGGTTAATGCTAGACGACGAGTCCACACCGGCACCGTCATCTTTATTTGAGTCGAAAATCCGAAGTACTCGTAACCGTTTAAGGAAAACTAGAACGATAAAAATCGAACCTATTCCAATGGCTGATTTTGGACATAACAGGAATAATGGAAATAATTGGAATGATGGGAATAATCTTAACATACCCCTACCACCACCTTTAAAGGATTACTTTACTCCTACCGCATACACACCACCGTCGTGTATTGCATTACCGGAAGTGACTGCAGCTCACTTTGAAATCAAATTGTTGACTATTGCACTCCTTCCGTCATTTCACGGTCGTGTTAAGGAAGACCCTTATAATCATCTAGGCGAATTCCAGGGTATCTGTGCTACGTTAAAAATTCAGAACTTAACATATGATGAGTTAAAAATGCGTCTTTTCCCGTTTTCACTTAAAGACAAAGCAAAGTATTGGCTCCAATCCTTGGAGCCAAACTCAATAAGAACATGGGATGAATTGCAGACTGCTTTCCTACAGAAATTTTTTCCCATCACTAGAACAAATCAGATTAGAAAATCTATAACTAATTTCACAATGCAAGATGGCGAAACCCTTTATGATACATGGGAACAGTTTAAAGAACTCTTACGTTCTTGCCCTCATCATCAGATACCCAAATGGCAACTTGTTCAAGTCTTCTACGAGGGATTAATTCCTGCCGTTTGTAACACCGTCGATGCTATTTGTACGGGGACGTTCCTCCACAAGAGTGCCGATGAGGCCTGGAAGATATTCGAAACATTAAGCGAAAAGTCTATGCACCAGGCTATATCTGTATGACTTGAGGGACACCTCCCGCCACAACTAAAGAGAGAGGCTAAAGTTGACTCTAACCATTCATATGAAATTCAAGAACTAAATAGAAAAATGGACCAACTCATGATGATGGGCCACATGCAAGGCCCACCCCCTCCTGTTGAAGTATGCCAGTTATGCTCAGATTTGTCTCATTCGACGTTAGCATGTCTGTCTGCGTCACATTTTCCAAAATTTGTAGAACAACATATAAATGCCGTCCAACAGTTCTAAAGACCCAATTATAACCCCGTGGGTTATAAACCGGACTCGACATGGGGACCTCACCCAAACCTTTCATGGAAATCTAATAGTGAAGGTCCGTATTCAAAACCAGCGACGACGAATTTCCCCGATGCACCCAGGCCTCAGCAAAATCAATACCAACAACCTTCCTTCCGTGCTAATCCTCCTAGGGATAAAACTTTTGAAGAAAGTGTGTTGGCATCGTTGAAAAAATTGGAGGCCTAATCGCAATCACAGTCGTAACTTATTAACTTGCACACGCAATCGATAGCTAAATTAGAATCCCAAATGGGATAACTTGCTAATACCTTAAACCGTCGTAATGAGGGAAAGTTACCAAGTCAACCGGTCCAAAACCCTAAAGGACAATATGATGTAAGTTCAGCGAATGACCAAGTAAATGCGATATCGACTAGAGCGACTGAACGCCCGGAGGAGATTATACCTCCTCCGGAACCTCAAAAAGATAAGGGTTAGGGAATAAATAAGGAATTAGATGGAGATAACGGTAAAGTTACGAAGGGCCCTGCTCCTTCGGTACCTATTACGTCTAATCGACAAATCCATCAAATTATGTACCTATAATGCCATTCCCTCCAAGTGTGGATGTCCCATCTCACTTCTCGAAGAAGGGAACACGCCCGGAGGATATTCTTGAGACGTTTAAAGAAGTAAAGATTAATATTCCATTACTCGACACTATTAAGCAAATACCGCCATACGCTAAATTCTTAAAAGACTTATGCACCCAAAAGAGAAAATCTAGAAACCATTTATCCAAGAAAGTCTTTCTAACAAAAAAGGTTAGTTCCATGTTTAATCACAAGACTCTAAAATACAAAGACCCGGGTACTCCAACCATCACTTGTCACATCGGTGATAAATATATTCACCGGGCTCTTCTTGATTTAGGAGCGAGTGTGAATCTACTACCTTATTCGGTATATGAACATTTGGGCTTAGCAGAACTAAAACCGAGTACGACCATCTTATAATTAGTCGATAGGTCAATTAAAGTCCCACGAGGGGTAGTAGAATACGTGTTGGTAAAAGTTGATAGATGCTACTATCCGGTCGATTTCATCGTGCTAGACACCGAACCAGTCTTAGATGCTAGTAAACACGTCCCAGTCATTCTAGGATGCCCTTTTCTAGCCACGACTAACTCTATTATTAACTGTAGGTAACATGACTGTGCATCTTAACGTCTTTAATGCATCGAATCAACCATATAGAGATGATGAAGAGGCAGACTGCTATGCCATAGACTTAATAGACGAATTAGTCGAAGAGGCAGCGCCTTTTATGTTGACTAAGGAAGCTTTGGAAGCATGTCTATCTCATTTCAATTTTAATGATTTCAACATTGATACTAATATTGAAGATGTGAATAATTTATTGGAATCAGTAAACACAACTAGTGCACTTCCATGGACACCTAAAATAGAGGCTTTACCGCCTCTTGCACATGAACCGGCACTACCGTCCATTGAGTGTTCCCCGACACTCGAACTTAAACCATTGCCAGATTCTCTAAAATATGCATTCCTCAGACCTAACGCAACACTTCCAGTTATAATAGCATCAAACTTAACTATACTTCAAGAATTACAACTGATACAGGTCCTGGGTAATCATAAAAAAGCAATTGGGTGGACTATTGCCGATTTAAAATGAATTGATCCGTCAGTGTGTATGCATCGCATAAATTTAGAGGAAAATGCTAAACCGTCTAGAGAGATGCAAAGCCAGCTTAATCCCAACATGAAAGAGGTGGTTATGAAAGAAGTGATAAACTCTTAGACGCATGTATTATCTTTCCAATCTCCGATAGTAATTGGGTCAGCCCAACTCAGGTTGTCCCAAAGAAATTGGGTATTATAGTCGTACCAAACAAAAAACGAGTCCTTATTCCCACCCATCAAACCACTGGGTGGCGGGTATGCATTGATTATAGAAAACTCAATACAATGACTCGTAAGGACCATTTCCCTTTCCCATTCATTGATCAAATCCTAGAACATCTGTTCGGTCAGAGTTACTATTGTTTATTAGATGGATACTCGGGTTATAACCAAGTGCCTGTCTATCCCGATGACCAAGAAAAGACGACGTTCACATGTCCCTTTGGAACCTTTGCCTATCGTCGTATGCCATTTGGTTTGTGTAATGCACCGGCCACCTTTCAACGGTGTATGTGTAGACACCCCATTTTGTCGGCTATCAGATTTAGGAGACCCATAGCTTGGCGGTTCACAATGATTGAAAAGACTCGAAAGGACTCCTGGAAGTTGGTTCTATTTCTCAAAATGCTCAGAATGACCAAAATGCCCCTGAAAGCCCAAAAACTCCCAGATTTGGACCAAAAGTTCTGGAAACATGCTACGTCGTAAGAAAAATGATAAAATGAGCTTTTAAGTAAAATCGGATGAAATCGTCAGCTCTCAGAGACCCCCGGAAGACCCGGAAGTTCCCAGAAAGTCCCCGTTGACCGATTTGACCAAGGTTTGACTAGGTTTGACCAAGGTTCGACCAAGTTTGACCAAGTTTGACCGAAATCGATCAAATTCTCCAGAATCATTCTAGATCATGTGGAAAGGATTAAAATGAGTTTTAAAAGAAAATCGGGCGAAAACGTCAGCTCCTGGGAGCTCCCAGAAGTTTCCAGAACTTCCCGGGAATCCCAGGTTTGACCAGTTTGACCAATTTGACCAAAGTTTGACTTTAGAACTGGAGCACCGTAAAAATTTTCAAATATTTTTCACGGATACTAGAGGTCAATAGCTTTCTAATGGTATATCACACGTAATTTTTGGATTTAAAACGATTTTATTGTGAATTTTCGAAGGCAAAAAAGGCGATCAAATCGGCTTTTATCACAAATACCGCAAAACGTTTCGAAGTGACCTATCCCCGAACTATTTTTTATGTAAATTAGACTCCATTACCTTTCCAACGGTATATCACAACCTCAATTTGGAGTTCATACGCATTTTCTGTGAATTTCGGACGAAATAGGGCCTTTTCGCGAATACCGGAACCTCTGGGGGCCTAAATGGGATTATCCAGACGATTGAGGAGCAGTGCCACCGCGGTACTGGCCCACTGCCGCCGCGGCACAGGCCCAGTGCCACCGCGGTACTCTCCTCCAGAACAGTATGTTTTTGCAAATATTTTTGGGGTCCCATTTTGATTAATTAAAAATCAAAACGACGTAGTTCTATGTTTCAGATGTTTGGAGCCAATGGGAACACTTCTAAAACCCCAAAACCACCCCAAGTTGGCCTATGTAAACCCCCCTTTGCTTATCATTTTGGGGTGTCAAATGTAAGCTTTGAAAAGTTTGGGAGAGAAAGTTGTAGAGATAAGGTTAGAATAGAGAGAAAAGAAGCTTTCTTATTTGATTTTCAAAACAAAAGTGAGTTCTAAACTTTGTTTTTACTTCATTACTCCTATTTACTTCAACATTCAATACACCCAACCACCATTTTAGTGAGCATTTAAGAGAGATGAAGCTCCTTCCATGTCCAATGTCATCATATATGAGTGAAACACCAAACTACAAGTTCAATACATCATGAATATCATCTATTGATTATTATCTGCTTGCTTGTTTATACAATGTTCATCTCTTCTCACCTTATTTCTTTTTGATTTTTCTTTATTTACTTACTAGTTCATCATCATCTAGATGATGACATGAAGTTTGAGGTGAGTGAATCCTTATGGATAGTAGTTCTTGACCTCAAAAACATGTTTGATAGATGATGATCATAACTTCAATACCTCCAAGGTATCTTTGAAGTTATGTTCAAATGAAAAAATAAATATCCCCAACAATCTTGGAGGCTCTTGATGATGAGTTTGATGTTGGAATTTTAAGTGGCTATAATCTTTATTGAGTATTGAAAATACATTTTCAAAACCTCTATTTCAAAACCCCCCTCAATCCCTCTCATTTTGAGCTCAAGAAAGAAAACTTTGTTTTCCCCAAAATCTTCAAAACAGTGAGTGATCTGAGTTCAAATATTTCTCTAGAGCTCAATACTCAATGTATGGATGCAAGGCCACTTGGAAAGTCTTCCTAACTCATTAGAGAACACTCATGATTTTTGGTTTGACTTGAAAATACTTGAAAATGGTCCATTTGTACCCAAACATTCCTTCCAGACATTCTGCCTCTGCTGTCACAGCAGCTTAGTTGACTTCCAACTTCTTTTCAGAAAACTTTTCCAAAAGGTGTGGTCCCAAACTATTTTTCCCTTAAATTTCAATGTCTTAGGAAACCTTCTGTATAAAATGGGCCTCTAGATAATTTGTTTTCATTTTCTAAGATTTTTCAACATTTCAGTCGACAATACGGACTCTGTTTCTAAGTGACCTTCATTGTCTATATGATTTCTCTCAATATGTGACAGTTATTAAAGATTGGCTCTTTGGGTTGTGTTCTAGACACAATAAGGAATATCTCCATAAAAAATCATGCATTGAAAACATTCCTAACCCCTCTTTTCAATTTTCAAAAGATCTAGTTACTGTTCTGTCCACTATTCACAGCAAGCACATTTTAACTTTCATTCTTTGATTTGATGCTTATATGCATTCCAAATTAGTTCATATCTTAGGAAGTAGTTCATACTACATTTGTACATATCCCATATTGATTTCAATCATTTATTCATACACATTCTAGACTTCTAAGTCATTCTAGGAATCCATGAACACTAGGCACACTACAACCTTAGCACATTCTAGATACATACATTGCATCCATGCAAAGATTTGGGGCTTTTGTGACCCCTAATCTAAGAAGATATAAGGAATGATCACGGTCACACGTTCATGCTTCCCCTCGATCTAATCATCCTTTCTCATCCATCCCGGGGATTGAGAGGTCTTCTTTTCTCAAAGATTAGCACGCATCATTCTAGCTTGCTAAGCATACTTTGATCATTTTGATTTATTTGTTTCAAGAACAATTCATGTCCCCTTTAGATTAGGGAAACTTAATTACTTGATACATGATTAGACAATTTTTCCTAGGTTTATTTGTGTGATTTTTCACTTTACATTGTATGATATTTGGGCTTAGATCTTATGAATGATATCTTATCTTTTGATTTTCTATTTCAAAATTTCTTATGTGATGTAATATACTATCATAGTATTATTTTTCGAACCAAACATAGTATAAGATGATTATTCGAAAGACGGGTCGAGTTGAGGGTGTTTTAGTCGCGACAAAGGCTCCTTCCTCTCTCGTACCAAAACCCTGAGCCAAGTTCTTTGGTTATGAAGGGCTGGTGCCCTTTATCCATTTGGGTGAGTCAAAATTAGGTTTCTTGGTTCCTTAAAGACCAAGTGGCGACTCTGTATCTGTTTTCGACAGATCTTTTCTTTTCTTTGATCCAAATCAAATTTCAAAACAAACAAGTGGTGGAACACCGCGTGTCCACAATCTGGCGACTCTGCTGGGGATTTTTTATTTTAAAACAAAATAATACAGAGGTTTGACTCATAAGCAGCATCCTTAAAATCATCTTTCTACTGTGTCTGGTTCACTGCATTGCACTCTTGCTTTTTTCCCCCTCCGACTGTGTCTGAAACGCGGCGCTGACATTGTTCAGGTCTTGTTGTGCCAGGGCACAAGTCACCGTTGATACTGTACCTTCCAAGGTATATCAAAAAGAGTAAAAACCTCCGTACTGTCTCTCCGACGGTATATTGGAACTCTCGTCAACGGACCCTCTTTGACTAAACCCAACTTTTGCATATAGATTCCTGTAGAACCTTTCATAGGACTGTTCATTTATCTTTTCAGATAGGACAATGTGATATAACTGCTGTATGCCCTGACGGAATTACCTGGGCGGTGTAGACGCTTATGTGGCATAGAACAGAACCTCTTTCTTATGATTCCCAAGGCAATCACTCACATGTGATCACATTGAGTTGACTTGCCTAGGCACCATGATAAGGACGTCTGCTCTATGCTCACAAAGATATACACCGCAAACCTTGTTTGTCGGTCCTAAGACATAGGAGTATGAAAACCTGCTAGACAGTATGATCACTATCGCCATATTAACCAGTTTCTCCCAGAAACTCTGTCTCGATATCCCAGATATAACCGTACTAACCCGTTTCTCCCATAAACTCTGTTCAGATATCCCATATATAATCGTATTAACCAGTTTTTCCCATAAACTCTGTCTAGATATCCCAGATATAACCGTATTAACCAGTTTTTCCTAGAAACTCCGCTCAAATTTCCCAAAATACCAAAATTTGTGTCCGGATATCCCAGTTTTTCCCAGAAACTCTGTCCAAGTCAACCGAGAATGCCCGGTCCTTCCTAGAAGCCTCCATAGAACTCCGGAAACCCCTGTTATCCCTTCGGTGATCGTACTGGAACGTAAGGTTGGCTTACTCTATATGGTTAGGACCTTAATTGTTTAACTGCTATCTGTTAGAAATAGGAGCATCATATAGATTAGGGCTTACATCCACATTCTTGTCTCTTTGCATACACCATTCCCATCAATCTGCACGCACTGTCTTGAGTCAGTCCGCGTTTGTTAAACATCACCGTCAAAATCTGATGTAGTCCTCTCAAAATCTATCAGGTCAATATAGATTCCCAAGGTCAGCAGCCGGGATCCTCGTCGTGGGTCAGGAGTTCATATAATCGTTTGATCAGAATCAGTTTGACGCCCTACTTCAGCATGAATAGAGAAGAGTTGGAAAATAAGGTTACCGAGTTGGGAACAACCATAAGCCAGCAGTCCGACAGCCTAGCCCAAGTTCTGAAGTTTATAGAAGAATTGAAGCAGCAGCTGCCGCAACCTCCGCCTGGGTTTCCACCACCGGGGTTTGAACCACCCCCACATGAGAATAATGGGGAGGAAGACTGGCTTCAAGGGGTCCCACTGTTTGTATATGAAAAGAAGCTCCAAGAGAAAATGGATAAGGTTGACAAGTTGGAGAGCATACTGAGGAAAAGCAAGGGGGTCGATGATTACATGCTAAACCTGGAAGGCCTCTTTGAGCCTGTTAAGCTGAAACTGCTGGAGAACTTCAAAATGCCTGCCATCGACCATTTTGATGGAACTGGGAATCAAAAAAGTCATGTGAAGCTATGTGTGAGTATCTTCCAGTCCATGGGTTATACCCACGAGCACATTGCGATGCTGTTTCCTCAAACTCTTGCAAAGTCTGCACTATCATGGTTCCTAACCTTGGAAGCCTCCAAAACCCGAGCATGGGAAGACATTGTTTGAGTCTTCATTGATCACTACTCCTACAATCAAGAGCTGGATGTCACTACCAGGGATTTGGAAACTACTCGGTAAAGCAACAATGAATCCTTCGCTGTATTTCTGAGCAGATGGAGAAATAAGGTGGCCCAAATGACCCACCGGCCGATTGAAAAGGAACAGGTAAGGATGCTCATCCGGAACCTGCAGCCGCTCTATCATGAGAAATTGTTCTACCAGTCCATCTCCACCTTTGAGGAGTTGTTTGAAGTTGGAACTCGAATTGAAGACGCTATCAGAAAAGGAAAGATAAAAAAGGAAGAGCCTCCGAGTTAGTTAAGAAGGCCCAGCAATTCCCGGAATCCCCCAGATGTCAATGGCCTTAGCTTGAAACACATGAAAGTGGTTTAAAACAATAGTTAAGACTTGCACCTACAATGGTGTTAGCATTGAAGGTGGTTTGCAAATGATATTGAAGAAAAATGCCTTAAGGCATTAAGTTCAGAGACTGTTTCGACAAACTGAGCATTGGGGGACAGTTTGATAACAAATCGCTAAATCAGAAAGTCTAGGAATACTGCATAGAATGTTCTCAAGAACCAGAGAGTTCGATCAATCGACGCGCTTTCGATCGATCGATCGAAAATCTTCATCTCTCAATCGATCGAAATGGCTTTGATCGATTGACTGTGCGTCTGGTCCGATCGATCGAACTAAATTCGATCGATCGAACACATGAATTATTCTGCTACATGGCAGAGGCTTGAGATCACGGTTTCTTCGTGATCTCCCAACCTAGGGACTACTCAGACATGGTCTGGAGTGTCACAGATTCGTTTTTAACATAAAAGTCCATTAAAGTCTTGTTTGGTTGTGATTTTAACATATAATCTATGAAAACCAATGATTTGACACTATTAACATGCAAAGCTACGATTCTAGCAGATTAAACTACAATAAACTAAATGCAGAATGTAAATAAAACAAAAAGATTTAACCTGGAATGAAGAGCTTGTATTAAACTATGAGAATCCAAGCCAAAACAATAGATATTCTTGATAAATCTACAAAACAAGAACAAACTCTCTTCTCTCTATGTAAAAATGATAAAAACTAAAGTGGGCATCCCTAAGGACGTATACAATATGACTATATATAGATAGAAACAAAGCTAGGGTTAAAACTCTTTCTCTGCTGCGTGCGCGTAATTTATGATAAAAGCCATGATCGATCGTTCGAACATCTCCCGATCGATTGAACTTCTGGGATCTTCGAGCTCTTGAACATCACACGATCGATCGAAACTTCGATCGTTTGAGGTTGATTCGATCGATCGAAACTCACTTTTCGGGATTGAATTATCTTCATTAAAACCAAGTACTTCCTTTTATCCCGCTTATTCAATTCTTCACACAGCAACAATAATCTGCACAAATAACCACTAAAATAATACCACTTATGATAGATTAATCATATTGTGTAAAAACGGGCATTGCAATTCAAATTACAGATATACATGGGAATTGTAGACTAATTCAGTGCATTTCCTTCTTTTAGCATGGTTGTATTTTACAAATACCCCCACTTGTCATAAAGTTTGACACGAAATTTATTTGTGTGCGCTTGTGTGCTATACCCAAGTGTAGGTAATCATGCAAGTAGTAATCTGGTTAAGACCAGGTCGATCCCACAGGGAAGGTTGTAAATTAATTACCTAGATTAATCTCAAAAAGGAAAAAAAATGCAATATTTTAAAGAGTGTAGAACACAAAGTTCCACAATTATCAACTACAAAAGATAAAGCAATTAAACTAAATTAAACTAATGATTAGCTAATTAACTAAAGCGATAGTTTAAAACGTGTTTTTCTTAATAAAAGGGAATGTTGGGATTACACGAATCCACCACGACCTAGCCATCTACCATACAATCACATTGAAGCTCAATGGAGCACATCTTCTACAGTATTCTGTATTTCTGTTAGAATAAAGAATCCATAGCCCTCTCATGATCGGGACTACATCATCGCAATTAATTTGTAACACATGAAAACGGTTTAAAACAATAGTTAAGACTCGCACCTACAATGGTGTTAGCATTGAAGGTGGTTTGCAAAAGATATCGAAGAAAAATGCCATAAGGCTTTAAGTTCAGAGACTGTTTTGACAAACTGAGCATTGGGGGACAGTTTGATAACAAATCGCTAAAGCAGAAAGTCTAGGAATACTGCATAGAATGTTCTCAAGAATCAGAGAGTTCGATCAATCGACGCGCTTTCGATAGATCGAAAATCTTCATCTCTCAATCGATCGAAATGGCTTCGATCGATTGACTGTGCGTCTGGTCCGACCAATCGAACTAACTTCGATCGATCGAACACAGGAATTATTCTGCTGCATGGCAGAGGCATGAGATCACTGTTTTATCATGATCTCCCAACCTGGGGACTACTCAGACATGGTCTGGAGTGTCACAGATTCATTTTTGACATAAAAGTCTATTAAAGTCTTGTTTGGTTGTGATTTTAACATGTAATCTATGAAAGCCAATGATTTGACACTACAAACATGCAAAGCTACGATTCTAGCAAATTAAACTACAATAAACTAAATGCAGAATATGAATAAAATAATAAGATTTAACATGGAATGAAGAGCTTGTATTAAACTCTGAGAATCCAAGCCAAAACAATAGATATTCTTTATAAACCTACAAAAACAAGAACAAACTCAGTTTTCTCTATGTAAAACTGATAAAAACTAAAGTGGGCGTCCCTAAGGACGTATACAATACGACTATATATAGATAGAACTGAAGCTAGGGTGAAAACTCTTTCTCTGCTACGTGCGCGTAATTTCTGATAAAAGCCATGATCGATCGATCGAACATCTCCCGATCGATTGAACTTCTGGGATCTTCGAGTGCTTGATCATCACACGATCGATCGAAACTTCGATCGCTTGAGGTTGATTCGATCGATCGAAACTCACTTTTTGTGATTGAATTATCTTCATTAAAACCAAGTACTTCCTTTTATCCCGCTTATTCAATTCTTCACACAGCAACAGTAATCTGCACAAATAACCACTAAAACAATACCACTTATAATAGATTAATCATATTGTGTAAGAACGGGCATTGCAATTCAAATTGCAGATATACATGGGAATTGTAGACTAATTCAGTGTATTTCCTTCTTTTAGCATGGTTGTATTTTACAAATACCCCCGCTTGTCATAAAGTTTGACAAGAAATTTATTTGTGTGCGCTTGTGTGCTATACCCAAGTGTAGGTAATCATGCAAGTAGTAATCTGGTTAAGACCAGGTCGATCCCACAGGGAAGGTTGTAAATTAATTACCTAGATTAATCTCAAAAAGGAAAAAAAAATGCAATATTTTAAAGAGTGTAGAACACAAAGTTCCACAATTATCAACTACAAAAGATAAACCAATTAAACTAATGATTAGCTAATTAACTAAAGCGATATTTTAAAACGTTTTTTTCTTAATAAAAGGGAATGTTGGGATTACACAAATCCACCACGACCTAGCCATCTACCATACAATCACATCTTCTACAGTATTCTGTATTTCTGTTAGAATAAAGAATCCATAGCCCTTTCATGATCGGGACTATATCATCGCAGTTAATTTGAAACACATGAAAGCGGTTTAAAACAATAGTTAAGACTCGCACCTACAATGGTGTTAGCATTGAAGGTGGTTTGCGAAAGATATCGAAGAAAAATGCCTTAAGGCCTTAAGTTCAGAGACTGTTTTGACAAACTGAGCATTGGGGGACAGTTTGATAACAAATCGCTAAAGCAGAAAGTCTAGGAATACTGCATAGAATGTTCTCAAGAATCAGAGAGTTCGATCAATCGACGCGCTTTCGATAGATCGAAAATCTTCATCTCTCAATCGATCAAAATGGCTTCGATCGATTGACTGTGCGTCTGGTCCGACCAATCGAACTAACTTCGATCGATCGAACACAGGAATTATTCTGCTGCATGGCAGAGGCATGAGATCACTGTTTTATCATGATCTCCCAACTTGGGGACTACTCAGACATGGTCTGGAGTGTCACAGATTCATTTTTGACATAAAAGTCTATTAAAGTCTTGTTTGGTTGTGATTTTAACATGTAATCTATGAAAGCCAATGATTTGACACTACAAACATGCAAAGCTACGATTCTAGCAAATTAAACTACAATAAACTAAATGCAGAATATGAATAAAATAATAAGATTTAACATGGAATGAAGAGCTTGTATTAAACTCTGAGAATCCAAGCCAAAACAATAGATATTCTTTATAAACCTACAAAAACAAGAACAAACTCAGTTTTCTCTATGTAAAACTGATAAAAACTAAAGTGGGCGTCCCTAAGGACGTATACAATACGACTATATATAGATAGAACTGAAGCTAGGGTGAAAACTCTTTCTCTGCTACGTGCGCGTAATTTCTGATAAAAGCCATGATCGATCGATCGAACATCTCCCGATCAATTGAACTTCTGGGATCTTCGAGTGCTTGATCATCACACGATCGATTAAAACTTCGATCGCTTGAGGTTGATTCGATCGATCGAAACTCACTTTTTGTGATTGAATTATCTTCATTAAAACCAAGTACTTCCTTTTATCCCGCTTATTCAATTCTTCACACAGCAACAGTAATCTGCACAAATAACCACTAAAACAATACCACTTATAATAGATTAATCATATTGTGTAAGAACGGGCATTGCAATTCAAATTGCAGATATACATGGGAATTGTAGACTAATTCAGTGTATTTCCTTCTTTTAGCATGGTTGTATTTTACAAATACCCCCGCTTGTCATAAAGTTTGACAAGAAATTTATTTGTGTGCGCTTGTGTGCTATACCCAAGTGTAGGTAATCATGCAAGTAGTAATCTGGTTAAGACCAGGTCGATCCCACAGGGAAGGTTGTAAATTAATTACCTAGATTAATCTCAAAATGGAAAAAAAAATGCAATATTTTAAAGAGTGTAGAACACAAAGTTCCACAATTATCAACTACAAAAGATAAACCAATTAAACTAATGATTAGCTAATTAACTAAAGCGATATTTTAAAACGTTTTTTTCTTAATAAAAGGGAATGTTGGGATTACACAAATCCACCACGACCTAGCCATCTACCATACAATCACATCTTCTACAGTATTCTGTATTTCTGTTAGAATAAAGAATCCATAGCCCTTTCATGATCGGGACTATATCATCGCAGTTAATTTGAAACACATGAAAGCGGTTTAAAACAATAGTTAAGACTCGCACCTACAATGGTGTTAGCATTGAAGGTGGTTTGCGAAAGATATCGAAGAAAAATGCCTTAAGGCCTTAAGTTCAGAGACTGTTTTGACAAACTGAGCATTGGGGGACAGTTTGATAACAAATCGCTAAAGCAGAAAGTCTAGGAATACTGCATAGAATGTTCTCAAGAATCAGAGAGTTCGATCAATCGACGCGCTTTCGATAGATCGAAAATCTTCATCTCTCAATCGATCAAAATGGCTTCGATCGATTGACTGTGCGTCTGGTCCGACCAATCGAACTAACTTCGATCGATCGAACACAGGAATTATTCTGCTGCATGGCAGAGGCATGAGATCACTGTTTTATCATGATCTCCCCAACCTGGGGACTACTCAGACAAGGTCTGGAGTGTCACAGATTCATTTTTAACATAAAAGTCCATTAAAGTCTTGTTTGGTTGTGATTTTAACATGTAATCTATGAAAGCCAATGATTTGACACTACAAACATGCAAAGCTACGATTCTAGCAAATTAAACTACAATAAACTAAATGCAGAATATGAATAAAATAATAAGATTTAACATGGAATGAAGAGCTTGTATTAAACTCTGAGAATCCAAGCCAAAACAATAGATATTCTTTATAAACCTACAAAAACAAGAACAAACTCAGTTTTCTCTATGTAAAACTGATAAAAACTAAAGTGGGCGTCCCTAAGGACGTATACAATACGACTATATATAGATAGAACTGAAGCTAGGGTGAAAACTCTTTCTCTGCTACGTGCGCGTAATTTCTGATAAAAGCCATGATCGATCGATCGAACATCTCCCGATCGATTGAACTTCTGGGATCTTCGAGTGCTTGATCATCACACGATCGATCGAAACTTCGATCGCTTGAGGTTGATTCGATCGATCGAAACTCACTTTTTGTGATTGAATTATCTTCATTAAAACCAAGTACTTCCTTTTATCCCGCTTATTCAATTCTTCACACAGCAACAGTAATCTGCACAAATAACCACTAAAACAATACCACTTATAATAGATTAATCATATTGTGTAAGAACGGGCATTGCAATTCAAATTGCAGATATACATGGGAATTGTAGACTAATTCAGTGTATTTCCTTCTTTTAGCATGGTTGTATTTTACAAATACCCCCGCTTGTCATAAAGTTTGACAAGAAATTTATTTGTGTGCGCTTGTGTGCTATACCCAAGTGTAGGTAATCATGCAAGTAGTAATCTGGTTAAGACCAGGTCGATCCCACAGGGAAGGTTGTAAATTAATTACCTAGATTAATCTCAAAAAGGAAAAAAAAATGCAATATTTTAAAGAGTGTAGAACACAAAGTTCCACAATTATCAACTACAAAAGATAAACCAATTAAACTAATGATTAGCTAATTAACTAAAGCGATATTTTAAAACGTTTTTTTCTTAATAAAAGGGAATGTTGGGATTACACAAATCCACCACGACCTAGCCATCTACCATACAATCACATCTTCTACAGTATTCTGTATTTCTGTTAGAATAAAGAATCCATAGCCCTTTCATGATCGGGACTATATCATCGCAGTTAATTTGAAACACATGAAAGCGGTTTAAAACAATAGTTAAGACTCGCACCTACAATGGTGTTAGCATTGAAGGTGGTTTGCGAAAGATATCGAAGAAAAATGCCTTAAGGCCTTAAGTTCAGAGACTGTTTTGACAAACTGAGCATTGGGGGACAGTTTGATAACAAATCGCTAAAGCAGAAAGTCTAGGAATACTGCATAGAATGTTCTCAAGAATCAGAGAGTTCGATCAATCGACGCGCTTTCGATAGATCGAAAATCTTCATCTCTCAATCGATCAAAATAGCTTCGATCGATTGACTGTGCGTCTGGTCCGACCAATCGAACTAACTTCGATCGATCGAACACAGGAATTATTCTGCTGCATGGCAGAGGCATGAGATCACTGTTTTATCATGATCTCCCAACCTGGGGACTACTCAGACATGGTATGGAGTGTCACAGATTCATTTTTGACATAAAAGTCTATTAAAGTCTTGTTTGGTTGTGATTTTAACATGTAATCTATGAAAGCCAATGATTTGACACTACAAACATGCAAAGCTACGATTCTAGCAAATTAAACTACAATAAACTAAATGCAGAATATGAATAAAATAATAAGATTTAACATGGAATGAAGAGCTTGTATTAAACTCTGAGAATCCAAGCCAAAACAATAGATATTCTTTATAAACCTACAAAAACAAGAACAAACTCAGTTTTCTCTATGTAAAACTGATAAAAACTAAAGTGGGCGTCCCTAAGGACGTATACAATACGACTATATATAGATAGAACTGAAGCTAGGGTGAAAACTCTTTCTCTGCTACGTGCGCGTAATTTCTGATAAAAGCCATGATCGATCGATCGAACATCTCCCGATCGATTGAACTTCTGGGATCTTCGAGTGCTTGATCATCACACGATCGATCGAAACTTCGATCGCTTGAGGTTGATTCGATCGATCGAAACTCACTTTTTGTGATTGAATTATCTTCATTAAAACCAAGTACTTCCTTTTATCCCGCTTATTCAATTCTTCACACAGCAACAGTAATCTGCACAAATAACCACTAAAACAATACCACTTATAATAGATTAATCATATTGTGTAAGAACGGGCATTGCAATTCAAATTGCAGATATACATGGGAATTGTAGACTAATTCAGTGTATTTCCTTCTTTTAGCATGGTTGTATTTTACAAATACCCCCGCTTGTCATAAAGTTTGACAAGAAATTTATTTGTGTGCGCTTGTGTGCTATACCCAAGTGTAGGTAATCATGCAAGTAGTAATCTGGTTAAGACCAGGTCGATCCCACAGGGAAGGTTGTAAATTAATTACCTAGATTAATCTCAAAAAGGAAAAAAAAATGCAATATTTTAAAGAGTGTAGAACACAAAGTTCCACAATTATCAACTACAAAAGATAAACCAATTAAACTAATGATTAGCTAATTAACTAAAGCGATATTTTAAAACGTTTTTTTCTTAATAAAAGGGAATGTTGGGATTACACAAATCCACCACGACCTAGCCATCTACCATACAATCACATCTTCTACAGTATTCTGTATTTCTGTTAGAATAAAGAATCCATAGCCCTTTCATGATCGGGACTATATCATCGCAGTTAATTTGAAACACATGAAAGCGGTTTAAAACAATAGTTAAGACTCGCACCTACAATGGTGTTAGCATTGAAGGTGGTTTGCGAAAGATATCGAAGAAAAATGCCTTAAGGCCTTAAGTTCAGAGACTGTTTTGACAAACTGAGCATTGGGGGACAGTTTGATAACAAATCGCTAAAGCAGAAAGTCTAGGAATACTGCATAGAATGTTCTCAAGAATCAGAGAGTTCGATCAATCGACGCGCTTTCGATAGATCGAAAATCTTCATCTCTCAATCGATCAAAATGGCTTCGATCGATTGACTGTGCGTCTGGTCCGACCAATCGAACTAACTTCGATCGATCGAACACAGGAATTATTCTGCTGCATGGCAGAGGCATGAGATCACTGTTTTATCATGATCTCCCCAACCTGGGGACTACTCAGACAAGGTCTGGAGTGTCACAGATTCATTTTTAACATAAAAGTCCATTAAAGTCTTGTTTGGTTGTGATTTTAACATGTAATCTATGAAAGCCAATGATTTGACACTACTAACATGCAAAGCTACGATTCTAGCAGATTAAACTACAATCAACTAAATGCGAAATGTAAATAAAACAATAGGATTTAACCTGGAATGAAGAGCTTGTATTAGACTATGAGAATCCAAACCATAACAATAGATATTCTTGATAAACCTACAAAAACAAGAACAAACTCTCTTCTCTCTATGTAAAACTGATAAAAACTAAAGTGGGCGACCCTAAGGACGTATACAATATGACTATATATAGATAGGACTAAAGCTAGGGTTAAAACTTTGTCTCTGTTGCGTGCGCGTAATTTCTGATAAAAGCCATGATCGATCGATCGAATATCTCCCGATCGATTGAACTTCTGGGATCTTCGAGCGCTTGAACATCACTCGATCGATCGAAACTTCGATCGCTTGAGGTTAATTTGATTGATCAAAACTCACTTTTCGTGATTGAATTATCTTCATTAAAATCAAGCACTTTCTCTTATCCCGCTTATTCAATTCTTCACACAACAACAGTAATCTGCACAAATAACCACTAAAACCATACCACTTATCATAGATTAATCATATTGTGTAAAAACTGGCATTGTAATTCAAATTGCAGATATACAAGGGAATTGTAGACTAATTCAGTGTATTTCCTTCTTTTAACGCGGTTGTATTTTACAAATACCCCCGCTTGTCATAAAGTTTGACACGAAATTTATTTGTGTGCGCTTGTGTGCTATACCCAAGTTTAGTTAATCGTGCAAGTAGTAATCTGGTTAAGACCAGGTCGATCCCACAGGGAAGGTTGTAAATTAAATACCTAGATTAATCTCAAGAAGGAAAAAGAAAATGCAATATTTTAAAGAGTGTAGAACACAAAGTTCCACAATTATCAACTACAAAAGATAAAGCAATTAAACTAAATTAAACTAATGATTAGCTAATAAACTACAACGATATTTTAAAACATGTTTTTCTTAATAAAAGGGAATGTTGGGATTACACAAATCCACCGCGACCTAACCATCTACCATGCAATTACATTGAAGCTCAATGGAGCACATCTTCTACAGTATTCTCTATTTCTATTAGAATAAAGAATCCATAGCCCTTTCATGATCGGCACTATATCATCGCAGTTAATTTGAAACACATGAATGCGGTTTAAAACAATAGTTAAGACTCGCACCTACAATGGTGTTAGAATTGAAGGTGGTTTGCAAAAGATATTGAAGAAAAATGCCTTAAGGCCTTAAGTTCATAGACTGTTTAGACAAACTGAGCATTGGGGGGACAATTTGTTAACAAATCGCTAAAGCAGAAAGTCTAGGAATACTGCATAAAATGTTCTCAAGAATCAGAGAGTTCGATCAATCGACGCGCTTTCGATAGATCAAAAATCTTCATCTCTCAATCGATCGAAATGGCTTCGATCGATTGACTGTGCGTCTGGTCCGACCAATCGAACTAACTTCGATCGATCGAACACAGGAATTATTCTGCTGCATGGCAGAGGCTTGAGATCACTGTTTCATCATGATCTCCCAACCTGGGGACTACTCAGACATGGTCTGGAGTGTCACAGATTCGTTTTTAACATAAAGGTCCATTAAAGTCTTGTTTGGTTGTGATTTTAACATGTAATATATGAAAGCCAATGATTTGACACTACTAACATGCAAAGTTACGATTCTAGCAGATTAAACTACAATAAACTAAATGCAGAATGTAAATAAAACAATAAGATTAAACCTGGAATGAAGAGCTTGTATTAGACTATGAGAATCCAAGCCATAACAATAGATATTCTTGATAAACCTACAAAAACAAGAACAAACTCTCTTCTCTCTATGTAAAACTGATAAAAACTAAAGTGGGCGACCCTAAGGACGTATACAATATGACTATATATAGATAGGACTAAAGCTAGGGTTAAAACTCTGTCTCTACTGCGTGCGTGTAATTTCTGATAAAAGCCATGATCGATCGATCGAACATCTCCCGATCGATTGAACTTCTGGGTTCTTCGAGCGCTTGAACATCACTCGATCGATCGAAACTTCGATCAGTTGAGGTTGATTCGATCGATCGAAACTCACTTTTCGTGATTGAATTATCTTCATTAGAACCAAGCACTTCCTTTTATCCCGCTTATTCAATTCTTTACACAGCAACAGTAATCTGCACAAATAACCACTAAAACAATACCACTTATCATAGATTAATCACATTGTGTAAAAACTGGCATTTCAATTCAAATTGCAGATATACAAGGGAATTGTAGACTAATTCAGTGTATTTCCTTCTTTTAGCGCGGTTGTATTTTAAAAATACCCCCGCTTGTCATAAAGTTTGACACAAAATTTATTTGTGTGCGCTTGTGTGCTATACCCAAGTGTAGTTAATCGTGCAAGTAGTAATCTGGTTAAGACCAGGTCGATCCCACAGGGTAGGTTGTAAATTAAATATCTAGATTAATCTCAAAAAGGAAAAAGAAAATGCAATATTTTAAAGAGTGTAGAACACAAAGTTACACAATTATCAACTACAAAAGATAAAGCAATTAAACTAAATTAAACTAATGATTAGCTAATTAACTAAAGCGATATTTTAAAACGTGTTTTTCTTAATAAAAGGGAATGTTGGGATTACACGAATCCACCGCGACCTAGCCATCTACCATGCAATTATATTGATGCTCAACAGAGCACATCTTCTACAGTATTCTGTATTTTTGTTAGAATAAAGAATCCATAGCCCTTTCATGACCGGTACTATACCATCATAGTTAATTTGAAACACATAAAAGCGGTTTAAAATAATAGTTATGACTCGCACCTACAATGGTGTTAGCATTGAAGGTGGTTTGCAAAAGATATTGAAGAAAAATGCTTTAAGGCCTTAAGTTCAGAGACTGTTTTGACAAACTGAGCATTGGGGGACAGTTTGAAAACAAATCGCTAAAGCAGAAAGTCTAGGAATACTGCATAGAATGTTCTCAAGAATCAGAGAGTTCGATCAATCGACGCGCTTTCGATCGATCCAAAATCTTCATCTCTCAATCGATCGAAATGGCTTCGATCGATTAACTGTGTGTCTGGTCCGATCGATCGAACTAACTTTGATTGATCGAACACAGGAATTGTTCTGTTGCATGGCAGAGGCTTGATATCATGGTTTCATCATGATCTCCCAACCTGGGGACTACTCAGACATGGTCTGGAGTGTCACAGATTCGTTTTTAACATAAAAGTCCATTAAAGTCTTGTTTGGTTGTGATTTTAACATGTAATCTATGAAAACCAATGATTTGACACTACAAACATGCAAAGCTACGATTCTAGCAGATTAAACTACAATAAACTAAATGCAGAATGTGAATAAAATAATAAGATTTAACATGGAATGAAGAGCTTGTATTAAACTCTGAGAATCCAAGCCAAAACAATAGATATTCTTTATAAACCTACAAAAACAAGAACAAACTCAGTTTTCTCTATGTAAAACTGATAAAAACTAAAGTGGGCGTCCCTAAGGACGTATACAATACGACTATATATAGATAGAACTAAAGCTAGGGTTAAAACTCTTTCTCTGCTGCGTGCGCGTAATTTCTGATAAAAGCCATGATCGATCGATCGAACATCTCCCGGTTATCGATTGAACTTCTGGGTTCTTCGAGCGCTTGAACATCACTCGATCGATCGAAACTTCAATCAGTTGAGGTTGATTCGATCGATCGAAACTCACTTTTCGTGATTGAATTATCTTCATTAAAACCAAGCACTTCCTTTTATCCCGCTTATTCAATTCTTCACACAGCAACAGTAATCTGCACAAATAACCACTGAAACAATACCACTTATCATAGATTAATCATATTGTATAAAAATGGACATTGCAATTCAAATTCCAGATATACAAAGGAATTGTAGACTAATTCAGTGTATTTCCTTCTTTTAGCACGGTTGTATTTTACAAATACCCCCGCTTGTCATAAAGTTTGACACGAAATTTATTTGTGTGCGCTTGTGTGCTATACCCAAGTGTAGGTAATCATTCAAGTAGTAATCTGGTTAAGACCAGGTCGATCCCACAGGGAAGGTTGTAAATTAATTACCTATATTAATCTCAAAAAGGAAAAAAAAATACAATATTTTAAAGAGTGTAGAACACAAAGTTCCACAATTATCAACTACAAAAGATAAAGCAATTAAACTAAATAAAACTAATGATTAGCTAATTAACTAAAGCGATAGTTTAAAACGTGTTTTTCTTAATAAAAGGGAATGTTGGGATTACACGAATCCACCGCGACCTAACCATCTACCATGCAATTACATTGAAGCTCAATGGAGCACATCTTCTACAATATTCCGTATTTCTGTTAGAATATAGAATCCATAGCCCTTTCATGATCGGGACTATATCATCACAGTTAATTTGAAACACATGAAAGCGGTTTAAAACAATAGTTAAGACTCGCACCTACAATGGTGTTAGCATTGAAGGTGGTTTGCAAAAGATATTGAAGAAAAATGCCTTAAGGCCTTAAGTTCAGAAACTGTTTTGACAAACTGAGCATTGGGGGACTGTTTGATAACAAATCACTAAAGCAGAAAGTCTAGGAATACTTCATAGAATGTTCTGAAGAATCAGAGAGTTCGATCAATCGACGCGCTTTCGATCGATCGAAAATCTTCATCTCTCAATCGATCGAAATGGCTTCGATCGATTGACTGTGCGTCTGGTCTGACCAATCGAACTAACTTCGATCGATCGAACACAGGAATTATTCTGCTGCATGGCAGAGGCTTGAGATCACTGTTTCATCATGATCTCCCAACCTGGGGACTACTCAGACATGGTCTGGAGTATCACAGATTCGTTTTTAACATAAAGGTCCATTAAAGTCTTGTTTGATTGTGATTTTAACATGTAATCTATGAAAGCCAATGATTTGACACTACTAACATTCAAAGCTACGATTCTAGCAGATTAAACTACAATAAACTAAATGCAGAATGTGAATAAAATAATAAGATTTAACATGGAATGAAGAGCTTGTATTAAACTCTGAGAATCCAAGCCAAAACAATAGATATTCTTTATAAACCTACAAAAACAAGAACAAACTCAGTTTTCTCTATGTAAAACTGATAAAAACTAAAGTGGGCGTCCCTAAGGACGTATACAATACGACTATGTATAGATAAAACTAAAGCTAGGGTTAAAACTCTTTCTCTGCTGCGTGCGCGTAATTTCTGATAAAAGCCATGATCGATCGATCGAACATCTCCCGATCGATTGAACTTCTGGGATCTTCGAGCGCTTGAACATCACTCGATCGATCGAAACTTCGATCGCTTGAGGTTAATTTGATTGATCAAAACTCACTTTTCGTGATTGAATTATCTTCATTAAAATCAAGCACTTTCTCTTATCCCGCTTATTCAATTCTTCACACAACAACAGTAATCTGCACAAATAACCACTAAAACAATACCACTTATCATAGATTAATCATATTGTGTAAAAACTGGCATTGTAATTCAAATTGCAGATATACAAGGGAATTGTAGACTAATTCAGTGTATTTCCTTCTTTTAACGCGGTTATATTTTACAAATACCCCCGCTTGTCATAAAGTTTGACACGAAATTTATTTGTGTGCGCTTGTGTGCTATACCCAAGTTTAGTTAATCGTGCAAGTAGTAATCTGGTTAAGACCAGGTCGATCCCACAGGGAAGGTTGTAAATTAAATACCTAGATTAATCTCAAGAAGGAAAAAGAAAATGCAATATTTTAAAGAGTGTAGAACACAAAGTTCCACAATTATCAACTACAAAAGATAAAGCAATTAAACTAAATTAAACTAATGATTAGCTAATAAACTACAACGATATTTTAAAACGTGTTTTTCTTAATAAAAGGGAATGTTGGGATTACACAAATCCACCGCGACCTAACCATCTACCATGCAATTACATTGAAGCTCAATGGAGTACATCTTCTACAGTATTCTCTATTTCTATTAGAATAAAGAATCCATAGCCCTTTCATGATCGGCACTATATCATCGCAGTTAATTTGAAACACATGAATGCGGTTTAAAACAATAGTTAAGACTCGCACCTACAATGGTGTTAGAATTGAAGGTGGTTTGCAAAAGATATTGAAGAAAAATGCCTTAAGGCCTTAAGTTCATAGACTGTTTAGACAAACTGAGCATTGGGGGGACAATTTGTTAACAAATCGCTAAAGCAGAAAGTCTAGGAATACTGCATAAAATGTTCTCAAGAATCAGAGAGTTCGATCAATCGACGCGCTTTCGATAGATCGAAAATCTTCATCTCTCAATCGATCGAAATGGCTTCGATCGATTGACTGTGCGTCTGGTCCGACCAATCGAACTAACTTCGATCGATCGAACACAGGAATTATTCTGCTGCATGGCAGAGGCTTGAGATCACTGTTTCATCATGATCTCCCAACCTAGGGACTGCTCAGACATGGTCTGGAGTGTCACAGATTCGTTTTTAACATAAAGGTCCATTAAAGTCTTGTTTGATTGTGATTTTAACATGTAATCTATGAAAGCCAATGATTTGACACTACTAACATTCAAAGCTACGATTCTAGCAGATTAAACTACAATAAACTAAATGCAAAATGTGAATAAAATAATAAGATTTAACATGGAATGAAGAGCTTGTATTAAACTCTGAGAATCCAAGCCAAAACAATAGATATTCTTTATAAACCTACAAAAACAAGAACAAACTCAGTTTTCTCTATGTAAAACTGATAAAAACTAAAGTGGGCGTCCCTAAGGACGTATACAATACGACTATATATAGATAGAACTAAAGCTAGGGTTAAAACTCTTTCTCTGCTGCGTGCGCGTAATTTCTGATAAAAGCCATAATAGATCGATCGAACATCTCCCGGTTATCGATTGAACTTCTGGGTTCTTCGAGCGCTTGAACATCACTCGATCGATCGAAACTTCAATCAGTTGAGGTTGATTCGATCGATCGAAACTCACTTTTCGTGATTGAATTATCTTCATTAAAACCAAGCACTTCCTTTTATCCCGCTTATTCAATTCTTCACACAGCAACAGTAATCTGCACAAATAACCACTGAAACAATACCACTTATCATAGATTAATCATATTGTGTAAAAATGGGCATTGCAATTCAAATTCCAGATATACAAAGGAATTGTAGACTAATTCAGTGTATTTCCTTCTTTTAGCACGGTTGTATTTTACAAATACCCCCGCTTGTCATAAAGTTTGACACGAAATTTATTTGTGTGCGCTAGTGTGCTATACCCAAGTGTAGGTAATCATTCAAGTAGTAATCTGGTTAAGACCAGGTCGATCCCACAGGGAAGGTTGTAAATTAATTACCTAGATTAATCTCAAAAAGGAAAAAAAAATGCAATATTTTAAAGAGTGTAGAACACAAAGTTCCACAATTATCAACTACAAAAGATAAAGCAATTAAACTAAATAAAACTAATGATTAGCTAATTAACTAAAGCGATAGTTTAAAACGTGTTTTTCTTAATAAAAGGGAATGTTGGGATTACACGAATCCACCGCGACCTAACCATCTACCATGCAATTACATTTAAGCTCAATGGAGCACATCTTCTACAATATTCCGTATTTCTGTTAGAATATAGAATCCATAGTCCTTTCATGATCGGGACTATATCATCACAGTTAATTTGAAACACATGAAAGCGGTTTAAAACAATAGTTAAGACTCGCACCTACAATGGTGTTAGCATTGAAGGTGGTTTGCAAAAGATATTGAAGAAAAATGCCTTAAGGCCTTAAGTTCAGAAACTGTTTTGACAAACTGAGCATTGGGGGACTGTTTGATAACAAATCACTAAAGCAGAAAGTCTAGGAATACTTCATAGAATGTTCTGAAGAATCAGAGAGTTCGATCAATCGACGCGCTTTCGATCGATCGAAAATCTTCATCTCTCAATCGATCGAAATGGCTTCGATCGATTGACTGTGCGTCTGGTCCGACCAATCGAACTAACTTCGATCGATCGAACACAGGAATTATTCTGCTGCATGGCAGAGGCTTGAGATCACTGTTTCATCATGATCTCCCAACCTGGGGACTACTCAGACATGGTCTGGAGTATCACAGATTCGTTTTTAACATAAAGGTCCATTAAAGTCTTGTTTGATTGTGATTTTAACATGTAATCTATGAAAGCCAATGATTTGACACTACTAACATTCAAAGCTACGATTCTAGCAGATTAAACTACAATAAACTAAATGCAGAATGTGAATAAAATAATAAGATTTAACATGGAATGAAGAGCTTGTATTAAACTCTGAGAATCCAAGCCAAAACAATAGATATTCTTTATAAACCTACAAAAACAAGAACAAACTCAGTTTTCTCTGTGTAAAACTGATAAAAACTAAAGTGGGCGTCCCTAAGGACGTATACAATACGACTATGTATAGATAAAACTAAAGCTAGGGTTAAAACTCTTTCCCTGCTGCATGCGCGTAATTTCTGATAAAAGCCATGATCGATCGATCGAACATCTCCCGATCGATTGAACTTCTGGGATCTTCGAGCGCTTGAACATCACTCGATCGATCGAAACTTCGATCGCTTGAGGTTAATTTGATTGATCAAAACTCACTTTTCGTGATTGAATTATCTTCATTAAAATCAAGCACTTTCTCTTATCCCGCTTATTCAATTCTTCACACAACAACAGTAATCTGCACAAATAACCACTAAAACAATACCACTTATCATAGATTAATCATATTGTGTAAAAACTGGCATTGTAATTCAAATTGCAGATATACAAGGGAATTGTAGACTTATTCAGTGTATTTCCTTCTTTTAACGCGGTTATATTTTACAAATACCCCCGCTTGTCATAAAGTTTGACACGAAATTTATTTGTGTGCGCTTGTGTGCTATACCCAAGTTTAGTTAATCGTGCAAGTAGTAATCTGGTTAAGACCAGGTCGATCCCACAGGGAAGGTTGTAAATTAAATACCTAGATTAATCTCAAGAAGGAAAAAGAAAATGCAATATTTTAAAGAGTGTAGAATACAAAGTTCCACAATTATCAACTACAAAAGATAAAGCAATTAAACTAAATTAAACTAATGATTAGCTAATAAACTACAACGATATTTTAAAACGTGTTTTTCTTAATAAAAGGGAATGTTGGGATTACACAAATCCACCGCGACCTAACCATCTACCATGCAATTACATTGAAGCTCAATGGAGCACATCTTCTACAGTATTCTCTATTTCTATTAGAATAAAGAATCCATAGCCCTTTCATGATCGGCACTATATCATCGCAGTTAATTTGAAACACATGAATGCGGTTTAAAACAATAGTTAAGACTCGCACCTACAATGGTGTTAGAATTGAAGGTGGTTTGCAAAAGATATTGAAGAAAAATGCCTTAAGGCCTTAAGTTCATAGACTGTTTAGACAAACTGAGCATTGGGGGGACAATTTGTTAACAAATCGCTAAAGCAGAAAGTCTAGGAATACTGCATAAAATGTTCTCAAGAATCAGAGAGTTCGATCAATCGACGCGCTTTCGATAGATCGAAAATCTTCATCTCTCAATCGATCGAAATGGCTTCGATCGATTTACTGTGCGTCTGGTCCGACCAATCGAACTAACTTCGATCGATCGAACACAGGAATTATTCTGCTGCATGGCAGAGGCTTGAGATCACTGTTTCATCATGATCTCCCAACCTGGGGACTACTCAGACATGGTCTGGAGTGTCACAGATTCGTTTTTAACATAAAGGTCCATTAAAGTCTTGTTTGGTTGTGATTTTAACATGTAATATATGAAAGCCAATGATTTGACACTACTAACATGCAAAGCTACGATTCTAGCAGATTAAACTACAATAAACTAAATGCAGAATGTAAATAAAACAATAAGATTTAACCTGGAATGAAGAGCTTGTATTAGACTATGAGAATCCAAGCCATAACAATAGATATTCTTGATAAACCTACAAAAACAAGAACAAACTCTCTTCTCTCTATGTAAAACTGATAAAAACTAAAGTGGGCGACCCTAAGGACGTATACAATATGACTATATATAGATAGGACTAAAGCTAGGGTTAAAACTCTGTCTCTACTGCGTGCGTGTAATTTCTGATAAAAGCCATGATCGATCGATCGAACATCTCCCGATCGATTGAACTTCTGGGTTCTTCGAGCGCTTGAACATCACTCGATCGATCGAAACTTCGATCAGTTGAGGTTGATTCGATCGATCGAAACTCACTTTTCGTGATTGAATTATCTTCATTAGAACCAAGCACTTCCTTTTATCCCGCTTATTCAATTCTTTACACAGCAACAATAATCTGCACAAATAACCACTAAAACAATACCACTTATCATAGATTAATCACATTGTGTAAAAACTGGCATTTCAATTCAAATTGCAGATATACAAGGGAATTGTAGACTAATTCAGTGTATTTCCTTCTTTTAGCGCGGTTGTATTTTACAAATACCCGCGCTTGTCATAAAGTTTGACACAAAATTTATTTGTGTGCGCTTGTGTGCTATACCCAAGTGTAGTTAATCGTGCAAGTAGTAATCTGGTTAAGACCAGGTCGATCCCACAGGGTAGGTTGTAAATTAAATATCTAGATTAATCTCAAAAAGGAAAAAGAAAATGCAATATTTTAAAGAGTGTAGAACACAAAGTTACACAATTATCAACTACAAAAGATAAAGCAATTAAACTAAATTAAACTAATGATTAGCTAATTAACTAAAGCGATATTTTAAAACGTGTTTTTCTTAATAAAAGGGAATGTTGGGATTACACGAATCCACCGCGACCTAGCCATCTACCATGCAATTACATTGATGCTCAATAGAGCACATCTTCTACAGTATTCTGTATTTTTGTTAGAATAAAGAATCCATAGCCCTTTCATGACCGGTACTATACCATCATAGTTAATTTGAAACACATAAAAGCGGTTTAAAATAATAGTTATGACTCGCACCTACAATGGTGTTAGCATTGAAGGTGGTTTGCAAAAGATATTGAAGAAAAATGCTTTAAGGCCTTAAGTTCAGAGACTGTTTTGACAAACTGAGCATTGGGGGACAGTTTGAAAACAAATCGCTAAAGCAGAAAGTCTAGGAATACTGCATAGAATGTTCTCAAGAATCAGAGAGTTCGATCAATCGACGCGCTTTCGATCGATCCAAAATCTTCATCTCTCAATCGATCGAAATGGCTTCGATCGATTAACTGTGTGTCTGGTCCGATCGATCGAACTAACTTTGATTGATCGAACACAGGAATTGTTCTGTTGCATGGCAGAGGCTTGATATCATGGTTTCATCATGATCTCCCAACCTGGGGACTACTCAGACATGGTCTGGAGTGTCACAGATTCGTTTTTAACATAAAAGTCCATTAAAGTCTTGTTTGGTTGTGATTTTAACATGTAATCTATGAAAACCAATGATTTGACACTACAAACATGCAAAGCTACGATTCTAGCAGATTAAACTACAATAAACTAAATGCAGAATGTGAATAAAATAATAAGATTTAACATGGAATGAAGAGCTTGTATTAAACTCTGAGAATCCAAGCCAAAACAATAGATATTCTTTATAAACCTACAAAAACAAGAACAAACTCAGTTTTCTCTATGTAAAACTGATAAAAACTAAAGTGGGCGTCCCTAAGGACGTATACAATACGACTATATATAGATAGAACTAAAGCTAGGGTTAAAACTCTTTCTCTGCTGCGTGCGCGTAATTTCTGATAAAAGCCATGATCGATCGATCGAACATCTCCCGGTTATCGATTGAACTTCTGGGTTCTTCGAGCGCTTGAACATCACTCGATCGATCGAAACTTCAATCAGTTGAGGTTGATTCGATCGATCGAAACTCACTTTTCGTGATTGAATTATCTTCATTAAAACCAAGCACTTCCTTTTATCCCGCTTATTCAATTCTTCACACAGCAACAGTAATCTGCACAAATAACCACTGAAACAATACCACTTATCATAGATTAATCATATTGTATAAAAATGGGCATTGCAATTCAAATTCCAGATATACAAAGGAATTGTAGACTAATTCAGTGTATTTCCTTCTTTTAGCACGGTTGTATTTTACAAATACCCCCGCTTGTCATAAAGTTTGACACGAAATTTATTTGTGTGCGCTTGTGTGCTATACCCAAGTGTAGGTAATCATTCAAGTAGTAATCTGGTTAAGACCAGGTCGATCCCACAGGGAAGGTTGTAAATTAATTACCTAGATTAATCTCAAAAAGGAAAAAAAAATACAATATTTTAAAGAGTGTAGAACACAAAGTTCCACAATTATCAACTACAAAAGATAAAGCAATTAAACTAAATAAAACTAATGATTAGCTAATTAACTAAAGCGATAGTTTAAAACATGTTTTTCTTAATAAAAGGGAATGTTGGGATTACACGAATCCACCGCGACCTAACCATCTACCATGCAATTACATTGAAGCTCAATGGAGCACATCTTCTACAATATTCCGTATTTCTGTTAGAATATAGAATCCATAGCCCTTTCATGATCGGGACTATATCATCACAGTTAATTTGAAACACATGAAAGCGGTTTAAAACAATAGTTAAGACTCGCACCTACAATGGTGTTAGCATTGAAGGTGGTTTGCAAAAGATATTGAAGAAAAATGCCTTAAGGCCTTAAGTTCAGAAACTGTTTTGACAAACTGAGCATTGGGGGACTGTTTGATAACAAATCACTAAAGCAGAAAGTCTAGGAATACTTCATAGAATGTTCTGAAGAATCAGAGAGTTCGATCAATCGACGCGCTTTCGATCGATCGAAAATCTTCATCTCTCAATCGATCGAAATGGCTTCGATCGATTGACTGTGCGTCTGGTCTGACCAATCGAACTAACTTCGATCGATCGAACACAGGAATTATTCTGCTGCATGGCAGAGGCTTGAGATCACTGTTTCATCATGATCTCCCAACCTGGGGACTACTCAGACATGGTCTGGAGTATCACAGATTCGTTTTTAACATAAAGGTCCATTAAAGTCTTGTTTGATTGTGATTTTAACATGTAATCTATGAAAGCCAATGATTTGACACTACTAACATTCAAAGCTACGATTCTAGCAGAATAAACTACAATAAACTAAATGCAGAATGTGAATAAAATAATAAGATTTAACATGGAATGAAGAGCTTGTATTAAACTCTGAGAATCCAAGCCAAAACAATAGATATTCTTTATAAACCTACAAAAACAAGAACAAACTCAGTTTTCTCTATGTAAAACTGATAAAAACTAAAGTGGGCGTCCCTAAGGACGTATACAATACGACTATGTATAGATAAAACTAAAGCTAGGGTTAAAACTCTTTCTCTGCTGCGTGCGCGTAATTTCTGATAAAAGCCATGATCGATCGATCGAACATCTCCCGATCGATTGAACTTCTGGGATCTTCGAGCGCTTGAACATCACTCGATCGATCGAAACTTCGATCGCTTGAGGTTAATTTGATTGATCAAAACTCACTTTTCGTGATTGAATTATCTTCATTAAAATCAAGCACTTTCTCTTATCCCGCTTATTCAATTCTTCACACAACAACAGTAATCTGCACAAATAACCACTAAAACAATACCACTTATCATAGATTAATCATATTGTGTAAAAACTGGCATTGTAATTCAAATTGCAGATATACAAGGGAATTGTAGACTAATTCAGTGTATTTCCTTCTTTTAACATGGTTATATTTTACAAATACCCCCGCTTGTCATAAAGTTTGACACGAAATTTATTTGTGTGCGCTTGTGTGCTATACCCAAGTTTAGTTAATCGTGCAAGTAGTAATCTGGTTAAGACCAGGTCGATCCCACAGGGAAGGTTGTAAATTAAATACCTAGATTAATCTCAAGAAGGAAAAAGAAAATGCAATATTTTAAAGAGTGTAGAACACAAAGTTCCACAATTATCAACTACAAAAGATAAAGCAATTAAACTAAATTAAACTAATGATTAGCTAATAAACTACAACGATATTTTAAAACGTGTTTTTCTTAATAAAAGGGAATGTTGGGATTACACAAATCCACCGCGACCTAACCATCTACCATGCAATTACATTGAAGCTCAATGGAGCACATCTTCTACAGTATTCTCTATTTCTATTAGAATAAAGAATCCATAGCCCTTTCATGATCGGCACTATATCATCGCAGTTAATTTGAAACACATGAATGCGGTTTAAAACAATAGTTAAGACTCGCACCTACAATGGTGTTAGAATTGAAGGTGGTTTGCAAAAGATATTGAAGAAAAATGCCTTAAGGCCTTAAGTTCATAGACTGTTTAGACAAACTGAGCATTGGGGGGACAATTTGTTAACAAATCGCTAAAGCAGAAAGTCTAGGAATACTGCATAAAATGTTCTCAAGAATCAGAGAGTTCGATCAATCGACGCGCTTTCGATAGATCGAAAATCTTCATCTCTCAATCGATCGAAATGGCTTCGATCGATTGACTGTGCGTCTGGTCCGACCAATCGAACTAACTTCGATCGATCGAACACAGGAATTATTCTGCTGCATGGCAGAGGCTTGAGATCACTGTTTCATCATGATCTCCCAACCTGGGGACTACTCAGACATGGTCTGGAGTGTCACAGATTCGTTTTTAACATAAAGGTCCATTAAAGTCTTGTTTGATTGTGATTTTAACATGTAATCTATGAAAGCCAATGATTTGACACTACTAACATTCAAAGCTACGATTCTAGCAGATTAAACTACAATAAACTAAATGCAAAATGTGAATAAAATAATAAGATTTAACATGGAATGAAGAGCTTGTATTAAACTCTGAGAATCCAAGCCAAAACAATAGATATTCTTTATAAACCTACAAAAACAAGAACAAACTCAGTTTTCTCTATGTAAAACTGATAAAAACTAAAGTGGGCGTCCCTAAGGACGTATACAATACGACTATGTATAGATAAAACAAAAGCTAGGGTTAAAACTCTTTCTCTGCTGCGTGCGCGTAATTTCTGATAAAAGCCATGATCGATCGATCGAACATCTCCCGATCGATTGAACTTCTGGGATCTTCGAGCGCTTGAACATCACTCGATCGATCGAAACTTCGATCGCTTGAGGTTAATTTGATTGATCAAAACTCACTTTTCGTGATTGAATTATCTTCATTAAAATCAAGCACTTTCTCTTATCCCGCTTATTCAATTCTTCACACAACAACAGTAATCTGCACAAATAACCACTAAAACAATACCACTTATCATAGATTAATCATATTGTGTAAAAACTGGCATTGTAATTCAAATTGCAGATATACAAGGGAATTGTAGACTTATTCAGTGTATTTCCTTCTTTTAACGCGGTTATATTTTACAAATACCCCCGCTTGTCATAAAGTTTGACACGAAATTTATTTGTGTGCGCTTGTGTGCTATACCCAAGTTTAGTTAATCGTGCAAGTAGTAATCTGGTTAAGACCAGGTCGATCCCACAGGGAAGGTTGTAAATTAAATACCTAGATTAATCTCAAGAAGGAAAAAGAAAATGCAATATTTTAAAGAGTGTAGAACACAAAGTTCCACAATTATCAACTACAAAAGATAAAGCAATTAAACTAAATTAAACTAATGATTAGCTAATAAACTACAACGATATTTTAAAACGTGTTTTTCTTAATAAAAGGGAATGTTGGGATTACACAAATCCACCGCGACCTAACCATCTACCATGCAATTACATTGAAGCTCAATGGAGCACATCTTCTACAGTATTCTCTATTTCTATTAGAATAAAGAATCCATAGCCCTTTCATGATCGGCACTATATCATCGCAGTTAATTTGAAACACATGAATGCGGTTTAAAACAATAGTTAAGACTCGCACCTACAATGGTGTTAGAATTGAAGGTGGTTTGCAAAAGATATTGAAGAAAAATGCCTTAAGGCCTTAAGTTCATAGACTGTTTAGACAAACTGAGCATTGGGGGGACAATTTGTTAACAAATCGCTAAAGCAGAAAGTCTAGGAATACTGCATAAAATGTTCTCAAGAATCAGAGAGTTCGATCAATCGACGCGCTTTCGATAGATCGAAAATCTTCATCTCTCAATCGATCGAAATGGCTTCGATCGATTGACTGTGCGTCTGGTCCGACCAATCGAACTAACTTCGATCGATCGAACACAGGAATTATTCTGCTGCATGGCAGAGGCTTGAGATCACTGTTTCATCATGATCTCCCAACCTGGGGACTACTCAGACATGGTCTGGAGTGTCACAGATTCGTTTTTAACATAAAGGTCCATTAAAGTCTTGTTTGGTTGTGATTTTAACATGTAATATATGAAAGCCAATGATTTGACACTACTAACATGCAAAGCTACGATTCTAGCAGATTAAACTACAATAAACTAAATGCAGAATGTAAATAAAACAATAAGATTTAACCTGGAATGAAGAGCTTGTATTAGACTATGAGAATCCAAGCCATAACAATAGATATTCTTGATAAACCTACAAAAACAAGAACAAACTCTCTTCTCTCTATGTAAAACTGATAAAAACTAAAGTGGGCGACCCTAAGGACGTATACAATATGACTATATATAGATAGGACTAAAGCTAGGGTTAAAACTCTGTCTCTACTGCGTGCGTGTAATTTCTGGTAAAAGCCATGATCGATCGATCGAACATCTCCCGATCGATTGAACTTCTGGGTTCTTCGAGCGCTTGAACATCACTCGATCGATCGAAACTTCGATCAGTTGAGGTTGATTCGATCGATCGAAACTCACTTTTCGTGATTGAATTATCTTCATTAGAACCAAGCACTTCCTTTTATCCCGCTTATTCAATTCTTTACACAGCAACAGTAATCTGCACAAATAACCACTAAAACAATACCACTTATCATAGATTAATCACATTGTGTAAAAACTGGCATTTCAATTCAAATTGCAGATATACAAGGGAATTGTAGACTAATTCAGTGTATTTCCTTCTTTTAGCGCGGTTGTATTTTACAAATACCCCCGCTTGTCATAAAGTTTGACACAAAATTTATTTGTGTGCGCTTGTGTGCTATACCCAAGTGTAGTTAATCGTGCAAGTAGTAATCTGGTTAAGACCAGGTCGATCCCACAGGGTAGGTTGTAAATTAAATATCTAGATTAATCTCAAAAAGGAAAAAGAAAATGCAATATTTTAAAGAGTGTAGAACACAAAGTTACACAATTATCAACTACAAAAGATAAAGCAATTAAACTAAATTAAACTAATGATTAGCTAATTAACTAAAGCGATATTTTAAAACGTGTTTTTCTTAATAAAAGGGAATGTTGGGATTACACGAATCCACCGCGACCTAGCCATCTACCATGCAATTACATTGATGCTCAACAGAGCACATCTTCTACAGTATTCTGTATTTTTGTTAGAATAAAGAATCCATAGCCCTTTCATGACCGGTACTATACCATCATAGTTAATTTGAAACACATAAAAGCGGTTTAAAATAATAGTTATGACTCGCACCTACAATGGTGTTAGCATTGAAGGTGGTTTGCAAAAGATATTGAAGAAAAATGCTTTAAGGCCTTAAGTTCAGAGACTGTTTTGACAAACTGAGCATTGGGGGACAGTTTGAAAACAAATTGCTAAAGCAGAAAGTCTAGGAATACTGCATAGAATGTTCTCAAGAATCAGAGAGTTCGATCAATCGACGCGCTTTCGATCGATCCAAAATCTTCATCTCTCAATCGATCGAAATGGCTTCGATCGATTAACTGTGTGTCTGGTCCGATCGATCGAACTAACTTTCATTGATCGAACACAGGAATTGTTCTGTTGCATGGAAGAGGCTTGATATCATGGTTTCATCATGATCTCCCAACCTGGGGACTACTCAGACATGGTCTGGAGTGTCACAGATTCGTTTTTAACATAAAAGTCCATTAAAGTCTTGTTTGGTTGTGATTTTAACATGTAATCTATGAAAACCAATGATTTGACACTACAAACATGCAAAGCTACGATTCTAGCAGATTAAACTACAATAAACTAAATGCAGAATGTGAATAAAATAATAAGATTTAACATGGAATGAAGAGCTTGTATTAAACTCTGAGAATCCAAGCCAAAACAATAGATATTCTTTATAAACCTACAAAAACAAGAACAAACTCAGTTTTCTCTATGTAAAACTGATAAAAAGTAAAGTGGGCGTCCCTAAGGACGTATACAATACGACTATATATAGATAAAACTAAAGCTAGGGTTAAAACTCTTTCTCTGCTGCGTGCGCGTAATTTCTGATAAAAGCCATGATCGATCGATCGAACATCTCCCGGTTATCGATTGAACTTCTGGGTTCTTCGAGCGCTTGAACATCACTCGATCGATCGAAACTTCAATCAGTTGAGGTTGATTCGATCGATCGAAACTCACTTTTCGTGATTGAATTATCTTCATTAAAACCAAGCACTTCCTTTTATCCCGCTTATTCAATTCTTCACACAGCAACAGTAATCTGCACAAATAACCACTGAAACAATACCACTTATCATAGATTAATCATATTGTGTAAAAATGGGCATTGCAATTCAAATTCCAGATATACAAAGGAATTGTAGACTAATTCAGTGTATTTCCTTCTTTTAGCACGGTTGTATTTTACAAATACCCCCGCTTGTCATAAAGTTTGACACGAAATTTATTTGTGTGCGCTTGTGTGCTATACCCAAGTGTAGGTAATCATTCAAGTAGTAATCTGGTTAAGACCAGGTCGATCCCACAGGGAAGGTTGTAAATTAATTACCTAGATTAATCTCAAAAAGGAAAAAAAAATGCAATATTTTAAAGAGTGTAGAACACAAAGTTCCACAATTATCAACTACAAAAGATAAAGCAATTAAACTAAATAAAACTAATGATTAGCTAATTAACTAAAGCGATAGTTTAAAACGTGTTTTTCTTAATGAAAGGGAATGTTGGGATTACACGAATCCACCGCGACCTAACCATCTACCATGCAATTACATTGAAGCTCAATGGAGCACATCTTCTACAATATTCCGTATTTCTGTTAGAATATAGAATCCATAGCCCTTTCATGATCGGGACTATATCATCACAGTTAATTTGAAACACATGAAAGCGGTTTAAAACAATAGTTAAGACTCGCACCTACAATGGTGTTAGCATTGAAGGTGGTTTGCAAAAGATATTGAAGAAAAATGCCTTAAGGCCTTAAGTTCAGAAGCTGTTTTGACAAACTGAGCATTGGGGGACTGTTTGATAACAAATCACTAAAGCAGAAAGTCTAGGAATACTTCATAGAATGTTCTGAAGAATCAGAGAGTTCGATCAATCGACGCGCTTTCGATCGATCGAAAATCTTCATCTCTCAATCGATCGAAATGGCTTCGATTGATTGACTGTGCGTCTGGTCCGACCAATCGAACTAACTTCGATCGATCGAACACAAGAATTATTCTGTTGCATGACAGAGGCTTGAGATCACTGTTTCATCATGATCTCCCAACCTGGGGACTACTCAGACATGGTCTGGAGTATCACAGATTCGTTTTTAACAAAAAGGTCCATTAAAGTCTTGTTTGGTTGTGATTTTAACATGTAATCTATGAAAGCCAATGATTTGACACTACTAACATTCAAAGCTACGATTCTAGCAGATTAAACTACAATAAACTAAATGCAGAATGTGAATAAAATAATAAGATTTAACATGGAATGAAGAGCTTGTATTAAACTCTGAGAATCCAAGCCAAAACAATAGATATTCTTTATAAACCTACAAAAACAAGAACAAACTCAGTTTTCTCTATGTAAAACTGATAAAAACTAAAGTGGGCGTCCCTAAGGACGTATACAATACGACTATGTATAGATAAAACTAAAGCTAGGGTTAAAACTCTTTCTCTGCTGCGTGCGCGTAATTTCTGATAAAAGCCATGATCGATCGATCGAACATCTCCCGATCGATTGAACTTCTGGGTTCTTCGAGCGCTTGAACATCACTCGTCGATCAAAACTTCGATCAGTTGAGGTAGATTCGATCGATCGAAACTTACTTTTTGTGATTGAATTATCTTCATTAAAACCAAGCACTTCCTTTTTTCCCGCTTATTCAATTCTTCACACAGCAACAGTAATCTGCACAAATAACCACTAAAACAATACCACTTATCATAGATTAATCATATTGTGTAAAAACTGGTATTGCAATTTAAATTGCAGATATACAAGGGAATTGTAGACTAATTCAGTGTATTTCCTTCTTTTAGCATGGTTGTATTTTACAAATACCCCCGCTTGACATAAAGTTTGACACGAAATTTATTTGTGTGCGCTTGTGTGCTATACCCAAGTGTAGTTAATCGTGCAAGTAGTAATCTGGTTAAGACCAGGTCGATCCCAATGGGTAGGTTGTAAATTAAATACCTAGATTAATCTCAAAAAGGAAAAAGAAAATGCAATATTTTAAAGAGTGTAGAACACAAAGTTACACTATTATCAACTACAAAAGATAAAGCAATTAAACTAAATTAAACTAATGATTAGCTAATTAACTAAAGCGATATTTTAAAACTTGTTTTTCTTAATAAAAGGGAATGTTGGGATTACACGAATCCACCATGACCTAGCCATCTACCATACAATTACATTGAAGCTCAATGGGCCACATCTTCTACAGTATTCTGTATTTCTGTTAGAATAAAGAATCCATAGCCCTTTCATGATCGGGACTATATCATCGCAGTTAATTTGAAACACATGAAAGCGGTTTAAAACAATAGTTAAGACTCGCACCTACAATGGTGTTAGCATTGAAGGTGGTTTGCAAAAGATATCGAAGAAAAATGCCTTAAGGCCTTAAGTTCAGAGACTGTTTTGACAAACTGAGCATTGGGGGACAGTTTGATAACAAATCGCTAAAGCAGAAAGTCTTCTCGAGAATCAGAGAGTTCGATCAATCGATGCGCTTTCGATAGATCGAAAATCTTCATCTCTCAATCGATCGAAATGGCTTCGATCGATTGACTGTGCGTCTGGTCCGATCGATCGAACTAACTTCTATTGATCGAACACAGGAATTATTCTATTGCATGGCAGAGGCTTGAGATCATGGTTTCATCATGATCTCCCAACCTGGGGACTACTCAGACATGGTCTGGAGTGTCACAGATTCGTTTTTAACATAGAAGTCCATTAAAGTCTTGTTTGGTTGTGATTTTAACATGTAATCTATGAAAACCAATGATTTGACACTACAAACAAGCAAAGCTACGATTTTAGCAGATTAAACTACAATAAACTAAATGCAGAATGTGAATAAAATAATAGGATTTAACATGGAATGAAGAGCTTGTATTAAACTCTGAGAATCCAAGCCAAAACAATAGATATTCTTTATAAACCTACAAAAACAAGAACAAACTCAGTTTTCTCTATGTAAAACTGATAAAAACTAAAGTGGGCGTCCCTAAGGACGTATACAATACGACTATATATAGATAGAACTAAAGCTAGGGTTAAAACTCTTTCTCTGCTGCGTGCGCGTAATTTCTGATAAAAGCCATGATCGATCGATCGAACATCTCCCGATCGATTGAACTTCTGGGTTCTTCGAGCGCTTGAACATCACTCGATCGATCGAAACTTCGATCGGTTGAGGTTGATTCGATCGATCGAAACTCACTTTTCGTGATTGAATTATCTTCATTAAAACCAAGCACTTCCTTTTATCCCGCTTATTCAATTCTTCACACAGCAACAGTAATTTGCACATATAACCACTGAAACAATACCACTTATCATAGATTAATCATATTGTGTAAAAACGGGCATTGCAATTCAAATTCCAGATATACAAGGGAATTGTAGACTAATTCAGTGTATTTCCTTCTTTTAGCACGGTTGTATTTTACAAATACCCCCGCTTGTCATAAAGTTTGACACAAAATTTATTTGTGTGCGCTTGTGTGCTATACCCAAGAGTAGGTAATCATGCAAGTAGTAATCTGGTTAAGACCAGGTCGATCCCACTGGGAAGGTTGTAAATTAATTACTTAGATTAATCTCAAAAAGGAAAAAGAAAATGCAATATTTTAAAGAGTGTAGAACACAAAGTTCCATAATTATGAAATACAAAAGATAAAGTAATTAAACTAAATTTAACTAATGATTAGCTAATTAACTAAAACTATATTTTAAAACGTGTTTTTCTTAATAAAAGGGAATGTTGGGATTACACGAATCCACCGTGACCTAGCCATCTACCATGCAATTACATTGAAGCACAATGGAGCATATCTTCTACAGTATTCCGTATTTCTGTTAGAATAAAGAATCCATAGCCCTTTCATGATCGGGACTATATCATCACAGTTAATTTGAAACACATGAAAGCGGTTTAAAACAATAGTTAAGACTCGCACCTACAATGGTGTTAGCATTGAAGGTGGTTTGAAAAAGATATTGAAGAATTGAGGGGCAGTTTGATAACAAATCGCTAAAGCAGAAAGTCTAGGAATACTACATAGAATGTTCTCAAGAATCGAGAGTTTGATCTATCGACGCGCTTTCGATCGTTGAAAATCTTCATCTCTCAATCGATCGAAATGGGTTCGATCGATTGACTGTGCGTCTGGTCCGATCGATCAAACTAACTTCGATCGATCGAACACAGGAATTATTCTACTGCATGGCAGAGGCTTGAGATCATTGTTTCATCATGATCTCCCAACCTGGGGACTACTCAGACATGGTCTGGAGTGTCACAGATTCGTTTTTAACATAAAAGTCCATTAAAGTCTTGTTTGGTTGTGATTTTAACATGTAATCTATGAAAACCAATGATTTGACACTACTAACATGCAAAGCTACGATTCTAGCAGATTAAACTACAATAAACTAAATGCAGAATGTAAATAAAACAATAAGATTTAACCTGGAATGAAGAGCTTGTATTAGACTATGAGAATCCAAGCCATAACAATAGATATTCTTGATAAACTTACAAAAACAAGAACAAACTCTCTTCTCTCTATGTAAAACTGATAAAAACTAAAGTGGGCGACCCAAATGACGTATACAATACGACTATATATAGATAGAACTAAAGCTAGGGTTAAAGCTCTGTCTCTGCTGCGTGCGTGTAATTTCTGATAAAAGCCATGATCGATCAATCGAACATCTCCCGATCGATTGAACTTCTGGGATCTTCGAGCGCTTGAACATCACTTGATCGATCGAAACTTCGATCGCTTGAGGTTGATTTGATCGATCAAAACTCACTTTTCGTGATTGAATTATCTTCATTAAAACCTAGCACTTCCTTTTTTCCCGCTTATTCAATTCTTCACACAGCAACAGTAATATTCACAAATAACCACTAAAACAATACCACTTATCATAGATTAATCAAATTGTGTAAAAACTGGTATTGCAATTTAAATTGCAGATAAACAAGGGAATTGTAGACTAATTCAGTGTATTTTCTTCTTTTAGCGCGGTTGTATTTTACAAATACCCCCGCTTGTCATAAAGTTTGACACAGAATTTATTTGTGTGCGCTTGTGTGCTATACCCAAGTGTAGTTAATCGTGTAAGTAGTAATCTGGTTAAGACCAGGTCGATCCCATAGGGAAGGTTGTAAATTAAATACCTAGATTAATCTCAAAATGGAAAAAGAAAATGCAATATTTTAATGAGTGTAGAACACAAAGTTACACAATTATCAACTACAAAAGATAAAGCAATTAAACTAAATTAAACTAATGATTAGCTAATTAACTAAAACGATATTTTAAAACGTGTTTTTCTTAATAAAAGAGAATGTTGGGATTACACGAATCCACCGCGACCTAGCCATCTACCATGCAATTACATTGATGCTCAACGGAGCACATCTTCTACAGTATTCTGTATTTCTGTTAGAATAAAGAATCCATAGCCCTTTCATGACCGGTACTATACCATCATAGTTAATTAGAAACACATAAAAGCGGTTTAAAATAATAGTTATGACTCGCACCTACAATGGTGTTAGCATTGAAGGTGGTTTGCAAAAGATATTGAAGAAAAATGCTTTAAGGTCTTAAGTTCAGAGACTGTTTTGACAAACTGAGCATTGGGGGACAGTTTGATAACAAATCGCTAAAGCAGAAAGTCTAGGAATGCTGCATAGAATGTTCTCAAGAATCAGAGAGTTCGATCAATCGACGCTCTTTCGATCGATCCAAAATCTTCATCTCTCAATCGATCAAAATGGCTTCAATCGATTAACTGTGTGTCTGGTCTGATCGATCGAACTAACTTCGATTGATCTAACACAGGAATTGTTCTGTTGCATGGCAGAGACTTGAGATCATGGTTTCATCATGATATCCCAACCTGGGGACTACTCAGACATGGTCTGGAGTGTCACAGATTCGTTTTTAACAAAAAGTCCATTAAAGTCTTGTTTGGTTGTGATTTTAACATATAATCTATGAAAACCAATGATTTGACACTACTAACATGCAAAGCTACGATTCTAGCAGATTAAACTACAATAAACTAAATGCAGAATGTATATAAAACAAGAAGATTTAACCTGGAATGAAGAGCTTGAATTAAACTATGAGAATCCAAACCAAAACAATAGATATTCTTGATAAACCTACAAAAACAAGAACAAACTCTCTTCTCTCTATGTAAAACTGATAAAAACTAAAGTGGTCGACCCTAAGGACGTATACAATATGACTATATAGAGATAGGACTAAAGCTAGGGTTAAAACTCTGTCTCTGCTGCGTGCGCATAATTTCGGATAAAAGCCATGATCGATCGATCGAACATCTCCCGATCGATTGAACTTCTGGGATCTTCGAGCGCTTGAACATCACTCGATCGATCGAAACTTCGATCGCTTGAGGTTGATTTGATTGATCAAAACTAACTTTTCGTGATTGAATTATCTTCATTAAAATCAAGCACTTTCTCTTATCCCGCTTATTCAATTCTTCACACAGCAACAGTAATCTGCACAAATAACCACTAAAACAATACCACTTATCATAGATTAATCATATTGTGTAAAAACTGGCATTGCAATTCAAATTGCAGATATACAAGGGAATTGTAGACTAATTTAGTGTATTTCCTTCTTTTAGCGCGGTTGTATTTTACAAATACCCCCGCATGTCATAAAGTTTGACACGAAATTTATTTGTGTGCGCTTGTGTGCTATACCCAAGTGTAGTTAATCGTGCAAGTAGTAATCTGGTTAAGACCAGGTCGATCCCACATGGAAGGTTGTAAATTAAATACCTAGATTAATCTAAAAAAGGAAAAAGAAAATGCAATATTTTAAAGAGTTTAGAACACAAAGTTCCACAATTATCAACTACAAAAGATAAAGCAATTAAACTAAATTAAACTAATGATTAGCTAATTAACTAAAACGATATTTTAAAATGTGTTTTTCTTAATAAAAGGGAATGTTGGGATTACACGAATCCACCGTGACCTAGCCATCTACCATGCAATTACATTGAAGCTCAATGGAGCACATCTTCTACAGTATTCCGTATTTCTGTTAGAATAAAGAATCCATAGCCCTTTCATGATCGGGACTATATCATCATAGTTAATTTGAAACACATGAAAGCGGTTTAAAATAATAGTTAAGACTCGCACCTACAATGGTGTTAGCATTGAAGGTGGTTTGCAAAAGATATTGAAGAAAAATGCCTTAAGGCCTTAAGTTCAGAGACTGTTTTGACAAACTGTGCATTGGGGAACAGTATGATAACAAATCACTAAAGCAGAAAGTCTAGGAATACTGCATAGAATGTTCTCAAGAATCAGAGAGTTCGATCAATCGACGCGCTTTCGATCGATCGAAAATCTTCATCTCTCAATCGATCGAAATGACTTCGATCGATTGACTGTGCATCTGGTCCGATTGATCAAACTAACTTCGATCGATCGAACACAGGAATTATTCTGCTGCATGGCAGAGTCTTGAGATCACTGTTTCATCATGATCTCCCAACCTGGGGACTACTCAGACATGGTCTGGAGTGTCACTGATTCGTTTTTAACATAAAAGTCCATTAAAGTCTTGTTTGGTTGTGATTTTAACATGTAATCTATGAAAACCAATGATTTGACACTACTAACATGCAAAGCTACGATTCTAGCAGATTAAACTACAATAAACTAAATGCAGAATATAAATAAAACAATAAGATTTAACCTGGAATGAAGAGCTTGTATTAGACTATGAGAATCCAAGCCATAACAATAGATATTCTTGATAAACCTACAAAAACAAGAACAAACTCTCTTCTCTCTATGTAAAACTGATAAAAACTAAAGTGGGCGACCCTAAGGACGTATACAATACAACTATATATAGATAGAACTAAAGCTAGGGTTAAAACTCTGTCTCTGCTGCGTGCGCATAATTTCTGATAAAAGCCATGATCGATCGATCGAACATCTCCTGATCGATTGAACTTCTGGGATCTTCGAGCGCTTGAACATCACTCGATCGATCGAAACTTCGATCGCTTGAGGTTGATTTGATCGATCAAAACTCACTTTTCGTGATTGAATTATCTTCATTAAAACCTAGCACTTCCTTTTTTCCCGCTTATTCAATTCTTCACACAGCAACAGTAATCTGCACAAATAACCACTAAAACAATACCACTTATCATAGAGTAATCATATTGTGTAAAAACTGGTATTGCAATTCAAATTGCAGATGTACAAGGGAATTGTAGACTAATTCAGTGTATTTTCTTCTTTTAGCGCGGTTGTATTTTACAAATACCCCCGCTTGTCATAAAGTTTGACACGAAATTTATTTGTGTGCGCTTGTGTGCTATACCCAAGTGTAGTTAATCGTGCAAGTAGTAATCTGGTTAAGACCAGGTCGATCCCACAGGGTAGGTTGTAAATTAAATACCTAGATTAATCTCAAAAAGGAAAAAGAAAATGCAATATTTTAAAGAGTGTAGAACACAAAGTTACACAATTATCAACTACAAAAGATAAAGCAATTAAACTAAATTAAACTAATGATTAGCTAATTAACTAAAGCGATATTTTAAAACGTGTTTTTCTTAATAAAAGGGAATGTTGGGATTACACGAATCCACCGCGACCTAGCCATCTACCATGCAATTACATTGATGCTCAACAAAGCACATCTTCTACAGCATTCTGTATTTCTGTTAGAATAAAGAATCCATAGCCCTTTCATGACAGGTACTATATCATCGCAGTTAATTTGAAACACATGAAAGTGGTTTAATACAATAGTTAAGACTCGCACCTACAATGGTGTTAGCATTGAAGGTGGTTTGCAAAAGATATCGAAGAAAAATGCCTTAAGGCCTTAAGTTCAGAGACTGTTTTGACAAACTGAGCATTGGGGGACAGTTTGATAACAAATCGCTAAAGCAGAAAGTCTAGGAATACTGCATAGAATGTTCTCAAGAATCAGAGAGTTCGATCAATCTACGCGCTCTCGATTGATCCAAAATCTTCATCTCTCAATCGATCGAAATGGCTTCGATCGATTAACTGTGTGTCTGGTCCGATCGATCGAACTAACTTCGATTGATCGAACACAGGAATTGTTCTGTTGCATGGCAGAGGCTTGAGATCATGGTTTCATCATGATCTCCCAACCTGGGGACTACTCAGACATGGTCTGGTGTGTCACAGATTCATTTTTAAAATAAAAGTCCATTAAAGTCTTGTTTGGTTGTGATTTTAACATGTAATCTATGAAAACCAATGATTTGACACTATAAACATGCAAATCTACGATTCTAGCAGATTAAACTACAATAAACTCAATGCAGAATGTGAATTAAATAATAAGATTTAACATGGAATGAAGAGCTTGTATTAAACTCTGAGAATCCAAGCCAAAACAATAGATATTCTTTATAAACCTACAAAAACAAGAACAAACTCAGTTTTCTCTATGCAAAACTGATAAAAACTAAAGTGGGCGTCCCTAAGGACGTATACAATACGACTATATATAGATAGAACTAAAGCTGGGGTTAAAACTCTTTCTCTGCTGCGTGCACGTAATTTCTGATAAAAGCCATGATCGATCGATCGAACATCTCCCGATCGATTGATTTTCTGGGATCTTCGAGCGCTTGAACATCACTCGATCGATCGAAACTTCGATCGATTGAGGTTAATTCAATCGATCGAAACTCACTTTTCGTGATTGAATTATCTTCATTAAAACCAAGCACTTCCTTTTATCCCGCTTATTCAATTCTTCACACAGCAACAGTAATCTGCACAAATAACCACTGAAACAATACCACTTATCATAGATTAATCATATTGTGTAAAAACGGGCATTGCAATTCAAATTGCAGATATACAAGGGAATTGTAGACTAATTCAGTGTATTTCCTTCTTTTAGCGCGGTTGTATTTTACAAATTCCCCCGCTTGTCATAAAGTTTGACACAAAATTTATTTGTGTGCGCTTGTGTGCGCTTATGTGCTATACCCAAGTGTAGTTAATCGTGCAAGTAGTAATCTGGTTAAGACCAGGTCGATCCCACAGGGAAGGTTGTAAATTAAATACCTAGATTAATCTCAAAAAGGAAAAAGAAAATGCAATATTTTAAAGAGTGTAGAACACAAAGTTCCACAATTATCAACTACAAAAGATAAAGCAATTAAACTAAATTAAACTAATGATTAGCTAATTAACTAAATCGATATTTTATAACGTGTTTTTCTTAATAAAAGGGAATGTTGGGATTACACGAATCCACCGTGACCTAGCCATCTACTATGCAATTACATTGAAGCACAATGGAGCATATCTTCTACAGTATTCCGTATTTCTGTTAGAATAAAGAATCCATAGCCCTTTCATGATCTAGACTATATCATCACAGTTAATTTGAAACACATGAAAGCGGTTTAAAACAATAGTTAAGACTCGCACCTACAATGGTGTTAGCATTGAAGGTGGTTTGCAAAAGATATTGAAGAAAAATGCCTTAAGGCCTTATGTTCAGAGACTGTTTTGACAAACTAAGCATTGGGGGGCAATTTGATAACAAATCGCTAAAGCAGAAAGTCTAGGAATACTGCATAGAATGTTCTCAAGAATCAGAGAGTTCGATCAATCATCACGCTTTCGATCTTTCGAAAATCCTCATCTCTCAATCGATCGAAATGGCTTCGATCGATTGACTGTGCGTCTGGTCCGATCGATCAAACTAACTTCGATCGATCGAACACAGGAATTATTCTGCTGCATGGCTGAGGCTTGAGATCACTGTTTCATCATGATCTCCCAACCTGGGGACTACTCAGACATGGTCTAGAGTGTCACAGATTTGTTTTTAACATAAAAGTCCATTAAAGTCTTGTTTGGTTGTGATTTTAACATGTAATCTATGAAAACCAATGATTTGACACTACTAACATGCAAAGCTACGATTCTAACAGATTAAACTACAATAAACTAAATGCAAAATGTAAATAAAACAATAAGATTTAACCTGGAATGAAGAGCTTGTATTAGACTATGAGAATCCAAGCCATAACAATAGATATTCTTGATAAACTTACAAAAACAAGAACAAACTCTCTTCTTTCTATGTAAAACTGATAAAAACTAAAGTGGGCTACCCTAAGGACGTATACAATACGAGTATATATAGATAGAACTAAAGCTAGGGTTAAAACTCTGTTTTGCTGTGTGCGCGTAATTTCTGATAAAAGCCATGATCGATCAATCGAACATCTCCCGATCGATTGAACTTCTGGGATCTTCGAGCGCTTGAACATCACTCGATCGATCAAAACTTTGATCGCTTGAGGTTGATTTGATCGATCAAAACTCACTTTTCGTGATTGAATTATCTTCATTAAAACCAAGCACTTCCTTTTATCCCGCTTATTCAATTCTTCACACAGCAACAGTAATCTGCACAAATAACCACTAAAACAATACCACTTATCATAGATTAATCATATTGTGTAAAAACTGGTATTGCAATTCAAATTACAGATATACAAGGGAATTGTAGACTAATTCAGTGTATTTCCTTCTTTTAGCGCGGTTGTATTTTACAAATACCCCCGCTTGTCATAAAGTTTGACACGAAATTTATTTGTGTGCGCTCGTGTGCGATACCCAAGTGTAGGTAATCATGCAAGTAGTAATCTGGTTAAGACCAGGTCGATCCCACTGGGAAGGTTGTAAATCAATTACCTAGATTAATCTCAAAAAGGAAAAAGAAAATGCAATATTTTAAAGAGTGTAGAACACAAAGTTCCACAATTATCAACTACAAAAGATAAAGCAATTAAACTAAATAAAACTAATGATTAGCTAATTAACTAAAGCGATATTTTAAAACGCATTTTTCTTAATAAAAGGGAATGTTGGTATTACACGAATCCACCGCGACCTAGCCATCTACCATGCAATTACATTGAAGCTCAACAGAGCACATCTTCTACAGTATTCTGTATTTCTGTTAGAATTAAGAATCCATAGCCCTTTCATGACAAGTACTATACCATCACAGTTAATTTGAAACACATGGAAGCGGTTTAAAATAATAGTTAAGCCTCGCACCTACAATGGTGTTAGCATTGAAGGTGGTTTGCAAAAGATATTGAAGAAAAATGCCTTAAGGCCTTAAGTTCAGAGACAGTTTTGACAAACTGAGCATTGGGGGACAGTTTGATAACAAATCGCTAAACCAGAAAGTCTAGGAATACTGCATAGAATGTTCTCAAGAATCAGAGAGTTCGATCAATCGATGCGCTTTCGATCGATCGAAAATCTTCATCTCTCAATCGATCGAAATGGCTTCAATCGATTAACTGTGTGTCTGGTCCGATCGATCAAACTAACTTCGATTAATCGAACAGAGGAATTGTTTGCTGCATGGCAGAAGCTTGAGATCAGGGTTTCATCGTGATCTCCCAACCTGGCGACTACTCAGACATGGTCTGGAGTGTCACAGATTCATTTTTAACATAAAATTCCATTAAAGTCTTGTTTGGTTGTTGACACGAGAATTTTTCTGTGCGCTCTTGTGCAATACCCAAGTTTAGGTAGACGTGCAAGTAGAACTAGTAAGACCAGGTCGATCCCACAGGGAAGGTGTTGACCTTTCGAATTAGACTAACCTCAAAAGAAAGCAAAATAAAAACGAATAAGATTAAACAATGGTGCGGAACACAGAGTTCCACAAACTAAGATTACTAATGAAAATAATTCAGATTAAATTAACGATCTAACTAACTAGTTAAAACAGTACTCTAAATTAGGATGTTTAACTTTAAAAAGAAAGTGTTGGGATTACACGAATCCACAGTAATCTAGCTATCTACCATGCATTTGCCTTGAAGCACGAAGGAGCACATTACCCACAGTTTTCTGTATTCCTCTAAAGATGGAGAATCCATGGTCCTTTCATGACCGGGACCATATCATCACAGTTAAGTTAAAATACATGAAAGCGATTTAATTCAATAGTTAAGACTCGCACCCTCAATGGTGTTAGCATTGAAGGTGGTTTGCAAAATGTATTGAAAGAAAATGCCTTAGGGCCTTAGTTTTAAAAACTGTTTTGACAAACTGAGCATTTTTTTGGGACAGAATGATAACAAATCTTAAAACAAAAGGTCCTGGAATACTGTAGGGAACATCCTCAAGAATCAGGGAGTTCGATCGATCGATGCGCTTTCGATCGATCGAAGACCTTCATCCCTCAATCGATCGAAATGGCTTCGATCGCTTGACTGTCTCTGGTTCGATCGATCGAACTAACTCCGATCGATCGAACACAGCGATTATCCTGGTGCATGGCAGAGGCTGGAGATCACTGTTTCATCGTGTTATCCCAACCTGGGACTACTCAGACATCGTCTGGAGTGTCACAGATTGATATTTAACGTAAGAAAACATCAAAGCCTTGTTTGGTTGCGAGTTTTTCATGGAAACTATAAAAACTATGGATTTGGAAGTATCTAGCATGTAATACTACTAGATGAACGATTAAACTACGACTACAAAGTGCAGAATGTAAATGGACAATATATAAATAACCTGGAACGCAGAGTACTTGTATTAAACTAAAGAAATCCAATGCACAAAGTAACTCCAATGAAAAACCTACAAAATAAACACAAAACCTCTATCTCTCTCTCTAAAATTGGAAAACCAAAAATGTGTGTGTCCCTCTGAACGTATACAATACACCTATATATAAGAAAAACTAAGAACTAGGGTTAAAAACCCACATCTGCTGCGCACGCGAAGGTTACTGAAAATACCACGTTCGATCGATCGAACTGCTCTCGAGCAATCGAACCCTTAATCCTCAAGCGCTTCAACACTCTTTAAGCGATCGAACGCTCGATCGATCGAACTGGATTAGATCGATCGAACTCCAAATTTCAGCTTTGACTTCTTTTGTTTTCATTCCAGCATTCCATTTATCCTAATGTTCATCTGTTTAGTCCACACAGCAGTGATCTGCATAAACAACAGCTCAAACAATACAACTTATCATAGATTAATCATATTGTATGAAAATTAGCCTTGTAATGCAAATTGCAGATAAAACGGGAAGTTGTGATAAAAACTAATACAATTCTTCTTTTTAGCGCGGTTGTATTTTACAAATACCCCCGCTTTGCACAACCCCCAACTAGCTTATTGCTAGTCCCTAGCGATAAAGCGAAAATAAAATAAAATAAAATAAAAACTCCTAAACTAATACTACAACGACTAAGAAAACAAAGGAAAACTAAAAACAACCTAAACTAAGATAGAAAGAAAAATCCTAACTCACTTTCGCAGGAATCGCGGTTGCATTTAGCATATGCAACAAGCCGTTAAACCCCTAGGTTCCCCCTAGTGGACGAGTGTTGTCTCGTGAGGGTTTGCAGTGAATATACCCACAAAATTCTCCAATTTTAAGCTCAAAAAGATTTAGAATAACTTGTAGAATTCCCCCTTCCGTTAAATTGTTAATTTTAACTCTACAATAATATACTATCCTCTATCAATCCCATGAAAGAGATCCACATACTCCCCTATATCACCAAGTAAAATATAACAAATGTATTACCATCATGCACCCGTGTGTGTGTGAATTTAACAACCATGCGTCCAACCCTATTAAGAGTTATCTAGACTATTGTACCTTAAAAAAAAACTTGCAGTTTTAGCTCAATTCTCACATTGGTCACACTCGAAAAGAACGTCTCTCAGAAACTTGCTTTACAATGATCGCACATCGTATGAAAGCTTTGATACGGATGATATTCTAAATGCTAATGCTTTCATACTTGACTCTATGAAAAACGGACATTTAAGAGTGTATAGTCTCATGAATGGAGCACTACTTACTAGAGGAGCAAAATACCGTGGATAACTCAACTCACCCTTCCATGTTCAAATCAATTGTTGAGAATCTTCAAGACTTTGAATTGCGGCTTTTATTTAGTAGGTGGGAGTGTTGTAGAGAAGAGTGTGCTTTTTAGTATGTGATGGAATTTCAACTTCTCTTTTTATTCTTTATTCTTTTCTCCACCCAATCTCCCATTCATTTCATATGCTCTTTTTCTCTTCTCCTTCATTCATCATCATTTTCATTTTTTTTATTTTTTTTATTTTTTTTATTTTTTTATTTTTATTTTTATTTTTTTTTTAATTTTTTTGTTTTTTTTATATAACCTGCAACGTCCCACAACTACTTCCTTCCATTTCACATACTTTGATGACTCATTCTCAACAAACATATCAAACGGCTCAATTAGGTCAAGGTATAGATCAAGGATTTGGATTCTTGTGATTACATTGGAAATATTTAATTGGGGTGGGATCAGGGATGAAACAATTCAATGAATGTAAGTGAAAGCTATATCAGGTAAAAGAATGGGTAAACGATGGCTTAAATCATTTTCTCAACTTTCAATTTTTCGCACTTAAGTGTTCATTGAGTGTAATTGGTAAATCCTGAACGTTCTCCTCTAACAAGCAATCAAAACTTTTAAAGAAGACTGAGACTTAACAACGAATTCACCAAGTATATGCAAGAAAGACCATTCGACAATGTATGAGAATCCCCTCAGAAATGACGATTGGCTCAATAGCTCACAAAGGGTTATTAGCTTCCACTACTTGTTCTTTTCGCACAATATTCATATTAACTCAACTTTCAGGTTTTCTACATAGCTGCCAATTAGTGCGCAAAAGTATTAGGTACATAATAGCTTCACAAATGCAATTCATTTTAGTGATACAGAAAACGCGTGGATTTAATCCATAAAAAGATGAGAATACGATTCAATATTTCAAAATTTTCAAAATTTTAACAGACTGTGTTCTCATTAAATTTAAAACATATCCAAGTGCAAAACTCCGGGTGTATACCTATCTATTAACTCCTACCCCCAACTGAAAACAACAAAGTCCCCAGAAGTTGATTTTCAATAAATAAAATAGATGGGTAATACCTGTATGGAGCAAATTGATGATAGCAAGCATAGCAACCTAGCATAGAAAAGTAGAACACAATCTCCAAAACAACCAGGATCAATAGATAAAAGTAACACGATAAAAACCATGATCCAAACAATCTAAACCACTGTAATAGGAACAGAATAAAATAAAAGCAATGATAAATAATGTCCATACAGAACCAACCAACCAAATAGTCCATCCAAAACAACCAACATGTCCAACCAACCAAAACCATAACCAACATCAGTACAATAACTAACCAAAAACACATAAACACCACCTCCCCAACTAAACTAATCGACACTGGACGGCGCATCATCAGCTACATCAGAAGGGATGTCGATGGGAGCAGGTGGCAACAGAGTAGTAGCAGGGACAGCAGCAGGAGGATCGGCAGCAGTAGATGATGGATCAGTAGGAGGTGGTGCAGACGGGGCCATCGATGGATGCTGAGTAGAGTGAACAGCCGGATCAACCCCAATAAGAACCAATATGGACTCCAGCAAGGTCTGCAGATGGTCCATCCGGCCCTCAAGTCTAATCCTGGCCTCTCTCTCCTCCAATAGCAGCTCGTGAACCGTCGGGAGAGGCACAGAGGAAGAAGACTCTCCCTGGGCCTGAGTCTGCGACCGCTGTCGCAGCTCAAACTGCCGAACCGCAGCAACCGGATCATCCTCATCATCATCGGGTGTTTTAGACCTTATTTAACTAAAGAAAAACCAAAAATAAAACTAAAACCAATAAAATTCTGTCAAGGATTACACTCCAGTTGATAAACAAAAGATGAAATGAAAGGAAACAACTGAAATGCAGCACTAATCTTCGAGTATAAAGATTTCCTCTTCCACAATCTCTTCATAACCCGCCGAATTTTCAGAAGTGAAGTCCAAACTCGATGATTCCCTTTCCCAGAACAATCGAAAAGCAGCAAGGACATCATCAAACAAGTCTGGCGTCTCCAAAGAATTGAAAGCCCATGCAAGAGGTGATCCGGATGGAGACAAGGATAAAGGAGTGTAATTGCGCAATGGACTGTCCTCTTGCGGCGGAGTGTGTGGGGGCCTTATGTAGGGCCCAAAACCATGAACCAGTTGATGTGGAAGGAATACCGGAATACCATTTAGAAACATAGTGACAATCCTGGACAAAAGACAACAAACCGATATTAAAAAATAACAGAACACAAGAAACACGGATTAACACGAAAAGAAAAACAATGAACAGAAACAAAAAATACAAAGAAATGTGACAAGTTCCAACCTCACTATTGGCAAAGGTTCCCAAAATGCACTGGTTGGTAAGGGGCATTGGAGCCTGAATAGCAGGAAGCTCAGGTGCACATAGCGGTATGGGACCAACTCAGGAATAAGGAAATCATCCATGAAAACAAAGACGGCATTGTGACGGTCTGGGATGACATCCTGGAGGTCATGATCTTCCCATGGCTCCCACATATCATCATTTTCCCATTGTGCCATGAGTGCATCATCCACCATTCTTCCCATGTACAGGTCTTCTTCCTCGTCCACATCCTCGTCATCCTGAAATCCCATATTTTCGTATGGATTGATGTCCAGGAGGGCTGGTGGGTATGGAATGTACCCTTGAGCAGCATCAATGAGAGAATGAGCTTCAGGGTCTTGATGAAGCAAGGGGCAGGGTGTGAGTTCACCCTCAGTCCAGGTGCCACAACGACATTCTGAATCAGCCCAAGAACCGATAGAATGAACATCATCACCTCTCATCTATGCACCTGCAACAGAGTGGTTTAAGGTATAATGGATTAGAACTAGATCACAAACACAAAAGAACGAACAAAAACTTAAAAACAAAAGAGAGAAACTAAAATGCAGGGAAAGAAAAGAAAATACAACAACAATTTGGAACTCCACTTTGAATTTTTAAGTGGGAGAATAGCTGGGCTCATCCAGCTGGATGTGTTCAACTTCAGTGTGGAAGTTCTCCAAGAACGGTTTCAATCTTTGGCCATTGACCTTGAAACAATCATCGTTCTTTGGATTGACAATCTCAACCGCCCGATGTGGAAAAACAGTTTTTACGATGAACGGCCCTGTCCAACGGGAACGGAGCTTTCTTGGGAAAAGGTGGAGGCGAGAGTCATACAGCAAAACTTTCTTCCCCGGCTCAAATGATTTACGACAAATCGTACTATCGTGGCGAGCCTTCAACCTTTCCTTATGCAACTTTGCAGAGTCATACGCATCTCGTCATATTTCCTCTAGCTCTGCAAGTTGGAGCTTGCGTAGCTGACCTCCCTCTTGAATATCAAAGTTCAATGAGCGTGTTGCCCAGTAAGCTTTATGTTCAATTTCAACAGGAAGGTGGCAAGCTTTCCCGTAAACCAATCTATACGGGGACATGCCAAGATTCGTCTTATAAGCAGTACGGTATGCCCATAACACGTCAGTCAATTTGTATGCCCAGTCTTTTCGATTGGAGCTAATCGTCTTTTCGAGAATGTGCTTGATTTCTCGGTTAGCCAATTCTGCTTGCCCATTTGACTGTGGATGATAAGCAAGAGCGATTTTATGGTGGACTCCGTATTTCTTGAGAAGTGACTCGAAAGGCCTGTTGCAGAAGTGCTTGCCTTGGTCACTTAGTAAAGCTTTCGGAGTTCCAAAACGAGACAAGATATGCTCTCTTAGAAAGGACATGACCGTTCTGTGGTCATTGCGTCTCGTTGGTATCGCTTCTACCCATTTTGATACATACTCTACAGCAAGGAGTATGTATTCACAGTTATTAGACTTGAGAAATGGACCCATAAAATCTATGCCCCAACAATCAAATATCTCAATTGTGATGATAGGGGTTAAAGGCATAGAATTCCTTTTAGAAATAGTTCCAAGCTTTTGACAGCGTTGGCATGTCTTGCAAAAGGAATAAGCATCTTTGAAGACTGTGGGCCAGTAAAAACCGCTTTGTAGGACTTTTTGTGCGGTCTTTTGTGACACGAAGTGGCCACCGCATGCCTCAGAATGGCATGACGCTAATATTACGGTTATATCCTCATTGGGAACGCATCGCCGGATAACCTGATCAGCACAGTACTTGAAAAGGTATGGGTCATCAAAGAAGAAATGACGCGCGAACGAGAGGAACCGTTTTCTGTCTTGGTTCGACCAATGAGTCGGTGTTTCACCCGTGACAAGGTAGTTTACAATATCAGCATACCAAGGCAGACTACTTACTGCCAGTAGCTGTTCGTCTGGGAACTCATCCTTAATGGATTGGGATTCAGTGTTGTCAACAAAAGTTAACCGGGACAAATGATCCGCAACCACGTTCTCTACTCCTTTATTGTCTTTGATTGTTAGATCAAACTCTTGGAGTAAGAGTATCCAGCGAATAAGCCGTTGTTTAGCGTCTTTCTTTGACAGCAGATACTTGAGGGCCGAGTGATCTGTAAAACAGACGATTGGTGACCCTATCAGATAAGACCTAAACTTGTCCAGGGCGAATACTACAGCCATCAACTCCTTTTCAGTGGTTGTATAATTCATTTGAGCTTCATTTAAAGTTCGGCTGGCATAGTATATCACATATGGCTTATTGTCCTTTCTCTGGCCTAGGACTGCGCCAATGGCGTAATCACTAGCATCGCACATTAATTCGAAAGGCAAACTCCAGTCGGGTGCCTGTATTATAGGTGCGGAGGTGAGGAGCTTTTTTAGATCCTCAAAGGACTTTTGGCAACTCTCTGACCACTCGAAGGGTGTATCTTTGACAAGAAGTTGACAAAGGGGTCGAGAAATTGCACTAAAGTTCTGGATAAACCGACGATAAAATCCTGCATGCCCCAAGAACGAACGGATGTCTCTTACTGTACGGGGGACAGGTAGATTTGAGATTATGTCGATTTTTGCCTTATCCACTTGGATTCCTTCATCGGATATTATATGGCCGAGGACTATTCCCTTAGTCACCATAAAGTGAAACTTTTCCCAATTCAAAACTAGGTGTTTGTCCTCACACCTCATTAAAACCTGCTCGAGATTGCTGAGGCAATCTTCAAAGCTATGGCCAAACACCGAAAAATCATCCATGAAGACTTCAAGGATGTTTTCGACCATGTCACTGAATATGCTTAGCATGCACCGCTGAAAGGTAGCCGGTGCATTACATAAGCCAAACGGCATTCGTCGGTAGGCAAATGTACCGAATGGACAAGTGAATGTGGTTTTCTCCTGATCTTCAGGAGCAATTTCAATTTGATTATATCCACTGTATCCATCCAAAAAGTAGTAATACTTGTGACCCGCCACACGTTCTAACATTTGATCCATGAATGGCAAAGGAAAATGGTCCTTTCGAGTCACAGTATTTAACTTCCAGTAGTCAATACACATCCTCCATCCAGTGGGGACACGTGTTGGTACTAATTCACCATCTTTGTTCGGGATGACCGTTATGCCTGCTTTCTTTGGAACTACCTGGGTAGGACTAACCCAAGGACTGTCAGATATCGGATAAATCATCCCAACATCAAGTAGTTTTAGCACTTCCTTTTTAACTACTTCTTGCATGTTGGGATTCAGAATCCTTTGCATTTGCCTTGAGGGTCTAGCGTCTTCCTCCAGATATATCTTATGCGTGCATATGGATGGGCTTATGCCTTTGAGGTCAGCAATCGTCCATCCCATAGCATCCTTATGCTTGGTCAGCATTTGCACTAACTTACCTTCCTGTTCATGAGTTAAAGCAGATGAAATAATCACAGGATAAGTTTTTCCAATCCCTAGAAATGCGTATTTCAGCTCTTTGGGAAGCTCCTTCAATTCTAACTCCGGAAACTGGAAACTAGAAGGCATTACCAACTTGGTTTTCGGAGGCAATTGTTTATATGGCATTACCCACATGCATTCTGCTCTATCCTCCTCTATCGTATCCATCATAAGACACGTCTGGTTTAGATCAGCATCCAATGGAGTTGACTCCGCAGGTTGATAGTTATTGCCAAATTGAGTCATCACAACTTCCAAAGGATCTTTGTAGTCGACCAAGTCAACTTCATCTTCAATGACTGTGTCAATGTAATGGATTTCTTCCTCATCATCGTATTCTTCAGGTCAGGGATTAGAAAAGATCTTGACATTCAATGTCATGTTCCCGAATACGATAGTCATGATACCACTTCTAATCTTGATTGTGGCATCAATGGTGTTGAGGAATGGACGTCCAAAGATAACCGGGATATGTGCACCAGGATTAGACACAGGTTCTGTGTCCAATATCACGAAATCAACCGGAAAGACAAAAGAGTCTATTTGGACAAGGACGTCCTCTAACACTCCTCTAGGGTACTTCACAGATCTGTCTGCCAATTGAAAAGCGACTCTGGTGGGTTTGAGTTCACCCAACCCTAGCTGTTTATAGACTGAATATGGCAGCAGGTTCACGCTTGCTCCTAAATTGAGGAGTGCGTTATCTATCCTTTGATTCCCAATTCTACATGAGACAGTAGGTGTACCGGGATCTTTGAGTTTTGGAGGCAACTCATTTTGAATGATAGCACTGGCTTGGCACGCGACATAAGCATGTTTCTTCACGCTTTGCCTCCTCTTGACCGTGCATAGATCTTTGAGATACTTAGCATAGGCCGGCACTTGCTTGATAGCATCTAGGAGTGGAAGGTTAATTTTAACTTGTTTAAACAATTCCAGAAACTCCTGATTCTTTGTCTCATTCTTGGGTTTCTTCAACCGTTGAGGATAAGGTGCAGGAAAAGGGCATTTTGGTGGTTCCTCCTTAACAGACTCCTTCCCAGGCCTTCGCTCAACTTCTTCCTCTACTCTAGGAGCTTCAATGTTTGCCTTTATTGCCTCGTCGTTAGTAGATGGCTCCTCCTCTTGAGTAGATGGTAGCTCAACTTTTTCATCCACCACTTCCTCCCCTTTGTACACTTCGGGAGTGGACAGAGGCATGCTTTTCTCTATGATTTTTCCACTTCTCAGTGTAGTCATAGCTTTAGCATGTTCTTGATTGTTAGGACCATTGTTATGTCCCTTGGGGTTCGGAAGTGGTTAGGCAGGGAATGTTCCTCCTGAACCTTCTTGCCGTGCATCTATTCTCTCTAATGTGGCAGACATTCTACTCATCATCTGTATGAGTTGCTGCGTTAGATTGGCATTAGCAAGTGGCTCTTCTTCTTGTACCTTCTTGTGCGGTGGCACATAGGTATTGGTCTGTGGTGCATTGGAGGGTTGAGCTTGGTTATTGGTTCTATTTTGATTGTATTGCTGGAACTGCCTATTGTTTTGCCCTTGATATTGATTGTTGTTATAAGGCTGCTGTTGATATTGATTTTGGGTCCCAGCATTATTTCTCCAATCAAACCCGGGGTGATTCCATCTATTGTTACTTTGAAAGTTATTGTTGGAATTCCCCGCCCTTCGAAAACCTTGCATGGCATTCATCTCTATAGGGACTTGCTCTTGAAAATATGGCACATTAGGACAATATTGAGTTGTATGTCCCAACATGTTGCATGTGCCACATGGTTCCTCAGGCATGACTTGCCTAGAGCTCTCTCCTTTCATGCTTAACTCCTCTACCTTCTTTGCTAGCTCTGCATACTTAGTCATGAGGTGATCTTCACTGGTTAGCTGGTATAGGCTTTTCTCCTCTACACAGGATATCTGTGAGCGTGAGACATTGTCAGAATTTGGCCATTCATGAGCGTATTCAGCTAACCATTCGAAATGGGCTTCAGCCTCTTTAGTGTTTTTACGCAGAAATGGTCCAGAGCTCATCGTTTCCACCAACTTCTTTATTTCACCATTCAATACTTGATAAAAGAAGCTGATAGTTCGCCATTTCTCAAACCCATGGTGTGGGCACGAGAGAAGCAAATCTTTGAAACGCTCCCACGCTTGTGTGAAGGTTTCATTGCTCTTTTGTTTATAGGAATTGATTTGACGCTGAAGGTCTGTGGTCATGCGAGTAGGATAGAATTTCTTTAGAAACGCGGTGCTCATCGCATGCCAGGTAAAAATTGAATTAGGTTTTAGGGAGTAGAGCCACGCCTTTGCTTTATCTTTCAAAGTGAAGGGGAATAGCATTAGATGCGTCACCTCCCTAGGACAATTTTGCGAGAATGTTTTGCAAACATCCTCGAAATCAGTGACATGTAAATACGCCTTCTCACTTTCCATCCCATGAAAAGTGGGAAGCAGTTGAATCATCCCATTGCGAAACTGAAATTCGCCATTATGCGGTGGGATTTGAATGCAAGAGGGCGTAGGTGCATGCTCTGGTTGCATGAGATTGCAAAGAGGACGTAGTGCCTCATCAATTGGTACCACAACATTGTCACCATTTTCACTCTGATGATCATCCATTGATTCAGTTGGAGTGGCTATCGGGTTGATGGAACTATCAGAATCAGAGCGGTAGAAAGGATTTCCAAAAATTCCTTCGATAGAATTGTTGGACATGAACTAGGAGAGTCCCTAGGGTGAGTGCTTACCCAAAAGAACTAAAAAGAAGAGAAAATAAAAACAGCAAGAGATGAAGAGAGACTGAGGTAATCTAAGGAATTGATCGTCGCCTTCCCCGGCAACGGCGCCAAAAACTTGACACGAGAATTTTTCTGTGCGCTCTTGTGCAATACCCAAGTGTAGGTAGACGTGCAAGTAATAACTGGTAAGACCAGGTCGATCCCACAGGGAAGGTGTTGACCTATCGAATTAGACTAACCTCAAAAGAAAGCAAAATAAAAACGAATAAGATTGAACAATGGTGCGGAACACAGAGTTCCACAAACTAAGATTACTAATGAAAATAATTCAGATTAAATTAACGATCTAACTAACTAGTTAAAACAGTACTCTAAATTAGGATGTTTAACTTTAAAAAGAAAGTGTTGGGATTACACGAATCCACAGTAATCTAGCTATCTACCATGCATTTGCCTTGAAGCACGAAGGAGCACATTACCCACAGTTTTCCGTATTCCTCTAAAGATGGAGAATCCATGGTCCTTTCATGGCCGGGACCATATCATCACAGTTAAGTTAAAATACATGAAAGCGATTTAATTCAATAGTTAAGACTCGCACCCTCAATGGTGTTAGCATTGAAGGTGGTTTGCAAAATGTATTGAAAGAAAATGCCTTAGGGACTTAGTTTTAAAAACTGTTTTGACAAACTGAGCATTTTTTTTGGGACAGAATGATAACAAATCTTAAAACAAAAGGTCCTGGAATACTGTAGGGAATGACACGAATATTTTCTGTGTGCGCTTGTGTGCAATACCCAAGTGTAGGTAGACGTGCAAGTAGTAACTGGATTAAGTCCAGGTCGATCCCACAGGGAAGGTGTTGAATTAAACTACTTAGATTAGACTCTAAAGAGAAAACAAAAATCAATATTTAAAACGAAGTGTAGAACACAAAGTTCCACAGCTAACAACTACTAGAATTAAAGGCAACTAAATTAACTTAACTAACAATTAACTAACTAAGCAAGATTCTAAAAGAAACGGTTCTTCTTAATAAAAGAAAGTGTTGGGATCACGCGAATCCACCGTGACCTAACCTTCTACCATGCAATTGCAATTAAGCTCGAAGGAGTACACCTACTACAGTATTCTGTACTTCTCTAAAGATATAGAATCAATAGCCCTTTCATGACCGGGACTACATCATCTCAATTAAGTTTGAAATACATGAAAACAGTTTAATCCAATAGTTAAGACTCTCACCTACAATGGTGTTAGCATTGAGGGTGGTTTGCAAAATATATTGAAAGAAAATGCCTTAAGCCCTTAAGTTTAAAGACTGTTTTGACAAACTGAGCATTTAGGGACAATTTGATAACAAATCCTTAAAACAGAAAGTCTTAGAATACTGTTTTGGGTGTTCTCAAGAATCAGAATCCTCGATCGATCGATGCGCTTTCGATCGATCGAATATCTTCATCTCTCGATCGATCGATATTTACTCGATCGCTCGACTAAGTCACTGTCTCGATCGATCGACATACTTTCGATCGATCGAACACAGGAATAAAAATACTGCATGGCAGAGACCTAAAATCACGATTTCATCGCGATTTCCCAACCCTAGGACTACTCAGACATTGTCTGGAGTACCACAGATTGATATTTAACGTAAAGGTTCATTAAAACTATGTTTGTTTGAAAGTTTTGCATTAAAACTATAAAACTAGTGATTGTAATCTAACTAACGTAAAACACTACGAGATTAACAAGTAAACTACGATTAACTAAGTGCAGAAAACAAATAAACAATAAATCAAAAACCTGGAATGAAGATAAACTTATATTAGCTAAAGAAATCCGGTTCACAATGATAAATCCTCAATGAAACCTACAAAAACCAAGAAAAACTCTCTCTTCTCTATCTAAAACTGATAAAAACAAAGTTGGGCGTCCCCTTTGGACGTATACAATATAAATATAAATAGTAAACCTCAGAACTAGGGTTTAAAACCCGCAACTGCTGCATGCGCGTATAATCTGATAAAAGGCACTTTCGATCGATCGAAACTTTCTCGATCGATTGAACGGCTTGAAATTTCGATCGCTTTAACTTCCTTCGATCGATCGAAACCTCGATCGCTCGAACTATGTCAATCGATCGAACTCTGCAATTCTTCTTAGTCTTCCTTCTTTGAAACAAAGCATCTCCTTTTTATCAAATCTTTCAGTCTTTTATACAGCAGCATTAACCTGCACAAATAGTAGCTAAAACAATACAACTTATCATAGATTAATCATATTGTCTAAAACTAGCATTATAATGCAAATTGCAGATAAAACGGGAAGTTGTGATCAAAACTAATGCAATTCTTTCTTTTAGCGCGGTTGTATTTTACAAATACCCCCGCTTTGCACAACCCCCAACTAGCTTATTGCTAGTCCCTAGCGATAAAGCGAAAATAAAATAAAATAAAAACTCCTAAACTAATACTACCACAACTAATAAACAACAGAAAAACTAAAAACAACCTAAACTAAGATAAAGAGAAAAAATCCTAACTCACTTTCGCAGGAATCGCGGTTGCATTTAGCGAATGCAACAAGCCGTTAAACCCCTAGGTTCCCCCTAGTGGACGAGTGTTGTCTCGTGAGGGTTTGCAGTGAATATACCCACAAAATTCCAATTTTAAGCTCAAGAAAATTTAGAATAACTTGTAGAATTTCCCCTTCCATTAAACTGTTAATTCAACTCTACAAGGATATAATATCCTCTATCAACCCATGAAAGAGATCCACATGCTCCCCTATATTACCAAGTAAAATATACAAATGTATTACCATCATGCACCCGTGTGTGTGTGGAATTAACAACCATGCGGCCAACCCTTATTAAGAGTTATCTAGACTATTGTACTTTGGAAACTTGCAGTTTTAGCTCAATTCTCACATTGGTCACACTCAAAAACAACGTCTCTCAGAAACCTGCTTTACAATGATCGCTCATAGTATGAAAGCTTTGATAAAGATGATATTCTAAGTGCTAATGCTTTCATCCTTGACTCTATGAAAAACGGACATTTAAGAGTGTATAGTCTCATGAATGGAGTACTACTTACTAGAGGAGCGAAATACCGTGGATAACGCAACTCACACTTTCATGTTCAAATTAATTGTTGAGAATCTTCAAGACTTTGAATTATGGCTTTTATTTAGTAGGTGGGGGTGTTGTAGAGAAGAGTGTGCTTTTTAGTATGTGATGGAATTTCCACTTCTCTTTTTATTCTTTATTCTTTTCTCCACCCGATCTCCCATTCTTCTCTTTCTTTCTTTTTTTTTTTTTTTTTTTTTTTTTCTATATATAACTCCTTCATTCATCATCATTTTTTTTTTTTTTTTTTTAACCTGGAATGTCCCACAACAACTTCCTTCCCTTTCACATATTTTGATGACTCATTCTCAATAAATTTATCAAACAGTTCGATGAGGTCAAGGTATAAATCAAGGATTTGGATTCTTGTGATTTTTATTGGAAACATTTATCTGAGGTGGGATCAGGAGTGAAACGATTCAATGAATGTAAGTAGGCTATGTTAGGTAAAGGAATGGGTAATACGATGGCTTGAATCATTTTCTCAACTTTCAATTTTTAGCACTTAAGTGTTCATTGAGTATAATTGGTAAATCCTGAACGTTCTCCTCTAACAAGCAGGCAAAACTTTTAAAGAAAACTGAGACTTAACAACGAATTCACAAGTATATGCAAAAAAAAAACATTCGACAATGTATGAGAATTCCCTCAGAAATGAAGATTGGCTCAAAAACTCACAAAGGGTTATTAGCTTCCACTACTTGTTCTTTTCGTACAATATTCATTTTAACTCAATTTTCAGGTTTTCTACATAGCTGCCAATTAGTGTGCACAAGTATTGGGTACATACTAGCTTTACAAATGCAATTTATTTCAGTGATACAGAAAAAACGCGTGGATTTAATCCATAAAAAGATAAGAATACTACAAATGTATCATTGTCTAATTAACAAGCAGGAGCGGTTATTCAGAGTTATTCTATCAATACGATTTAATAAAAATTTTTCAAATTTTAACAGACTGTGTTCTCATTAAATTTAAAACATCACCAAGTGCTCATTAAATTTAAAACATCACCAAGTGCAAAACTTGATTTTTACGGGTGTATACCTATCTATTATCTCCTACCCCCAACTGAAAACAACATAGTCCCAGAAGTTGATTTTCAACAATTAAAATAGATAGGTATCACCTGTATAGTGTAACGCGATGATAAGAAGCATAGCAACCTGGCATAGAAATATAAAACACAATCTCCAAAACAACAGATCAATAGATAAAGAAAAACAAGTAAAACTATGATCCAAACAACATTAACCACTGGAATGAAGAGAAATGAAATAACAGTAGTAATATCCATACATACCCAAAACAACCACAAAAAAAAAAAAATAAAAACATAACCCAACCTGTCCAACCACACCAAACCAAAACACCAAATAACCATAAATACAGAAACACCACCTCCCCTAAGAATACTAATCAACTCCAGACGGAGCATCCTCAGCCACATCAGACGGAATGTCGATGGGAACAGGCGGTGGCTGTGCGGTAGCTGTCAGAATATCGGCAGAAGTAGATGGAAGATCGGTCGTGGATGGAGCGGATGATGATGGATCAGCAGCAGTGGTAACAGGAACAACAGTAGGAGATGGATCGGCAGCAGGTGGTGGTGCAGCGGCAGCAGATGGGGGCACAATCGGGTCAAACCCAAGCTGGACCAGCAGTGTAGTCAGCATGGTAGAGATATGATCAATCTTACCCTCAAGCCGCATCCGTGCCTCCCTCTCCTCCAATAATAGATCGTGAATAGTCGGGGGAGGCGCAGATGACGACTCTCCCTGGGCTGGAGCCTGAGATCTCTGTCTCAGCTCAAAACGTGCCACCTCCCGAATGGGATCATCCTCCTCCGAATCTGGCTCCTCAGCCTCAGTGGGCGTCCCAGAAGCCGCACCCTCAGTATCGGTGCCATCAGCTCTCTTCCTCTTCCCTCCAACTTTCGCTTTCCCCTTGCCCTTTCTTCTCCTCCTCTGAGCATCTGAGCGGCGAGAAGCAGCCTCACCAAAACGACTGCGAGCCTGAGATGTCGCATCGCCAGGTAAGGGAAGGAGGTCAGCATGCTCAATCACTCTGTGAATAGCCCAAGCACCTTTCAGGTGCTTCTTGGCAGCAATGTAGCGAGTGGGGTGCCTCATGAAGTCAATATATAAGCGAGGCAAACAAACAGGCAACCCCGTCCCTATGGCATATAACACATGTGCATACCAGGGGGCAATCTTCTCCCGGTAGGAGGTGACCAATAAACAGTTGCTCAACACTAGGTGGAGCATATGGTAATCATCGGTCAGGTAAATATCTGCAATCAGTGCCGTACCATCCCAGCTCGGTAATGCTCCTCCAGTAAGCTCTCGGATAACAGCAGTGGGTGAGAGCACTGGAGTACCGTCACGGTGTGGGCATACACAATCAGGCACCTCAGGGACTCCAAGAGCGGCGGAAACGGTAGCAGGGCTGAACACTATCTCCCGGCCGCGAAAGAACGATCGTAGTGTGAATGCGGCACCGGGATCTCTGATCATCGTCGCACTCGCCGCGCGAATCCATGCGAGATTCACTCTCTTTGCCTGAGAGAGCAAATCGTACCAGTGTGGCATGGCCCGGATGCGGGCGAGAAACCAGGGAGTATCGAGCCAGACCGTCTCTAGTGGTCGCTCTAGCATGACCGGTCGAGTCTGAAAATATCTCGTGAACCACTGGCGGTCGGGAGTGTTCCGGAAGCCATGGAGTGGGACCGGATCAGGAATAGCAAGGTCAAAGGGCTTCTCCCTGTGGTAACCCGTAACAGGGTTCATTGTGGGCCCCTGAAAATAGAAGAGAAACAGAAAAGAAATCAAAACAAGACAAAAATGAAAAGAAAGTGAAACTGCTGGAGTTCGAGCGATCGAACAATGTTCGATCGATTGAGAAAGAGCGAGGTTCGAGCGATCGAACCTAGCTCGATCGATCGAGAACAGCGAATGTGCGGGAACCATTTCCGAGAACAGAAACGGCCCAAACACAAACAAAACAAGACAAACAAGAATAAAACTAGGCTTAAAAAAAATAATTGGGGGCACCCCATAAGAAATGGAATCAAATGAAAACGAGGGGGAAAACTCGAGGCTTTACCTCGGTTTCTGTGTAGAGTGAGGGATGCCGGAGGTGAGGGTGATGATCTGGGGAGTATAAGCTCCTCGAATAACCGAGTGAATGGATGAGACACGAAAAATCGCCTGAGTCTCTTCTCTGTGCTCAATCGCTTGAGAGTGTGGAGGAGATGAAGAGACTGAGGAAGTGTACGCTGAAAGCCTCGGTTAAAATACAAATCTCGATCGATCGAGAAAGTTCGATCGATCTAACGTCAGATCGATTGAGAACGTTCAAGCGATCGAGGATAAGAAATCGTCGATCGATCGAGATATATTCGATCGATCGAACCTGGAAATTCCAAGATATCACAGAATGGGTGAAATAAGTACCCCCAACAGATCTAAAGTATTCTGGACAAACAGCAGAAAGATAAAAACAGGGCAAAGACAGAGCCAGTAAGCCAAAAACGCATTCTCAAATAGAAAATATGCAATTTGAATAAAACCTTTTAAAAACATCCAAACTACACAGTATTGCCTCCCAATTGGTATTTAAACCTTATTGAGCTAAAGAAAACTAAAATAAAACTAAAACCAAAAACATGTCTGTCAAAGATTACACTCCAATTGATAAACATAAAAGGGAATGAATGAAAACAACTGGAGTGTGGCACTATTCTTCGAGCGTGAAAAGATCCTCTTCCACAATTGCTTCATGCTGCACCAAATCTTCAAAAACGGAGTCCAGGCTCGATGATTCCCTTTCCCAGAACAGTCGGAAAGCAGCAAGGACATCATCGAACAAATCTGGAGTCTCTAAGGACGTGATAGCATTGGCAAGAGGTGATCCGCATGGAGATAGGGATAACGGAGTGATATTGCGCAATGGACATTCCTCTTGGGGCGGAGTCCGCGGCCGTTGAATGTATAAGCCATGAAAGAGCTGATGCGGAAGGAAAATAGGTGGGTATGGAAGATTCATAGTGACAATCCTGACAAAGAAAAGAAAAACAAAAAAAAAATAAAATAAAATAAACAACATCAAGAAAACGGAACACAAGAAATAAAATACGAAAGGAAAAACAAGGAACAGAAACAAACAAAACACAGAAAAAAAAAGACCAAGTTCCAACCTCACTATCGGCAGGGATTCCCAAAATGCACTAGCAGGTAAGGGGCATTGAAGCCTGAAAAGCAAATAGCTCAAGTGCACATAGCAGTATGGGACCAACTCGGGGGTAAGGAAATCGTCAACAAAAACAAAGACTGCATTGTGACGTTCTGGGACGACATCCTGGAGGATATGATCTTCCCATGGCTCCCACATATCATCGTTTTCCCATTGGGCCATGAGGGCATCATCCACCATTCTCCCCATGTACAGGTCTTCTTCCTCATCCAACTCCTCCTCATTATGAAAGTCCATATTTTCAAACGGATTGATGTCCAGGAGAGCAGGGTCGAATGGGATATATCCGATGGAAGCATTGATTCGAGTGTGAACCTCAGGATCATAAGGATGCAAGGGGCAGGGCGTGGGTTCACCCTCAGTCCAGGTGCCACAACAACACTCGGAATCAGCCCATGAACCAATAGAATGGACATCATCACCTCGCATATTCACCTGCAACAGAGTGGTTTAAGGAATAATGGATTAGAACTAAATCACAAATACGAAAGAAAGAACAACTAAACACAAAAGAAAGAAAGAAACTAAAATGCAGGGAAAGAAAAGAAATACAACAACAAGTTGGAATTCCACTTGAGATTTTTAAGTGGTGGAATAGCTGGGCTCATCCAGCTGGATGTGCTCTACTTCAGTGCGAAAATTCTCCAAGAACGGCTTCAATCTTTGGCCATTAACCTTGAAACACTCATCGTTCTTGGGATTGACAATCTCAACCGCCCCATGTGGAAAAACAGTCTTTACGATGAACGGGCCTGTCCACCGGGAACGGAGTTTTCCTGGGAAAAGATGGAGGCGAGAGTCATACAGCAACACTTTCTGCCCCGGCTCAAATGATTTACGAAAAATCGTACGATCATGTCGAGCCTTCAACTTTTCCTTATGCAACTTTGCAGAGTCATACGCATCTCGTCGTATTTCCTCTAGCTCTGCAAGTTGGAGCTTGCGTAGCTGACCTCCCTCTTGAATATCAAAGTTCAATGAGCGTGTCGCCCAATAAGCTTTATGTTCAATTTCAACAGGAAGGTGGCAAGCTTTCCCGTAAACTAGTCTATACGGGGACATACCAAGATTCGTCTTATAGGCAGTACGGTATGCCCATAACGCGTCAGTCAATTTGTATGCCCAGTCTTTTCGATTGGAACTAACCGTTTTCTCGAGAATATGCTTAATTTCTCGGTTAGCCAATTCTGCTTGCCCATTTGACTGTGGATGATAAGCAAGAGCGATTTTATGATGGACTCCGTATTTCTTGAGAAGTGACTCCAAGGGCCTATTGCAAAAATGCTTGCCTTGGTCACTTAGTAAAGCTTTCGGAGTACCAAAACGAGACAGAATATGCTCTCTGAGAAATGACATGACTGTTCTGTGATCATTTCGTCTCGTTGGTATCGCTTCTACCCATTTCGATACATACTCCACAGCAAGGAGTATGTACTCACAGTTATTCGACTTGGGAAACGGGCCCATAAAATCTATGCCCCAACAATCAAATATCTCAATTGTGATGATAGGGGTTAGAGGCATAGAATTCCTTTTAGAAATGGTTCCAAGCTTTTGACAGCGTTGGCATGTCTTACAAAAGGAATACGCATCTTTGAAGACTGTGGGCCAGTAAAAACCGCTTTGCAACACTTTTTGTGCGGTCTTCTGTGACGCAAAATGGCCACCGCATGCCTCAGAATGGCATGACGCTAAGATAACGGTTATATCCTCGTTGGGTACGCAACGCCTGATGACCTGATCAGCACAGTATTTGAAAAGGTATGGGTCATCAAAGAAAAAATGGCGTGCAAACGAGAGGAACCGTTTCCTATCTTGATTCGACCAATGAGTCGGTGTCTCACCCGTGACCAGGTAGTTGACCACATCAGCATACCAAGGCAGACTACTTACTGCCAGTAGCTGTTCATCAGGGAACTCATCTTTAATGGATTGGGATTCAGTGTTATCGGTAAAAGTCAACCGGGATAAATGATCCGCAACCACATTCTCTACTCCTTTCTTGTCCTTGATTGTTAAATCAAACTCTTGGAGTAAGAGTATCCAGCGAATAAGCCGTTGTTTAGCGTCTTTCTTTGACAAAAGATACTTGAGGGCCGAATGATCTGTAAAACAGACGATTGGCGACCCTATCAGGTAAGACCTAAACTTGTCCAGAGCGAATACTACGGCCAGCAGCTCCTTTTCAGTAGTAGTGTAATTCATTTGAGCTTCATTTAAGGTTCGGCTGGCATAGTATATCACATGCGGCTTATTATCCTTCCTCTGGCCTAGGACTGCGCCAATGGCGTAATCACTGGCATCGCACATTAATTCAAAAGGCAAACTCCAGTCGGGTGCCTGTATTATTGGTGCGGAGGTGAGGAGATCTTTTAAATCCTCGAAGGACTTCTGGCAACTCTCTGACCACTCGAAAGGTGCATCTTTGACAAGAAGTTGACAAAGGGGTCGAGAGATTGCACTGAAATTCTGGATAAATCGACGATAAAAACCCGCATGCCCCAAAAATGAACGAATATCTCGCACTGTACGGGGGACAGGTAGGTTTGAGATTATGTCGACCTTAGCCTTATCCACTTGGATTCCTTCATCGGATATTATGTGGCCTAGAACTATACCCTTGGTCACCATAAAGTGACACTTCTCCCAATTCAAGACTAGGTGTTTGTCCTCACACCTCATTAAAACCTGTTCAAGATTGCTGAGGCAATCCTCGAAGCTATGGCCGAATACTGAAAAGTCATCCATGAACACTTCAAGGATGTTTTCGACCATATCACTAAAGATGCTTAGCATGCACCGCTGAAAGGTAGCCGGTGCATTACATAAGCCAAATGGCATTCGTCGGTAGGCGAAAGTACCGAATGGACACGTGAACGTGGTTTTCTCCTGATCTTCAGGAGCAATCTCAATTTGATTATACCCACTGTATCCATCCAAGAAGCAGTAGTACTTATGACCCGCCACTCGTTCTAGCATTTGATCCATGAATGGCAAAGGAAAATGATCCTTTCGGGTCACAGTATTTAGCTTCCTGTAGTCGATACACATTCTCCATCCAGTGGGGACACGTGTCGGTACTAATTCACCTTCTTTGTTTGGGATGACCGTTATGCCAGCTTTCTTTGGAACTACTTGGGTAGGACTAACCCAAGGACTGTCAGATATTGGATATATCATCCCAACATCAAGCAGTTTAAGCACTTCCTTCTTAACTACTTCTTGCATGTTGGGGTTCAGACGCCTTTGCATTTGCCTTGAGGGTTTGGCGTCTTCCTCCAGATATATCTTATGTGTGCATATGGATGGGCTTATGCCTTTGAGGTCAGCAATTGTCCATCCCATAGCGTCCTTATGCTTGGTAAGCATTTCTACTAGCTTACTTTCCTGTTCATGAGTTAAAACAGATGAAATGATCACAGGATAAGTTTTTCCAGTCCCTAGGAATGCGTATTTTAGCTCTTTGGGGAGCTCCTTCAATTCTAATTCCGGGAACTGGAAACTAGAGGGCATTACCAACTTGGTTTTCGGAGGCAGTTGTTCATATGGCTGTATCCACATGCAATCAGCTCTATCCTCCTCTTTCGTATCCATCATAAGACACGTCTGATTCAAGTCAGCATCCAATGGGGTGGACTCTGCAGGCTGATAAATATCGCCAAATTGAGTCATCACAACTTCCAAAGGATCTTTATAGTCGACCAAGTCAACTTCATCTTCAATGACCGTGTCTAAATAATGGATTTCTTCCTCATCATCGTATTCTTCAGGTCGGGGATTAGAGAAGATCTTGATATTCAACGTCATGTTCCCGAATACGATAGTCATGATACCAGTTCTAATCTTGATTGTGGCATCAATGGTGTTGAGGAATGGACGTCCAAAAATAACCGGGATATGTGCACCAGGATTAGACACAGGTTCTGTGTCCAATATCACGAAATCAACCGGAAATACAAAAGTGTCTATTTGGACAAGGACGTCCTCCAATACCCCTCTAGGGTACTTTATAGATCTGTCTGCCAATTGCAAAGCAACTCGGGTGGGTTTGAGTTCACCCAACCCTAGCTGTTTATAGACTGAGTATGGCAGCAGGTTCACGCTTGCTCCTAAATCAAGGAGTGCATTGTCTATCTTTTGATTCCCAATTCTACATGAGACCGTAGGTGTACCGGGATCTTTGAGTTTTGGGGGCAACTCATTTTGAATGATCGCACTGGCTTGACATGCGACATAAGCATGTTTCTTCACGCTTTGCCTCCTCTTGACCGTGCATAGATCTTTAAGATACTTAGCATAGGTCGGCACTTGCTTGATAGCATCTAGGAGTGGAAGGTTAATCTTAACTTGCTTAAACAGTTCCAAAAACTCCTGATTCTTCGTCTCATTCTTGGGTTTCTTCAACCGTTGAGGATAAGGTGCAGGGAAGGGGCATTTTGGTGATTCCTCCTTAACAGACTCCTTCCCAGGCCTTCGCTCAACTTCTTCCTCTACTCCAGGAGCTGCAATGTTTGCCTTGATAGGATCGTCATTGGTAGACTGCTCCTCCTCTTGAATCGATGGTAGCTCAACATCCTTATCCACCACTTCCTCCTCATCGTACACTTCAGGAGTGGACAGAGGCATGCCTTTCTCTATGATTTTTCCACTTCTCAGTGTAGTCACAGCTTTAGCATGCTCTTGATTGTTAGGACCATTGTTATGTCCCTTGGGGTTCTGAAGTGGTTGAGCAGGGAATGTTCCTCCTGAGCTCTCTTGCCGTGCATCTATCCTCTCTAGTGTAGCAGACATTCTACTCATCATTTGGATGAGTTGCTGCGTTAGATTGGCATTAGCAAGTGGCTCCTCCTCTTGTACCTTCTTGTGCGGGGGCACATAGGCATTGGTTTGTGGCGCATTAGAGGGTTGAGCTTGATTGTAATTGTTAGTTCTGTTTTGATTGTAATGCTGGGCTGGCCTATTGTTTTGCCCTTGATATTGATTATTGTTGTAGGGCTGCTGTTGATATTGATTTTGGGCCCCAGCATTATTTCTCCAATCAAAACCGGGGTGATTCCATCTATTGTTATTTTGAAAATTATTATTGGAATTCCCCGCCCCTCGAAAACCTTGCATGGCATTCATCTCTATAGGGGCTTGCTCTTGAAAATGTGGCACATTAGGACAATATTGAGTTGGATGTCCCAACATGTTGCATGTGCCACATGGTTCTTCAGGCAAGACTTGCTTAGAGCTCTCTCCTTTCATACTTAACTCCTCTACCTTCTTTGCCAGCTCTGCATACTTAGTCATGAGGTGATCTTCATTGGTTAGCTGGTATAAGCTTTTCTCCTCTACACAGGATATCTGTGAGCGTGAGATATTGTCAGAATTTGACCATTCATGAGCGTATTCAGCCAACCATTCGAAATGGGCTTCGGCCTCTTCAGTGTTTTTACGCAGAAATGGTCCCGAGCTCATCGTTTCCACCAACTTCTTTGTTTCACCATTCAATCCCCGATAAAAGAAGCTGATTGTTCGCCATTTCTCAAACCCATGATGTGGGCATGAGAGAAGCAAATCTTTGAACCGCTCCCACGCTTCTGTGAAGGTTTCATTGCTCTTTTGTTTATAGGAATTGATTTGACGCTGAAGGTCTGTGGTCATGCGAGTAGGATAGAATTTCTTTAAAAATGCGGTGCGCATCGCATGCCAGGTGAAAATTGAATTAGGTTTTAGGGAGTGGAGCCACGCCTTCGCTTTATCTTTCAAAGTGAAGGGGAATAGCATTAAATGCGCCACCTCCCTAGGACAAGTTTGCGAGAATGTTTTGCAAACATCCTCGAAATCGGTGACATGTAAATACGCCTTCTCGCTTTCCATCCCATGAAAAGTGGGAAGCAGTTGAATCATCCCATTGCGAAACTGAAATTCGCCATTGTGCGGTGGGATTTGAATGCAAGAGGGCGTAGGTGCATGTTCTGGTTGCATTAGATCGCAAAGAGGACGGAGTGCCTCATCGATTGGTACCAAAACATTGTCACCGTTTTCACTCTGATGATCATCCATTGATGCAGTTGGAGTGGCTATGGGGTTGATGGAGCTTTCAGAGTCAGACAGATAGAAAGGATTTCCAAAAATTCCTTCAATGGAATTCTCGGACATGAACTGAGAGGGTCCCTAGGGTGAGAACTTACCCAAAAGAACTGAAAAGAAGAGAAAAAATAAAAATAGAAAGAGATGAAGAGAGACTGAGGTAATCTAAGGAATTGATCGTCGCCTTCCCCGGCAACGGCGCCAAAAACTTGACACGAATATTTTCTGTGTGCGCTTGTGTGCAATACCCAAGTGTAGGTAGACGTGCAAGTAGTAACTGGATTAAGTCCAGGTCGATCCCACAGGGAAGGTGTTGAATTAAACTACTTAGATTAGACTCTAAAGAGAAAACAAAAATCAATATTTAAAACGAAGTGTAGAACACAAAGTTCCACAGCTAACAACTACTAGAATTAAAGGCAACTAAATTAACTTAACTAACAATTAACTAACTAAGCAAGATTCTAAAAGAAACGGTTCTTCTTAATAAAAGAAAGTGTTGGGATCACGCGAATCCACCATGACCTAACCTTCTACCATGCAATTGCAATTAAGCTCGAAGGAGTACACCTACTACAGTATTCTGTACTTCTCTAAAGATATAGAATCAATAGCCCTTTCATGACCGGGACTACATCATCTCAATTAAGTTTGAAATACATGAAAACAGTTTAATCCAATAGTTAAGACTCTCACCTACAATGGTGTTAGCATTGAGGGTGGTTTGCAAAATATATTGAAAGAAAATGCCTTAAGCCCTTAAGTTTAAAGACTGTTTTGACAAACTGAGCATTTAGGGACAATTTGATAACAAATCCTTAAAACAGAAAGTCTTAGAATACTGTTTTGGGTGTTCTCAAGAATCAGAATCCTCGATCGATCGATGCGCTTTCGATCGATCGAATATCTTCATCTCTCGATCGATCGATATTTACTCGATCGCTCGACTAAGTCACTGTCTCGATCGATCGACATACTTTCGATCGATCGAACACAGGAATAAAAATACTGCATGGCAGAGACCTAAAATCACGATTTCATCGCGATTTCCCAACCCTAGGACTACTCAGACATTGTCTGGAGTACCACAGATTGATATTTAACGTAAAGGTTCATTAAAACTATGTTTGTTTGAAAGTTTTGCATTAAAACTATAAAACTAGTGATTGTAATCTAACTAACGTAAAACACTACGAGATTAACAAGTAAACTACGATTAACTAAGTGCAGAAAACAAATAAACAATAAATCAAAAACCTGGAATGAAGATAAACTTATATTAGCTAAAGAAATCCGGTTCACAATGATAAATCCTCAATGAAACCTACAAAAACCAAGAAAAACTCTCTCTTCTCTATCTAAAACTGATAAAAACAAAGTTGGGCGTCCCCTTTGGACGTATACAATATAAATATAAATAGTAAACCTCAGAACTAGGGTTTAAAACCCGCAACTGCTGCATGCGCGTATAATCTGATAAAAGGCACTTTCGATCGATCGAAACTTTCTCGATCGATTGAACGGCTTGAAATTTCGATTGCTTTAACTTCCTTCGATCGATCGAAACCTCGATCGCTCGAACTATGTCAATCGATCGAACTCTGCAATTCTTCTTAGTCTTCCTTCTTTGAAACAAAGCATCTCCTTTTTATCAAATCTTTCAGTCTTTTATACAGCAGCATTAACCTGCACAAATAGTAGCTAAAACAATACAACTTATCATAGATTAATCATATTGTCTAAAACTAGCATTGTAATGCAAATTGCAGATAAAACGGGAAGTTGTGATCAAAACTAATGCAATTCTTTCTTTTAGCGCGGTTGTATTTTACAAATACCCCCGCTTTGCAGGGAACATCCTCAAGAATCAGGGAGTTCGATCGATCGATGCGCTTTCGATCGATTGAAGACCTTCATCCCTCAATCGATCGAAATGGCTTCGATCGCTTGACTGTCTCTGGTTCGATCGATCGAACTAACTCCGATCGATCGAACACAGCGATTATCCTGGTGCATGGCAGAGGCTGGAGATCACTGTTTCATCGTGTTATCCCAACCTGGGACTACTCAGACATCGTCTGGAGTGTCACAGATTGATATTTAACGTAAGAAAACATCAAAGCCTTGTTTGGTTGCGAGTTTTTCATGGAAACTATAAAAACTATGGATTTGGAAGTATCTAGCATGTAATACTACTAGATGAACGATTAAACTACGACTACAAAGTGCAGAATGTAAATGGACAATATATAAATAACCTGGAACGCAGAGTACTTGTATTAAACTAAAGAAATCCAATGCACCAAGTAAACTCCAATGAAAAACCTACAAAATAAACACAAAACCTCTATCTCTCTCTCTAAAACTGGAAAACCAAAAATGTGTGTGTCCCTCTGAACGTATACAATACACCTATATATAATAAAAACTAAGAACTAGGGTTAAAAACCCGCATCTGCTGCGCACGCGAAGGTTACTGAAAATACCACGTTCGATCGATCGAACTGCTCTCGAGCAATCGAACCCTTAATCCTCAAGCGCTTCAACACTCTTTAAGCGATCGAACGCTCGATCGATCGAACTGGATTAGATCGATCGAGCTCCAAATTTCAGCTTTGACTTCTTTTGTTTTCATTCCAGCATTCCATTTATCCTGATGTTCATCTGTTTAGTCCACACAGCAGTGATCTGCACAAACAACAGCTCAAACAATACAACTTATCATAGATTAATCATATTGTATGAAAATTAGCCTTGTAATGCAAATTGCAGATAAAACGGGAAGTTGTGATAAAAACTAATACAATTCTTCCTTTTAGCGCGGTTGTATTTTACAAATACCCCCGCTTTGCAGTTGTGATTTTAACATGTAATCTATGAAAACCAATGATTTGACACTACTAACATGCAAAGCTACGATTCTAGCAGATTAAACTACAATAAACTAAATGCAGAATGTGAACAAAATAATAAGATTTAACATGGAATGAATAGGTTGTATTAAACTCTGAGAATCCAAGCCAAAATAATAGATATTCTTGATAAACCTACAAAAACAAGAACAAACTCTCTTTTCTCTATGTAAAACTGATAAAAACTAAAGTGGGCGTCCCTAAGGACGTATACAATACGACTATATATAGATAGAACTAAATCTAGGGTTAAAACTCTGTCTCTGCTGCGTGCGCGTAATTTCTGATAAAAGCCATGATCGATCGATCGAACATCTCCCGATCGATTGAACTTCTGGGATCTTCGAGCGCTTGAACATCACTCGATCGATCGAAGCTTCGATCGCTTGAGGTTGATTTGATCGATCAAAACTCACTTTTCGTGATTGAATTATCTTCATCAAAACCAAGTACTTCCTTTTATCCTGCTTATTCAATTCTTCACACAGCAACAGTAATCTGCACAAATAACCACTAAAACTATACCACTTATCATAGATTAATCATATTGTGTAAAAACTGGCATTGCAATTCAAATTGCAGATATACAGGGGAATTGTAGACTAATTCACTGTATTTCCTTCTTTTAGCGCGGTTATATTTTACAAATACCCCCGCTTATCATAAAGTTTGACACGAAATTTATTTGTGTGCACTTGTGTGCTATACCCAAGTATAGGTAATCGTGCAAGTAGTAATCTGGTTAAGACAAGGTCATTCCCACAGTGAAGGTTGTAAATTAATTACCTAGATTAATCTCAAAAAGGAAAAAGAAATTGCAATATTTTAAAGAGTGTAGAACACAAAGTTCCACAATTATCAACTACAAAAGATAAAGCAATTAAACTAAATTAAACTAATGATTAGCTAATTAACTAAAGCGATACTTTAAAATATGTTTTTCTTAATAAAAGGGAATGTTGGGATTACACGAATCCACCGCGACCTAGACATCTATCATGCAATCACATTGAAGCTCAATGGAGCACATCTTCTATAGTATTCCGTATTTCATTTAGAATAAAGAATCCATAGCCCTTTCAGGACCGGGACTATATCATCACAGTTAATTTGAAACACATGAAAGTGGTTTAAAACAATAGTTAAGACTCACACCTACAACGGTGTTAGCATTGAAGGTGGTTTGCAAAAGATATTCAAGAAAAATGCCTTAAGGCTTTAAGTTCAGAGACTGTTTTGAAAAACTGAGCATTGAGGGATAGTTTGATAACAAATCGCTAAAGCAGAAAGTCTAGGAATACTGCATAGATGTTCTCAAGAATCAGAGAGTTCAATCAATCGACGTGTTTTCGATCGATCGAATATATTCATCTCTCAATCGATCGAAATGGCTTCGATCGATTGACTGTGCGTTTGGTCCGATCGATCGAAGTAACTTCGATCGATCAATCACAGGAATTATTCTGCTGCATGGCAGAGGCTTGAGATCATTGTTTCATCGTGATCTCCCAACCTGGGGACTACTTAGACATGGTCTGGAGTGACACATATTCATTTTTAACATAAAAGTCCATTAAAGTCTTGTTTGGTTGTGATTTTAACATGTAATCTATGAAAACCAATGATTTGACACTACTAACATGCAAAGCCATGATTCTAGCAGATTAAACTACAATAAACTAAATGCAGAATGTAAATAAAACAATAAGATTTAACCTGGAATGAAGAGCTTGTATTAAACTATTAGAATCCAAGCCAAAACAATAGATATTCTTGATAAACCTACAAAAAGAAGAACAAACTCTCTTCTCTCTATGTAAAACTGACAAAAACTAAAGTGGGCATCCCTAAGGACGTATACAATACGAGTATATATAGATAGAACTAAAGCTAGGGTTAAAACTCTGTCTCTGCTGCGTGCGCGTAATTTCTGATAAAAGCCATGATCGATCGATCGAACATCTCCCGATCGATTGAACTTCTGGGATCTTCGAGCGCTTGAACATCACTCGATCGATTAAAACTTCGATCGCTTGAGGTTGATTTGATCGATCAAAACTCACTTTTCGTGATTGAATTATCTTCATTAAAACGAAGCACTTCCTTTTATCCCGCTTATTCAATTCTTCACACAGCAACAGTAATCTGCATAAATAACCACTAAAACAATACCACTTATCATAGATTAATCATATTGTGTAAAAAATGTCATTGCAATTCAAATTACAGATATACAAGGGAATTGTAGACTAATTCAGTGGATTTCTTCCTTTTAGCGCGGTTGTGTTTTACAAATACCACCGCTTGTCATAAAGTTTGACACGAAATTTATTTGTGTGCGCTTGTGTGCTATACCTAAGTTTAGGTAATCGTGCAAGTAGTAATCTGGTTAAGACCAGGTCGATTCCACAGGGAAGGTTGTAAATTAATTACCTAGATTAATCTCGAAAAGGAGAAAGAAAATGCAATATTTTAAAGAGCGTAGAACACAAAGTTCCACAATTATCAACTACAAAAGATAAAGCAATTAAACTAAATAAAACTAATGATTAGCTAATTAACTAAAGCGATATTTTAAAACCTGTTTTTCTTAATAAAAGGGAATGTTGGGATTACACGAATCCACCGCGACCTAGCCATCTACCATGCAATTACATTGAAGCTCAATGGAGCACATCTTCTACAGTATTTTGTATTTCTGTTAGAATAAAGAATCCATAGCCCTTTCATGACTGATACTATACCATCACAGTTAATTTGAAACACATGGAAGCAGTTTAAAATAATAGTTAAGACTCGCACCTACAATGGTGTTAGCATTGAAGGTGGTTTGCAAAAGATATTGAAGAAAATTGCCTTAAGGCCTTAAGTTCAGAGACTGTTTTGACAAACTGAGCATTGGGGGACAGTTTGATAACAAATCGTTAAAGCAGAAAGTCTAGGAATATTGCATCGAATGTTCTCAAGAATCAGAGAGTTCGATCAATCTACGCGCTTTCGATTGATCAAAAATCTCCATCTCTCAATCGATCGAAATGGCTTCGATCGGTTAACTGTGTGTCTGGTCCGATAGATCGAACTAACTTCGATTGATCAAACACAGGAATTGTTCTGCTATATGGCTGAGGCTTGAGATCATGGTTTCATCGTGATCTCCCAACCTGGGGACTACTCAGACATGGTCTGGAGTGTCACAGATTCGTTTTTTACATAAAAGTCTATTAAAGTCTTGTTTGGTTGTGATTTTAACATGTAAACTATGAAAACCAATGATTTCACACTACTAACATGCAAAGCTACGATTCTAGCAGATTAAACTACAATAAACAAAATGCAGAATGTAAATAAAATAATAAGATTTAACATGGAATGAAGAGCTTGTATTAAACTCCGAGAATCCAAGCCAAAACAATAGATATTCTTGATAAACCTACAAAAACAAGAACAAACTCTCTTTTCTCTATGTAAAACTGATAAAAACGAAAGTGGGCGTCCCTAAGGACGTATACAATACGACTATATATAGATAGAACTAAAGCTAGGGTTAAAAATCTTTCTCTGCTGCGTGCGCGTAATTTTTGATAAAAGCCATGATCGATCGATCGAACATCTCCCGATCGATTGAACTTCTGGGATCTTCGAGCGCTTGAACATCACTCGATCGATCGAAACTTCGATCAGTTGAGGTTGATTCGATCGATCGAAACTCACTTTACGTGATTGAATTATCTTCATTAAAACCAAGCACTTCCTATTATCCCGCTTATTCAATTCTTCACACAGCAACAGTAATCTGCACAAATAACCACTGAAACAATACCACTTATCATAGATTAATCATATTGTGTAAAAACGGGCATTGCAATTCAAATTGCAGATATACAAGGGAATTGTAGGCTAATTCAGTGTGTTTCCTTCTTTTAGCACGGTTGTATTTTACAAATACCCCCGCTTGTCATAAAGTTTGACACAAAATTTATTTGTGTGCGCTTGTGTGCTATACCCAAGTGTAGGTAATCATGCAAGTAGTAATCTGGTTTAGACCAGGTCGATCCCACAGGGAAGGTTGTAAATTAATTACCTAGATTAATCTCAAAAAGGAAACAAAATGCAATATTTTAAAGAGTGTAGAACACAAAGTTCCACAATTATCAACTACAAAAGATAAATCAATTAAACTAAATTAAATTAATGATTAGCTAATTAACTAAAGCGATACTTTAAAATGTGTTTTTCTTAATAAAAGGGAATGTTGGGATTACACGAATCCACCGCGATCTAGACATCTATCATGCAATCACATTGAAGCTCAATGGAGCACATCTTCTATAGTATTCCGTATTTCTGTTAGAACACATGAAAGTGGTTTAAAACAATAGTTAAGACTCACACCTACAATGGTGTTAGCATTGAAGGTGGTTTGCAAAAGATATTGAAGAAAAATTCCTTAAGGCTTTAAGTTCAGAGACTGTTTTGACAAACTGAGCATTGGGGGATAGTTTGATAACAAATCGCTAAGGCAGAAAGTCTAGGAATACAGCATAGATGTTCTCAAGAATCAGAGAGTTCAATCAATCGACGTGCTTTCGATCGACCGAATATATTCATCTCTCAATCGATCGAAATGGCTTCGATCGATTGACTGTGTGTCTGGTCCGATCGATCGAAGTAACTTCGATCGATCGAACACAGGAATTATTCTGCTGCATGGCAGAGGCTTGAGATCATTGTTTCATCGTGATCTCCCATCCTGGGGACTACTCAGACATGGTCTGGAGTGTCACAGATTCGTTTTTAACATAAAAGTCCATTAAAGTCTTGTTTGGTTGTAATTTTAACATGTAATCTATGAAAACCAATGCTTTGACACTACTAACATGCAAAGCTACAATTCTAGCAGATTAAACTATAATAAACTAAATGCAGAATGTAAATAAAATAATAAGATTTAACCTGGAATGAATAGCTTGTATTAAACTATTAGAATCCAAGCCAAAACAATAGATATTCTTGATAAACCAACAAAAACAAGAACAAACTCTCTTCTCTCTCTCTATGTAAAACTGATAAAAACTAAAATGGGCAACCCTAAGGACGTATACAATACGACTATATATAGATAGAACCAAAGCTAGGGTTAAAACTTTGTCTTTGCTGCGTGCGCGTAATTTCTGATAAAAGCCATGATCGATCGATCGAACATCTCCCGATCGATTGAACTTCTGGGATCTTCGAGCGCTTCAACATCACTCGATCGATCGAAACTTCGATCGCTTGAGGTGGATTCGATCGATCAAAACTCACTTTTTGTGATTGAATTATCTTCATTAAAACCAAGCACTTCCTTTTATCCCGCTCATTCAATTCTTCACACAGCAACAATAATCTGCACAAATAACCACTAAAACAATACCACTTATCATAAATTAACCATATTGTGTAAAAACGGGCATTGCAATTCAAATTGCAGATATACAAGGGAATTGTAGACTAATTCACTATATTTCCTTCTTTTAGCGCTGTTGTATTTTACAAATACCCCCGCTTGTCATAAAGTTTGACACAAAATTTATTTGTGTGCATTTGTGTGCTATACCCAAGTGTAGGTAATCGTGCAAGCAGTAATCTGGTTAAGACCAAGTCGATCCCACAAGGAAGGTTGTAAATTAGTTACCTAGATTAATCTCAAAAAGGAAAAAGAAAATGCAATATTTTAAAGAGTGTAGAACACAAAGTTCCACAATTATCAACTACAAAAGATAAAGCAATTAAACTAAACAAAACTAATGATTAGCTAATCAACTAAAGCGATATTTTAAAACGTGTTTTTCTTAATAAAAGGGAATGTTGGGATTACACGAATCCACCGCGACCTAGCCATCTACCATGCAATTATATTGAAGTTCAATGGAGCACATCTTCTACAGTATTCCGTATTTCTGTTAGAATAAAGAATCCATAGCCCTTTCATGACCAGGACTATATCATCACAGTTAATTTGAAACACATGAAAGTGGTTTAAAACAATAGTTAAGACTCGCACCTACAATGGTGTTAGCATTGAAGGTGGTTTGAAAAAGATATTGAAGAAAAATACCTTAAGGCCTTAAGTTCAGAGACTGTTTTGACAAACTGAGCATTGGGGGACAATTTGATAACAAATTCCTAAAGCATAAAGTTTAGGAATACTGCATAGAATGTTCTCAAGAATTAGAGATTTCGATCAATCGACGTGCTTTCGATCGATCGAAAATCTTCATCTCTCAAGCGATCGAAATGGCATCGATCGATTGACTGTGCATCTGGTCCGATAGATCGAACTAACTTCGATTGATCGAACATAGGAATTATTCTACTACATGGCAGAGGCTTGAGATCATGGTTTCATCATAATCTCCCAACATGGGGACTACTTAGACATGGTCTGGAGTGTCACAGATTCGTTTTTAACATAAAAGTCCATTAAAGTCTTGTTTGGTTGGGATTTTAGCATGTAATCTGTGAAAACCAATGATTTGACACTACTAACATGCAAAGCTACGATTCTAGCAGATTAAACTACCATAAACTAAATGCAAAATGTAAATAAAACAATATGATTTAACCTGGAATGAAGAGCTTGTATTAGACTATGAGAATCCAAGCCAAAATAACATATATTCTTGATAAACCTATAAAAACAAGAACAAACTCTCTTCTCTCTATGTAAAACTGATAAAAACTAAAGTGGGCGACCCTAAGGACGTATACAATATGACTATATATAGATAGAACTAAAGCTAGGGTTAAAATTCTTTCTCTGCTGCGTGCGCGTAATTTCTGATAAAAGCCATGATCGATCGATCGAACATCTCCCGATCGATTGAACTTCTGGGATCTTCGAGCGCTTCAACATCACTCGATCGATCGAAACTTCGATCGCTTGAGGTGGATTCGATCGATCAAAACTCACTTTTTGTGATTGAATTATCTTCATTAAAACCAAGCACTTCCTTTTATCCCGCTCATTCAATTCTTCACACAGCAACAATAATCTGCACAAATAACCACTAAAACAATACCACTTATCATAAATTAACCATATTGTGTAAAAACGGGCATTGCAATTCAAATTGCAGATATACAAGGGAATTGTAGACTAATTCACTATATTTCCTTCTTTTAGCGCTGTTGTATTTTACAAATACCCCCGCTTGTCATAAAGTTTGACACAAAATTTATTTGTGTGCGCTTGTGTGCTATATACAAGTGTAGGTAATCGTGCAAGTAGTAATCTGGTTAAGACCAGGTCGATCCCACAGGGAAGGTTGTAAATTAATTACCTAGATTAGTCTCAAAAAGGAAAGAGAAAATTCAATATTTTAAAGAGTGTAGAACACAAAGTTCTACAATTATCAACTACAAAAGATAAAGCAATTAAACTAAATTAAACTAATGATTAGCTAATTAACTAAAGCAATATTTTAAAACGTGTTTTTCTTAATAAAAGGGAATGTTGGGATTACACGAATCCACCGCGACATAGCCATCTACCATGCAATTATATTGAAGCTCAATGGAGCACATCTTCTACAGTATTCTGTATTTCTGTTAGAATAAAGAATCCATAGCCCTTTCATGATCGGGACTATATCATCACAGTTAATTTGAAACACATGAAAGTGGTTTAAAACAATAGTTAAGACTCACACTTACAATGGTGTTAGCATTGAAGGTGGTTTGCAAAAGATATTGAAGAAAAATGCCTTAAGGCCTTAAGTTCAGAGAATATTTTGACAAACTGAGCATTGGGGGACAGTTTGATAACAAATCGCTAAAGCAGAAAGTCTAGGAATACTGCATAAAATGTTCTCAAGAATCAGAGAGTTCGATCAATCGACGCGCTTTCGATCGATCGAAAATCTTCATCTCTCAATCGATCGAAATGGCTTCGATCGATTGACTGTGCGTCTGGTCCGATCGATCGAACTAACTTCGATCGATCAAACACAGGAATTATTCTGCTGTATGTCAGAGGCTTGAGATCACGGTTTCATCGTGATATCCCAACCTGGGGACTACTCAGACATGGTCTGGAGTGTCACAGATTCGTTTTTAACACAAAAGTCCATTAAAGTCTTGCTTGGTTGTGATTTGATCATATAATCTATGAAAACCAATGATTTGACACTACTAACATGCAAAGCTACGATTCTAGCAGATTAAACTACAATAAACTAAATGCAGAATGTAAATAAAATAATAAGATTTAACCTGGAATGAAGAGCTTGTATTAGACTATGAGAATCCAAGCAAAAATAATAGATATTCTTGATAAACCTACAAAAACAAGAATAAACTCTCTTCTCTCTATGTAAAACTGATAAAAACTAATGTGGGCGACCCTAAGGAGGTATACAATACAACTCTATATAGATAGAACTAAAGCTAGGGTTAAAACTCTGTCTCTGCTGCGTGCGCGTAATTTTTGATAAAAGCCATGATCGATCGATCAAACATCTCCCGATTGATTGAACTTCTGGGATCTTCGAGAGCTTGAACATCACTCGATCGATCGAAACTTCGATTGCTTGAGGTTGATTCGATCGATCAAAACTCACTTTTCGTGATTGAATTATCTTCATTAAAACCAAGCACTTCATTTTATCCCGCTTATTCAATTCTTCACACAGCAACAGTAATCTGCACAAATAACCACTAAAATAATACCACTTATCATAGATTAATTATATTGTGTAAAAACTGGCATTGCAATTCAAATTGCAGATATACAAGGGAATTGTAGACTAATTCAGTGATTTCCTTCTTTTAGCACGGTTGTATTTTACAAATACCCCCACTTGTCACATGGTGTGGAGCAGAAGGATCAACCTGTGGAGGTGGTGCTGATGATGAAAGTCCAGTAGTGGGTGGTGCAGAAGGTATAGTAGGTGGATGGGAGGCTGTGGGAATAAACTGATCAAACCCTAGCTGTACCAGAAGGGTCATGAGCATCATCGTTATGTGGTCTATCTTGCCCTCGAGTCTAATTTGGGCCTCTCTCTCCTCCAGATGTAACGCATGCACGGTCGGGGGAAGCACAGAAGAAAAAGACTCTCCCTAGGCGGGAGCCTGAGACCGTTGTCTCAGCTCAAACGACGTAACCTCCAAACGAGGATCAACCTCGTCATCTGAATTGAGCTCCTCAACCTCTATGGGTGTCCCAGAAGCTATACCCTCTGTATCGGTGGCTCCTCCTCGCCTCCTCTTTGCCCTGACCTTAGCTTTATCTCTTCTTTTGTGCATCAGAACGGCGGGCCGATGTCTCGCCAAATCGAGTGGAGGCCTGAAGAATCGTATCTGTGGCCAACGGAATTAGCCCAGCCTACTCAATAACCCGATGTATAGGCCAAGCGCCCTTCAGATGGCGCTTGGCGGCAATGTACTGTGTGGGCTGAATGAAGTTGTCGATATAGAGTCGAGACAGACAGACTCGCTATCCAGTCCCAATAGAATAAAGAGCTCAGGTATACCATGCTGCAAACTTATCATGGATGGACGTCATCAATATGCAGTTGACCAGTGCTAGATGGAGGAGATGGTAGTCCTCAGTAAGAAGCCTATCCTCAATGAGAGACTCGTTGTTCCAAAACTGGACGGCACCTCCATAAGCTCTAGGATAATCATGGCAGGAGGGATCTCTGGGGCTCCTGGCATTTGAGGATAAAAACAATCTGGCACCTCGGGTATCCCCAAAGTAGCAGAAATTGTGGCAGGGCTGAAGAGGATCTCACACCCGCAGAAGAAGGATCTGTATGTGAACGGGGCCGCTGGATCTTTGATCATCGAAGAATAGGCTACACGAACCCAGTTACTGTTGATCTTTTTGGTCTGGATCAACATGTCATACCAGAGAGGCATGTCTCTGATCCGTACCAAGAACCACGGAGCTGAAAGCCACACGGACTCTAAAGGTTGCTCCAGCATCACCTTCCTCGTTTAAAACCATCGAGTAAACGAAACTCGTTCCTAATCATTTCTGAGCCCATGATCTGGTACCGGGTCGGGTATAGTGAGGTCGAGTGGCTTGGACTTGTGATACCCTATGATAGGGTTCATTGCAAATGTCCTGAAATGGAAGAAAAACATAAAATAGATCAAAACAGGGAAGAAAAGAAAAAAGAATGCTACTGCTATAGTTCGATCGATCGAAGAATGTTAGATTGATTGAAATGGGGTTGAGTTCGATCGCTCGAGCCCAGTTCAATCGATCAAAAAGGGGTTGGGTTCGATCTCTCGAGCCCAGTTTGATCGATCGAACACAGTAAAATGACAGCAACAAGAAAAGAGAACGGGAATGGACCGCAAACACAAAATAAAAAACAAAAACTAACATAAATTGGTTTAAGGACCAATGGGGGGCACCCCCACAAGAATTCAAAGAAAATGAATGAGAGGGGGTTCTTTGGACCTTACCTCAGGTATACACGCAGAGAGGAGTGATGAGGTTGATGATGATGGCAATCAGAGGGACCAGGGATTCCAAAATGATGTGATTTGATGAAGAGAGGAAAAAAAATCGCCCAAGTTCTGCTCGGTCTCCAAGCACTCGAGAGTGAGGGAGAGGAAGAGAGAACTGATGAAGTGTATGAACGACGCCTCGTTTAAATACAAATCTCGATCGATCGAGAACGTTTGATCAATCGACCTTTCGATCGATTGAGACCTACTGAAGCGCTTGAGGATGTGACGACTTCGATCGATCGAAGTGAGTTCGATCGATCGAACCTGGAAATTTTACAATATCACTGAATGGAAAAAGTAAGCACCCCCAACTAACCAACATTGTTCTGGACATATAGGAAAATGATAAAAAAAACAGTTCATAGACAGGACATGTAAGCCAAAAATCATCATCAAAGTAGAAAATTGCAAATTTATATAGATAAAACTTTGTAATAGCATCCATATTGCAAAATTATTGCCCCCAACATGGTATTTAAAACCTTATTATTAAAGAAAACTAAAATAAACTGAAATTAATAACACTTTGTCTAGGATTACACTTCAATTGATGAAAGAAAGATGAAATGACAGAAAACAATTGAAGTGAAGCACTACTCTTTAAGCATGAAAATTCCTTCTTCCACAATTTCTTTCTCCGCTAAAGCTTTGAATGTGGAGTCCAAACTTGATGATTCCCTTTCCCAGAATAGTTGAAAAGCAGCAAGGACATCATTGAGCAAGTCTGACATCTCTAAGGGATTGATGGCACAAGCAAGAGGTGATCCGGTTGGAGATGAAGATAAAGGAGTGTAAATTTTCAACGGAGTTTCCTCTTGCGGCAGAGTACCCGGGGACCCTATGTATGGTCCGAACCCATGAAATAGTTGATGTGGAAGGAACAAAGGCAGGAACATTGGATGCATAGTGAAATTCCTGACAAAGGAAAGCAAAAAGAAAACGAAGAAATAAATTAAATAAAATAAAAAAAAAGAACGAACAGAAAGGAATAAACAAAGAAAGACGAGAAGTTAAAGAAATGTGACCAAGGATTAACCTCATTATTGGCGTGATAGGACCATGTGCACTAGCAGGTAGAGGGCAGTAAAGTTGGAACAACAAATAACTCATGTGCACATACATGTAAGGAACCGATTCGATGACAAGGAAGTCATCAACATACGTGAAGATAGCATTATGGCGTTCTGGCACCACATCATGTAAATCTTCTTCTTCCCACGGTTCCTACATTGAGTCGTTCTCCCATTGTGCTAACAGTGCATCATCCACTTTCCCAACAAAATACCCTTTAGGTTCTCCTTCCTCTTCAAGAAATTCCATATGCTCAAAGGGGTTAATATGGAGGAGAGCAGGGTTGTAAGGGATGTACCCTTCGGTCAGGTCAACTACATCATCTGCCCCTGGCCCTTTATAAGGAGAAAAGCAGAAAGCTATCTCATCGACAGTCCAAAGAGGATTTGGATATTCTGAATCAGCCCATGACCTGATTGAATGAACATCGTCGTCCCTCATTTTGAGTAGCCTGCAAGGGAGAGACAACAAGGAATAGCAGATTAAAATCGAAGTCACACTCAAAAGACAGAAAAGAACAAAACAAAACTAAGTGCAGTAAAGGAAAGAATACAACAATAGTGTAAAAACGCACTTGAGCATTTTAGGTTGAGGAATAGTTGGGCTCATCCAGTTGGATGTGCTCAACCTCTGAATGGAAATCTTCCAAGAACGGCTTCAATCTTTGGTCGTTGACCTTGAAACTTTCATCGTTCTTAGGATTGAATAACTTGACGGCCCCATGTGGAAAGAAAGATTTGACTATAAAGGGTCATGTCCACCGAGATCGGAGTTTTCCTGGAAAGAGGTGAAGGCGAGAATCGTATAATAAAACTTTTTGCCCTGGCTTGAAGGATTTATGAATGATTATACTATCGTGGCGAGCCTTTAACCTTTCCTCAAGTAATTTAGCATTGTCGTATGCATCTTGACGTATTTCCTCCAGTTCAGCAATTGGAGTTTTCAGAGATGACCACCCTCTTTAATGTCAAGTTCAGTGGACGTGTCGCCCAATATGCTTTGTGCTCAATTTCGACAGGGAGGTGACATGCTTTTCCGTATACTAGCCTGAATGGGGACATCCCCAGGTTTGTCTTGTAGGCAGTACGGTATGCCCAAAGAGCATCGGTCAATTTATATGCCCAGTCCTTTCTGTTGAAACTAACCGTCTTTTCTAGTATATGCTTGATTTTGCGGTTAGCCAACTCTACATGTCCATTAGTTTATGGGTGGTAGGCTAGAGCGATCTTGTGGTTGACCCCATATTTCTTGAATAGTGACTTTAATGGCCTATTGCAAAAATGGTTGCCTTTGTCACTTATTAGTGCTTTCGGGGTTCCGAAACGCGATAGAATGTGTTCCTTTAGAAAGGACATTACTGTTTTGTGGTCATTTCGTCTTGTGGGTATCGCTTCTACCCATTTTGATACATACTCTATAGCTAGGAGTATGTATTCACAGTTGTTAGATTTTGGGAACGGGACCATGAAGTCTATGCCCTAACAATCGAATATTTTAATTGTGATAATGGGAGTTAAGGGCATGGAGTTCTTTTTTGAAATCGTACCCAGCTTTTGATAGTGTTGGCACGTTTTGCAGAAAGTGTAAGCATCTTTAAACACGGTGGGCTAGTAGAAACCGCTGTGTAGAACTTTTTGTGCGGTCGTTTGGGAGGCAAAGTGGCCTCTGTAGGCTTCAGAGTGGCATGAGGCTAAAATTACAGTTATATCCTCGTTCGGGACGCAACGCCTGATGACTTGATCAGCACAATACTTGAATAAGTACGGGTCATCGAAAAAAATGTGACGTGCGAAAGAGAGGAACCATTTCTTATCTTGATTTGACCAATGACTAGGGGTCTCTCCCGTGGCCAAATAGTTTACTATATCTGCATACCAGGGCAAACCCAAGACAGTCATCAGTTGCTCATCTCGGAATTCATCTTTAATTGGTATGGGTTCAGTGTTGTCAGTAAACGTTAACTAAGATAAATGGTCAGCAACCACATTCTCTACTCCCTTTTTATCTTTAATTGTGATATCAAATTCTTGGATTAGGAGTATCCAACGGATAAGCCTTTGTTTCGCGTCCTTCTTAGATAACAGGTACTTGAGGGCTGAGTGGTCCGTAAAACAGACGATTGGGGACCTTATCAGATATGACCTGAATTTATCTAGAACAAAGACTATTGCCAGTAGCTCTTTTTTGGTAGTTATATAATTCATTTGAGATTCGTTAAGTGTTCGACTGGCATAGTAGATTACATAAGGCTTGTTATCCTTCCTCTGTCCTAGGACTACACCAATGGCGTAGTCACTAGCGTCGCACATTATTTTGAATGGCAAACCCCAATCGGGTGCCTGGATTATTGGTGCGGAGGTGAGGTGTTCTTTTAGTGCATCAAAAGATGTTTGACAGTTTATCGACCACTCGAATGGTGCGTTTTTGACTAAGAGTTGACATAGTGGTTGGGAGATTGCACTAAAATTTTGGATAAAGCGACGATAAAATCCCGCGTGCCCCAGAAAGGATCGAATGTCTTTGACTATACGGGGGACAGGTAGGTTCGAGATTATATCAATTTTTGCTTTATCAACTTGGATACCTTTATCGAAAATAATGTGGCCAAGGACAATTCCCTTGGTCACCATGAAGTGATACTTTTCCTAGTTTATTACTAGGTGTTTGTCCTCGCATCTTGCTAGCACACGTTCCAGATTGTCTAAGCAATTTTTGAAACTATGGCCGAACATTGAGAAATTATCCATAAAGACCTCGAGTATTTGTTTGACCATATCACTGAATATGCTCAACATGGACCGCTGAAAAGTAGCAGGTGCGTTACACAAGCCGAAAGGCATACGACGGTAGGCGAATGTACCGAACGGACATGTGAATGTCGTTTTCTCCTAATCTTCAGGAGAAATTTCAATTTGGTTGTACCCACTATATCCGTCCAGGAAACAATAGTACTTGTGACCCGCCACTCGTTCTAACATTTGATCCATGAATGGCAGTGGAAAGTGGTCTTTCCGAGTCATAGTATTCAATTTTCGGTAATCAATACACATCCGCCATCCGGTGGGGACGCGTGTTGTTACTAATTCGCCGTCTTTGTTCGGGATAACCGTTATACCCGCCTTTTTGGGCACCACTTGGGTTGGACTAACCCAAGGGCTGTCAGAAACAGGATATATGATCCCAACATCAAGTAGTTTTAGGACTTCCTTTTTGACTACTTCTTGCATGTTGGGATTCAGACGCCTTTGCATTTGTCGTGAAGGTTTAGTGTCTTCCTCCAGATATATCTTATGGGTGTAAATAGATGGGCCTATGCCTTTGAGGTCGGCAATAGTCCATCCCAATGCTCCCTTATGTTGTTTGAGCATTTGAATTAACTTATCCTCTTGTTCAGAATTTAACGTGGATGAGATTATAACAGGATAAGTCTTTTCAGTCCCTAGAAAAGCATAGCTCCTTTAATTCTAAATCGAGAAACTGAAAGTTTGAGGGCATGGCTAACTTTATTTTTGGAGGTAGAGATTCATATGGTGTGACATACATGCATTCAGCTCTATCCTCCTCTTTTGTTTTCATCATGAGGCAGGCATGATTTAGAGCAGCATCCAATGGAGTAGAATCGTTAGGTTTGTAGACAGCGTCAAATTGTGATACTACTACTTCCAAAGGATCTTTATAGTCAACGAAGTCAGCCTCATCTTCGATGACCGTCTCAATGTAGTTGACTTCCTCTTCGTCCTCGTATTCGTCAGGTCGGAGATTTGAAAATATTTCGACATTCAAGGTCATATTCCCGAATACGATGGTCATAATACCACTCCTTATTTTGATTATGGCATCTATGGTGTTGAGGAATGGGCGTCCAAATATTACCGGGATTTGTGCGCATGGATTAGACACAGGTTCAGTGTCCAAAATTACAAAATCGACTGGGAAGACAAATGTCTCTATCTGCACAAGGACGTCCTCTAGTATTCCTCTAGGGTATTTGACTGACCTATCTACCAGTTGTAATGCAACTCAAGTGGGGTTTGTGTTCACCCAACCCTAGTTGTTTATAAACTGAGTATGGCAGCAGGTTTACGCTCGCTCCTAGGTCAAGGAGTGCGTTGTCTATCCTTTGATTCCCAATTTGGCACGAGACAGTTGGAGTACCGGGGTCTTTGAGTTTTAGAGGCAATTCATTTGGGATGATTGTGCTTGCTTGGCAAGCGACGTAAGCGTGTTTCTTCACATTTTGCCTCCTTTTGACCGTACATAAGTCTTTAAGGTACTTAGCGTAGGACGTCACTTGTTTGATTGCATCAAGGAGTGGAAAATTGATTTTTACTTGTTTAAATAATTCCAAGAACTCCTGATTCTTTGCCTCGTTTTTGGGTTTCTTAAGCCTTTGAGGGTAAGGTGCGGGGAAAGGGCATTTAGGTAATTCATCATTGATAGTTTCATTTCCGGGCCTTTTCTCAGCTTTTTCTACTTCTCTAGGAGCTTCATCTTTTTCATCTAATGGTTCGTTATTATTGATTTGCTCCTTTTCTTGAGTAGACGGTTTGTTCTTAGTTACCACTTCATCCTCTTCATACTCCTTGGGAGTAGAACGAGGCATGTTTTGCCCTATAACCTTGCCGCTTCTCAGAGTCGTCACGGCTTTGGCCTGTTCGTGATTAGTGGGACCATTGTTGAATCCCTTAGGGTTTGGAAGTAGTTGAGCAGGAAATGTTCCACTCGACCCTTCTTGTCGTGTATCCATTCTCTCTAATGTTGCGGACATTTTACTCATCATTTGAATTAACTGTTGTGTTAAATTCGCATTAGAGAGTGGATCTTCCTCTTGCACCTTTTTGTGAGGTGGCACGTATACGTTTGATTGCTAATTGTTAGAGGGTTAAGCTTGATTGTAGTTATTTGATCTATTTTGATTGAATGGCTGGGGCTGCCTGTTGTATTGCCCTTGATATTGATTAATGTTATTGTAGGGCTGTTGTTGTTGGTATTGATTTTGTGTCCCAGCATTGTTTTTCCAATCAAAACCGGGGTGATTCCATCGATTGTTATTATTTTGCGAATTATGATTGTTATAGGAATTCCCCGCCCATCTATACCCTTGCATGGCATTCATTTCCATGGGGGGTTGTTCTTGAAAGTACGGCACATTGGGACAGTATTGTAATACCTATAATTTTCTTTTCTTTAATAATAATAGTTTCTGAATTTTTTTGGCATTTGACTGTCTAACTTTATATTATTATTTTAATATTGAGATGATTTTGATGTATCATAAGATTACTGACTAGACTATAGTAACCATACTGACTCGACCGTAATTAGAATTAACTTAGTCCCGTACCTGGACCCGGACATTAGAAATAATACCCGTCTGCACGTAAACCAAGATCAACACGCATAACGAGGAACTTATGCACATAAACCGAGAAAGTAGCACACAACCCAAGGTGGGCCCCACATGGCCGGCCACATGGAAGCTACATGCAATCCCATTGACACATGTCACCACCCCATGTGACACTTGTCCACTTGTTGGACACATGGCATGGCATATAACCATGCAAATGACACCTAGCACTTGGGTTTTTCTATATATACATGCCTATAGCATACATTACCCTCTCTTACTCTTCATAATCTGCATTTAGAGAGGAAGTTAGGAGACTTGCATGTCCATGAGAAAAATAGAAGAGAAGAAAGAGGAGGAAGAAGAAGATTCCATCACTTGAAGCTTGTGTCCAAGCTTCCTAAGCTCTAATCCAAAGCCCAAGCTCAATTTCAAGTTTAAGTGAGTATTCTAACTCACTTTAGAACCTATATAGTATGTAGTAATGTTTATTATGTGCTTGATGTTGATAGTTTGAGAGATCCATGCCATGCAAGATAAATTTTCAAATCTGGGAAGCAGAAACTTCCAGCAGAATGTTGTCTTAGTAAAATGAACATTTTGAGCAGTTCAAAAATGGGAATGAGGCTAGTTTTTTTTGTGAAGAAAGCTAACGCATTTATCTACAAATAACTATTCTATAGCTCAGTCTAAAAACCACTTCTTCATAGGTGAAATGTACATACAACAAAGTACTTTAAATCTGAGAAACATAAACCTCCAGCAGAATGTAGTCTAGTAAAATGAGTGTTTTAAGCAGCTCCGAAATCTGAATTAAGCTAGGTTTTTTGTGGAGAAAGAAAACTCATTTATCTACAAATAACTCTTCTATAGCCTGGTCTAAAAATGACTCCTTGATAGGTGAAATGCACATGCAACGCAGTACTATAAATCTGGGACAGAGCAGTCCAAAAATATAGAAATGTCTAAGTTAAATTAATATTTTGAGTAGTTCAAAAATGTAATTGAAGCTAGATTTTGTTGTACATGAAGATAATCCAATTATATACAATGTTCTAGTTTTGAGTTTGATCTACAAAGCAATTTATCATGCCCAAATAAATCATATCAATTCAGTCGACATAGTAAAATTAATTCCTGGCAGATTGTATAACTACTTGTATGATGTGTCTATTGATGATGCTTGCTTCTGGTACCTGTGTGGTTATGGATATCTTGTGCTATCGCATAGATGAGTTGTTAAGGCTTTCGTCCATATGGTTATTGATATCAAATCCATGTTATAGATCTATGAGCTACATGCTATATTTTTCCGTTGTCGCGAATATAGTGTAATGACCATTAAAAGTTCTTACCCAAGCTTTTAGTATGTTGTATGGCACGATTATTGCGTAGATAGCGATTGGATAAGTTTCCATCGTAAGTATATTATAACAAAATAGAATGACGGATGTATAACGTAACTTCAAAAGTATAAATGAAAGTAATTAACAAATTAAACCACGGAACGAGTGATGCGAATGCGGTCAAGGATATATAACGATTAATTGTGCTTGGTTAGGAGCAGTGTATGTCAAGGATAAGTGTTGGATAGGTAAACCAAGCCGCGGGGGGCCGGGATAGTGAGCAAAGGATGTGTTTCATGGGTTGCGAAGTGATGAGTATTGTGTATCCTTTCGGGTCTTCGTGATGAAAGGGGTACGGTTAACGCTTCGGTTCTTCGTGATGGCGAAGTGGTGGTTCTTAGAGTGAAGACTCCTTTCGGTTTTTCGTGATGGAATGGATGTTCTTGCACTCCATAAACGCTTCAGTTCTTCATGATGGAGAAGCAGTGATTCTTTGAGTAAAGACTCCTTTCGGTTCTTAGTGATGGAATGGATGTTCTTGCACTCCGTAAACGCTTCGGTTCTTCGTGATGGAGAAGCGGTGATTCTTAGAGTGAAGACTCCTTTCGATTCTTAGTGATGGAGTGGATGTTCTTGCACTCCGTAAACGCTTCGGTTCTTCGTGATGGAGAAGCGGTGATTCTTAGAGTGAAGACTCCTTTCGGTTCTTAGTGACGAAATGGATGTTCTTGCACTCCGTAAACGCTTCGGTTCTTCGTGATGGAGAATCGGTGATTCTTTGAGTAAAGACTCCTTTCGGTTCTTCGTGACGAAATGGATGTCCTTGTACTCCGTAACGCTTTCGGTTCTTCATGACGAAGCGATGATTCCTTGAGTGAAGACTCCTTTCGGTTCTTCGTGACGAAATGGATGTTCTTGCACTCCTTAACTCTTCGGTTCTTCGTAACGAAGTGGTTGATGAAAGATGTTTTGGTTGATGAAAGATGGTTTGGTTAGCAAGAGATACTTTGGGTTTGTAATTGACGTCGGATGTTAGAAATGAATGATAGTGGCGTTAAGAATGTCGAGACGAGTTTTCTCAGTTGGACGTTTTCTTTTCGGATACGTGGTTAGGTATATTGGTAGTTATAGCCCGACGGTGAGAACGCAAAGATCTTAAAAGATGTGTTAAAAAGTAATAAGGGTATCTTGGTTGTGCTTTACTATATACGTTCCATTTGATTTAGTTTTCTCACTCGGCTATCATAAGCTGTCGACGTTCATGTCGCTGGATATTCTCATGTCCAGCTCTTTGTGGATATCGCAGGTTATTCTTTACCCACAGCTTTTCAAAATCAATTTCTAAAAACAAATGAGTCGCCACTTAATTTTTAAAAGGAAAATTAAGAAACCATTTTAAAGCAAACTGATCTTTTGCGAAACCAAAGATAAACTGGGTCCGGGGATTATGGAATGAAAGGGGAAGGAGCCCGACGGACTAAAACACCCCCTTTCATCCTATCTCGCGATAGGCCTCTACTCAACATCCTTTTTAATCAAATTAATAATCTAAGCATGCCCTCAATTAATACATATGTACATATACATTACACAAGCATGTTGGAAATGGTGTAAAATTGCTAATGACAAAATATCATTCATAAACCACGTAATTCAAGTAGCACGCAACATGATATGCAATATAGAACTAGAGAACATACCCGGGATCCAGCCGCGAATATTAAACGTACAATGCATGCGAGAATAGAAATCCTAAGAAAAGGTCTCTAACACATATATACACATAAGGCAAAACCTAGGCTAAGGTGTCGCACATGGAGTCGAAAATCAATATAAATCAAAGAAATGAATTAAACTAGAGAAGAGTTGAGAAGTCATACCTCCAAAGCACTACAAAACAAGGGTTAGTCCACATACTTCACACAATAATATGGCATCAAATAAGGAATCCATGGTTATGTTCAATTAAGTTCAACTAAGTCCAACTTTATCCAAGAACTAGTTCTAATCATAAGCGTCAATGTACATGAATGAATGAATGATTATGAACAATAATAAAACATGGATTTATTCACTAATTTGGATCACTTAGCCTCTGGATTTAAGCTAAATTATCATTATTCAAAACATGGTTTGGGTCCCAAGACATTAGGGAACCATTTAAGTTGAAATAAATAAGATTAGACAAAAACAGTAGCAGTTTTTTATGAATTACAGATAGCAGACCAGATCTTAAACAATATAAATAAAATACTTCCAATGGTTGGATCTTAATGATTTTTGGATATGTTATGCCTCTGTGAGTCTAGTTTCTAACCCAAAAAGAAAATCGAGGTTTCAACGGTTAGATCTCCGGGAATATGGAAAATACTTGACCTCACTCAGGATTTTACAACTCTCTGTCCAGAGATCTTGCATGTTTTTTTAAAAAATAGCAAACAAATCTGAATTGCTTCATTCTTTTTAGGGAACCTTCCTAACACATTAAGGTTCTTATAAAAAATTATTAGAGGTCATGAGAACTTGGTTAGAGCTCTGATCTATCAATTTTAAAACCGGTTTGCTGTTCTGAAACTATTCTGAAATTCTGGACAGATTGTGGTTGTCTCACAAAATTCATGATCAAGCCATTCTAAGCATAAAATCTTACCAAAACAAAAATTACAGTGGTAAAACAATGTGTTATTGACACTTTCCCGTTGGTTTCACTTGATTTCAACGGTTAGATTTCGAACTAAAAATCTTTGATCGAAAACAGTTTGTGAATCCACTGTTTTCATTTTGCTAGTTCAACTTTGTTGGTTGACCTCAACTATTAAATCATAATGTTGGGCTTAAACCAAATCACTTCTTCTACCATTTAATGGTCATTGAAGACTAAGGACATCTTTAGACCTATGGATTTTTGATGAAGTATGAAATGGACTTCACAAAATCCGAAGCAATGAACTCACTCTCATGAACCAAAATTTGAGTTCAAATCATTACTCCTACCACTTGGTGGTCATTGGAGGATAAAGACACACATATATGTATGTCTTAGATGAAGTATGAAGAACTTCTCAAAACCCAAGGAAGAGATTAGTCCAAGCCATAGAGATGGACTTAAACTAAAACATTTCTCCTACCATTTGATGGTCATTGGAGACTAAAAAAGAAAATCTACTCTAATCTCCATGGAATATAGTATGAATTCCATAAGACTCATAGTAAAGAGATCCTAGTCATGAGTTGATACTAGCATCTCACCAACAATGTGTAGATTATAATCATGATTCATTTTAATCTCCATATGGATCATAGGAAACTAAGGAATCAAATTCAAAGAGTTTCAATGAGATATGGAAGATCTCATGAACCTTATGAATGAAGTAGAAATAAAGGAAATCAAAGTTTTATTTAGGAACACAAATTTCTTCAAAACTAATTTATCTCAAACCCAAGGCATTAATTAGATCCAAATTAATGAGATGTCATGAGATTCAATCACAAGTTCTTGGTGGTGTGTGATGAAATGGGATAAGAAGAGAGGTTTTGAAAACGTGAAAAGTTCCTAGATCTAAGAACTTGTGATTGAATTATCCTAACTCTACCAAGGATTAAGAGGTTACCTCTATGACCTCAAAGAATTCTTCAATTTCTTGTGAAGTTCTTCCAAGATCTTCAAATTCTTCTCAAAACTCTTCAAATTCTTCAAGAAATTCTTCTCTTCTTCTCAATTCTCTATATAATTGTCTCTCTAAACTCAAGTATATCTCTTGTATATGTTTGTATATTGATTCAAAAGTTCAAGTCCCCTTAAAATGAAGATGAAGATCTGTTTATATAGGCCATTACCTCAAGGATAAATGGGTAAATTTGGGTGGAGACCCATGTGCAAAGATTTCTTCTAGAACATGTGAGAAAAGCAGTCTGTTACAGCCAGCGGCACTCGACGGCTCCCGGCGGCATTCGCTGAGTGCCGGGCGGCACTCGCTGAGTGCCGGGCGGCATTCGCTGAGTGCCAGGCGGCACTCAGTGAGTGCCGCCGGGTTTTCCGGGTGCCGGGGCTAACTGAATTTTGCCCTACTTTTTAATTTTCAACATATATATTAACATAAGCTTAATTATTGACAAATTATGTTAAAATACTTGTATTTGTAATATATTCCATTAAGAATACATCCATAATATATGCTCTAAATGTATTATTCCTCCTCTCTTTTTTCCTTTCTTCCTTTTCTTTTCAAAAATTCCTCTTTATTTTTAAAATTCCTTTTTCATCATTTTTATTTTATGTTTCTTTTCAAAACTCTTCTTTTATATATATATATTGGGCAAATTCTCAGACTGATTTCCTCATGTGTTCTTCAATGTTCGGGTTTCTCCCGAATACCCAAACCCTCTCTCTGCTTTCTCCTTTTTATATTTTCTATTTTTAATTTCGAAATTTGTCTTGAAGAATCAATTGAAGATTTTGAATTTCCTGGAAAATCTTCGAATGTCACCGGCCATTGTCATCATCGGTCTTTGAGAGGTAACCAATCCTTAGATTTGATGTTTGGTCAAAATTGGGGTGTCTACAGTTTTCCCCTCTTTGACAGAGCTTGTGAAGCAACGCGTATCACAAGTGAATGTCAAAGCCTGTGTGAAAGGCAAGCCTTTGACCAAACAGTCGAATCCAGGTAAAAACAAAAGTGCGTTGCAAAATCGGGTGCGCAGAGAGCCAAATGCTGGTCGTGCTCAAAGGTGAGCTGCCTACGTATCCCATCGGGAATCAGACCAAGACGTAGTTCGAGCAAGGGACAACGATACACAAACGCAGGTAGTCACACAGATGAATGCACCTATCCTATCGTGATGCATGTGCTCAAGCAAATTTATGCTCTAAGTTTTCAGGTTCAAATGACTTAGGACAAAGTTACTCCCTAGAGTTAGTAAAATGTACCTTTGTCTTGAAATCCTTCTATGCTGATGACGTCCTGTCCTAGGAAAGTCGCGATTGCCATTTTTTTTATGAGAATAACGATTGGCTGAGATGCGCTTTGCGTCTTATACTCTGGTGCAGAATCAGGAAATGCTGAAAGACTGAGATGCGCTTCGCGTCTTATACTCCGACGTCTTGAGGATCATCTGATTGGCTGAGATGCGCTTTGCGTCTTAGACTCCGGTGCCTAATCAGGAAACATGCTGAAAGACTGAGATGCGCTTTGCGTCTTATACTCCGGCATCTTGAGGATCATCTGATTGGCTGAGATGCGCTTTGCGTCTTAGACTCCGGTGCCGAATCAGGAAATGCTGAAAGACTGAGATGCGCTTTGCGTCTTATACTCCGGCGTCTTGAGGATCATCTGATTGGCTGAGATGCGCTTTGCATCTTAGACTCCGGTGCCGAATCAGGAAACATGCTGAAAGACTGAGATGCGCTTCGCGTCTTATACTCCGGCGTCTTGAGGATCATCTGATTGGCTGAGATGCGCTTTGCGTCTTAGACTCCGGTGCCGAATCAGGAAATGTGCTGAAAGACTGAGATGCGCTTCGCGCCTTATACTCCGGTGTCTTCCGAAAATGAGATATTTTGTAGAAAGGTCAGAATCGCTCCAGATTCAATGACCCCAGATAGCAGAAAAGTCAGAATCGCTCCAGATTCAATGACCCCAAATTCGCTCGGTATTGCAAGGGTATTTTTTTCTTTTCCTTTTCAGAACAGTCACGCGGACTTAAACAATTCATTCTCTATAGGGGGGTCGCGCAGACTCGAAAATTCATTTCTATTTTCCAAAGATTGGGAGTCGCGCGGACTCGAAAATTCATTTCTACTTTTCAAAGATTGGGAGTCGCGCGGATTCAAAAATTCATTTCTATTTTTCAAAGATTAGGAGTCGCGCGGACTCGAAAGTTCATTTCTACTTTTCAAAGATTGGGAGTCGCGCGAACTCGAAAATTCATTTTCTAAAAATTCATTTTAGTTTTCGAAGACCTGGAGTCGCGCAGACTCGACAACTTGTTTTCGGCATTTCTAAATTTGGTTTTATCCCTTCCCTTTTATTTTGATCGGTAACCCCAGGCTGCAGTAGATGACTTATGCCAAGACCGAGGATTTGATCGGTGACTCATAGGATGCGATAGACGACTTATACCAAGACCGAGGATTTGATCGGTGACTCATAGGATGCGATAGACGACTTATACCAAGACCGAGGATTTGATCGGTGACTCATAGGATGCGATAGATGACTTATACCAAGACCGAAGATTTTGATCGGTAACTCATAGGATGCGATAGACGACTTATACCAAGACCGAGGATTTGATCGGTGACTCATAGGATGCGATAGACGACTTATACCAAGACCGAAGATTTTGATCGGTAACTCATAGGATGCGATAGACGACTTATACCAAGACCGAGGATTTGATCGATGACGGTACAGCCTCAAAAGATTTTCTTAGGGGTTATTCTAGCTGAAGAGATGTTTATGTGCTTCTTATTCTAGATTCATCATTTTCTTTTCTTGACAGATTGTTTGCTATGGACAGCAGTTTCAGGTGATTCGGGCAAGAAGAGGAAGAAGCATGAGCCAGTTCTCCACAATAACCCCACTTTTCTACTTATTGATTTCCTTTTTGATTATAGACAAATCCAAAGGCTTTCTGGTTCATCCGATGATTAGCTTGTACGGCTTGGAGCCTGATCTGCTGAGGGTATTCACTTGATTTTGCTCTTTCTGAAGATATTACTCGACCTCTATTTGATTTCCTTAGCGGAGCAGAATCTGACTTCTTGACCTCCCTGCTATAACCATTCTTTTGGAATCTTCAATTCTTGTTGATCCCTTTGCAGAATATATCTTTTGGATTTCAAGAAGGTAGACTCAAACTGAGTTGAGATACACACATTTTCAAATTTGTGACCAATTCTGCTTTCTTTTCTTTGCGCTTCTCTGATCAACTTTAGAAAAAAATTGTTATCCCATAATATTCTTTCATTGTATCTTCCTTTGCGATTGACTTTTTGATAATGAAGAATTCTTCTTTTCATGTTTCTTTCCATCTTAAATCAATTCTAGATTTATGCATGAAAATTTCAACTTTTTACTTCAAGAATTCTTAGGATGCCTAAGCTTGGTCCTTGAAAGCCAGTAAACACAGAGATATTTTATTTGGCAAACGACAGTTTGCCCCTAGTTTGACAGGGGGCTTGGGAATGCTAGGTAAACGAAGTTTGCCCCTGGTTTGAGGGAGTTGACGCGGCCTCTGGGCAAACGATAGTTTGCCCCTAGTTTTCAAGGTAATTTCATGAATTGGTTGGGTTTTTTCTTGGAACCGAGGGCCTTGGGAGACCCACCTACTTATCCCCGAATGGGCATCAGGTCCTATAGTAGTTTGGTCGAGGCCTGAAAGAAGTGCAATGATGGACTCTGTGTGTGTGGTTGTGACCAAACCTTGCAGGCTGCCTACGTATCCCCGAATGGGAATCAGGTCAAAACGTAGTTCATCTACTCTAGAGGTCTTGAAAGAATAAGGCTTCAAGAATTGGTGGGCTTTTCGAGCCATGTTTTCATTTAGGTTCAATGGGTGCCCTTTCTGGGCAGATTTTCTGAAACATATTCCTTGTGGCAGCTTTCGAACAAGATGATGAACTACTTCTCCTTCTTATCCACTTTTTTTTCTTTTCCTCTTTTCTTCTTCTTTTTTTCTTTTCTTTTCTTCTTTCCCCTTTTTTTTTTGTTTTGTGGCGGTTGATTCTTTTCACCTTATCACTAGCCAGTCAATCTTTACAACTCTCATAATACATCATGTTTTACTCATACTCTATCATACTCACATAGTAATATCAGCCCTCCAAATTACTCTTTATCTTTTTCAAAGATATTTCTGCATTATTTTAGGTCCACTTATCACTTATCCATTGAGTCTCTCACAAAAATTTAATTGATACTTTCAAATCTTTCTTTTCATTCCCAATTTCTTTTCTTAGGATAATTCATGTACTTTGAAGTACTCAAGAATTCTCAATCTTATTTATTCTCTACTTTTCTCTTTTTTTTTTTCCTTTTTTTTTCACTATCTCTTATTCTCTTCATGATTTTGACTGGCTAGGATTCGGATTTTGAAATCAACACGCATCTTATTTTGCTCTAACTTTTGCCTAGGCGCCCTTTCGGGTTTTCATCCTAGCGAGCTCTCTTTTTTTTTGTCTTTTTTTCTTTCTTTTTTTTTCTTTTAAGAAGAAGAAGTTAATTTAAGATATCTAGCTACCATTAAGGAACAAGTTCATGGCTTTGGACTGTGAGCTCACCTTTTGGTATAAAGGGGTGATGTGGGATAATTTTTGAATTCATTCTGGCACATCATCATAGGACCATGCAAGGCATCCTTGTATTCTTTTAGCAATTAGATCAATTTTATGCTTTTATCTTTATTGAGTGAAATATGGAAAGAATCACTTTGAGAATCTTCTTCATTTTCTAAGTCAAATGCCAAGGTTTCCTCAATGATTTTGCATGCAGGTTCATTTGCTTCTTCTTTATTTTTTTTTTCACAGTTATCAAAATCATTAAGCGCAATCAAGTAAGCAGAATCAGTCACTTTCATTGATAACAGAAAATTAAAAGGCTCAGCTCATACTGGCCATTACAGACTTCCGGGGTAGGAGAATCCTATCACTGACTCAAGGACCTCTTGGCAAATTCCCTGATTCTATCTCTCCTCCATTCTCCGGTTCCTCATTTCTTGCTTTATTTCCCTTGACCTCATCTTTCAGTATTTCTCCCATTTGGTCTTTCCCAATCTTCACTTCCATGATCTTCTTTGGACCACTCTCCTCGGTCTTACTGCTTTCTTCATTAAAAAGATTCCTCATGGCCAGGCCATCCAGTGCATAAATCCAATCTCGGACAGACATAGGTTCTGTGAGCGCTTGCAGGTATGGATCTTCATAGTCAGTGTATTCATGTAAGAAAGAGGTCTCAAAACCTTGCTCCAAGTATTTACCTTTGCAGTCCGCCCATGGCTCTAGAAAGCCATAATAGGGGAAATCTCCTCCTTTCTGGATGAAATGTGACGCTTCTCTATTTTCTTCAAGATCCTTCCCTTTCCCTTTTTCCAAATCATTCCCATCTAACCCACACAGCTTGTCATGATTGACCACTTCCTCAGCATTTCTCTCTTCTTCCCCTTCGGACCACAGACCATCCGTGTCACTGTAAACATCCTCCTCCCAAACGGAGTTATCAGTAGGATTGTTTGGATCCCACCAATTGATTTGGATGATTTCATTGTCCATATCTTCCTCAAATGCTTGTTCTTCTTCTCCTCTTATCAGCCAATCCTCTTCCTCGACTACTATAAGGCATATCCTTTGATCTTCTGGGAATTCATAAGCTTTGGCAGCTTGTCCTACCGATACGATCAACTCAGATGGGTCAAAGATTTCCTTCCCAACATCTAAGAGATTGATGTTCCGTGGTGGTGGTACAACATAATGATTGGGGAGCGGGTTCCGAGTCACATGCGGTCGAGTTTCCGGTGGAGGGGAAATGGTCTTATTATCAATTAGATTTTGTACTTCATGTCTCAGCCTCTTCCATCGGTCAGTTGTATGGCCATGAGCTTGATGAAACTCACAATAAAGGTTTGTATTAAAGCCTGGCGGGAGTGGATCAGGCATTGGTTTTGGATCTAGAGGCTTGAGATATCCTTTTTCCTTTAATCGCTTGAGAATGGTGGTCAATAAGATCCCTAAATCAGTGAACTGACGTGGTTGTCCCCCCAATCTCGGTTTTGGTGCACCCTCCTTGCTTAAAACATTGACATCAGTCGCTACCTGGTTTTCCGTGTTCCCTCCATAAAATGGTCTTCTAGAGCGGTTCCCCTGGGATTCTTCCTTCTTAATCCTTCCATCCTCGATCCTGGTTCCAATTTCAAATAATTCTGCAAAGGTATGAATGCACTGGTACATGAGTTTCTCCTGGTAAACACTCTGCAGGTTCTTGATTACAATCCGTATCTGTTCCTTCTCTGATGGATGTTGGGTCATTTTTGCAGCTTTCCCCCTCCATCGTGCCAGGAATTCAGCAAATGACTCTCTATTCTCTTGCATGGTTGTTTCCAGATCCCTCACAGTTACATCGAGCTCTTGGTTGTATTCATATTGGGTGACAAAGGTTTTCACCACTTCCTCCCATATGCGACTCTTGCTTGGCTCTAATGTGAAGTACCAGGATAAAGCTGCCCCAGTCAAAGTTTGTTGAAACAGCATGGCCATCATGGCAGGATTCAGACCACTTGGCTGAAAGGCCCCAATGCACATCCTCACGTGGTTTCTGGGGTTGCCAGAACCGTCAAACTTATCGATCTCGGGCATCTTGAAACCGGTTGGCAATTTTTCTTGAGTTCCCTCAAACAAACCCTCTAACTCTAGCAGGTAGCTATCAACCCCATTAGACTTGCGGACAACTTTCTCTAGCTTTTCCACCTTCTCCTTCATCTCGATACGCTCTTTCTCAGCTTTCTCAATTTTCTCTCTCTCTGCCCTAGGTATGTCAACTCTTGGCAGTTCCGGATCCTCAAACCAATCATCTTCCATATCCCGAACAGGAGGAGGGTCGACTATCGGTGGGTCAATGACGGGCCTCTAACGGGTCAGTGTTTCCAACATGGTCATCATTTGGTCCATTCTCTCTTTCAACTGTGCTATTTCTGCAGCATATTGTTCGTGATCCATTTCTCTTTCTATCTCTGGCTCTCTTCGTACTAACCTTGCACTCGAATCCCTGACCCAAACTGTCCTGGTGTCCAATGCTATCTTGCCTACAACCATTTTTATTTTTAATCAATTTTCAAACAACCTTAATTTTTTTTGAAAAAATGCTTGGTGAACTTCTTATGAATGGCTCATATGTCATGCGGATGCGATGTATGTGTGTGTGTGTGTGCCTATTCTATATGCAAAAGAAAAGGAAAATTCTAATCCAAACACATAAACACATAAGCACATAAAATCCTTATCCATGTCAAGTGCGCTTAACTTCTCCTTTCATCGTGATCCTCATTACCTTTTCACAGGTCGGGTATTCAAAATTTTCCGAAATTCATTTGAAAAGCATTTCTTTAAATGATGAGATCTTTCAAAAACAATTCTCAAGGGTTTTGAATCTTTTAAATGAGGATATGAAAATATTTCTCAATAAAGATGACTGGATTGAGGTTTTGCTTTGAAATTCATTTGAAGAGCATTTCTTCCAAAAACAATTCCCAAAATTTTTTGGATTTTTTCCTTAGATGATGATTATGTGAAAATATACCTTAACAAAGGTTGATTTGGAATCAAAAGTGAACTTCAAAGATTTTTGAAAGAGCGGTTAAATGCTTTGGAGTAAAGATCGCAAAAATCTATTTTTACTTTTAAAGATGTATTTAAAATTCTTTGGGTAGAAGGATCACATGATTGGATCATTACCGTACTTTTCATGAATTCGGATGCATACAAGGTCAATGATGCTTAGCGAAACATGATACAAGAGATGTAATCTTATAATCAAAATTCGGCTTATTCTTTAATGTCATAGGACATGAAAAGGAATTGCTCAAAAGTGATTAAGAGGTTACACATCTTTTATCAAGTAAGCATCGTCATCATCTCAAGTAATCCCTTCCGGGCATACAAAACTCCCTAGCACATAACCCTAATCAAGAATTGACTCCCTAATTTTGAAAGGTTCTATGGAAACTACTATGCAAAGGCCGGGTTTTGGTCAAATAAGGGACCCTTGACACACACCCGATAGGATGCTTCATATACCAAAACATGGTACGAGATCAAGGGTGATCACACGGCCCCATGATGGCTTGAGCGACCGGGTTGCCCCGAGCCTCCAAGGTCATAGTTCCGTGCAATCGACTGGCGAGACATGCAAGTGCAATGCAACAGGCATACAAAAATTAATTAACTCGATTAAAAGGATGCTTTCTAGTCTAATTCTCGAGTGAACCCAAAATCAGAAATTCTGGTTTGCGAAACCAGAGATTCTGGGTTCGATCCCCAGCAGAGTCGCCAGATTGTGGATATCGCAGGTTATTCTTTACCCACAGCTTTTCAAAATCAATTTCTAAAAACAAATGAGTCGCCACTTAATTTTTAAAAGGAAAATTAAGAAACCATTTTAAAGCAAACTGATCTTTTGCGAAACCAAAGATAAACTGGGTCCGGGGATTATGGAATGAAAGGGGAAGGAGCCCGACGGACTAAAACACCCCCTTTCATCCTATCTCGCGATAGGCCTCTACTCAACATCCTTTTTAATCAAATTAATAATCTAAGCATGCCCTCAATTAATACATATGTACATATACATTACACAAGCATGTTGGAAATGGTGTAAAATTGCTAATGACAAAATATCATTCATAAACCACGTAATTCAAGTAGCACGCAACATGATATGCAATATAGAACTAGAGAACATACCCGGGATCCAGCCGCGAATATTAAACGTACAATGCATGCGAGAATAGAAATCCTAAGAAAAGGTCTCTAACACATATATACACATAAGGCAAAACTTAGGCTAAGGTGTCGCACATGGAGTCGAAAATCAATATAAATCAAAGAAATGAATTAAACTAGAGAAGAGTTGAGAAGTCATACCTCCAAAGCGCTACAAAACAAGGGTTAGTCCACATACTTCACACAATAATATGGCATCAAATAAGGAATCCATGGTTATGTTCAATTAAGTTCAACTAAGTCCAACTTTATCCAAGAACTAGTTCTAATCATAAGCGTCAATGTACATGAATGAATGAATGATTATGAACAAGAATAAAACATGGATTTATTCACTAATTTGGATCACTTAGCCTCTGGATTTAAGCTAAATTATCATTATTCAAAACATGGTTTGGGTCCCAAGACATTAGGGAACCATTTAAGTTGAAATAAATAAGATTAGACAAAAACAGTAGCAGTTTTTTATGAATTACAGATAGCAGACCAGATCTTAAACAATATAAATAAAATACTTCCAATGGTTGGATCTTAATGATTTTTGGATATGTTATGCCTCTGTGAGTCTAGTTTCTAACGCAAAAAGCAAATCGAGGTTTCAACGGTTAGATCTCCGGGAATATGGAAAATACTTGACCTCACTCAGGATTTTACAACTCTCTGTCCAGAGATCTTGCATGTTTTTTTTAAAAATAGCAAACAAATCCGAATTGCTTCATTCTTTTTAGGGAACCTTCCTAACACATTAAGGTTCTTATAAAAAATTATTAGAGGTCATGAGAACTTGGTTAGAGCTCTGATCTATCAATTTTAAAACCGGTTTGCTGTTCTGAAACTATTCTGAAATTCTGGACAGATTGTGGTTGTCTCACAAAATTCATGATCAAGCCATTCTAAGCATAAAATCTTACCAAAACAAAAATTACAGTGGTAAAACAATGTGTTATTGACACTTTCCCGTTGGTTTCACTTGATTTCAACGGTTAGATTTCGAACTAAAAATCTTTGATCGAAAACAGTTTGTGAATCCATTGTTTTCATTTTGCTAGTTCAACTTTGTTGGTTGACCTCAACTATTAAATCATAATGTTGGGCTTAAACCAAATCACTTCTTCTACCATTTAATAGTCATTGAAGACTAAGGACATCTTTAGACCTATGGATTTTTGATGAAGTATGAAATGGACTTCACAAAATCCGAAGCAATGAACTCACTCTCATGAACCAAAATTTGAGTTCAAATCATTACTCCTACCACTTGGTGGTCATTGGAGGATAAAGACACACATATATGTAGGTCTTAGATGAAGTATGAAGAACTTCTCAAAACCCAAGGAAGAGATTAGTCCAAGCCATAGAGATGGACTTAAACTAAAACATTTCTCCTACCATTTGATGGTCATTGGAGACTAAAAAAGCAAATCTACTCTAATCTCCATGAAATATAGTATGAATTCCATAAGACTCATAGTAAAGAGATCCTAGTCATGAGTTGATACTAGCATCTCACCAACTATGTGTAGATTATAATCATGATTCATTTTAATCTCCATATGGATCATAGGAAACTAAGGAATCAAATTCAAAGAGTTTCAATGAGATATGGAAGATCTCATGAACCTTATGAATGAAGTAGAAATAAAGGAAATCAAAGTTTTATTTAGGAACACAAATTTCTTCAAAACTAATTTATCTCAAACCCAAGGCATTAATTAGATCCAAATTAATGAGATGTCATGAGATTCAATCACAAGTTCTTGGTGGTGTGTGATGAAATGGGATAAGAAGAGAGGTTTTGAAAATGTGAAAAGTTCCTAGATCTAAGAACTTGTGATTGAATTATCCTAACTCTACCAAGGATTAAGAGGTTACCTCTATGACCTCAAAGAATTCTTCAATTTCTTGTGAAGTTCTTCCAAGATCTTCAAATTCTTCTCAAAACTCTTCAAATTCTTCAAGAAATTCTTCTCTTCTTCTCAATTCTCTATATAATTGTCTCTCTAAACTCAAGTATATCTCTTGTATATGTTTGTATATTGATTCAAAAGTTCAAGTCCCCTTAAAATGAAGATGAAGATCTGTTTATATAGGCCATTACCTCAAGGATAAATGGGTAAATTTGGGTGGAGACCCATGTGCAAAGATTTCTTCTAGAACATGTGAGAAAAGAAGTCTGTTACAGCCAGCGGCACTCGACGGCTCCCGGCGGCATTCGCTGAGTGCCGCCGGGTTTTCCGGGTGCCGGGGCTGACTGAATTTTGCCCTACTTTTTAATTTTCAACATATATATTAACATAAGCTTAATTATTGACGAATTATGTTAAAATACTTGTATTTGTAATATATTCCATTAAGAATACATCCATAATATATGCTCTAAATGTATTATTCATCCTCTCTTTTTTCTTTTCTTCCTTTTCTTTTCAAAAATTCCTCTTTATTTTTAAAATTCCTTTTTCATCATTTTTATTTTATGTTTCTTTTCAAAACTCTTCTTTTATATATATATATATTGGGCAAATTCTCAGACTGATTTCCTCATGTGTTCTTCAATGTTCGGGTTTCTCCCGAATACCCAAACCCTCTCTCTGCTTTCTCCTTTTTATATTTTCTATTTTTAATTTCGAAATTTGTCTTGAAGAATCAATTGAAGATTTTGAATTTCCTGGAAAATCTTCGAATGTCACCGGCCATTGTCATCATCGCTCTTTAAGAGGTAACCAATCCCTAGATTTGACGTTTGGTCAAAATTGGGGTGTCTACACTCTTCCAGATAACGATTACACTGGATGCGATGCTGGTCAGGAGGAGTACAATGAGGAAGATTTCACCGAGGAGGGCTATGGCTATGCTAGTTAGAAAGAAGACTAGTGTTCGTATCTTGTAAATGTTTTTGGTTGTAACCTCTAGCAGAGGACTTCATCTATCTTTTGTAATAGTTTTGTAAGGCCCTAGAGCCATAAGACTCTGATGTATCTGCCATGATGTAATAGTTAACTAGTACTATGTCCTCTCATTGTAATATATCCTTGTAAGCAGATATTGGTCTTATCCTTTCGGTTGCGTTATTTATTATTAGTTTTTGGTCATGGACAATTCGGCACTGCAACCAGTTACGCGCCTCAGGGTCCAAGATGAAAATTTTAAATTTTTCCATATTTTGGCTACGCTGGGGCGTGACAAGTATTGATTGGTGTGTCCCAACATGTTGCATGTGCCGCATGGTTCTTCAGGCAAAACCTGCCTAGAACTCTTTCCTTTCATTCCCACTCTTCTACCTTCTTAACTAGTTCTTCATATTTGTTCATTAAATAATCCTCACTTTTTAATTGGTATAGACTTTTTTCTTCTACACAGGATATCGGTGAGCGTGACACGTCTTCCGAATTGGACCATTCATGGGCATGTTCAGCTAGCCGCTCGAAATGAGCTTCAGCTTCTTCAGTGTTTTTGCGAAGAAATGGCCCTGAACTCATGATTTTGACCAACTTTTTAGTTTCACCATTTAACCCTTTGTAAAAGTAGCTTATGGTTCGCCATTTCTCATACCCGTGATGTGGGCCTGAAAGAAGCAAATCCTTGAAACGTTCCCAAGTTTGGGTGAAGGTTTCGTTCCTCTTTTGTTTGTAAGAGTTTATTTTTCATTTAAGCTCGGTGGTCATGCAAGGTGGAAAGAATTTCTTTAGGAACGCGGTGTTCATCGCATGCTAGGTGTAGATTGAATTCGGCTTTAAGTTGAGCAGCCATGCTTTTGCTTTATCCTTCAAGGTGAAGGGAAATAGCATTAGACGTGTTACATCTATAGGGCAATTTTGTGAGAATGTTTTAGAAACATCCTCAAAATCTTTGACATGTAGATACGCCTTCTCGCTCTCCATTCCATGGAAGGTTGGAAGGAGTTGAATCATTCCATTGTGAAATTGGAATTCGCCAGCATGAGGTGGAATGAGAATACAAGATGGCGTGGGTGCGTGGTCAGGTTGCATGAGATCGCACAAGGGACGTAGCGAATCGTCAATCGGAACGACCACGTTTTCACCATTTTCACTTTGATTATCGGCCATTGAATCTGTAGGTGTTACTAAAGGATTAATAGAACTAGATGAATCGGATGAGTAGAGTGGGTTTTCGTAAGTTCCTTCAAAGGAATTGTCAACATGAAGGAAAAGATCCTAAGTAGTTTTAATTCTAAAGAACTAAAAGAAAAAGAAAACAGAAATAGATAAGAAAAGATTGAGGTAATCTAAGTATTAACTCATCGCCTTCCCCAGAAACGGCGCCAAAAACTTGACACAAAATTTATTTGTGTGCGCTTGTGTGCTATACCCAAGTATAGGTAATCGTGCAAGTAGTAATCTGGTTAAGACCAGGTCGATCCCACAGGAAAGGCTGTAAATTAATTACCTAGATTAATCTCAAAAAGGAAAAAAGAAAATACAATATTTTAAAGAGTGTAGAACACAAAGTTCCACAATTATCAACTACTAAAGATAAAGCAATTAAACTAATGATTAACTAATTAACTCAAGCGATATTTTAAAATGTGTTTTTCTTAATAAAAGGGAATGTTGGGATTACACGAATCCACCGCGACCTAGCCATCTACCATGCAATTACATTGAAGCTCAATGGAGCACATCTTCTACAGTATTCTGTATTTCTCTTAGAATAAATAATCCATAGCCCTTTCATGACCGGGACTATATCATACAGTTAATTTGAAACATATGAAAGCGGTTTAAAACAATAGTTAAGACTCGCACCTACAATGGTGTTAGCATTGAAGGTGGTTTGCAAAAGATATTGAAGAAAAATGCCCTAAGGCCTTAAGTTTAGAGACTGTTTTGACAAACTGAGCATTTGGGGGCAGTTTGATAACAAATCTCTAAAGCAGAAAGTCTAGGAATACTGCATAGAATGTTCTCAAGAATTAGAGAGTTCGATCGAGCAACGCACTTTCGATCGATCGAAAATCTTCATCTCTCAATCGATCGAAATGGCTTCGATCGATTGACTGTGCGTCTGGTCCGATCGATCGAACTAACTTCGATCGATCGAACACAGGAATTATTCTGCTGCATGTCAGAGGCTTGAGATCACAGTTTCATCATGATCTCCTAACCTGGGGACTACTCAGACATGGTCTGGAGTGTCACAGATTCGTTTTTAACATAAAAGTCCATTAAAGTCTTGTTTGGTTGTGATTTTAACATGTAATCTATGAAAACCAATTATTTGACACTACTAACATGCAAAGCTACGATTCTAGCAGATTAAACTACAATAAACTAAACGCAGAATGTAAATAAAACAATAAGATTTAACCTGGAATGAAGAGCTTATATTAAACTATGAGAATCCAAGCCAAAACAATAGATATTCTTGATAAACCTACAAAAACAAGAACAAACTCTCTTCTCTCTATGTAAAACTAATAAAAACTAAAGTGGGCGTCCCTAAGGAGGTATACAATACGACTATATATAGATAGAAATAAAGCTAGGGTTAAAACTCCGTCTGTGCTGCGTGCGCGTAATTTCTGATAAAAGCCATGTTCGATCGATCGAACATCTCCCGATCGATTGAACTTCTGGGATATTCGAGCACTTGAACATCACTCGATCGATTGAAACTTCGATCACTTGAGGTTGATTCGATCGATCAAAACTCACTTTTCATGATTGAATTATCTTCATTAAAACCAAGCACTTCATTTTATCCCGCTTATTTAATTCTTCACACAGCAATAGTTATTTGCATAAATAACCACTAAAACAATACCACTTATCATAGATTAATCATATTGTGTAAAAACTGGCATTGTAATTCAAATTGTAGATATACAAGGGAATTGTAGACTAATTCAGTGTATTTACTTCTTTTAGCGCGGTTGTATTTTACAAATACCCCCGCTTGACAATCCAGAAAAGATTGAGAAAGATAAGACCGAAGAAGTCCATGAAGGAGATGAGAAGGGGCAGAAAGAGGAAGAGACCTAGGGAAGTGAGGCGGGAAAAGAAGAGCCAGAAGAGTAGATGGAAGAGGTTACTAGGATAGAGAATATGGAAGAATGCTTTATCACCGAGCTGGGAGGAGAAAGCAAGAGGGAATGGGTTTTTGAGTCTAGGGATAGGTATCCCCCCTCTCCAGAGTCTGTAATGGCCCAAATGAGGCATCTTTCAATTTCTATGTCTGTTGTAATCACTCCCAAGAAAGTTAATGAGAATGTGACCAATTCTGCTTACTCGAATGCGCATAATAAACATGATACATACAATGAATGTGATGAAATTCCAAATAAACTGCAAAAATTGTTTGAAAAAGAAAATAAATTTGCATGCAAAATCACAGAGAGCACTCTAACGATTAATTTGGGAAATGAAAATAATCCTCAAAATGTTTTTATCGGCTCTACACTTAGTAATGAGGAAAGCAAGGAATTCAACAATCTATTAAGTGAATTCAAAGATGTCTTTGCATGGTCTTATGATGATATGCCAGGAATACATCTAGAGATAGTCCAACATCATATTCCCCTATTCCCAAATTCAAAACCCGTAAAACAAAAACTAAGGCGAATAAGGCTTGAATAGGCACTTAAAGTAAAAGAGGAGGTTGAAAAGCAATTAAGAGCTGGATTCTTGAATGTCACCGAGTATCCTAAATGGGTAGCCAACATTGTGCCAGTCCCAAAGAAGGATGGTCGTGTTAGGGTTTTGTGTTGATTTCTGAGATTTAAACAAAGCCAGCCCTAAAGATGATTTCCCTTTACCACATATTGATGTACTAGTCGACAATACCGTAGGGCATGAACTTCTGTCCTTTATGGATGGATTTTCAGGGTATAATCAGATTCTTATGGCACCAAAAGATAGGGACAAAACAACTTTCATCACACCGTGGCGTACCTATTGCTATAGGGTGATGCCATTCGGGCTTAAGAATGCGGGTGCGACTTATCAAAGGGCTGCCACTACACTATTTATGATATGATCCATAAGGAAGTAGAAGTATATGTGGATGACATAATCCTGAAATCCAAGGAGAGAGGGGGGCATTTAGGAGCGTTACGAAAATTCTTTGAGAGACTGAGGAAGTTCAGGATGAGGTTGAATCCACAGAAATGTACCTTTGGGGTTACAACGGGAAAGTTGCTAGGGTTTCTTATCACACAGAGGGGAATTGAATTGAGGTGGACCCGACCAAAATAAAAGCCATAACCGAAATGCAGCCACCGAAAAATGAAAAGGACTTGAGGGGGTTTTTGGGTAGGATACAATTCATTAGTCGTTTTATATCAAAACTCACCATGACCTGTGATCCGCTTTTCAAATTATTGAGGAAGGGAGAGAAGTTCAAATGGGATAGCCAATGCCAAAAAGCCTTCAAAAAGATCAAAACCTACCTCCAAAATCCACCTATCCTATCACCACCCAAACTCGGAAAACCTTTATTGCTATGGGGTGTGTGTTGGCTCAAAAAGAAGAAAAAGGGCATGTGGAAAAATCTATCTACTATCTAAGCAAAAGGATGACCGGATATGAATTGAACTATTCACCATTGGAGAAAGCTTGTTGGGTCTTAGTGTGGTGTACCCATCGCCTTAGGCATTACATGTTAGCCTTCCCCGTCACCCTAATATCCCGTATGGACCCACTCAAATACCTCTTTGAAAAGCCCACCCTAACCAGTAGGATCTCCCGCTGGACCATGATGCTAGCTAAATTCTATATTAGATATGTCACTTCCAAATCTGTCAAAGGGAGAGCCGTTGCCGAATACCTAGCCAACTTTGCCGTAGAATCCGAGGAGAAGGGAGAGTTTAAGTTTCCTGATGAGGGGGTGATGGAGGTAAAGGAGGACTTGTGGAGAATGTACTTTGATGGGGCAGCTAATCAGATAGGGTATGGAGTAGGAATCATCCTTATATCACCCAGTGGGGCCCTCACCCCGCTAGCCGTCAAGCTTAAGTACAACTCGACCAATAATACAACATAATATGAAGCATTCATAATTGGAATAGAAGCAGCCCTGGAGAAATATAAGATCACCCATTCCTGTGATGAGGAAGCGGTTCGTTCCAAGCTATTATTATCGAGAGTTGTACAATAAGTTGCAAAGTTTGAGGTAAGGTAATAGGAGTGTGGAAGAATATTATAAGGAGATAGAAGTTGCTATGATTTGAGCAAATGTAGAGGAAGATCGAGAGGCTACAATGGCTAGATTCTTAGTTGGGTTGAATCGGGAAATTGCCAATGTAGTGGAATTGCAACACTACGTTGAATTGGAGGATATAGTATATATGGCTATTAAAATTGAGAATCAATTCAAGAGGAAGGGCAGCAGCACACATCCAAGCCAAAATCCAAGCCAAAATTCCAATACATCTGCTTGGAAACCAAATAATTGGAAAAGAGATGAGAAGCAGCCTTTGGTGAAGCCAAAAACTGAGCAAAAACAAGAGGTGGCCAGCCATGGAAATCAAGGTAAATCCGATTCGTCTACTTCTCAGAACTGTGATATTAAGTGTTTTAAGTGCCAAGGTAGGGGACACATAGCTAGCCAATGTCCGAACAAGAGAGTTATGGTGTTGCGAGATAATGGTGAGATTAAAATCGAAGATGAAGATGACAATGAGCCTATGCCACTGTTGGAGGATGCCGATGATGAAGAGTACGCGGCCCAAGGGGATTTGTTAGTGGCAAGGAGAGTTCTAAATATGCAAGTTAAAGAAGATGATGAGACGCAACAGGAGAACATCTTTCACATGAGATGTCATGTCAAGGATAAGGTGTGTAGTGTGATCATCGATGGGGGGAGTTGCACTAACGTTGCTAGCACAACTTTGATGGAGAAATTGGGACTGCCAACAATCAAGCATCCACGACCTTATAAATTGCAATGGCTCAATGATAGTGGAGAAGTAAGGGTGACTAAACAGGTGTTAGTTTCTTTTCGTATTGGGAAATATGAAGATGAAGTTTTGAGTGATGTAGTTCCGATGCAAGCTGGACACTTGTTGTTAGGGAGGCCATGGCAATTTGATCGACGTGTTAAGCATGATGGTTTCACAAATAAATACTCGTTCGTGCTTAATCAAAGGACAATCACCTTAGTGCCTTTGACACCGAAGTAAGTTTTTGAAGATCAAGTGAGGTTGCAAAAGGAGAGTGATCAAAAGAAAGAGAGTGAACAAAAGAAAAAGAGTGAGAAAAATGAGAGAGAAAAATAAAAGAAAAATACAGCCATTGAGGGAAAATTAGACGAAAACCAAAAGAATTTTTATGCAAAAGTTAGTGAGATCAAACGAGGATTGTTTTCAAATCGGCCTATGATTGTAGTTTTGTACAAAGAGGCATTATTAAACACTAACCAAATTGACTCATCTTTGCCTAGTTATGTTGTTTCTCTTTTGCAGGAGTTTGGTGATATCTTTCCTGAGGAGGTTCCACATGGTTTACCCCCTATTCGAGGGATTGAACATCAAATTGATTTCGTGCCCGGTGCTACCATTCCAAACCGACTAGCCTATAGAAGCAATTCCGAGGAGGCAAAGGAGCTACAAAAGCAGGTTAGTGAGTTGATGGAAAAGGGGTACGTAAGAGAAAGTATGAGTCCATGTGCCATTCTGGTGATTTTGGTTCCTAAGAAGGATGGGATGTGGAGAATGTGCGTTGATTGTCGAGCCGTCAACAACATAATGGTAAACTATTGACACCCTATTCCTCGCTTAAATGATATGTTAGATGAGTTGCATGGTTCTTGTATATTTTCTAAGATTGATTTGAAAAGTGGGTATCATCAAATTAGAATGAAAGAAGGTGATGAATGGAAAACTGCATTTAAAACAAAATATGATTTGTATGAATGGTTAGTTATGCCTTTTGGATTAACTAATGCTCCTAGTACTTTTATGAGATTGATGAACCATGTTTTACGTGCTTTCATAGGAAAATTTGTAGTTGTTTATTTTGATAATATCCTGATTTATAGCAAAAACTTGGAAGAGCATTTGAAGCATTTAAAACTTGTGTTAGATGTACTTAGAAAGGAAGAGTTGTTTGCTAACCTAAAGATGTGCACTTTTTGCACCGATAAGCTTGTGTTTCTTGGTTTTGTTGTGTGTGCACAATGAATACAGGTTGATGAAGAAAAGATTCGTACTATCCAAGAATGGCCAAGCTCATCTAGTGTAAGTAATGTGCGAAGTTTTCATGGACTTGCTAGTTTTTACAGGAGGTTCGTGAAAGACTTCAGTAGTATAGCTGTACCAATAACCGAAGTCATCAAGAAAAATGTTGGGTTCAAATGGGGAGAAGAGCAAGAGAAGGCATTTCAATTACTCGAGGAGAAATTAACTCGTGCACCTTTACTTGCTTTACCTAACTTTACAAACACTTTCGAAATTAAATGTGATGCTTCAGGTTTAGGTATTGGCGCCGTGCTTATGCAAGAAGGAACACCAATTGCATATTTTAGTGAGAAGTTAAGTGGGGCTGCCTTAAACTATCCCACTTATGACAAAGAGATGTACGCATTGGTTCGAGCTTTGGAGACATGACAGCATTACTTGTGGCCTAAAGAGTTCGTGATTCACACCGATCATGAGTCTTTAAAGCACCTTAAAGTCCAACACAAATTGAACAAGAGGCATACACAATGGGTTGAATTCATTGAGACGTTTCCATACGTCATTCGATATAAACAAGGTAAGGAGAACATCATTGCCGATGCACTTTCTCGAAGGTACATTCTAATCTCTACTCTTGATGCTAAGATTCTTGGTTTTGAGCATATTAAAGAATTGTATCCTTTGGACCTAGATTTTAGTGAAGAGTTTGAATCTTGTGAAAAAATAGCCCATAATAAATTCTATAGGCATGAGGGGTTTTTATTTCGAGAAAATAAATTGTGCATTCCAACTTGTTCTTTGAGAGAGTTGCTTGTGAGAGAGTCGCATGGGGGAGGGTTAATGGGACATTTTGGGGTAGTTAAAACATTAGCCATTTTGCAGAAACACTTCTATTGGCCACGTATGAAACAAGATGTTGAGAGGATTTGTGGTAGATGTGTCACATGTAGGCTAGTGAAATCTAGAGTATAACCCCATGGCTTATACACACCTCTTCCAATTCCTAGTGAACCATGGATTGATATTTCAATGGATTTTGTGTTAGGTTTACCTAGGAATAAACACGATCGAGACTCAATTTTTGTGGTTGTGGATAGATTTTCCAAGATGGCACATTTTATTCCATGTCACAAAACTGATGATGCTTCACATGTTGCTGATTTGTTCTTTAAGGAGATTGTGAGATTACATGGTATGCCTAGAACCATTGTTTCAGGATAGAGATGCTAAGTTCTTAAGTTACTTTTGGAAGACCCTGTGGTGTAAGTTGGGGACTAAGTTATTATTTTTTACTACTTGTCATCCACAAACTGATGGTCAAACCGAAGTAGTAAATAGGACTTTATCTACTTTGTTAAGGGCTATTATTAAAAAGAACAACAAAACATGGGAAGAATCTTTACCACATGTTGAGTTTGCTTATAATCGTACTATCCATTCTGCTACTAAATTTTCACCCTTTGAAATTGTGTATGGTTTTAATCCTTTAACTCCTTTGGATTTATCTCCTTTACCTGTGACTGAGCGTGTTAATTTAGATGGCAAAAAAAAAAAAGCAAATTTTGTTAAGCAGATTCATAAGAAAGCAAGGCTCAATATTGAGCGAAGAATGGAGCAATATGCAATGCAAGCTAACAAAGGGCGACGCAATATCATCTTTGAAGCCGGAGATTGGGTCTGGGCACACATGCGAAAAGAAAGATTTCCTGCACAAAGGCGTTCTAAATTGCTTCCCCGAGGCGATGGCTCTTTTCAAGTTCTTGAGCACATCAATGACAATACCTACAAGCTAGAGTTGCCTGGTGAGTATAATGTTAGTACTACTTTTAATGTTGCTGATTTATCTCCTTTTGATGTAGGTGATGATTTGAGGATAAATCCTTTTCAAGAGGAGGGGAATGATGAGAACATGGCGGCTAACACAAGGTGGAATGCAGACCCGAACCACGTGCCAATTGGTCCAATTACAAGGGCGTGAGCAAAACGGTTCAAGGACAATCTCAATGGGCTGGTTCAACAAATTTGGGTTGAGACAATCTTTGTGGCCCAAAGGAGTATACTAGTGATCCACAAGGCTGGGTGTCCATGATTCAAGCTCTAGAATAAATTAAAGGCTTGCATGCAAACTTAGGAATGTTTCATATTCGTTAGTTTCTTATTTTTTAGTTTTGGGGTGAATTATATTGAGCCATAATATTTCGTAGGCTTAAAGGGCCCAACTGTAAGCCTCAGCTTTTTAAATAGTTTTAGGGTTTGTAATATTTAGTTTTGATCATTAATAATATTGTGAGAGTTTTCTCTTTGGTTCTTTGAAGAACTTTTCGAACTTATTAGATTTACTCTGTAGCGTTCATACCTTGACTTATCAACCGAGTTTCCCATCCTTGATTGTGGCATCTTCATCCTTTATACCAAGGTTCGCATCTGTTTTAGTTTTATATTCTGCTGAACACTGCTTAGTTTAACGAGTACTTGGGCATATGTTGTCTCCAGACCTGTTGTGATCCTAAGGACACTCTGATGTTTGTAATTGAGATATCATTTTATATATTCAGTTGTTATTACTGTGCATGTTGGACTAGTACTGCGTGGTATGGATAATTAGTGACTTTCACCTGTCATAGGAAATTTATTTTTTCCTATTTTTACTACTCCGAGGCGTGACATGTTTTTTTTGGTATTAGAGCCAGGTGGTGATACTATAGTTCACTAACGATTCCACACCATCTGGTCCTAGTATTTTAAGATCCCTGAGATGAGATATGAGTTGAGATATGATTGTCCTCTTGATTCACTAACGGTTTCCTTTGCAGGTTAGCATAGATCCAAAGTTTCATAGATTTGTACAGGACTCTTATGGAGGACACGTGATCCATGGGGATACTGTGGAGTCAGCTGACCCAGAGTTTTATCATGACCGCATACATCAGATACCCAGTCGATATCTAGAGGAGGATATGTGGAAGGCACTCTATGTTGACAGACGGACTCACCCGACCCAGATGCATATGGATGCTTACCATTCAGCGAGGATTGGCAGAGATATTCATCAGAAGATTTTACGATTGATCCAGAGTAAGCCGGAGATGGATGCGATAGAGATGCGAGCCATTCTCAGAGGACCTATTGAGGCCGCACTAGTGGTAGCACCGCCATCACCAGTGGTTCTACCATCACCGGTACCCGATGTGCCCGTGCCAGTACCAGAGCCTGAGCCAATTCAGGAAGAGGATGAGCCTATGGATGAGAGGAGCCTGAGGAGGATCCAGAGGAGGACCCATAGTTTGTTGACAGGGCAGTTGTAGCTAAAGAGGATGACATGGAGGTAGAGGGAGGTAAGATTTTGGAGATGCCAGTAGCGGATGTTCCTGATGAGGAGGTAGTCTTGCCAGAGGTACCCGTAGTGTTCGATTTACCGGCAGGACCCGTACTTCATATGGCAGCCATTACCAATATGGCAGCTGAGTGGGTAGCAGCGATGGTCGCACAGCCCGCCAGACTTCTGATAGGATAGGTTGCATTGGCATATGCTATGGCTCTAGTTGGAGATTTTGCTGAGTTAGTCGTCGATGTTGCCGAGCCAGCATTTGGTGTTGAGGATTTGGAGGGTGACGAGATGATAGTTGAGGATTGGGACATAGGAGTAGTAGTTGGAGGACTTGCTGCACCAGTAGAGGCCGATCCACTTGTGGAGATGAATGTTGTACCAGAGGATGAGGCACCAGCAACAGGATCAGATATTGACAATTTTTGAGTCAGGGTCTACAGGGGTTTAGTTTTGCTAGTTCATACCAGGACATGTTGTCCACCAGATTTTTGGAAGCTTAAGAGATAGCTATTTGACCATAGCTTTGTATAGTCATCAGTAGTAGCAGTAGCAGTAGCATTGTATAGCTGACCTAGCACTATTGCGACTTTTTTCCCACGTGGTACACAGTTTGACTAATGTGTACTATGCGGTACATCTTTTGATATATCTATACGAGCAGTACTTTTGTTATGGATTGTATGTTTGTATTGCTATATGTGTTTAGTAGAACTAAGTTCTTATTGCTTGGTTGTTCTATCTTGATTTCGTTTCTACAAGAAGACTTTCCATTAATCAGCAGGTCTCATGTAGGTACGCAACTCACTACATCATCATGGTAGGACCCTTGAGAAATCACCAAGCACAAATCAGAGCACCTATTCCGGAAGGAATGGATCCATCTGGAATTTTTGAAGCGTTTATGCAAAGGATGGAGCATGTGGGCGATACCTACGACCATGCTACCAATCAACGACCTGTCCAACCACCAGTTGCACCATTCCAGCGGAGACAAACTGGAGATAAATTGTTAGCAAATTTTCATGGTTTACATCCCGAGAAGTTCGACAGATTTGTAGAACTATGGAGAGCTGAACAATGGATAAGGGAAATAGAATTGATTTTTGAGGCGTTAGAATGCAATAAGAAAGAGAAACGTCGACTTGCTACATTCCAGCTGACATATGTCACCACAGATTGGTGGGAGGCTGAACAAGCCACTATAGGAATGAACGTTGCGAGAGCGATGCCTTGGGAAACGTTCTAGGGGAGATTCCTGGAGACGTATTTTTCAGAAGATGAAAAGGATCAACATGAAAAGGACTTCATGAGTTTAGTTCAAGGAGGATGGACGGTATGCGAATACACCACTCAGTTTGAGCGATTGTCAAGATTCGCTCAACATATGATTGATACACCACTAAAGAAGGTGAAGAGATTTCACCAGGGACTGAATCCCCACCTTCGTCATATGATGATTGGTCACCTGAACCAGAGTTTTGAAGGACTGGTCAGACTTGCTGTAAGTTTGGAGAAAGACGCTTATCCAGTACAACTACCGCAGACGAGTCGACCCTAGCTATCGAGAAGTTTTCAACAACAGAGAAATTTTCAGAACCCGCCACTAAGGAATACGCAGGGTTGGACACCTAAAGGGAACTTCCAAAGTAACAAGAGAACTTGGGAAGGAACCAGAAAGCAGCAACAGGGTTATAATCGACCCCAGTAATATCGCCAACAGGGACCACAACCGCAGGCATTGCTAACAGCCCCGCCAAGCAATAGCTGATGATGTTTTAATTGTGGGAAGCTAGGGCATATTAAAGTTTTGCACAGCTTCCAGGGTTAACCACCGGATGGGCGCTAACTGCCGAAACTGCAATAAAGCCAGGGCACATGAGCAGAGATTGCCATGCACAGCAAGGAGGATACTATGGGGCACCAGTCTAAGGAATTCAAGGACCCCCAGATCAGACAAGAATGAATGCTATCATTCCCGGAGAAGTAGGCTTTAATGCTGATGAGCAGCAACATCTGGAAGGTACGCTTGTACTCTTTCATAGTCCAGTTAAAGATTTATTTGATACTAGAGCTGCACGTTCGTTTATTACTGTTAAAATTGTGCGTCAGTTGGGTTTAGAACCCCAGACACTTGAGTCAGCACTGAATGCTGTGTCACCCTTAGGAGTGACTGTTAAGCTGGGTAAAGTGTGTAAGGATTGTCTGTTAACTTTGGGAGATAGGAATCTTCCAGCCGACCTGGTAGTATTGTCGATGTCAGAGTTTGACATTATTCTAGGGATGGATTGGTTAACTAAGTATGGTGCCAATTTGGATTGCCCTACTAGGACGATTGTGTTTCCAATACCAGGATGTCCGACGATTAGATTCCAGTGTCAGTCGACGAGCGATATATTTCTTACAAGTAGTTTGGCTGCAATTGGGAATACGAGCACGGAACTTACGATGGATCAGATTCCTATCATACAAGATTTCCAGGATGTATTCCAGGATATTAAAGAACTTTCACCGAAAAGAGAAATAGACCTTTGTGTGGAACTAGTACCGGGTACATTGTCGATTTCCAAGACTCCATATAGGATGGCGCCAACTGAGATATTGGAATTGAAGAAGCAAGTTCAAGAACTTGAAGATCTAGGATTGTTCGCCCGAGTACATCACCTTGGGGAGCACTAGTGCTGTTCGTAAAGAATAAAGAAGGGACACTTCGACTCTGTATGGACTACAGGGAATTAAACAAAGTGACGATCAAGAATAGATATCCTCTACCACGAATAGATGACCTATTCGATTAGTCATAAGGATCCAGGATCTTTTCCAAGATTGAACTGCGCTCTGGTTATCACCAGCTATTAGTTCAACCAGAGGATGTATCGAAGACTACATTCAAGACAAGATACGAGCATTATGAGTTTCTAGTTATGCCTTTTGGATTGACGAATGCGCCAGCAGTATTTATGGACTTAATGAATAGGGTATTCAGACCATATCTAGATAAATTCATTATAGTGTTCATTGACGATATCTTGATTTACTCAAAGACGGAAGAGGATTACCAGAAGCACTTACAGATTGCTTTGCAGACACTTCAAGATAGTAAGTTGTATGTAAAGTTCAGCAAGTGCGAATTTTGGATACAGTGGGTCAAATTCTTGGGACATATTATATCTCAGGACGGTATTTCTGTGGACTCATCTAAGATCATGCAGTCTTAAGCTGGAATAGACCGACCAACGCTACAGAGGTCAGAAGTTTTCTTGGTTTAGCTGGATATTTTCGAAGATTCGTAGAAGGATTCTCCAAGCTAGTAGGACCTTTGATGAATCTGACGAGGAAGGAGACAAAGTATGAATGGACGGACAAGCATGAGGATGCATTTCAGGAGTTAAAGGAAAGATTGACTTCTGCACCAGTACTCGCAATACCTAAGAGTAGAGAAAGGTATGTGATCTACAGTGATGCATCGCACCAAGGACTTGGTTGTGTGCTTATGCAAGACGGGAATGTGATTATATATGGATCCAGACAGTTGAAGGTACACGAGAAGAATTATCCTACTCATGATCTGAAATTGGCTGTAATAGTGTTTGCATTAAAGATTTGGAGACACTATCTCTATGGAGAAAAGTTTGATCTATTTTCCAATCATATAAGTTTGAAATATTTGTTCTCTCAGGAGGAGCTGAACATTCGACAACAAAGATGGATGGAATTACTCAAGGACTATGACTTTTCATTACAATACTATCTAGGTAAAGCAAATGTCATAACAGATGCTTTGAGTCATAAACCTCGATTAGTAATCGCTGCGTTATTAATTCGCGAATGGAAAACATTGGAAGTTTTAACTGGATTCAATTTTCAGCCAGTGGAACCAATGGAAGGACTACACTTTGGATGTCTTACAGTACAACCAACTCTGATTAACCGTATCATAGAAGCTCAACAAACAGCGGAGGATTTGAAGTTATGGTTCACCAAGATGTCGGCCAAAGAACCAGAAGTCTGGAGTATTAGTACAGACGAAGCCTTATGATGTAAAGGTAGACTCTGTGTACCTAACGAAGGAAATCTCTGGAAAGAAATACTAGATGAAGCTCATAAGTCACGGATGACTCTTCATCCGAGAGTTATGAAGAAGTACAAGGATTTGAAGAGAAATTTATGGTAGGAAGGTATGAAGAGAGAAGTAGCTGAGTATGTCTCTCAATGTATTACTTGTAAACAAGTAAAGGCGGAACATCAGAAACCACCTGGACTTCTACAACCGATACCGATTCCCTAATGGAAATGGGAACATATAACCATGGATTTTGTGGTAGGATTGCTGAAGTCACAGCAGAACCATGATGCTATTTGGGTAATCGTGGATCGACTTACGAAGATGACATAATTTATCGCTTACAGTATGACGTATCTAGTGGAACGTTTGAGCTGGATGTATCTACAGCATATAGTACAGTTACATGGGGTACCGGTATCTATCATGTTAGATTGAGATTCGCACTTTAGAGCAGAATTCTGGAAGAGTCTCCAGACAACGATGGAAACTACATTGAACTTGAGTTCAGCTTTTCATCCACAGACCGATGGTCAGAATGAACGAGTGAATCAAGTGATGGAAGATATGTTACGCGCTTGCGTTATTGATTTAGAGAATTCTTGGGAGACACACCTGCCGTTGGTCGAGTTCGCCTATAATAACAGCTATCATTCGAGCATAGGAATGGCGTCGTTTGAAGCTTTGTATGGAAGACCTTTCCGATCGCCGTTGTGTTGGACTGAAGTCGGAGATACTCAACTTCTTGGGCCAGAAATGGTACGAGAAACAAGCGAGAAGATTCAATTTGTACGTGAGAAGATGAAGACAGCTCAGACCCGACACAAGAGTTATGCTGACAAGCGACGCAAAGACTTGGAGTTTGCAGTTGGAGATCACGTTCTACTCAAGGTTTCACCTGTTCGAGGCATCGTCAGATTTGGTCAGAAGAAAGGCAAGCTATCACCGCGATTCATCGGACCATTCGAGATTCTGGAGCGTGTTGGAAAGGTTGATTATCGACTTGTGTTGCCACCAAAGATGTCAGGAGTGTACAACGTTTTCCACATCAGTATGTTGAGGAAGTGTGCCCACAATCCAGCATATGAGATCAACTTTGAGGATATCAAAGTCAACGATAACGTTACATTCAACGAAGGACCAGTGCGGATATTGGATCGAGGAATCAAGAAGCTCAGGAACAAGGAGATTCCGTTAGTAAAGATTCAGTGGAAGCATCATGATGAAGGAGAAGCTTTGTGGGAGCTAGAGTACGAGATGCGTGAGAAGTTTCTGTTTTTGTTTTAGATCTTGTTGTTTCGATTTCGAGGACGAAATCATTAATGAATGGTGGATGATGTAATACCCTATATTGTTGTATGTAAATAAGACCTAGTATTCGTTGCTATATACTTGTATAAATTTTAGCCTTTCATTTGGTGAGAAATTGGTACTTATCGATTGCCTAGTTTCCCAATTGATTGCCACTTTTCTGATACCAATCAATTGATATATTTCCAATCGATTGCCATTCTACCGACCTAAATTCATGACGTGGCAACATACCAATCGATTGCTATGTATTCCAATAGATTGCCTTCAAATATCTGTAACCAATCGATTTCCATCTTTACAAATCGATTGGCATAAGCTGAGACAAGTTTTCTTCTTTGCTTGAGCTTTGGACGTGTGGCACTCTTGTTTTCTATATATATGAACTCATTTATGGCCTTAGGCCAGTTTGCGATAGCTTGAGAGAGAGAGACACATCTTGTGGGAGATATACATATATCTATACATATATCCATACATATATACACCCACACGACCACACACACACACACACACACACACACACACACACACACACTGCCCTTGGCAGAGAAGCAGAGGAAGAAGAAAGAAGCAAGAAGAAGAAGGAGAAAGAAAGAGTAGGAGAGACAGAGAGAGAAAGATAAGAAGAGAAAGAAAGCTTGGAGGGTTTCAAGAATACACACCCAAACAATAAGTGAGTCCTTACTCAGTTGGTATAATGTATATAATGTATATATAAGTTACAAGGAGTTTAGATGGATGAAATGCTTAGTTTTTATGTTTATATATGCTATTTTTATAATCTGCTGGAGAATACGTAGTACCAATCAATTGGTATAAATCCCAATCGATTGCCATCAATCACATCCCAATCGATTGGATAGAATTCCAATCGATTGACATCCCAATCGATTGCCAATGTTAGCAATCGATTGACATTGTTTAAGGCCCAATCGATTGCCATCTCCCCTAATCGATTGGTATGACTTTTATCCCAATCGATTGGGAACCGATTGGACCCTTGTCCCAATCGATTGGTATTGGAAGTACATAGATTCCTTTGCCTGTTTATTTTATAAGAGGTTCGATGATTCAATTTTCAATTCAGACTTCCGTCATACGACTATGGGGTAGTCAGGGATAATGTAACACCAAAGTGTAATGAGTACTGGATAAACAGAATAATATGATGACGTTAGATACTATGCGGTTCATGTCTAAGTTCGATATCCGTTTATTTCAATCAGAGTTGTCAGCCACTGGGGTTTGTCATGTGTCGATATTAGTACTGAACTTCAGTGGGTTTGATAAGTTCTGGGAATGATATGTGGGCAGACGCTTGGTCGTGATATGTGTTCACTTGTGGTGGATGGTCTATATCCTTAACGAGCAATGAGCAGGACCATGTAGTCCTAAGGTAGCCAGATGATCCATGTTATATCCTTAACGAGCGGTGGATGGTTATATATCATTAACGAGCGGTGGATGGGGATTACTGGTATACAGCGAGAAGTCGTGGCAATAGATTTGATGTGCTATTGTTCAAAGCGTTATATCCCTGACATGCGGTGGATGGTTTATATCCTTAACGAGCGAGGGATGGACTAACGTGGTGTCCATGAATGCGGTGGATGGTTTATATCCTTAATGAGCAATGGACAGAATGATGGTATGTCTACTTATGTTAAATGATTGAGTCTGTTCTTTCTAGTCAGAGTATGTTTTAGGTTTGGTATAATCAGACGATAAGGGTTGGCGATGCCGTTTTGAATAAAGTAAGATAGTACTTAGTAGAACCATAATTGTTATTCATCATAACTTGTTAATGCTTTATATAAGAATACCTCGAGAGTTTCTATTCACTCAGCTCTCAGTAAGCTGACGGCCGTTATTGCCTGGACATTCCCCGTCCAGATTGCCCTGTCCTTTTTAATACAGATTATGGAGCTTACAACGACGACTACTACCGAGAAGGGGATTATGCAGAGGGTGGCCCCACTGATGCCGGTTATGCTGACGATTATCCTTACGCCAGCTAAAGACTGAAGATTTATATTTAGTTTTATATTCTGCTGAACACTGCTTAGTTTAACGGGTACTTGGCCATATGTTGTCTCCAGACCTATTGTGATCCTGAGCACACTATGATGTTTGTAATAGAGATACCATTTTATATATTCAGTTGTTATTACTGTGCATGTTGGAATAGTACTGCATGGTATGGATAATTAGTGACTTTCACCTGTCATTCCCTACGGACCCAAAAAGGAAATTTATTTGTTCTTATTTTTGCTACTTCGGGGCGTGACAGCTAAAAATGCAGCACTCGGTGGAGATGGAAGCGGCACTCAATAAGTGCCAGAACGGCACTCACTGATAGCCGTTGCAGCATTCAGTGAATGCCAATGCAGCATTTGTGGAGTGCCGCGGACTGCTGTGTTTTTATTTTTACGGCATTTGATATATTTTTGCGGCGATCAGTGAATGTCATGCAGCACTTACTGACTGCCGTTCTGGTAATCATAGAGTGCCATCACGGCAATCCATGAGTGCCGCAAACTGCACCCTGTGCCATTCTCCTCTATTCTTCCCCTTTTCCTTTCTTTTTCTTCTTTCTTTCCTTTAGTTTGAAATGAAGAGCCTTTTGAAGAGCTTGAGTCACCTTTGGAAGCCCTAGATTAGTCAGACATTGTCATCATCAGATCTTAGAGGTAATACTCCCCTTAATTCGACGTTTGGTCAAAATCGGGGTGTCTACAATCAAGATCTTCCAGTGATAGACAAATCTCAGTAGTCCTCACATAGAGGTCGCATTAGGATGATGGGATAATTTCTGCTATAGAAGAACACCAGGTACTTCTGATACTAATATCTAAAGAAGAAGAATTTTGAAATTGAGTGAATCCTTGGATAAATATAGAGAGAGAAATACCTAAATCCCATAGAAACTCTACCCAATCCACCCAATTCATGAAATCTTTATTAAAGGACCTTGAAGTTTCAAGGAAGAAGAAGAAGATGAAGATGAAGATGAAGATGAAGAGCATTGCTTGTAAGGGTTGAATATCTTCAAATCAATCGAATTTTGAGATATCCCAAAGGTAAATCCTTCAAATCTATCGTCATATATCATAATTCAATCACATTTTTTAGATTAAACTAGGATTTTACACATTTACAAAGTCTATTCTTTTTCCTTTCTTCACACAGCACTTGATTAAATTGTGATTGAATTCTCTTTGTTGTCAATTTGAATCCTATTGGTCATCTAATCTCTTTTAAACATGTTTTGAATTTAAATCCAACCTTGGATCATTCAATTTAGTGTTGATTTCATCTCTTCTCTCTCATGCTCTTCTCTTGAAATCCATGAAACCTGCAATGTTTCATTTGGATTTCATAAGATTAGATCCTTCAATTCTCTATAAATTCATGTTTATATCAGGATTAGAGTTGATCTAAATCATATCTTAGTATAATTGATGGGTCTAAACCTATGATTTTGGTGTTGGGTCATCTACCTTGAAGCTTATGAAATTCTATATGTTTTACAAAGTTCTAAAGGATTTGAGTTCTAAATCCTTGAGGATCATCAACTTGGGAGAGGAATTAGATGTAGATGTAGTTGATATATTGTTTTGATCATTGAATCCAAGTATTCAAGGTCAAGTGTCCATAATCATCTAACGACCCCTGGTGTTGTGAGCGGGCTGCTATAGATACCTTTGTGACTGCAGTAAGTGCTGGCAGGCTACACACTAAGGGAAGTTCGTTCCACATCACCTGGGTATGGAAAGGTAATGTGCTATATATGTGTGGTTCCAAGTCCCCCTAGTAAGGGGCCTTGTGGGCAGTGGCCCAAGAACAAATCCGTGCGGGTTTGGGCCCAAAGCGGACAATATCTTACTGAGCGAGACCTGGGTCGTGACAATATGAGTATTATTATTTTGTTCATAATCATATTTAAGATCCAGATTCTTCTTAGGGTTATGGATCTAGTTTGATTTAGATCATTAACACAATTTTCTTCCAATAATGAAGTGATTTCAATGACAGTCTGTGATCAAGAATTTTTAATTAAATCATGATTCATTGGATTTGAATGAAACCAATTGGAATATGTTCATAACACTTAGATCTACCGCGAAGCTTCAACCACTTGGTCTCTCTCTTGACTTCTTTTTGTGAAGCTTTAATTCTATGGTTGTGATTTTGATAGAGTTCCACCATTTGTTTGCACTTTAGTCAAAAATCAATTCTGCAAGTGGTGTTACTGGTCTTGATATGAATGATGAAATCTGTGAAGATGATGGGACTTTGTTTGGTCTACTTTCGGTTAAATGATCTCTCATATGCTGTCATGATTAGAGTACTATGTGGGTTCTACCTGAATCTTCCAGGGATAGATAAATCTCAGCAGTCGTCATATGGAGGTCGCATTGGGATGATGGGATGATTTCTCCTACAGAATAACACCAGGTACTTCCGATACTAATGTGCACCAATTCATGTATAAGTAATTAGGTAAAAAGAATTCAAGTTTTTATTAATAAGTTTTGAATTGCTTAAGTCAACTTTGGTGTAAGTTTTGTTCTAGTTGGGCCTCAAAGCTTGGTTGCTAGTACTATTACTCTTTTGCTCAGTTGTATTTTCTGGATTTTGACGAGGAAAAGAGAAGAGATATTTTTTGAAACAAAAATGTTAGGGACACAACACATTCCACAACACATTCTACAATAGAGCTTTAAATGCATGTACCATATGATGTGTAAGTGGTGTATAGAAAAGTGTGAAAAATTCAAACAACACAAGGTACAACACATTTAAAGCCTGGCTGTGGAATGTGTTATGGAATGTGTTGTGTGCCTAGCATTGTTGTTTTTAAAAATATGTATATTGTTCTTTGTTGCCTTACCATGGAATTAGGGAGGAGAACTACATCTTAGTTTGAGAAATTATTCAGTGAGCCCGTCACGCCACGTCAGCATGCTGACGTGGTGTGACCATTTAATCTCAGCCATCCACTTGTCCCCTCCTTCTAGGGGGATCATGACAAGTGGTTATCAGATTTCAAATTTGAAATTCCACTAACCACTTGTCATGATCTCCCTAAAAGGAAGGGGCAAGTGGGTAGTTAGGATTAAATGGTCACACCACGTCAGCATACTGACGTGGCGTGACGGGCTCACTGAATAACTTCTCCTTAGTTTTGTTTTCCTTTGCATGATTTTAGCTATTTGTAGCAAAATTTTTAAGTTTTTAATTTTATTTAAGGTTGAAAACATTTGTTCGTTTAGTTCATCCAGGATTTAGTGAATGAAAAAAGTCAAATAAAATCTAAAAGAAACCAATATTACTTGTTTGCTTATGAGGGAAAATTTCCATTAAATTATGTGATAGAACCAAAATCACTAGAGAGGTTGTATCATAGAATTTCCAGAAGGAAGTGCCAATTTCAAAAGAAAAAGCCCATGTCGCATAGCAGAGGCTTAGGAAGCACAACAAACAGTCTATAGCTACTACGATGTATAATAACTAACATTCATTAACACCGCATGAATATCATGTTCATGTCCTACGATATTGGAGCCACAAATGGAGAACAAAATATAATAACTATACTTATAGAACAAAATGGAGAAATATGATCTATGTAATGGAGCCAAATAGTATAGGGTCAGGTATTGCTTTAACAAGTTTTCAATAGCTTTAGGGGGTCAAACGTTGATCGTGGCATGTTTGGCAATTCAAAACCAAACGCAAAGGCTTTGGAATCCACGTTTGTGATGCAATGTGGACAAGCTTGGGTGACCGAAATCGCAATCAAATTGGTATTGCCAGTACATTGCTAAATGACGAGAGTGCTCCTGATCTTCTCAACCAATTAAGTCCATGCCATGTCCTCACAGTTAGACAAGTGTATGTAACCCCAAATGCAATGGGGATGGATCGAACCAGGGATCTAGCACGGCCAACCAAATGTTTCAACCATCCTTTTCTTGTCCTATTTATTGTAAAAATAGTGCTATAAATAATTAACATACAAAAATAAGAAACAAGCACCATTTTATTATTGTAAATATCTAATACTTTTAGGTACTTATTATAAAGTTAATTAATATATATATATAGTAATAATGTATGACATATCACTATAATTAATATTATTTACTTAATATTTTCTAATTATTAATAATATGTATTAACAAAATAGTGCTCATTTCATTTCAGACCCGACCCAATCGGTTCGGGTCGGTTCGGGTCGGTTCGGGTAACGGGTTTTTTGTGCAGACCTACTTGGTAGATATATCTCATCGAGTATTCCAAGTGACCTTCACTCGGATCATACCACATCTGCCAGTGATAAGCTTCTCAGATGTACCAGAGGGTTGAGCAGGGAAAACAGTAGCACCATTGGCAATCTCATCTTCCCGAGAAAGGCACAAGTTTGCTGAAACCTTGAGCTGAGAGTTTATGTCAACGGCTACTAGTGATCTCGACAGTGGAATGAGCTGTCCAGGACACAACTCTATGTCCTTGTCATTGTCAATTTCCTTCTGGAAGAGCACACTCGAATAGGTAGAACTGTCATACGCACAGCCAGCTCGAATGACACCATGAACATTGGCGGGCTTTTCCCCATCTCCCTTTAAGAGAGTAACCTCAAAAGTGGCCTCTACACTGTCACTAAACACAATGAAGTTTACTGTGGCTGAACCAGACCTGCCATCAATTTTGGTGTATAAAAGTTTGTCATACCGAGTGCGCACCAATCTGCTGCTGAAAATATTCCAGGAGATAAACCCTTCACAGACTTCATCACCGCTTTTCTTATCCTTGAGATCCACAGTGATGGAGAAAGGGTCATCGGCAATGATGGACCTGGTTGGGCCAGTTAGCAGCAAGTTATGACCCTGGGAGATGGATTCAGATTCCTCTATTTTCTTATTGTAGATGTATTGACGACCAAATGCATAGTCGACAGCAATTGTACCATAGAGATCAACACTTCCGTCGATGTTGTCGATGACTACCGAAAACACCTCCACAAGTGGGTAATCTGGATACAGAAACTTGCCAGGACTGATGATTTGTGGAAGTTGAGTTTCACGGGAAATCACCGATCCATAAGCAAGCAATCGCCAACCGTGCTGTGATGCGTGCACCAAATCAGGGGAAGCAGCTGGCCCATCTTGATCTTTGGAGTTGAAAGCGCCTAAAACTTCTAAAAGACTTTCCAAGATACGAGAAACTTTAAGTGACTCACTGATCTTCTTAATCAGGATGATCAGTGCCGACTTTCTTTTTTCGAAGTCATAGGTTTCAGAGAGTGTTTTGACAGCTTGTGCAACTTGTCGCTTGTTGCGACGACGACTATATTTCCCCTTTTGTCCGACGGCAACAATTGCATTTAAGGCATCGTACTCAACATCAAAGCCAAATAAGGAGGATCCAGGAATTGTATGAGTATCGGTGGTGTCACTAGCAAATTCTACCCATTGTTGATTTTCCATTTGGTAGCCGAGGAAGCGGCGATCGGGCAGCCCCATCCTTACTAAAATTACATGATTTTTTGCTGATACTGCGATGTCGAACCATTCGGGAAGTTCGGGAGTGAGTCCAAGTGTTGAAATATCCTCAAATTCATCCCGCAAATTCTGACTCCCATCCCTTCTGACACCAACAGCATCATACTCTAACATCAAATTGGTGAGCTTTAACCCAGTTACAACACCTGAGAAAGCATAAAGAGTTCCAAAATCAGTAAAGAAACTCCTCAATTCATTCAACAGATCCAAAAAAAAAAACAAAAAACACAATACAAAACCACCCTGAGAAATCATTCATTTATTTATACACATACAAAACCCTGAGATTCAGCAGATCCAAAAATACACATACAAAACCTGAGAAATCATTATTCATATATTTATAGATCTAAAATGAAACACCTCATTCATTCAACAGATCCAAAAATACACATACAAAACCACCCTGAGAAATTATTAACAGAGATCTAAAATGGCAACAACTCATATACAAAACTCGATCCAAAAAGGAACAAAACTACATATTTTTTTTACAGATCCAGAGAGAGAGAGACATTGATTACCTTCGGCGTCGGCATCGAGGCGATGGTGGTTGTCGGATTCTTCCACACAAGTATTTTTTTTCCACACAACAGATTTCATCGGTGGGATAAGGAGAGGCATGTTAACGATGGAGAGGGGATTCAGGGGAACGAGGGATTAGGGTTAAAACTTGCTCAATTGACAATTGAGTAATATTTGGGACACAACTTTCATACAACCTCTTTAAAAAAATGTGTTTATCTCTCTCCTGTGATGTCACTGGACCCCACAGTGACATCACAGGAGAGATAGACACATCTTTTGGAGAGATTGTATGAAAGCTGTATAAAGATTGTGTCACAAGTATTACCCTCGACAATTTCACTCTTACGTTTTATCTATCTATCTATTCTATATACAATAGAGCTTGGGGAACCGAAGGTTACAAAAGATATCCACAAATTGGGTGGAATGTCTAGTTGGACAAATAGAGCCCACGAAACAAGTAACCACACACATTAACTAAACGACACTTTTCTAACCATTCATTCTCTCTCTCTAAATGGACTAAGTATACACCTAATACTCACACAGATCAAAGACCAAGAAACCCATTTTGGGCTCTCTCTCTCTCTAGTAGCGGCGGATCACAGTCGCCTCTCTCTCTCTCTCGTTTCTCCACTGGCGACGCCGAGACGATCCGACGGAAACTCTCCCTCCCTCACGCTCACCGGATCTCGCAGACTCACTCTATCTCAAGACTCAAAGTCCATTTAGAGGTATGAAGTTCTCAACTCTTAGTTTTAGTTTCTCAAAATTTAACTTAGTGTTTGGGCTTAATTGTTAGGGATTAAGCCTAGGGATTTTGAAGATTTGCAACTCCCAAATCTTTACAATTTCAGTGTTGAGATTGACCCTTGTTTGTAGTTTATTAATTGTTAGGTTGTGGAAGAATTATTTAGGTTTTGGGCTTAATTATATATGAAACTAAATTAGGGTATGTTTTGGTGGGATGAAATTAGGGCATGTTTGTCATTGTTTTTGATTAATTAAAAGTTGAAGATTTTTCCGATTAATTACAAGTTAGCTGTCACTGTTTTCTTCAAATTGGATTATCTTTACAAATTCTGTTCGTCTTTTTGGTTTCAACTATTTGACAGAATGTCCGAAGAAACAACCCTCCCATCTCCGGATCCCGCGACCCTCCCCTCAGGTATTCCTTCATTTTCTATTACAGTTGCTTTGACTAGAGATTTTGTTTGGAAAGTTACAGTTTATACTCAACAAATAAATATGTAAATGTTCACAAAATTATCCAAAGGGGATTTAGGGTAAATTAATTAAATATGTACACTAATCAGATTACACTAAAATTGAACGCAAATTTTATTTGTTCACATTGTACACTGAAATTGAAGGCAGATTTTCCCTCAATTTTTTTTTTTTTTTTAAATTGTTCGCATTATACTGTAGGACTGGATGAAGAAACTCTCAATACATGCTCAAGTACAGACATAATTGATACCGAAAATGAGAATGACATTGCTAATACAAACAATGTGGTCGGGGAGAATGTAGAAGAGAAGGTTGAGGATCCTAAGGTAAATATGACTTTTGGTAGTATGGAGGAGTTGATTGGGTACTATAGGCGATATGGTAACCAAAAAGGCTTTGTTGTGTCGAAAAGAAGTTCAAACAAGGATATTGATGGGGTCCAAAAGTATATTACGATAGTATGTAGTAGGAATGGAACTTCAAAGCACAGGTCAAAGAATGCTTTGAAGCCATATCCGATTACAAAAACAAATTGTGGAGCTAGGATCACCGCATTACTAGAAGATGGAAAGTGGGTCGTGAGCAAAGTTTTGCTCACACATAACCATTTGTTAAGTTCAGGAAAAGCTCGCTTTCATAGGAGCAATAGGGTAATAAGTAAGGAGGTAAGGAAAAGACTTGAGGTTAACGATAGGTCTGGGATAAGAATAAACAAGAGTTTTCAATCAATAGCGGTTGAAGCCGGGGGATATAAAAATTTGAATTTTCCAGAAAAAGATTGTCGAAAGTATATTGACAAAGTCAGACGGTTGAGGTTGGGGGAGGGTGATGCAAGTGCAATTCAGAACTATTTCATGCATATATAAGCGACTGATTCTAATTTTTTTTACATGTTGGATTTGGATGATGAGAATCGACTTAAAAACTTGCTTTGGGCAGATGGGAGACAAAGGGCAGTATACGAGGAATTTGGTGATGTCGTAACATTCGACACAACATACTTGACTAATAAGTATGACATGCCGTTTGCTCCTTTCAAGAGAAGTGTGATTATGTAATGCATAAGTTAGGTGACTTAAGGATTTGTGTATCTAAGAATGATAGTGTGTGTAGAAGTACTAGTGGGCAATCTACACCAAATCCTATGTCCACGGAGTTGGAGAAGACCAAGTCACAGGGAAGCAAAAATATACTCAGTCCATTGGTTGTACGTCGCAAAGGGCGTCCATCATTTAAAAGGAAGCAATCTATAGTTGATACAATAGTTAAAAGGAAAAAAAAAAAAAAAAAAGGAAAGAAGCTAACATTATTTTTGATATGGTGCAATTTTGATTTTTATATTTTTGTTTATTTTATACTCCCTCCGTCCCATAATAAGTGTCCACATTTCCTTTTTTGGATGTCTCACAATAAGTGTCCACTTTCCTAAATTGGCATATAGCATTTACTTACTTTCCAAAACTACTCTTATAATAAAGACAAAGTAGCATTTATTTGTGGCCTCAAAACAAGTAAAAAGTCAAACACCCATCACATCTAAGGGCAAAATTGGAAAGTGACCATTTAATGAACCAAAAAAACTAAATTAATACAACTTTCTTAAACAATGTGCAAAATAGAAGTGGACACTTATTATGGGACGGAGGGAGTACTAATTAAATTTTATAATTTCGTAGGCTTCTGTGACGACGTGTTCTGAGCAAATTGGGGATGTCGTGGTTGGAGGTAGTACTTTGATTTACAATTATTGTATTGTGTTTTGAAATATAAATAAACTGATATTGGTATTTTCTGCCACAGGAACCATTGGAGTTTAATTTCGTTCGTCGATGCGGCATTTCAACAGTCTCCATTTGTGTTGATTTATAATGTAATATGGATAGTCATGTACTAGTTTCAATTGTTGGTGAAATTGTCGTATTTCTTGGTTTTGTATTGTAATGTAAGGACATGAGATGGAATTGTTGGTGAAATGTAATGATTCATTTTGTTGGTAGAATTGTTGTTGCATATATATCCAGGGAAATGTTGATGGAATGGTTGGTTCAATTTAATGAGTCCTCTTTTTATTTTATTTTTTGTTGTAGAATTGTTGCATATATATCCACGAAAAATGTTGATGGAATGGAATGTTCAATTTAATGAGTCTTTTTTGTTGTAGAATTATTATTTTTTCTTTTTTTGTTGTTGAATTGTTGCATATATATTCACGAAAAATGTTGATGGAATGGAAGGTTCAATTTAATGAGTCTTTTTTGTTGTAGAATTGTTTTTTTTTTTTATGGAACTAGACATTCCACCCATTTTGTGGATGTCTTTTGTAAACTTTGGTTCCCCAATCATTACTCTTTTATATATTAGGTTAGCCTATTCTTTGGCTTTTACAACCATTTTTATAAAGAAAAAAAATAGTAATAATAATCAAACCTTTTGCACTAAAAAGATGACAATTCTGTAATTTTGCTTACAACAATTAACCTATACATAAATATTGTGCCATAAGATAACCATTCTATAATTTTTCTTCCAAAAATTAACCTATATGTAAAGATGATGTAAGCAGGCACCTATATGTAAATATTGTGCCAAAAGATGACAATTCTGTAATTTTTCTTACAAATATTAACCTATATGTAAATATGATATCAGCCGCCATTTTCGTTGACTGTTTCTTAAGGCCAATTGTAATTATAGCTGTAAAGGTTGATTGAATCTCAAATATTTAAGCCATAGTTGATTAAATCCTCATTATTATATTAAATATAATTTCAAAAGCTGACCTGAATGTAATTATCAGTCGACTTGAATATAATTATTGTACAAATTATAGAATTAGCCTCTCATAAATCAATATATCTCTATGTAGCAGTACACACGTACGAGTAATTATGCTATACTAAAGGGATATTATGACACATGACTAACTATGTAATTATCGTAAAGAACATAATAAACAAAGAAAAACCGAAATTGGAGAAATCAATTTGAGAAATTGGGCCCGCATCCATAGGAGGTATAGTCTCCTTTATGTGAGATGAATCAATTTGAGAAATTGCGCACGCATCCTCCTTTATATGAGATGACATACTAGGGTACCAGCATGTGCCAATCCCCTCTTATTAGCTTCTGTCTTTTTTTTTTTCCCTCATTTTTAATCTTGACATCAATGGTGTAAAAATTTAATAAACTAATGAAAGACAATACATTCTCTCGAATTATCTTCGTTGACTTTTAAAATGTGAGTACTTCTATATTGTTGGTATTTTATCTCATTTGAGTTGTTTGTTGTCCCTTTTTTTTTTTTTGACAATTTAAAATCTTGTTACCAATTAGGTAATAATTTAATAAATTAATGAAAAGCATTATTTTCTCTGTCGAATTATCTTCCTTTAAGTTTACAGTGTGATTACTTCGATATTATTAGTATTTTCTCCCGTTTGAATTTTGTTATGGCATTTAAGTGTTGCAACTAATAATACAAGGTCAGGAAAATAAAATGTGAGTAAGCCATATGTAACACCCGTACCTGCCATACCTGAAAAAGAGATTAATAATTATATTAATATACATTAATTCATATTATTAGTGTATATGATGGATTAAGGGGAGGCTTTGGACTCGCCTGTAAAAAAATGTTCAGTGGAGAACACAGTTGGAAGTCCCCAGTAGGGTGGTACAGATATTGAAGTAGGACCCGGTGAATGGCCCAGATAAGAAAATTTGCATTTATATGTTAGATGCATTTTATATAATTAAATGAGTATACGCTTAAGATGCTTTCATATTATATTTCTGTATGTGTTAGCTTCTGCTACTAGTTTAGGTACCTATATAAGGGCTAAATAAAAATGATTCATAATTGGTAGGTATTATAGAAACTTCGTAAAATATTTAAGACCACGTTGGGACCCATACGGCACTTAGGCAAACTCTCACTTAAGTAATTGGGTAATTAATGGAATGTTTGGGGGATTTCATAATAAGAACTTAAGAATTTCCGAGAGTGTAAATGAAAAGAAGGGAAAATGAGGTGATGACACCTCAATGCATGCTGCATGTATGTGTGTTAAGAGAGGGAAGACTCTCAAAAGAAATTACAGAAATTAGGAAAAGAGATGCCGAGAGAGAAGAGAATACGCGAGACTCCGACGCCGTAATTTCACCATTTCGTCGTCGTTCGTCGTTAAATTCACAATCCGAAGCCGTATTCGGACTCGTGGAGGTGAGACAATCATATCTATACTTTTCTTTTACATTTTAATCGTCGTATTTTGGTAGCTCGTTCTTATCGGTGACACGCAGTTTACCAAAATCATATAGGATTTACTTCGGAGTGAGAATTGAGCTAAGTTTTGGTATAATTCAGCATTTTCTAACTTGATTGGGGTAGAATATGAAAGAGGTGAGTTTTCTAGCTAAAATTGATGGTATAATCGCAAAGCAGAAGCTTAGGAAGCACAACAAACAACCTATAGGTACTACGATGTATAATAACTAACCTTCATTAACACCACATAAATATCATATCCATGTCCAATAGGAGAACTACTACCACTACAACTACTAATACTATAAACTATCATCAGTAGCAGCAACAACATTTAATTAGTACTTACGAAAGTTGTAACTGTTAAGGATATATACTAAAAGCCATGCTTTATGTAGTTGATTTATTATTCATTTAATAAAATCAGTTATTCCATTTTTTTGAGAATCTGTGTGGGCAATGTTTGTATTATATATATTATTTATTTAATATTATGCATGTGTGTCTCTCATTCTACATAGAAGGTGGTTTGGTATATAGAGTTCAGCTTATACAAGGAAGATCAGACCATCGGATCATGTAGAATGTAAGATTTTGATTTTCAGTCTTAGATGGGATTGGACACACCATCGGTAGGACTGCAATATGGTGTTGTAGTAGGTTTGTCTTGATTGCGGGAAATGGTATACTTTCAACTCACTATGCTGGTACAGTTTGTGTATTAAATGGGATCGACTTAGGGTAATTATCTTTATACTGACTTATAAGATAATTAATGCCTCATGGCTCTTATGAGTGCTTATGCTCTAAATCCTAAGTTAATTTATAGACACATACATTTGATATTTATACTTTGATCCCTAAAAGGGTGAGATCCTTAAATGGGTCAATATCTCATTGGATTGGGTGACAATATTGATTGTGTGGTGGATATAAATTAATGATGGAATCCATGTCTCAATTTTGGGATTGATGATATCCCCTTGAGAAAGCTGATAAGTTTTGATTATGTCAAACCCTGCAGGTGGATTTTGTATCTGACATATCAGATAAGTTAAGCAGAGGATATCAAGGAATTTTAAGAGATTAATTAAATATAATTGTCAGTAATTGTATTTAATTAATGGATATTTGTAATCTTAACGTGGGGAGATAATAAGCATTTAATAACATGGAGCTCAAATTTTTTTTTTTTGAGATAAGTGTAGGAGTCCAATTATAATTCTGTAGTGGTATGAATTATAATTTATGGAAATAGGAATCTGATTCAGTTCGAATTAGGGTTTCCTAATTCCATATGGAAGCCTATTCCTTATTGACTTCTTATGGTCCTTATCGTAGCCTATATATATGCTGCTTTGGCTTTCCTCTCAGTTTGTGTTTTTCCATCAAGAATATTATAACTCGGAATAGAAAAGATAGCGTAAAATAGAGAGAGCAGAAAACAGAAAGGATTTCGAAAGAGCCCACACTCAGTTCAATATTCTGGCAGCAGAGGAATACGATAGAAGATCGTGAGCTGTTATCAAGCCCGTGTTCTCGATTCGTCTAATACAACAATCCATTTTTGAAGTTCAAGGTAACCCTAGTTCCGCCCTTGTAGGGTTATTGTAGTTTTCACGTAAATTTTTGCAGTACCAACTTATACACGCTGTCAACGGATTCTGGGAACGTAGTTTCCTAACAGTAACAACATAGGGAGGTACAGACGGAGAGTAATAAATAGAACACATACATCTATCATTAGTAGAGTAGCATCATATGTGACTTGGTATATATATCTCATTGAGTATTCCAAGTGACCTTCACTCGGATCATACCACATCCTTCACAAAAATGTGAAATTCCGTCACAACTATACAAAAAGGTGAAATTTGTGACGGAATTTCACCTTTTTGTGTCGGATTTTTTCCGTCACAAAAGACATGTTTTCTTGTAGTGTTTCCATGTTAATAGTAGAAGTGGTAATTCGATTTTAATCCGAGCTTGTAACTATGTTTAGTTTAGTCGTTGAACTTCTAAGTTATGTAGTCGTTGGAAACTCGTTGTATGTACTTGTTAGTCGTTGAACACGTGTTGTACTTTATGTTGTAGTCAAGTTTGGTTTGGAGAATTTGTAACTCTTGTGTTAATAGAATTGTTTGGGTTGTTGCCGAGCTTGGCTCAACTTGTTAATTGAACTAGTTTATGATTTATATGTTGGTTTGATTTCAATGGTTTCATAGATGTTAACAATGGTTATCAAGGCTTGGATTGTAACCTCGTTTCTTGTTATAATCGAGTGTGTTGATTTTTGTAAGACTTATGGGATATTCGAGAATGTTTTGGTTTAAAAGAATTTGTCAAAAACAGGACATGTTTGCTGGGTTTGCATTCTGCACCCTGCTAATTCACTGGTTCAAAGGGACAGTTCGACCAGTCGAGAGGGTCACAATTTGTATACCTTGGCAGCGAAGGGGTATTTCGACCGGTATGGCAGTACCCTTCGACTGGTTGAATGCTCACTGATTGACTTTTAAAACTCTACTTTTAATTCAATCTGTTTTGATGAAATGGTGTGTTTGGGGTTCCTTTAACCCACAAAAATTGCATATTTGAAATTTGACTATTTTAAGGCATGTTTGGATGAGGTTAAACCCAAAACTTGTGTAAAACCATAGCTAGATGAACTTCTTTATCTTTAACTTGCTTTTGACTTGATAAAGGAACATTAATCACTTGTTATGAGCCTCGGTGGTGTGTCATGTGACTTAAATCCGTTTGGGTGGATTTGGTGCATGACATTTAGTGGTATCAGAGCAATAGATTCATGTTAGATCCTTGGGGATGAGAGACGACGACATGGGATAACTTTATGGTTAATTATATGTGCAAGAACATAGATGCATCCTATGTATGCATAAGCATGTTGATATTATGTTATGTCATTTGAACATACATATGATGCTATATGGCATAGCATGTATATTTATGCAATTTGAATCCACAAGACATATATGGATACAAACAGAGAATGATCACCTCATTCGAGGATGGATCAGTTAGAGGAGGCTGTTGGGGATTTTGTTCGGGCTATGGGTGATCAAGTACCACTAGTTGAGGGGTTGGTGATGCGATATTAGCTAACCATTGGGTAATGGATATGGAGAGAATGTTCTGTATTCTAGAGTGTTCTGATCGGTAAAAGATTATGTGTGTCGCGAATACCTTGAAAGGGGAAGCTCGGGATTGGTGGGTTAATATGTTGGACCAGGGAGCACCGGTAATTTGAGAGGAATTTAAAGAGTCATTTTAGAAACGGTTCTTTCCACAGGCAGCTCAAACACAAAAAGGATGAGAGTTTGAACATCTCCAATAAGGGGATATGACTGTCATTGAGTACACGGCGCAAATCAATGCTTTTATTGCGATTTGCATGGCAACTGGTTCCAACTGAGACACACAGAGATCCGATGTATGAAGATGGGTTAAGAGATAACATTCGAAGTCAGGTGGAGGCGCACAAATTTCAACCGTTGCCCAAGTACAAGACAGGGCACTTATAGTCGAGCAGAGCATCGATAAGTACAAGCAAGATCAACAAGGAAAGGGGCTGTGGAAAGTAAAAGGAGGGGTTCGGGTGGCTTCTTTAAAAAGATGTTTACAAGAGGGCTTGGATCCGGTTCGGGTAGTCAGGGAGGTAGCTTTTATTCAGGGGAAAGCAATCCATTGTGTACTACTTGTAATCGATGACACGGAGGGGTTTGCTTCTTATTTAGCACATACACTATATGTAAGAAAACGGGTTTAGACACTCAAATTTTGATCGACCGTCGAACTGAGGGAGATTTATCTCTGGAAATCAATGATGAATATGTCCCATCGATAATCAAGATCCTTACAAGTTATCTGACTCTCTTCTAAGAAGAATCTCAGTCCAAAATTCCCCTTTTAAGCCACAAGGCCCAAAATTCCCTTTTACCTGTTATCTTGTTGTCACGCCCCGACGTAGCATAAATAAGGAAAGCGTTTAATTTCCTTTATGGACCCGTAGGTCGCGACAGTTTGAAGGATCGATTCCGTCCCAAACGTCGAACAACAAAACATAATAATCAGAGTAAAGCAATCAAGGCTTACAAAAATTTTCTAACTTATTACATCTTATGATACGGGGTCAACTAAGGCACAGACCGCCTTAGAATAAAACAATAACTTAGTGTCTGTTACAGTCATCCTTATAAAACAAAACAGTTAAAAACTTAAACATGTAAACTTAAATCATATATTAAATGAACAGTTCTCTTATTCCAAAGGCAGCCATTCTCAATTAGCGTAGTCGTATGATTCCTCCTGGTTATAACCTGAAAAGCCTGAACACGAATGTCCAGGACGCATCAACGTCGTCAGCTTCAAGAAGCTGGTGAGTATTAAAAACATGACTTTAAATGTAAAACATACCCATTTACCATTTTCCAATTTCCAGTTTGTAAAATCAATAGTTAAACCGCAGAAAGAATTCATTTATAAAATAACAAGGAATATATTAAAGGTCGTTCATTCATAAAAACAGATACTCGTGTAATGAGACAATGCACCACACTCATCTTGCCGACTCTTTTCTCTCGACAGCCACAACAACCCACTATCTTACTCCTGGTATCTTTGAAACACTAAGATAGCCACACTTTAGCAACGGGGCGCCAGGGAGTGTCCAGTTTGCCTCACACTTTGGTCCGGGGTACCAGGGAGTGTCCAATGCCTCACACTTTGAATACCCTAACCGCCATGCAAATACCGGGGCAACCCCTCACGCAGTATCCAGACTCGAGTATCAGGGAGTGTCCGTAGGCCACACTTTAGCACTACCATGGGTGCCAGGGAATGTCTGAGTTCGGCGTCACACACTTTAACGCTTCCATGGGCGTCAGGGAGTGTCCATGTTTGCCACCGTCGCATTTCAAAGATACCCTCTCCACAAACTCAGCCACAACCACAACCACAACCACTAACCACAATCACAACCACAAACTACAACCACAACCACAAACTACAACCACAACCACAAACTCATACTCTTTCCACACAGACTGACACCCATATGCATGTACCACTGACCCCACATGAATGATATGCACTTGAACCTAAGCAAAATACTGAATTAAAGGAACAACACGTGTACGGGGATTGATAACTCATACTACAATGTTTTAATCATTCAAAACCAACCAAAAAGAGTTCTGATTAACCAAGTTTCCCAAACAGAACCTTAACAGTATATGAATTTCATGCCAAACAGTCCTTTAACAGAGAACAGACAAAAACAGAAACTGCCAGACCTCGCGCTCGCGGGCCGCTCGCGCGAAAGATCGCTCGTGCGGGCCGCTCGCACGATATGCCCAATTTTCCTTTTATAATATAAACTTTTCTGTCTGCCTGAGAAACCCAAGGTCGCGCGCGCGAATCGCTCGCGCGAAGGGATTATCGCGCGACCCTCGCTCGCGCGGCCAGCCTAATTTTCCCTTATATATATAAACTCTTCTGTCTGCCTGGGAAAGCAAGGATCGCGCGCGCGGTCTGCTCGCGCGAAAGATCGCTCGCGCGGGCCGCTCGCGCGATTCTCGCGCGCGCGATCGTGGCGCGAGATGAAGCTGAGGCTTCATCTTCTTCGTCAGATTACCCTGTTTCAGCAGTTTAGGGTCTAAAATGACCCATTTCCAATTCTGTAAGTATGTATATCATGTTATATATGGATCTCTTCCTTTTTCAACGAGGATTAAGAATCTATGATTAATTTAACATGATTCTAACTATAACTCTCCAATTTTATGAAAAACTAAAACATGTCAAAACTAATTTTCTTATATACTTCCTTATGTGAACAAATTGGGATCTAAAACTTTGGGTATAGTATATATGACATGTAATCTATCATATTCATCTAACAAAACAGGTTTTGGTTGAGTTTGGAAAATCTCCATTTTTCAAGCTATGAACTTCAACGTACAACATCAATGGTGATTCTACAAATTAACTACCCAAATCAGTAAATAAGGAATGAATTACATTTTGAGTGAGTTAGTAATACTCACTTGATGAAGATTAACAGATTTAGTTGAGAAAGAAGCACAAATAAGAAATCCAAATCAAGCTTGGCTATGGTGGAGAGCTTTCTCTCACTATAAATTCTGAAATAAGAACTCTCTGCTCTCTCTCTGGAATTCAGTAAGTAGAACTCATTGTGTGTGTGTGAGTGTGTAGTGTATGTATATATGTAGATAACCAAACTTGGGGGCCAAGAACTATCAACTACACTCAACAAATGAGTTGGATAACTAAATTTCTAAATCCCAATATACATGAATACTCAGCAGATATGAAATACGTATATACACACTGATATAACTCTCCAGATTAACCAAGAGTTAAGAGTAGACTCCTAGGGGGCAATGTAGATGTGTTTGGGAAATCTAGCTTTAGGCACAACAATAACACGTATGAGTTGTATGTTCCCAAACAAGGCACAAGGCAATCATCACTTGCCATAATTGGAAATAAAGCAAATGTCCAAATCGGTCACTTCCAAAATCTGTGGAAGTTTAAACACAACATGGACAGTTTTGAACATAAACTGGTATTTTCGGGGCGCGGTGGTCACCACAAAAATACGGGAATTCCATTTTAACTTAAGAATTGATTTTCTGGTTTCATAAAAATACTGATTGAGTCAATAGAAGTTATTTTCACCGTTTTGAAATACAGACTTTGAAATCCACACAGGTATTACTAATTTTGTAAAATTGCAGTTTGGCCCCCAATAAAATTTAAATGTGATTTAGATAAGAAATTAATATTCCAAACATGTGACTGAAATTAAAATAAAAGCAGACAATGCTAATTGAATTTAAATATGCCAATGCAAATACAATTAATTTAAATAAAAATGCAGGTTATTACACTTGTAAACCATGAGTTTTGAAAATGTATAGAAACATGACATCATTCTTGGAGCATCTTAAAACCATTGAAAAATTTGGTATGAACTGATGTTGTCAATATCAAGATATAAAAAGTGTTCTTTACTTTTCAAAAGATTTGTAGTGTGAAAGTAAAGGTCGAACCCACAGGGATTGGTTAACTACAACGACTTAATTTTAAAACCTAACTTTAGTTAATTATGAAAACGGATTTTGATTTGATTTTAATTAAACTAATAACAATAAAACTAAATCTAAACTATGAAAGCAATTAAAAGTGTTTTTGTAATTATGTAAAGGGAACCTAGGATTGCAACTCCACCACTAGCTTTATAATAGGAATATTTATGAATTACTTTAGCCTATTAAGTTGGATGAATATGGGGAATTGTGGCTACAAGCCCAATTCCTCCGTCAAGAAAATAATCATGGTTCAAGCACCAACATATTCCATCTTCGGTTAGCACGAATTATCCCACACTAAACTAGGGTTGTGACATAATTCGTCTAATCTAGGCATGGATTATTCGGATACTTGATAGCACAAATCAATAAAGCACCATCACATGTAAATAATCTAAACAAGCACAACGAGAATAGATCATTGAGCACATCACAGTCAAAATAGATATAAGACAAGAATAAACTTTGAAAGTAATGATTTAATCAATAGAAGTACGATTTATTTATAAAAATCCTCGAAACATGTGACTGTCATCCATACATAATAAAACTAAAATAAAAACATAAATAAAACCCTATTACTTGGCTAGGGTTTCATTGAAACCCTAGATCTTTGTCTAGGCTGCCATGGAAGTGATGGATGGCAAGTAGTTGATGGAGGAGGCCATGGGAATCCTTGGTCTTCTTCTTCTTCTCCTTACTTCCCTCCCTTCAATGGCTGAAAGTATGGTTGTGTATTGTGTGTATAATAATTGTCCAACCCTTTAATTGAAGTAAAATAGGGTATATATAGATTTACAACAAGCTTTGGAAGCTTTTCTAACCCGAGGCGAACTGAAACTGATATATTTTACAGTCTGGACGTCATTCAGCAGTTTCGTTTGCACAGGAGTCTTCAGTATACTGAAATACGTATACTTGCTTTTTGTACGGATCGCGCGCGCGGGCCGCGCGAGCGCGATATGGGGACCTCGCGCGAGCGATTTCTGGACTTCCGCGCGAGCGGGTCTCGCGCGCGAACTGGCTTTTTCAGCTTCTTTCTTTCTGCTTTTTCACCCTGTTTAGCCTGATCTCCTTGTTTTCTTCTAAAACCTGATAGAAAATAAAAAATAAAGTAAAACTACACAAAAACAGGATAAAAACAACTAACAAATGTGAATTAAGGCGTATAATTAGGATTTGTTCTCTCCCGATCATGAACCCCAAAAAAGTCAACAGTTGACCCAGTGAGAAGTTAACGGGTCAAAGAGGGTTAATCGTATGATCTTCGAATTTCAAGATAAAAAGTGCTAGTAATTGTTCATTGAGTGTCCCTTATTCCAAAAATGATTTTTAAGTGAAAGAGAACATTGAGAAATCGAAAGGTTTTTAAGAAGAACTGTGCAGAAAATCAGAAATTTTGCGTTCTGAGGGAGAGTTAACTTTTTTTTTTTTGAGAAATTATTTTCCTAGAAAATTTTCCATTGAATCCAAATGGGGGTATTTCCTTATTTACATTTAATGTCTTAAGCAAATACATAAATTAAACGACATTTACTTAAATGACATGAAATGGTATTAAGGTGTTGATTTACTATTCAAAATGCAGAATCTGCCATGCAGTGGCGCTCAAAGTGCCTGAACGGCAGTCCGTGAGTGCCGTTGCGCCAGTCAGTGAGTCGCATTTTATCACATTGAGTGACGTTTTCTGGGCAGAGGCAATTTTAAAGCCAAAATTCCATTTCAATCCTTGATCAAACGAGTGCACCAAACGATGCCATTTTTTGTGTATGTGTTTACTACTCTTAGGTCATATAAACCATGCTCCCACCACTCCAAATTGACCTATCTACCCTTATCATAGCCACCACGAAAGTCAAAGTCTATAAAAACCCATTTTCTCTCATTTCATGGGGGTTGGCACTTGAATCTTAGAGAGAGAAGCTGAATTTTGAAATTGAATGAATCATCGGATAAAATATAGGCCTGGCAGCCATAGCCCAAACCCAAACCCATGAACCCGTCCAAGCCCGCCCATCATAAATGGGTTTGGGTGAGGGAGTTCTTCTAAATGGATTGGGTTTAGGCCACCCAATAAACATAATTTTCATTAACGGGTCGAGATGGGTTTAATTAAGGACCCAATTAAAACCCAATTAGCACTCAGCACAACAAACACCCAACCAACAAACAAATGAAATTTGTAAAATGACTATTTTGCCCTTTAACGTTAAAAATGCATAACTTGTTAAGATTGAATAAGAATTGAACGTCGTCAGAGCCTTTAAGCTCATATTGATATGAAGAACATTTTGGGTCTAAAAAGTACATATCATAAAATGACCAAATTACCCCTGGAGCTTACATTTAATAAGTTAATACAAATCAAGTCTTCAAATAATACGGTCTCATCTACCCTGAGATTTTTTAATGTTCTGGACCCAATGGTGGGGTCCATTTTGGCTTAAAAAAAAATCTTGCAAAATTACTATTTTGACCCTTGGAAATTCAAAAGATCATAACTTATTAAGATTAAACCAGAATTGAACATCGTCAAAGCTTGTGAGCTCATATTAATATGAAGAACATTTTGGGACCAAAAAAGTATATATATAATAAAATGAACAAATTGCCCTTGGAGCTTGCATTTAATAAGTTAATACAAATCAAGTCTCAAATAACACGGTCTCACCTATTTTGAGGTTTTTTAACATTCTGGACCCAATGACGGGGTCCATTTGGCACAAAAAAATTTGCAAAATGACTATTTTGTCCTTTAACCTTAAAACGCCATAACTTATTAAGATTAAATAAGAATTGAACGTCGTTAGAGCTTGTAAACTCATGTTAATATGAAGAACATTTTGGTATCTAAAAAGTACAAATATTATAAAATGACAAAATTGGCCTTGGATCTTACGTTTACTAAGTTTATATCAATTAAGTCTTCAAACAACACGGTCTAACCTACCCAAGGTTCTTCGACATTGTGGATCTAATGGTATGGCCCATTTAGCTGGAATAAATTTCAAAATGACTATTTTTCCCTTGAAACTTCAAAATGTCATAACTTGTTATGACTAAACCAGACCTGAACACCGTTAAAGCTTAAGAGCTCATATTAATATGAAGAAAATTTTGGGACCTAAGTATATATATATATATATTATAAAATGACCAAATTACCCTTGGGGCTTCTATTTAATAAGTTTATATTGGTCAAGTCTTCAATTAACACGACCTCCTTGATTCATCACAAGTATTGCATTATCATCTATGTGATATTGCTCTCTTTAGTTTATTTATTTCCCCAATTAAGAGATCTTAAGCAAGACATTACTACATTTTATCTTTTCTTTGTTATATTTTTTATCTATCTTTTTCTTTTTGTAGGTTTGTGAAGAGAAGGAAGTGATGGAAAAACCTTATAAAGGAAAAAGAGATCAGGACTCAAGACTGGCCGAACCAGATCGATCCGGCCACCAGGCGGATCGATTCGCTTTTGTTTGAGAAGGTTAGACCCCTAATTGCCCCAATCGGATCGATCCGGCCCCTAGGCGAATCGATCCGGTCCTGTGAATCCAGGTCTTTTGCCTTATTACAAGTTTGCCATTTTTCATGATTTTGCCTCATGACTTGTATCCTCTTTGAAAGGACATGTCCCTTCACCTCAGCATCCCTAGGAACTTGTAATGGGGCTTGCTTTGTGGCGAAGGACCTTCTGTATAAAGGGTGGTTCATGGGTTATTCTTCTACTTCCTCTTTGGCTAGGTTTCATTCTTCTTCCTCCTCTTTAGTTTTGTTATGTTTTGAAACTCTTTGTAAAAATTCTAGATTTGTGTTATTATAATTTGAAAGTAGTTTTAGTTTTGATGTTTACTTAATTCTCATCTTATTTGTCTTAAGTTGTATTTTCTTGAATATGTGTAGCTAAATTTCCAAGGTTGGGAAGCTATAGCTCCAACCTTGAACTCATGTTCTTCAGGAAAAGTTTCATGTTTGAAGTTGTTCTTAGAATTCTTAAACTTAGATTGGATTGTAGGAGTAACTTCATTGTTGATGTCAATCATCAAGAATGATGGGATTCTCGAAGAATCACATCTAAATTCATGAATTCCAATGAAATTTTGATCTAGCATAATAGTTGACTACTATATGTTTTATTCTTTGCCTTAATGGAATTGTTATTCAAAGGATAATTAGAACATTTTACTTATGGTTTTGTGAGAGTTCAAGGTAGAGTTAGCTTCCCAATCTCATCTTTCCAATCGCTTTAAATCTTTCAACTTCTAATGTGTCCTTCTAAACTTCAAGAATTAAAGTTGTTTTTAAGTTAATTCCCATCTCATTAGTTTAGAATCTAGTCTTCCTCTAAGAGTCATTTTAGTGGTAGTTGGTTTGAAAATCCTAAAAGCAAAAAGACTTAGGTCTATTTTTTCCCTTCTTTTCTTTTACATACTTTCTTGTTGTGGATTCTAGGTTTCTAAAATCACCAAATACATTGTTTTACATCATAGTCCCTGTGGAAATCGTTCCCGTACTTCCAGGTACTACTTGTCGTGATTAGTTTGCACTTGAATTGCAATTTTCTCAAGCGACCAATCCTACCCCCAAAGTTTTTTGACATTGTAGACCTAATAACAAGGTCCATTTTCCCTAATGAACCATGCCATTGTGTCTAGAACGTCAAAGAACCTTGATGTAGGTTAACTCTATGTTATTTGAAGATTTGATTTATATCAACTTATAAAAAGTAAGCTTCGAAGGGTATTTTGGTCATTTTACTATACATGTACTTTTTAGGGCCAAAAAGGTCTTCACTTTCACATGAGCTCATAGCTCTGACGACGTTTAATTTTAGCTTAATCTTAACTAGTTATGTCATTTTAAAGGTTCAATGACAAAATAGTCATTTTACGAATTTATTCAAGTCAAATGGACCCTGCCATTGGATCCAGGACGTCAAAGAACTTTGGGTAGGTGAGCCCTTGTTATTTGAAGACTTTGTTTATCTTAACCTATTGAAAGTAAGCCCTAAAGGGTAATTTGGTCATTTTAAGGTATATGTACGTTTTGGCCACCAAAATGTTCCTCATATTAATATGAGATTATAGGCTCTAACGACATTCAATTCTGATTTAATCTTAAAAAGTTACGTTGTTTTAAAGGTTCAATGGCAAAATAGTCATTTTACAATAAATTTCAGGCCAAATGAACACAATAATTGGATCCAGAACATCGAATAACCCCGGGGTAGGTCACCCCGTGCTATTTGAAGAGATTTTATAAATATTAACTTATAAAAGCTAATCCGAAGGGTAATTTGGTCATTTTATGGTATATGTACTTTTTGGCCTCCAAAATGCTATTCATATTATGAGCTTATAGGCTCTGACGACGTTAAATTTTGATTTGATCTTAAAAAGTTATGACATTTTGAAGGTTCAAGGGCAAAATGAACACACTCATTAGATCCAGAACATCGAATAACCCTGGGGTAGGTCACCCCGTGCTATTTGAAGACTTTATAAATATTAACTTACAAAAGTAAAGCTCCGAAGGGTAATTTGGTCATTTTAGATATATGTACTTTTTGGCCACAAAAATGTTCCTCATATTAATATGAGCTTATAGGCTCTGACGACGTTCAATTCTGATTTAATCTTAAAATATTATGTGGCATTTTAAAGGACGAAGGGCAAAATAGTTATATTATAATGAATTCAAGCCAAATGAACATCACCATTGGATCTAGAACATCGAATAACCATGGGGTAGGTCACCCGTGGTATTTGAAGACTTTAAAAATATTAACTTATTAAAAGCAAACTCCGAAGGGTAATTTCGTCATTTTTTGGTATATGAACTTTTTGGCCGCCAAAATGTTCTTCATATTAGTATGAGCTTCTAGGCTCTGATGACGTTCAATTCTGATTTAATCTTGAAGGTTCAAGGGTAAAATAGTCATTTTACAAATTTATTAAGAAGAGAGAGAGAGAGAGAGAGAGAGAGAGAGAGAGAGAGAGAGAGAGAGCAATTAGTGGGTTAAATGGGTGTGATTGGGCATGTGCCCAACCCATTACCAGCCCAATTATGTGAACCCATACCAACCCAAACCCAACTAAGCCCAACCCACCTACACCCCGTCCAAGACCGCCCAATTCCCAGGCCTAGATAAATATAGAGAGAGAAATGCCTAAATCTCATAGAAACTCTACCCAATCCACCCAATTCATCAAATCTTCATTGAAGGATTAGTGTTGATCTAAATCATATCTTAGTATAATTGATGGATCTAAACCTGTGATTTTGGTTTGGGGTCATCTACCTTGAAGCTTATAAAATTTTATATGTTTCATAAAGTTCTAAAGGTATTGAGTTCTAAATCCTCAAGGATCATTGACTTGGGAGAGGAAATAGATGTAGATCTAGTTGATTTGTTGTTTTGATCATTGAATCCAAGTATTCATGGTCAAGTGTTGATAGTCATCTAAATGATTAAGTAAGACCTTAGAACCCATCTCTAGGATCTCTTGGGAGATCTAAGTTGGAGTTCTTTCAAGGCTAAATCCATTGAGTTCTATACTATATGAGTATTATTATTTTGTTCATAATCATATTTAAGATCCAGATTCTCCTTAGGATTATGGATCTAGTTTGATTTAGATCATTAACACAATTTTCTTCCAATAATGAAGTGATTTCAATGATAGTTTGTGATCAAGGATTTTTAATTAAATCATGATATATTGGATTTAAATGAAACCAATTGGAATATGTTCATAACACATAGATCTACCGCGAAGCTTCAACCACTTGGTCTCTCTCTCTTGGCTTCTTATTGTGAAGCTTTAATTCTATGGTTGTGTTTTTGATAGAGTTCTACTTCCACCATTTGTTTGCACTTTAGTCAAAAATCACTTCTGGAAGTGGTGTTACTGGTCTTGATATGAATGATGAAATATGTGAAGATGATGGGGCTTTGTTTGGTCTACTTTGAAATAAATTATCTCATATGTTGTCATGATTAGAGTACTATGTGGGTTTCACATGGATCTGATATGAACAAAACCGTGTAGAAAGAGGGAGAGAAAGAATGATAAGAGAAGGAAGGCTTGTATTATTCTTTTCATATCCTAGCTCAACCTATTCTGGCTGTATATATAGCCTTATGGAAACTGATGCATTAAAAGGGAAAATATGGAAACATGCAATCATGCCTATTGACCTGGAATTATGTTTATTACATAATAAATGGAAATTGACTATTCCTTAAATGTATGCATGGCAGGATAGAAATCTTGCACGTATCAATCCATCCCCCTTAGAATGACCTTGTCCTCAAGGTCATTGTACCAAATAGAATTTTCCTTCCAGGATCCCAAAGTTTAATGAACACGACTCCTGTCTTGGAATCATTTTTGGCCGAGTCTTTCCACACAAATCCATTCTTGTAAAATTCCCCTTCTACAATTGGGTGTAACCCAAAGTCTAAGGAATCATCTCTACTATGACTATTTGGTAACTCTAGTACGACCGTAGCAACTTCAATATTGGGGTTGCTATATCGATTGGAAACCAATGTCTTCTCATGGTGGTGCTCAAATTCCCCTTTTACGGTCATGACTTGTTGGTTGATCGCGAAGTGCTAGAACTCAAAATATCGTTCATCCTGATAAATCCATCTGGTAGGGTCGTCATAAGTGAACTTGGGAAAAGTTAATTTGTGATTGGATGTAGGGTTGACCTGGGGTCGTGGATTGGTGGCAGCGATGGGACTGAGCGTGGGGTTAGGGGAGCTAGTGGAAGAGGGTGCAACGGTGGCTTATGGATGGACATCGATCTGGTCAGCGATGGCTAATGGGTTGACATCGATCGGGTCAGAAACGAGGTTTTGGGGGCAAGCGACTCGTAGGGCTTGTAATTTGGAAAGAATCAATTGAAGAGTGCGATTGGCTTATTTTAAGTTGTTATCCATGTGGTCGAAATGACGGTTTAGGATTGCATAAACTTCATTGCAGAACTCGATGCCGGATTTCCAACAGGTGTCCATGAGACCTTGCGGCTCTGATACCAATGATATGAACAAAACTGTGTAGAGAGAGAGGGAGAGAAAGAATGATAAGAGAAGGAAGGCTAGTATTATTCTTTTCATATCCTAGCTCAACCTATTATGGCTGTATATATAGCCTTATGGAAACTGATGCATTAAAAGGGAAAATATGGAAACATGCAATCATGCCTATTGACCTGGAATTAAGTTTATTACATAATAAATGGAAATTGACTAATCCTTAAATGTATGCATGGCAGGATAGAAATCTTGCACGTATCAGTGTGGATATCGCATTTTTTCTTACCCACAGATTTTCTTTTAAAATCTTTTCAATTTCAAAATACAAAACACGAGTCGCCACTTAATTTTTAAAAGAAAAATTAAGATGCCATTTTAAAGCAAACCGATCTTTTTGAAACCAAAGATTTCTAGGTCCGGGGATTATGGAATGAGAGGGAAAGGAGCTCGGCGAATTGAAACACCCCTCTCATCCTATCTCGCGATAGGCCTCTACTTGACATCCTTTTAATAGATTTATTAATCTTTTTTTGAGAAGAATAGATTTAATAGATGTACATTGCAAAAGCATGTCTAAAGGGTGTAAGATTGCTAAAGGTGAAAATAGCATTCAAAAACACATAATTCAATTAGCAAACAAACATGATATGCAATAGGGAACATGAGAACTTACCCGAGATCCAGCCGCAAATAAGGAAACGTGCAATGCATGCAAGAAAAACCTAAAGGAGTCTCTAATTCATATATACACATAAAGGCTAGACCTAATTCTAAGATGTCACACATGGAGTTGAAAATCAACAAAAAAACAAGAAATAAACTAGAGTGGAGTCAAGAGATCGTACCTCATTAGCGCTACAAAACGAAGGTTAGTCCACATGCTTTGAACAATATAATATTGAACCCTAAACAACATGCTTAATCTTCTGGCTAAAATGCATGAGCAAGAATGAACTATGAACTTATTCATTAATTTGGATCATCTAGCCTCTGGATTTAAGTCTAATTAATCATTATTAAAACATGGTTTAAGCCCTAAGCCATAGAAGAGTCGTTAGAATCATTATTTACAAAAACCGTCACAAAATTCTGAAAATTACAGAGAGTAGACCAGAACTTCAAAAATAGAAACAGCAAGCTTCCCATGGTTTGATCTTGATGATTTTTGGACACAAGATGCCTCTATGAGTCTAGTTTCTAACCCAAAAAGAAAATCAACAATTGAACGGTTCGATCTCTGGGATTGGGAAAAGACCAGACATCACTTAGAAAATTCCAACTCTCTGTCCAGAGATTTTGTTTGATTTTTTAAAAATAGTAAACTAACCAGAACCACTTTGGTCTTTTTAGGGGGTCATATTAACACATTAAACTTCATATAAAAAATTATTTGAGGTTAAAAATGTTTGTTTAAAGTTCTGATTTACCTATTTTAGAACTGCCTTCTGAAATTCTGGGCAGAATATGGTTGTCTCACAAAACTCATGACCAAACCACGTTAACTGTAAAGTCTCACTAAAACAAAAATTTTAGTGGTAAAACTTTGTGTTATGAACACTCTCCAATTGGTTTCATTCAATTCCAACGGTCTGTTATTTAACTAAAAATCCTTGATCAAAAGTGGTTTAGAAACTCACTGTACCCATTGTCAAGTTCAACTTTTATTTGTTAACTCCAACTACTAAGCCATGAAGTTAGGCTTAAACCAAACTACTTCTCCTACCATTTGATGGTCATTGGAGACTAGAAATTACTTATACTTATAGATTTCAATGGAGTTATGGAGGAACTTCTTGAAATCCCAAGATAATGAATTCAAACCATGGAGAGAGGTTTGAACTCATTGACCAAAGCATACTAATATCAACCTTAATCCTCTTATAAATCATAAGGTTATAAGAAAATCAAAGGATTCCAAGCTTTGGATTCAAGTAAGACATTGAAGGTCTCATGAATCCGAAGATATGAACATAATCAAAGAAAGAAAAGAAAATCAAGGTTCAAGTAATATCCATGTGAATTTACATGATTTACTTAGTCTTAAACCTTGGGTTGCTTTGATCCAAACCAATGAAATGAAGAGTTCAATCACAATATTAGTGGTGTGTGATGAAATGAGGTGGGAAGAGAGTTTTTGAAAATGTGTAAAATGTCCTAGGAGATTCTATATTGTGATTGAACTTGAATGTAGAGATTAGTTAGATTAGAGTTTACCTCTAATTATCCTCAACTTCTTGATGATTTTAGGATATTCCAAAGGCTAATCAAGCTCCTTTTCATCTAACTCATGCAACTTCTTCTTTAAACTCATCTAAAACTTGCTCCTAATTGTGTTTAGAAAATTTTAAGAAGTTTAAAACAAAGAGAATCAAGATAAGGTTATAAGATTCAAAATTCCAAGTCCTTTGTAATGGGATATTTACCTCCTTTATATAGGCAATTTTTGAAAGGGTATTTCAATAATTTCAGGGGCAAAACCCTAATTCTGGATGTCCTTTTGAAGGTAAAAGACGTACAACAGACTGTTAAAAATGCGGCACTCATTGGAGATGGAAGCGGCACTCAATAAGTGCCGGAACAGCACACTCACTGATAGCCGTTGCGGCATTCAGTGAATGCCGATGCGGCATTCACGGAGTGCCGCGGACAACTCCGCGGACTGCCATATTTTAATTTTTGCAGTATTTGATATATTTTTACAGTGATCAGTGAATGCCGTGTGGTACTTACTGACTGCCATTCCGGTAATCAGAGAGTGCCGTCACAGCAACCCGTGAGTGCCGCAAACTGCACCCTGTGCCGTTCTCCTCTATTCTTCCCTTTTTCCTTTCTTTTTTTTCTTTCTTTCCTTTTGTTTGAAATGAAGAGCCTTTCGAAGAGCTTGAGTCACCTTTGGAAGCCCTAGATTAGTCGGACATTGTCATCATCGGATCTTAGAGGTAATACTCCCCTTAATTTGACGTTTGGCAAAATCGGGGTGTCTACAGTTTGCCCCTCTTCGATAGAGCTCGTGGAGCAACACGTTTCACAAGTGAATGTCGAAGCCTGTGTGAAGACAAGCCTTTGACCAGACTGTCGGATTTAGGTAAAAACAAAAATGCATTGCAAAAGAAAACAGGCACGTGGCAAGGTTCTAGTCGGTCGTACTCAATAGTGAGCTGCCTACATATCCATTCAGGAATCAGACCGAGAGGTAGTTCAGGCAAGGATCAAACACACAAGTGCAAATAGTCATGCGGATGAATGCACCTATCCTGTCGTGATGCACGTGTTCATGCAATGGCGACTGTCAATGTAACTTCACATTCTATTAATGACGTGATTTGGGATTGTGTTATCTCGATATATCTAGATGCAATCGATGGCTTATGCTTACTAAATGCTCGTGTCGACTCAAACTTTAAAGATGATATATTTTAGAATTCAGGGTTTCTGTAACCAACGGGTTGATCCTCTATCAGATCTGTGGCTATCCGGCCAAACGGACGAATGCAATTGACTTGGTGGCGCTTCGCGACATAAGCCCCGGTGTCAATGCGGGTTTGCTCTGAAAATTCGCAGCACTTCGGCCTCGTCGGATATGTTTACTCTGAAAATTGGCAGCTCTTCGGCCCCATCGGATATGTTTGCTCTGAAAATCTGCAGCTCTTCGCCCCCGTCGGATATGTTTGCTATGAAAATCCGCAGCTCTTCGGCCCCGTCGAATATGTTTTTTTTTTTAAAATCCACAGCCCTTCGGCCCAGTCGGATATGTTTTTCAATATTCAAAATCAAGAGTCAGTCACACTCAAATTTCATTTAAATTTCAAAATTAGGAGTCAATCAGACTCAAATTTCATTCAAATTTCAAAATTAGGAGTCAATCAGACTCAAATTTCATTCAAATTTCAAAATCAGGAGTCAAATCGGACTCAAATTTTATTTAAATTTCAAAATCAGGAGTCATGTGACTTCGAAAATTATCTTCCGGACAAAAAATGCCAAAAGTGGGCAAAATTAGGGGGTTTGAGTTCAAATTTTGGGGTTTATTTCAAATTTTGGGGGGAAACCAACGGCACTCCAACCGCCTCAAACACGACACACGCTCAAATATGCGGCAGTTTGTGATTGCCGTACGACACTCGCGAAATGCCGCTGCAGCACTCAACCAGTGCCGTACGGCTCTCCACCAATTGCCGCGCACGTTTTTTGAGTGCCGCGTTAAGCAGATAGACTGCTTATACGCTTGGTTTCTCCTCATTTCATTCATTCTCTCAAACCTCTTCAATCTGGAGCTCTCTCTGGCAATTTTTCTTCTTCTTCTTGCATTGATCTTAGGAGATCCACAGGTCAATTTCTCTTGGTTAAACCCTTGTTATTTTCTTTATTTTTGTGGTTTTCTTTGATTAATTCCGAAGTTTTAACTCTCAGTTCACTCTATTTCAACAGGTCGAGTGCTATGGCCAGCAGTTCAGGAAGTTCTAGCAGGAAAAGGTCGAGATACAGAGCCACACCTCACCCTGACCCTTCCTTCCTACTTCGAGATCCGGATGAGCACCTATCTGCTCGTTCCTTTTGACGACAGGTCTACACGATGCTCATTCACTTCCTTGTTTACTTTTTTCTAGTCCTTTTCCATGAATCTCTTGAATGTGATATGTGACAAAGCTTTCTACGCCCCTTTCATGAATGCAAATACTATGCTCGCAAAATGTCCTGATCATTTCTTCTTTTACTCACTCATGTTCAATCTCATGATTATTATTACCTTTTATTTTTATTTCCTCATTTCCTTTGAATTTCCTCATGGATCTTATGAATGCAATGCATGTCAACAAAAGTTTTATATATCTCCTCATAAATGCCAATGATACACTTGTAGGATTCTTCGAGCGTTTCAAATGCTCCTTTCTCTCTTTTCATTTTCACCTTTGTTTTTTTCTCCACTTTATCCTACTTCATCACATTTTTCTCACAAACCTTATGAAATGAGCATAGGATGACAAAACTTTACATGAATGTGAATGCTATGCTCGTGAAATTTTTCGAGCGTTCCAAACGCTCTCCTTCTTCATTCACTTTCGATTTCAACGCTTTCAACCCTATTTTTTTTATTATATATTTTTCAAATTTTCTCATAAAGGCCAAGAATGCGATGCATGCCGTCAAAATTTCATATGTTTTCTCAGGAATGTGAAAGTTATGGAATTTTCTGAGCGTCCCAACTGCTCTCTTTATTCATTTTTATTTTCATTTTATTTATTATATATTTTTATTTTTCTTTCTATTTCATTCTTTTCTCTCATCTGTTTATTTGTTGACATTGGACCTTGTAACTTTTGCAGCTCCAGCCTGATGTGCTGAAGGGGCACGATAGCTTAGCCCACGACCACGAGTGGTACGAGACTTTGAGTGAGCCGGTGAAGGGCTACATTGATGCTGCGTGCTTTGGGGACTTCGTCAATCTTTTGACGAAGAGCTCCAATTATCTGAGACAGATTTATGCTTTGGCTGAGCGTTGGTGGGACACCACCAACACATTCCACTTCGAGTTTGGGGAGATGACTATGACCCCGCTCGACTTTTCGATGATCACTGAGATCCCCTTCGGGGGGGAGTGCCTCTGTTATCTAGATATGATGACGGAGTAGGACCAGGTGCTGCCACTGCTGGGAGTCGTCCCTGAGGAGCCCTTGGTCACGGCCAAGTGTTTTATGGATACATTCAAGGGCCAGGAGGTCTTCTCAGACAAGCAGATGGCTCGGGGCTTCATCATGTACATGCTTGGGTGCTCTCTGTTGAGTAATAGAGGCAACAGGATCTCTGTTGCACTGGTGGTGTCCTTGGAGCACATGGACCACATCTATGAGTTTGATTGGGCTGGTACAGGGTTAGCCATCCTGTATAAGCATATGGGGGATATTTCTTAGGATCCCCCAACTTCCACAGGCGGCTTCTGGAGGGCGTAGGAGGTACATCTCTTTTTATTCTCTTTCATTATTATTATTATTATTAACTTTTTCTCTAAATTGTGCAACTCACACTTTCCCTCTTTATTGCAGATCTGGTCCCACGAGTATCTTCATCTGGTGTCTCCTATGACACGACCTGCGGACGCGCTCATCATACCTCAGGGGCTGAAATGGCAGAAGGAGCGTGTCAGGTGAAGACCGGAGCCCATGATTTTATCTCTTTTAGGAACTTCCTCACGACCTTGAGGGCGGGACACGTTCGATGGCAGCCCTGGGTTGACGTACTTCCTACTGCCTCCCTGGATTTACATAGATCGGGCGGATATGACCCACTCAGGCTACTGCTGGACGGCCCAGATGCTCGGGTGTGGTACCTAGAGGAGGGGTGACTAGACAGTCGCTGATGGCCCCAGGATTCTTCATCCTGCACCCTCCTCCTATCTCCATGAGAGCCGCGGAGACCCTCTAGGGTAGTGCACTTACGGCTGGCTTGCACAGCCTTTCTATCCAGGACTTCGTGGAGCCACCCGAGGGGTATGAGGCATTCTAGGCTGCTAGGCTGATGAGGAACTTCCCCTTGATGGAAGTGACTCGGGTGAGTTTAGTTTAGCTTTTCATTCCTTTTTTTCAGTTATCCTTATTTTATTGAATTCAAACGTTTTTCTCTTGCTTTGCAGCCTGTCCATGCCGCACCTCGAGCTCCTGCCTTACCTAAGTGGGAGTGGACCCTCCTGACTGTTGCTTTTGGCGAGTAGACCATGACGACGATCCCACGATACCGTCATGGTGCCCCTACTATCCCGCTCCAGTATGACGATGTTCCGCGCGACTATGCGGAGGAGGGCTTGCTGTATGCTCACAGTGTGAGACAGTGGGTTCACGGATGAGAGTGGATGGTGAGAAGCTTACTCTTGACTCATACACTATCTTTCGTTACCTTTGATTTTTTGATTTTTGCTTTCGGCTTCTGATTTCAGGCTGAGGGAGCTCGGGTGACTGTTGCGGCTCAGCTGAGGACCCAGGTAAATCACTCTCACTTTCAGTACTTTACTTATCCTTAATAATTTTTGGGTTTCATTCTTTCTTCTCTCAGATGGAGGAGAACATGGTCCTGTCCCAGCGGGTGAGGGAGCTCGAGCAGTAGCTCCAGCAGTTCGAGGTGGGCCCCAGTGGAGTACATGAAGGCGCTGGCCAAGGCGGAGGTGGTAGCGTAGGTAGAGGCCGTGGTACTGAGAGCAGTTCAGAGTCACAGGAGGAGCCCCTCCGAAGCGTCACTCGCCAGACGCGAGGCCGAGGCCGGGGTTGATCTCACCTTCTCTCTCATCCCTCTTTTTGTTTTCTAAGTGTCTTGGAGAGGAGACTTATACATATATTTGGATGACTGTACATATACATGTATAATTATTCTGATGACGGCTCCTGGGTAGCCAGGATAGGATAGGCACGTACCCCCCTCACTTATTCATTGCTTTTGTTTATGTGCATGCTTCTATCTTTTTAATGATTGCAATCATGGCTCGGTCCTACATTTTATTGCTTGTGATTGCTGTATTTCATCCGTTTTTATTGCTTATGATTGCGACCATGCCCTTATTATCTATTTCTATGAATGAATGTGACCATGGCTTGGCCTTGTTGTACGTGTTGCGAACTGATGCACACGTTTTATTATTTTTTATTCAGTTCTCTGTTTGCAGGTGGGCTGAAAAATGTTACAAACAAGTTCTAGCCAAAAAAAGTCTTGTGCGGCACTTAGTGAGTGCCGTACGGTAGTCCGTGACTGTTGCGCAATTTTTACTGACTACCGCACGGCATTCTCTAGACTGCCGCTCAAAGATCTGGGCAGATCTATCACTCTATTTATACCCCCACTTCTCAAAAAACTCAGCAAAACACTTTTCTCCTTTCTCCACTTTGATTCGTGGTGAAAAGTGCATATTTCTAGTGTATTATGTGGTATTTTATGCATACTTTTATCCCCAAAGTCCCTACATTTAGGTGCATTCTAATAACAATATTCTTTTTATTGTGTTAATGCTTAAATATATGTTTTTGCATTGTTTTATAGGTATTAGGATGTAAATCAATGAAGTGGAGCTAAAGAAAAGTGATTCTGGTGGATAGAACAACAGAAGCAGCTGGGAAAATGACATTTTTGACAATGAAGACTTCAGATTTGGAAGATTTTTCCAGAGATATAAAATGTAGATCTTTGAGTTACGGTCGCGTGGCCGTAAACGGGAGGTCAATCCGAGGTTCGAGTGAAAAGTTATGGCCATTCTCCCATCGGTGTGCAGAGCTGTCAAAATCAGAGAAGTTCAAGCGATTGAGGAGAGTTCAATCGATCGAACCTTCGATCGATCGAACTAAGATCGATCGATCGAACTTTATATTCACCCAAAAGTTGTGTAAACTCTGTGGGAACCCTATATATAAGTCGTTTTGACGCCAGACGAAGGGAGGGCGCTCCAGAACGCATAAAACAACAGTTTAGGGTAGTTTTAGGGTTAGTTTAGGAGTAGATTAGTTTAGTTTGATGTTTTCTTCCTCCTTTTCCATTGTAGATTCAAGATTCAAGTTTGTTTCAAGTTTATTACAAGTTATAGTCAGATTTATTCCAGGTTTTTCTGTTCCTTTTCTTTATTTGATTGTTTATTAATCTAGTTGTTATGATTGCTAGGTTTTACTGTTTCTGTACTAGTTTTATTATGTTTTCGTAGTTTAGACGTTGGGAATATGTGTTGAAACATTGATTTCCAGCCTCTACCATGCAATCTTTAGAAACCTTGGGCTCGATCGATCGAAGGTATTTCGATCGATCGAACCAGAGCCATAGTCAAGCGATCGAAGACATTTCGATCGATTGAAGGATGATGATGTCCGATCGATCGAGAGTGCTTCGATCGATCGAACTTGTTGATTCCTGAGCTGATTCTTTTAAGTATTCCATGACTTTTTGTTTTAGAAATCTGTCATCAAATTGTCCCAATAAGCTCAGTTTGTCACAACAGTTTTTAGAACTTAAAGCCTTAAGGCCTTTTCTTCAATGACTTTTGAAAACCACTTTGAATGCTAACACCATTTAGAGTGCAAGTAATTACCATTGTTTTAAACCGTCTTCTAAGTATTTTAAATCACTTGTGATGATATAGTCCCGGTCATGAAAGGGCTACTGATTCTTTATTTTTAGAAAAATACGGAATGCTGAAAAGGAATGAACTCCATAGAACATTAATGAGTATGCATGGTAGGTGGTTAGGATCAATGTGGATTCTCGTATTTCCAACACCTTTAATTTACTTGTTTAATTAGTTATGTTTCTTTATACTTTAGTTTGTTATTTAGTTTAAGTTAATTAATTAGGATTCGTAGAATCTCCACTTCTATATTCTTATTTTATTTTCTTTTCTTTAGGTTTTAACTTAGTAGACATTCTCCCTATTCCTTCCCTGTAGGATCGACCTGGACTTATCCAGTATTACTTGCACGATCACCTACACTTGGGTGTTGCACAAGAGCGCACAACTATTTAGTCGTGTCACACTTCTTTCTCAAAATGGCCCCCATTAGCTCCCAAATCCTCTTTCCATGGATGGATACTCTCTCGGGTATTGATAGGCTCAACTTTGAGTGTTCTAGGCTGAATTATCTCTTCTCCTTTCGGTGGATGACTCTGAATGAAAGTCTACTTCAGGTCGCTATCCAGTGATGGGATCCTACTTTCCATGTCTTCCTCTTTGGCTTCCAAGAGGTCTGTCCTTTATTCGAAGGGTTCAGTGCTGTTCTCCACACCGATCCTTTTGTGGATCTGACAATTCCGTCGGTGCAGGACGGGTATGTTCAGGACTTGGCTGCTCTTCTCCATATATCCTGGAATGCTACATACTCTTTCATTTGTGATAGGCATATTGATTTTGAGCGTCTTTCCTCCATTTATGCTCCTGTGGGGGACCCCTATGACGGCGGGTATTAGATCATACGACACAGTGCTTTGTCGATTGCCATGCTCTCTTACTTCCTTTTTTAGTCATCTTTTGACATCCTCGTACCCGTTGCCTGCGGTTTGAGAAAAATGAAAAGTGCGGTTATGCTGGTCCTTGGTGAAGCTTTGATGGGGTTGGACCATGCTCATACTACCGGAGTCATGCTGTCTGCTGGGGCACCTTTTGTTTTGTAGGTATGGCTCATGGAGCGCCTTGATCTCTTTATTCACCCCTCCCATCTTCGTATGTTTCTTCCATATGATCGTTTAGAGGCCCACCACTTATTCCATTCTGTTGATGCTTGGTTCGATTGGCTTCGGGGGCTCGCTTTTGATGATATCTGCTGGGTCTGTCCGTAGTGGGTTTATGGCTCTATCACAGTACAACTTCCTGGATGACCCGACATCTGGCTGCCCGGCCTACGTGCTACTACTTTCTACATTTCTGGCTGGGTGGTCCTTCAGTTCGGACTTTTTCACGATGTTACAGAGGTTATTGCTAGTGATTTCACGAGAAGCTCTGCCGTGCGCCCTCCTATTGTGAAGGCTTATACGGAGGCTTGGCATAATAGGGTGACGACTCCCTTCTAGAGAATTCCTGCTTTGGTTATACCCACTGGTGAGTATCTTCTGGAGATTCAGGCTCTAGCAGAGAGACATGCTTCATAGATGGATATGGGTGCAAGTGTAATAAAAAGAAAAGATGGAATAGGGAAAAACTTTCTTTTCTAAAAAATTTCTGACAAACTCTTCCTACTTTTGCAGCGCCCCTTTTTTAAAATATGATTTTATTTTTCTTTCCAAGAATGTTCTTATATTAGGAAAATGTTTCTTGTCATGTTCAATCAAAGTGTTCACTCTTCCAATCTATCTTTAAGTTATGAAGACCATCCCTTTTGATGTTTGTTCTTAGCTTTTGTTACTATCACTTTGAAAATTGCTTGGAGCTTTAATCATTCTATACCATGAATTCATATTTGTTTCCTTAGAGTACTTATTTTGATAGCCAAGTGATCCAGAGATGGGTTAGGATAAATATCTGGGTTCTTTGGTTAGCAAACGAAGTTTGCCCCTGGTTATGGGGCTCTGAAATGGTGCTGGGCAAACGCAAGTTTGCCCTAGTTTAACGCAGGGATTTTCTTTAGGTTTTTTTTTCGTGGACCAAAGGCCTTTTTGAAGAGCCCGCCTACTTATCCCCGAGTGGGTCTCAGGTCCATAGTAGTTCAGTTTAAGGCTTGACAGAAGGTGCCACTTGGGCAATTATTCATGATAGAACCGAGTAGGTTACCTACGTATCCCCAAGTTGGAATCAGGTCAAGCATAGTTCATCAATGTAGGAGGTTTTGAAAGAAAAAGGTCTTAAGCAAAATATTTCTTGAGGCGTTCGAGGTTAATTGGCTGTTTAAATTCAACTCCATCTAGGTCCATGAGGTAGGCAGCTCCTCCAGAGAGGAGAGTCTTGATGATGTATGCACCGACCCAGTTGGGTTTAAATTTTCCTCTGGGGTCATAAACGGGCACTTTAAGCTCTTTGAGGACTAGGTCGCCCTCAGCAAGCTTCCTCCGGCGAACCTTTTTGTTGAAAGCACGAGCTATCCTCTTCTGATATGTCTGAGTATGATTACTGCTGACAATCTCTTCTCATCAAGTAGCATCAACTCTTCATACCTTCCCTGTATCCATTCCAACTCAGTCACTTCACACTCCGTCAAAATCCTGAGAGAAGGTATTTCTACTTCTACCGGGAGAACGACCTCCATCCCATAGACCAAAGAATATGGCGTGGCTCCCGTAGAGGTTCTTACAGAGGTATGGTACCCCCATAGTGCAAACGGCAGTTTCTCGTGCCAATCCTTATAAGTATCGGTTGTTTTCCCCTAAATTGCTTTGACATTTTTATTTGCTACTTCAACTGCACCATTTGTCTAAGGCCTGTACGGGGAAGACTGATGACGGGTGATCGTATATTTCTCTAAGAGCGGGATGACTTCTCCTTGGAAGTGACTCCCGTGATCGAAAATGAACTCGTTTGGAACCCCGTATTTGCAGATTATATTCTTTTCAATAAAGCTCACCACGTCCCTGGCTTTCAGAGTTGCATATGAGGCCGCCTCTACCCACTTGGTAAAGTAGTCAATTGTCACGATTATGTACCGGTGCCCATTGGAGGCCTTCGGAACTATTTCCCCGATAATGTCTATACCCCAAATAGAGAATGGCCAAGGTGTGGTCATGCTATAGAGTTGGGATGGTGTGGTATGCATCAGATTTGCATGGATCTGGCACTTGTGGCATCTTCTGACGTACTCAAAACAATCCCCATCCAGAGTTTTCCAGTAATAACCCTGTCGGATTATCTTCTTTGCCAACATGTGTCCATTCATGTGGAGCCCACAAACTCCTTCGTGTACTTCTTCTATTATCCTTCTGGCTTCCCTTCCATATAGACATTCTAGATTATGACCAGTATAAGACTTCTATTATCCTCTGAATTGCCTTCTTATCCTTCTCTGAAGCTCCCTCGAGGTATTCTCCTTTTTCAATAAAACTCCACGCATCTGCATACCACGGTACTTCAACCTCCCTTTCTTCTTCAATGGTCGCGATCATTTTAAACGAGGGTTAACTTATCACTTCTATGGATAGTGGGATCATGGTAATTTCTGAGGGGATTTGGATCATTGAGGCTGGCGTCACTAGGGAGTCGGCGAGCTGGTTCTCTTCACGGGGAAGGTAGTAAAAGGAAATCTTCTTGAACTGTACTTTCAGGCTCTATAGGTAGTCATGGTAAGGTCTCAAAGTCTCATGCTTTACCCTCCAATCACCTCGTACTTGGGATATAATCAGGTTATAATCTCCAAAAACATCGATCCTCTCAACTTTTAAGGCCAACCCCGCCTCTATCCCAACTGTGCATGCTTCATATTTTGCCGTATTGTTGGTCGAGTCGTACCTAAGCTTGACGGCTAATGGGGTGGGGGTTCCATCAGGCGCTGTAAAGATGATACCAACCCCATAGCCCATTTGATTGGCTGCCCCATCAAAGTACATTTTCCACAAGTGTTTTTCTATCTCCATTAGTCCTTCATCTGGGAATTGAAACTCACCCCTTTCTTCAGATTTCATCGCGAGGTCAGCTAGGTATTCAGCGACGGCTCTTTTTTTCATGGATTTGGCAGCGACATACTTGATATTAAACTCAGCCAGCATCATGGTCCACCGGGAAATTCCATTGGTTAAAACAGGTTTTTCAAAAAGGTATTTGAGTGGGTCCAGGCGGAATATTAGGGTTACAGAAAAGGCTAGCATGTAGTGCCTAAGGTGACGGGTGCACCAGACTTAAGCCGATCATGCTTTCTCCAAAGATGAATTTTTTAGCTCATATCCCATCATCCTCTTACTTAGGTGGTAAATGGCCTTCTCCGCATGCCCTTCTTCTCCTTCTTGGGCCAACATGCACCCCATCGAATCCTCGGACACGGAAAGATACAACAGTAAGGGTCTTCCGAGTATGGGTGGTGATAGGATAGGTGGATTTTGGAGATAGGTTTTGATTTTAACGAAGGCTCGTTGGCATAGGTCATCCCATTTGAACTTCTCCCATTTTCTAAGCAGCTTAAAGAGCCGCTTACAGGTCAGGGTGAGTTTGGAGATGAATCGGCTGATGAACTGTATCCTGCCTAAGAATCCCCTCAGCTCCTTCTCGTTTTTCGGTGGTTGCATTTCAATTATAGCTTTGATTTTGGTTGGGTCCACCTCTATTCCCCTTTGGGTGATAAGGAATCCTAGCAATTTCCCGGTGGTAACTCCAAAGGTATACTTCTGTGGGTTCAACCTCATCTTAAACCTTCTCATCCTCTCGAAGAACTTTCTTAATGCCTCCAAATGCCCCTTTCTCTCCTTTGATTTTATAATCATGTCATCCACGTAAACCTCTACCTCCTTCTGAAACATGTCATGTAACAAGGTGGTGGTAGCCCTTTGGTAAGTCACGCCCGCATTCTTAAGACCAAATGGCATTACCCTATAGCAATAAGTTCCCCAGGGTGTGATGAAGGTGGTTTTCTCCCTATCCTTTGGTGCCATGAGAATTTGGTTAAATCCTGAAAATTGTCCATGAAAGACAGAAGGTTGTGCCCTGTAGTATTATCAACCAATATGTCGATATGTGGTAAAGGGAAATCGTCTTTAGGGCTGGCTTTGTTCAAGTCCCGAAAGTCGACGCACACCCTAACACGACCATCCTTCTTCGGGACATGCACAATGTTGGCAACCCATTCGGGATACTCGGTGACCATCAAGAATCCATCATTTAAACTGATTTTCAACTTCCTCTTTCACTTTAAGTGCCCAGTCTGGCCTCATTCGTCTCAATTTTTGTTTTACTAATTTTGATTTAGGAAAAAGGGGGATATGGTGTTGGACTATCTCCGGATCAATACCTGGCATATCATTATAGGACCATGCAAAAACATCTTTGAATTCATTTAATAGATTGATTAATTCTTTGCTTTCTTCATTGCTAAGTGTAGAGCCAATAAAAACATTTTGGGGATTATCTTCATTTCCCAAATTAATTGTTAGAGTGCTTTCTATGATTTTACATGTAGATTCATTTTCTTTTTTAATTAATTTTTTCAATTCATCAGGTATTTCACATTCATCACATTCATTAAGCGCATCCAAGTAGGTAGAATCGGTCATGTTTTCATTAATCTTGTTTAGAGTGATTACAACAGACATGGAAATAGTAAGACGCCTCATTTGGGCCATTACAGACTCCGGGGAGAGAGGGGGGGGGGGGGGGGGGTACTTATCACTAGACTCAAAGACCCATTATTTGTTGATTCCTCGCTTGAGCTCAACGGTGTCACAGTCCGGCAGCTTTCCCTTTTTACCCCTTTCTTCATCTTCTGCTCCCTCTGATCCTTCTTCTTTTTCCCCGTCGATTCCATTGTCCTTTCCCTATATCTTCACCATATCTTCAACATATTCTTCTTAGACCTCAACTTTCATAACCCCTTCTGGGCCTTTTTCCTCTGCCTTCGCACTCCCTTCGCCCAACAAGTTCTGCATAACTGGGCCATCCAATGTGCCAATCCAATCTTTAGCAGTAACATGCTTCTCAAGCATTTGCAAATACTGGTCCTTGTACTCAAAAAACTTATGGGAGAAAAAGATCTCAAACCCTGGCTTCAGGTGATTATCTTTCTGATCCATCCATGGCTCTGGGAAGCCACAAAAGGGAAAATCTTCTCCTTCCTTCATGAAGTACCCAATGAGTGTTTTCTAGTAAGGGACCATCGGTGTATCATCCGCTTTCTTCTTCTCTCTCGTTTTTTTCCTTGACGGTTGGAAGCCCAGACCATGAGTATGAGTCTGTGTGGGGATCTTCGGAAACTCTGGCAGGCCCTGATGATTTTTTCCTAGTCCCATTCCCGGGAAGAAACCCATCTTCTTCATAATCCCGGTGACCAACGGGCTCGCATACTGATCAAAGTAGAGTGGTAAGAATTCCCTTGGCTTGGCTTCCTCCAACATGTTAACAAACTCGAATCCTCCCAGATTTGCTTCTCCTTCTTGTAGCTGTACGTCCAAAATTGGTGCACTTGACGAAGCTTCCGACAATCCTACCCAATTATCCCCGAGAATGTCGCAGACTTTGTTATCCCAGACACATTTGACTTTCTGATGGATGGTTGAGGGATGGCACCCAAACTGTCCATCCACGAGCTACCCAATAGCAGATTGAAAGAGGCTGGGATATCAATGATTTGAAATTCTACTTCTTTTTCAAGAGGTCCAACAGCGAGCTAGAGAAAAATTATGCCCATGACCGTCCTCTCAGAGTTGTCGTATGCTCTTACTCGTTGTTCAGACGGTATGAATGTTGACTCGTCCAGGCCCATTCGTTTATCTATTCGGAACGGACACACATTCAGGGCGGATCCGTTGTCTATAAGGCATGCGAGTACAGTGTTCCCCAGGCATTCAACAGTGACATATAGTGGCTTGTTGTGGGCCGGCCCTCCAGGTGGCATTTCATTTGAAGAGAATGTGATAGCATGAGTTGGGGTTCTGCTGATCATTCCCACGAGGTCATCTGGTGCTATGTTGATGATACGTCTAGCTGGTTTAGAGCATCCAAGATTGCCTGTCGGTGACGTTTGGAGGCGATCAACAACCCCCAAATGGTGATATTTGCCTGCGTCTTTTTCATTTGCTTCAAGACCCTATCCTCTTATTCTTCCTTGTTCATCTTTCCTTTTTATTTGTCCAATTCCCTACCTAGATGGTTTTCTTCTAACTCGTGTGGTTTGAAATGTCTCCCTGATCGAGTTAAATGACTTACTTCTCCCCTTGCCCATAAATTGTCAATTTCTGGAGTAGCTTTTGAATCTTCTTTCCCTGTTTCCGTCTCCTTGTCACTTTCATACCACAGATCATCTTCTACCTGATCTACCTCTTGACTATCAGCTTGAACCCACCATTCCGACTGCTTTGTCATTTCCTCTTTACATACCCTGGACTGATTCCCAAGCATACAGATCCCCAAATCCTCCGGCAACTGGTAATACTTCTTCGGTTCCCCAATCTTTGTGATCATCTTGGATGGATTGAACGTCACTCCTTCTACCCCCAAGAAGTAGAGGCCCTACGGTGGTGGCACGACATGGTGATTCGGCAATGGGTTTTTGGTAACATTGGGAGCTTTAGCAGGCAGTTCAGATATCACTTTGTTATCAATGAGGTCTTCAACTTCATGCCTCAGCCTTGTGCAATGGTCTGTAGTATGGACCTTTTGTTGGTGGAACTTACAATAGAGATCCTCTCGGAAGCTTGGAGGTAACAGGTTTTGGCAAGGGTCGAGGTTCCAACAGGTGAAGGTGTCCTTCTATCATTAGCCTGTCGAGAGCAATTGAGAGTGATACCCCCAAATCAGAGAATTTCCTTGGCTGCATGTCTTCTTCTCTCTTTGGATAATTCCCCGCTATGTCAAACATTCTCCCCGGCTCATTTAGCGCATTAACATCGGTGGGGCCAGAGTGACCCCCCGAGTGTCCTCCATTCGATCCATAGCTCGGCCTCCTATATCTGTTCAGCTGTTCTTCCTTCTTGATTATCCCCTCTTGAGTTGCGTCTTCAATCCTTGTTCCCACATCGAACACCTCTGGGAAAGTGTTGATCGATTGAAATCTCATCTTCTCCTGATAGACGGGTTGGAGGTTCTTTAGTAACATTCGGATCTAATCCTTCTCCGACGGCCTTTGTACCATTTTTGCTGCTTTTCCCCTCCATCTACTCAAGTACTTGGCAAATGACTCCTTGTTTCCCTGCCTGGTAGTTTCCAAGTCTTTGACTGTGACATCCAAATCTTGGTTATACTCATACTGTGCTACAAATGATTTGACCACCTCTTCCCAGACTCTGGTATTGCTCAGCTCAAGTGTAAGGTACCACATTAAAGCAGCTCTAGTTAACGTTTGCTGAAACAAAACAGCCATCATGGTCATGCTTAAGCCACTCGGCTGAAAAGCCCCTATACACATTCAAATATGGCTACGGGGGTTGCTTGTGCCATCGAACTTATCAAAGACGGGCATTTTGAAGCCAATGGGCAGCGTCTCATGGACCCGTCGTACAATCCTTCTAGTTCTAGCAAGTAGGTGTCAACTCCCTGAGCCTTTCATACAACCCTTTCAAGCTTCTCGACCTTCTTTGCCATCACTCTTTCTTTCTCATTCTTTTTTCTTTCTATCCTGGGGATCTCAGCCCTTGGCATCTCTGGATCGTCATACCAACCTTCTTCCCTGACAGGCGGATCGATGTTTTTTGGATTTACAACTGGCAGATTTGCAACAGGTGGTGGACGTGCTATTGCTTCTATCATAACCATCATACGATTCATGTTCTCAGCCCGTCTTCTCATCTGCTCGGCTTGTTGCTCTACCAACGTTCTCAATTCTGCTACTTCCCCAGTGTTCCTCTCGTCTGCCATTTCTGTATTACTTCCCCTTCTTACTAACCTTGCTGTGGGTCCTCTAAACTAGACACAGCCCGAGTCAGATGCTATTTTTGCCTTATAATCATATTTTGAAAAGATTTTATTTGGTTTTCGAAAGAATTTTTCATTGCACTCCTTTTTTAGTTTACAAATGTTTCATGAATGGTTCATATGTCACACAGATGTAATGCATGTGTGCGTGTGTGCCTACTCTATATGCCAAAATAAAGGAAAATCCTAATCCTAACACATAAGGCACATAAGCACATAAGATCCTCGTCCATGTCAAGTGCGCTAATTTCTGCTTTCATTGTGATCATTATTACTCCTTTAAAGAAAATCATTTGGAAAGTTTTTGATTGAATTTTTGAAAACAATTTTGTTAAACATTCCTTCTATAAATTGGATTTTTGTTTTGAAATTTATCTGGAAAGCAGTTTTCCCAAAGTGTTTCCAAACATCTTCGAAATATGCTTTAACGAAGGTTAGTTTGCAGTTTTGCTTGATTGAAAAAACACTTTGGGATAAAGGATGATGGTTTATCAAAATCTTGTTTGCTCTCACAAGTGAACTTTTAAAACTTTTGGGTAGAAGAATCATATGACTGGATTATCACCGTACTTCTCACGAATTTGGATAACATACAAGGTCAATGATACTTAGCTAAACCAGATATAGGAAGTGTAATCTTTCAATCAAGATTTGGCATATTCCCCAAATGTGATGAGACATGAGAAGGGATTGCTAAGAAAGGTGATTATAAGTTTATACATTCTTCATTAGGTAAGCATCGTCATCATCTCAACTAACTCCTTTCAGGGCATTCAAGACTCCCTAGCACATAACCCTAATCAAAAATTTGATTTCCTTAGATCGAAAGGTTCTATAGAAACTACCATGCGAAGGTTGGGTTTTGGTAAAATAAGGGACCCTTGACACACACCCGATAGGATGCTTCATATACCAAAACTTGGTATGAGATCAAGGGTGATCACACAGTCCCATGATGACTTGACCGACCGGGTTGCCCCGAGCCTCCAAGGTCATAGTTTTGTGCAATCGACTGACGAGACATGCAAGTGCAATGCAATAGGCACACAGAAATTTATTAATTCGATTAAAAGGATGCTTTCAAGTCTAATACTCAAGTGAATCCAAAATAAAAAATTATGGTTTGCGAAACCAGAGATTCTGGGTTCGATCCCCAGCAGAGTTGCCAGATTGTGGATATCGCATTTTTTCTTACCCACAGCTTTTCTTTTAAAATCTTTTCAAGTTCAAAATACAAAACATGAGTCGCCACTTATTTTAAAAGGAAAATTAAAAAACCATTTTAAAGCAAACCGATCTTTTGGAAACCAGAGATTTCTAGGTCCCGGGATTATGGAATGAGAGGGGAATGAGCTCGGCGAACTAAAACACCCCCTCTTATCCTACCTCGCGATAGGCCTCTACTTGACGTCCTTTTAATCGATTTATTAATCTTGATGTGCCCTCAAGTAATACATAGATATAGATGTACATTGCAAAAGCATGTCTAAAGGGTGTAAGATTGCTAAAGGTGAAAATAGCATTCAATAACACATAATTCAATTAGCAAACAAATATGATATGCAATAGGGAACATGAGAACTTACCCGGGATCTAGCCGCGAATATGGAAACGTGCAATGCATGCAAGAAAAACCTAAAGGAGTCTCTAATCCAAATATATACATAAAGGCCAGACCTAATTCTAAGATATCGCACATGGAGTTGAAAATCAACAAAAAAACAAGAAATAAACTAGAGTGGAGTCAAGTGATCGTACCTCATTAGCGCTACAAAACAAAGGGTAGTCTATATGCTTTGAACAATATAATATTGAACCCTAAACAACATGCTTAATCTTTTAGCTAAAAATAGGTTCTAATTGCAAGTATCAACATATGTGAATGAGTGCTTGAGCATGAGGAAGAATGAACTATGAACTTATTCATTAATTTGGATCATCTAGCCTCTGGATTTAAGTCTAATTAATCATTATTAAAACTTGGTTTAAGCCCTAAGCCATAGAAGAGTCATTAGAATCATTATTTACAAAGTTTAACAAAACCGTCACAAAATTCTAAAAATTACAGAGAGCAGACCAAAACTTCAAAAATAGAAAAAACAAGCTTCCCATGGTTTGATCTTGATAATTTTTGGACACAAGATGCCTCTGTGAGTCTAGTTGCTAACCCAAAAAGAAAATCAACAATTGAACGGTTCGATCTCTCGGAATTGGGAAAAGACCAGACATCACTCAGAAAATTGTAACTCTCTGTCCAGATATTTTGTTTGATTTTAAAAAAAATAGTAAACGAATCAGAACCACTTTGGTCTTTTTAGGGGGTCTTATTAACACATTAAACTTCATATAAAAAATTATTTGAGGTTAAAAATGTTTGTGTAAAGTTCAGATTTACCTATTTTAGAACTGACTTGCTGTTCTGAAATTCTGGGTAGAACATGGTTGTCTCACAAAACTCATGACCAAACCACGTTAACTGTAAAATCTCACTAAAACAAAAATTGCAGTGGTAAAACTTTGTGTTTGAAGACACTCCAATTGGTTTCATTCAATTCCAACGGTCCTTTATTTAACTAAAAATCTTTGATCAAAAATGGTTTAGAAACTCACTGTACCATTGTCAAGTTCAACTTTATTTGTTAACTCCAATTACTAAGCCATGAAATTAGGCTTAAACCAAACTACTTCTCCTACCATTTGATGGTCATTAAAGACTAGAAATTACTCATTCTTGTAGATTTCAATGGAGTTATGGAGGAACTTCTTGAAATCCCAAGATAATGAATTCAAACCATGGAGAGAGGTTTGAACTCATTGACCAAATCATACTAATATCAACCTTAATCCTCTTATAAATAATAAGTTTATAAGAAAATCAAAGGATTCCAAGCTTAAGGATTCAAGTAAGACATTGAAGGTCTCATGAATCCTAAGATATGAACATAATCAAAGAAAGAAAAGAAAATCAAGGTTCAAGTAATATCCATGTTAATTTACATGACTTACTTAGTCTTAAACCTTGGGTTGCTTTGATCCAAACCAATGAAATGAAGAGATCAATCACAATATTAGTGGTGTGTGATGAAATGAGGTGGGAAGAGAGTGTTTGAAAATGTGCAAAAGGTCCTAGGAGATTCTATATTGTGATTGAACTTGAATGTAGAGATTAGTTAGATTAGAGAATACCTCTAATTATCCTCAACTTCTTGGTGATTTTAGGATATTCCAAAGGCTAATCAAGCTCCTTTTCTTCTAACTCATGCAACTTCTTCTTTAAACTCCTCTAAAACTTGCTCCTAATTGTGTTTAGAAAATTTTGAGAAGTTAAAGACAAAGAGAATCAAGATAAGGTTATAAGATTCAAAATTCCAAGTCCTTTGTAATGGGATGTTCACCTCCTTTATATAGGCAATTTTTGAAAGGGTATTTCAGTAATTTCGGGGGCAAAATCCTAATTCCGGACGTCCTTTTGAAGGTACAAGACGTACAACAGACTGTTAAAAATGCGGCACTCAGTGGAGATGGAAGCGGCACTCAATAAGTACCGCAATGGCACTCACTGATAGTCGTTGTGGCATTCAGTGAATGCCGATGCGGCATTCATGGAGTGCCGCGGACAACTCCACGGACTGCCGTATTTTAATTTTTATGGCATTTGATATATTTTTGCGGCAATCAGTGAATGCCATGCTGTACTTACTGACTCCCATTCCGATAATCAGAGAGTATCGTCATGGCAACCCGTGAGTGCCGCAAAATGCACCTTGTGCCGTTTTCCTCTATTCTTCTCTTTTTCCTTTCTTTTTCTTCTTTCTTTCCTTTTGTTTGAAATGAAGAGCCTTTTGAAGAGCTTGAGTCACCTTTGGAAGCCCTAGATTAGTCGGACATTGTCATCATCAGATCTTAGAGGTAATACTCCCCTTAATTCGACATTTGGTCAAAATCGGGGTGTCTACAGTTTGCCCCTCTTCGACAGACCTCGTGGAGCAACGCGTTTCACAAGTGAATGTCGAAGCCTGTGTGAAGACAATCCTTTGACCAGAGTGTCAGATTTAGGTAAAAACAAAAATGCGTTGCAAAATAAAACAGGCGTGCGGCAAGGTTCTAGTCGGTCGTACTCAACAGTGAGCTGCCTACATGTCCATTCAGGAATCAGACTGAGATGTAGTTCAGCCAAGGATCAAACACACAAGCGCAAATAGTCATGCGGATGAATGCACCTATCCTATCATGATGCACGTGTTCATGCAATGACGACCGTTAATGTAACTTCACGTTCTATTAATGACGTGATTTGGGATCGTGCTATCTCGATATATCTAGATGCAATCCATGCCTTATGCTTACTAAATGCTCGTGTCTACTCGAACTTTAAAGATGAGTTATTTCAGAATTCAGGGTTTCTGTAACCAACGGGTTGATCCTCTACAAGATCTGTGGCTATCCGGCCAAACGGACGAATGCAATTGACTGGGCGGTGCTTCGCGACTTAGGCCTCGGTGTCAATGCGGGCTTGCTCTGAAAATCCGCAACACTTTGGCCCCGTCGGATATGTTTGCTCTGAAAATCCGCAGTTCTTCAGCCCCATCGGATATGTTTGCTTTGAAAATCCGCAGCTCTTCGGCCCCGTCGGATATGTTTTATTTTTAAAATCTGCAGCATTTCGACCGTGTTGGATATGTTTGTTCTAAAAATTCGCAGCTCTTCGGCCCCGTTGGATATGTTTGCTCTGAAAATCTGCAGCTCTTCGGCCCCGTCGAATATGTTTGCTCTAAAAATCCGCAGCTCTTCAGCCCTGTCAGATATGTTTTTTTTTTAAAAAATCCGCAGCCCTTCAACCCCGTCGGATATGTTTTTCAATATTAAAAATCAGGAGTCAGTCAGACTCAAATTTCATTTAAATTTCAAAATCAGGAGTCAAATCAGACTTAAATTTCATTTAAATTTCAAATCAGGAGTCAATCAGACTCAAATTTCATTCAAATTTCAAAATCAGGAGTCAATCAGACTCAAATTTAATTTAAATTTCAAAATCAGGAGTCAAATCAGACTCAAATTTCATTTAAATTTCAAAATTAGGAGTCATGTGACTTTGAAAATTATCTTCTGGGACAAAAAATGCCAAAAGTGGGAAAAATTAGCGGGTTTGAGTTCAAATTTTCGGGTTTATTACAAATTTTGGGGGGAAAACCAACGACACTCCAACCGTCTCAAACGCGGCACACGCTTAAATTTGTGGCAATCCGTGACTGTCATACGACACTGGTTGAATGCCGCTGCGGCACTCAACCAGTGCCTTACGGCTCTCCACCAACTGTCGCGCACGTTTTTTGAGTGCCGCGTTAAGCAGGCAGACTGCTTATACGCTTGGTTTCTCCTCATTCTCTCAAACCTCTTCAATCTGGAGCTCTCTCTGGCGATTTTTCTTCTTCTTTTTGCATTGATCTCAAGAGATCCACAGGTCAATTTCTCTTGGTTAAACCCTTGTTATTTTCTTTATTTTTATGGTTTTCTTTGATTACTTTCGAAGTTTTAACTCTCAGTTCACTCTATTTCAACATGTCGAGTGCTATAGCCAGCGGTTCAGGAAGTTCTAGCAGGAAGAGGTCGAGATACAGAGCCACACCTCAACCTGACCCCTCCTTCCTGCTCCGAGATCCGGATGAGCACCTATCTGCTCGTGCCTTCCGACGACAGGTATACACGACGCTCATTCACTTCCTTGTTTACTTTTTTCTAGTCCTTTTCCATGAATCTCTTGAATGTGATATGTGACAAAACTTTCTTCGCCCCTTTCATGAATGCAAATACCGTGCTCGCAAAATGTCCCGATCATTTCTTCTTTTATTCAATCATGTTCAATTCCATGATTATTATTACCTTCTATTTTTATTTCCTCATTTCCTTTGAATTTCCTCATGGATCTTATGAATGCAATGCACGTCAACAAAAGTTTTATATATCTCCTCATAAATGCCAATGATACACTTGTAGGATTCTTCGAGCGTTTCAAACGCTCCTTTCTCTCTTTTCATATTCACCATCCTTTATTTCTCCACTTTATCCCACTTCATCACATTTTTCTCACAAACCTTATGAAATAAGCGAGGATGACAAAACTTTACATGAATGTGAATGTTATGCTCGTGAAATTTTTCGAGCATTCCAAATGCTCTCCTTCTTCATTCACTTTCGATTTCAACACTTTCGACCCTATTTTTCATTATATATTTTTCAAATGTTCTCATAAAGCCCAAGAATGCGATGCATGCCGTCAAAATTTCATATGTTTTCTCATGAATGCAAAAATTATGGAATTTTCTGAGCATCCCAACTGCTCTCTTTATTCATTTTTGTTTTTATTATTTTTATTTTCATTTTATTTATTACATTTTTTTCTTTTTCTTTCTATTTCATTCTTTTCTCTCGTCTGTTTATTTGCTGACATTGGACCTTGTAACTTTTACAGCTCCAGCCTAATGTGTTGAAGGGGCACGGTAGCTTAGCCCATGGCCACGAGTGGTACGAGACTTTGAGTGAGCCGGTGAAGGGCTACATTGATGCTGCGGGCTTTGGGGACTTCGTCAAGCTTTTGAAGAAGAGCTCCAACGACCTGAGACAGATTCATGCTTTGGCTGAGCGTTGGTGGGACACCACCAACACATTCCACTTCGAGTTTGGCGAGATGACCATGACCCCGCTCGACTTTTCGATGATCATTGGGATCCCCTTCGGTGGGGAGTGCCTCCGTTATCTAGATACGGTGACGGAGTGGGACCAGGTGCTGCCACTACTGGGAGTTGTCCCTGAGGAGCCCTTGGTCATGACCAAGTGGTTCATGGATACGTTCAAGGGCCAGGAGGTCTTCTTAGACGAACAGATGGCTCGGGGCTTCATCATGTACATGCTCGGGTGCTCTCTATTGAGCAATGGAGGCAACAGGATCTCTGTTGCACTGGTGGCGTCCTTGGAGCACATGGACCACATCTATGAGTTTAATTGGGCTGGTGCAGGGTTAGCCATCCTGTATAAGCATATGAGGATATTTCCCGGGATCCCCCAGCTTCCACATGCAGCTTTTGGAGGGCGTGGGAGGTACATCTCTTTTTATTCTCTTTCATTATTATTATTATTAATTTTTTTCTAAATTGCGCAGCTCACACTCTCCCTCTTTTATTGCAGATCTGGTCCCATGAGTACCTTCATATGATGTCTCCTACGACATGACCTACGGACGCGCTCATCAAACCTCAGGGGCTAAAATGGCAGAAGGAGCGTGTCGGGCAAAAGACTAGAGCCCACGATTTTGTCTCTTTTAGGAACTTCCTCATGACCTTGAGGGTGGCACACGTTCGATGGCAGCCCTGGGTTGACGTACTTCCTACTGCCTCGCCAGATTTATGGAGATCGGGCGAATATGACCCGCTGAGGTTACTGCTGGACGGGCCAGACGCTCGGGTGTGGTACCTAGGGGAGAGGGTGACTAGAAAGTCGCTGATGGCCCCAGGATTCTTCATCCCGCACCCTCCTCCAATATCCATGAGAGCCGCGGAGACCCTCCAGGGTAGTGCACTTACGGCTGGCTTGCACAGCCTCTCTATCCAGGACTTCGTGGAGCCACCCGAGGGGTATGAGGCATTCCAGGCTGCTAGGCTAATGAGTAACTTCCCCTTGATGGAAGTGACTCGGGTGAGTTTGGCTTAGCTTTTCATTCCTTTCTTTCAATTATCCTTATTTTATTGAATTCAAATGCTTTTCTCTTGCTTTGCAGCCTGTCCATGCCGCACCTCGAGCTCTTGCCTTACCTGAGTGGGATTGGACCCTCCCAACTATTGCTTTTAGCAAGCAGACCATGATGACGATCCCACGATATCGTCATGGTGCCCCTACTATCCCGCTCTTATATGACGACGTCCCGCGCAACTATGCTGAGGATGGCTTGCTGTATGCTAACAGTGTGAGATAGTGGGTTCACGGACGAGAGTGGATGGTAAGAAGCTTACTCCTGACTTATACTGTCTTTTGTTACCTTTGATTTTATGATTTTTGCTTTCAGTTTCTGATTTCAGGCTGAGGGAGCTCGGGTGACTGCTGCGGCTTAGCTGAGGACCTAGGTAAATCACTCTCACTTTCAGTACTTTACTTATCCTTAACAATTTTTGGGTTTCATTCTTCTTCTCTCAGATGGAGGAGAACATGGTCCTATCCCAGTGGGTGAGGGAGCTCGAGCAGCAGCTCTAGCAATTCGAGGTGGGCCCCAATGGAGTACACAGAGGAACTGGCCGAGGCGGAGGTGGTAGCGTAGGTAGAGGCCGTGGTACTGAGATCAGTTCGGAGTCACAAGAGGAGCCCCTCCGACGCGTCACTCTCCAGACTCGAGGTTGGGGCCGGGGTTGATCTCACCTTCCCTCTCATCCCTCTTTTTATTTTCTGAGTGTCTTGGAAAGGAGGCTTATACATATATTTGGATGACTGTACATATACATGTATACTTATTCTGATGATGGCTCCTGGGTAGCCAGGATAGGATAGGCACGCACCCTCCTGACTTATTGATTGCTTTTGTTTCTGTGCATGCTTCTCTCTTTTTGATAATTGCGATCATGGCTCGGTCCTATATTTTATTGCTTGTGATTGCTATATTTGATCCATTTTTATTGCTTATGATTGCGACCATGCCCTTATTATCTGTTTCTATGAATGAATGTGACCATGGCTTGGCCTTGTTGTACTTGTTGCGAACTGATGCACATGTTTAATTATTTTTTTATTCAGTTTTCTATTTGCAGGTGGGCTGAAAAATGTTACAAATAGATTCTAGCCAAAAAAAGTCTTGTACGGCACTCAGTTTGGCCATTGCGGCACTCAGTGAGCGCCGTACGGCAGCCCGTGACAACCACGCGGCATTTACTGACTGCCGCATGGTATTCTCTCGAGTTCCTCTTGGAGATCTGGGCAGATCTATCACTCTATTTATACCCCCTCTTCTCAAAAAACTCCGCAAAACACTCTTCTCCTTTCTCCACTTCCTTCTTAAAATGGCCCCCATTAGCTTCCAAATCCTCTTTCCATGGATGGATACTTTCTCGGGTATTGATAGGCTCAACTTTGAGTGTTCTAGTCTGAATGATCTCTTCTCCTTTCGACAGATGACTCTGAATGAAAGTCTACTTCGGGTCCCTATCCAGTGCTGGGATCCTACTTTCAATGTCTTCCGCTTTAGCTTCCAAGAGGTCTATCCTTTGTTCGAGGAGTTCAGTGCTATTCTCCACATCGATCCTTTTGCAGATTTGACAGCTCCCTCGGTGCAGGCTGGGCATGTTCAGGACCTGGCTGCTCTTCTCCATATATCCCAGAATGCTACAAGCTCTTTCATTTGTGATAGGCTGATTGATTTTGAGCGTCTTTCCTCTATCTATGCTCCTATGGGGGACCCCTATGACGGCGGGTATCAGATCATACGACATAGTGCTTTGTCAATTGCCATGCTCTCTTACTTCCTTTTTCAGTCATCTTCTGATATCCTCGTACCCGTTGCCTGCGGTTTGAGAAAAATGAAAAGTGCGGTTATGCTGGTCCTTGGTGAAACTTTGATGGGGTTGGACCATGCTCATACTACCGGAGCCATGCTGTCTAGGTATGGCTCATGGATTGCCTGGATCTCTTTATTCACCCCTCCCATCTTCGTATGTCCCTTCCATATGATCGTTTAGAGGCCCACCACTTATTCCATTCTGTTGATGCTTGGTTCGATTGGCTTTGGGAGCTCTCTTTTGATGATATCTGCTGGATCTGTCTGTAGTGGGTTTATGGCTCTATTGCGGTACGACTTCCTGGACAACCCGTCATCTGGCTACCCGGTCTATATGCTACTACTTTTTACATCCCTGGCCAGGTGGTCCGTCAGTTCAGACTTTTGCAGGATGTTACAGAGGTTGTTGCTACTGATTTCATGAGAAGCTCTGCCATGCGCCCTCCTATTGTGAAGGCTTTTACGGAGGCTTGGCATAATAGGGTGGCGGCTCCCTTTTGGACAATTCCCGCTTCGGTTATACCCACTGCTGAGTATCTTCTAGAGATTCAGGCTCTGGCTGAGAGACAGGCTTCATAGATGGATATAGGTGCAAGTGTAATAAAAAGAAAAGATAGAACAGGGAAAAACTTTCTTTTTTCAAAATTTTCTAACAAATCCTGCCTACTCTTGCTGCACCCCCTTTTTTAAAATGTGATTTTATTCTTCTTTCCAAGAATGTTCTTGTATTAAGAAAATGTTTCTTATCATGTTTAATCAAAGTGTTCACTCTTCCAATCTATCTTTAAGTTATGTAGACCCTCCCTTTTGATGTTTGTTCTTAGCTTTTGTTACTATCACTTTGAAAATTGCTTGGAGCTTTAATCATTCTATATCATGAATTCATATTTATTTCCTTAGAGTACTTATTTTGATAACCAAGTGATCCAGAGATGGGTTAGGATAAATATCTGGGTTCTTCGGTTAGCAAACGAAGTTTGCCCCTGGTTATGGGGCTCTGAAATGGTGCTGGGCAAACGCAAGTTTGCCCCTGGGATTTTCTTTAGGTTTTTTTTCGTGGACCGAAGGCCTTTTTGAAGAGCCCGCCTACTTATCCCCGAGTGGGTCTCAGGTCCATAGTAGTTCGATTTAAGGCATGACGGAAGGTGCCACTTGGGCAATTATTCATGACAGAACCGAGTAGGTTACCTACGTATCCCTGAGTGGGAATCCGGTCAAGCGTAGTTCATCAATGTAGGAGGTTTTGAAAGAAAAAGGTCTTAAGCAAAATATTTCTTGAGGCGATCGAGGTTAATTAGCTGTTTAAATTCAACTCCATCTAGGTCCATGAGGTAGGCAGTTTCTCTAGAGAGGAAAGTCTTAATGATGTATGGACCGACCCAGTTGGGTTTGAATTTTCCTCTGGGGTCATAAACGGGCACTTTAAGCTCTTTGAGGACTAGGTCGCCCTCAGCAAGCTTCGTCGGGCGAACCTTTTTGTTGAAAGCACGAGCTATCCTCTTCTGATATCCCCGAGTATGATTAACTGCTACCAATCTCTTCTCATCATGTAGCAATAACTCTTCATACCTTCCCCGTATCCATTCCAACTCAGTCACTTCACACTCTGTCAAAACCCTGAGAGAAAGCATTTCTACTTCTACCAGGAGAACGGCCTCCATCCCGTAGACCAAAGAATACGGCGTGGTTTCTATAGAGGTTCTTACAGAGGTACCATAGTGCAAATGGCAGTTTATCGTGCCAATCCTTATAAGTATCGGTTGTTTTCCCCAAAATTGCTTTGACATTTTTATATGGTGCTTCAACTGCTCCATTTGTCTGATGCCTGTACAGGGAAGACTGATGATGGGTGATCTTATATTTCTCGAGAAAGCAGGATGATTTCTCCTTAGAAGTGACTCTTGTGATCGGAAATGAACTCGTTTGGAACCCTGTATCTATAGATTATATTCTTTTCAATGAAGCTCACCATGTCCCTGGCTTTCAAAGTTGCATATGAGGCCGCCTCCACCCACTTGGTAAAGTAGTCGATTGCCACGATTATGTACCGGTGCCCATTGGAGGCCTTCGGAACTATTTCCCCAATAATATCTATACTCCAAACAGAGAATGGCCAAGGCATGGTCATGCTATAGAGTTAGGATGGTGGGGTATGCATAATATTTGCATGGATCTGGCACTTGTGGCATCTTTTGATGTACACAAAACAATCCCTATCCAGAGTTGTCCAGTAATAACCCTGTCGGATTATCTTATTTGCCAACATGTGTCCATTCATATGGGGCCTGCAAACTCCTTCGTGTACTTCTTCCATCATCCTTCTGGCTTCCCTTCCATATAAACATTCTAGATTATAACTAATGTAAGACTTTTTCCACAATTTTCCTGCATAGATTACAAATTGAGCGAAAAACCTCTAAATTGCCTTCTTATCCTTCTCCGAAGCTCCCTCAGGGTAATCTCCTTTTTCAATAAAACTCCACACATCCGCATACCACGGTACTTCATGTTGGGAATATGCCTTCAAACTAGTTAGTTGGACAATGGAATATCATAATGCATTTATGCATGTTAGTTCATGAGATGAATATTAGACTGGAATCCTTAAACAACATTGTATGTGGTTCATTTGTGTATGTGATTACACATGTGAGATATGAATCACAAATCCTTGTTGTTTCAAATGAGTCACAGTGGATGATAAGTCTGGATAACTTATCAGGTATACACTGTAGCATGATTAACGTCTACGGGGTAGAATGATGAATCTCATTCATAAGAGTCTTTGACTCTTGGTTAATATGCTAGTGCACTCGGTGCATTGATGGACCTGAGTTAAACCTATTGACACCTAAACGCTGTCACCGTCAATAAGAACTCAAAACTTGTATAGGGATACATGTCCTCAATCCTGAGACAATTATGGACGCAAGTTGTATGCTTGGTTGCTTTGACTTACCAATCAGTGAGGTCTTGCAAGATCAACACCTGGGTATCTTGGGTAATCAAGTATGCAACGTTGGGAACATATATTGTCAAGATGGACTTCTACCATCTTCTATAAAACGAAGAGTAAGTATTCCCTCGAGAATGTCACTAGGAGTGATTACTGAGAGCTGGCCAGCCTTGTCAACAAAGTGTTATTGTTGAAATGTTTAGTAATCCAAGCGTAGTGAATGATACTCGAGGAATATAAGATGTGCTATCTATTGGCTCGATAGTATCTTAAAACATACATCCCAATGATAGTTACGAATACTGCCTGGTAGAGGGACATCCGTATCATATTATACAAGTCTAGCAATCGCTTATGTATGTGTGATTATGTTCTTATGCACTGGAGTGCAATTATCATTTTATAGTGGCATTAATGATAATTGATTAATTATTGATTCCTTAGTCAAGAGTACTGACTAGATGGAATAATAATTAATCGGAGCCAGTAATTAAGAACCTAGGAGGTCCCACTCTTAGCTCCGCCAGAATGCTTGGAAAGGTAAATGAGAATGCTGTCAAGACTGGTTCGATCGATCGAAGTTGTTTCGATCGATTGAAGTCTAGACAGGTTCGATCGATCGAACATGGTTCGATCGATCGAAAGTTTGATCGATCAAAGTTACTTCGATCGATTGAAAGTAAGGTCGGTTATGGGAATCTATAAATAGGGCAGCTACGTCCAGTATTATGGGGTTCGTCGTTTTTAACGTACCAGTTGCTGCAGAACCTGTTTAGAGTTCCCAAACCTTACATATTCTCACTATTAGGGTTCCCACCAACCCTAGCCACTCTGGGAGCATTCAAGGAGACATAAGGGTGAAGATCTCTTAGAGGTTGCTGCTGCACATTGAAGGAGAATGACTAAATCAGAATTGGGTTCAAGACCATAAGGTAATGCACCTGTCCCCTCTCCTGTACGCATCTATAGAGTTAACGAGTAGTAGATCCAGGCAGCCAACAAATTTTTTTTTTGAACTTTGTTTTTCCGCTGCGTGTTTAAAACTGTTTTAAACCTGTTTTTCCTACAATTGGTATCAAAGCCTGGCTTGTTTGGATCTATAGATGCGTTTTTGGAACACTAGTTTTGATTTGCATGTTGATTTGAGAACTGTTTTCGAAACTGCATCGTCACAGATCTAATTCTGTAGTGTTATCACAGCAGAACACAAATCTGTGATTGCATAGGATGCAAGGTAGGTTCGATCGATCGAAGTAGTTTCGATCGATCGAACATCATCTATTCTCAAGCGATCGAACTATTGTCGATCGATCGAACATTGGTTCTGTTCGATCGATCGAATGGTGTTCGATCGATCGAGACTGCTTTTCTGTCCAGGTGTTCAGTTTACAGATTTAAAGGTTTTAAAATATTTACTTTAAATTTTTATTTATTTTGTAAGTTTTTCAAGACATTCTGTGAAACTGAAAGTTCAATCGATTGAACTATGTTCAATCGATCTAAGGTTCAATCGATCGAACCTTTGTCGATCGATCGAAGTGTGACAGAGAACTGTGATGCTGTTTTAAGTTCTCATTCAGTATGTAAAGAGTTTATATACTGTGTGAATCAATTAGGGGTTCCAATGGTACATATATTTGTTATATATGCGTGGTTGTGCGTGCGACTAACCCTTTTGCAGCAAGCTTAGTCCGCTATCTCCCATGGCGCCAAGACTTTTAAATTTTGTATTTAATTATTTGAGATTGGTGTATATTGATGAATGTATTATTTTGGTTTGGTTTTTAAAGGCATGTGTAAAGGGCGCTGCGACTTCAATCTTACGAAAAGGAAAGTCGCACCGGTTTCCCTAGCCTTTTATTTTGATGTTGCTATTTCTATTTCTAGATAAATTGTAAGCTTCGAGAGAAGCATAGGACCAATGTAATAGAATTACAAATTCCATGAAGATGGAGGAGCAAGCCGTTGTCCATGAAGATGGAGTCGGAGGCAATCAAACCAAGAAAAAGGTTCTATGGAGATAGAGCCATGGGAGATAGAGGCATTGTTGAATGCTTTTATTTCATTTTAGTTTTTGTTTTATGTGCTTAGTTGTGATAGGCATTTTATATATTGTTACTACTTGCATGCACGTAAAACAAGTTTTCTAAAATTAAATTCAAAACCTTTTTCCAACACATTGGTAAACGCTTGATGTGAAGAAACAAAAATTTTTTTTTTGAAAAATTCCTATTAGTTCATTGTAAGTATGAGAAATACTCTGTGTCACTCATTTATGAGTGATCATTCCATACGGAGGGTATTTCTTATTGATTACTAGATATGAACTTCTTATAAAAATCTAGTGGGAGAGGGACTTATTTTATAACTCCCACGGTCTTCCATAAACGGTTCATTGTAAGGTGGGTAGTATATTCTGTGTCACCCAGCCATGGGTGATCATTCCATACGGAGGATAGACTATTCATTGGTTACTAGATATGAACTTCCTTTGGATAGAATCAATGAGACGCGTTAGAGGGTGGCCACTACACTGAGGCACTACTTGAGGCGGTTGTCATTGGATTCTAGTTAATGGTAAACACTAGCTAAGCTATGGGTAAGGGATTCCATACGGAGCATTATCCAGAAACTTAGAGTCCAAAAGTTCAGGAGTCATGAATTGTTTTGTAAGAGTTGCATGACATTCATGATGGGTTTCCCAATCAGGCTATGAGGTTATGATCGCCACACGGAGACTTAATTTCATAGGCTTGACATCCTGAAGACAATTAATGAGTTGGTTAAGGGAATTCCAATGTATCATATAAATTGTCATATTCATTATTTCCATATTGTAATTCTGTTACATTATTTGTATTTCAGACTCATAATGTCTAGTCCACTTGCTATAACCATGATCCAGAATAAGCTAATTGGAAACAACTACGTTGAATGGAAACTGGAACTGGATGAATTATTAATTGCTAATGGATGTAAATACGTTCTTACCATTCCCTGTCCACCTATTCTATGCCATGACACCCCAACTGATCTTGTGGATCAATATTGGGAGTGGATAAGATTTGATGGTATAGCTCGCTCTAGCATCTTAGACTCTTTGTCTGATGTGTTGAAGCAGTAACATCAACCTTTGAACACTGCCCGTGCTATAATATTGAACCTCGAGGAGATGTTTGGGGAACTGAGCCGTACTGTAAGGCTTAGAGCCTTGGAGTTAGTCATGGACACCAGAATGTTGGAAGGAACTTCAATAAGAGAGCATGTTTTTAAAATGATTACTTATTTTAAGGCACTGGAAGTTCTGGGTTCCGACATTGATGGTGAGACTCAAGTTGACATAATCTTGCATTCGTTGCCTTCATCATTCACTCAATTTAAAAAGGTTTTTAAAATTAGTAAAACAGTTTTTTCAACAAGTGAATTGATGAGCTCTCTTGAGGCAACGAGGGATATAGTCAAAGAGGAGTCAAATGTTCAAAACATTGGTATGGCTTCATCTTCTGGAACTAAGTCTGAGGGCATAAGTTCAGAGAAGGACAAGCAAGACACAAGGATAGGTGAGTCTAACCCAATTATTAGGAAGAAGGCAAGACTTGGAAAGGGAAAGGCTGGTATTGTGCCAAAAGGAAAGTGTTTCCATTGTGGCATGAGAGGGCATTGGAAAAGGAACTGTGTGGAATACTTGACTGCCAAAAGGCAAGGTATGATCCCCTTTCACTAGTTTTTGAAGTAAGTTGAAAAACTGATACTTCAACTACTTGGGGCATTGATTCTGGATTTTCTGATTATATCTGTAATTGTTGCAGGGAATTGGAAAATAAGAATGTGCAGTGATTAGAAGATCTTGATTGCCTTTTGGAATCTGATGCAAGAGTTGCTATTAGATTAATAGTTTTATATTGTAATAAAACTTTGGAGTTATTAGATGGATTTCAGTTTTGAATTAATGAATAAAATTTATTCTTTTGATTTTGGTACTGAAATTCTTGATTAAAAGAAAGCGTTCTTTTATGTGATCTAAATAACTTGTCAAGCAAGTATCTCACCAATTTACTCTTGTTTCTCATATATTATCTAATGTAGAATTTAAATGACTCATGGGTATTTTACCATCTAAAAGGATAGCACCCTCAACTAATTCTATAACTTTTGGTTTTAAGGTTAGATCATATTTAATCTAAATAGGATAAATGGGGAGTAAATGATTGGATCCTAAACTCTTTTGGTTGCTAAGACCATTGCCTATTTGTCAATCCTATTTAGAGAGTAAATGTGATTAGATCATATTAATCTAAATTAGGATAAATGGGGAGTAAAGGATTGGATCCTAAAACTCTTTTGGTTGTTGAGACCACTACCTGTTTGTCAATCCTATTTAGAGGCTAATATAATCAGGTGACTTTTCTTTTGAAAATCACACGACGAAGGACTTATTAGAATTAGGAAATACTCATGTATGTAGGCTAATAAACATTAGAGTTGAAAAGTAGTTTCGGCTACTTTGGATACTGATATACATTTACTTATTGCATCTTCATCCTCAATTTTGAAGAAATTCAAAAGTTTTGGAATGAAGAGTAATTGGTAAAAGAATGTCGTTGCTTTTTGATTTGATCAAAATGGTGAGTATCTATCTAACGTATTTATTGTCCAAAGGAGATAAGAATGAGATTCTTTCTCGACAGTCTACACCTAGTGCGCCTCCACAGGATGGTGTAGCAGGTAGAAGGAACTATCTTCTTTTAGATATGACTGGGTCATGGGATGAGTTATTTAGAGTTACTACTATTCCTTGTTTTTCTCGATGGAACTACAATGTATATACTGGATCTTATTCAAAAGCAAATCTTTTCGATAGACATCCCCAAAGTTGTGAAAAGAATGCGACTTCTTTCTCATGGTAACTTTGGATAAGGATGTCTAGCACTTTGGTGTAAAGAAATGATGAGCCTTTTTGAATCTAGATTAGAAGTATAATACTCTTGTAGTGTTTCCAGAGAAAACAAAAGTTGGTTGGAGACCAAATTTTGCAAAGCAAAGATAATATAAAAGAGTAAAGTAATTTATATCTTAAAGCAATCTATAAATCATCTAGAACTAAAATCTACTACCTCTTCATCCATTCCTACATTGGTACTTCATTGCAGTGGGAGAATTCTCAACATTGTTGAAATTCCCTGGTGCATTGAAGTTTTGTGATAAGGAAGCTCTGGTATGTGATTTGCATAAGTCTATAGACTTAAGCAATCATCCAGAGATAAGGACATCTATTTTGACTAGTTGGTCGAAATACTTTGGATTCGTCGAAATACTTTGGATTCGTCTAAAGTATGGATGTAGCTTAAGTGGATGTAAGGATCCTTGCGCAAAGGAAGTGTGGTGGTGATTATGGTTCCTCATATTGATAATATCTTTATCATTGCGAGATGTTAAAGTAGTATTATCAATGATTGAGGTTAAGTTTCTACAGTAAACTTGATATTTATGATCTCGGTGAGGCGAGCTATAATCTTTAGATTTTTGCTCATTCAAGATCAGAAAGTTAAGATAATGAGATTATCTCAAACTTCTATATCAGAAAGTTGCTAGCTAGATTCAACGTAGAACATTTCGATAAAGGTTTTTCACCTTTGAACATAACCTATTGCTCTTTCAAGACTTGTATCTTGGGATACAAGATGAAAGAGGTCACATGAAACGTATATCATAAGCCGTCGCTATTGATAAACCTTGTATGTGATGTTAGGTATGGATATCAGTTACACCGTTGAGGTTGTTCACAGATATCAGTCCAAATGAATGTTCAGTTTTCTTAACTATCACAAAGTATATATTCTGTAGGGCTTGAGAAAGAACTAGCGGATATATGCAGGGTGATGGTGTTTTGGAAAATGTTCAAATTAGCTTTACTGGATACATGTCTGGTGACGTCTTTTGTCTAGGGATATAGTATAACATGAAGATGTTCTACTATGGATCATTTCAATCGATGATCATCAGTCCCTTTACGAAACCTTACGAGTTAAGGATTTTGACATGTCACGTAGATAATGCTATTGTTGTTTAACACTATATGGTTATGAGTGCAAGTGGGAGTTTGTTGGGAATATGCCTTCAAACCAGTTAGTTGGACAATGGAATATCATAATGCATTTATGCATGTTAGTTCATGAGATGAATATTAGACTGGAATCCTTAAACAACATTGTATGTGGTTTATTTGTGTATGTGATTACACATGTGAGATATGAATCACAAATCCTTGTTGTTTCAAATGAGTCACAGTGGATGATAAGTCTGGATAACTTATCAGGTATACACTGTAGCATGATTAACGTCTACGGGGTAGAATGATGAATCTCATTCATAAGATTCTTTGACTCTTGGTTAATATGCTAGTGCACTCGGTGCATTGACGGACCTGAGTTAAACCTATTGACACCTAAACGCTGTCACCGTCAATAAGAACTCAAAACTTGTATAGGGATATATGTCCTCAATCCTGAGACAGTTATGGACGCAAGTTGTATGTTTGGTTACTTTGACTTACCAATCAGTGAGGTCTTGCAAGATCAACACCTGGGTATCTTGGGTAATCAAGTATGCAACGTTGGGAACATATATTGTCAAGATGGACTTCTACCATCTTCTATAAAACGAAGAGTAAGTATTCCCTCGAGAATGTCACTAGGAGTGATTACTGAGAGCTGGCCAGCCTTGTCAACAAAGTGTTATTGTTGAAATGTTTAGTAATCCAAGCGTAGTGAATGATACTCGAGGAATATAAGATGTGCTATCTATTGGCTCGATAGTATCTTAAAACATACATACCAATGATAGTTACGAATACTGCCTGGTAGAGGGACATCCGTATCATATTATACAAGTCTAGCAATCGCTTATGTATGTGTGATTATGTTCTTATGCACTGGAGTGCAATTATCATTTTATAGTGGCATTAATGATAATTGATTAATTATTGATTCCTTAGTCAAGAGTACTGACTAGATGGAATAATAATTAATCGGAGCCAGTAATTAAGAACCTAGGAGGTCCCACTCTTAGCTTCGCTAGAATGCTTGGAAAGGCAAATGAGAATGCTGTCAAGACTGGTTCGATCGATCGAAGTTGTTTCGATCGATTGAAGTCTAGACAGGTTCGATCGATCGAACGTTCGATCGATCGAACGTTCGATCGATCGAAAGTTCGATCGATCGAAGTCACTTCGATCGATTGAAAGTAAGGTCGGTTATGGGAATCTATAAATAGGGCAGCTACGTCCAGTATTATGGGGTTCGTCGTTTTTAACGTACCAGTTGCTGCAGAACCTGTTTAGAGTTCCCAAACCTTACCTATTCTCACTATTAGGGTTCCCACCAACCCTAGCCACTCTGGGAGCATTCAAGGAGACATAAGGGTGAAGATCTCTTAGAGGTTGCTGCTGCACATTGAAGGAGAATGACTAAATCAGAATTGGGTTCAAGACCATAAGGTAATGCACCTGTCCCCTCTCTTGTACGCATCTATAGAGTTAACGAGTAGTAGATCCAGGAAACCAACAATTTTTTTTTTTTGAACTTTGTTTTTCCGCTGCGCGTTTAAAACTGTTTTAAACCTGTTTTTCCTACACTTCAACCTCCCTTTCTTCTTCAATGACCGCGATCATTTCAAACGAGGGTTGACTTCTCACTTCTATGGATAGTGGGATCATGGTAATTCTTGAGGGGATTTGGATCATTGAGGCTAGGGTCACTAGGGAGTCGGCCAACTGGTTCTCTTCACGGGGAAGTTAGTAAAAGGAAATCTCCTTGAACTATACTTTCAGGGTCTCTAGGTAGTCATGGTAAGGTCTCAACGTCTCATGCTTTACCCTCTAATCACCTCGTACTTTGGATATAATCAGGTTAGAATCTCCGAAAACATCGATCCTCTCAACTTTTAAAGCCAACACCGCCTCCATCCCAACTGTGCATGCTTCATATTCCACCGCATTGTTGGTCGAGTCGTACCTAAGCTTGGCGGCTGATAGGGTGGGGGTTCCATCAGGCGCTATGAAGATGATACCAACCCCGTAGCCCATTTGATTGGCTATTCCATCGAAGTACATTTTCTTCTAGGGTTCTTCTATCACCATTACTCCTTCATCTTGGAATCAAAGCTTACCCTTTTCTTCAGATTCTTTCGCGAGGTTGGCTAGGTATTCAGCGACGGCTCTTCTTTTCATGGATTTGGCAGCGGCATACTTGATATCAAACTCAGCCAGCATCATGTTCCATCAAGAAATTCTATTGGTTAAACCAAGTTTTTCAAAAAGGTATTTGAGTGGGTCCATGCAGGATATTAGGGTTATAGGAAAGGCTAGCATCTAGTGCCTAAGGCGACGGGTGCACCAGACTAAAGCCCAACAGGCTTTCTCCAAAGGTGAATATTTTAGCTTATATCCGATCATCCTCTTACTTAGGTGGTAAATGGCCTTCTCCGTATGCCCATCTTCTACTTCTTGGGCCAACATGCACCCCATCGAATCCTCGGACACGGAAAGGTACAACAGCAAGGGTCTTCCGAGTGTGGGTGGTGATAGGATAGGTGGATTTTGGAGATAGGTTTTGATTTTATCGAAGGCTCGTTGGCATAGGTCATCCCATTTGAACTTCTCCCCTTTTCTAAGCAGCTTTAAGATTGGGTCACTGTAGACACCCCGATTTTGACCAATCATCGAATCCAAGGATTGGTTACCTCTGAAGACCGATGATGATGATGATCGGTGAAATTCGAAGATTTTTCAAAGAATTCAAGTCCTTCGAATATTCTTCAAATTAAGTTTTCAAAATTAAGAAGAAAGGAGAAGAATTGGGTGATTCGACGGAGGCCCGGATATGGAAGAACGTATGAGGAACCTAGTCTGGGAAATCACCTTGAAATTGAGATATAAGAATTTTCGACAAGAAAATAAAAAGAGAGAAAATGAGAGAATGAAAAGAATTTAAAAAAAAAGAAATAGAGAGGAGAAAAGAAAAGAGAAACAAAAAGATATATATATATATATATATTAAAGTATACACTAGTATGTGGATATGTATTTTTGAAATCTACTAAAATATAAGTATATTTATATATAAGTTATCAATAAATAAGTTGCTAGCTAGATTCAACGTAGAACATTTCGATAGATCAGAAAGTTAAGATAATGAGATTATCTCAAACTTCTATATCAGAAAGTTGCTAGCTAGATTCAACGTAGAACATTTCGATAAAGGATTTTCACCTTTGAACATAACCTATTGCTCTTTCAAGACTTGTATCTTGGGATACAAGATGAAAGAGGTCACATGAAACGTATATCATAAGCCGTCGCTATTGATAAACCTTGTATGTGATGTTAGGTATGGATATCAGTTACACCGTTGAGGTTGTTCACAGATATCAGTCCAAATGAATGTTCAGTTTTCTTAACTATCACAAAGTATATATTCTGTAGGGCTTGAGAAAGAACTAGCGGATATATGCAGGGTGATGGTGTTTTGGAAAATGTTCAAATTAGCTTTACTGGATACATGTCTGGTGACGTCTTTTGTCTAGGGATATAGTATAACATGAAGATGTTCTACTATGGATCGTTTCAATCGATGATCATCAGTCCCTTTACGAAACCTTACGAGTTAAGGATTTTGACATGTCACGTAGATAATGCTATTGTTGTTTAACACTATATGGTTATGAGTGCAAGTGGGAGTTTGTTGGGAATATGCCTTCAAACCAGTTAGTTGGACAATGGAATATCATAATGCATTTATGCATGTTAGTTCATGAGATGAATATTAGACTGGAATCCTTAAACAACATTGTATGTGGTTTATTTGTGTATGTGATTACACATGTGAGATATGAATCACAAATCCTTGTTGTTTCAAATGAGTCACAGTGGATGATAAGTCTGGATAACTTATCAGGTATACACTGTAGCATGATTAACGTCTACGGGGTAGAATGATGAATCTCATTCATAAGATTCTTTGACTCTTGGTTAATATGCTAGTGCACTCGGTGCATTGACGGACCTGAGTTAAACCTATTGACACCTAAATGTTGTCACCGTCAATAAGAACTCAAAACTTGTATAGGGATACATGTCCTCAATCCTGAGACAGTTATGGACGCAAGTTGTATGTTTGGTTACTTTGACTTACCAATCAGTGAGGTCTTGCAAGATCAACACCTGGGTATCTTGGGTAATCAAGTATGCAACGTTGGGAACATATATTGTCAAGATGGACTTCTACCATCTTCTATAAAACGAAGAGTAAGTATTCCCTCGAGAATGTCACTAGGAGTGATTACTGAGAGCTGGCCAGCCTTGTCAACAAAGTGTTATTGTTGAAATGTTTAGTAATCCAAGCGTAGTGAATGATACTCGAGGAATATAAGATGTGCTATCTATTGGCTCGATAGTATCTTAAAACATACATCCCAATGATAGTTACGAATACTGCCTGGTAGAGGGACATCCGTATCATATTATACAAGTCTAGCAATCGCTTATGTATGTGTGATTATGTTCTTATGCACTGGAGTGCAATTATCATTTTATAGTGGCATTAATGATAATTGATTAATTATTGATTCCTTAGTCAAGAGTACTGACTAGATGGAATAATAATTAATCGGAGCCAGTAATTAAGAACCTAGGAGGTCCCACTCTTAGCTTCGCCAGAATGCTTGGAAAGGCAAATGAGAATGCTGTCAAGACTGGTTCGATCGATCGAAGTTGTTTCGATCGATTGAAGTCTAGACAGGTTCGATCGATCGAACGTTCGATCGATCGAACGTTCGATCGATCGAACGTTCGATCGATCGAAAGTTTGATCGATCTAAGTCACTTCGATCGATTGAAAGTAAGGTCGGTTATGGGAATCTATAAATAGGGCAGCTACGTCCAGTATTATGGGGTTCGTCGTTTTTAACGTACCAGTTGCTGCAGAACCTGTTTAGAGTTCCCAAACCTTACCTATTCTCACTATTAGGGTTCCCACCAACCCTAGCCACTCTGGGAGCATTCAAGGAGACATAAGGGTGAAGATCTCTTAGAGGTTGCTGCTGCACATTGAAGGAGAATGACTAAATCAGAATTGGGTTCAAGACCATAAGGTAATGCACCTGTCCCCTCTCCTGTACGCATCTATAGAGTTAACGAGTAGTAGATCCAGGAAACCAACAAATTTTTTTTTTTGAACTTTGTTTTTCCGCTGCGCGTTTAAAACTGTTTTAAACCTGTTTTTCCTACACTTCAACCTCCCTTTCTTCTTCAATGACCGCGATCGTTTCAAACGAGGGTTGACTTCTCACTTCTATGGATAGTGGGATCATGGTAATTCTTGAGGGGATTTGGATCATTGAGGCTAGGGTCACTAGGGAGTCGGCCAACTGGTTCTCTTCACGGGGAAGTTAGTAAAAGGAAATCTCCTTGAACTATACTTTCAGGGTCTCTAGGTAGTCATGGTAAGGTCTCAACGTCTCATGCTTTACCCTCTAATCACCTCGTACTTTGGATATAATCAGGTTAGAATCTCCGAAAACATCGATCCTCTCAACTTTTAAAGCCAACACCGCCTCCATCCCAACTGTGCATGCTTCATATTCCACCGCATTGTTGGTCGAGTCGTACCTAAGCTTGGCGGCTGATAGGGTGGGGGTTCCATCAGGCGCTATGAAGATGATACCAACCCCGTAGCCCATTTGATTGGCTATTCCATCGAAGTACATTTTCTTCTAGGGTTCTTCTATCACCATTACTCCTTCATCTTGGAATCAAAGCTTACCCTTTTCTTCAGATTCTTTCGCGAGGTTGGCTAGGTATTCAGCGACGGCTCTTCTTTTCATGGATTTGGCAGCGGCATACTTGATATCAAACTCAGCCAGCATCATGTTCCATCAAGAAATTCTATTGGTTAAACCAAGTTTTTCAAAAAGGTATTTGAGTGGGTCCATGCAGGATATTAGGGTTATAGGAAAGGCTAGCATCTAGTGCCTAAGGCGACGGGTGCACCAGACTAAAGCCCAACAGGCTTTCTCCAAAGGTGAATATTTTAGCTTATATCCGATCATCCTCTTACTTAGGTGGTAAATGGCCTTCTCCGTATGCCCATCTTCTACTTCTTGGGCCAACATGCACCCCATCGAATCCTCGGACACGGAAAGGTACAACAGCAAGGGTCTTCCGAGTGTGGGTGGTGATAGGATAGGTGGATTTTGGAGATAGGTTTTGATTTTATCGAAGGCTCGTTGGCATAGGTCATCCCATTTGAACTTCTCCCCTTTTCTAAGCAGCTTTAAGATTGGGTCACTGTAGACACCCCGATTTTGACCAATCATCGAATCCAAGGATTGGTTACCTCTGAAGACCGATGATGATGATGATCGGTGAAATTCGAAGATTTTTCAAAGAATTCAAGTCCTTCGAATATTCTTCAAATTAAGTTTTCAAAATTAAGAAGAAAGGAGAAGAATTGGGTGATTCGACGGAGGCCCGGATATGGAAGAACGTATGAGGAACCTAGTCTGGGAAATCACCTTGAAATTGAGATATAAGAATTTTCGACAAGAAAATAAAAAGAGAGAAAATGAGAGAATGAAAAGAATTTAAAAAAAAAGAAATAGAGAGGAGAAAAGAAAAGAGAAACAAAAAGATATATATATATATATATATATTAAAGTATACACTAGTATGTGGATATGTATTTTTGAAATCTACTAAAATATAAGTATATTTATATATAAGTTATCAATAAATAAGTTGCTAGCTAGATTCAACGTAGAACATTTCGATAGATCAGAAAGTTAAGATAATGAGATTATCTCAAACTTCTATATCAGAAAGTTGCTAGCTAGATTCAACGTAGAACATTTCGATAAAGGATTTTCACCTTTGAACATAACCTATTGCTCTTTCAAGACTTGTATCTTGGGATACAAGATGAAAGAGGTCACATGAAACGTATATCATAAGCCGTCGCTATTGATAAACCTTGTATGTGATGTTAGGTATGGATATCAGTTACACCGTTGAGGTTGTTCACAGATATCAGTCCAAATGAATGTTCAGTTTTCTTAACTATCACAAAGTATATATTCTGTAGGGCTTGAGAAAGAACTAGCGGATATATGCAGGGTGATGGTGTTTTGGAAAATGTTCAAATTAGCTTTACTGGATACATGTCTGGTGACGTCTTTTGTCTAGGGATATAGTATAACATGAAGATGTTCTACTATGGATCGTTTCAATCGATGATCATCAGTCCCTTTACGAAACCTTACGAGTTAAGGATTTTGACATGTCACGTAGATAATGCTATTGTTGTTTAACACTATATGGTTATGAGTGCAAGTGTGAGTTTGTTGGGAATATGCCTTCAAACCAGTTAGTTGGACAATGGAATATCATAATGCATTTATGCATGTTAGTTCATGAGATGAATATTAGACTGGAATCCTTAAACAACATTGTATGTGGTTTATTTGTGTATGTGATTACACATGTGAGATATGAATCACAAATCCTTGTTGTTTCAAATGAGTCACAGTGGATGATAAGTCTGGATAACTTATCAGGTATACACTGTAGCATGATTAACGTCTACGGGGTAGAATGATGAATCTCATTCATAAGATTCTTTGACTCTTGGTTAATATGCTAGTGCACTCGGTGCATTGACGGACCTGAGTTAAACCTATTGACACCTAAATGCTGTCACCGTCAATAAGAACTCAAAACTTGTATAGGGATACATGTCCTCAATCCTGAGACAGTTATGGACGCAAGTTGTATGTTTGGTTACTTTGACTTACCAATCAGTGAGGTCTTGCAAGATCAACACCTGGGTATCTTGGGTAATCAAGTATGCAACGTTGGGAACATATATTGTCAAGATGGACTTCTACCATCTTCTATAAAACGAAGAGTAAGTATTCCCTCGAGAATGTCACTAGGAGTGATTACTGAGAGCTGGCCAGCCTTGTCAACAAAGTGTTATTGTTGAAATGTTTAGTAATCCAAGCGTAGTGAATGATACTCGAGGAATATAAGATGTGCTATCTATTGGCTCGATAGTATCTTAAAACATACATCCCAATGATAGTTACGAATACTGCCTGGTAGAGGGACATCCGTATCATATTATACAAGTCTAGCAATCGCTTATGTATGTGTGATTATGTTCTTATGCACTGGAGTGCAATTATCATTTTATAGTGGCATTAATGATAATTGATTAATTATTGATTCCTTAGTCAAGAGTACTGACTAGATGGAATAATAATTAATCGGAGCCAGTAATTAAGAACCTAGGAGGTCCCACTCTTAGCTTCGCCAGAATGCTTGGAAAGGCAAATGAGAATGCTGTCAAGACTGGTTCGATCGATCGAAGTTGTTTCGATCGATTGAAGTCTAGACAGGTTCGATCGATCGAACGTTCGATCGATCGAACGTTCGATCGATCGAACGTTTGATCGATCGAAAGTTTGATCGATCGAAGTCACTTCGATCGATTGAAAGTAAGGTCGGTTATGGGAATCTATAAATAGGGCAGCTACGTCCAGTATTATGGGGTTCGTCGTTTTTAACGTACCAGTTGCTGCAGAACCTGTTTAGAGTTCCCAAACCTTACCTATTCTCACTATTAGGGTTCCCACCAACCCTAGCCACTCTGGGAGCATTCAAGGAGACATAAGGGTGAAGATCTCTTAGAGGTTGCTGCTGCACATTGAAGGAGAATGACTAAATCAGAATTGGGTTCAAGACCATAAGGTAATGCACCTGTCCCCTCTCCTGTACGCATCTATAGAGTTAACGAGTAGTAGATCCAGGAAACCAACAATTTTTTTTTTTTGAACTTTGTTTTTCCGCTGCGCGTTTAAAACTGTTTTAAACCTGTTTTTCCTACACTTCAACCTCCCTTTCTTCTTCAATGACCGCGATCGTTTCAAACGAGGGTTGACTTCTCACTTCTATGGATAGTGGGATCATGGTAATTCTTGAGGGGATTTGGATCATTGAGGCTAGGGTCACTAGGGAGTCGGCCAACTGGTTCTCTTCACGGGGAAGTTAGTAAAAGGAAATCTCCTTGAACTATACTTTCAGGGTCTCTAGGTAGTCATGGTAAGGTCTCAACGTCTCATGCTTTACCCTCTAATCACCTCGTACTTTGGATATAATCAGGTTAGAATCTCCGAAAACATCGATCCTCTCAACTTTTAAAGCCAACACCGCCTCCATCCCAACTGTGCATGCTTCATATTCCACCGCATTGTTGGTCGAGTCGTACCTAAGCTTGGCGGCTGATAGGGTGGGGGTTCCATCAGGCGCTATGAAGATGATACCAACCCCGTAGCCCATTTGATTGGCTATTCCATCGAAGTACATTTTCTTCTAGGGTTCTTCTATCACCATTACTCCTTCATCTTGGAATCAAAGCTTACCCTTTTCTTCAGATTCTTTCGCGAGGTTGGCTAGGTATTCAGCGACGGCTCTTCTTTTCATGGATTTGGCAGCGGCATACTTGATATCAAACTCAGCCAGCATCATGTTCCATCAAGAAATTCTATTGGTTAAACCAAGTTTTTCAAAAAGGTATTTGAGTGGGTCCATGCAGGATATTAGGGTTATAGGAAAGGCTAGCATCTAGTGCCTAAGGCGACGGGTGCACCAGACTAAAGCCCAACAGGCTTTCTCCAAAGGTGAATATTTTAGCTTATATCCGATCATCCTCTTACTTAGGTGGTAAATGGCCTTCTCCGTATGCCCATCTTCTACTTCTTGGGCCAACATGCACCCCATCGAATCCTCGGACACGGAAAGGTACAACAGCAAGGGTCTTCCGAGTGTGGGTGGTGATAGGATAGGTGGATTTTGGAGATAGGTTTTGATTTTATCGAAGGCTCGTTGGCATAGGTCATCCCATTTGAACTTCTCCCCTTTTCTAAGCAGCTTTAAGATTGGGTCACTGTAGACACCCCGATTTTGACCAATCATCGAATCCAAGGATTGGTTACCTTTGAAGACCGATGATGATGATGATCGGTGAAATTCGAAGATTTTTCAAAGAATTCAAGTCCTTCGAATATTCTTCAAATTAAGTTTTCAAAATTAAGAAGAAAGGAGAAGAATTGGGTGATTCGACGGAGGCCCGGATATGGAAGAACGTATGAGGAACCTAGTCTGGGAAATCACCTTGAAATTGAGATATAAGAATTTTCGACAAGAAAATAAAAAGAGAGAAAATGAGAGAATGAAAAGAATTTAAAAAAAAAAGAAATAGAGAGGAGAAAAGAAAAGAGAAACAAAAAGATATATATATATATATTAAAGTATACACTAGTATGTGGATATGTATTTTTGAAATCTACTAAAATATAAGTATATTTATATATAAGTTATCAATATATAAGTGTATGTTAAATAATGTTTTGAAAATTAAAAAAAAGAATAAGAATTCTGTTAGCTACGGCACGCGGCAAAGCCGGCGGCATTCACTGAGTGCCGCTCGGCACTCAGTGAGAGCCGCAGGCAATTCACCGAGTGCCGCGCACTATAACAGACTATTTTTCTCATATGTTCTAGAAGAAAACTTTGCACATGGGTACTTTACCCGAATTTATCCATTTAACCTTATGAGAGAGGTCTATATAAACTGGCCTTCATCTCAATTATTGGGGGACATTTGAATGATATTCATATATACAAGAGTTATATATAGTAGAGAGAGAAAGAGAGAAGAACAAGAGATTTTTCTTAAAGAATTTGAAGAATTGAAGAAGAAATTGAAGAATTTGGAAGATCTTCACAAGAAATAGAAGAAATCTTTGAGGTCATAGAGGTAACCTTTCAATTCTATGTAGAATTAGGCAAGTTAAATCACAAATTCATAGTTCTAGGATCTTTACACATTTTTAAAACCTCTCTTCCTACCTCATTTCATCACACACCACATAGAATTTGTGATTGAATCTCATAGTAATTCACTAGTTTGGATCTAAACAAGCCTTGGGTTTAAAAGTATGGGTTGGTTTTGAAGAATTTGCTTTTTGGATTTTCTCAAGTGAACTTTGATTCTAAATTTCTATTTTCCTTTTAAGATTCATAAGATTTTATACGTTTCATTGAGTCCCTTTGAGTTTGATTCTTTAATCTTCTATAATCTTATAATTCATATGGAGATTAAGGTTGATCATGGTCATATCTACCCATAGTTGGTTGGATTCAAGTCTTAACTCATGACTTGAATCTCCCTATTAAGAATCTCATGGAATCCATATTATATTCCGTAGAGGTTTGAGTAGATTTGAGTCTCATTTAGTCTCCAAGGATCATTAATTTGAAAGGAGCATAGGATATCATAACTCTATATTCCTCAAGGATCATATGTTTGAGAGAGGAGTTAGGTGTAAATTTTCATAGTTTGTTCGTTGAAATCTAGAAAATTTGAATATTCAAGAGTCCATGAGATTGAATAAGACCTTAGAATCATCTTGTTAGAACTTCAAATATGAGATCTTTGATGGAGATCCGTTAAGGCTAAATCTATGGATCTCTTTATGTTTCATCACTCATTTCAATAATCATAATCATACTTGATCCTAGTACTCTCTAGAATCATGGATCAAGTTTGATTCAAAATATGAACATTAATCCAACAATGGTGCAGTGAATCCATAAACCCACTATGATCAAAGATTTTTCATTAAATCATGGTCCATTGGAATGGGATGAGACCAATTGGAGGATGTTCATAACTCATCCAAGTACCTCTGTGATTTTTGTTTTAATGAAATTTCATGTTTAAGATGGTTTAGTTTCATGATTTCAAAGCAAGGAACTCTCTGTCCAAAATTCCAGAACAGTAAGTCCGTTTTAAAATTAATAAATCAGAACCTTAACCAAGCTTTCTTGACCTCGAATAAAATTTTCTAAGAAGCTTAATGTGTGAGGAAAGTTCCCTAAAAATAATGAAGCAATTCAGATTTGTTTACTATTTTTAGAAAATCATACAAGATCTCTGGACAGAGAGTCGTAAATCTCTGAGTGATGTCTAGTGTTTGCCCAATTTCCAGAGATCAGACCATTCAATACTTTATTTTCTTTTTGGGTTAGAAACTAGACTCACCGAGGCATATCATATCCAAAAATCATTAAGATCCTACCGTTGGAAGTATAATTTTTCTATTTTTGAAAGTCTAGTCTGCTCTCTGTAATTTCTGAGAATCTGTCACAGTTTTTGTCCAATCTTATCAACTTTAATTTAAATGGTTTCCTAATGCCTTAGGACCCAAACCATATTTTGAATAATGATAATTAAGCTTAAATCCAGAGGCTAAGTGATCCAAATTAGTGAATTATTCATAGTTTATTCTCATACATATCCATGCATTCATCCATGTATATTGATACTTGTAGTTAGAATCTAGTGTTACGATAAGTTATATTTAATTGAGCCTAGTTGTGAATTCTTTATAGTCATGTTGGGATTATATTACTTCATACATGTACAATGCATTAGCTCTTAGTTGGGACTTTCGTACCTATAGAGGTGATAGGTTTTAGGAATACTACTTAAGATTTGATGTTGTATATTGATCAAAGCATGTTGACTAACATTTGTTTTGTAGCTCTATTAAGGTACGATTTCTGGACTTCTCTCTAGTTATTTTACTTGGTGATATTATATCTTGTCTTAAAGGACTAATCCTTGTTTTGTAGTGCTTTTGAGGCACAATTTCTTAACCCTTCTTTAGTTTATTACTTCTTGATTTTATTGGTTTTCGACTTCATGTGCGACACCTTAGCTTAGGTCTTGCTTTATATGTATATATGGATTAGAGACACTTTTCTTAGGTTCCATGCTTTGTGTATGCATTGCACGTTTCTATATCGCAGCTGGATCCCGGGTAAGTTCCCTAGTTCCTTACATGCACATCATCTTGCTTGCTACTTGATTTATGTGGTTTTGAATGATATTTTATCGTTAGCAATCTTGCACCCTTTTGACATGTTTGTGTTATGTATACCTATATATATGTATTAGTTGAGGGCATGCTTAGATTATTAATTTGATTAAATGGATGTTGAGTAGAGGCCTATCACGAGATAGGACGAGAGGGGGTGCTTTAGTCTGTTGGGCTCCTTCCCCTCTCATTCCATAATCCTTGGACCCAGTTAATCTTTGGTTTCGCAAAAGATCAGTTTTCTTTTAAAATGGTTTCTTAATTTCCCTTTAAAAAAATTAAGTGGTGACTCGTATTTGAATATTTGAATTTGAAAATTAATTGGTTTTAAAAGTGGGCCCAAATGCCGGTATCCACAATCTGGCGACTCTGCTGGGGATCGAACCCAGAATCTCTGGTTTCGCAGATCAGAATTTTTGATTTTTTGCGTTCACTCGAGGATTAGACTTGAAAGCATCATTTTAATCAAATAAATTAATTTTTGTATGATCATTGCATTTCACTTGCATGTCTAGCCAGTCGATTGCACAGAACTATGACCTTAGAGGCTCGGGGCAACCCGGTCGGTCAAGCCATCGTGGGACTGTGTGATCACCCTTGATCTCGTACCATATGTTGGTATAAGAAGCATCGTATCGGGTGTGTGTTAAGGGTCCCTTATTTGACCAAAACCTAGCTTTTGCATAATAGCTTCTATAGAACCTTTCAATCTTAGGAAATTAATTCTTGATTAGGATTTATATGCTCGGGAGTTTTGTATGCCCAGAAGGGATTACTTGAGATGATGACGATACTTGCTTGATGAAAGATATGTAACCTCTTAATCACTTTTGAGCAATTCCTCTTCATGTCATAAGACATTTGGGAACACGCCGAATCTTGATTGAAAGCTTACACTTCTTATATCATGTTTAGCTAAGCATCATTGACCTTGTATGCATCCAAGTTCATGAAAAGTGCGATAATTATCCAATCATGTGATCTTCCTATCCAAAAGTTTTCAAATCTATCTTGGTAAATCCCAAAGTATTTTGAAAATTCCTTTTGTAGGAAAAATCTTTGAAGCACACTTTCTCTTGATCAAGGTGAGGTAAACTCAAGGAATATTTTCCATATCCTCATCTTCAAAGAAAAGATTTAAAATCCGTGAAAATTGTTTTAGAAGATTTCACCATCTAAAGAAATACTTTTGAAATGAGCTTCAAAGTAAAGTTTTAACTCAATCATCTTATGTGGAGAAACACTTTTTCCAAAGTTCTTGAGAATCTAAAAGATCCCATCATGCTTTTCAAACAAAACATCCAAACTTTGAAAGAGTAGTGTGGATCACAATGAAAGGAGAAATTAGCGCACTTAAGATGAATGAGGATTTTATATGCTTATAAGTTTATATGTTAGGGTTAGAATTTTCGTTTCTCTTTGGCATATAGAGTAGGCACACACGTACACATGCATTGCATCCGTGTGACACATGAATCATTCATGAACATTTCACCAAGCATTTGCAAAATAAAATGAAAATAATAAAAAATCCTTTCAAAAGAATCAAAACTAATTAAGGAACTGGTTGTAGGTGAAAAATAGAACCTGTTACAAGCACAGTCTGGTACAGAGATTCCACTGTAAGGTTAGTCAGAAGAGAGATGGCACAAGAAGCAAACGCGAGAGAAATAGTATAATTGAGGGCTATAGTGGAACAACAGGCAGGATAGATGACTAGGATGATGACCATGATGGAAACAATGCACCGACAACCGCCCATAGTTAACCCACCAGTTGTTGATCCTTTTCCTGCTAGGGAAGAGGATTGGTTTGAAGATCCAGAAGCACAAAGGGTTGAGGCACCGAGAGCAGAAAAGGAAAGGGTAGAGAAGGAGAGAGCTGAGAAAGAGAAACTGATGACCGAAAAAGTGGAGAAACTAAAAAGGGTAGTCCGAAAAGCCCAAGGGGTCGATACTTACCTGCTAGAGTTGGAAGGATTATACGACGGGGTTCACGAAATATTACCCATCGGGTTCAAGATGCCTGTATTTGATAAGTTTGATGGAATAGGGAACCCTCGTAGTCATATCCGAATGTGCATAGGGGCTTTTCAGCAGAGTGGCTTGAGCACAACCATGATGGCTGTCTTGTTTAAGTAGACCTTAACCAGAGCCACTCTGTCATGGTACCTTACATTAGAACCAAGCAAGACTAGAATATGGGAGGAAGTTGTCAAATCGTTCATAGCCAAATACGAATATAATCAAGATTTGGACGTTACTCTCAAAGATCTGGAAACTACCAGGCAGGGGAACAAGGAATCTTTTGCTAAATATCTGAGCCACTGGAGAGGGAAGGTAGCTAAAATGGTGCAAAGGCCAACCGAGAAAGAACAAATTTGGATGCTGATGAAGAACCTACAACCCATCTATCAAGAAAGGACGAGGTTTCAATCGATCAACACCTTCGCTGAAGTATTTAACGTGGGAACTAGGATTGAGGATGCAATACAAGAGGGGGTGATCAAGAGAGAAGAACCAGTGAATAGATATAGGCGTCCGAATTATGGGACAGGAGGAGGGCATTCAGAAGGTCATTCAGGACCTACAAATGTAAATGCGTTGAGTGAACCAGAGAAGAAGTTTGATATAGCCATAAGTTACCCGAAGAGAGGAGGAGATAAGCCATTGAGAAAGTTTTCAGACTTGGGAGTATCATTATCCACGGCTCTTGATAGGCTACTAGCAAAGGGACACCTTCGTCTATTGGAACCGCGGCCGAGACCAAACCCAGTACCTCCAAATTTCAAAGCTGATCTATACTGCAAATTCCATCAAGAGCAGGGATACTCAACTGATCAATGCTTAAGATTGAGGCATAAAATCCAAGATTTGATAGATAAGAAAGTGATATCTGAACCACTGGCTAATCCGCCAAACGTCACCAAGAATCCACTACCAAATCATCATGTTGTGCCGCCACCCGGAGTTTACTATTTTGAAAGTGAAGGAAGCTCTTTTGATCCATCAACATTGATCACTAAGCTGGGATGCCCGAGAAATTTTTATCAGATCCTGGGGGATTTGGAAGTATGCACTTTGGGCAAGCCAACAGATAGAAACAAAGGGAAAGTAATAGAAAAGGCTGCTACTGCAGATTGGTGGGCACCTGAAGCCGACAGCTCTATTTGGTACGAGGGGTACGGTAGCCAGAGTATCAATAAAGTTAAGGAGGATCTTTGGTATGAAAGTGAAAAAGAAAAGGAGAGTCCAAAAGTCACTGAAGCACATAATGATCTTTAGTTAAAAGAAGAGGTCAGTCATTTAACACGATCGGGAAGACATTTCAAACCGCATGAACTTGAGGAAGATCACCCAGGCCAGGAATTAGATAAGGGAAAAGGGAAAATGAATGAGGAAGAAGTGGAAGATAGGGTTTTGAGACAAATGAAGAAGACACAAGCGAATGTCACTATTTGGGGGTTATTAATTGCTTCCAAATGCCATAGGCAGGGAGTCCTTGATGCTCTCAATCAGTCGGATGTCTCCATCAACATCACCCCAGAGTATTTCGTTGGCATGATCAACAAAAGCTCAACTCTCTCTATCTCATTTATCGAAGCTGACTTACCTCCTGGGGGACCCACTCACAATAAGCCATTGCACATCACCATTGAATATCTAGGAAATTTTTTGCCTGCCTATCTCGTTAACAACGGGTCTGCTTTAAATGTATGACCATTCCGGACAGCTAAGAGGATGGGGCTTGATGAATCCACATTTATACCATTAGAACAAAAAGTAAGGGCCTATGACAACACTCAGTGAGCGGTTATGGGGATCATTTTTTTGAACCTCTCTATTGGAACTAGGGAAAAGGAGGCGAAATTTCAAATCATCGACATTCCTGCATCATTCAATCTGCTCTTGGGAAGACCGTGGCTAGATAGTTTGGGTGCCATCCCGTCAACCATCCATCAAAAAGTCAAAAACATTTGGAAGAATAAGGTTTGCGATATTCTGGGGGACAGTTGGATGCATATGTCTGAAGCTTCGTCTAGTGCTCCAGTTTTAGAAGTATAGGTGCAAGAAGAGGAAGCAAGCTTGGGTGGGTTTGAGTTCATTAATGTAATAGAAAATAGCAAGCCAAAAGAATTCCTGCCGCTTTATTTTGATCAATATGCAAGTCCATTGGTAGCTGGAATTATGAGAAAGATGGGGTTCTTCTCAGGGTTGGGTTTGGGTAAAAACATCAAGGATTACCGAAATTCCCGAACATTGTCACACAAACCCATACTTGTGGGTTAGGGTATCAACCAATGAGCGAAGAGATGAAGAAAAAGAAGAAAACAACTGAGGCACCATTAGAGCCGTACCTGAAGACTCTTAATGGATACTTTGTAAAAGAAGGGGATGATTTCCCATTTTGTGGCTTCCCAGAAACATGGATAGATAGTATGGATAAGCGTGTGAAACTGGGATTTGAGATATTCTTTGCACACGACTTCTCCGACTATGAAGATCCTTATCTACGGGCGCCTACAAAATCTGCTATTTCTCATGATTGGATTGGTACGTTGGATGGTTCGGCAATGAAAGAGCTGTTGGGAAACGAAGATGTGGGGACTGAGGGTAATGATCCAGAAAAGATTGAGAAAGACAAGACCAAAGAAGTCCATGAAGGAGATGAGAAGGGGTAGAAAGAGGAAGAGGCCAAGGCAAGTGAGGCGGGAAAAGAAGAGCTAGAAGAGGAGATGGAAAAGGTTACTAGGACAGAGAATCTGGAAGAATGCTTCATCACAGAGCTGGGAGGAGAAAGCAAGAGGGAATGGGTTTTTGAGTCTAGTGATAGGTATCCCCCCTCCCCAGAGTTTGTAATGGCCCAAATGAGGTGTCTTTCAATTTCTATGTCTGTTGTAATCACTCCCAAGAAAGTTAATGAGAATGTGACCGATTCTGCTTGCTCGAATGTGCATAATAAACATGATACATGTAATGAATGTGATGAAATTCCAAATAAACTGCAAAAATTATTTGAAAAAGAAAATGAATCTGCATGTAAAATCACAGAGAGCACTCTAACAATTAATTTGGGAAATGAAAATAATCCTCAAAATGTTTTTATCGGCTCTACACTTAGTAATGAGGAAAGCAAAGAATTAAACAATCTATTAAGTGAATTCAAAGATGTCTTTGCATGGTCTTATGATGATATGCCAGGAATAGATCCTGAGATAGTCCAACATCATATTCCCCTATTCCCAAATTCAAAACCCAAAAAATAAAAATTAAGGCGAATGAGGCCTGAATAGGCACGTAAAGTAAAAGAGGAGGTTGAAAAGCAATTAAGAGCTGGATTCTTGATTGTCACCGAGTATCCTAAATGGGTAGCCAACATTGTGCTACACCCAAAGAAGGATAGTCGTGTTAGGGTTTGGGTTGATCTCTGAGATTTAAACAAAGCCAGCCCTAAAGACGATTTCCCTTTACCACATATTGATGTACTAGTCGACAATACCGTAGGGAATGAACTTCTATCCTTTATGGATGGATTTTTAGGGTATAATCAGATTCTCATGGCACCAAAAGATAGGGAGAAAACAACTTTCATCACACCGTGGCGTACCTATTGCTATAGGGTGATGCCATTCGGGCTTAAGAATGCGGGTGTGACTTATCAAAGGGCTGCCACTATACTATTACATAATATGATCCATAAGGAAGTAGAAGTACATGTGGACAACATGATCCTGAAATCCAAGGAGAGTGGGGGGCATTTAGGAGCATTACAAAAATTCTTTGAGAGACTGAGGAAGTTCAGGATGAGGTTGAATCCACAGAAATGTACCTTTGGGGTTACAACGGGAAAGTTGCTAGGGTTTCTTATCACACAGAGGGGAATTGAGGTGGACTCGACCAAAATAAAAGCCATAACCGAAATGCAGCCACCGAAAAATGAAAAGGAGTTTAGGGGGTTTTTGGGTAGGATATAATTCATTAGCCGTTTCATATCAAAACTCACCATGACCTGTGATCCGCTTTTCAAATTATTGAGGAAGGGAGAGAAGTTCAAATGGTATAGCCAATGCCAAAAAGCCTTCGAAAAGATCAAAACCTACCTCCAAAATCCACCTGTCCTATCACCACCCAAACCCAGAAAACCTTTATTGCTATACCTTTCTGTGACCGAAAACTCTATGGGGTGTGTGTTGGCTCAAAAAGAAGAAGAAGGGCGTGTGGAAAAAGCTATCTACTATCTAAGCAAAAGGATGACCGGATATGAATTGAACTATTCGTTGTTTAATAAAGCTTGTTGGGCCTTAGTGTGGTGTACCCATGGCCTTAGGCATTACATGTTAGCCTTCCCCGTCACCCTAATATCGCGTATGGACCCACTCAAATACCTCTTTGAAAAGCCCACCCTAACCAGTAGGATCTCCCGTTGGACCATGATGCTAGCCGAATTAGATATTAGATATATCACTTCCAAATCTGTCAAAGGGAGAGCCGTTGCCGAATACCTAGCCGACTTTTCCGTAGAATTCGAGGAGAAGGGAGAGTTTAAGTTTCCTGACGAGGGGGTGATGGAGGTAAAGGAGAACTTGTGGAGAATGTACTTTGATGGGGCAGCTAATCAGATAGGGTATGGAGTAGGAATCATCCTTATATCACCCAGTGAGGCCCCCACCCCGCTAGCTGTCAAGCTTAAGTACAACTCGACCAATAATATAGTAGAATATGAAGCATGCATAATTGGAATGGAAGCAGCCCTGACATTGAAAGTTGAAAGGATTGATATATTTGGAGATTCTAATTTGATGATATCATAAGGGGTGATTGGAAAATAAAACATGAAAAATTGAGGCCCTACCATGAATATCTAAAAAGTCTGAAAATACAATTCAAGAAAGTTTCGTTCTATTATCTCCCTCGCGAGGAAAACTAATTGGCCGATTCCCTAGCAACCTTGGCTTCGATGATCCAAATCCCCTTAGGAGTTTCCATGGTACCGCTATCCATAGAAATCAGGTACCAACCTTCATTTAAAATAATCACAGCTATAGAAGAAGAAAATGAGACGTCCTGGTATGCGGATGTTTGGAATTTCGTTGAAAGAGGAGAATACCCTGAGGGAGCTTCAGAGAAGGATAGGAAAGCAATTCGGAGATTCGCCGCCCAGTTTGTCATCTACGCGGATAAATTATGGAAAAGTCCTATACCGGGTATAACTTGGAGTGCTTGTATGGGAAAGAAGATAGGAGGATGATGGAGGGAATACATGAAGGAGTCTGCGAACCTCACATGAATGGGCATATGTTAGTAAAAAAGATAATAAGGCAGGGGTATTACTGGACAACCTTGGATAGGGACTGTTGTGAATATGTGCGAAAATGTCATAAATGTCAGATCCATGCGAATTTAATGCACACCCCACCTTCCAAACTCTATAGTATGACTACCCCGTGGCCGTTTTCCGTATGGGGTATTGATATCATCGACAAAGTGGTCCCAAAAGCTTCAAACGGACACCGATATATAATCGTGGCTATTGATTACTTTACTAAGTGGGTGAAAGTAGCGTCATATGCAACCTTGAGGGCTAAAGATGTGGTGAATTTTATTGAGAAGAACATAATTTACAGGTATGGGGTCCCAAATGAGTTTATTTCCGACCATGGCAGTCATTTCCAGGGGAAAGTCATCGCGCTCCTAGAGAAGTATAGGATTACCCGCCATCAATCCTCTCCATATAGACCTCAGACAAATGGTGCAGTAGAAGCCGCGAACAAGAATGTTAAAGCGATCCTGGGGAAAATGACAGACACATATAAGGATTAGCATGAGAAGCTACCATTTTCTTTGTGGGGATACCGGACATCCGTGAGAACTTCCACAGGGGCCACACCATATTCTTTGGTTTATGGGATGGAAGCCGTCCTTCCTATCGAAGTAGAAATACCCTCCCTTAGAGTTTTGGCGGAGTGCGAAGTAACCGAGCTGGAGTGGTTGCGAGGGAGGTATGAAGAATTGATGTTATTAGATGAAAGGAGGCTGGCAGCCATAAATCATACTCGGGGATATCAGAAGAGGATAGCTCGTGCTTTCAATAAAAAGGTTCACCCAAGGAAGCTTGTTGAGGGTGACCTGGTCCTCAAAGAACTTAAAGCACCTATTTATGACCCTTGAGGAAAATTCAAACCCAACTGGGTCAGACCATACATCATAAAGACACTTCTCTCCGAAGGGGTTGCCTATCTTATGGACCTAGATGGGGTTGGATTCAAACAACCAATAAACCTCGATCGCCTTAAGAAGTATTTTGCTTAAGACCTCACTCTTTCAAAACCTCCAGACTTGATGAACTACGCTTGACCTGATTCCCACTAGGGGATACGTAGGGAACCTACTCGATTTGGTCATCCATAAAATTGCCTGAACGCCACTTCCTTTCAAGCCTTAGCTGAACTACTACGAACCTGATACCCATTTGGGGAAACCCTATGTTTTAAGATTCCCTATGCTGTACTAGGGGCAAACTTGCGTTTTCCCGGAACTATGTCAAAGCCCCAAAACTAGGGACAAACTTCGTTTGCTACCCGATGAACCCAGATAAAGATCTAAACCCATTTTTGGATCTACTGGCTATCAAAATATGTATTATGTAGAAATAAATGAGAAATGATGGTATAGGGTGATTAAAGCTATAAGCAAGACTCAAAGCAAAGTAATGAGAGCTGAAAAGACATTTAGAGGAGAATTTTTCATAACCTAGAGAGATCGAAAGAGTGCAAAACTTTGATTTAACATGATCAGAACATTTTCTAAAATATAAGAAAAGTCTTTGAAAAATGAAATACATCACATGATTTAAATAAAGTATAGTAAGAGTAAGCAGGATTTGTCAAGATTTTTGAAATAAAAGATCCTTTCTTTTAGCCACCATGTCTGTCTAGTCATGAGACTCTCTCTCTATCAAAATCTGAATCTCCAAAAGATACTCGGCAGTGGGTACAACTGAAGCAGGGGCTCTCTGAAAAGGGGTAGCCACCCTGTTATGCCAAGCCTCCGCAAAGGTCCTCACGGTAGAAGGATGCAGGGCGTAACTCCTCGATAAATCCAAAGTAATGATGTCTGGAACATCCTGAAGTAGCCCGAATTGGCGGACCACCCGACTCGGGATATAAAAAGTTGTGACATATAGACTAGGCAGCCAAACCCCTGGGCATCCGGGAAGTAGTACCATAACGGAACAGTTAGTCCCCCGAGGGCAGACCCAACAGATATCCTCATAATAAAGGCTCTGAAGTCAGGAAAGCCAACCACTAATTGTGCAGGATGGGTAACGGATCTCCAAATGGTCATAAGGAAGCAGCCTCCCAGGGTGGGGACGAATGAAAAGGCCTAAATGCTTGAGAAGCCAAATCTGTAGGACATAAGGTGCCCCCGAAAGCAGTGTTAACCCTGTACTGTGTACATGGTCAAATCACAGTAAGGTCTCTCCCAAGACGAGCATAACGGCACTCCGCATCTCCCAGAGTCCGCAAACGATGGGGATGAGAAGGTCAGTGGAAGACTGGAAGAGAAAATGAGAAAGCATGGCCAGAGAAAGTGCGCCGCGGTGGATAACCTGGTATCCCCTGTCATCTGGGTCTCCAACTGGGTCATAAACGTAAGAAAGACAGTCGAAGTGGATATGGCGATCACGGATGAAAGAATTGGCAGAGCTGCGAGAGATATAAAGAAGAGATGCTAAGTCCTGCACATATCCTGCCTGCACCAGAGGGACTGTCAGCTCTGCATAAGGATTGGTATGAAGGATGGCACTGAACTCCTCAAAGAGCGGACAAATCTCCTCGTGACCGAAACAAAAGATGTGAAGGGAGGGGTCCTAGCATCTGATAGCGGTATAAAGTAACTCCTCATCTAGAATCATCCGTCGAAAGGCGAAAAGGTCAGTCAGTCGGTAAGACTCGAAGTTGAGTTTGTCAATGCCTGAAAGAGAGTCCATCCATAGGTATAGGATATCGGAACCTATGGGAGCCATGAAGGATGAGAATGAATATAGAACTGGGAGATTGAGTGAAAAAGAGGAAAAGAAGCCTTGGGAATTTCAAAATAAGCACAAAATGAGTAAATGGCACCTTATATAAGAAAAACGACACAAACCGGCACTCAATGAAAAGCGGCGGCACTCACTGAGTGCCGATCGGCAGTTACTGAGTGCCGCACGACATTCAGTGAGTGCCGGTAAGCTCCATTGAGTGCCAGCTAGAGTTTTAACAGTGCATGGGGCAGTTTGTAACTTTAAATTGCCCAAAACCTGTATAAAATTGGCCAGAATATAATCACCAAGCATCCAAGCATCAATTCTTTCACATCATTCATCAATAAGCAATAAAGCATTCACATTTTTAAGTTGGCAAGGTAAATAAGTTTGATACTGAGATAGTAATGAAGCATGAATATAAAACAGAATTGAAAATTGGCATGAAGGCCACCATGCAAGAATACCAAAACCTCCTAGTAAATCTATGAAAGAGAAAAGTTTAAATGTCTCGTCCTCACAGGGACGTCATAATAAAAGAAAAGAATAAAAGGTGTGAATCATCCTCGTCAGCGACGAGGATTTCTCCTAGGCACCTGTGGACCTGTCTGGCTTCCCCCAGTTCTACCATCACCACCATCACCATCGTCACCATCGCCCTGACCACTGCCTCCAGCTCCTCCACGATAGCTGCCGCCTTGGCTCAGTTGGAACTCCTGAATTTGCCTTCTCAGAGTCTCATTTTCAGCTTCCTAAAAAAGGCAAAGTAAAGAAAAAAAAGCAGGTAGGAAGTGAAAAAGAGTTCTCTGCTCTCTTTTTTATTTCTTTTCTCAAGTTCAAAGAAAAAGCTAAGCTTGTGAAATTTCAAGAGTTGTAAACATAAAATTCTTTCAAAGATTTTTAAGATTTTAGGCTTGATCGGCTGTAAATAAGGTTTTATTTGACAATATAAAATTCTTTTGAGTTCTCACGCTCAATTTTGCAAGAATGAATAAAAAGGTCAAGAAAATTCTTTTGAGTCTCTGGGCTCGACTTGGTAAAAAAAAAAGAAAAAAAGAAAAAGAAAAAGTAATATAATTCTTTCGAGTCCCTAGACTTGATTTAGGAAAAATTAGATTGAAAATTCTTTGAATCTGAATGTATATATATGATTCCCTTTTAAGAAAGAGAGAGCTGAGATATATACCAAAGCTCTGGTTTGCAGCTCCGCATTGGCCCGTGCTCCGTCAGCCTGAAAAGAATCAAGGATTTAAACATAGTAAAAAAAAAGAGAGAAGAAAAGAAAAAGAGAAAGAAAAATGATGATGGCTAAAAGCAGGGCAGTTCGGAAACTTATACTCCACTCGCGACCATGAATCCAATGCCAGATTGTGTAGGCATAGGATAACCCCTCTGCAGCATAATCCCTTGGGACGGTGTCGTACAGTAGGGGAATGGTCGGTACATCCTCAGTATAGGGGGGCAGCTGGTATTGGGTCTCCTGACCCATATAGACCATGGGAACGTTCCAGTTCCACTGAGGTAGGTCTGGAGGGTCAGCTGCTCTGGGGATAGGCTGTAAGAATCATGAAAACTTGTTAGTCATTATCACAAGATTAAAAGAAAAATTTTGAAAGAATAAAGTCGATTACCCGAGTGACGCCCATGAGAGGAAAGTTACGCATTAGGGAGTTCAGTTGGAAAGCCTCGTAACCATCGAGGTCGTCCAAAAAATTCATGATATCTTCCCTGGCCAAGGCTATCGAGATCATCATGATCCAAACTCTCAGCACTCCTCATGGTAGGAGGAGGGGACCTCGGTACGTGAAAGACAGGAGTGGTGGGGGATTGTCTCGTCACCCTCTCACCCAAGTACCACTCTTGGCATGTGTCTCCCACCATTAGGATCCTCCTTCAAGAGAAGCCTAAAGCAGCCTGGATCTCTGCACCAGCCTCTGGGAGGGCCTCCACCCAAGGATTCCACACCACATGAACCTCTCGCAAGTTGGTAAGGAGGTTTATGTAACCAACAAAGTCATGGGCCCCAACTTTTTGGCCCGTTGCCTCTTTTCTCAATTTTAAACCTTGGGGCATAATGACAGCCTCATCCCCTCGAGTACTGGGAGACCTCATGCGAAGGTACTCATGGGACCATACCTGTAAAGATAAAGCATTAAAGGGTGAGTTCCAATTTTTGGAGTTTAATCAGAGAGGATTTCAGTTGAATGAAAAATATATAATAAAAGAGAAGGTTTTTATCTCCCAGGCTCTCCAAAATCCGCCGGTAGAGGGGAAGTTACCCCGAGAGACGTTGCTCATGTGGCTATGGAGAGTAGCCAGCCCCGCTCCTCTCCAATTGTACAAAGGGATGCGATCAATATCCGCTAAAGAGGCCAGATACTCCATGTTGATCCGGTCCCCTCTGTTTCTCATTAGTGAGCAACCTAGCATATACATGATGAAAGCTCTGATCATCTGATCATCAGGAAAAGGCTGACCCCTGAAAGTATTCAGGAACCACTTTGTTGGGATGATAAACTCCCCAGGATGAGCCCCAAGAAGATCGATGATTTCCTCGTGTCGATTTGGGAGATCGTAATAGCAAGGCACCGGGAGGCCACCGAAAGGGATGCCGGTAATCATAGCAAAGTCCAGGGGAGTCATGGTCATCTCCCCAAATGGAAGGGGGAATGTGTTTGTGGTATCCCACCACCTTTCTGCCAGGGCCTGGTTCTGGGTCATGTCATTTGCGCTCTTCTCCAAAAGCAGCACAAAAGGCCCAAAGCCCGCGGTATTGATCCTATTTCTGATATCCTCGAAGAGCTCACTATACTATCTGCGACCATGGGCCAGGCTCCCATGACCTTTGATAGCGGTCTCAGGCATCTGAAAAAGAAAGATGATTGATGAGAATAAAGAAGAAAAAAAAAATAATAATAATAAAAAGAAAAGGCAAATTCAATACAAGGGGGGGGGGGGGGGGGGGGGGGGGGGGGGGGGGGGTTTGAGAAATTCTTCTGAATCCTAGCAACTCTTTGATTTTGTAATAATAAGATTCTCTGGAATTTTGTTGATTCTTTGGCTTTATAGGAACAGTAGGAAATTTTGTTAGGTCCTAGAGACTGCATGGTTTTGGAAAAAAAAAAAAACAATAACAAGCTTCTTTGAAGTTTTAGTGATTCTTTGGCCCAAAAAAAAATAATAAATAAATAAATGAGTGGAAATTCTTTTGAGTCCTAGTGACTCCACAATTTTTTGAAAAGAGAGATTCTTTGGAGTCCTAGTAATCTCAAGATTTTGTGAAAAATAAATGAGATTCTTTGGAATCTTTGTGATTCCATGATTCTGTAAAAAAACATATGAATAGAAATTCTTCTGAGTCATAGTGATTCTATGGTTTTGTAAAAATGAATGAATGTGATTCTTTGAGCCCTAGTGGTTCCATGATTTAAAAAAAAAAGAAGAGAAATGAAATGAATAAATGAGATTCCTTGGAGTCTTGGTGATTCTTTGGTTTTGTAAAAAATGTGTGTATAAAAATTCTTTTGAATCCTAGAGACTCCGTGATTTTGTAAAAAGAATCAATGAATGAATGAATGAAGAAAAAATAATAAAATTCTTTTTGAAGTCATAGCAACTCTGTGAATTCCTTTCGAGCCTTAGCAACATAAATATTTTGAAAAAATAATAATGAGCTCTTGAGCCTTAGCGGCTTCAATGTCTTAAAAAAGGGAAAAGAAAAAAAAATTCTTGAGTCTAAACGACTCCGTGCTTTGAAAAATGAAATTCTTAATTCTTGAGTCTAAACGACTCCATGCTTTGAAAATAAAAATTCTTGAGTCTAAGCGACTCCATGCTTTGAAAAATAAAAATTCTTGTGTCTAAGCGACTCCATGCTTTGAAAAATATAAAATTCTTTTTGGAGTCATAGCAATTCCGTGTTTCTGTGAAATATAATTCTTTTAGAGTCTTAGCTGCTTAAATATTTTGAGAAAGAAAGTAATGAGCTCTTGAGCCTTGGTGGCTTCAATGTTTAAAAAAAAAAAAAGAGTAAGCGTTGAGTCCTATCGACTCCATGATTGTAAAAAAGGTGAAATCCTGAGTCCTAAGGACTCCGTGATCATGAATTTTGGATTCATTGGTAGATTATTTCGATTGATAAATTTTTGGGCATGGTTTCGGCTTAAAATCAACGAGGCCTCAAAAAGAATAAGCAAGAACATGATCTCAAATCTTTTGCACATGATCATAATGCTTAGATAATTTAAAATCAATCAAAGGGGGGGGGGGGGGGGGGGGTGGGGTTCACAATAAGTTTGGGTATAGGTATATCCGAATACACAAAATCAAAGGAGCATTCATACATGCATTGTTCATCATACATTGCATTGCATTGCATTGCATTGTTTCATCATAAGAATAAGAGGGTTTGAGAGTATACCAATCTATTGAAGGCTCGTGCCAAGAGGTGCTCCTCAGGATCGGTGAGTAGAAACAACGAGCTATGGCCGGTAGAAGGCTTATACTTCTTCCTAGAGGGACCATGGGACCCTGAACCACTAGCCATTGTAGAATCTACAAGCAAAAAGGGGAGAAATCAAGATTCATATGAAGAAATTTTGGGAAAACCAAAGAAACATGAAAATAACTATGATTTTAAGCACAAATCAAGTTTAAAATTGCAAACTTAGCATTAAAAGAGTGCAGATACCTTGATTTGGAGAGATTCTTGAGTTGAGAACCAAAGGAGAGGAAGATCTTGGAGAGAAATTGTATGAAGAGAGAAGAGAATGAAAAAAAAAAAAAAAAACAAGAATTCAAGTTTTAAACACACTGCCAGTCAAATCGGCAGTCGGCGAAACGTCGCTGGCACTCAGTGAGTGCCGCGCGGCATTTCATCAAGTGTCGGTCGGCACTCAGTGAGTGCCGGTACGCATCATTGAGTGCCGCCGTGTGTGATAGGTGGCCTTTCCCTCCAAAATTTTTATATTCGTGTTGGGGACCACCGAATTTTGCTTAGATATCCTTCAAGATTATTTCCTCATTTCGAAAGAACCCCCAGAGTTTGAAAAGGAAGTTCTTAAGTCCTTTTATGAGTTAAAATTGGCCCCTGATTGTGAAAAATCAAGTTGAAAAAAACTCCCAGTTTCTGATAAATAAAATCAATTTGAGCATAATCGACTCCGAATCTTGAAAATTTGAAAGAAATTGGAGTCTCATTGATTCATGATTTTGGAAAATTGAATAAATCGGAGTCCGATTGACTCTGAATTTTGAAATTTGAATTGAGTTGGAATCCAATCAACTCCAGATTTTGAAAAAATTAAATCGATTGAAGTCCGATCTACTCCGGATTTTGAAATTTAAGTTGAAATTGGAGTCCGTTTGACTCCGAATTTTGAAAAAGATTTGGGTTTTAGTCTGATTAACTTTGAATTCTGAAATTTGAATTGAATTGGAGTCCAATCAACTCCAGATTTTGAAAAAAATTAAATAGATTGGAGTCCGATCGACTCCAGATTTTGAAATTTAAGTTGAAATTGGAATCAGTTCGACTCCGGATTTTGAAATTTAAGTTGAAATTGGAGTCCTTTCGACTCCGAATTTTGAAGTTTAAATTAAAATTGGAGTCCGTTTGACTCCGAATTTTGAAAAAGATTTGGGTTTTAGTCTAATTAACTCTGAATTTTGAATTTGAATTGAATTGGAGTCCAATCAACTCCAGATTTTGAAAAAATTGAATAGATTGGAGTCCGACCGACTCTAGATTTTGAAAATTGAATAGATTGGAGTCCAATTGACTCCGAAATTTTGAAAATTAAATTGAATTGGAGTCTGATTGACCCGGGATTTTGAAAAGATTTGGCTTTTTGTCCGACCGACTCCTGATTTTGAAAAGTAGAATAGATAGGGGTCCAGTCGACTCCTAATTTTGAAAATTGAATAGATTGGAGTTCGATTGACTTCAAAACTTTGAAAATTGAATAGATTGGAGTCCGATTGACTCCAGAATTTTGAAAATTGAATTGAATTGGAGTCCAATCGACTCTGGATTTTGAAAAGATTTGGATTTTAGTCTAAAGTGACCCCTGATTTTGAAAGAAATTGATTTTGAAAATAAACATGAGGGATTCCTGAGTTCTAGGAGTCATTGAATTGAGCTAAGGATTGTAAAAGTTTACGCTTTGAAAGTATGACGGAACTATATGTACAGATTCTCGATGATTTAAGCTAAGATGAAACGTGTTTTTTCACAACAAATTTGCATTGATTCGATAATTGAGAGTAAGGCTTGAAGCATCTCAGTCGATCAGATGGTTTTTGGAAGATTCTGAGTATAAGGCGTGGAACGTCTCAAATCTTTCCGCGTGCTACCTGATTCGACTATAGAGTATAAGGCGTGAAGCATCTCAGTAGATCAGATGATTTTTGGAAGATTCTGAGTATAAGGCATGAAGTGTGTCAAATCTTTCCGCGTACTACCTGATTCGACTATAGAGAGTAAGGCGTGAAGCGTCTTAGTCGATCATATGATTTTTGGAAGATTCTGAGTTTAAGGCGTGAAGCGTCTCAAATCTTTCCGTGTGCTACCTGATTTGACTATGGAGAGTAAGGCGTGAAGAGTCTTAGTCGATCAGATGATTTTTGGAAGATTCTGAGTATAAGGCATGAAACATCTCAAATCTTTCCGCGTTCTACCTGATTCGACTATGGAGTTTAAGGCCTGAAGCGTCTCAGTCGATCAGATGATTTTTGGAAGATTCTGAGTATAAGGCTTGAAGCGTCTCAAATCTTTCCGCGTGCTACCTAATTCGACTATGGAGTGTAAGGCCTGAAGTGTCTTATAGACGATCAGATGATTTTTTGGAAGATTTTAAGTATAAGGCGTGAAGCGTCTCAAATCTTTCCGCGTGCTACCTAATTCGACTATGGAGTGTAAGGCCTGAAGCATCTCAGTTAATCAGACGATTATCAAAATATGTGTGAAGCGCGTATATATCAATCATGATGTTCCTAGAGTAGGACAATATCATAATAGGAGAAATTGAGGTATGGGATGCATTTCTGATGATAAGAAAAGCAGCATGACTCCGGGTCATCACACTTGGGAACATGGGACATGAAATTGTTTAAGCATGTGCATCACGACAAGATAGGAGCATTCATCCGTGTGATAATTTGCGTTTATCTGTTGTCCCTTGCCCGAACTATGTCCTGGTCTAATTCCCAGTCGGGATATGTAGGCAGCTCACCATTGACCACGACCAGCATTTGACTCTCTACCCACCCAATTTTTGCAACGCACTTTTGAATTTACCTGGATTCGATAGCTTGGTCAAAGGCTTGTCTTTCACAGAGGCTTTGACATTCACTTGTGATATGTGTTGCTATACAAGCTCTGCCGAAGAGGGGCAAACTATAGACACCCCGATTTTGACCAATCATTGAATCCAGGGATTGGTTACCTCTGAAGATCGATGATGATGATGATCGGTGAAATTCGAAGATTTTCCAAAGAATTCAAGTCCTTCAAATATTCTTCAAATTAAGTTTTCAAAATTAAGAAGAAAGGAGAAGAATTGGGTGATTCGAGGGAGGCCTGGATATGGAAGAACGTATGAGGAACCTAGTCTAGGAAATCACCTTGAAATTGAGATATAAGAATTTTTAAGAATTCTGTTAGCTGCGGCACGCGGCGAAGCCGGCGACATTCACTAAGTGTCGCTCGGCATTCAGGCACTCAGTGAGTGCCGCTCGGCATTCAGGCACTCAGTGAGTGTCGCAGGCAATTCACCGAGTGCCGCGTGCTGTAACAGACTATTTTTCTCATATGTTCTAGAAGAAAACTTTTCACATGGGTTCTTCACCCGAATTTACCCATTTAACCTTATGAGAGAGGTCTATATAAATAGGCCTTCATCTCCATTATTGGGGGACTTTTGAATGATATTCATATATACAAGAGTTATATATAATAGAGAGAGAAAGATAGAAGAACATGATATTTTTCTTGAAGAATTTGAAGAATTGAAGAAGAAATTGAAGAATTTGAAAGATCTTCACAAGAAATAGAAGAAATCTTTGAGGTCATAGAGGTAACCTTTCAATTCTATGTAGAATTAGGCAAGTTCAATCACAAATTCATAGTTCTAGGATCTTTACACATTTTCAAAACCTCTCTTCCTACCTCATTTCATCACACACCACATAGAATTTGTGATTGAATCTCATAGTAATTCACTAGTTTGGATCTAAACAAGCCTTGGGTTTAAAAGTATGGGTTGGTTTTGAAGAATTTGCTTTTTGGATTTTCTCAAGTGAACTTTGATTCTAAATTTCTATTTTCCTTTCAAGATTTATAAGATTTTATACGTTTCATTGAGTCCCTTTGAGTTTGATTCTTTAATCTTCTATGATCTTATGATTCATATGGAGATTAAGGTTGATCATGGTCATATCTACCCATAATTGGTTGGATTCAAGTCTTAACTCGTGACTTGGATCTCCCTATTAAGAATCTCATGGAATCCATATTATATTCCATAGAGGTTTGAGTAGATTTGAGTCTCATTTAGTCTCCAAGGATCATTAATTTAAGAGGAGAATAGGATATCATAACTCTATATTCCTCAAGGATCATATGTTTGAGAGAGGAGTTAGGCGTAAATTTTCATAGTTTGTTTGTTGAAATATAGAGAATTTGAATATTCAAGAGTCCATGAGATTGAATAAGACCTTAGGATCATCTTGTTAGAACTTCAAATATGAGATCTATGATGGAGATCCATTAAGGCTAATATATGGATCTCTTTATGTTTCATCACTCATTTCAATAATCATAATCATACTTGATCCTAGTACTCTCTAGAATCATGGATCAAGTTTGATTCAAAATATGAACATTAATCCAACAATGGTGCAGTGAATCCATAAACCCACTGTGATCAAAGATTTTTCATTAAATCATGGTCCATTGGAATGGGATGAGACCAATTGGAGGATGTTCATAACTCATCCAAGTGCCTCAGTGATTTTGTTTTAATGAAATTCCATGTTTAAGATGGTTTGGTCTCATGATTTCAAAGCAAGCAACTCTCTGTCCAAAATTCCAGAACAGTAAGTCCGTTTTAAAATTAATAAATCAGAACCTTAACCAAGCTTTCTTGACCTCCAATAAATTTTTCTAAGAAGCTTAATGTGTTAGGAAAGTTCCCTAATGAAGCAATTCAGATTTGCTTACTATTTTTAGAAAATCATACAAGATCTCTGGACAGAGAATTGTAAATCTCTGAGTGATGTCTAGTGTTTGCCCAATTCCCAAAGATCAGACCGTTCAATCCTTGATTTTCTTTTGGGTTAGAAACCAGACTCACATAGGCATATCATATCCAAAAATCATTAAGATCCAACAGTTGGAAGTATGATTTTTCTATTTTTGAAAGTCTGGTATGCTCTCTGTAATTTCTGAGAATCTGTCACAGTTTTTGTCCAATCTTATCAACTTTAATTTAAATGGTTTCCTAATGCTTTAGACCCAAACCATGTTTTGAATAATGATAATTAAGCAGAGGCTAAGTGATCCAAATTAGTGAATTATTCATAGTTTATTGTCATACATATCCATGCATTCATCCATGTATATTGATAGTTGTAGTTAGAATCTAGTGTTAGGATAAGTTATATTTAATTGAGCCTAGTTGTGAATTCTTTATAGTCATGTTGGGATTATATTACTTCATACATGTACAATGCATTAGCTCTTAGTTGGGACTTTCGTACCTATAGAGGTGATAGATTTGAGGAATACTACTTAATATTTGATGTTGGATATTGATCAAAGCATGTGGACTAACTTTTGTGTTGTAGCGCTATTAAGGTACGATTTCTCGACTCCTCTCTAGTTATTTTACTTGTTGATATTATATCTTGTCTTAAAGGACTAACCCTTGTTTTGTATCGCTTTTGAGGTACAATTTCTTACCCCTTCTTTAGTTTATTACTTCTTGATTTTATTGGTTTTCGACTTCATGTGCGACACCTTAGCTTAGGTCTTGCTTTATGTGTATATATGGATTAGAGACACTTTTCTTAGGTTTCATACTTTGTGTATGCATTGCATGTTTCTATATCGCAGCTAGATCACGGGTAAGTTCCCTAGTTCCTTACATGCACATCAACTTGCTTGCTACTTGATTTATGTGGTTTTGAATGATATTTTATCGTTAGCAATCTTGCACCCTTTTGACATGTTTGTGTTATGTATACCTATATATATGTATTAGTTGAGGGTATGCTTATATTATTAATTCGATTAAATGGATGTTGAGTAGAGCCCTATCACGAGATAGGATAATAGGGGGTGCTTTAGTCCGTTGGGCTCCTTCCCCTCTCATTCCATAATCCCCGGACCCAGTTAATCTTTGGTTTCGCAAAAGATCAGTTTGCTTTTAAAATCGTTTCTTAATTTTCCTTTAAAAAAATTAAGTAGCGACTCGTATTTGAATATTTGAATTTGAAAATTAATTGGTGGGCCCAAATGCCAGTATCCACAGTCACAGGTCAGGGTGAGTTTGGAGATGAATCGGTGATGAACTGGATCCTGCCTAAGAATCCCCTCAGCTCCTTCTCGTTTTTCGGTGGTTGCTTTTCAATTATAGCTTTGATTTTGGTTGGGTCCACCTCTATTCACCTTTGGGTGATAAGAATCCTAGCAATTTCCCAGTGGTAACTCCAAAGGTACACTTCTGTGGGTTCAGCCTCATCTTAAACCTTCTCATCCTCTCGAAGAACTTTCTCAATGCCTCCAAATGCCCCTTTCTCTCCTTTAATTTTACAATCATGTCATCCACGTAAGCCTCTACCTCCTTGTGAATTATGCCATGTAACAAAGTGGTGGCAACCCTCTGGTAAGTCGCGCCCGCATTCTTAAGACCAAATGGCATTATCCTATAGCAATTAGTTCCCCAGGGTGTGATGAAGGTGGTTTTCTCCCTATCCTCCAGTGCCATGAGAATTTGGTTATATCCTAAAAATCGTCCATAAAAGATAGAAGTTCGTGCCTTGCGGTATTATCAACCAATACGTCGATATGTGGTAAAGGGAAATTGTCTTTAGGACTGGCTTTGTTCAAGTCCCGAAAGTCGACGCACACCCTAACATGACCATCCTTCTTCGGGACATGCACAATGTTGGCAATCCATTCGGGATACTCAGTGACCTTCAAGAATCCAGCCTTAAACTGCTTTTCAACATCCTCTTTCACTTTAAGTGGCCATTCTGGCCTCATTCGCCTCAATTTTTGTTTTACTGGTTTTGAATTAGGAAAAAGGGGGATATGGTATTGGACTATCTCTGGATCAATACCTGGCATATCATTATAGGACCATGCAAAAACATCTTTGAATTCATTTAATAGATTGATTAATTCTTTGCTTTCTTCATTGCTAAGTGTAGAGCCAATAAAAATATTTTGGGGATTATCTTTATTTCCCAGATTAATTGTTAGAGTGGTTTCTATGATTTTACATGTAGATTCATTTTCTTTTTCAATAAATTCTTGCAATTCATCAGGTATTTCACATTCATTAAGCGCATCCAAGTATGCATAATCGATCAAGTTTTCATTAATCTTGTTTGGAGTGATTACAACAGACATGGAAATAGTAAGACGCCTCATTTGGGCCATTACAGACTCCAAGGAGGGGGGGGGGGGGTACTTATCACTAGACTCAAAGACCCATTCTTTGTTGATTCCTCACTTGAGCTCAATGGTGTTACAGTCCGGCAGCTTTCCCTTTTCACCCCTTCCTTCATCTTCTGCTCCCTCTGATCCTTCTTCTTTTTCCCCGTCGATTCCATTGTCCTTTCCTTATATCTTCACCATATCTTCAACATATTCTTCTTCGGCCTCAGCTTTCATAACCCCTTCTGGGCCTTTTTCCTCTGCCTTCGCACTCCCTTTGCCCAACAAGTTCTGCATAACTGGGCCATCCAATGTGTCGATCCAATCTTTGGCAGTAACAGGCTTCTCAGGCATTTGCAAATACGGGTCCTTGTACTCAGAAAACTTATGAGAGAAAAAGATCTCAAACCCTAGCTTCAGGCGATTCTCTTTCTGATCCATCCACGGCTCTGGGAAGCCACAAAGGGGAAATCTTTTCCTTCTTTCATGAAGTACCCACTGAGTGTTTTCTGGTAAGGGACCATCAGTGTATCAGTCGCTTTCTTCTTCTCTCTTGATTCTTTCCTTGACGGTTTGAAGCCCAGACCATGAGTATGAGTCTTGTGTGGGGATCTTCGGAAACTCTGGTAGGCCCTAATGATTTTTTCCTAGTCCCATCCCTGGGAAGAAACCCATCTTCTTCATAATCCCGGTGACCAACGGGCTCGCATACTGATCAAAGCAGAGTGGTAAGAATTCCCTTGGCTTGGCTTTCTCCAACATGTTAATAAACTTGAATCCTCCAAGATTTGCTTCTCCTTCTTATAGCTGTACTTCCAAAATTGGTGTACTTGACGAAGTTTCTGATAACCGTACCCAACTGTTCCCGAGAATGTCGCGGACGTTGTTATCCCAGACACATTTGACTTTCTGATGGATGGTTGAGGGATGGCACCCAAGTTGTCCATCCACGACCTGCCCAATAGTAGATTGAAAGAAGCTGGGATATTAATGATTTAAAATTCTGCTTCTTTTTCAAGAGGTCCAACAGCGAGCTTGAGAAAAATTATGCCCATGACCGTCCTCTAAGTGTTGTCGTACGCTCTTACTCGTTGTTCAAACGGTATGAATGTTTACTCGTCCAGGCCCATTCGTTTAGCTATTCGGAACGGACACACATTCAGGGCGGATCCGTTGTCTACAAGGCATGCGGGTACAGTGTTCCCCAGGCATTCAATAGTGACATATAGCGGCTTATTGTGGGCCAGCCCTCCAGGTGACAAGTCATTTAAAGAGAATGTGATAGCATGAGTTGGAGTTCTACTGATCATTCCCACGAGGTTGTCTGGTGCTATGATGATGGATATGTCTGACTGGTTTAGAGCATCCAAGACTGCCTGTCGGTGACGTTTGGAGGCGATCAATAACCCCCAAATGGTGATATTCGCTTGCGTCTTTTTCATTTGCTTCAAGACCCTATCCTCTTCTTCTTCCTTATTCATCTTCCCTTTTCCTTTGCCCAATTCCCTGCCTGGATGGTTTTCCTCTAACTCGTACAGTTTGAAATGTCTCCCTGATCGAGTTAAATGACTGACTTCTCCCCTTGCCCATAGATTGTCGATTTCTGGAGTAGCTTTTGAAACTTCTTTCCCTATTTCTGTCTCCTTGTCACTTTCATACCACATATCGTCTTCTACCTGATCTACCTCTTGACTATCGACTTGAACCCACCATTCCGACTGCTTTGTCATTTCCTTTTTACATACCCCGAACTGATTCCTAAGCATACAGATCCCCAAATCCTCTGACAACTGATAATACTTCTTCGGTTCCCCAATCTTTGTGATCAGCTTGGATGGATTGACCGTCACTCCTTCTACCCCCAAGAAGTAGAGGCCCTACAGTGGTAGCACGGCATGGTGATTCGACAATGGGTTTTTGGTAACATTGGGAGCTTTGGCAGGCGGTTCAGATATCACATTGTTACCAATGAGGTTTTGAACTTCGTGCCTCAGCCTAGTACAAAGGTCTATAGTATGGCTTTTTTGTTGGTGGAACTTACAATAGAGAGATCCTCTCGGAAGCTTGGAGGTAACGGGTTTGGCAAGGGTCGAGGTTCCCTCAGCTGAGAATTGAGAGTGATACCCCCAAATCTGAGAATTCCCTCAGCTGCTTGTCTCCTCCTCTCTTTGGATAACTCCTTGCTATGTCAAACTTTCTCCCTGGCTCACTTAGTGCATTAAAGTCGGTGAGGCCAGAGTGACCCCCCCCCCCCCGAGTGTCCTCCATTCGATCCATAGCTCAGCCTCCTATATCTGTTTGGCTGTTCTTCCTACTTGATTATCCCCTCTTGAATTGCGTCTTCAATCCTTGTTCCCACATTGAACACCTTCGTGAAAGTGTTGATCGATTGAAGTTTGACCTTGTCCTGATAGACGGGTTGGAGGTTCTTCATTATCATTCGGATCTGATCCTTGTCCGACGGCCTTTCTACCATTTTTGCTGCTTTTCCCCTCCATCTACTTAAGTACTCGGCAAATGAATCCTTGTTTCCCTGCCTGGTAGTTTCCAAGTCTCTGACTATGACATCCAAATATTGGTTATACTCGTACTGTGCTACAAATGATTTGACCATCTCTTCCCAGATTCTGGTCTTGCTCGGCTCAAGTGTAAGGTACCACAATAAAGCAGTTCCAGTTAACGTTTGCTGAAACAAAATAGCCATCATGGTCGTGCTTAAGCCACTCGGCTAAAAAGCCCCTATACACATTCGGATATGACTACGGGGGTTGCCTGTGCCATCAAACTTATCGAAGACAGCATTTTGAAGCCAATGGGCAGCGTCTCATGGACCCCGTCATACAATCCTTCTACTTCCAGCAAGTAGGTGTCAACTCCCTGAGCCTTTTGTACAACCCTTTCAACCTTCTCGACCTTCTCTGCCATCACACTATCTTTCTCATTCTTTTCTCTTTCTACCCTGGGGATCTCAGCCCTTGGCATCTCTGGATCGTCATACCAACCTTTTTCCATGATGGGCGGATCGATGTTTTTGGATTTACAACTGGCGGATTTGCAATAGGTAGTGGACATGCTATTGCTTCTAGCATAACTATCATGCGATTCATGTTCTCAGCCCATCTCCTCATCTGCTCGGCTTGTTGCTCTACCAACGTTCTCAATTTTGCTACTTCCCTAGCGTTCCTCTTGTCTGCCATTTCTGTATTACTTCTCCTTCTTACTAACCTTGCTGTGGGTCTTCTAAACTAGAAACTGCCCGAGTCAGATGCTATTTTTTCCCTATAATCATATTTTAACAAGATTTTATTTGGTTTTTGAATGAATTTTTCATTTCACTCCTTTTTTAGTTTACAAATGTTTCATGAATGGTTCCTATGTCACACGGATGTAATGCATGTGTGCGTGTGTGCCTACTCTATATGCCAAAATAAAGGAAAATCCTAATCCTAGCACATAAGGCACATACGTACATATGATCCTCGTCCATGTCAAGTGCGCTAATTTCTCCTTTCATTGTGATCCTTATTACTCCTTCAAAGAAAATCATTTGGAAAGTATTTGATAGAATTTTTTAAAACAATTTTGTTAAACAATCCTTCTATAAATTGGGATTTTGTTTTGAAATTTATCTGGAAAGCGGTTATCCCAAAGTGTTTTGAAAGATCTTCGAAACATGCTTTAAGAAGGTTAGTTTGGAGCTTTGCTTGACTGAAAAAAACATTTTGGGATAAAGGACGATGGTTTATCAAAATCTTGTTTGCTCTCACAAGTGAACTTTTAAAACTTTTGGGTAGAAGAATCACATGATTGGATTATCACCGTACTTCTCACGAATTTGGATAACATACAAGGTCAATGATGCTTAGCTAAACCAGATATAGGAAGTGTAATCTTTCAATCAAGATTTGCATATTCCCCAATGTTATGAGACATGAGAAGGGATTGCTAAGAAAGGTGATTAAAAGTTTATACATTCTTCATTAGGTAAGCATCGTCATCATCTCAACTAACTCCTTTCAGGGCATTCAAGACTCCCTAGCACATAACCTTAATAAAAAATTTGATTTCCATAGATCGAAAGGTTCTACAGAAACTACCATGCAAAGGCCGAGTTTTGGTAAAATAAGGGACCCTTGACACACACCCAATAGGATGCTTTATATACCAAAACTTGGTATGAGATCAAGGGTGATCACACAGTCCCATGATGACTTGACCGACCGGGTTGCCCAGAGCCTCCAAGGTCATAGTTCCGTGCAATCGACTGGCGAGACATGCAAGTGCAATGCAACAGGCACACAGAAATTTATTAATTCAATTAAAAGGATGCTTTCAAATCTAATCCTCAAGTGAACCCAAAATCCAAAATTCTAGTCTGAGAACCCAGAGATTCTGGGTTCGATCCCCAGCAGAGTCGCCAGATTGTGGATATCGCATTTTTTCTTACCCACAACTTTTCTTTTAAAATCTTTTCAAGTTCAAAATACAAAACATGAGTCGCCACTTAATTTTTAAAAGAAAAATTAAGAAACCATTTTAAAGCAGACCGATCTTTTGGAAACCAGAGATTTTTAGGTCCGGGGATTATGGAATGAGAGGGGAAGGAGCTCGGTGAACTAAAACACCCCTTCTCATCTTATCTCACGATAGGCCTCTACTTGACATCCTTTTAATCTATTTATTAATCTTAATGTGCCCCCAAGTAATACATAGATATAGATGTACATTGCAAAAGCATGTCTAAAGGGTGTAAATTTGCTAAAGGTGAAAATAGCATTTAAAAACACATAATTCAATTAGCAAACAAATATGACATGCAATAGGGAACATGAGAACTTACCCGGATCTAGCCGCGAATATGGAAACGTGCAATGCATGCAAGAAAAACCTAAAGGAGTCTCTAATCCATATATACACATAAAGGCTAGACCTAATTCTAAGATGTCGCACATGAAGTTGAAAATCAACAAAAAAATAGGAAATAAACTAGAGTGGATTCAAGAGATCGTACCTCATTAGCGCTAAAAAACAAAGGTTAGTCCATATGCTTTGAACAATATAATATTGAACCCTAAACAACATGCTTAATCTTCTAGCTAAAAATAGGTTCTAATTGCAAGTATCAACATATATGAATGAGTGCATGAGCATGAGCAAGAATGAACTATGAACTTATTCATTAATTTGGATCATCTAGCCTCTGGATTTAAGTCTAATTAATCATTATTAAAACATGGTTTAAGCCCTAAGCCATAGAAGAGTCATTAGAATCATTATTTACAAAGTTTAACAAAACCGTCACAAAATTCTAAAAATTACAGAGAGCAGACCAAAACTTCAAAAATAGAAAAAGCAAGCTTCCCATGGTTTGATCTTGATGATTTTTGGGCACAAGATGCCTCTGTGAGTCTAGTTTCTAACCAAAAAAGAAAATCAACAATTGAACAGTTCGATCTCTGGAAATTGGGAAGAGACCAGACATCACTAAAAAAATTGCAATTCTCTGTCCAGAGATCTTGTTTGATTTTTTAAAAATAGTGAACGAATCAGAACAACTTTGGTCTTTTTAGGGGTCTTATTAACACAGTGAACTTCATATAAAAAAATATTTGAGGTTAAAAATGTTTGTTTAAAGTTCTAATTTACCTATTTTAGGACTGACTTGTTATTCTGAAATTCTGGGTAGAATATGGTTGTCTCACAAAACTCATGACCAAACCACGTTAACTGTAAAATCTTACTAAAAAAAATATTTCAGTCGTAAAACTTTGTGTTATGAACACTCTCCAGTTGGTTTCATTCAATTCCAACGGTCCGTTATTTAACTAAAAATCCTTGATCAAAAGTGGTTTAGAAACTCACTGTACCATTGTCAAGTTCAACTTTTATTTGTCAACTCCAACTACTAAGCGATGAAGTTAGGCATAAACCAAACTACTTCTCCTACCATTTGATGGTCATTGGAGACTAGAAATTACTTGTACTTATAGATTTTAATGGATTCATGGAGGAACTTCTTGAAATCCCAAGATAATGAATTCAAAGCATGGAGAGAGGTTTGAACTCATTGACCAAAGCATACTAATATTAACCTTAATCCTCTTATAAATCATAAGTTTATAAGAAAATCAAAGGATTCCAAGGTTAAGGATTCAAGAAAGACATTGAAGGTCTCATGAATCCTAAGATATGAACATAATCAAAGAAAGAAAAGAAAATCAAGGTTCATGTAATATCCATGTTAATTTACATGATTTACTTAGTCTTAAACCTTGGGTTGCTTTGATCCAAACCAATGAAATGAAGAGTTCAATCACAATATCAGTGGTGTGTGATGAAATGAGGTGGGAAGAGAGTTTTTGAAAATGTGTAAAAGGTCCTAGGAGATTCTATATTGTGATTGAACTTGAATGTAGAGATTAGTTAGATTAGAGGTTACCTCTAATTATTCTCAACTTCTTGGTGATTTTAGGATATTCCAAAGGCTAATCAAGCTCCTTTTCTTCTAATTCATGCAACTTCTTCTTTAAACTCTTCTAAAACTTGCTTCTAATTGTGTTTAGAAAATTTTAAGAAGTTTAAAACAAAGAGAATCAAGATAAGGTTATAAAATTCAAAATTCCAAGTCCTTTGTAATGGGATATTCACCTCCTTTATATAAGCAATTTTTGAAAGGGTATTTCAATAATTTCGGGGGCAAAACCCTAATTTCGAACGTCCTCTTGAAGGTACAAGACGTACAATAGACTGCTAATGAAATACCCTGTATTTTTGTATATAAATAAGACCTTTTGTTTCTAATACTTGTATAAACTTTAGCCTTTCATTTGGTGAGAAATGGGTACCAATCGATTGCCTTGTTTCCCAATCGATTGCCACTTTTCTGATACCAATCGATTGATATATTTCCAATCGATTGCCATTCTACTGACCTGAATTCATGACATGGCAATATACCAATCGATTGCCATGTATTCCAATTGATTGCCTTCAAATATCTATAACCAATCGATTGTCATCTTTACCAATATATAGGCATAAGCTGAGATAAGTTTTCTTCTTTGCTTGAGCTTTGGACGTGTGGCACTCTTGTTTTCTATATATATGAACTCATTTATGGCCTTGGGCTAGTTTGCCACAACTTGAGAGAGAGAGAGAGGCACATGTTGTGGGAGATATGCATATATCTACACATATATCCATACATATATACACCCACACAACCACACACACACACTGCCCTTGGCAGAGAAGCAGAGGAAGAAGAAACAAGCAAGAAGAAGGAGAAAAAAAGAGAAGGAGAGACAAAGAGAGAAAGAGAAGAAGAGAGAGAAAGCTTGGAGGGTTTCAAGAATACACACCCAAACAACCCCTAAGTGAGTCTTTACTCAATTGGTATAATGTATATAATGTCTATATAAGTGATATGGAGTTTAGATGGATGAAATGAATAGTTTTGACGTTTATATATGCTATATTTATAATTTGTTGGAGAAGACGTAGTATGAATCGATTGGTATAAATCCCAATCGATTGCCATCAGTCACATCCCAATCGATTGGATAGAATTCCAATCGATTGACATCCCAATCGATTGCTAACATATCGATTGCCAATGTTAGCAATCGATTGACATTGTTTAAGACCCAATCGATTGCCATCTCCCCCAATCAATTGGTATGACTTTTATCCCAATCGATTGGACCCTTGTCCCAATCGATTGGTATTGGAAGAACATAGATTCCTTTGCCTGTTTATTTTATAAGAGGTTCGATGATTCGATTTTTGATTCGGACTTCCGTCATACGACTATGGGATAGTCAGGGATAATGTAACACCAAAAGAGTAATGAGTATTGGATAAACATAATAACATGATGACGTTAGATACTATACGGTTTATGTCTGAGTTTGACATCCGTTTATTTTAATCAGAGTAGTCAGCCACTGGGGTTTGTCATGTGTCGATATTAGTACCTAACTTTGGTAGGTTTGATAAGTTCTGGGAATGATATATGGGCTGACGCTTGGTCGTGATATGTGTTCACATGCGGTGGATGGTCTATATCCTTAACAAGCAGTGAGCAGGACCATGTAGTCCTAAGGTAGCCAGATGATCCATGTTATATCCTTAATGAGCAGTGGATGGTTATATATCCTTAGCGAGCAGTGGATGGGGATTACTGGTATATAGCGAGAAGTCGTGGCAATAGATTTGATGTACTGTTGTTCAAAGCATTGTATCCCTGACATGCGGTGGATGGTTTATATCCTTAACGAGCGGGGGATGGACTGACGTGGTGTCCATGAATACGGTGGATGGTTTATATCCATAACGAGCAATGGACAGAATGATGGTATGTCTACTTATGTTAAACGATTGTGTCTGTTCTTTCTAGTCAGAGTATGTTTTTAGGTTTGGTATAATCAGACAATAAGGGTTGGCGATGCCATTTTGAATAAAGGAAGATATTACTTAGTAGAACCATAATTGTTATTCTTCATAACTTGTTAATGCTTTATATAAGAATACCTTGTGAGTTTCTATTCACTCAGCTCTCAGTAAGCTGACGGCCGTTATTGCCTGGACATTCCCTGTCCAGATTTCCCTGTCCTTTTTAATACAGATTATGGAGCTTACAACGATGACTACTACCGAGAAGGGGATTATGCAGAGGGTGGCTAATGAGAACTTGGCGGCTAGCACAAGGTGGAATGTGGACCTGTACCACGTGCCAATTGGTCCAGTTATAAGGGCGCGAGCAAAACGGTTCAAGGACAATCTCAATGGACTGGTTCAACAAATTTGGGTTGAGACTAATCTTTGTGGCCCAAAGGAGGATACTAGTGATCCACAAGACTAGGTATCCATGATTCAAGCTCTAGAATAAATTAAAGGCTTACATGCTAACTTAGGAACTTTTCATATTCGTTAGTTTCTTATTTTTTTTAGTTTTGGGGTGAATTATATTGAGCCATAATATTTCGTAGGCTTAAAGAGCCCAACTATAAGCCTCAGCTTTTTAAATAGTTTTAGGGTTTGTAATATTCAGTTTTGATCATTAATAATATTATGAGAGTTTTTTCTTTGGTTCTTTGAAGAACTTTTCGAACTTATCAGATTTACTCTGTGGCATTCATACCTTGACTTATCAATCGAGTTTCCATCCTTGACTGTGGCGTCTTCATCCTTTATACCAAGGTTCACATCTGTTATAGGTGTTGGGTCACGGTTTCCATTTGAATCTGACAGTAGAACGGTCCGAGGCATTAATCGTGTTACGAGTTTCGTCACACTGTTGGCGTGGTTCGTGTCAGTTGGTATCAGAGCACAGTTCTAGTCTCAGGTTTATCCTATCTTTTTCTTTTTTGTTCTTATTCATTTCTTCTGGTTCTGTTTTTATTCATCTTTTTGTTTTTTGTCTTTTTTTTTCGTTTCTTTTTCTTATTCGTTCTCGTTTTTGAACTGTATCTAAAAAAAAAAGTGCTCGAATTCAGATTTGGGAATTTCAGATCTGTGATTCACACTTCTTATTTCACTAGGATTTCTGAAACTGATTCGTATTATTCTATTTCAGTACCTTTCGTGTCACTATCATCTAGATCAGTGATTCTTAGTCCTGCTTATTTCGTGTTTGGTAAATTGGTCATAACGATTTTGTTTTGACAATCTGTGTAATTCAAACGTGATCTTTCAAAAAAAAAAGAAAAGAAAAGAAAAGAAAAGAAAAGAAGAGATCGGTAAGCCGCGAAAAAAAAATACAAAAACTCGACTTAAAATTTTATTTTTGTTTTACATTATTGGGGGTCTAAGGAGTCCAAATCTGACCTTACTCCATAGTGTGAAAAAAAATAAATATTTTTCAAAAATTCCATATTTTTTGTGATATTGGAAACCTAGTCATCCGCGTTCATTTTAGTCGTGCTTTTAACTTCCGAATTTGATTGGTATAGTTTGGGTGTGGATTGTTACTAAGAAATTCTGGTCATTGTTTGATCAGTTTCATAAGAACCGAGTGAGAATTACTACGAGAGGAAAAAGGCAAGAATGGTGAGCACATAAGAGGGTAAAAGTCAATTTGATTTTGAGTGTAAATACGAGTGAATCATATTCTTGAGTGAAACACGTTAGGGAGTGTAGTGAGGATCTATTTCTATTTCTAATCCGTTCTTGCAGGGATTATGGCTCAAAATCAGGGAAGAGTCACAAATGAAGAGGCTCAACAGCCGGTTGTTACGAATCTACAAATGCAAGCTTTAGTGGGGGAGATGAGGCAGATGATGAGGGCTGAATTAGAATCGATACGTGAGAGATTAGATAGAGTTGAAGAGGGTACACCACAGAGGCAACCACAACATGTTCCTAATGTACAAAGAAGATTGAGAGTTGATGATAAGGAGTATTTTGGGGAAGACTTTGACGAAGAAAATGATCCAGAGTCAATAGATAATCATAGGAGATATGGTGGTCGGGGTAGAGAAGTTAGGTTTAGAGAAGCTAGGAACTGGGAAGATAATAATTTGGGTAGTATTAAGATGAAGATTCCTTCGTTTCAAGGGAAGAATGATCCGAAAGCCTATCTAGAATGGGAGAAGAAGGTGGAATTAGTATTTGATTGCCACCATTACTCTGAGGCTAAGAAGGTAAAACTTGCTGCCATTGAATTTTCTGATTATGCTATCATTTTGTGGGATCAATTGGTGTTGAATAGGAGAAGAAATAGGGAGATCCCAATAGAGACGTGGAAGGATATGAAAACTGTGATTAGGAAGCGGTTCGTTCCAAGCTATTGTTACCAAGAGTTGTACAACTAGTTGCAAAGTTTGAGGCAAGGTAATAGGAGTGTGGAAGGATTTTATAAGGAGATGGAAGTTGCTATGATTCGAGCAAATGTAGAGGAAGATCGAGAGGCTACAATGGCTAGATTCTTAGTTGGGTTGAATCAGAAAATTGCCAATGCAGTGGAATTACAACACTATGTTGAATTGGAGGATATGGTACACATGGCTATTAAAATTGAGAATCAATTCAAGAGGAAGGGCAGCAGCACACGTCCAAGCCAAAATCCATGCCAAAATTCCAATACATCCGCTTGGAAACCAAATAATTGGAAAAGAGATTAGAAGCAGCCTTTGGTGAAGCCAAAAACTGAGCAAAAACAAGAGGTGGCCAGCCATGGAAATCAAGGTAAATCTAATTTGTCTACTTCTCAGAACCGTGATATTAAGTGTTTTAAGTGCCAATGTAGGGGACACATAGCTAGCCAATGCCCGGACAAGAGAGTTATGGTGTTCCGAGATAATGGTGAGATTGAAACCGAAAATGAAGATGACAACGAACCTATGCCACTGTTGGAGGATGCCGATGATGAAGAGTACGCTGCCCAAGGGGATTTGTTAATGGCAAGGAGAGTTCTAAATATGCAAGTTAAAGAAGATGATGAGGCGCAACAGGAGAACATCTTTCACACGAGATGTCATGTCAAGGATAAGGTGTGTAGTATGATCATCGATGGGGAGAGTTGCACTAACGTTGCTAGCACAACTTTGGTGGAGAAATTGGGGCTGCCAACAATCAAGCATCCACGACCTTATAAATTGTAATGGCTCAATGATAGTGGAGAAGTAAGGGTGACTAAACAGGTGTTAGTTTCTTTTCGTATTGGGAAATATGAAGATGAAGTTTTGAGTGATGTAGTTCCGATGCAAGCTGGACACTTGTTGTTAGGGAGGCCATGGCAATTTAATCGACGTGTTAAGCATGATGGTTTCACAAATAAATACTCATTCGTGCTTTATCAAAGGACAATCACCTTAGTGCCTTTGACACCGAAGCAAATTTATGAAGATCAAGTGAGGTTGCAAAAGGAGATTGATCAAAAGAAAGAGAGTGAACAAAAGAAAAAGAGTGAGAAAAATGAGAGAGAAAAAGAAAAGAAAATTGCAGCCATTGAGGGAAAATTAGAGGGAAACCAAAAGAATTTTTTTGCAAAAGCGAGTGAGGTCAAACGAGTATTGTTTTCAAATCAGCCTATGATTGTACTTCTGTACAAAGAGGCATTTTTAAACACTAACCAAATTGACTCATCTTTGCCTAGTTATGTTGTTTCTCTTTTGCAGGAGTTTGGTGATATCTTTTCCGAGGAGGTTCCACATGGTTTACCCCCTATTCAAGGGATTGAACATCAAATTGATTTCGTTCCTGGTGCTACCATTCCAAACCGACCAGCCTATAGAAGCAATCCCGAGGAGACAAAGGAGCTACAAAAGCAGGTTAGTGAGTTGATGGAAAAGGGGCATGTAAGAGAAATATGAGTCCATGCGCCATTTTGGTGATTTTGGTTCCTAAAAAGGATGGGACGTGGAGAATGTGTGTTGATTGCCGAGCCATCAACAACATAACAGTAAAGTATCGACACCCTATTCCTCGCTTAAATGATATGTTAGATGAGTTGCATGGTTCTTTTATATTTTCTAAGATTGATTTGAAAAGTGGGTATCATCAAATTAGAATGAAAGAAGGTGATGAATGGAAAACTGCATTTAAAACAAAATATGATTTATATGAATGGTTAGTTATGCCTTTTGGATTAACTAATTCTCCTAGTACTTTTATGAGATTGATGAACCATGTTTTGCGTGCTTTCATTGGAAAATTTGTAGTTGTTTATTTTGATGATATCCTGATTTATAGCAAAAACTTGGAAGAGCATTTGAAGCATTTAAAACTTGTGTTAGATGTACTTAGAAAGGAAGAGTTGTTTGCTAACCTAAAGAAGTGTACTTTTTGCACCGATAAGCTTGTCTTTCTTGGTTTTGTTGTGTGTGCACAAGGAATACAGGTTGGTGAAGAAAAGATTCGTGCTATCCAAGAATGGCCAAGCCCATCTAGTATAATTAATGTGCGAAGTTTTCATGGACTTGCTAGTTTTTACAGGAGGTTTGTGAAAGACTTCAGTAGTATAGCTGCACCAATAACCGAAGTCATCAAGAAAAATGTTGGGTTCAAATGGGGGGAAGAGCAAGAGAAGGCATTTTAATTACTCGAGGAGAAATTAACTCATGCACCTTTACTTGCTTTACCTAACTTTACAAAAACTTTTGAAATTGAATGTGATGCTTCATGTTTAGGTATTGGTGCCGTGCTTATATAAGAAGGAAGACCAATTTCATATTTTAGTGAGAAGTTAAGTGGGGCTGCCTTAAACTATCCCACTTATGACAAAGAGATGTACGCATTGGTTCGATCTTTGGAGACATGGCAGCATTACTTGTGGCCTAAAGAGTTCGTGATTCACACCGATCATGTACTCGAAATTTATTAAAAACGAGAAGTGAAAGAGATAAAGAGAGGAAAAAGGGGAGAGGGAAAGATTGGGAGAGAGATATAGGGAGAGATAGAGAGAGATATAGGAAATGTATTCTAAACACACACACATGTGTATTTTCACATTCGGAAACATTTTAAAAACATTTATATACATAATTCCAACATAAGTAAAAGGAAAGAATATTTGAGAACGGGAAAGAGATCAAAGAGATGAGAGGAAAGAAAGAGAATGGGAGAGATTTAGAGCGTTTAAATGTTTGAAACCTTGTTGGAATTAAAAGAGGGGTTTGATCCGGCAAGAACCCAACTATAAAACGAACTAAACTACAACAAATGAACTCTCATAAAAGCAACCACCCAAACCAATCCGGCAAGGATTCAAACAAAAGAGAAAAACAAACAATGGACATGTAAATCAAAAAGACAAGGACTTAAAGAGGTTCAACGACCTCGAAAAGTAAATACATCATCATAAAGTGAGTTTAACAATTGAAAGAAATAACCATGAAAGCAAGGGCTAACACTTGTCCCATTAAAATCAAAGAAGCTTCTCAAATACAAGAGATAAGAGCCTAAGCTCACGAAGTTTTCGTAAAACCTTAATACTCTAAGTTTCAAAGCATTAAACATTTACAATCTTCCAAAATGACTGAATCAACAAGAGAGCTATTCATATACATAACTAAGCATGAGTCTTCAAAATAGAAAAAAATGCCTCATAGTTCACGCGTCCGGTCACATATGCCCTTTGCCCTTACCAAGCTTACCTGAAAAATGTTTTGTCGTTTTTATGATAACGACGGCTCGTAGAAAACATTGAAACAAGTCTATATGCTATCTATGACTAAAATGAAATGAGGTGCAATGAATCGCCACTATGGCTACAATGAAATGTTTAAAGCCGCAAGGCTATGCGTGACAAATGCACATCTCTCTCGTTACCGGACCATGAGCCACCCACGCATGGAGTGTAGCATACCAACTTCCGGGAGCTACCCGAATATGGTTTGGAGTTTGAATGTTTCTAAGGGTCATTCTCCCTGTCTCACATTACAACCCATGTCCGGATTTCTTAAATCTCTCTTTTCCAAATAAAACATTTATGTCGTAATACATGAATGCTTGCCGATTAGGCCTCAATGCATATGATGTTAACAATGGCTTTAAAGATGATCCGCTACAATAGGCTAAGCAATAATTTAGTCCATTAGACATGATATCAAGAGCTTCAAAGAATGTAATTAAATTTCATAATTTAACGTTACTAACAAGGATTTCTATACTAACGTCCTAGCATGCTTTAACACATAAAGGGAGCATCCTAGGCACGTCTAGCATCACATAATCAACTATAGAACAACCAAAATATGTAAATTCACAATTAGGCATATAACCCTAAATTTACAACTTTGGGGAAAACCTAATGCATGTGTCTAAATTATTCTCATAACATCATTTTAATTACATTTAACATCTCAAAATCACAACATATAGAAATGAAACATTATTAATCTACCTCAATGAAGATTTTCCAAAATAAATGGAAATCACCCAACATGCAAGTCTATCATCACATAGAGCAATTAACACACAAGAATCACATCTAGGCAAAAAGCCCTAATTTTTCAATTTGGGGGAAACCTAGAGCATATGTCTACGTTTTCTCCTAAATACATGAATGAACTCATATACATTTTAGGCGTGCATAACATGTAGAAATGGTACAATAGAATCTACCTCAAAGCCATAAATTCCAAAATCAAAGAGCTCCAATGAACCTCAATGAACTCCAATGAGGTTGCTAGAATTTGTTGAGGAAGGTTCCAAATGTCCCATGCTTAGAAATGGTTGTAAGAGAGTCCAAATACGCCAAGGAAGCTATTCCAAGTAGAAGAACACCATAAATTTCGAAATGAGCTTGGTTTAGGAAAACCCTAGCTTTGCTTGGACTCTTGAAAACACTTACCAAATAGTGATAGCAAGCCCTAGTGAGGAAGAGCAATGCTTGAGAGTGACAATCTTGTTGACTTCTTGAAGTTTGAAGAAGAAAAGAAGGAGAAAGGAGAAGAAATGAAGGAGGGGAGGCATGGTGGTCTTGAGAGAGGAAGAAGAATGAGAGCTCACTGTCAAAGAGATGAAAATAACTTGAGGAATGAGGGATTGGGCTCACATTCGGCCACTATAAGGCAATGGGTGGGTCCCATTTTGCTAGTTGCTCATTTTAATTTAAAACTGGTATGCCCATGAATAGTATGACCTAGACCCAAAATTAAATAAACACATCCGCAGGCACATGAATAAATTTCTAAGCATATAAAAGGCCAAATAAAATAATTCAGTCATGCTCTGAAATTAAAAAAAAAATACAGTCAAATAAAATAATGGTCCACAACAGAAATGCAAAATTACCCTATTACCCTTTATTATAAATTTTGAAACATTACAGTCTACCCCCCTTAAAAGGATTCCGTCCCGGAATCCGGAACTGCAATCACGCAAAGGGAGCAACGACTTGCTCACACCTTAAACAACAACAAAGGGAGAAGCACAACAAAGCACATAGCACCCAAAGGAACTTACACTACTCGAAAAAGAGATGAGGGTAGCTCTTCCTCGCTTCACCCTCGTCCTCCCAAGAATCTGAACAGGTTGTTCCTTATACGAAGCATCTTCACTAAGAGGCAAATTGGTCTAATCAAGTACATGTGACGGATCGGGATAAGGCTTATGGAATGGATCGGAATTATACCGACGAAGCGTCGAAACATAGAACACATTGTGAACACTCGATAACTGTGGCAGAAGAACCAAACGATAAGCAATGGCACCAATCCTCTCAACGATCTGGAACGGCCAAATAAATTGCGGTGCTAAATTGCCACTCTGACCAAATCATTACAACCCACGATGGGGTAAAACTTTCAGAAATACAAGATCACCAGCCTCAAACTCAGGTGGTCGACGATGACGGTCGGCATACGACTTCTGACGACTCTGAGCTGAAATCAACTTCTTACTTATTACTTTAATCTTTTCTGACGTCTCTCTAACCATATCGGGTCCATGAAGATTAGTCTCACCTACCTCACCCCAACACAAAGGAGATCGACACGAACGACCATACAATGCCTCAAACGGTGCCATCTGATAACTGATGTTGGATGTAACCCGGCCAACATAAACTTTTCTTCCCAATCACTACTAAGTGTCATAACACTACTCTCAACATGTTTTCCCAAAATCAATCAGAATAGAAGGAGTTGAATACCCATACTTATTGTATATTCTTCCAGGAAGGAAATACAACCTTCGTAAAATCACAGTTAAACACATCGACACTGATACACTACGGCGTCTCATGATCGTACAAACATGAATCACACTATGGGAAACTATGATGTCGGTCACTCTGAACGGTAATGAACGTGTAGATATGGTCCAAACGATCTACAAGGATCTAAAAGAGTGTTGTCCTTACGCAAAGTTCCTAGAAATGCTGTAATAGGCAATTGAAAACGGTTGTAACAAACCTGTGATTCTCTGGTGTCGGTCTTTACCTGCTAACAAATCAAACAAATTCGACAATGGATTTCTTTAACCCTTTCCACCAATACTGGCGATGCAAAACATAGTACATCTTGTACCTCTCGGATGTAGGGCAAAACGGGAATGGCGGAACTCTTTTAACAAATCTCCACGGCAAGCAACGGGAACAAACACTCAGTCTCGAGGTCTCAAACCACTAATGTCACCAAAAGTTTGATCCTGTCCAAAGTCTCCATTAATCATACGGTATGTCAAGGCAATGGTCTCATCATCGAGTTTCTGTACTGCTAACAACTTCAAGTCAAAACTTTCGATAACACATTCAAGTCAAACAAGGAAATTTGGGCATAAGTCAACGTCTCAGTATTCTCCACTCTTGCACTGGTAAATACACTAGGGTACACGCGAGTCTCAACATTTTCCACTCTTGCATAGGTAAGGAAGTTAAGTCATAGTCATACTTCTCTGTCACGACATTGGCCTAGCTCGGGTGGCAACGCAATTCAAGTCATAGTCTGCTCATATCGCAAGGTCACCCAAAGTTAAATTTATAGTCACAGTTATAATTACCCAACGGGGTTGTCCCAAATTAAGGTCTCTTTGTGTTAGAAATGTCTCATATGTGATGTCTCCTAGTCCCAAGTCTTGGGTAGCTCAATCCACGTTCAGGAAGTATACGGTATAGTTCAATCAACCTATACTCAATGCTCACAATAACAGGTGCCGAAGTCTAACAAATTTTTTTTTTTTTTTGCAACTTTGGTATAACACATTCTCACCCCAAAGCATCTCAAACAAAGTTCACCTCTATTTTCGTCAACTCCGTTAATTACCAAGCAGGGAGATATTTCCAACAAAGCAACGGTAGTAGCCCATTAGTCCCAAGAAACCATGAATCTCATATACAAGGCAAATCTATAACGGTCCCAATGTTAGAAGGATCCACGGATACTCCATTACCAAAAATGACATGTTCAAGAAACTTTTTACCTCGGATAATCAATATTCACACTTAGATAATTTGGCATATGTAGTCATCTGTGCTCAATCACAAACTTGTCTTATCAAGGATTAAACACACGGCTTATCAAATTTGCTAAAGCAGCAGGTGCGTTCATCAAACCGAATGGTATAACAAGGGATTCACAATGTCTGCAATACGGGCAAAAAGTAGTCTTAGGAATCTCACGTTCCCTAGTGTGCAACTGGTGATAACTCTATTTCAAATCAATCTTTGAAACTAAGCACGTTGAACTACGAAGTTAGTCAAAAGGATCTACTGATTCTTATAGTCACAAGATTCGATGTCATAAGCAATATTCAACTTAAGAGGGCCATCTATCTTCTTGGCACAGGGAAATGGGTACTCTCCATGGAGACGGATTAAGATAAATGAATCGCTAACCTGTAAGTTCCCCAACTGAGTCCTTAACCCTTTCAACTCTACGGATGTCTTACAATACGGCGACATCAAAATAGATGGAGTACTGGGTATTAATCTGTCACAACTCAATTCTCACAGATAAGTGACAAGTCATGCGAATTCTCAGGAAACACGTCAGTGTACTAACCCACAACGAAAAAGAAATCAATCAAATTTGGTTCATTTTCATTGGAAAACAAAACAAGCTATTTAAGGAGTCAATACGACTTTTATAGTTGTACCAACTGTGAAGTGGATATATCGGAGTCTCTATACAATCGCCCATGAAACAACTATGATTCCCGAATGGTAATGTAAAAGCTACCTTCCTCTCGAAACAAGTCACAAGTGCTTGGCAAGTACTCACTAGTCCACACTCACAATCATAAATCAAAGATGGTGTGCTGGTCAGCTATCACAGTTCGCAGCCACGACACATTCGATTTAAGGGAACCAAGCCTTAAACGGAAGTATCTATTAACAACTAACAATGTAGGAACCAAATGACTCATTCCTCAACTCATTGATGATGCACGAGGTGGTATCTGAAGGGATATGATGCACCGATATCTATAGGCATCGTGGCACTGGGACTAAACACGAACAACTTACCTTAGATCACAGAAGCATCGGTATTACCCACAGAAGGTGTGGCGGCAAAAAGATTAAACTGTCCTTATTGTCCCCTTAGGGATGCTCGGCTAAAACAATTCTGAGTTGAAGGAGTTGGTTGTGGTGGTAACAAAGGTGGCCTACAAGTCTGCTGAAAAGGTGGACGAACTGGGGTTGGTCCAATTGACTGTTCTTAGTCGGTGCATGAAGTTCTCTAACTCTTTTATCCGGACTCAAATACCCAAATACTAATATTTTCTGAACCACTTTACTAAGTACATTCAACTCAAATCCAACTGCATTGGTGCGTAGGCCTAGACGAAGTCCATTCTCGAAAGTTCTTACCTTCATTCTATTGTCCAATGTTATATCGGGAATGAGACTAGCCTCATACTCAGAAACTATCATGGCTCCCTAACGAAGATTTTAGAAATTCAGTCCTCTTAGCTCGACGAACTACGAACGGGAAATACTGCTCATGAAACAATTGGCTGAGGTTATCCCATAACCTACTCTCCAAAGTCGGTGTAGTCAACACTAACCCCCACTTAAATCTGACTGAAAAGCTGCAGTGTCTACTCGAAGATCCTCCTCAAATAGTACCAAGGTACTCCAAATTATGAATACGCGCTCAAGCCACAATTTCATGTGAACCGGGCACGAATCTTTATAGGTTAAATATAAATTCACACCCCACTTGGGGATACGCGTAATTAGCATGAGATCACATAGCTCACAACATTAATCATGTTCACACATAACATATAACGTTTCCCTTCATAATTCCATTTACATCTGCGAACGATGATACCATATTGCTTTGTAATCAACTCGATACTTAACAGAAACGGCAAGGATAATACAGGAAATGCAATCAACATCAATATAGATTACTAGCAACCTTAAGCAATTTATATCATGATTCATACTAATCAATGCCTATCATGACCTATGAGAACACATAGCACTAAGAATATGCACGGTTATAACATAACTGTAGGGCACGTCAAACATTAATGTACTTGGCATGTACCCTAAACATATATAAATGTTGGAACTGATTAGCTCATCGCATGTAGAACATGTACACATATCACGTGTGAACATTAACTTAAACATCAAATTCACATAGAAGCATGCTCATCAACAATGCGGGATCACATTACTCAATATGCATCAATACATATTAGAATAATTGAAAATCATATAAACACTTAGCATATCGGGTATGGAACATTTAATCTTTGACATGTAAGCACCTAGCATATACGTACCTAGCCTCGAAGGCATTCAACATTAAGCATGCTAGCATTATACTCGCCTTGCGTGAAATACGTACTCTTCATATCATAGCCAATGGAAATGTACATCACAATACATAGAGCACGTAGGCTTCACATGAACTCACATAACACGTAAGATATGAAACATGTAAACTGGGCACGTAAGTACAAAAGTTCTGAAGACTTTCACTCAATAAAAAAAAATGCTCATGCAACATCTCACTATGTAAAGTAAACAGCGGCATAGTTAAAACAATTAGCATTGAATGAGGAATCGAATGACTATTAATCACATTAAGCAACTAATAGGAGGACTAATGACATCCCATGGAGTATGTAAACATTTAACATGTAAGCATATACTATGTCAAATGTGAAACATATAAACATTTGAACATATAACCATGTAGGTCTCGAAGGAATTCAACCTCTACGCATGCCCCTGTGGCATCGCATCATCTCAACCAAAAAAAAATAACCTCAATGAAGTAAACGGAAAGCAATAAACAAACTTAAGCATGGACGGAAACGAAACAAGCCCAAAGTAAACACCCATAGCCCCTAGGTATTCAAACCCGGTTAACTCTGATACCAATCTGTCACGCCCCGGAAACCGAAGCGCGAGGAAAGAGAAAAAGATAGAGAGAAAAGAATTAAAATCCAATCACAATGCGGAAGCGACTTTGGAAACCCACGGGGTTTCCTACAAGGATGACTTACTAATACTGTAATACCCTGTATTTTGGTATATTAATAAAACCTGATATTTCATTTCTATACTCGTATAAACTTTCTCTTCCTTTTGGTAAATTTTGATACCAATCGATTGATAAGTTTTCTCAATCGATTGACACTTTTCAGATACCAATCGATTGACATTGTTCCCAATCGATTGACATTCAACCGACTAAAAGTGATGACGTGTCATTATCCCAATCGATTGCCATTTATTCCAATCGATTGACATTGTTTCCAATCGATTGACTACAAATATCTGTTGCCAATCGATTGACTTGTGTCTCAATCGATTGACATAAGCTGAGAAATGTTTTCTTCTTTCCTTCAGCTTTAAATGTGTGGCACTCTTAACCCCTATATATACTCGTCCATATTTATGGCCTTGGGTCATTTTGGCAGCCTTGGGAGAGAGAGAGACATACCTCTTGTGAGATATATACATACATATATCTATCTATATATCTATATCTATATACACGCACACACTGCCTTGGCAGCTGGAAGAAGACGAAGGGAAGGACAAGAAGAAGAAAGGAGGAAGAAGGAGAGACAGAGAGAGGGCTGGACAGAGAAGAAAGAAGGAGGAAAGAGAGAGCTTGGAGATTTCAAGCTTTGAACACACCCAAACGCACCCTAAGTGAGTTCTAACTCACTTGGTCCCTCTATATGAAGTTTATATAAGTTATTATGAAGTTTAGGTGGGTTAAATGCTTGTAGTGTACGTTTATATATGCTGTTTTTACAATCTGCTGGAGAAGACGTAGTGCCAATCGATTGACATAATCTCAATCGATTGAATAGGATTTCAATCGATTGACACGTTTCAGATACCAATCGATTGACATGTTCTCAATCGATTGATATGATTTTGATACCAATCGATTGAACTTAGTCCCAATCGATTGACATGATCAGAACATGGTTTCCTTTGCCTATTTATTATATAAGAGGTTTAGTTGTTCGATTTCTAATTCGGAATTCCATTATGCGACTATGGGGTAGACAGGAGTAATGTGACACCAAAGATTTATGGATAATGAATAAAAAGTAATATGAAGACGTGGGTGACGTGTTGTTTCTGATATGAATTTGATGTCCGTTTTCTTTTAATCCAAGTAGTCAGGCCACATTGGGAATTTGTCATGTGTCGATGTAGAATGGAACGTAAGTAGGTTTGGTAAGTTCTGGGAATGGTACGTGGATGGACGATTGGTCATGATATGCTCTTAAAAGCGGTGAACTGGATACATGGTTCTTAAAAGCGGTGAGCTGGACCAAGAAGTCTTAAGATAGACTGGATGATCTGTGATATGCTCTTAAAAGCGGTGAACAGGACCATTGTTCTTAAAAGCGGTGAGCTGGGATCACTAGTAGATGACGTTGAGTCGTGGCAATAGATTGATATGCCTTGTTCGAGACGTTATATCCCTGAAATGCGCTGAACAGGATCATTGTTCTTAAAAGCTGGGGACAGACTGACGTGGAGTCCATGACATGCGGTGAGCAGGATATATTGCTCTTAAAAGCGATGGACAGAATAAGGGTGTATCCCTAGAGTTAAACGATTGAGTCTGTTCATGGAAATCAGAGTCTGTTGAGTTCGGTATTTGAGTAACAAGACGATAAGGGTCGGTTTACAAGAATGAATAGAGGAACAAGATAATGTTATCCTTATAATAAGATGTTAACTCATATTTTCATAAGCTCATGTTTACTTCAGATAATTGGTACCTCGTTAGTTTATGCTCACTCAGCTCTCAATAAGCTGACGGCCTTTTATTGCCTGGACTTTCCCCGTCCAGAATATCCTGCCCCTTATTCTGCAGGTAAGGACCAGTACACTGATGACTATTATCCAGAGGAGGGCCCCACCGATGACGGTTACGCCAGGAAGGATTATCCTTATGCCAGTTGAAGACTGAAGATGTTATAGTTAGATTTTTTTTCGGCTGTTCTGTTAAACCTTTTGTTAGCGGGTACTTGGGCATTTGTTGTCTTCAGACCTGTTGTGATCCTGTGGACCATACTCTGATATTTTGTAATAGTTAGCACTGTGTGTTATTCTCAGTTGTTTACTGTTGTCTTTTTGGACTAGTACTGCGTGGTGTGGATTATTAGTGACTTTCACCTGTCATTCCTTATGAACCCATAAAGGAAATTCATTTTTCTCTATTTATGCTGTTCCGGGGCGTGACAGGGTTTTTGGTATCAGAGCCTGCGTTTGGTACTCTAGGTTGTGATACTTTTGTTCACTTAGTATTTCCACACCATCTGGTCCTAGTATGATAGAATTTCTTTGAGATGAGATATGAGTATAAGATAAGTTCGTCTTCCTGACGATAGATAGTTTCCTTTGCAGGATAGCATGGATCCGGAGTTTCACCAGTTCGTGACTGATGCTTATGGAGGACATATTATCCATGGAGATACCGTGGAGCCAGCTGACCCAGAGTTTTATCGTGAGCGTGTGTGCCAGATAGCTAGTCGACATTTAGAGGAGGACATGTGGAGAGCGCTTTATGTGACCAGGAGTACTCACCCGACACAGATGCGCATGGATGCTTACCATACTGCGAGGGTCGGTAGAGACATTTGCCAGGAGATGTTACGACTAGTTTTGAGTAAACCAGAGATGGATGAGATTGAGTTGAGAGCCATTGTAGCCGGTCCACCAGAGCCTGTAATTGCACCAGCTCCAGCAGCCCCACCATTACCAGTGCCCGACGTACCTGTCCCAGAACCAGAGCCTGAGCTGATTGAGGATGAGGAGGATCTAGAGCCTGAGGATGAGCATCCCAATGAGGATATGGATGGAGATGGAGAGGAGGAGCCGATAGATGACGGGGACCCAGTAGAGGATGAGCATGCAGACGATGCAGATGATGAACCTGAGGATGACCACGAGGAGCCAGAGTTTGAGCCAGAGGATCCAGTACCAGACCCAGAGGCTATTGAGGCAGACGTAGTAGTAGATGAGAAGGATGACCCCGAGGAGATAGTTGTGCCAGAGGTACCCATTGTGCTTCAGATACCAGCTGGACCCATTATGCATATGGCAGCCATGGCCGATATGGCAGTAGGATGGATAGCTCAGATGGTAGCACAGCCAGCAGATTTTGTTATGGGAGAGGTGGCTATAGCAGGAGCTCTTGACATAACTGACGGTTTTGCTGCAGTAGCTGTTGATGTCGCTAACCAGGCGATAGCAGACGTGATGGAGGACGATGATGCAGAGATGATAGAGGATTGGGATATAGGGGTAGTAGTCAGAGATCTTGTCGCACCAGTTGAGGATGATCCACTCGAGGAGATGGATATAGACCCAGAGGACGAGGCACCACCAGCAGGATCAGATACTGACGACTTTTGAGTCAGGATCGGCATGGTGTAGATTTTGTTAGTTTATATTAGGACATGTTGTCCACCAGATTTTTGGGAGCTTGAGAGATAGCTATTGACCATAGCTTTGTATAGCATTAGCTGACTTTAGTTGTTGTAACTCTTGTCCCATATGGTACACGGTTTTACTAGTGTGTACTATACGGTACATCTTTTGATATATATATATACGAGCGGTACTTTTATTATTGTTTGGTTGTTGCGTTGTGCTGTGTTGTTTAGTAGAATGGTTAGTTTTGCTGTTTCTTGTTCTATCTTGAGTTCGTTTCTACGTGAAGACTTTCAGCTGATCCATATGTCTCTTGTAGGCGATACTCGTTAGCATCATGGTAGGACCCTTGAGAAATCACCAAGCACGTAATGGAGCACCTATTCCGGAAGGGATGGATCCGACGGGAATTTTCGAAGCATTTATGCAGAGGATGGAGCATGTGGGGGATATATATAATCACTCCACCCACCAAAGACCTCTTATACCCCCGCCACCAAGACAGACTGGAGATAAGCTGTTAGCAAATTTTCGTGGGTTACGTCCCGAAAAGTTCGATGGACTAACAGAACCATGGAAAGCAGAACAATGGATAAGAGAGATGGAGTTAATATTTGAAGCATTGGAATGTAACGAACAAGAGAAACGTTGCCTTGCTACGTTTCAGCTCACTTATGCCGCCGCAGATTGGTGAGAAGCTGAGCAAGCCACTATTGGGATCGATGCCGCTAAAGCTATGTCGTGGGAGACATTCAAAGGCAGATTTTTGGATAAGTATTTTCCAGAAGATGAGAGAGATCAACTGGAAAGGAACTTTCTCAATTTGATCCAAGGAGAATGTAATGTACGGGAATACACAACACAGTTCGAACGTTTATCCAGATTTGCTCAGCATATGATAGACACTCCGCAGAAGTAGGTGAAGAGATTTCACCAAGGACTGAACCCCCACCTCAGACATATGATGGTTGGTCATCTGAACCAGTCGTATGAGGAAATTGTTAGATTTGCTACATGATTAGAAAAGGATGCTAATCCAGTACCGCAATCACAGACAAATCAACCTCAGTTGTCACGAGGGTTTCAACAGAGAAATTTCCCTAATCGACCACTGAGAAATACCCAAGGATGGAAACCTCAGGAAAATTTTCAAGGAAACAAGAGAATCTGGGAAGGAGCCAGGAAACCTCAGCAAGGTTATAATCGACCCCAGCAAAATCAACAGCGAGAACTACAGCCGCAGGCATTACTAACAGCCCCACCAAGTAATAGTGGAGGATGTTTTAACTGTGGAAATCCCGGACATATTACAAGGAACTGCACCGTCTACAGACCTAATCGCAGGCCAGATATCGTCTGTCGCAACTGCAACAAACCAGGACACTTGAGCAAGGATTGTCGTGCACCACGAGGAGGATACTACGGGGCACCAGTGCAAGGAATTCAAGGACCTCCTGATCAGACGAGGATGAATGCTATTATTCCAGGAGAAGCAGGCTTTAATGCTGATGAGCAGCAACATTTGGAAGGTACACTTGTACTCTTTCATAGTCCAGTTAAAGCTTTATTTGATACTGGAGCCGCACGTTCTTTTATTGCTGTTAAGATTGTGCGTCAATTGGGTTTAGAACCCCAGACACTTGAGTCAACACTGAATGCTGTGTCACCATTGGGAGTGACAGTTAAGTTGAGTAAAGTGTGTAGAGATTGTCCATTGACTTTGGGAGATAGGAATCTTCCAGCAGACTTGGTAGTTCTGTCGATGTCAGAATTCGATGTTATCCTAGGGATGGATTGGTTAACTAAATATGGTGCCAATTTGGATTGCCCTACTAGGACGATTGTATTTCCAATACAAGGAAAGCTGACGATCAGATTTCAGTGTCAACCGACAAGCGACCTGTTTCTTACGAGTGGTTTGGCTACGATCATTAGTACGAGTACGGAGCTTACGATGGATCAAATTCCTATTGCACGAGACTTTCTAGATGTATTTCAGATATTAAAGGACTTCCACCGAAAAGAGAAATAGACTTCTGCGTGGAATTAGTACCTGATACATTGCCTATTTCTAAGACTCCATTTAGGATGGCACCAACCGAGATGTTAGAACTGAAGAAGCAAGTTCAAGAACTCGAGGATCTAGGATTTGTTCGTCCAAGTACGTCGCCTTGGGGAGCACCAGTCCTGTTTGTAAAGAAGAAGGACGGAACACTTCGACTCTGTATAGACTACAGGGAGTTGAACAAGGTTACGATTAAGAATAGATATCCGTTACCTCGGATAGATGATCTATTCGACCAGTTACAAGGATCTAGGATCTTTTCCAAGATCGATTTACTTTCAGGATACCACCAATTGTTAGTTCGACCAGAGGATGTATCGAAGACTGCATTCAGGACAAGATACGGGCATTACGAGTTTCTAGTTATGCCTTTTGGATTGACGAATGCGCCAGCAGTATTTATGGACTTGATGAATAGAGTATTCAGACTATATCTGGATAAATTCATTATTGTGTTCATTGATGATATACTGATCTACTCAAAGACAGAAGAGGATCACAAGGAGCATTTATAAGTTGCCTTGCAGACACTTCGAGATAGCAAGTTGTATGCAAAGTTCAGCAAGTGTGAGTTTTGGCTACAGGAAGTCAAATTCTTGGGACATGTTATATCTCAGGAAGGTATTTCGGTAGACTCATCTAAGATTGATGCAGTCTTAAGCTGGAACAGACCGACGAATGCGACCGAAGTCAGAAGTTTCCTCGGTTTAGCAGGATATTACAGAAGATTTGTCGAAGGATTTTCCAAGATAGCAGGACCCTTGAAAAACTTAACCAGGAAAGAGACGAAGTATGAATGGACAGACAAGCATGAGGGTGCACTTCAGGAGTTAAAAGAAAGATTGACTTCTGCACCAGTACTTGCATTACCTAAGAGTGGAGAAAAGTATGTGATCTACAGTGATGCATCGTACCAAGGACTCGGGTGTGTGCTTATGCAAGATGGAAATGTTATCGCATATGGATCAAGACAATTGAAGGTACATGAGAAAAATTATCCTACGCATGATCTGGAATTAGCAGCAATAGTGTTTGCATTGAAAATTTGGAGACACTATCTCTATGGAGAAAAGTTTGATCTATTTTCCGATCATAAGAGCTTGAAGTATTTGTTCTCTCAAAAGGAGTTGAATATGCGACAGCGAAGGTGGATGGAATTACTCAAAGACTATGACTTTTCTTTGCAGTACCATCCCGGCAAAGCAAACGTAGTAGCAGACGCTTTGAGCCGTAAACCTCGGCTAGTGATCGCTGCATTACTAATTAGAGAATGGAGAGCATTAGAAGAAATTGCTGAATTTGATCTTCAGCCAGTGGAGCCAATGAAAGGACAACATTTTGGATGTCTTATGGTACAACCGACTTTGATCAGTCGTATCATAGAGGCTCAACAGACAGCAAAGGATTTGAAGTTATGGTTCGCCAAGATGTCAGCCAAGGAACCAGAAGTCTGGAGTATTCGTACCGACGGAGCTTTACGATGTAAAGGTAGACTCTTTGTACCTAATGAAGAAAGTCTCCGAAAAGACATATTAAGTCACGGATGACGATTCATCCCGGAAGTACGAAGATGTACAAGGACTTGAAGAGAATTTCTGGTGGGAAGGAATGAAGAGAGAAGTAGCTGAGTATGTAGCTCAGTGTCTTACTTGTAAACAAGTAAAAGCAGAACATCAGAAACCACCTAGACTTGTACAGCCGTTACCTATTCCTCAATGGAAATGGGAACACATAACCATGGATTTCGTGGTAGGATTGCCGAAGTCACAGCAGAATCACGATGCTATATGGGTAATCGTGGATCGACTTACTAAGACGGCACATTTTATTGCCTATAGCATGACGTATTCAGTAGAACGTTTGAGCCGAATGTATCTACAACACGTTGTACGATTACATGGAGTGCCTGTATCTATTGTGTCAGACCGAGATTCGCGTTTTACTGCAGAATTTTGGAAGAGTCTCCAGACAGCGATGGGAACGACATTGAACTTGAGTTCAGCTTTTCATCCGCAGACCGATGGACAGACTGAAAGAATTAATTAAGTGATGGAAGATATGTTACGTGCATGTGTCATTGATTTTGAGAGTACTTGGGAGATACACTTACCTTTGATCGAGTTCGCCTATAATAATAGTTACCATTCGAGTATGATATGGCGCCATTCGAAGCTTTGTACGGAAGACCATGCCGATCGCCGCTATGTTGGACCGAAGTCGGAGATAGTCAACTTCTTGGGCCAGAGATGATACGAGAAACCAGTGAGAAGATTCAAGTCGTACGTGAGAAGATGAAGACAGCCCAGACCAGATACAAGGGTTATGCTGACAAGCGACGCAAAGACTTGGAGTTTGCCGTTGGAGATCTCGTATTACTCAAGGTTTCACCTATTCGAGGAATCGTCAGATTTGGTCAAAAAAGGGGCAAATTATCGCCACGTTTCATCGGACCATTCGAAATTCTAGAGTGTGTTGGAAAGGTCGCTTATCGCCTTGCGTTGCCACCAAAGATGTCAGGAGTGCACAACGTTTTTCACATCAGTATGCTGAGGAAGTGTGTTCACAACCCAGCGCATGAGATCAACTTTGAGGATATCGAAGTCAACAGCGACATTACGTTCAATGAAGGACCTGTTCGTATTCTAGATCGAGGAATCAAGAAACTCAGCAACAAGGAGATTCCGTTAGTCAAAATTCAGTGGAAACATCATGATGAAGGAGAAGCTTCGTGGGAACTAGAGTCAGAGATGCGTGAGAAGTTTTCGTTTTTATTTTAAACCTTGTTGCTTTTGATTTCGAGGACGAAATCTTTTGTTGAGTGGTGGATGATGTAATACCCTGTATTTTGGTATATTAATAAAACCCGGTATTTCATTTCTATACTCGTATAAACTTTCTCTTCCTTTTGGTAAATTTTGATACCAATCGATTGATAAGATTTCTCAATCGATTGACACTTTTCAGATACCAATCGATTGACATTGTTCCCAATCGATTGACATTCAACCGACTAAAAGTGATGACGTGTCATTATCCCAATCGATTGCCATTTATTCCAATCGATTGACATTGTTTCCAATCGATTGACTACAAATATATGTTGCCAATCGATTGACTTGTGTCTCAATCGATTGACATAAGCTGAGAAATGTTTTCTTCTTTCCTTCAGCTTTAAACGTGTGGCACTCTTAACCCCTATATATACTCGTCCATATTTATGGCCTTGGGTCATTTTGGCAGCCTTGGGAGAGAGAGAGACATACCTCTTGTGAGATATATACATACATATATCTATCTATATATCTATATCTATATACACGCACACACTGCCTTGGCAGCTGGAAGAAGACGAAGGGGAGGACAAGAAGAAGAAAGGAGGAAGAAGGAGAGACAGAGAGAGGGCTGGACAGAGAAGAAAGAAGGAGGAAAGAGAGAGCTTGGAGATTTCAAGCTTTGAACACACCCAAACGCACCCTAAGTGAGTTCTAACTCACTTGGTCCCTCTATATGAAGTTTATATAAGTTATTATGAAGTTTAGGTGGGTTAAATGCTTGTAGTGTACGTTTATATATGCTGTTTTTACAATCTGCTGGAGAAGACGTAGTGCCAATCGATTGACATAATCTCAATCGATTGACATCAGTTGTATCCCAATCGATTGAATAGGATTTCAATCGATTGACACGTTTCAGATACCAATCGATTGACATGTTCTCAATCGATTGATATGATTTTGATACCAATCGATTGAACTTAGTCCCAATCGATTGACATGATCAGAACATGGTTTCCTTTGCCTATTTATTATATAAGAGGTTTAGTTGTTCGATTTCTAATTCGGAATTCCATTATGCGACTATGGGGTAGACAGGAGTAATGTGACACCAAAGATTTATGGATAATGAATAAAAAGTAATATGAAGACGTGGGTGACGTGTTGTTTCTGATATGAATTTGATGTCCATTTTCTTTTAATCCAAGTAGTCAGGCCACATTGGGAATTTGTCATGTGTCGATGTAGAATGGAACGTAAGTAGGTTTGGTAAGTTCTGGGAATGGTACGTGGATGGACGATTGGTCATGATATGCTCTTAAAAGCGGTGAACCGGATACATGGTTCTTAAAAGCGGTGAGCTGGACCAAGAAGTCTTAAGATAGACTGGATGATCTGTGATATGCTCTTAAAAGCGGTGAACAGGACCATTGTTCTTAGAAGCGGTGAGCTGGGATCACTAGTAGATGACGTTGAGTCGTGGCAATAGATTGATATGCCTTGTTCGAAACGTTATATCCCTGAAATGCGGTGAACAGGACCATTGTTCTTAAAAGCTGGGGACAGACTGACGTGGAGTCCATGACATGCGGTGAGCAGGATATATTGCTCTTAAAAGCGATGGACAGAATAAGGGTGTATCCCTAGAGTTAAACGATTGAGTCTGTTCATGAAAATCAGAGTCTGTTGAGTTCGGTATTTGAGTAACAAGACGATAAGGGTCGGTTTACAAGAATGAATAGAGGAACAAGATAATGTTATCCTTATAATAAGATGTTAACTCGTATTTTCATAAGCTCGTGTTTACTTCAGATAATTGGTACCTCGTTAGTTTATGCTCACTCAGCTCTCAGTAAGCTGACGGCCTTGTATTGCCTGGACTTTCCCCGTCCAGAATATCCTGCCCCCTTATTCTGCAGGTAAGGACCAGTACACTGATGACTATTATCCAGAGGAGGGCCCCACCGATGACGGTTACGCCAGGAAGGATTATCCTTATGCCAGTTGAAGACTGAAGATGTTATAGTTAGATTTCTTTTCGGCTGTTCTGTTAAACCTTTTGTTAGCGGGTACTTGGGCATTTGTTGTCTTCAGACCTGTTGTGATCCTGTGGACCATACTCTGATATTTTATAATAGTTAGCACTGTGTGTTATTCTCAGTTGTTTACTGTTGTCTTTTTGGACTAGTACTGCGTGGTGTGGATTATTAGTGACTTTCACCTGTCACTCCTTATGGACCCATAAAGGAAATTTATTTTTCTCTATTTATGCTGTTCCGGGGCGTGACAAATACATAAACCCAAAATGGACTTACATGTTAACGAGTCCATCAAAGATGAAAGCATTTGAAAATCACATTGAAAGACTTTCCGGGCAAGCACTATATCAAGGAGAAAAGGAAAAATTATAATGAATTTGATAAAAGGTCATTTTTGACAGTTGTTGAATTGTAAAACACCCGTAAGTAACTATATTTTTGAAATTTTAAAATTCTGTTCGCGTTGGTCCATGTAAAATTCGATTCTGTACAACTTTTGTCTAATGACATTTTTTCCAATTCTGCACCATTTGGGCAGAAAATAAAAAAAGCAGTAGCAGTTTCTTTTTTTGACAACAACTTGACAGGATTATGAAGTGTCCCCGACGATTCTAAATCCTCAAGTTTAAACATCAATACATGACTAGAAAAATCCTAAACAACATACAACACGTGTCTAGAGCAAGCGGAACTTCATGTACTCGAAATTTATTAAAAACGAGAAGTGAAAGAGATAAAGAGAGGAAAAAGGGGAGAGGGAGAGATTGGGAGAGAGATAGAGAGAGATATAGGAAATGTATTCTAAACACACACACACACACACGTGTATTTTCACATTTGGAAACATTTTAAAAACATATATATACATAATTCCAAAATAAGTTAAAGGAAAGAATATTTGAGAAAGGAAAAGAGATCAAAGAGGGAAGAGGATAGAAAGAGAATGGGAGAGATTTAGAGCGTTTAAATGTTTGAAACCTTGTTGGAATTAAAAGAGGGGTTTGATCCGGCAAGAACCTAACTATAAAACGAACTAAACTACAACAAATGAACTCTCATAAAAGCAACCACCCAAACCAATCCGGCAAGGATTCAAACAAAAGAGAAAAACAAACAATGGACATGTAAATCAAAAAGACAAGGACTTAAAGAGGTTCAACGACCTCGGAAAGTAAATACATCATCATAAAGTGAGTTTAACAATTGAAAGAAATAACCATGAAGGCAAGGGCTAACACTTGTCCCATTAAAATCAAAGAAGCTTCTCAAATACAAGAGATAAGAGCCTAAGCTCACGAAGTTTTCGTAAAACCTTAATACTCTAAGTTTCAAAGCATTAAACATTTACAATCTTCCAAAATGACTGAATCAACAAGAGAGCTATTCATATACATAACTAAGCACGAGTCTTCAAAATAGAGCAAAATGCCTCATAGTTCACGCGTCGGGTCACATATTCCCTTTACCCTTATCAAGCTTACCTGAAAAATGTTTTGTCGTTTTTATGAGAACGACGGCTCTTAGAAAACATTGTAACAAGTCTATATGCTATCCATGACTAAAATGAAATGAGGTGCAATGAATCGCCACTATGGCTATAATGAAATGTTTAAAGCCGCAAGGCTATGCGTGACAAATGCACATCTCTCTCGTTACCGGACCATGAGCCACCCACGCATGGAGTGTAGCATACCAACTTTCGGGAGCTACCCGAATATAGTTTGGAGTTTGAATGTTTCTAAGGGTCATTCTCTCTGTCTCACATCACAACCCATGTCCGGATTTCTTAAATCAAATTCCCACACATGGGGTTTTTCTCTCTTTTTCAAATAAAACATTTATGTCGTGATACATGAATGCTTGCCGATTAGGCCTCAATGCATATGATGTTAACAATGGCATTAAAGATGATCCGCTACAATAGGCTAAGCAATAATTTAGTCCATTAGACATGATATCAAGAGCTTCAAAGAATGTAATTAAATTTCATAATTTAACGTTACTAACAAGGATTTCTATACTAACGTCCTAGCATGCTTTAAAACATAAAGGGAGCATCCTAGGCACGTCTAGCATCACATAATCAACTATAGAACAACCAAAACATGTAAATTCACAATTAGGCATATAACCCTAAATTTACAACTTTGGGGAAAACCTAATGCATGTGTCTAAATTATTCTCATAACATCATTTTAATTACATTTAACATCTCAAAATCACAACATATAGAAATGAAACATTATTAATCTACCTCAATGAAGATTTTCCAAAATAAATGGAAATCACCCAACATGCAAGTCTATCATCACATAGAGCAATTAACACACAAGAATCACATCTAGGCAAAAAGCCCTAATTTTAGGCATGCATAACATGTAGAAATGGTACAATAGAATCTACCTCAAAGCCATAAATTCCAAAATCAAAGAGCTCCAATGAACCTCAATGAACTCCAATGAGGTTGCTATTATTTGTTGAGGAAGGTTCCAAATGTCCCATGCTTAGAAATGGTTGTAAGAGAGTCCAAATACGCCAAGGAAGCTATTCCAAGTAGAAGAACACCATAAATTTCGAAATGAGCTTGGTTTAGGAAAACCCTAGCTTTGCTTGGACTCTTGAAAACACTTACCAAATAGTGATAGCAAGCCCTAGTGAGGAAGAGCAATGCTTGAGAGTGACAATCTTGTTGACTTCTTGAAGTTTGAAGAAGAAAAGAAGGAGAAAGGAGAAGAAATGAAGGAGGGGAGGCATGGTGGTCTTGAGAGAGGAAGAAGAATGAGAGCTCACTGTCAAAGAGATGAAAATAACGTGAGGAATGAGGTATTGGGCTCACATTTGGCCACTATAAGGCAATGGGTGGGTCCCATTTTTCTAGTTGCTCATTTTAATTTAAAACTGGTATGCCCATGAATAGTATGACCTAGCGGTGTGCACCCAAAATTAAATAAACACATCCGCAGGCACAGGAATAAATTTCTAAGCATATGAAAGGCCAAATAAAATAATTCAGTCATGCTCTGAAATTAAAAAAAAAATACAGTCAAATAAAATAATGGTCCACAACAGAAATGCAAAATTACCCTATTACCCTTTATTATAAATTTTGAAACATTACAAAAAGTTTGTGAAATTTTGTTGAAGTATTAATTATGTATTGTTTGGAGTATAGAAGTTGTGTGTTCGAATGAGAGATTATAAAGAAGTTAGATCCAGAAAGAGGAGAGAGAGAGAGAGAGAATTAAATCACAGATCTAAATAGAGTTTCAACACTAAAAAGGTTGTGAAATTTCATAAAAAAAAGTTGTGAAATTTCACAACTTTTGGAATTTATCAAGAAGTTTGTGGTACTCAGTAAAACTACAGTATTTTAACAAACAAATTTGAGAAAGTTTATTAAATTTTTTTTGATAAATTTGAGAACCATATTAGCATCACTTTTCTAATGCTCTTATTTATCTTCCCCTGCTTTTACATCACAAATTAACAACTAAACACCTTGTTATGAAATTAGGGTCCCATTCACTACAAGTCAAAACAGAGATAATCATATGAAAACACTCTCATTAATCGGTTTTCTCCTTCAGCACAACTCTCCTTCCAAATCGTTGAGTCAACTAAGCCAAAAGTGAAGCCAGACACCACACAAAGGACTTCATGAATCTTTGAACATGCCACTGGATCTGCTCACGGAGGTGGCAGTGGATCTGGAATTCGTGGTGGTTGCTGATGGCCATGGCTAGTGGTTGTTGGTGATGGACGTAGTCGGTGGTGATGTTGGCAATGTCGGTGGATGGAGACGCGACAATGACTTTCGCTTTGGGTGAGCACGGAGAGGATGGTGGTAGTCGCCGGAGATGATGGTGGTCACATGTGGTCTCGCCTCTGGTTATCGGTGGTCCGATTAGAGAATTTCCCGAAGGAAGTGCCAATTTAAAAAGAAAAGCCCATGTCGCAAAGCAGAGGCTTAGGAAGCACAACAAGCAGCCTATAGCTACTACGATGTATAATAACTAACATTCATTAACACCACGTAAATATCATATTCATGTCCTATGGTATTGGAGCCACAAATGGAGAACAAAATATAATAACTATACTTATAGAACAAAATGGAGAAACATGATCTATGTAATAGAGCCAAATAGTATAGGGTCTGGTATTACTTTAACAGCTTTTCAATAGATTTAGGGGGTCAAACGTTGATCTGGCATGTTTGGCAATTCAAAACCAAACACAAAGGCTTTGGAATCCACGTTTGTGGTGCAATGTGAACAAGCTGGGGTGACCTAGGTTTAAGAAATCACAATCAAATTGGTATTGCCAGTACATTGCTAAATGACGAGAGTGCTCCTGATCTTCTCAACCAATTAAGTCCATGCCATGTCCTCACAGCTAGACAAGTGTATGTAACCCCAAATGCAACTGGGATGGATCGAACCACGGATCTAGCACGGCTAACCAAATGTTTCAACCATCCTTTTCTTGTCCTATTTATTGTAAAAATAGTGCTATAAATAATTAACATATAAAAATAAGAAACAAGCACCATTTTATTATTGTAAATATCTAATATTTTTATGTACTTTTTATAAAGTTAATTAATATATATATAGTACTAATGTATGACATATCACTATAATTAATATTATTTACTTAATATTTTCTAATAATTAATAATACGTATTAACAAAATAAATAAACTATATATTATATACTAATATAATAGCAATATAGCAGAAAGGCACATTTGTCTTTTGGTCTCTAAAATCACTTATTCAATCAGGTAACCAAACACTTACATAATCTATTATATGCCATTATAACCACTTTTACAATATATTACCCAAACACCACAGCAATTATAATCTATTCTGACCACAATCTAATCTAATAAAAGCTATCGTAATGCTGTCCCAAACAAGCTCTATGGTAGCTAGTTTGTGAGAGTAGTGCCAATTGCGGGTTGTACCTCTCCCACCAGCCAGTCTCACGATGAATAGGGCCAACATTGGAGGCTTAACTACATTTTACAACCGTGTAGTTTACCGGCCCCCTTGTGTCAATTTGGTACCTCTAGTTTAAAAAGTGTCACTTTAATTCATGTAATTTCATAAGTATCATTTTAGACCCTCAACACTTTTTGCGACAAATTGTTTACTTTTATTGACAAAATAATTTGTTGCTAAAGGGCTAATTTGACTTTATTTGCCACACTTACGAAACTATAGGGACTAAAGTGACACTTTTTAAACTAAAGGACCAAATTGACACAAAGAACAAACTACGAGGGTGTAAATGTATTTAAGACAACATTGGATAAAGACCTTTTTTCTTATTCATCATACTTTTTTCCATATTTGGGATGTTAGTTTGCCTTTTACAAAATAGAACCGTAACTCAATCTTACAGGCAAAATTGACAATTTCACTCTTACGCTTTATCTATCTATCTATTTTATATATTAGGTTAGCCTATTCTTTGGCTTTTACAACCATTTTTATAAAGAAAAAAAAATAGTAAATAATAATCAAACCTTTTGCACTAAAAGATGACAATTCTGTAATTTTGCTTACAGCAATTAACCTATATATAAATATTGTGCCATAAGATAACCATTCTGTAATTTTTCTTCCAAAAATTAACCTATATGTAAAGATGATGTAAGCAGGCACCTGTATGTAAATATTGTGCCAAAAGATGACAATTCTGTAATTTTTCTTACAAAAATTAACCTATATGTAAATATGATATCAATAGCCATTTTCGTTGACTGTTTCTTGAAGCCAAGTGTAATTATAGCTTAAAAGGTTGATTGAATCTGAAATATTTAAACTAAAGTTGATTAAATCCTCATTATTATATTAAATATAATTTTAAAAGTTGACTTGAATGTAATTATCAGTCGACTTGAATATAATTATTGTACAAATTATAGAATTAGCCTCTCATAAATCAATATATCTCTATGTAGCAGTACATATGTACGAGTAATTATGCTATACTAAAGGGATATTATGACACATGACTAACTATGTAATTACTGTATAGAACATAATAAACAAAGAAATACCGAAATCGAAGAAATCAAGTTGAGAAATTGGCCCCGCATCCATAGGAGGCATAATCTCCTTTATTATGAATCAATTTGAGAAATTGCGCACGCATCCTCCTTTATATGAGATGACATACTAGGGTACCGGCGCGTGCCAATCCCTTCTTATTAGCTTCTGTCTTCTTTTTTTTTTCCCCCATTTTTAATCTTGACATCAATGGTGTAAAAATTTAATACACTAATGAAAAACAATATATTCTCTCGAATTATCTTCGAGAATTATTTAATCTTGTTACCCCCATTTGTTATTATTATTTTTTACAATTTATAATCTTGTTACCAATTAGGTAATAATTTAATAAATTAATGAAAAGCATTATTTTCTCTGTCGAATTATCTTCCTTCAAGTTTACAATGTGATTACTTCTATATTATTTGTATTTCTCCCCTTTGAATTGTGTTATGGCATTCAAGTGTTGCAACTAATAATACATGGTCAGGAAAATAAAATGAGTAAGCCATATGTAACACCCGTACCTGCCATACCGGAAAAAGGGATTAATAATTATGTTAATACACATTAATTCATATTATTAGTGTATATGATGGATTAAGGGGAGGCTTTGGACTAACCCGTGGAAAAGTATTCAGTGGAGAAAACAGTTGGAAGTCCCCAGTAGGGTGGGACAGGTATTGACGTGGGACTCAGTGAATGGCCCAGATAATAAAATTTTCATTTTTATGTTAGATGCATTTTATGTAATTAAATGAGTATACGCTTAAGATGCTTTCATATTATATTTCTATATGTGTTACCTTCTGGTCCCAGTTTAGGTACCCATATAAGGGTCTAAATGAAAATTATTCATAATTGGTAGGTATGATAGTAACTTCGTAAAATATTTGAGGCCACGTTGGGACCCATACGGCACTTAGACAAACTCTCACTTAAGTAATTGGGTAGTTAATGGAATGCTGGGGGATTTCATAATAAGAACTTAAGAATTTCCGAGGGTGTAAATGAAAAGAAGGGAAAATGAGGTGATGACACCTCAATGCATGTTGCATGTATGTGTGTCAAGAGAGGGAAGACTCTCAAAAGAAATTACAGAAATTAGGAAAAGAGATGCCGAGAGAGAAGAGAAGACGCGAGACTCCGACGCCGTCATTTCACCATTTCGTCGTCCAATTTGCGATCCGAAACCGTATTCGGACTCGTGGAGGTGAGGCAGTCATTTCTATACTTTTCTTTTACGTTTTAATCGTTGTATTTTGGTATCTCGTTCTTATCGGTGATACGCGGTTTACCGAAATCATGTAGGATTTACTCCGGAGTGAGAATTGAGCTAAGATTTGGTATAATTCAGCATTTTCTAACTTGATTGGGGTAGAATGTGAAAGAGGTGAGTTTTCTAACTAAAATTGATGGTATAATTGCAAAGCAAAAGCTTAGGAAGCACAACAAACAACCTATAGGTATTACGATGTATAATAACTAACCTTCATTAACACCACATAAATTAATATCATATCCATGTCCAATAGGAGAACTACTACCACTACAGGTACTAATACTATAGGCAGTCATCAGTAGTAGCAACAACATTTAATTAGTACTTACGAAAGTAGTAACAACATAGGGAGGTACGGACGGAGAGTAATAAATAGAACACATACATCTGTCATCAGTAGAGTAGCATCATATGTGACTTGGTATATATATATCTCATTGAGTATTCCAAGTGACCTTCACTTTGTTCATACCACACCCGTCACAGATATACAAAAAGGTGAAATTCCGTCACAAATAGTATTTGTGACGGAATCAAAGTCTATAAAAACCCATTTTCTCGATCTCATTTCATGGGGCTTGGCACTTGAATCTTAGAGAGAGAAGCTAAATTTTGACATTGAGTGAATCATCGGATAAAATATAGGCCTGACAGCCCCAGCCCAAACCCATGAACCCGTCCAAGCCCGCCCATCATAAATGGGTTTCGGTGAGGGAGTTCTTCTTAATGGATTGGGTTTGGGCCACCCAATAAACATAATTTTCATTAACGGGTCGAAATGGGTTTAATTAAGGACCCAATTAAAACCCAATTAGCACTCAACACAACAAACACCCAACCAACAAACAAATGAAGTTTGTAAAATGACTATTTTGCCCTTTAACCTTAAATCATAACTTGTTAAGATTAAATAAGAATTGAACGTCGTCAGAGCCTATAAGCTCATATTGATATGAAGAACATTTTGGGCCTAAAGAGTACATATCATAAAATGACCAAATTACCCCTGGAGCTTACATTTAATAAGTTAATACAAATCAAGTCTTCAAATAATACGGTCTCACCTACCCTGAGATTTTTTAATGTTCTGGACCCAATGGTGGGGTCCATTTGGCATAAAATAAAAATCTTGCAAATTACTATTTTGGCCCTTGTAAATTCAAAAGATCACAACTTATTAAGATTAAACCAGAATTGAACATTGTCAAAGCATGTGAGCTCATACTAATATGAAGAACATTTTGGGACCAAAAAAGTACATATACCATAAAATGAACAAATTGCCCTTGGAGCTTGCATTTAATAAGTTAATACAAATCAAGTCTCAAATAACACGGTCTCACCTATTCTGAGGTTTTTTTAACGTTCTGGACCCAATGACGGGGTCCATTTGGCATGAAAAAGTGTTTGCAAAATGTCTATTTTGTCCTTTAACCTTAAAAATGCCATAACTTATTAAGATTAAATAAGAATTGAACGTCGTCAGAGCTTGTAAACTCATATTAATATGAAGAACATTTTGGTACCTAAAAAGTACAAATATTGTAAAATGACAAAATTGGCCTTGGATCTCACGTTTATTAAGTTAATATCAATTAAGTCTTCAAACAACACGGTCTGAACGCCATTAGAGCTTAAGAGCTCATATTAATATGAAGAAATTTTTGGGACCTAAAAAGTATATATATATATATTATAAAATGACCAAATTACCCTTGGGGCTTCTATTTAATAATTTTATATTGGTCAAGTCTTCAATTAACATGACCTCCTTGATTCATCACAGGTATTGCATTATCATCTATGTGATAATGCACTCTTTAGTTTATTTATTACCCCAATTAAGAGATCTTAAGCAAGACATTACTACATTTTATCTTTTCTTTGTTGTGTTTTTTTTTCCTATCTTTTTCTTTTTGTAGGTTTGTGAAGAGAAGGAAGTGATGGAAAAACTTTATAAAGGAAAATTGGATCAGGACTCAAGACTGGCCGAACCAGATCAATCCGGCCCCTAGGCCGATCGATCCACTTTTGTTTGAGAAGGTTAGACCCCTGACTGCCACAATTGGATAGATCCGGCCCCTAGGCGAATCGATCTGGTCATGAATCCAGGTCTTCTGCCTTATTACAAGTTTGCCATTTTTCATGATTTTGCCTCATGACTTGTATCCTCTTTGAAAGGACATGTCCCTTCACCTCAGTAGCCCTAGGAATTTGTAATGGGGCTTGCTTTGTGGCGAAGGACATTCTATATAAAGGGTGGTTCATGGGTTATTCTTCTACTTCCTCTTTGGCTAGGTTTCATTCTTCTTCCTCCACTTTAGTTTTGTTGTGTTTTGAAACTCTTTGTAAAAATTCTAGATTTGTGTTATTATAATTTGAAAGTAGTTTTAGTTTTGATGTTTAATTAATTCTCATCTTATTTGTCTTAAGTTGCATTTTCTTGAATATGTGTAGCTAAATTTCCAAGGTTGGGAAGCTATAGCTCCAACCTTGAACTCATGTTCTTCAGGAAAAGTTTCATGTTTGAAGTTGTTCTTAGAATTCTTAAACTTAGATTGGATTGTAGGAGTACCTTCAATGTTGATGTCAAGCATCAAGAATGATGGGATTCTCAAAGAATCACATCTAAATTCATGAATTCCAATGAAACTTTGACCTAATAAACTTTGTTCATTAGGTCCATTTGCCCTAACGAACCATGCCATTGTGTCTAGAACGTCAATGAACCTTGATGTAGGTTAACTCTGTGTTATTTGAAGATTTGATTTATATCAACTTATAAAAAGTAAGCTTCGAAGGGTAATTTGGTCATTTTACTATACATGTACTTTTTAGGTCCCAAAAAGGTCTTCACATTCACATGAGCTCATAGCTCTGATGATGTTTAATTTTAGCTTAATCTTAACAAGTTATGTCATTTTAAAGGTTCAATGACAAAATAGTCATTTTACGAATTTATTCAAGTCAAAAGGACCCTGCCATTGGATCCAGGACGTCAAAGAACTTTGGGTAGGTGAGCCCTTGTTATTTGAAGCCTTTGTTTATCTTAACCTATTGAAAGTAAGCCCTGAAGGGTAATTTGGTCATTTTAAGGTATATGTACGTTTTGGCCACCAAAATGTTCCTCATATTAATCTAAGATTGTAGGCTCTAACGACATTCAATTCTGATTTAATCTTAAGAAGTTACGTCATTTGAAAGGTTCAATGGCAAAATAATCAGTTTACAATAAATTTCAAGCCAAATGAACACAATAATTGGATCTAGAACATCGAATAACCCTGGAGTAGGTCACCCCGTGCTACTGAAGAGATTTTATAAATATTATCTTATAAAAGCTAACTCCGAAGGGTAATTTTGTCATTTTATGGTATATGTTCTTTTTGGCCTCCAAAATGCTGTTCATATTATGTGCTTATAGGCTCTGACGACGTTAAATTTTGATTTAATCTTAAAAAGTTATGACATTTTGAAGGTTCAAGGGCAAAATGAACACAATCATTGGATCCAGAACATCGAATAACCCTGGGGTAGGTCACCCTGTGCTATTTGAAGATTTTATAAACATTAACTTATGAAAGCTAACTCCGAAGGGTAATTTGGTCATTTTATGGTATATGTACTTTTGCCTCCAAAATGTTGTTCATATTATAAGCTTATAGGCTCTCATGACGTTAAATTTTGATTTAATCTTAAAAAGTTATGACATTTTGAAGGTTCAAGGGAAAAATAGTCCTTTTACAATAAATTTCAGGCCAAATGAACACCATCATTGGATCCAGAACATAGAATAACCTTGGGATAGGTCACCCCGTGCAATTTGAAGACTTAATAAATATTAACTTACAAAAGTAAAGCTCCAAAGGGTAATTTGGTCATTTTAGATATATGTACTTTTTGGCCACCAAAATGTTCCTCATATTAATATGAGCTTATAGGCTCTGACGACGTTCAATTCTGATTTAATCTTAAAAAATTATGTGGCATTTTAAAGGTTGAAGGGCAAAATAGTCATTTTATAATGAATTTCAGGTCAAATGAACATCACCATTGGATTTAGAACATCGAATAACCATGGGGTAGGTCACCCGTGCTATTTGAAGACTTTAAAAATATTAACTTATTAAAAGCAAACTCCGAAGGGTAATTTCGTCATTTTACAGTATATGAACTTTTTGGCTGCCAAAATGTTCTTCATATTAGTATGAGCTTCTAGGCTCTGACGACGTTCAATTCAGATTTAATCTTAAAGCTTCAAGGGTAAAATAGTCATTTTACAAATTTATTGAGAGAGAGAGAGGGCAATTAGTGGGTTAAATGGGTATGATTGGGCATATGCCCAACCAATTACCAGCCCAATTATGTGAACCCATACCAACCCAAACCCAACTAAGCCCAACCCACCTACAACCCGCCCAAGACCGCCTAATTCCCAGGCCTAGATAAATATAGAGAGAGAAATGCCTAAATCTCATAGAAACTCTACCCTATCCACCCAATTCATCAAATCTTCATTGAAGGATTAGAGTTGATCTAAATCATATCTTAGTATAATTGATGGATCTAAACCTATGATTTTGGTTTGGGGTCATCTACCTTGAAGCTTACAAAATTCTATATGTTTCATCAAGTTCTAAAGGTATTGAGTTCTAAATCCTCAAGGATCATCGACTTGGGAGAAGAATTAGATGTAGATCTAGTTGATTTATTGTTTTGATCATTGAATCCAAGTATTCATGGTCAAGTGTTCATAGTCATCTAAATGATTAAGTAAGACCTTAGAACCCATCTCTTGGATCTCTTGGGAGATCTAAGTTGGAGTTATTTCAAGGCTAAATCCATTGAGTTCTATACTATATGAGTATCATTATTTTGTTCATAATCATATTTAAGATCCATTCTCCTTAGGATTAAGGATCTAGATTGATTTAGATCATTAACACCATTTTCTTCCAATAATGAAGTGATTTCAATGACAGTTTGTGATCAAGGATTTTTAATTAAATCATGATCTATTGGATTTGAATGAAACCAATTGGAATATGTTCATAACACATAGATCTACCGCGAAGCTTCAACCACTTCGTCTCTCTCTTGGCTTCTTATTGTGAAGCTTTAATTCTATGGTTGTGTTTTTGATAGAGCTCTACTTCCACCATTTGTTTGCACTTTAGTCAAAAATCACTTCTGGAAGTGGTGTTACTGGTCTTGATATGAATGATGAAATATGTGAAGATGATGGGGCTTTGTTTGGTCTACTTTGAAATAAATTATCTCATATGTTGTCATGATTAGAGTACTATGTGGGTTTCACGTGGATCTGATATGAACAAAACCGTGTAGAGAGAGGGAGAGAAAGAATGATAAGAGAAGGAAGGCTTGTATTATTCTTTTCATATCGTAGCTCAACCTATTCTGGCTGTATATATAGCCTTATGGAAACTGTTGCATTAAAAGGGAAAATATGGAAGCATGCAATCATGCCTATTGACCTGGAATTATGTTTATTACATAATAAATGGAAATTGACTAATCCTTAAATGTATGCATGGCAGGATAGAAATCTTGCACGTATCAATCCATCCCCCTTAGAATGACCTTGTCCTCAAGGTCATTGTACCAAATACAATTTTCCCTCCAGGATGCTAAAGTTTAATGAACACGACTCCTGTCCTGGAGTCATTTTTGGCCGAGTCTTTCCACACAAATCCATTCTTGTAAAATTCCCCTTCTACAATAGGCTGTAACCCAAAGTCTAAGGAATCATCACTACTATGACTATTTGGTAACTCTATAATGGGTAGTACGACCATAGCAACTTCAATATTGGGGTTGCTATGTCGATTGGAAACCAATGTCTTCTCATGGTGGTGCTCAAATTCCCCTTTTACGGTCATGACTTGCTGGTTAATCGCGAAGTGCTGGAACTCAAAATATCGTTAATCCTGATAAATCCATCTGGTGGGGTCATCACCAGTGAACTTGGGAAAAGTAAATTTGTGATTAGATGTTGGGTTGGCCTGGGGTAGTGGATTGGCGACAGCAATGGGACTAAGCTTGGGGTTAGGGGAGCCAATGGAAGAGGGTGGAATGGTGGCTAATGGATGGACACGATCGGGTCAGCGATGGCTAATGGGTTGACATCGATCGGGTCAGAAATGGGGTTTTGGGGGCAAGCGACTCGTAGGGCTTGTAATTTGGCAAGAATCAATTGCAGAGTGTGATTGGCTTGTTTTAAGTTCTTATCCATGTGGTCGAAATGACGGTTAGGATTGCACAAACTTCATTGCGGAACTCGATGCCGGATTTCCCACAGGTGTTCATGAGACCTTGCGGCTCAGATACCACTGATATGAACAAAACTGTGTAGAGAGAGGGAGAGAAAGAATGATAAGAGAAGGAAGGCTAGTATTATCTATATAATATTGGAGCTCATTTTGTAGCATCCAACTTATGACTAGGACAAAAAAATTTATGACTAGGACGATTACACATGCTGTGATTGGTTGGCTTTTGCTGACTCACCCCCTCTTTCTAGACTCGCCCCCTCTCCAAACAGAGAGACTCTTTTTATTTATTTATTATTTTGTTCCTTCCCTCTCTCCCTCCCTCTTCTGATCAACCACTGACCCTCTCTCTCTCTCTTCTCCAGCCCCCGCCACCATCGCCCCAAACCTACACCATCGCCACCACCGACATCCACTGCCACCAGGGCCTCCTCTCCTATCTCGCCTCTCCCTCCGCTCTCGCTTTCTCTCTCTCTCTCTCTCTCTCTCTCTCTCTCTCTCTCCTCTCTCTGTTTCTCGCTGAAACACACATATGAACACAGATCTGCCTCTGGCAAAAACACACATATGCACACACATATCAGTCGGTTGAATGCACATTCATATCATTCGGCTGAGAAAGGGATTGCAGATTCATGGAAGTTGACAAAGGGATTGCAGAGAAAATATGGGTAATTTCAAAAAATTTCCCATTTTGTATGCCTTCAATGCTTTGTGTATTGATATACCATTACATGTACTTTTTTTGCCATCTTCTTTATTTCCCTCTTCCCTGGATTTTTTTCTTCTTCTTTGGGGTTTAGTAATTTTTATGTACAAATTTTTTTCATTGCTAATTCTCTCTTCCAGATGTTTGTAACCATGGTCCTTCTTATGAATCTTTTTTTTTCCTTCTCCAGATCTACCGCCGATCTCCGCTGATCAAGCAACTGCTGTCATACGAGGTCGATTCATCTAATCCCTAATAGATCATAAATGGGGTAATCTCTGTAAGTCAATGTTGGTCCTGGAATAGGTGGTAAAACAATGAACCGTTGTTTCAATTTGATTATTTCCAGTTTTTCTTGGAATAGGTGTTTCATCTCATAGTTTTTTCAATTTTTGTATTTGGAATGGGTGCTTCAATTAAAGTATTGTTTCAATTACCTATACTCAATTTCAGTATTCGAAATTGGGTGTTTTACAAATTAGAGGGTTGGTTGTTTCATTTTTAGTCTTTTGAAAGTTGAATATTAGGTGTTTCAATCTCCATTGGGTGTTATTACTATTTAAAAGTTGGAATTACAGAGTTTTCAATTTTGTTTTTTTTTTTTTTTTTGGAATGGGTGTTTCACTTTAGTATGCTTTTGGGTGTTTCAATCTTTACAACTTTTGAAAATTGAAAATTGGGTGTTGCATATCTCTATAGATTTGGTATAATTTCATTTTCTTTCCTTTAATTGTGTTGCCCCTAATTTTATTTGCTTTCCCTAATTTGTGTTTTTCTTTTCCATAACCGGTGGTCCTGGAATAGTGTTTCAATGAACAGTCGTTTCAATTTGATTCTTTACATTTTTTTTTTTGATAAATAGGTGTTTCATCTGATGGTTGGATGTTGGGTGTTTCAATCTCCATTGTGTGTTTGAATTTGAAAGTTGGAATTACAGACTTTTCAGTTTGGTTGTTTCAATTATGTTTCAATTGTGTTGCTTAAATTTGCAGAGATTTATTTTTCCCTAAATTGCGTTACCCCTAATTTTATTTGATTTCCCTAATTTGTTTTCCAAAAGAAAGAAGCATTTTATTACAATCAGCCAAAGCTTTCCCTAAATTGTGATTTTCCTTTCCACAATTTTGCCCCTAATTTAATTTACTTTCCCTAAATTGCTTCCCTAAATTGTTTTTATTCATTTCCACAATTTTTCCTCTAACTTTAGGGCGATTGTCTGAATTAAAGTGGCAAAGACCCCTCTATTATTTTCTCTTTTAACTTTCCCAAAATTCTTATCAACACAATTAATTATCTCCCCTAAAATCTCTTTATCCATAAAGGCTACTATTTGAGTCAACACATTCAATATTTCAATTATGGATAAAGCCTTTATTTCAATTATGGCCGGATTTCTTATATTTATATTCCATAAAAACTTTATTTCAATTATGGATTTCTTATATTTACATTTCAATCTCTCTCTTTTTGTTTCACTTGCATAGTCTCTCTCCCTCCTCTCTCTCTCTCTCTCTCTCTCTCTCTCTCTCTCTCTCTCTCTCTGAAACTCCCCCTAGCCCTTTCTCATCTCTATATATTTTTTGAGGTATGTTCTTTCTCTCAATGTTTATCTATGTATCTTTTATAATTTATTTTTCTTTTTTTCCCCCAGTTTTCAAGATCTATTTTCTTTGTTTTTTTGGTTACTACAAACCAAGAAGATGATATAATCTTTACTTATAGTTTTTGTCATTTCCCCTATTTTCATTCTATTTGTTTCTACAGAAAAAATAAATATTAAATATTAAACATATATATATATATATCACAAATAGTGGTATTTGAAACTTGGGGTACATTCTATGCACTTTCATCCATTCATTTCTTTTTCGATAGATTCTAGACAACCAAACAGGACTTAACGCTTTCTTTGGATTCACTTTTTTGTTTAGGTAATATATTACTGAATTAGTTGAAAGCTGATTAATGTTTCATTTACCTCTTTGATTTTTTTGTAGCCAATGTTGTCTAAGGTCTCTAATTTCTCAGACTTCAAAATTTTTTCTTCATTCCCTTGAACTACTGGAAGGGTAATGTGGGTTTGAATATATGGATTATAAAGGCTACTGAAGACTATTGAAGTATTATAAAGGTTGCCAAAAGTTAAGAAATCCAAATCTGAAGCAACGGGCAATACCTACACAGGGTCTTATGGTTTTTTTTTTTTAAATTCTAATCACGACCTATGTATTTACTTTTCCATCATTTTGAATTCTACTCAAATCACACATATCTCTCACTTCTAATCCCAACGTATAATCTGGGTTTGGGGGTTACTGCTTACGTTTTTAGAGTCCATGGGTTATGAAAACCAGTTTTCCCCATGGTTTTGTGTTTTTCAAGGTTTACTTATGTTTAATTTTATGTATTCTTTGAACTTACTGTACATTTCTCTACCTTGATTTCTCTCTTTTTCTTTGAATGTTGAACTCTACTAATTTTATGTATTCTTTTGTGTTTTTTGGGCAAAGACAGATTCAAATTTGAACATATTCTCTATGTTCACACCTTCCCACCCCACTTTTCAATTTTTTTTTTAAATAGTGGATTTATGTTTATTATTATTATTATTAAAAAAAAATTATACCAATGGATTTCTACTTAAAGTTTTGGTAATGTGATGTGGAATGTCTGTCCATTTTTTTAGGCTAAGTAGACCATTTTTGTTTCTATTGAAGGGTCTAAGCTAAAGCATTCTTCAACTTTTGAATTTACTAAGTAGGTAATTCAATAAATATTTAAATGAAAAAGTATTGCTGCTATTTACTTTTTAACGGTGCTTGCTGCTATTTACTTACTTTCTTTCTTTTTCTTTTTCTTTTTCTTTTCCTTTTTTTTTATAGCAGAGAAAAAGAAGATTTGGCATGTCTGTTATCTGAATGACAAAACGGAAGTGTTAATAATGAAGGACAAGTCAAGCAAAAAGTGAAGAGATCCTTTTTTTTGCCGCATGAATTACTGATGTGAGATGTTCTATTTTTGTTGTAGGCACAATTCATTGTAATTTGAAGCTTTCATGCAAGTATAGTCGACTAATAGCCAAACATATGAATCATTGATGTGAGATCTATTTTTGTTGTAAGCATAATTCATTGTAATTTGAAGCTTTCATGCAAATATAGTCAACTAATAGCCAAACCCATATATGTTTTGAATTGCTGAATAGTGGCTTTAGCCACGGGCAATATCTAGTTCTTTTCATATCCTAGCTCAACCTATTCTGGCTGTATATATAGCCTTATGGAAACTGATGCATTAAAAGGGAAAATATGGAAACATGTAATCAAGCCTATTGACCTGGAATTATGTTTATTACATAATAAATGGAAATTGACTAATGCTTAAATGTATGCATGGCAGGAGAGAAATCTTGCACATATGCATCCATCCCCCTTAGGATTACCTTGTCCTCAAAGTCATTGTACCAAATAGAATTTTCCCTTCAGGATCCCAAAGTTTAATGAACACGACTCCTGTCCTGGAATCATTTTTGGCCGAGTCTTTCCACACAAATCCATTCTTGTAAAATTCCCCTTCTACAATTGGGTGTAGCCCAAAGTCTAAAGAATCATCACTACTATGACTATTTGGTAACTCTATAATGGGTACTCTATAATGGGTAGTACGACAGTAGCAACTTCAATATTGGGCTTGATATGTCGATTGGAAACCAATGTCTTCTCATGGTGGTGCTCAAATTCCCCTTTTATAGTCGTGACTTGCTGGCTGATCACGAAGTGCTGGTACTCAAAATATCGTTCATCCAGATAGATCCATCGGGTGGGGTCGTCACCAATGAACTTGGGAAAAGTTAATTTGTGATTGGATGTAGGGTTGGCCTGGGTTCGTGGATTGGTGGCAGCAATGGGACTGAGCAAGGGGTTAGGGGAGCCAGTGGAAGAGGGTGCAATAGTGGCTAATGGATGGACATCGATCGGATCAGCGGTGGCTAATGGGTTGACACTAATCGGGTCAGAAATGGGGTTTTGGGGGCAAGCGACTCGTAGGGCTTGTAATTTGGCAAGAATCAATTACAGAGTGGGATTGGCTTGTTTTAAGTTGTTATCCATGTGGTCGAAATGATGGTTTAGGATTACACAAACTTCATTGCGGAACTCGATGCCGGATTTCCCACAGGTGTCCATGAGACCTTGTGGCTCTGATACCACTGATATGACCAAAACTGTGTAGTGTGAGGGAGTGAAAGAATGATAAGAGTAGGAAGGCTAGTATTATTCTTTTCATATCCTAGCTCAACCTATTCTGGCTCTATATATAGCCTTATGGAAACTGATGCATTAAAAGGGAAAATATGGAAACATGCAATCAAGCCTATTGACCTGGAATTATGTTTATTACATAATAAATGGAAATTGACTAATCCTTAAATGTATGCATGGCAGGATAGAAATCTTGCACGTATCAATCCATCCCCCTTAGAATGACCTTGTCCTCAAGGTCATTGTACCAAAATACAATTTTCCCTCCAGGATCCCAATGTTTAATGAACACTACTCCTGTCCTGGAATCATTTTTGGCCGAGTCTTTCCACACAAATCCATTCTTGTAAAATTCCCCTTCCGCAATTGGGTGTAACCCAAAGTCTAAGGAATCATCACTACTTTGACTATTTGGTAACTTCAGTATTGGGGTTGCTATATCGATTGGAAACCAATTAATGTCTTCTCATGGTGGTGCTCAAATTCCCCTTTTACAGTCGTGACTTGCTAGTTGATCGCGAAGTACTGGAATTAAAAATATCATTCATCCTGATAAATCCATCTGGTGGGGTCATCACTAGTGAACTTGGGAAAAGTTAATTTGTGATCGGATGTAGGGTTGGCCTGGGTTCGTGGATTTGTGGCAGTGATGGGACTGAGCGTGGGGTTCGGGGAGCCAGTGGAAGAGGGTGCAACGGTGGCTAATGGATGGACATCGATCAGGTCAGTGGTGGCTAAGGGGTTGACATCGATCGGGTCAGAAACGGGGTTTTGGGGATAAGCGACTCGTAGGGCTTGTAATTTGGCAAGAATCAATTACAAAGTGTGATTGGCTTGTTTTAAGTTGTTATCCATGTGGTCAAAGTAATGGTTTAGGATTGCACAAACTTTATTGCGAAACTCGATGCCAGATTTCCCATAGGTGTCCATGAGACCTTGCGGCTCTGATACCACTGATATGAACAAAACTGTGTACAGAAGGGAGAGAGAGAATGATAAGAGAAGGAAGGCTAGTATCATTCTTTTCATATCCTAGCTCAACCTATTCTGGCTATATATATAGCCTTATGGAAACTGATGCATTAAAAGGGAAAATATGGAAACATGCAATCATGCCTATTGACCTGGAATTATGTTTATTACATAATAAATGGAAATTGACTAATCCTTAAATGTATGCATGGCAGGATAGAAATCTTGCACGTATTAGTGTGGATATCGCATTTTTTCTTACCCACAACTTTTCTTTTAAAATCTTTTCAATTTTAAAATACAAAACACGAGTCGCCACTTAATTTTTAAAAGAAAAATTAAGAAACCATTTTAAAGCAAACCGATCTTTTGGAAACCAGAGATTTCTAGGTCCGGGGATTATGGAATGAGAGGGGAAGGAGCTCGGCGAACTAGAACACCCCCTCTCTTCCTATCTCGCGATAGGCCTCTACTTGACATCCTTTTAATCGATTTATTAATCTTAATGTGCCCTCAAGTAATACATAGATATAGATGTACATTCCAAAAGCATGTCTAAAGGGTGTAAGATTGCTAAAGGTGAAAATAGTATTCAATAACACATAATTCAATTTGCAAACAAATATGATATGCAATAGGGAACATGAGAACTTACCCGAGATCTAGCCGCGAATATGAAAATGTGTAATGCATGCAAGAAAAACCTAAAGGAGTCTCTAATCCATATATACACATGAAGGCCAGACCTAATTCTAAGATGTCGCACATGGGGTTGAAAATCAACATAAAGACAAGAAATAAACTAGAGTGGAGTCAAGAGATCGTACCTCATTAGCGCTATAAAACAAAGGTTAGTCTATATGCTTTGAATAGTATAATATTGAACCCTAAACAACATGCTTAATCTTCTAGCTAAAAATAGGTTCTAATTGCAAGTATCAACATATATGAATGAGTGCATGAGCATGAGAAAGAATGAACTATGAACTTATTCATTAATTTGGATCATCTAGCCTCTAGATTTAAATCTAATTAATCATTATAAAAACATGGTTTAAGTCCTAAGACATAGAAGAGTCATTAGAATCATTAGTTACAAAAATCGTCACAAAATTCTAAAAATTACAAAGAGCATACCAGAACTTCAAAAATAGAAACAGCACGCTTCCCATGGTTTGATCTTGATGATTTTTGGACACAAGATGCCTCTGTGAGTCTAGTGCCCGACCGGTTGTTATCTTGTAGGAACCCTGCATTAGCAAAAGTTTAAGACTGTAACCAGTAGAGAACACTTGGTCTTCTTGGGACTTATTTGAAGGTTCCGTCGGGTATAGTGTAGGAGCTGGGTATTGTTACTATCCCAGTTTCTCTAGACACTGTAGGTACCCCGGACTGTTCAAAGGTGGCTCATACGCCTAGTCCTGTGTCCTGTTAATGCCCAGTGCGATTGCCTGTTTTTGGTCTGGAGTTAGATACCAATATCCCCCTGCCCCCAAGCTTTCGCTAAGGCGGGTGTTACATGAGGGAGAGACCATAGGGAACCGACCTGGAACATGGGTGGTTACAGAGTCTTTTGAGGCTTGCCATCATTAGTTTACCTAGAGGGATTTACCCCACATCGTCGATTAAGGACCTAGGCGAAGCCTGTGCCTCGGGTTGTGGACCCGAGGTCTTTTGAATGCCTGGAGTGTGTCCTTGAGGTCTTTTAGATGCCTTGGGTTATGGGCCCGAGGTCTTTGGTGCCTTGGGTTGTGAGCCCGAGGTCTTAGTGCCTCGGGTTGTGATCCCGAGGTCTTTTGTGCCTCGGGTTGTGATCCCGAGATCTTTTTTTAACAAGATGTGGTGAGGAGTTATTACTTTGCAGTGAAAAAAAAAATCTTTATTCCGTTCGAAAAGTCGTAATAGTTGCTCGCAGAGAGCTACAAGTTTCCTAACCAATGCTAACTTGCTGTTATCCACATGCTACTAAAAATATTTGCGGAGATGCTGTATGTTCCAGGGGTGAGAGAGGTCCTGACTGTCCAGAGTTTGTAACCAGTAAGTTCCTGGTCGTTGACTTGGGTAACCTTATACGGTCCTTCCCAGTTTAGTCCTAATTTCCCATAACTTGAGACTTTTGTAGACTGATTCACGGCCTTAAGGACCAGATCTCCTATCTAGAAACTGTGGTGCTTGACCTTACTGTTGTAGTACTGGGAGACCCGCTGCTTGTAGGCCGCTACCTTCAGATATGCCCGAGTCCCTTTTCTCTTCCACCATGTCTAGCTCCCCTCTAAGGGCTTCTTCATTGCCTTGTCCGTCGAATGTTGCCACCCGGTATGTTGGCAATCCGAGTTCTGTGGGTACCACCGCCTCAAAGTCATAGGTAAGAGAGAACGGTGTCTCCCCTGTTGCCGCTCGGGGGGTGATGCAGTATGCCTACAGGAGGGTCGGTAACTCATCCACCCAGAGGCCTTTAACATCCTCAAGCCTCATTTTGATGGACTACAAGATTGTCCGGTTCGTCACCTCTACTTGGCCGTTGGCCTGAGGGTGCTCGGGCAAAGAGTAATGATTTGATATGCCAAAGCCCGAGTAGAATTTTCTGAATACCGGGATATCAAACTACCTACCGTTGTCACTTATCAGGACCCTGGGGACGCCGAAGCTACTGAGAATGTTTTTCTCAATAAAACCTTCCATCTTCTTCTCGGTAATTGATGCCAAGGGTTCGGCCTCTGCCCACTTAGTGAAATAGTCCATGGCAATGACTGCGAACCTAACTTGCCCTTTTTTGATCGGGAGTGGACTGACTATATCAATGCCCCACTGAGCGAATGGCCAAGGGCTGAGGATGGGTGTCTAGAGCTCTCCTGGGTGGTTAATCATGGGTGAGTATCTCTGGCACTTGTCACACCGCTTGACATATTCCTGTGAATCATGGGCCATCGTTGGCCAATAGTAACCTTATAGCCAGGCTTTCCTATAGAGCGACCGACCTCCTACATGGCTCCCACACACTCCCTCGTGGATTTCACTCAATATTCCTTGCACCTGCTTGGGGTGGATGCACCGTATATATGGGATGGAGAACCCTCTTTTGTAGAGGATGCCATCGATAAGGTGGTACCTGGTTGCCCGGTACTTTACCCGCTGGGCTTTTCCCTTTTCTTTGGGCAAGGTTCCTGTCTTGAAGAATGTTGCTATTGGGTCCAGCCAACTAGGCCCTGCAGAGACCGGATCGACTTCTATGCCCCCCAGGTAGTTATGCTCGGCTCGGGTAAGTATTTAATTCTTATCCCGAGCAGGTCTGACTCAAAGGACGAGGCAAGGCGGGCCAACCGATTGGCCCTGGTGTTCTCCTCCCTCGGGATTGCTTGACGGAGAACTCTTTTAGTTTCTTTGAAAGTGCCTGGACGAGGGCAAGGTAGGCTACTGTGTTATCCTCCCGAGCTTCATACTCTTGGTTCACCTGATTGACCATGAGCTGAGAGTCACTATGCACTTGGACCTGCTGTGATCCCATCGAAGTGGCCAGTTGCATCCCAACCAGCAGGGCTTCATACTCGGCCTCGTTGTTAAAGGCCCAAAAACCGAACCTTAATGCATACTCCAATTGGATCCTATCGGGCGTGGTCAGAATGATTCCTGCCCCCTGTCCTGCTGGTTCGAGGACCCATCCACGTAGAGCACCCAAGTTGGTATATTGGCCGTAAGACCGGGCGGTATAGGCGGCGGTTCAAGCTCCTCTGCCGGATCCTCTGGGTATGTGAACTCTACAAAATAATTTGCTACGCCCTGTCCCTTGATCGCCATCCGAGGTCTATAAACTACTTCAAACTCTTCCAGCTCCAACGCCCACTTGATTAGCCTTTCGGACGTCTCAGGCCTGCTCAAGATCTGGCGAAGGGACTGGTCGATGAGTACCACGATGACGTGGGCCTGGAAGTATGGACGGAGCCTCTGGGTAGAGGTGATTAGGGCAAAGGACAACTTCTCAATGCGGGAGTACCAGATTTCTGCACCCCTGAAGCGCTTGGCTAGTATAGTAGATTGGGAACTGTATCCCGTGTTCTTCTCGGACCAGTGCCGAGCTCACTGCTGAAGGAGACACTGCCAAATATAAAAATAACTCTTCCTTTAGTACGGGTGTGGAGAGCAGAGGGGGGATGTCAGGTACTTTTTGAGTTCTTGGAACGCCTCCTCGCACTCATTTAACCACTGGAAAGCTTTTCGGAGGATCTTGAAAAATTGGAGGCACCATTCGGTGACTCGGGAGACGAACCTATTTAGCACTACTACCCGGCCTGACAAGCTTTGCACTTCTGTGGTTGACCGAGTTGATCGTATATTGATAATAGCTTGGATCTTCTCGGTGTTAGCCTCGATTCCTCGCCTGCTGACCAGATGCCCCAAGAATTTTTTGGATGAGACACCGAAGGTGCACTTGACCGGGTTCAACCTCATCTGATACTTTCGTAAGATGCTGAAGGCCCAGGCCAGGTGCTCGAGATGCTCAGACTCGTCCCAACTTTTGACCAGCAGATCATCAACATAAACTTCCATGAACTTCCCAATTAAATCCTTCAACATGAAATTGACTAGGCGTTGATAAGTTGCCCCGACATTTTTAAGGCCGAAGGGCATCACCTTGTAACAGTACGTCCCCTGGTCCGTGATGAAAGAGGTCTTTTCTTCATCCCCGAGGTACATGCTGATCTGGTTGTACCCCGAGTAGGAGTCCATGAATGAGAGAAGTGAGTGTCCAATCGTGGCGTCCACAAGGAGGTCTATCCTAGGTAGCGAATAACAATCCTTAGGACAAGCCTTATTAAGGTTGGTGAAATCTACACACATTCTTCACTTCCCGTTGCTTTTCTTCACCAGTATAACGTTTTCCAACCAGTCGGGATAGTGGACTTCCCAGATGTACTTTACCTTCAAGAGTTTTTCAATTTCTTCATGCACTGCAGCCTGTCTTTCTGGGGCCATGCCCCTTCTCTTATGTTTGACCAGTCGGGAGTTTGGGTCGATGTTGAGGCAGTGAGAGATAATCCGGGGATACATCCCCGGCATATCTTCATGGCACCAGACAAAAATGTTCTGGTTCTTTTTCAGGAACTATACTAACTCCTCCCTCAGATTTGGGTTTAGGAGAGCACCAATACTCACAGACCGGTCGGGGAACGCAGGGTCAAGCACTACCTGTTCTGATTCCTCCACTGGGCCTACTCCATCGTTCATGTCCCTCGGATTCATTTCCTAAATGTTGAGTGTCTCCAAAATCACCTCTCTTCGTAAGGAACTAACGTAGCAACTCTGAGCAGTTGACTAATCTCCATGCAAGATTCCCGGGCCCCGGGGGGTCGGGAACTTCACCACCAGGCCATAGGTAAACACAACTGCCTTGACCTTATTGAGCGTCGGCCTCCCAAGGATGACGTTGTATGCGGAGGGAGCCTCCACGACCACAAAGTTTGTCAAGACTGGCCGTGCTCACAAAGTCTGTCTGTCTTAACCTTCTCGAACAAAAGCGACCTGGGGGCCGGATAGATCTGGTTCGGCCAGTCTTGTGTTCTGGTCCCTTTTTCCTTTATTAACTTTTTCCATCACTTCCTTCTCTTCACAAGCCTATAAAAAGAAAAAGATAGGAAAAAAAACACAATAAAGAAAAGATAAAATGTAGTAATGTCTTGCTTAAGATCTCTTAATTGGGGAAATAAATAAACTAAAGAATGCATTATCATATAGATGATAATGTAATACTTGTGATGAATGAAGGAGCTCGTGTTAATTGAAGACTTGACCAATATAAACTTATTAAATAGAAGCCCCAAGGGTAATTTGGTCATTTTATAATATATATATATACTTTTTAGGTCCCAAAATTTTCTTCATATTAATATGAGCTCTTAAGCTCTAACGGCGTTCAGGTCTAGTTTAGTCATAACAAGTTATGACATTTTGAAGTTTCAAGGGCAAAATAGTCATTTTGAAATTTATTACAGCTAAATGGGCCACACCATTAGATCCACAATGTCAAAGAACCTTGGGGTAGGTCAGACCGTGTTGTTTGAAGACTTAATTGATATTAACTTAATAAACGTAAGATCAAAGGCCAATTTCGTCATTTGACAATATTTGTACTTTTTAGTTACCAAAATTTTCTTCATATTAATATGAGCTTACAGGCTCTGACGACGTTCAATTTTTATTTAATCTTAATAAGTTATGGCTTTTTAAGGTTAAAGGACAAAATAGTCATTTTGCAACATTTTTCGTGCCAAATGGACCCCGGCATTGGGTCCAGAATGTTAAAAAAACCTCATAATAGGTGAGACCGTGTCATTTGAGAATTGATTTGTATTAACTTATTAAATGCAAGCTCCACGGGCAATTTGTTCATTTTATGATATATGTACTTTTTTGGTCCCAAAATGTTCTTCATATTAATATGAGCTCACATGCTTTGGCGATGTTCAATTCTGGTTTAATCTTAATAAGTTATGATCTTTTGAAGTTCCAAGGGCCAAAGTAGTAATTTTGTAAGGTTTTTTTATGCCAAACGGACCCCACTATTGGGTCCAGAGCATTAAAAAATCTCAGGGTAGGTGAGACCTTATTATTTGAAGACTTGATTTGTATTAACTTATTAAATGTAAGCTCCAGGGGTAATTAGGTCATTTTATGATATGTACTTTTTAGGCCCAAAATGTTCTTCATATCAATATGAGCTTATAGGCTCTGACGACGTTCAATTCTTATTTAATCTTAACAAGTTATGCATTTTTAAATTAAAGGGCAAAATAGTCATTTTGCAAACATTTGTTTGTTGGTTGGGTACTGTTTGTTGTGCTGAGTGCTAATTGGGTTTTAATTGGGTCCTTAATTAAACCCATCTCGACCCGTTAATGAAAATTATGTTTATTGGGTGGCCCAAACCCAATCCATTAAGAAGAACTCCCTCACCCAAACCCAAAACGTTCTTCATATCAATATGAGCTTATAGGCTCTGACGACGTTCAATTCTTATTTAATCTTAACAAGTTATGCATTTTTAAATTAAAGGGAAAAATAGTCATTTTTCAAACATTTGTTTGTTGGTTGGGTGTTTGTTGTGCTGAGTGCTAATTGGGTTTTAATTGGGTCCTTAATTAAACCCATCTCGACCCGTTAATGAAAATTATGTTTATTGGGTGGCCCAAACCCAATCCATTAAGAAGAACTCCCTCACCCAAACCCATTAATGATGGGCGGGCTTGGACGGGTTCATGTGTTTGGACTGGGGCTGCCAAGCCTATATTTTGTCCGATGATTCACTCAATTTCAAAATTCAGCTTATCTCTCGAAGATTCAAGTGCCAACCCCCATGAAATGAGAGAAAATGGGTTTTTTTTTTTTTATAGACTTTGACTTTTGTGGTAGCTATGATAAGAGTAGATAGGTCAATTTGGAGTGGTGGGAGCATAGTTTACATGACCTAAGAGTAGTAAACACGTACACAAAATATGGCATCGTTTGGTGCACTCTTTTGATCAAGGATTGAAATGGAATTTTGGCTTTAAAATTGTCTCTGCCTAGAAAACGTCGCTCAATGTGATAAAACGCCACTCACTGACTGGCGCAATGGCACTCACGGATTGCCGTTTAGGCACTTTGAGTGCCACTGCATGGCAGATTCAGCATAGTCAATAGTAAATCAACACCTTAATACCATTTCATATCATTTAAGTAAATGTCGTTTAATTTATGTATTTGCTTAAGACATTAAATGTAAATAAGGAAATACCCCCATTTGGATTCAATGGAAAATTTTCTCAGAAAATAATTCCTCAAGAAAAAAAAAAGTTAACTCTCCCTCTGAATGCAAAATTTCTTATTTTCTGCACAGTTCTTCTTAAACCTTTCGATTTCTCAATGTTTCCTTTCACTTAAAAATCATTTTTGGAATAAGGGAGACTCAATGAACAATTATTAGGACTTTTCATCTTAAAATTCGAAGATTTTACGATTGACCCTCTTTGACCCGTTAACTTCTCACTGGGTAAACTGTTGACTTTTTTTGGGGTTCATGCCAAATTTCTCAATGGTTTTAAGATGCTCCAAGAATGATGTCATGTTTTTATACGTTTTCAAAACTCATGGTCTACAAGGTAACGGGTAAAAGGGAATTTTGGACCTTTCGGCTTAAAAGGGAAATCTTGGACCGAGATTCTTCTTAGAAGAGAGCCAGATAACTTGTACGGATCTTGATTATCGATGGGACATATTCATCATTGATTTCCAGAGGTAAATCTCCCTATGTTTGACGGTCGATCAAAATTGGAGTGTCTAAACTCGTTTTCTTACATATAGTGTATGTGCTAAATAAGAAGCACCTCCGTGTCATCGATTACAAGTAGTACACAATGGATTGTTTTCCCTCGAATCAAAGCTACCTCCCTGACTACCCGAACCGGATCCAAGCCCTCTTGTAAACATCATTTTAAAGAAGCCACCCGAACCCCTTCCTTTACTTTCCGCACCCCCTTTCCTTGTCGATCTTGCATGTACTTATTGATGCTCCGCTCGACTATAAGTGCCCTGTCTTGTACCTGGGCAACGGTTTGAAATTGGTGCGCCTCCACTCGACTTCGAATGTTATCTCTTAACCCATCTTCATACTTTTGATCTCTGTGTGTCTCGGTTGCAACCATTTGCCATGCAAATCGCAATAAAAGCATTGAATTGCGCCGTGTACTCAATGACAGTCATATCCCCTTATTGGAGATGTTCAAACTCTCGTCCTTTTTGTGTTTGAGCTTCCTGTGGAAAGAACCGTTTGTAAAATGACTCTTTAATTTCCTCCCAAGTTACCGGTTCTCCCTGGACCAACATATTAACCCACCAATCCCGAGCTTCCCCTTTCAAGGTATTCGCGGCACACATAATCTTTTACCAATCAGAACACTCTAGAATACGGAACATTCTCTCCATATCCATTACCCAATGGTTAGCTAACATCGCATCACCAACCCCTCAACTCATGGTACTCGATCACCCATAGCCTGAACAAAATCACCAACAGCCTCCTTTAACTTACCCATCCTCGAATGAGGTGATCGTTCTCTGTTTAAATCCATATATGTCGATCTTGTGGATTCAAATTACATAAATATACGTGCTACGCCATATAAGATCATATGTATGTTCAAATGACATAACATAATATCAACATGCTTATGCATACATAGGATTCATCTATGTTCTTACATAGACAATTAACCATAAAGCTATCTCACGTTGTCGTCTCTCGTCCCCAAGGATCTAACATGAATCTATTGCTCTGATACCACTAAATGTCATGCCCCAAATCCACCCAAACGGATTTAAGTCACATGACACACCACCGAGGCTCATAACAAGTGATTAACGTTCCTTTATCAAGTCAAAAGCAAGTTAAAGATAAAGAAGTTCAACTAGCAATGGTTTTACACAGGTTTTGGGTTTAACCTCATCCAAACAGGCCTTAAAAGTGTTAAATTTCAAATATGCAATTTTTGTGGGTTAAAGGAACCCCAAACACACCATTTTCATCAAAACATATTGAATTAAAAGTATAGTTTTAAAGTCAATCAGTGAGCATTCAACCAATCGAAGGGTACCACCAGACCAGTCGAACTACCCCTTCGCAGCCAAGATATACAAATTGTGACCCTCTCAATCGGTCGAACTGTCCCTTCGAACCAATCGAATTAACGGGGAGCAGAATGCAAACCCAGCAAACATGCCCTATTTTTGACAAATTCTTTCAAACCAAAACATTCTCGAATATCCCGTAAGTCTTACAAAAATCCGCACACTCGATTATAACAAGAAATGAGGTTACAATCCAAGTCTTGATAACCATTGTTAACATCAATGAAACGATTGAAATCAAACCAACATATAAATCATAAACTAGTCCAATTAACAAGTTGAGCCAAACTCGGTAACAACCCAAACAATTCTATTAACACAAGAGTTACAAATTCTCCAAACCAAAGTACAACACATGTTCAATGACTAACAAGTACAATGAGTTTCCAATGACTACATAACTTAGAAGTTCAACGACTAAACTAAACATAGTTACAAGCTCGGATTAAAACTAAATTACCACTTATCGCAAATAATTTCTGGATCTAAAACGAATTTGTTATGAATTTCTGAAGGTGAAAAATACGATCAATTCGGCTTTTATCGCGAATACCGCAAAAATTGCCAAAGTGACCCAACTCTAAACTATTTTTTATGGAAAGTAGACCTCAATACCTTTCCAACGGTATATCACAATCTCAATTTGGGTTTCGTATGAATTTTCTGTGAATTTTGGACAAAATAGGGCCGTTTCGCGAATTTCGGGAGTTCCGGAGGCCAAAATGCAATTTTTGGTCGACGGGGGAGTTGACTGCCGCGGCGGCACTGGTCCACTGCCGCGGAGGCAGTGGCCAAGTGTCGCGGTGGCACTCTGAGTGATTTTTCATTTTTTTGTAATTTTTGGTTAATTTTTGGGTTTTAATTCAAATTTTCAACAAATAAAAAGACATAGTTTTGATTATTCCGGGATTTTGGACCAATTAGAGACTTTTTAAAACCCAAAATACCTCCCCAAGTTGGCCTATAAAGGAGATCCATTTGCTTCCATTTGGGGGAGAGCTTGAATGCCATTAGAGAGAGATATAGAGAGTTAGGAAGAAATAGAGAGAGAAATAAAGATTTTCTTCTTCAAATCCAATCCAAAATGTGAGTTTCAATTAGTTTTCTAAAAACTAAACTTTTATTTTCAAGCTTTCAATCCATCTTCTTTATCTTCTTTGAGTTTCCTATGAGTTAGAGAGTGATGTACTCACCCATATACACACATATGAGAGGTTCAATGCTTGTGGTTCCACCATTGAATATCATCTATTGATTTGTTCATTTGCATGCTTATATATAATGTTCATCTCTTCTTACCTCATTTCTTTTTTATTTTCTTTATTTACTTACTAGTTCATCATCATCTAGATGATGACATGAAGTTTGAGGTGAGTGAATCCTTATGGATAGTAGCTCTTGACCTCAAAAACATGTTTGATAGATGATGATTATAACTTCAATACCTCCAAAGTATCCTTGAAGTTATGTTCAAATAAAAATGAATCTTTCCAACAATCTTGGAGGTTCTTGATGATGAGTTTGATGTTGACATTTTAAGTGGTTATAATCTCTATTTGATGTTGAAAATATACTTTCAAAACCTCTATTTCAAAACCCCTCTTAAAACCCCTCATTTTGATCTCAAGAAAGAAACTCTAGTTTTTCCCAAAATCTTCAAAACAGTGAGTCAAAACAGTGAATGATCTGAGTTCAAAGATTTATCTACAACTCAATACTCAATGTATAGATTCAAGACCACTTGGAAAGTCTTCCTAACTCATTAGAGAACACCCAGGATTTTTGGTTTGACTTGAAAATACTTGAAAATGGTCCATTTGGACCCAAACATTCTCTCCAGATATTCTGTTTTTGTGTCATAGCAGCTTGGTCTACTTTCAACTTGTTTTAAAGAAAACTTTTCGAAAAAGTGTGGTCCCAACTTATTTTTCCCTTGAGTTTCAATATCTTAGGGAACCTTTTGTATAATATGGTCCTCTAGATCATTTGTTTTCATTTTCTAAGATTTTCTAACATTTCAGTCAATAGTACGGACTCTGTTTTTGAGTGACCTCTATTGTTTATAGGATTTCTCTCAATCTGTGATAGTTATTAAAGATTGGCTTTTTGGGTTGTGTTCTAGACACAATAAAGAAGATATCCATAAACAATCATGCATTGAAATCATTCCTAACCCCTCTTTTCCATTTTCACAAGATCATGTTACTATTCTGTCCACTATTCACAGCAAGCACACATTTACTTTCCCCCTTTGATTTGATGCGTACATGCACTCCAAATTAGCTCATGTCTTAGGAAGTAGTTTATACTACATTTGTACATATCCCATGATGATCTCCTTCTTTAATTTATACACATTCTAGGCACATACATTACATTCATGCAAGATTTGGGGTTTTTTTGTAACTCCTAATCTAAGAAGATTATAAGGAATGATCATGATCACACGTTCATGCTTCCCCTCGATCTAATCATCCTTTCTCATCCGTCCTGGTGATTGAGAGATCTTCTCTTCTCAAAGATTAACATGCATCATTCTAGCTTGCTAAGCATCCTTGTTTTCTTTGATTTATTTTTTTCAAGAACAATTCATGTCCCCTTAGATTAGGAAAACTCTATTACTTGATATGTGATTAGACGATTTTTCCTAGGTTTATTTGTGTAATCTTTCACTTTACATTGTATGATATTTGACTTAGATCTTATGAATGATATCTTATCTTTAGATCTTCCATTTTAAATTTTCTTATGTGATGTATTATACTATCAAAGTATTAATTGTCGAACCATACATAGTATAAGATGATTATTTGGATGCTAATTGAGGCCCGTCGAAAGACGGGGCGAGTTGAGGGTGTTTTAGTCGCGACAAAGGCTCCTTCCTCTCTCGTACCAAAACCCCGAGCCAAGTTCTTTGGTTATAAAGGACCGGTACCCTTTATCCATTTGGGTGAGTCAAATTAGGTTTCTTGGTTCCTTAAAGACCAAGTGGCGACTCTGTATCTGTTTTCAACAGACCTTTTCTCTTTCCTTGATTCAAATTTCAAACAAGTTTCAAAACAAAACGAAGCGGTGGAATCCCGGTATCCACAGCCATGACACCGACCGGTACATACGTCTCCGCCATGATATCCAAGACCTCATTGATCGAGGAATCATCGAGCCACCACCCATTTAACCCCATATCACCTAAGCCCAAGGCCTATCCTTTCAAATGATCCCTTTTATTGAAACCCATTAATGTTGAATCTGTGCAGTGGAGCGATAGTGTATGGAACTTCTGCTAAAAAAACGCTAATAATAAATGGGTCACAAAGACACTACATTTGAGACCAAGTCGAGTACGTCCTATGTTTTGAGTATATTTTAAGTTTAGTCTTGTGGTCAAGTGTGTCTGTCATCGAGTTGTTGTGTCGAGTAATGTAATCCTTCTCTTCTGATGGAATGAAATCTCATTTTTCTTAATCTGATGTGTATAGTCATAAGTGCATGAATCGCTGAATATAAAATGTCACTTTTCAAATTACCATGGATATTACTCTAATAAATTTTTGCATCAAACAAAAAAAGAACCCTGAAAAGGTCAAAGTCAATTTCACGCTGGCACCGATGAAGAGCCGAGAATTGAATAGTCTTACTTTAAGAATTTAAAAGATGCTTTTGCTCAAATCTCAAAAAGATATACCTGGAACTGGCTTACCCAACACCTTTTTTTTCACCATTTCAAAGCCTTGGGCCCAACCCAATTGATAGCCATGCGAATCTGTGCAGACTTGATCCTTGATAGTAGCCAAACATTTTAGTGAGTTTCGTCTCCACTTTCAAAAAAAAAACAAGAAAAAAAAAAAGAAAAGCTCGCTAGGTTGAAAACCCGAAAGGGCACCTAGGCAAAAGTTAGAGCTGAAAAGGTATTGATTTCCAAGATCCGACCCTAGCCAGTCAAAATGATTTTATAAATGAGAGAATTGTACTCTACAAGATACATCATAAAAACGTGCCTAGATCACATTTCAAAGGCTCGGAACGACCACACATAAATCCCGAGAGCTGACGTGCACATTCCAGAATTTTGAAATTATGATCAAAAGATCTCACAAAAATCAACTACATGAAAAGTAAAACTGACTGGCTAGGCGAAAGTGAAAAGGATCAATCCTCAGAAAAAAAAAATGAAGAAAAAAAAAAAGAAAAGAAAGGGAGACTGAAACTGAATCTTCTTATTCAAGGCTACCACAAGTGACCTAATTTTGAACTCCTTTGACGATTGGTTTGAAAAACCCTCAAACAATTTCTTTCAAGACCTTGGCTTGAACTACGCTTAACCTGATTCCCACCTGGGGATACGTAGGTAACCGCATTGGTTTGGTCGACACCATCATAATCAGCCCCTCTTCTCTCAAAGACTTTAGCCTGAACTACGCTCGACCTGATTCCTGTTCGGGGATACGTAGGCAACCGCATCGGTTCGGTCGACACCATCATAATCAACCCCCCCTTCTTTCAAAGCCTTGGCTCGAACTACGTTGGACCTGATCCCCACTCGGGGGTATGTAGGCAGACTTTCACAAAAAAGAAAAGAAGGATGGCTCGCTAGGTGAAAAATCCGAAAGGACGCCTAGGCAAAAGTTAGAGCTAAATCCAAAGTGAGCAATAACAAAAGAGAGAAAATAGCTCGCTAGGTCACTTCACCAGTGCCTAGACAAAAGTTATGAGCATGTGAGAGATTAAAGTCACGGTCCTTGCCTCAAGCCAGAAATTACCTTCCACACTAGGGGAAAACTTTGGCTACCCGCCTCATTTTCCTGAATTTTACAATCTATCCTTCATGCAAGGGGCAAACTTCGGTCACCTACCTCGTTTGCCCAAAACCTCCAATAAACCATTGTCCAAACTAGGGGCAAACTTCGGTCACCCACCTCGTTTGCCTATGAATTCTACTTTCTATAACTCAAACCTGGGGCAAACTTCATTTGCCTAACACGATCCCTTCACACCAAGGGCGAGTTTTCAAGTCACCAAGTTGTTTTAAAAATTTTGAAATAGAGCATCTTTTATTCTAAAAGCTAAGGCACTAATTTAAAGCACTTCCTGGGAAAAGTAGAAAATTGATCAGATCAATTGGGAGGAATTTTCAAAAACCAGATTTATCAGCAAAGTGCTATCATATTAAGATGAGGAGTGAACATAAAAGATGGGTGGTCCATCATTCATGACAAAGGCACATTGGATCAGGGCAATTTGAGAATTTTATGTATGAGTCCATCCTTCTTCGCTTGAGTCAGTAATAATCTGATCGAAACTGTATCAGAGTTCAAGGTTCATACACACTAACCCAACTTTTCTTGTCATTCCTGTTAAGTCCAGTTGTCCTGATGGTCTCAAATGTATGGGTTAAAGGTGATTCCCAATTATAAAAAACATTGGATACAAGCAGAAGTACCAAACATTATTACTACACCAGTCAAGGTCGCAATATGAGAAGTTTCCTAGGTACGAGTGGCATAAACTCGTAAGTGGTTGCAAACTACAAACTGTTAGTTGTTTCTCAAGGCGGCTGATCAGAGGAAATGTCGCCAACACCAAGAAACTATTTCTGATGTATTAATGAGTTGTGTCGATGAGATGCATTGTTGAGGTGTTTTAAGGCCCAAAGTCCAGATGTGTTGATGAGGAGTATTGATAAGATGTGTTTTTCGGGCTCAGAGTCCAGATGTTTTGATAAGATATGTTGTTAGGGTGTTTTTGGGCTCAGAGTCCAGGTTTGCTAATGTTATATTTTGTGAGGATGTTTTAGGGCCCATAGATTGGAGGAGCATCGAGTAACATAAGGAGAGTTGAGAAGCATTGTTGGAGCATCGAGGAACATCAGAAGAGTTGAGAAGCATTGTTGGAGCATTGAGTAACATCAGAAGAGTTGAGAAGCATTATTGGAGCATCGAGAAACATCAGAACAGTTGAGAAGTATCATTAAAGAGTTGAGTAACATTAGATTTGTTGAGAAGCATCGTTGAAGAGTTAAGGAACATCAGATGTGTTGAGGAGCATTAGATTTGTTGAGGAGCATCGTTAAAGAGTTGAGGAACATCGGATGTGTTGAGGAGCATCAGATTTGTTGAGGAGCATCAGAAGAGTTGAAAAGCATCATTGAAAAGTTGAGGAGCATCGTTAAGATTTGAAGAACACCGTTGAGAATCAAGAACCATTGAGAAGCACCGTCAAAGATTTGAGGAACAATATAAGCGCCGTTGAGAATTGAGGATCATCATTGAAATTTGAGAAGCACCGTTGAGACTCTGAGAGTCACCGAGTCCATAGTATCACGATTAAGGAGAGCACGAGTCAAGTCTAGAGAGCCACTTCACCCAACACAATAAATTGGCCATAACATGACACATAGCCCATCGGTCGCGGCACACACAAATCACAAAGCCCACTAGGAGTGGCAAACACACCATAAGCATTCTTTGAGCACCACAGTATCACTTTGAGCACCACGCTCTTCCTTGGGTAAGACCTCCAGGTCGAGATCCCTCACAAGTTTATTAGTCGTAACGAAGCGTAGATCACCAAGCCCACTGAGAGTGGCGAATACACAGAACACATGTACTAGGACCACAAGCACTTTAGAACACAATACAGGCACGACACAAGTCCACTCGGAGTGGTACACCCCACAACACTAGTTCATACTAAGAATAGAACACTAGACATGATAGGACACAATTCATATCACATCCATGCATTGCATAGAATCATCCCCGCATTGCATCCGCCTGATTGTTGTGTATTTTCATGTTTTGTTTCTTTGTGCCCCGAACTACGACTTGGTCTGATTCCCCTTGGGATACGTAGGCAGCTCACGTAGAGCGCCACCAACACTAGCCTCAGCACTAGTTTCTTTTTCCTGCTTTTTTTTTGCAACGCACTTGTTTTTATCCTAAATCTTTATCCTCCAAAAGTCCTGTCTCTTCAAGGCTTTGGCACTCGTTTGCGACACGCGTTGCCTCGCAAGTTCATGCTAAAGAGGAGCAAACTGTAGACACCCCATTTTGTCGGCTAACAGATTTAGGAGGCCACAAGCATGTCAAACCTCGATGATTAGGAAGATTGAATTTTTAGAGATTGCCTCTAACTCTCAAGAAATCAAAGAAATGACCAAAATGCCTCTAAAAGCTCAAAACTCTCCGGATTGGCCCAGAATCTTAGAAATCATTTTATGTTGTTCCAAACAAAAAATGTATTTTAAAAGGAAATCGTAAGCTCCCAAAGACCCCCGGAAGTCCCGGAAGTTCCCGGAAAGTCTCCGTTGACTGGTTTGACCAAGGTTTGACCAAGTTTGACAAGGTTTGACCAAAATCATCCGAATTCGTCCAAAAGTTCTGAGATCATCCTAGATCATATGAAAAGTCTTAAAATATGTTTTAAAAGAAAATTGGACGGAAACGTCAGTCTTTGGAGGCTCCCAGAACTTCCCCGAATTTCTTGGAAGTGCACTATTTGACTGATTTGACTGCAAGTTTTACCAAAAATCAAAGTCTCCTTTTCGATGTTGAAATATTTTTACCAAATACTAGAGGTCAATAGCTTTCCAACGGTATATCGCAACGGTATATTTTTACCAATACACAATGTATGGATGCAAGACCACTTGGAAAGTCTTCCTAACTCATTAGAGAACAGCCATGATTTTTGGTTTGACTTGAAAATACTTGAAAATGGTCCATTTGGACCCAAACATTCTCTCCAGGTATTCTGTTTTTGTTGTCATAGCAGCTTGGTCTACTTTCAACTTGTTTTAAAGAAAACTTTTCGCAAAAGTGTGGTCCCAACTTATTTTTCCATTGAGATTCAATGTCTTAGGGAACCGTTTGTATAATATGGGCCTCTAGATCATTTGTTTTCATTTTCTAAGATTTTCTAACATTTCAGTCAACAGTACGGACTCTGTTTTTGAGTGACCTCTATTGTTTATAGGATTTCTCTCAATCTGTGATAGTTATTAAAGATTGGCTTTTTGGGTTGTATTCTAGACACAATAAAGAAGATATCCATAAACAATCATGCATTAAAAACATTCCTAACCCCTCTTTTCCATTTTCACAAGATCATGTTACTGTTCTGTCCACTATTCACAGCAAGCACACTTTTACTTTCCCCCTTTGATTTGATGCTTACATGCACTCCAAATTAGCTCATGTCTTAGGAAGTAGTTCATACTACATTTGTACATATCCCATGATGATCTCCTTCATTAATTCATACACATTTTAGACACATACATTGCATTCATGCAAGATTTGGGTTTATTTGTAACTCCTAATCTAAGAAGATTATAAGGAATGATCATGATCACACGTTCATGCTTCCCCTCGATCTAATCATCCTTTCTCATCCGTCCCGGGGATTGAGAGATCTTCTCTTCTCAAATATTAACATGCATCATTCTAGCTTGCTAAGCATCCTTGTTTTCTTTGATTTATTTGTTTCAAGAACAATTCATGTCCCCTTAGATTAGGAAAACTTTATTACTTGATATGTGATTAGACGATTTTTCCTAGGTTTATTTGTGTGATCTTTCACTTTACATTGTATGATATTTGACTTAGATCTTATGAATGATATCCTATCTTTAGATCTTCCATTTCAAATTTTCTTATGTGATGTAATATACTATCAAAGTATTAATTGTCGAACCATACATAGTATAAGATGATTATTTGGATGCTAATTGAGGCCTGTCGAAAGACGGGGCGAGTTGAGGGTGTTTTAGTCGCGACAAAGGCTCCTTCCTCTCTCGTACCAAAACCCCGAGCCAAGTTCTTTGGTTATGAAGGGCCGGTGCCCTTTATTCCTTTGGGTGAGTCAAAATTAGGTTTCTTGGTTCCTTAAAGACCAAGTGGCGACTCTGTATCTATTTTCAACAGACCTTCTCTTTTCCTTTTTCAAAACAATCTCAAACAAGCAAGAGGTGGAATCCCGCATGTCCATAATCTGGCGACTCTGATGGGGATGGTTAATTTTCAAAACAAAATAATACAGAGGTTTGACTCATAAGAAGCATCCTTAAAATCATCTTTTTACTGTGTCTGGTTCACCGCATTGCACTTTGCATTTTTCCCCCCTTCGACTGTATCTGAAATGCGGCGATGACATTGTTCAGGTCTTGCTGTGCCAAGGCACAAGTCACCGTTGATACTGTACCTTCCAAGGTATATTAAAAAGAGTAAAAACTTCAGTACTGTCTCCCTGACGGTATACTGGAACTCTCGTCAACGGACCCTCTTTAACTAAACCCAGCCTTTGCATATAGATTCCTATAGAACCTTTCATAGGACTGTTGATTTGTCTTTTCAGATAGGACAATGTGATATAACTGTTGTACGCCCTGGTGGGATTACATGCGCGGTCTAGACGCTTATGTGGCATAGAATAAAACCTCTTTCTTATGATTTCCAAGGCAATCACTCACAGATGATCACATTGAGTTGACATGCCTAGGCACCATGACAAGGATGTCTGCTCCATGTTTACAAAGATATACACCGCAAACCTTGTTTGTCGGTCCTAGGACATAGGAGTATGAAAACCTGCTAGACAGTATGATCACCATCGTCACATACTCCTGTCATATACACATGTTCTCCTAGAAACTCTGCCCAACTCCGCCAGATATCCCAGTTTCTCTTAGAAACTTTGTCTAAATTTCCCAGAAATTCCCAAATATGCCAGTTTCTCCCAAAAACTCCACATAGATTTCCTAAAAATTCCAAAAACACTCAGAAATTCCCGAGTATACCAATTTCTCCTAGAAACCCTGTCTAAATTTTCTCAGAAATACCCAAAATAACAGTTTCTCCCAGAAACTCTGTCTAGATATCCCAGATATAACCGCATTAACTAGTTTCTCCCTAAAACTCTGTCCAGATATCCCAGATATGCCAGTTTATGCCAGAAGCAGAAACTCTGTCCAAACCATCCAAAAATGCCCTGATATGCCAATTTCTCTCCGAAACTCTGTCCAAATCAACCAGAAATGCGCAGTCTCTCCTAGAAGCCTTCATAAAACCCTGGAAACCCCTGTTATCCCTTGGTGATCATACTGGAAAGTTGGGTTGGCACACTCTATATGGTTAGGACCTTATTTGTTTAACTGCTATCTGTTAGAAATAGGAGCATCATATAGGTTAGGGCTTACATCCGCATGCTGGTCTCATTTGCATACACCATTCCTATCAGTCTGCACGCATTGTTTCAGTTAGGCTGTACACGAGTCAGGCCACGTCTGTTAACATCACTATAGTTGTCATCTCAATCATCACTGTTAAAAGTCTGACAGAGTCTTTTCACACCTATATGTCAGTACAAGTTTTGAGCACCCAGGATCTGCATTTGTAAGTCAGAGGATTAGGGAGTCACCTTGTTGTAGACACCCCAATTTTGACCGACCGTCGAATTTAGGAGATCGTCACCTCCACGTCCAATGATTATAAAGACCGAAAGATTCGAAGTATTCCAAGCTCTTCAGAAAGTACGGTGATAATCCGATCATGTGGTCCTCCTACCCAAAGGATTTTAAGTTCATCTTTGAAAGCAAACAGATTTTACTATCTTTTCCCCAAGGTTTTCGATCACCCTTTCGAAAAAAAAAAAAAATCTTTTTTCTCCTTTCAAAGCTATACATTTGTTAGGGCATATTTCACTTGATCATCTTCAAAAGAAAATTTCGAAAATCAATTATTTTTGAAGAAAGATGTTCTCAAAAAAAAAAAAAAGCACTCTCAAGCACTGTTTTCAAAATCTTTTTACCATCCAAGGAAAGCT